>CM056051.1:17207400-18607400 GCA_029574335.1 Rana kukunoris
TTGTTCTCGTTCCTCTTTTTCTTTTTCATCCAAAATATATTTTAGTAAGCCAAAAAGGAGAAGATACATGTACATATAAAAAGGATATCTTATCAACCAACAAGTAATGTCTAACAAGTTATCTCCTAACATTGAAATATATCTTCATTCCCTAATGACAGAAACATGAGTCAATAAACCTCACAATTGGTGCCAAAAACAGTACAGCGTTATAGAGTTTAAACATCACATGTTGCCCAGGGTCCCGGTCTCCTAGAACAAATACACCCCCTCCCCGGCCAGAAAAGGGATCCGTCATATCAGGCAACGATTCACCCATCTATACACACGTGTCTGCAGCCTTGAGCCACCCACCCCACACCTTCTCGTATTTAGATGGGCAACCCCTGTGGGAGTATATAAATTTTTTGTAAGGTAGGGTTATATTAACCTCCGCAATCCAGTGTGAAACATCTGGCGGAGCAGGTCTCATCCACATTCTAGCAACCACCTTGTGAGCAGAAAAAAGTGTTTTGTGTAAGAATATTTTAGAGAATTTATTACCGTCGGGGTTGGGGAATATTCCCAGTTGACACCATTTTGGCTCCAGGGTTATAGGGGACCCCATGGTGTCATGGAGGAATTTCACAACCTGGGACCAGAAGACCTGCACCCTAGGGCAGCTCCAGAGAAGGTGGAAGAAGGTACCGGTCTCTCGAGCACACATGCGGACATGTAGCCGAGAAGTCACCTTTGTATTTTGATAGTCGTAATGGCGTGAGATACGCTCTGTGGAGTATAAATATCTGAGTCAGCCAATCGGATAATTTAGGGGAGACCAGTTTGCATGTGTCTAAAGCGTCACTCCATTCATCATCTGCTATGGGGCCCACGTCACCTTCCCACCTAGACTTCAGGGCGTACGCCCCCACAGTTGCCGCTGGAAGCATGAGCATAGTGTAGAAGCTTGAGATAAGTTTCTTTGGGTCAGGGTATTTTACAGCCGCCACCAGGGGATTAGTCTCTACAGTGGGGTCACCTAAGGGGAATTGTGCATGGAAAGCATGACGAAGCTGCAGGTACCTGAAATACATGAACTCTGGGAGCGAGAACTCCACCCGTAACCGTTCATAAGTTTTCAGTCCTCCATTCAAGTGAGATAGATAAAAAATGCCCCTTGTATACCATAGTTCGCTATCTGGTAGTGCATTAAATTTGGGGAGGGCAGCGTTGTGCCACAATGGGGTAAAGTTGTGCAGGGGCGGAATGTGCAATTTATTGGATGCCAGGGCCCAAATTCTCCTATATTGGTATATGAGGGTCTTACGGTCAGCCTGTCCACCCACCCTCTCCGCCTTCCCAAGTATTGCCACCATAGAGTCCATTGTTGGCCGCGCCCAGTTTGGACAGAGAAAACACAAAAACCTGTCCCTGTCAGTTTTGTCAATGTGGAAAATTTGGGAGAGTTGGGCCGCAAGGTAGTAGCTTCCGAAGTCAGGCAAGGCCACATCCGCCAAGTCAGTGGGATTTTTGAGCTTGTGCCACGGGAGTTTATGCCTGGCACTGCCCCATACAAATGGTTTTAAAAGGGCATCTATAGATTTGAAAAGCCTGAGCGCTAGGTACACAGGAGAGTGCCAAAGCACATACAAAATTTTAGGGAGTAAAACCATTTTGACGAGACCTGTGCGGCCCATGACACCCAGGGGCAGACGTGCCCACACCTGTGTCCTGTGCTTAAGCATGTCAAATAGCGGTGCCACATTAAGGTCTATGTAGTCAGCCGGGTCCCTGGTGGTATGGATTCCGAGATATTTAATACGGTCAACTCTCTGCAAGGGAAGTAGCGCTTTGTCTCCCGGTGTTGGAAAACTGTCCAAGGGAAGTATCTGGGACTTGTCCCAATTTATTTTAAGGCCAGAAAAGGCGCCAAACTGCTCTATTAGGGCCAGAGCCTGAGGCAAGGAGGTGTCCGAGTCGTCAAGGTATAGGAGGGTGTCGTCCGCATACGTGCTGATCTTTTCCACCACCCCCGCTCTGCCTAATCCTACAATCCCAGAATGTGCCCGAATCGCTATGGCCAGTGGCTCCGCCGCAAGCGCATACAGTAGCGGCGACAGCGGACACCCCTGCCTGGTACCCCTAGATAAAGAGAATTGCTCTGAGGGCCAGCCATTTGCCAAGACTCTGGCCACCGGATTCTGGTACAGAAGTTGGACCCGATTTATGAACCTGGGCCCCAGGCCAAACTTCCCCAGGCAGGTCCACAGATATCTCCACTCAACGGAGTCAAATGCCTTGGCAGTGTCCAAGGCAACTATCATCCTGGAACCCGGGTTGTCATGTGTAGTCTGGAGATTGATAAACAGTCTGCGAAGATTGAAGGAGGTGTTCCTACCCGGCATGAAGCCCGCCTGGTCCCCGTGTATTAATGAGAGAACAACCTTGTTCAGCCGGATAGCAAGTACTTTGGCGAGAATTTTGATATCCACCTGAAGCAAGGAGATGGGGCGGTAAGATTCTGGTAGACGCGTGTCCTTCCCGGGTTTGGGTATGAGCACTATAGTAGCCTTTCTCATCGTGGGCGGCAGGTCAGAGTGTTCAAATATAGAGTTATATAAGGTTAGCAGTCTGGGAACCAACAGGTCCGAGTATGTGGAGTAAAACTCCACAGGGAGACCATCCGATCCCGGGGCCTTAGATGTGGGGAAAGTGGCCAACGCAGCCGATATCTCCTCCTGAGACAGAGGCTCCTCCAATTCCTTCATCTGGTCAGTCGACAGTCTAGGAATTTGAAGCCCAGCCAAAAATGTTTCCATAAGGGAGGGGTCGTCTGAGACGGTGGTGGTGTATAGGGCAGCAAAGAAATCCCGGAACATCGTCGTGACCTGAGTAGGCTCAGACACGAGGACGCCATCTGGGGAGAGATATCACCACAGGGGGTCACTCCTCGCTATGAACCATGTAAGCTAGCAATTTCTCCGCCCTCTCACCATGCTCGAACGACCTCTGTCTGAGGAAAAAGAGCTTTTGCTTGGACTTTTCGTACAGTAACTGGTCCAGGGTCCTCGAGCACATCTTAAGATTGCCCGCCCTGTCAGGGGTGGGGTCACCAAGGAATTCTCTCTCTGCGGACAGCAAGGTCTCCGTCGCCACATCGAGAGCCACAGTGGAAGTCCATTTCAGTCTGTTAATACGGGCTGAAAGGGTCATTCGTGCGTGGAGCTTGAACGTCTCCCACACCACCTGTGGTTGCGAGTCCTCATTGTTCGCAAAGAATTGCTCCCAGTCAGCCCCAAGATCATCATCCTCTGGCAACAGAGTTAGCCAAAAAGGATTCAGGCGCCAGTTCGATGGAGGACGCGCGTGTGGCAGAGAGAGCTCAGCCCAGTAGGGGCAATGGTCAGAGAGGGACGTCGGGGAGAAGCCTAAGCTCGTGAGCCTGGGAAGAAGGGTCTTAGAAACCAGTATAAGGTCTATGCGTGACATAGAGTGGTGAGACGCAGAAAAGCAAGAATATGCCCGTTCCGCGGGATGTCTATGTCTCTATGTATCTGTCAGGTTAAAGTCACTGAGCATACGCGCAAATCTCGTCGGGTGGGCGGGTGGCTGAGACTGTGGGAGAGTGGTCATCCTGTCAAGTGATACGTCTAAGACATTATTGAAGTCACCCAGCCAGACGGCCGGTACAGCAGGGTGTAGTGTCAGGAAAGTAAGTCCCTCATTTAGAACCTCAAACTGGAACGGTGGGGGTATATAAAAAGCCAGTATAAGTATAATTTCTCCATACAGTTTTGCCCTAAGGAACACATACCTGCCCAACGGGTCTATCACCGAGTCCTAAAGTTCGAAGTGTGTATTTTTTGCTATGAGTAGGGACACTCCACGGGAGTGGGTAGTGTGTACGGCGTGGTAAGCCCAGCCTATCCAAGGCCTTTTGAGGGACCTCAGTACCGGACCCTCAGCGTGTGTTTCCACCAGGGCCACCACATCCGCCCGGTATTTTTTAAGCTGCCCAAACACGGCTGCCCGTTTGATGGGGTCTCTTAGCCCCCTCACATTCCATGTGAGAAGTTTTAGTGTGGCCATAGGTGGTAGTGATAACGGAACGAAACTTCAGGACCCGGGGAGCCCCCGGATGCGGCTCCCCCAAATGCCCGCCCCCAGCCGGGAGCGGGCGGCAACAACCTAAATAAAGCAATGCGGCACCAATCGGGACAATCTTCCATGTTCTGTACAGTCATATTGTTAGACATTAAAAAAACCAGACCCTCCCCACCCCGCACTGCACGAACCCCAACTTGTGCAGGCATTTATCCCTAACCGCCAACAGGGCGAAAGTAATGTCCAACCTGAAAAGGAAAAGTTAAATAGTAGTATAATGCACAAAAAGAACGTTATACCCAGAGCCGCAACAGAGCACCTCTGGGCCCCACCCAGGCTACACATTTCAGCACATAGGGCGAAACTTCGCTGTGCTAAGAAACACAGAGTAGGACACTGCTCACTATCCAATGTGGGCTTGCGGGCGGGGGTAATTCACCCCGCCGGCCATAAGGACTGATGGACCTGTGGTGAAGGATCGGTAAAACAAAAAAAAAAAAAAGGGGGGGGGGAGGGGGTCATCAGAGAATTTAACCCTGAACCAGGTACTCGTAGAGTGGCATGACTATGTGTACCACAGACAGCATGGCTTAACAAATTTGTCTCCTGGTAGGATGTATCATACAGTATGTGGGGACACTAGGGATCACAGAGTACAGCCAGTAAAGGATTGAAAAAATAAAAAAAAATGTAAAACATTTTTCCCTTCTTTTTTCTTTCTCCTTTCCCTCCTTTTTCCCCCCCTTCTTTCCCTCCCTCCCCCCTTCCCCCTCCCCCTCCCCCTCCCCCTTAAAAGAACAAAGTAAATACACGTCCCCCACCCTCACCCTCCCCCGGGGGAGGAAAAAAAGCATGCCGGTTCCACTCTCAAGTCCGCATCCAAGGGCCATGGGGGTCTGCAAGCCCCAGGGGAGAAAAGAGCATCAGCACATAACACAGGGGGGCAGCTGAATCAGGAAGTAGTGTCAGGATACAGTCACATGTGCCCCCCGTGGAGGATAGGAGTTGAAAAAGGGGGTTCCAATAGAGACAATGTGCTCCGGTGTCATTAGGGATGCAAACTCCGGGGCGCTATGCTGTGAAGAGGGTACTGAAGCAGAAAGCAATGTCAGAATGCGGTCCCAGTGTACCCTCTAAGTCCATGGGACATGGAGGTTAGCCATTAAAGTGGAAGTCAGGAGAGGAGAAGCATGCACAGCGTGGGGGGAGACCAGCGGGAGGACAAACTGAGGAGTTGAGTGAGGGACATGGGGCACACAGGGGACAGTGGTGCTGCAGACTTAAAAATACAGGAGTACTTAGCTTAATTGCGCGCGTCACGCTGCTCCAGCCATGCCATAGCTGCCTCCGGGTCTTCGGAGAAATAAGCCATATCGTCTCCCTCCACACGCAGGCGAGCAGGGAACAGCATGGCATACTTCACGTTCTTGATCCGCAAACGACGTTTTACTTCAGTGAAAGTTTTGCGCTTCTTCTGCACCTCTGCCGAAAAGTCCGGGAAGACGGCAATCGTTTTGTTCTCAAAAGGGATGTTACCCTTCACTCTGCTGAGGCGAAGGACTGCATCCCGGTCTCTAAAGTTCAAAAGCTTAGCTATAAAGGTGCGGGGGGGTGCCCCGACCGGCGGCTGCCTGCCCGACATGCGGTGGGCCCACTCCACAACGAACATAGGGGAGAAGGACTCCCTGCCATATGTAGTGATTAGTAGTTCTTCAAGGAATGTTGGGGGGTCTCTCCCCTCCACACCCTCCGGCAGGCCTATGAACCGCAGGTTACACCTGCGCAATCTATTTTCGGTGTCGTCTTGTTTCTGGAGGAGCTGAGCGATCTGAAGCTGCATGGCGTCTGATGATACCTGGAGGGGGGGGGTGGAGTCCTCCACCAGGCCCAGGCGCGTCTCTGCCTCCGTGACCCGCTCCCGCAGCTTTTGAAAGTCCTGGCGGACCAGCGAGATATCTACCTTGACTTCCTCAATGCGGGCAGTGAGGTTGGTCTGGCAGGAGGTTACTGCTTCTCGGCAAGCTGAGATAGCCTCAAGAAGCTTGGCCGTGTCTGTGCCTCGGGACGAGTCCCCCACCAAGGTCTCGCCGCCATCTTGCTCCGGGGGGTCCGAGTCATTGTGGCGAAAATTGAGCCAATTTAGCCGCCGCAGTTGTATTCTTTTTCGAAGGGGACATGTTCACAGGAGTCTCCCGATCCGAGGGGTGTCAGTACCCGGTAGGTAAGTACTTTCAGGGTCCCAGGATGTCGATACAGGAAGGATATTCGGCCGACGGAGCTCAGGTCACCAGCGTCCTACACCATGCCGCTCCAGGCCACGCCCCTCGTTCCTCTTTTTCTAAATGGTTTTTCAGGTTTGTAGATAAAGTGCTGTATTCTTTTTCTTTCAATAGATTTTTATTGGATTTTAGAAAATTACACATATCTAGTATACATATGCAGTAAGATACATCATGAAATACAGTAGCAATACACAGCAATACAGAGGTCGCAAATAAACAATCTAATACACAGGAATATTCTCATAAGCATAGAATCTAGTTTTAAATGAAGACAATCAAAAGTATCTACAATACAAACTTCAAGTACCATCAAGGAACAATACATGCAGTAAAAGGAAACAGTCAGAATATAGAACACAGTGTCTCCCACAATAAACAAAAAAATGTTCACAGCAGGCATAGGTGCTGCTGCAACCAGAGAACCTCAGAAAAAATAAATAAAAGGGCATTCAAACATATAGACGTTTATCATTTTGGTCGTTCCATATTACCCAAGGATGCCATAATGTATCATGTTTATGCAAAGTATTCATAGAAGTGGCTAACATGCGTTCATACGTCATATGTAAATTGGTCAGATCTATAGCTTCAATAACAGATGGGGGGGATGAGAGTCTTTCCATTTTCTAGTGATGGATAACCTGGCAGCAAGAAGAAAGTGGGTGACAGAACTGCGTACATGAGTTGGAAAATCATTGATCCCCAGGGTTAGTAAAGCCAAAGCTGGGTCAGGTTTTATCGGGGAGCCAATCAAAGCAGATATGATGTTAAAATATGGCTTTCCAATAATTTGCAAGTAGGGGACAACTCCATAAGACATGTAGTAGATCACCCTTAATGTCACAAAGTCTCCAACATTTATCAGAGTTTTGGCTGCTGAACTTGGACAGTACAGCCGGTGTATAGTACCATCGTAAGGTTATCTTAACTGACAATTCCCACAGGGACGTACACTTGGATACTGATTGATTGATTTTACATGCAGTAAGCCATTCATCACAGGAAAATGACTGTCCTAGGTCCTCCTCCCATTGTATATATGGAGGGAGATTTCACAAAGGTTCTCTTAAGTTGGAATAAATTATAAAAATGGGAAATCCCTCCCTTCTTTGTATCACAAGAATTTAAGAAGGACCATGTGATGATGTGTGGAGGTAAATAGGGGCAGTATTCAATTTTGTAAGCAGCGTGTAATTTGAGTATAATGAGAACAGTATGTTGAAGGCAAGTCAAATTCCGATTGCAATGTAAGGAATGATTTGATTCCGTTTTTGTCGTATAAGTCTTGTATATACACAATGCCTTTCTCACTCCAAAGGTCAAAGGGAACTTGGTTCACAATTAAACGCAGCACTCGAAGTGGTATTTTCACGTCAATTTTAGAGTCTAGAATTTCAGCAGACTGAAGAATTTTCAGCCATGTCGTGATAGACACCTTTATCGTCGGGGACAAATGCGTAGGGATTTTGATGCCCATATGTGCTCCAAACAGCCATAAATAAGTCTGACCCTCTTTGACATAAGTGGATTCGATCATTCCCCACATTGTTGTTGGAGAAGAACGAAACCATTCTTTAGCTTGTGTCATAATGGATGCATAAAAGTAATCCTGGAAGTCGATATAGCCCACTCCACCCCACATCCTATGTTTGATAAGTTTATGGTGGGCACACCTGGATTTTTTGCCATTCCATATGTATCTAGACAATAAAGATTGAAGAGATTTAAAAAATTTAATAGGGACTGGGATGGGCACACTTCTAAATACATATAAAATTGCGGCAGATGGATCATTTTAAACGCAGAGAGTCTACCCCACCAAGAGAATTCATTCCTTCCTAGTTTGAGCAAATCCAATTGTAATTTATTTTTTAGGGGAACATAGTTATGTACAAATAGGGATTTAGTTGTTCTCGTAAGGTTTATACCAAGGTATGAAATGTTGTTCTCCGCCCATACATAGGGGAATGTGTTTTGGAGAATGTTGTTTGATATAGCGTCAATTCCAATGTCTAGCACATAGGATTTTGTGGTATTTACTTTATAATAGGAGATCCTTCCAAACCATGACAGTATATTTTGTACTTCCACTAGAGATGTACATGGGTCAGTCAACATTAATATAATATCATCAGCAAATAGACTGATCTTATGGACTTGAGGACCAATAGTAATGCCCGAAATTTTAGGATGAGACCTGATATGTTCCGCCAAAGGTTCTATCATTAAGTTAAAAATCAGGGGCGACAGAGGGCAACCCTGACGAGTTCCATTAGTGATATCAAAAGGTCGGGATAGTAGATTAGAAGTAAAAACTCTTGCATTTGGGAATGAATATAAGGCAAGTATAGCTTTAAGAATAAGTCCCTGGAATCCAAATTTCTGTAGAGCTAATGATAAATAGGACCAGTTCACTCTATCGAACGCCTTCTCTGCGTCCAATGATAGGAGCAGAGAAGGCGTTCCAGTCATATTAATATTGTGAATAACATTAATTAGTCTTCTAGTCGCATCAGATGTTTGACGTCCCTTGATGAATCCAGTTTGGTCTATATTTATAAGGTTAGGGAGAATATCAATCAGTCTATTAGCAATTATTTTAGCATATATCTTAAGATCAATGTTGAGTAGAGAAATGGGTCGAAAATTTGGGGGGGAGGTAGGATCTTTGCCAGGTTTGGGAAGCGTGATAATCAATGCGGAGAGCATTTCCTTCGGAAATGACGACGAGGATGCAACATGGTTATAAAGGTCTCTCATATGGGGTACCAACAATTCCTTAAACAGTTTAATATATTCTCCAGAGAAACCATCAGGGCCTGGTGCCTTGGCGCTGGGCATAGAGTTAATGGAATGTATAATTTCAATGTCGGTGAAAGGGGTATTCAGTAGGTCAAGTTGATCATCTGATAATTTAGGCAATTTTAAAGGAGAGAGGAAGGAATGAATCTCGTCAATGGAAGGCTGTTGAATAGTGCCGTCATTGTTAAGGTTATACAAATCACTATAGTATGAGCTAAATAAATCAGCCATTTTTTGCGGATTTATAATTTTTTCTCGAGTGACGGGGTCAATAAGGTGCGAGATTTTAGTCTTTTGTCTGTGTCCTTTAATACGAGATGCCATAACTTTACCTGCCTTATTATTGGTGACGTAGGAGCGCGCCTTTAACTTCCTAAGTTTGAGGTCATAAGATTGCAGGAGCATAGAGCGTAATTCGTGTCTTAAGTCATAAAGTTGGGATTGGAGAGTCGGAGAGGGGTTAGCCCTATTTTTTGAATCAATGTCATTCAATTCCTTCGTTAGTTTATCTAGTTTTGCAGACCGTTTCTTTTTGTATTGCGATCCAAGTTGGATCAAAAGACCACGTACATAGGACTTAAAAGTGCTGTATTCTGGTGTGGTTTTGGATGTGATAAGTTTTTCTTTGATGTCCCTAATTTCTTTATCTAGCAGGGACATCCTAGATTTTTTTTTTTCTGTCAATAAGAAAATTCAAAAGACTAATGCCCTGTTCATTAAAAAAAGTGTACCAAGATCCAAGGTCTGGATCCCCCTGTTGGGGATGCACCTTCCACCTGAGTCCTCTTGGAACCATGCGTTCCTTCGTGTATTGTTCAAGGAATGCTATGTCCCATTGGAGGTGCAATTCGGTAGTCATTATGTTTTTTAATCTGGTAAATAAACCCCTAATTCGGAGTCTGTATTCAAAACCGAGAAAACTCCATCGGTATTGAATGACCGGCTACTACGGTAGTCGAAAATATCCATGAGTATGGATATGGATTGGGGAATGCTGCAATACCAATATTTCAAATATCCTAAAAAATCGTGTGTGTGTAAGTAATGCGCAAACCCTAGGTGAATGTGTAGGCAGCCAACACAACAAAGAAAGTTGTAAAAGTATAATGAAAAATTAGTGTAGCACCAAAAAGAATAATTCCACTTGTGAAGTGGAAAATAGAGACAGGAACTCCAGTCCTCCTTCCCACTAGTGCTAGGGGCGTCTCTCCCTTAAGTGATAGTTGTATATCAAAAGTGAAAAAACAAATAATCAACATGTATGGCCGTGATCTGCCCTACCATAAAAACAAAAAAACACAAAATTATAAAAATGGTAATGATGAAATACGTGCTGCACAAACAGTGTAAACAAGGGCCCCAAGTGTCGAAACTTGGACCGATAAGAAAAAATATTAATCTGTAATAGTGATCACAGTAACACCTCCGAACCAATGTGCACACTCAAGTGAAAGGGGGTGGTGAGTATACTAGGTTTATATGATCAAACACCATCTATGAAAAAGTTCATAAGAGGGGGCATGGATGCACATACATTTGTATTTCAAATTAACAACCCTTTATGTACTGCTTTTTCGGGATCCTTCTCCCTAATCTCTTGCATATGTTCTAGCAATCTAATTCGCATTTGGCGTTTTGTTTTGCCAATATAGATTTTTTTGCAAGGGCAGGTCAGCATATACATCACACATGAAGAGGCACAGTTGATCAGATCCTTGATCATATAGTTTTGTTTATTGTCGCTATCCCAGAAGGTATCTGTTCTTTCTATGAAGGGGCATAGTTGACAGTGTCCACATGGAAAAGTGCCTTACTTCTGGGGTAGTTTGTAAGCCAGTTACCATTCAACCATTCAAGGAGCGTGTAAACTCAGAGTGGATGAGTATATCGCCCAGGTTTTTGGTCCTTTTAGCTGTCATTAACGGGTTAGGGCCTACGATTTTTGCAAGGCCTGGGGTGTTTGTTAGAATTTTCCAGTGTTTTCCCAGGGTTTCTTTAACCGTCTCCCATTGTGCCCCATATTGTGTAATCAGTCTCACTGGTTCAGGTGAGGCGGGCCCAGCAGCTGTTTTTGTTTCTTGGATTAAATCAAACCGTTCTCGTTTTCCTGCTTTACTTTTTGCTTTTCTAAGTTGGCGATGGGAATAGCCCCTTTCTCTAAATCTAAGGTACAGATCCCTACTTTCTTTTTGATATTGTTTTGGGTTAGAACAGTTTCTTTTGATTCTTAGAAACTGTCCGACTGGGATCCCATCCTTTAATCTCTTAGGATGGTAGCTTTCCGCCCTTAGCAGGGTGTTGGCTGCTGTTTCCTTTCTAAAGGTACTGGTATTAAGAGTGCGGCCATCCACCGTAATATTGAGATCCAAAAAATAAATTGTTTTCTTATCATGCACGAATGTTATTTTTATGTTTCTATCATTCTGATTTAGTGTTGCCATGAAAGTTTCCAGGGAAGCGATGTCGCCTCTCCAGACCATCAAAACGTCATAAATGTACCTGAGCTAGGTGTGTACCTGGCCCAGGTACATTGGATGAGTATAGACTCCATCCTCCTCCCACATGCCCAAGTGTAAGCACGCATATGCAGGTGCCCAGGGTGCCCCCATAGAGGTGCCCCTTATTTGTTGATAGTATTTGTTATCAAATTGGAAGAAATTATTTTCCAGAGCGAGCAGTAGGAGTTCCAAAATAAATTCATTTTGGGGTCCACATTGTGGATAGTGTTTATCCAAGAAGTATTCTACGGCCTTCAGACCCCATTTGTGGGGAATTGAGGTGTAGAGGGATTCAACATCTATTCCTACCAAGAAGATATCCTCATCAATTTGAATCTCATCGATGGATGCCAATACATCTCGGGTATCCTGGACATATGACTGAAGTTCAATCACCATGTTTTTCATCATGTTGTCTAGGTACTTCCCTATCCGTTCAAGTGGTCCCCTTATAGCGGAGACTATAGTTCTACCCAGAGGTTCCTTTAAGGATTTGTGCACCTTCAGTATGATGTAGAAGGTAGGTATATTGAAGTCATTGACCATCAGATACTCTAATTCACGTTTGCTGAGGAGGCCCTCTTCCTTGGCAAATTTTAATTTACGATTAAGAGAGGTTACAAGCTCAGGGAGGGGGTTTGTATCCAGTTTTTTGTCTTTTTATCGTTTAGGAGACGGTTAACTTCTTTTACATAGAGGTCTTCGTCTAGGACAGGGATCTCCAAACTACGGCCCTCCAGCTGCTGTGGAACTACACTTCCCATGAGGCATTGTAAAACTCTGACATTCGTAGACATGACTAGGCATGATGGGAATTGTAGTTCCTGAACACCTGGAGGGCCGTAGTTTGGAGACTCCTGGTCTAGGAGGACAACGTTTCCTCTTTTGTCACTTTGTTTTATAATGAGTTTTTTGGCCGACGTTAGTTCACTTATAGCGTGTCTCTCCATAGATTGTAAATTGTCATTATCTTTTTTCCTCCAATCAATCTTTCATAGATCGGTGTGTACCAGGTCCAAGAAAGCACTTATCCATTTATTTTTATGTATGGGTGGCATTTTGGTTGATCTTATTCTAAGATTGGTTGGTCTCTTAGATATTGTTGCAGGTTCTTCATCTTCATAATACTCATTCTCCTCAAGTAGGGAGTTGAGTATTTGAAGTATTTCCTCATCATTGCTGATGACATTAGTGATAGGATATTTGCTGTCATTGTTATGTGTATGTATCAATCTAAGGAAGACTTTTCTAAGGAAAAGTACTATGTCCTTATATACCATGAATTCATCCATCGTGCTAATAGGAGAGGACATTCCTTTTTGTAACAGGCTAGTGTGTCTCGGTTCAAGAGGAAACGTAGAAAGGTTGATAATTTTCATATCAACAGTGTCAGATTGCTCTTTCAACGCCTCATTTGGCTCCTCTGGCTTCTGGTATTTGGACCTGTCTTGCCCGAGTTGCGGCCCCTGTCTATTTGCTGTTGTCCTCTCGATGGTTGTTTGTGACTATTTATATCCTCTGAGTTCCGTCTGCCCCCTGAGTCCACTTCTCCCGCCCCTCCTTTCTCTAAAAAAGTAACCTGTTTGGGAAAACTGTCCTCTTTGTTGTCCTGAGGAGCTCTATTCCCTCTAGAGTGCTGACGTCCCTTACGTGATCTGCTTCTATTCCTACGTATCGTAAGATCAAAAATTTCCCCTTTCTCCCAATCTTTCAGGTCCCGATGAAATTTGGATTGCTTGGTTATTTTTAGATTATATTGAATTCTCTCTACTTCTTTTTTAATAAGATCATTTTGTTTAATAAATTCTTCAGTTTCTTTAAAGGACTCTAAGTCTTGTGAGGTAGCTGTAATTGAGGTAGTTAAAGCATCCAGTTGAAGTTTTTCCTCTTCTACGATCAACTTCATAACCAAGATTCCATGCTCCAGAGCTCTTTCCATTTTTCCAGGAATCTCTCGTTATAGAGGTGCTCTGCAGGGACTACTTTATCTCTCAGGCCCCTGGGTACAATTTTTTGTTTAATGTAAGTTTCCAAGAAGGAAACATCCCATTTTCTATTTAGGTGTTTAATTAACATTTTTTTATGTTCTTTAAACTTTATTTTTATCTCTTCTTCCTGACTCACATTAGTCACTGAGTCAGGTTGAAAAGCTTGTCTGAGGGGGCGTGGCCGACTGCCGAGCTGCATGGACGTCTGATCTCCCAGCTCCCGCACCAACCGGAGATTCGAGCACCAGCAACGCTACTCCGCACCGCGAACGATGCACCACTCTAACCAGCATGTGCTGGGGAACCCGGACGGGTCATCCCGCAAACGAAAAGATTACCGCCAGCCGCGGAAATTGACGGATTTCTTCTCGCCACCTCACAGGTCCCATGGCCAAGATGGCGCCCGCGACCGCTCACCGCGAGGAGAGAAGGCATACACTGACCTGTCTGGGGACGAGGATACATCTGTCCCCTCACGCTCCTTTCCTCCTGATCCACCGGCGCTCTCTGGCACAGCCTCCACTACCGCCAGCCCTGCCAAGGCGCGGATGCGCTTAGATCCCAGCTCACAGGCACCTGAGGTAAGGCCTGCCCTGGACAGTCTCCCCTCACTAACGTCCGGACCATCCCCCATAGCTGCTTTCCCCACCACCAATCAACCAGTAGTTGACACCATGTTAAAAGACATGCTGATCACGCTGCACAGCTCCATCCACAATGACATTTCATCTATGCTGTCAGCATTTAAATCTGAGATGGGCCTTGTGAACAATAGAATAGGCCGCATTGAGCATCAAATGAGCGCCATGACAGTTACAGTCAATGACCTAGTTGATGCCCATGACCACACCAGGGAGGAACAACGATGGGTACGGGCCAAGATGGCGGATCTCGAAGACCGATCGAGACGCAATAATGTTAAGATACGCGGCATACCTGAAACGATCGTTCCCGCCGATCTCAACAATTATGCTAGGAAAATGATATCTCTGCTCCTTCCTGACCTCCCTCCTGTTGAGACGGTCATTGACCGTATCCACCGGCTGCCGAAGCCTCCCCACCTACCACCTGAAGTGCCCCGTGACACCCTCATGAGGGTACACTTCTACCACGCCAAAGATATGCTCATGGCCAAATCCAGGCGTTTGGGTCAACTACCCGCGCCATATACAAAGTTACAACTGTTTGCAGATATCTCACAATATACCCGCCAACAGAGAAGACAACTCCAGACCATCACAAAACCATTGAATAACCACAAGATCCCTTATCAATGGGGAATCCCGACCAAACTCATGGTTACCAAAAATGGGGTAAAGCACAACATCCACTCAGTGGAGGAAGGCATCCAGCTCCTCAGAAAATGGCACATCATCCCTGGGAACAACCCACCGCCCCAGGTGCCAATCTCTGATGTAACGCACCCCACCGACATGGATTCCTCCCCCAGTGCAGGTGTGTGACCTTGCGGTTAGTATTCCTCTACTATTACCACTACAAAGCACTCCGGTTGGTGCCTGCTCGTTGCAGTTAACCCACAAACTTTCACCCCGTAAGCTGTCAGCAATCCTGACATACTGCTGACATTGGTGCCCCTGCTGCGCCCAGCTTTCCATTGTTCTGAATAAGTTGCTGTTGACTGTTACTTTTGTCCCCTTGTTTTTTGTTTCCCCACTTGCTCCCTCTCCCTTTCACCTGGACCCCGGAGAACATCACCACTCTGAGAAGACCTACCCCCTGGTCAGCGGAACCACCTCTCATCTACTGCCTCCTTGATCTGCTTGACTACCTTCAACGAACTGTGAGTACCTTTCTCTACACGCTCACTACACTGCTCTTGCCGAGATGCCTAAATTCCTCACCTTGAATGCTAAGGGACTGAACCACCCGGTTTAAACGGGTATCACTGTGGAAAACTGCTCACGCATCTCACTGTGACATCCTCTGTGTGCAAGAAACGCACTTTAAATCCTCTGCAGAACCGACTTGTACTAACAAGCACTTTCCGAATATATTCAAAGCCTCTGGCCCGGAAAAGAAAAATGGGGTCTTAATCGCCATCAAAGACACAGTACAGTTCAATCTCCATGATAGCTTGACAGACGTCGATGGCAGATACTTAGCGTTGGATTGCTCCATTAACAATGTCAGATACACCGTCGTGACGGTGTACGCTCCTAACAAGCGACAGATTAGCTTCTTATCCAAACTAATGAAAAAAATCAACCGCTTCAAGAAAGGTCACCTTATACTATGTGGTGATTTTAATATAGTGCCTGATAACACGATTGATACTTCCTCCCACTCGGGCAGAACAACCTCACCCATGGGACCTTTCATACGATCTCATGATCTTTATGATGTGTGGAGATGCCACCACACTACCGAAAGGGACTACTCTTACTTCTCTCCTCGGCATAATTCCTATACAAGGATTGACTATTTCTTGGTGGACAAATGGCTCCTCCCCAAGGTCTCAGCATCTGACATCTCCTCCATCACGTGGTCCGACCACGCACCTGTCACTATCTCCCTGAATGACTCCTCTCCTTCCTCTCGATCAAGGGTTTGGAGAGCCAATGCCTCTCTCATCCATTCCCCAATTCATTTTGAATATATCAGGGAACACCTAACTGAGTTCTTCTCCCTAAATGCTAATTCTGTGACTAGTCATAATGTACTGTGGAATGCCCATAAAGCATTCGTTCGAGGACTCTTTATTCAACTGGGGGCCAGAGAGAGGAGGTTGAGATCACAGCGTTTAGAATCCCTTACCTCAGATATAAAAGTATTGGAAACTCAAAATCAATCAGCTCCTAGTAGTGTTACAAAACGCAAACTAGATCTCTTAAGACAAGAACTAAGAGCTCACTTGCTGGACTCCTTTGAGAGAGCCCATACCCACTTTAAAGCCCTCCATTATTCCACCGGCAATAAAGCGGGTAAAGCTATGGCTAATAGGATTAAGGGCCACCTATCCAAGACTAAAATCACCCACTTGTTCCACCCCTCCTCAAACCAAAAATTAATTGACCCCACAGAAATTGCCAATGCCTTTAGCGACTATTACACCACCTTATACAACCTGAAAGATGATAGTTCAGTTCTCCAACCATCCCCTCAAGACATAACAGCATTCCTCCAGGAAATCAATCTCCCAAAATTGTCTGAGGATCACTTGGAGACGCTTAATGCCCCGTTCACAGCCCTAGAAATTCAACACACGATCTCTGGACTACCCTCCAACAAATCCCCGGGCCCTGATGGCCTAACGGGGGAATATTATAAAAAATTTGGCTCCATCCTATCACCATTTCTTGCTAGAGTTTGTAACGACGCTGCCTCATCCTCCTCTCTTCCCCCTGAAATGTTATCTGCTTTAATTGTTACGCTGCCGAAGCCAGGGAAGGAACCCACCTGTGCCCAAAATTTCCGGCCCATATCTCTCCTAAATTTAGATGCCAAGATTTATGCAAAACTCATAGCCAACCGTCTAGTGGACCTAATGCCCATTCTCATACACAAGGATCAGTCTGGCTTTACCAAAGGCAGACAGACCTTTGATGCGACCCGGAGGATCATTAACATCATCCATGCTGCGGAATCTACTCGAACGCCTTCTCTGCTCCTATCACTGGATGCGGAGAAGGCATTCGACCGGGTCCACTGGGGGTACATGCGGGCTGCACTGGTCAAGTTTGGATTTCAAGGCCCTATTCTCTCCGCCATAATGGCATTGTATTCCTCCCCATCAGCCCAAGTATACACGTCGGAAATACTCTCGAAGCCCTTTTTAATCACTAATGGCACACGCCAAGGCTGTCCCCTGTCACCACTTATCTTTAACCTTGTCATGGAGCCCCTAGCAGAACACATCAGAACCCAAGACATGATATCAGGGTTTAAGATTGGCACCCTAGAACACAAAATCAACCTATTTGCGGACGACGTGATAATCATGATGACAAACCCCCTTTCTTCCCTGGCTTCGGTACAATTGCTGTTACAAAGATTTAGTAGCATATCTTACTACAAGGTCAATGAGAACAAATCTTATATCCTAGATTTAGGGTTGGATGCTATCACCAGTAACTTACTCAGGAACAAATTCCCCTACCCCTGGGCAGACTCCGGAATCTCATACCTTGGCATTACCTTAACTAAGTCCACAAGGGCTTTGTTTCCCCGCAACTATGTTGAATTGAAACAAATGCTTATTTCCGAAACCACGAAACTCTCCAAGTACGAATTCTCCTGGGCAGGCAGACTTGCGGCTTTCAAAATGATGGTCTTGCCCAAGCTACTGTATACATTCCGAACACTCCCCATACCGCTCTCGCAATCTTACCTAGCAGCCCTACAATCTGTCTTGGGATGCTACATATGGCAAGGCAAGAAGCCCAGATGTAGCTTGACAAAAATTTCCAAACACAGATCTGCAGGAGGTATGGGATATGTGGTCATCAAAGACTATTACCTGGCCACTATTCTCACACAACTCAAGGAGTGGATGGCAACAACACCCTCCACTCTTTGGAGCGATATAGAATCCAACATGATTCCAGGTCATAGCCTGGCCCACTGGTTATTTAGCACACTAATCACTAACCCTCCACTGGGCCTATACTCCCCCACCATTCAGGCCTCTGTTAAAGCCTGGAGACTGCTAACTCGTGCTAAATGGTCGACTGTACCAATTAAACCCATCCCCATACCGATACAAACACTGACACTATTAACCCCAGACCTACACATTCCGAAATGGCTGACTGAGAAGCTGACGTACACCTATGAACTGCGACACCTTGTGACTAACTCCTCATTTCTACAGCTTCAGACTACTTTCCAAGCTCCCACTTCTGACTACTTTACATGCTACAGGCTGCGACACTGTCTCTTAGCCACGCCCTCACTGGAGGGACACCTACCAGTGAACATATGGCAATACCTCTTTGCTCAGACACGCCCGACCAAAGGTACCTCTATACTTTATTCGTCCCTGCAGGAGAAAAATTCCTTCCTCAAGTCTAAACCCCTCACTGATTGGGAATCTGACTTCCAGACCCAATTTTCTGACCAACAATGGCAGACAGCAATTAAGTCTATATACAAATCCACCTCTTGTACAGCCCTATGGGAACTCTCCCAGAAGCTGCTACTAAGATGGTACCTAACGCCGTCCAGAATAGCCAAATTCCATCCCCATACTTCACCTGACTGCTGGAGAGGTTGCGGTGAACCTGGCACTCTAATCCACATTTTCTGGACATGTCCCCACTTGAGGAATCTGTGGACTTTGCTAGAACAAGTACTGAGGGAATTGACTGGCTCTCCCATACCACTGACCCCCCAACTAGCTATTCTCAATCTGACCATCGATGACGTACCTCCCCCCCTGCGACTAGTGACATCCCATGTCCTACTGGCAACCAGACTTCTCATTGCCAGGAACTGGAAATCTAGTAACCCCCACAATCTAGCGGAGTAATACAATTAACTCACACTCACTACAGTATGAGACAATCCTTGCTCGCAGGGAAACATTCCTGCCCCACACTATTGACTCAATGGACTCCATGGCGACTATGGTACGACACTAAATGGAATCACTGATCATTGATCCATTCCTGAACGCTCCATCCAATCCTTGATGCGCTCCACCCCCTCCCCTCCCCTCATGTGTGAAGCCCCCCCCCCCCATCCTCCCCTCCTTAGCATAGATATCGCACTCCCTTATGATCATCCCTACAGTATACAGTTATATGTAATTTGAATGTTCTGATATGTTATGAGTTTGTTTATGCACAATCAGAAACCCTTTGCTGTATTCAATACTGCTCATGGCTTGTTTGCCTAGATGTAACTTACTGCTGTATTTGTATTTCTCAATAAAAACTATTTGAAAGAAAAGCTTGTCTGATTTCCAGGTCTATGTCATCTCCTAAAACAAATGCCATCTATCATTTATCCCTAGATAAATGTATATAGAAAAAAGACAATAAGTGAATCAGCAGTCAGAACATTTAAATTAGTGTATATCGCTGTAAAAATAAATAAATTAATTCACAGGGATAGTTGCTTTGCTATGTGAAAGAAAGGTGTTAGGAAGAAAACCCTTGTTTAAATTAATATTGTTGTTATTCACAGTGGTGCCTCTAGAATGGATCACTGGTGATCCGGTTTAAGCATATATAGAGATATTGAAAAAATGAGGCTAACCAGAAATATCATGTCCAATAAACATTGGTGTATCAGTCCTTGACTGCATATATAAAAAAGCTTTCCGGTAAGAGAACCAGAACAAGAAGGACTATAGATCACCACCAATAACTCGATAATCCAAAAAAATACAAAATGTATTAAATATAGTATAATTTCACATGATAAAAGAATAAACTATTATATAAACAAGAGAAGTTAGATTGCAGTGTGATATAACCCATCAGGGCATAAGTTGGCCAACACCGCAACACACATATACCAACAAGACAAAAAATTAACAAACACACATACAGGGGGACCATCCGGTCATCAGATAGCAGTGGAAGGATGTCTATCTCAGGGAAATCCCTGTATATATGTACAAGAATAACAATAGCAAAATTGATACGATAGACTATCCTTCCAAGCTCTCTGGAGCTTGAGCTGCTGGGAAGACAGAGAAGCAAAAAGGACAGTGGAAAAGAGAGAGGGTTAATGTATGTAGGCTGTAACTGTGATTAGAGGGATTTCAGGGCCACCAGTCGGCCAGACCAAGTTGATTTCCTCCAGGACAAGTCCTGCAATGTTTTGCCAAGGTTATTAAGGAAGGAATCATAATTGGCCTCCACCAAATCATCCACATGAGCAGTCAGCATGATACCTAAATACCTTATACCCTCCGTATTCCATACATAGGGGTACTGTGCTGTAGTTCTTGTACAAGTAGAAGCGTCAATTCCGAGACCCAAATTAAATGATTTACTATTGTTGACTTTATAATAAGAAACCCTATTAAACAATTGCAATACATCATATGTTGCCGCCAGCTCGGTTACCTTTTTTTGAAGGTCTTCTTCCTAGCAGGCACCTGCAAGGATATGTAGGCCTCAGCGCCATCTCGTCCAGCGCTCCTGCTGGCCGGCGAAAAAAAAGTCAGTCAATCGCTGGGGCTTTCGGTTCATCTGCCGCTTTCCGGTCATGGCGAGTGGTCAGCTGTGCCTGGTCTGCTGTTTGAACAGGCAAGGAAGTCTGAAGATGGGCTGTTTAGTGCCGCTAGTGTCCCTGTTCCAGAGCTCCGGGCTCAGACGTCCATTCGGCTCCCATGCCAAGCCACGCCCCCCCATTTTTTTTTCAAGTGTGCTACATAGCTGAGTGGATTGGTATATTTTGATCCACTACACTTCTCCTTCTTCAATCATGTTATTTATTTCCCTGTACATTATTGTTCCTTTTATCATATTAATTTGGCAATGCTATGATGTTAGGCTATATCAACTGTTTCTCATTTTTTTATCCTTCTTATATGATTTGAGTGGGTGATCAAAAAGTTATTTTTATGAATTTGTGTGGTATAGAAGCAGAAATAACAGGAAATTGCTAATAGTACATTTTTGTTGGCTGTTATGAAGTTATATTTCTGAACATCTCATAGCTGTCTGAATAGTCTGTGTTGGAGTAATTTTGGCAGGTTAATGATATATATTCATATATTAATGATACTACTTATGTTTTAGGTAAGATCGGATGCAAGCACACGGTCGGTTTACATTAAAAAAAGAAACAGTACAATGTGAGGGGCCACTAACTATGTACTGTAAATATACAAAAAGTCCCCAATATTTAACTACTATATATATCAGCTTGAAAAATAAGCATTTTTTCTCTAATATTTATTTTAAAAAAATTACCATTTGCATATCATTTAAAGTATATTGTAAAGCCACACAACAACAAGATTCTCTGCACATGATAATTATATTCTGGGCATAGACATAAGATTATCCTGAATCCTTTTGGTCATATTAGGAAGTAACATGCTTATTGGCATTCTGTACATATTCAGACATGCCCTAGATGACTAGAAGGTTTTGGAAGAAGAAATGAATCTTCAGAAAGAAAGAATGCAGTGCTAAAAAAGAAACATGAGATTCCATTCATAAAAGTCTGTATAAGATCTACAGTGGGGAAAATAATTTGATCCCCTGCAAATTTTGTAAGTTTGCCTACTTACAAAGAAATTAAGGGTCTATAATTTTTATCATAGGTGTATTATAAATAATACATACAAAAAAATATAAAATAACAAAGGACATTAAAGGTACCAATATGTTTTGTTGAAAAATTATCAAAATGTATTGTATAACAACTTGTTAAAACCATAAGGCGGCGTACACACGACCGAGTTCCTCGGCAGAATCCAGCGAGAAGCTCGCTGGGAGACGTATTCTGCCGAGAAAACCGGTCGTGTGTACACTTTCGTCGAGCAAACCGTCGGGCAGCTCGTCGAGCCAAAATAGAGAGCATGTTCTCTATTTGCTCGACGGGAGTGGAATTTGGCTCGACGAGGTTATCGACGGGCTGTTTTCCCGACGAGAAGCTCGATCGTGTGTATGCTAAGAAAACCCGCGCATGCTCAGATAAAAGTAGGAGACTGGAGCACATCCTTGGTAAAAGTAGCGTTTGGAATGGAGATAGCACATTCGTCACGCTGCCAACATTATTGCATCGTTTAATTGCAGCGTTCTTTAACAAAAATTACAATTGCACAAAACTGGACCAGTGTATTTTAAATTTGCTGCTGATATTCCCACAGAGTTCTTCTGACATAGTTTGTGAAACAACTAGATGATTAGAAATGAAAAAAATTAAATAAAAATGAAGATCCCAGGATTTGAAATACAGGACCAAAAAAAGAAAGAAAAATTAGATCTCATTTTTTTTGGTACTGTATTTCAAATCCTGATCTTCATTTTAAACATTTGTTTAAAATGTTATAATCATCAGGGGTGTCAAACTGGTGGCCCTCCAGCTGTTGCAGAACTACAAGTCCCATCACGCCTCTGCGTGCAGGACTCATGCTTGTAATCAGGGCCGCCATCATGAATTTTGGGGCCCCTTACACAGCTTCAGGCATGGGAGAAAATATAAATATATCTATTAAATATATATCTATATTTTTTTAAAAAAGGGTGGTTGCCAACTGGGGCCCCGGGGACCTTTTTTTTTTGTTATAAAAGGAAATTTTTCAAAAAAGGGGGCATTCCATTCGGGACCTCTGGGCCCGAAAAAAAAAAAACCTCTGGGCCCTTAAAAAAATAAAAAAAAAATAAATAAAAAAATATATATAAAAAATAAAATAAAGATTTATATATATATATATATATATAAAAGGAAATCAAAAACAAGGGGTTGCCTTCCAGGGCCCTGGGTACCTCTGGGTCCTTTATTAAAAAATAAAAATATAAAAAAGAATATATAAACAAAAATAAAAAATACAATTATAAAAAAAGGGAGTTTGACACATGGGGCCCTGGGGACCTCTGAGCCCTTTAATAAAAATACATCTATATAAAAAAAAAAAAAAAAAAAAAAAATTATAAAAATGTTTATCTAAAATAGAAAAAAGGATTGTCAACCGGGGGCCCTGGGGACCTCTGGGCCCTTTAATAATAATAATAATACTAAAAAAAATATATATATATATATATATCTAAATAAATAAAAGAAATAAAAAAATATATTTTTTTCTAAAAAAAAGGGGGTTGTCATCTGAGGCCCTGGGGATCTCCAGGTCTCTGTGGACCTCCAGACCTCTAAAAAAAAAAAAAAATAAACATTGGCCCTTTAATAAATAAAAAATTACAAATTAATATTTTTATTTTATAAAAAAGGGCTTGTCATCTGGGGCCCTTGGTGGCCTCCGGGCCCCTTCGGACCCCTAAAAAAAAAAAAAATAGATATATTTATTTAATTTTTAGGGTGGTTCCCATCTGGGCCCCTGGGGACCGACCCCCGGGCCCCTTACAGGTGTAATGCCTGTACCCCCCTGATGGCGGCCCTGCTTGTAATTGTCAGTCTTGCAATGTCTCATGGGACTTGTAGTTCTGTAACAGCTGGAGGGCCGCCAGTTTGACACCTGTGATCTAGTTGTATTTGAGTGTCAAGTTACCCCCCACTGAAACATTATTGTTTGGTCTTATCTCATCTGTCCCTTTCTAATTACACCTTTAAAATGATTTAAAAACATAACCTGCCTTCTCACAAGCTACATTATTTTTTGGAGTAAAAACACATAGACAAGTATGAACTGTAAACTCAAAAATCACCATTTATTTTGGTTAAGGATTAGAATAAAAAATAAAAAAGGCAGCACTGGATAGCTTGCTGCCATTTGTGCACAGACAGGTGGGGCGTCATGTGACTGCTCAGCAGTTGGCTTCAAAATTGGGAAATTGAGAGGCTCATCCAGGAAGGAACGTGTCAAGGTCTTGGACTCCCAGAGGTCAGAAACTGGAGCAGGGCAGGCAGATGTCACAAAGTTGTGGGACTACAACAGACTGTCCTCTGGTACACCACCTGGAAGGAAGGGAGTCATCTTTTGGTTTTTCGCAAGGCCTTCCTTGGTGGATTCCCTCCAGCCTGCTCTCTGACCTTCTCTGCAGCCTTCTTAGCAGCCTTCCTCTTCTGCCTGGCTGGAGGCGGGGCCATGGAGGCAGTACTCATGCCAGGAGGAGGAGTAGCAGAACGTGGTGGAGGAGGAGAAGGAGCAGGAGAAATAGAATCAAGGGGAGGAGGAGAATGAGAAGGAGGAGGGGGAGGAGAAGGAAAAGCAAAAGAAGAATGTGAAGAATGAGTAGGGGAAGCAGTAGGGGCAGGGGAAGAATGAGTAGAGGGAGCAGTAGGGGCAAGAGAAGAATGAGTAGGGGGAGCAGTAGGGGCAGGAGAAGAATGAGTAGGGGAAGCAGTAGGGGCAAGAGAAGAATGAGTAGGGGAAGCAGTAGGGGCAGGGGAAGAATGAGTAGAGGGAGCAGTAGGGGCAAGAGAAGAATGAGTAGGGGGAGCAGTAGGGGCAGGGGAAGAATGAGTAGAGGGAGCAGTAGGGGCAAGAGAAGAATGAGTAGGGGGAGCAGTAGGGGCAGGAGAAGAATGAGTAGGGGAAGCAGTAGGGGCAGGAGAAGAAGAAGAAGAAGAAGAAGAAGAAGAAGAAGAAGAAGGAGGAGGAGGAGGAGGTTGTGAGCGAGATGTTCTTCGGCGATGGCGATGTGAACAGAGCACCGTCTCCTCAGTGAGATGACCCCTCACCGCCTTATTGGCTAAGATGACGAGGAGTCCCTCAAAGAGGAGACGCTGGTCCTCACTCATGTGGTCCATTTTGGCCAGAATAAAGGTCAAAAAGCCCTCCTGAGAGGTGGCAGGCTGCTGGAGGCTGGCCTGTGCCTCGCGAATGAGGGCCAGTGAGGCCTCGCGAACCCTCATATCCCTCGCGGCCCTTCTGGGTTGAAGGCGTATTGGAGGCACCTGACACCTAGTACTGCTACTAGGCCCGGCCACCTCCTCCGAGCAACTTGGGCCTGCCACCTCCTCCGAGCCAATTGGGCCTGCAACCTCCTCTGAGCCAATTGGGCCTGCAACCTCCTCCGAGCCAATTGGGCCTGCCACCTCCTCTGTGCCACTCACCCTGCCCTCCTCCTGCCTGGTACTTTCCTGTACCTCCTGCTGGCTGATATCCTCCTGTGTATTAAAAAAAGGGACAGTTTTACTTTTGGGTTCCAAAAACACACACAATTTTCAGCTCATGACTGTTGCAAACTGTTTGTCAAGAAATTGATAAGCCAATCATTCTGACCCCTGCAGTTTGTATATTTTTAACCTCTTCTCTTCTTAATGCACCACTATAATACATTTAGATATTTAGATATAATATAAATTTAAACAAAAATACTCAAAATTTACTTCATTAATTTTGAAATGTATACCTATATCCAATTTTTTTTGGAATTTTACCCCTCCCTCTATTTTTTAGTTCCCTCTCTCACTAAATAATGGTGGGTGGGCTTATTAGTCCATCCAACACATTCAATCAGGGATCCTCAAACTACGGCCCTCCAGCTGCTGTGGAACTACACATCCCATGAGGCATTGGAAAACTGACATTCATTCACAGACATGACAAGGCATGATGGGAATTGTAGTTCATGAACAACTGGAGGCCCATAGTTTGAAGACCCATGCATTAAATGATATCTAAAAAATTATTTAAGCAGAATATAAACTTTAAATATACACTTTAATTCACTTATTAATATGATTTTTTTCACCCTTTTTTCCTCTCTCCTTTCTCCTTGCTTTCTCATCCCTCTCTACCCTCTCCTCTACTTGTGTTTTATCTCCCGCACACTCCCCCCCTCCCCTTCTCCACAATTCTTCTTCCATCTACCCCCGGGGACTGTACTCCTGAGGTCCTAGAGGTACAATAGGTGAAAATATAGTTTGGGAGCCCATCCTGTAGAAGATGAGTTTAGGATATTGAAATACCCATATTATCCATACTATAACCAACGTAGATTAACTTAATACACTGAGACCATTTTTGGCCTTTTTTGTATGTTAATGTATATATGTATTCTGTGTCCTTCAGTTTGTTTTTCTATGTTTCCTAAAAAATGTTTTTAGAACGTTTAAAAATAAAAAAAAACATTTACCTTAACATTAGTGGCCACTACTGACTAATGATATGTAAAACACATTAAGCTAGTCTTTTTTTTTATTCACCTTTAAACATCAAAACATCTATTTTCCAAAATTAAAACCACACACACACACATTTGCACATTGAAAGTACTATACCTGGCTCCAGACAGCCAAATCTGGCTCTTGCTCCAGGATGGAAGGCTGCTGAGAGGTCTCATCTAATGGAGGAGCATCAGGTTGCCTGGAGGGAAGTCTGGGGGGAAGGCTGGACCTCCCTCTTCCTCTTCCTCTTCCTCTCTGTCTTCTGGGGGGAAGGCTGGAAAGTGATGGCCTTACTTCCAAGTGGTCATCCAGAAAGGACAGTCTGTTGTAGTACCACAACTTCGGTACATATACCTGCCCTGCTCCAGCTCCAGACCTCATAGAATCTAAGACCTTGTTGCGTTCCTTCCTGTAGGAGCCTCTCAAAGTTCCAATTCTCACCTCCAACTGCTCAGCAGTCACATTATGCCCCACCTGCCTGCGCACAAGTGGGAGCAGGCTCTCCAGTGCTGCTGTCCTCAGTTCTTTATTTCGGGACCTAGGGTCTTTGGTGGCCCACAGCACTGTCTGCTCCCTCCATCTGTCTATGAAGACTTCTAGAAAATCCCTTTTGTTGAATCTATTCATTTCTGCCAGAAAAAAGAAAATGAAAAATACTATAATGTCAATCCACAGTCTTGAAACTCGAGTACTCTTTATCAACATCTAGCCCTTAAATGTCTTGACTTTCCTGAATAGGCCTCTGCTGCAGGGCCGCCATCATGATTTTTGGGGCCCCTTACACAGCTTCAGGCATGGGCCCCCTGGAGCAGAGAACCGGGGGGGGGGGGCTGCCGAAGGAAATTGAGAAGGGGGGCTGCCACAGAAAGAAAAAGAGAAAAAGAGAGAGAGAGATATATATATATATATATATATATATATATATATATATATATATATATATTTAGTTTAGTTTTTATTATTTTTGGAAAGGGTGGTTGCCATATGGGGCCCTGGGGACCCCCGGCCCCTTACAGGTGTATTGCCTCTACCCCCCTGATGGCGGCCCTGCTCTGCTGTCCCAAGTTCAAAGCCTACCTACACGCCTGTCGTGCAATCGTCTTCCTTCCGCACCCCGGTCGGACGTACGACACGTGTGTTCGAGCATTACATACACTCCACACACGTCTTCCGCCCATGATTATGAATTCGATGTTTCCCCGCCCCTTTCGTCGTGCAAACGACAAGGAGGAATTTGCATATCATGTGTTGGTCAAGTTCATAGGAAACAGATGACCAGTTGTGTGTAATGAGGCCTAGATCCCTTCACTCATTTGTGGATGAAACGTTAGAAACGATTTAGTTTGGGCAAGACTTTTAAAAGCGACCATTTTCAACATGTATTAAACCACATATTTTACAAATACATCTGTGAAAAACTATCTTGCCCCCACACCATACTTTGAGCAAAATGCTGTATCTAAACGCGGTTAGGTACGACAGCACTATAGATGGCCATTTCAGAAAATGTTTATTGTAACTTTCTCCTAGGTTATCATATTTAAGTAGCCCACAAACTCATCCCATCACTAATAAACTATAAAAAGGTAGTTACATACCGTCGTTGAACCCGACCGTTCTCTCCGCCGTCTTTAACAAACTGGGAATGCCACTTTCAATTCACGTGGTATCCCGTTATAGACGCGGATGTGCGACGCAACGCACGTCTCCCCACCCCTGACGTTCTGTGTCGTCCTTTCCCCGACCCTCTTTCATTATTTCTCCTAGGTTATCATATGATACATAGCTCAACAACTTCTACCATCACTAATAAACTTTAAAAAGGTAGTTACATACCGTCGTTGAACCCGACCGTTCTCTCCGCCGTCTTTAACAAACTGGGAATGCCACTTTCAATTCACGTGGTATCCCGTTATAGACGCGGATGTGCGACGCAACGCACGTCTCCCCACCCCTGACGTTCTGTGTCGTCCTTTCCCCGACCCTCTTTCATTATTTCTCCTAGGTTATCATATGATACATAGCTCAACAACTTCTACCATCACTAATAAACTTTAAAAAGGTAGTTACATACCGTCGTTGAACTCGAGCGTTCTCTCCGCCGTCTTCAACAAACTGGGACCGCCCCTTTCACTTCACGTGGTATCCCTTTATTCGCGCGCATGTGTGACGTTCCGCACGTTTCCCCACCCCTGACGTTCAGTGTAATCCTTTCTCCGCCCCTTATCCTTCATTTTATTTATCGGGGAGCCAACAAAAATGGACGCACAACAAGCAGGCCGGGCGGGAGAGAGCTCATCAAGGAGAAGGCGAAGCTTTAAAGCAACCAATATGACCTTCGAGGAGATGGTGGAGCTGGTCTCCATCTTTAAAAAGGAGGACTATGATGGCAGCCATGGACCGTACAAGCACCCCAATAAAGTAAAGGCGGAAATAATGGAGAAGGTGGTGAAGAGGCTCTTTCAAAAATTTGGGGTGCGAAGGAGCAAGGAGCAGATCAGAAAGAGGTGGTCGGATCTAAAACTGCGGGAGCCAGAGACCATGAGCAGGATCAGGAGAGTTTTAAAAAGTAAGTACATTTTTTTTTTTTTTTTGGCGCCATGTGCATTTTCTTGCAGGTTGTATTCATATTTTTTGGGACAAAGAATTGGTCGGAAAAGTCGTCGATTCTTTCGGAACGTCGACTCCTACGATCAAATATTGAACTATTTTTACAGGCCTGGACTTTCCATTTTTTTTTTTTTTTTATGGGTCCGGAGCTCCCCAGAGCCCTGGACAGCAACCCCTACTTTTTTCCTACGTTTTTATTAAAACCAAAAACTATGTTTTTTTTTAAATATATATATATTTTTTTTTTATATATATATATATATATATATAGATATATATATATATATATATATATATATATATATATATATATATATATATATTTATTATTAATATTATCATTATTAAAGTGCCCAGAGGTCTCCTGGGCCCCCGGATGGCAACCCCACCGCCCTTTTTTTTTTTTTTTTTTTTTTCAAATATATATATATATATTTTTTTATTTTTATATATATATATATATATATATATATATATATATATATATATATATATATATATATATATTTATTATTAATATTATCATTATTAAAGTGCCCAGAGGTCTCCTGGGCCCCCGGATGGCAACCCCACCGCCCTTTTTTTTTTTTTTTTTTTTTTTAAAATATATATATATATATATTTTTTTTTTTTTTTTGGTTATCATTAAAGGGCTCAGAGGTCCCCAGGGACCCATGTGGCAAACCCCCCCCCCCCCATTTATTTTAAAGCTTAAAAACATTTTGTATTTTTGTTTATATATATATTTTTTATTTTAAAAGGCCCGGAGGTTCCCCAGGGCCCCCCTTTGTTATGTATTTTTAAATAAATCTTTATTTTTTTTTATTTTTTTTTAGGGGTCTGGAGGTCCCCAGGGCCCCGGATGGCTACCCCCCTTTTATATATATATATATATTTTACTTTTTTTTCTCAATTTCCTTTTTTTTTTTAAAGGCCCCCTTTGCTTCTCAATTTCAGGCGGCAGCAACCCCCCCCCCCCCCCCCCAATTCTCTGCTCCAGAGGGCCCTTGCCTTAAGCTGTGTAAGGGGCCCCAAAATTCATGATGGCGGCCCTGTGCAGACCTCCCAACACACACTGATTCTGTGGGACTTTCCGCTTCTTCACGCAGTCCCGGGAAATGGTTATTTTTCCTGCACTGCAATAGGAGGCAGCACGGAAGCAGGAGGAACCGGAGCGGTGTGTGGAGGACTGTGGCTGCTGAAGGGAAGAAAGCCAACAGCCGGGCTAATGACAGTCTGTGGCCCTGGCTGTCGGCACAGATGAGAGGCACTCCCCCCCCCCCACTCAACAACTTTGATTCCCCCCTCCGTCCAGGGGGCCCCTTCAACACTCAAGCCCAGGGGCCCCCACCACCCTAAGTCCTACCCTGGTTGTGAGCATGATATTTGGTCGTAGAAGTCGCCGTTCCAAAATAACGACAACTTTTCTGACCAATTGTTGTGCCCAAAACATTGATCTCACTAATGTTGTGCACTTTTTTAGTTTAAAGTGAGATCAATTGTGTTATTAATGTTGATGTATTATTAAAGAACTTCTCTTACTGTAAAGACAATATACAGTAAAAGGAGAGTCTGCTCAGCAGTTGGTGACACATGTGGACTCATTTGCAGAATTGTTGCCCACAAGAATAATCCATTTATGGGTTCACACAGAGGAGGTGATCCAGTGTATACTTGGTTTGCCTACATGTTTGAAATTAGAACAAAGGTACAAGAAATGTAAGAATTTTTTTAACGAATGCCTAGAATCCGGTGTTCTGCCTAGAGGGGGCTGTTCAAAACATCAATCGTCCCACAAATGGTCTAAACTAAAACAGATTCCTCTTTCAGGCCTCTTCATCTTTCCATTTTCTTTATTCTCGTAGGGCGGAATGAAGCTTCTACACAGGAGCAGCAAGGCAGCACCCAAGCCCCACCCCCGCGGGATGATGATGCCACTACATCCGGTAAAGTAACATATTAACACAGCTTCAGCTAATCTAGATGTAGGCCTGCTAAATTTTAATACCTGATTTGGTCATACATTTCAGGAGCTGGTGGCGGCTTGGATACCCACAGTGCTCATCTCCTAATTTCCCAGGTCCAGTCCTGCAGGGATGACATTGAGGATATGAACCACGAGATACGGAAAAAGACCAAAGAAGTGGAAACCAAATTAAAAAATATAATTGATGTTCTGGGGAGGGTTTGATTTTGAGGGTTTTAGTTTTGTAATGTTTGTTTTAAAAAAATTAAAAAAAAAAGATATATACGTTTTAATCAAAAAGACCAAAAAAATAAAAATAAAATTAAATTATATATGTTTTAATCAAAAAGACCAAAAAAAATAAAAATAAAAATTATATATGTTTTAATCAAAAAGACCAAAAAAAAAAAAAAAAAAATTATATATGTTTTAATCAAAAAGACCAAAAAAAAAAAAAAAAAAAATTATATATGTTTTAATCAAAAAGACCAAAAAAAAAAAGTTTATATTTTTTTAAATCAAAAAGCTAAAATCTTTTTCCAAAAATTGTACCAATTATTACCTCATTTCTGTTTGTTAAAAACCTAATTGTTGAAAAAGTAAAGATATTTTGAAATCTAAAAAAAAAGTGTGTGTGGTTTTGCTTAAAATACCAATAACTGTACATGTGATTTTTTAGGATGTCACCTAGGAAATTAGTTAAGGAAAATACACTTGACACTACATGTAGAAGAATATGAAAAAATATGAAACATTGAAAAACACAAGCGAGACATAAAAATTTGTGTATCAAGATTTAAAATATTTGGAAACAGAAATTAAAACACATTTGGTTGTGATGGTATGGCTCCCCTACCCATAAAGTACTGTACATATTTGTCCCTCACTTCACGGGCACTCTGGGGGGGCAGTCCTTGATGGGCAGCTTCAAGACCTGGCAATGTTTCCTCGGTTTCAAAAAGTCCAGCCTCGGGTCCAACCGGGGCAAGATATGTTGTTGATTGTCTTCGCAAAAAATTGTGAAGTATGCAACAAGCAAAAATAATATAGTTCCACTTGTACTCCGCCATGTGGAGAGAGGTCAAGAAAAGGCGGAACCGGCTGGCCATTATTCCGAAGGTGTTCTCCACCACTCTCCGGGCTCTGGCCAGCCGGTAGTTAAAGACCCTCCTCTCTGGGGTGAGGGTCCGCTGAGGGAATGGCCTCATAAGATGGGGTCCCAACGCAAACGCCTCATCAGCCAAGAAAACAAATGGCAACCCTTCAAGATTCTGGTCATCCGGTGGCAATGACAGATCCTCCTCTTGAAGGCGAAGCGCAAACTCGGTCTGCTTGAAGGCTCCCCCATCCGAAATCCGTCCATTCATCCCGACATCCACAAAAAGGAATTCGTACTGCGCTGACACCACCGCCATCAGCACAATACTATTGAACCCCTTGTAATTGTAGAACTGGGATCCTGAACGGGGTGGAGGCACGATGCGGACGTGCTTCCCGTCGATGGCTCCCCCGCAGTTGGGGAAGTTCCACCGCCTCTGAAAGTCCATGGCCACAGACTGCCACTCCTGTGGCGTGGACGGAAGCTGTGGAAGAAAAAAATTAATAAATAAAATTATACACAAAACATTGCAAGCGGATTATACAAAGACATTATAAGCATTAAAACATTTCTTTGAACTAGCATATTATACATAAATAGATTTAGTCAATTCTCACAGTAAACACCCCCTCTGATGTGCCAGTGCCCAAGTTTTGTGTGGGCCTAGATGAGTTTGGGAGTACACCAAAAAAACAAAAAAAATAAATGTACATAGACTTTTAAAACACATTTTGGAGGGGAGGGCTAGATGAGTTTGGGAGTACACCAAAAAAAAAAAAAAAAAAAGTGTACATAGACTTTTAAAACACATTTTGGAGGGGAGGGCTAGATGAGTTTGGGAGTACACCAAAAAAAAAAAAAAAAAAAGTGTACATAGACTTTTAAAACACATTGGAGGGGAGGCCTAGATGAGTTTGGGAGTACACCAAAAAAACAAAAAAAAAAAACTGTACATAGACTTTTAAAACACATTTTGGAGGGGAGGGCTAGATGAGTTTGGGAGTACACCAAAAAAACAAAAAAAAAAAGTGTACATAGACTTTTAAAACACATTGGAGGGGAGGGCTAGATGAGTTTGGGAGTACACCAAAAAAAAAAAAAAAAAAAAGTGTACATAGACTTTTAAAACACATTTTGGAGGGGAGGGCTAGATGAGTTTGGGAGAAAAAAAAAAACAAAATAAAAAAGTGTACATAGACTTTTAAATCACATTTTGGAGGGGAGGGGGCAAACATTACAATGGATATAACACAATACATTGGGAAGTGACTAGGCTAGGTGCGTTTGTGCCCAGGATAGCATGCTGGGAGGTAAGTGAAGGGAAATAGGCATGTAGGCCAAAAAAGGGGCATCATTAAACTTTACAGCATGCATGGGGGCAGAGGGGACATTCACAGCATATTCCAAACGGTAATTATGGAAGAAGGAGATAAGTGCAATACATTAGCATACATTATATACATAAAATGAGATAGTAAAGGAGAAAACTTACCCTCATATACTCCTCCTGCAGAACCTGGATGATAGCAGAGCAGGTATCAGGAATAATAAGGCCCAGAGCCTGGGGGGAGATGCCCGTAGAGAACTTTAAGTCCTGAAGGCTTCTCCCAGTTGCCAGATAACGTAGGGTGGCAACTGGCCTCTGCTCAGCACCAATAGCCTCCCGCATAACGGTGTCCTGCCTGGTAATATAGGGGGACACCAAGGCCAACAGGTGCTGGAAAACGGGATCCGACATCCTCAGGAAATTCCTGTAATCTTCAGGATTATTTTCCTGAAGCTCCCGCAGCAAAGGCATATGTGAGAATTGGTTCCTACGGAGCAACCAATTCTTGGTCCATGAACGCCTCCTCACCCTGTTCATGGACTCGTCATCTAGGTCTAAAAGCAATAGACCTATAGACATGGCACGCACAGCACGAGCTCGCCTATGACGAGATGCCTGCAACATGGCTACAAGGTTAGAAACGAACGTCTAAACAGAATTGCACTAAACAGACCGCACTGAAGAACAGCAAGACCTATGAAGAACGACCTGAAAATCAAAAACGGGCGGACAGGACCGCAATGTAAAACAATACGACCTGACCGCACGCCCCGATAGCCAAGATACGAACCCACAAGTACAAACTGAACGGCAGAGATCGATCGGAAAAGCACGAAAACTGAGAAGCGCGAATCGTCACTCACCAAACTTTTACTAACACGCGTAAACACGAGATCAGCAAAAGGAGCCCAATGGGTGGCGCCAAACCAAACGTACGTCCCCTTTATAGTGCCGTCACACGTGGTGAACGTGAGATCGACGAGATTTGGACTTTGAACGTGTGTACGCAAAGCAAGCTCATCGAGCTGCTCGACGAGCAGAACGGGAAACTCGACGGGCGGAACGATGTGTTTGGCTCGACGAGTTTCTGGGTCGTGTGTACACGGCCTAAAAGTTATTCAGTGTGGACATAACATAACACAAAATCACGTATGTGAAGAAATAGCTGTATACTATACAATAAGAAATGTAATCATCATCCTTTGCAAGATTGAGTGATGACTCGCTTGCTCCGATTTCCCACGCAGTTGTGTTTCACAGGACTTAGTCCGCTTCTTCAGGAAAGTAAGCATCAGTCAAGCTCTAAAATAAAACGTATACAGTTAATGGTTTCAATTGGTTCAATGTATGTACTATAGATTATAAAAAAATATATGTATTGCACTTTAAAAAATAAAAATGCAAATCCGCCCTTGTGTCTTCAAAACAGCACCAATAAAATGTCTTCACAGTTAGAATATGTGCAGAAGTTCTAATTCACTCAGCTCCTCCCCCACGTGAATAGACCACCACCATAAGTTAGGCTGTACTATCAGAGAGTGTTGACCACCTATTACGGGTGGTCAAAAGGGGCTGATAAATCTTATATGCTCCATCCACATAGTGCAAATCCTTAAAATTGTATTTTATTTAAGTAATGCACTGACATTCCGCTGAAGAAGTCCTGTCCTAGGGACGCAACGTTCGGAGGGAAGGACGTGACGGCACCCGCAGCCACTGCAAGACAAGCAACACATGTTTTTTATCGCTGTTTACCCTGGCACTGGATCAGTGCCTTGAAAATGTGAGTTTTATACATTTGTTTTATTAAACCTTGTGCGCATACTGAGTACACTATGTTATCTCCTTTCTTTATATGAATGAATCATCATCTGGTCGGAGTGTATCTGTTTTGGCTTCATGCTTGTCAGCTGGCAACTTCATCCCCTGGATTTTTCCCTTATGGGAAAGCGCTATTGACCCTGATCTCATTATAGGGTCTGATCTGGGAGGTGAGAGGCCATTTTTACTACTGGTGGAGGTGTTTTTCTTCTATCCACGATTCATCACCTGCATGTGTGTGAATTTTACCACTATTGGATTATCACAAGGAGGATCATTGGATGGACTTTTATATAGCGCTGCACTATTCTTTGTTTATATCTTTCCAGGAACTTATCTAATTGATTCCTAGTGTTCAGCTGCTTACTATTATATTATTTTGTGTTTTTATTGCGCTGATTGATTTTCTTTTATAATGCACTAACATGCCATTACATTGAAAGAAAAAACATCAACCAAAACAACAGGCTCAATTCAAACGCGAAAACAGGAACCTAAGTCCCGGATTCACATACATCGGCGCATCTTTATGCAACCGTAGCGTATCTTCTTTACGATACGCCGGCGCAACGCAGAGAGGGAAGCATGGAATTCACAAAGCAAATAGTCATAGGCGTATGGCAGCTAGGTGGAAGTGGGCTGGAAGTGGGCGTGATACATTTTAATGAAGCGTGACCCCATGCAAATGATGGGCTGAGCTTCAGACAAGTACTTAAAATGAACCGCACATGCGTCATACCTTGGACGTATCCCAGTGCGCATGCTCACAATCACGTCAAAACAACTGGCTAAGATACGTCGAATCACTGCCTACGACGTGAACGTAACCTACGCCCAGCCCTATTCACGTACTACGTAAACAACGTAAAATTTGACGGCGTTCGTTCCCTGGTCCATACCTTTGCATGAGTTGCGCCTCCAATATGGGGAATAACTTTACACCGGACGTAAACCTTACGCAAATCGCTTAAACCATGCCCTGGGCGCAAGTACGTTCATAAATCGGCATATCTCCCTCATTTGCATATTTGCGTCGAAAATCAATGGGAGTGCAAAATGCGTCCAGCGTAACTATGCGCCCACTATACGCCGGTGTAGGCAAGTTACGTCGGTCAGATGAAGTCAGTTTTTAGGCGTATCTTAGTTCTGTGGGCACGGCGCACAGATACGACGGCGCATATTTACACTTACGTGGCGTATCTTGAGATACGTCGGCGTAAGTGCTTTGTGATCCGGGCCTATGTGTTTACCAGACCAGTTTCTTTGCAATATGACTTCTTCTGGGGCATAGGCATCTATTCTTGTCATTACTATATATAGTTCTGTGTCTATCCAAGCCTTGCTCTCATCTCCTACAGAGTGCAACTTCCCAATCTAACCACACTTCGCTTTGATACACCATGATGTTAGATAGACACAAGCCTCATTCCTATTTCAAATGAGGAGCACTCATTGGCTGGTAATATCCCACGGCAGGAATGAGGAACATGTGTCCCCTATCCCATGTTTCAACCATTTACGGGGAGAGAAAATGTTAATAGGAGGCTGGAGAGGGCTTAAACAGTACCAAACTTCACATATAATATAAAACAGTATAGTTACATACAGTAGTTACATAGTAGGTGAGGTTAAAAAAAGACACAAGTCCATCAAGTCCACCCTATGTAGGTGATTATACAGTATGTCAGTGAGTGATTATATGTCAGTATACAAAGAAATGTAAATGATTGATATTAATTAAAACAATAAGTACATTTATTAAAATACTTTTAAAATCGTTCTTTAATTATATTCAAAATAGCAGGTTCAAGAATTGTCCAAAAAATTTTTTTACATCCCAATCCACATTTAACCCATATGGAACGTAACTCTTTAAAATGTAAATCCATTTAGTTTCAGTTTTGGACAATTCTCTAACTTTGTAACTGCCCCTCCAATGGGATTACCTCTATACCCTCTATACTCTCTATATCCATAAAAAGCATTCCAGTCGGATCTCTATTGTGAACTAGGTCACGATCAGGTTCCTCGTTCCTGCTGTGGGATATTAACAGCCAATGAGTGCACCTGGACTTGGAATGAGGCTTGGTTCTGACTAGCATCGTGGTATATTAAGGCAAGGTGTGGTTAGGAGATGAGAGCAATGCTTGAAAAGACCCAGGAACTATATACAGGTATAGTGATAACAGGAAGATATGCCTACGCCCTGGAAAAAGTCCTATTGCGACAAATCTGGTCAGGTAAAGGCATTGGCCCAGATTCACAGAGCCATTACGCCTGTCTAACTGGTGTTAGACTGGAGTAATTTCCAATTACGCGCGTTTTCTAGCTAGTTGAAAACCTCAAACCATGAATAGACGGCTGCGGGCTTCAATTCGACTGGATTACGTGTTCATACGCCTTCGGATCTACGCTGCAATAAAATTACGGCCACTGGGTGGACTTCCCGTCGTTTTCCGCGTCTGGGTATGCAAATGAGCTTTTGCCGGCGATCCCCGAAATTACGATCTTCATTCGCAATCTCTTACGGCACCTTTAGTCATCTTTTTTTTGCGTAACACTATACCAGCTTTTTGCTGCTCTAATATTAGACAGCCCATGTTAAGTATGGCCGTCGTTCCCACGTCGAATTTCTACGTTTTCCGACGTCTTTTATTTTTTTTGACGTAAGTCGTCCGGGAATAGGAATGTTCGTAAACGACACTACTCAAACAACGAATGACGTAACGACGTGATTTCGCGCAATGTACGGCGGGAAATTTCTGAACGGAGCATGCGCAGTTCGATCGCCGCGGGGACGCGCTTAATTTAAATGCTTCACGCCCCCTAATCTCGTATTTTGATTACGCGGCGAGAAATAGACTATGCCGCCGTAGCGTACGGGCAAAAATCTACCAGAATTCGGTGTAGAGCCTGGTAAAATACGGCAGCGTAGAGTATTTCAATTACGCAGTGCAATATTAAGTGTATGTGAATCTGGCCCATTGTTTCTTGTTTTCATGTTTGAATTGAACCGGTTGTTTAGGTTGATGTTTTTTTTTTCTTTCAATGTAATGGTATGTCAGTGCATTACTTTAATAAAATTACATTTTAAAGATTTACACGATGTGGCTTTTATCTCTTTATTGATACATTCCACTGGATACTATGATCTGAGACCAGAGAAGTATCATTTTCCACGTGACAGTTGGATGATCCCCCCGTTTTTTGTATGCTAAGGAACAACTGTGAATGGAGCATATGATATTTATGAGCCCCTTTTGACCACCCATAATAGGTGGTCAACACTCTCAAACAAGTACATCTTGTTTTTCATGTACTAAAGATTAGAGTCTTTAGCTCCAACTCAGAGATCTCTACATACCTCAGTATAAGTAACATTAATATAAACAGAGTAAAAACTTTAGTTTGTGTATGATCAGCTGTTACCATCTCCCTCCACCGATGTGGTAATCCAAGTATACCACATCCATGAGTCATCAAAATTTGACTCAAGTGCATGTTGCAATTAGTTATTTTTAACAAAAGAAATGTAATATACTAGTGAGAAAGTCACACCCTCTATGTATATATAGCTAGAAAAGGAAGATGAGTGCTACATGGGGTTTTTTTTTTTTACATCTTAAATGAGGTAAAAAATCCAAAAATGTTCCCAACTTCACCCCTGCTACCCATAATTAGACAATGTAGTTAAAAGGGCTAACCAAGCATGGTGTCTATAACTAATTATATATGTGTACTTTCAGTTCAGGTGCTTTCTTAAATTTAGAAGGGGATACAAGAGTTATGTAGCTCTCATCCATGTGATTTGGACAAATTTAGTTGCTGTGCTGTGCTGTCGGTGCATTCTGTGTTCCTAAAGTGCAACAGCTTCAGGTTTCCCCCCACCTCAATGTGCTGATCAGACATCTGATCGGCACATTAAGGTGGGGGGAACCCAAAGCTGTTGCGAGTGCACACTGCTGCTTCAGAGCTTAGTGTGACTGGGTGGCAGGACTCAGAGTGAACTGCGAGGGGAGGGGAGGGGGGCCGCCGCTGCTGCTGCTTGTCACTGGCAGTACTAGCGCCGACTCCACAGTAAGAAGTCTTCAGCTGCGGTGGGGCTCGGTGGTGGTGGCGGGGCTGGCAGGCAATGAATGCAGGCATGCTGGCATGGGGGAGGGAGCTGTCTGTTCCTTACCTTCAAATTGTTGGCGCTACTCCTCCATGATGCCCTTACACGTGCTACAGCTACAACCAGAATACCGGAAGTGATGACATATTAATGGCACTGCCCACTGACCTCTCCTCCGGTCCCCGCCAAGCCAATCCCATGACAACACTAGTTATACTAGCAAATCAAATGACAGTGGGAGTGTGTGCGGGCGCACATCTTGCGCCCTGCACACGCCCTAATCAGCTTCCCAGCCTGCAATCAGCTGATTGCAGGCTGGAAAGCTTCCTATAGACCGCCGCATGTCCGGCGCCTGTTCACTCTTAAAGTGACATTTAAAAAAAAAAAAAAATCATATATTTTTTTTTTACAGCTGGGGGGGCGGCGCCCGAGCGCCCCCTATGGACAGGCCGCCACTGGTCTTACGTGAAGGACTTGTATTACCAGAGGTGCTGGCATGAACTGGATTAATATGTCCAATTTATTTGTATTGGAGTTTTATTGAGTGTGCCAATAGTATTGTGTGAATGAACTTTATTAGTTATAGTGTTGAATTTGAGTGTGCTAATGGGATTATGTGAAGGAACTTGATTGGTGTTGGATTTGAGTATGCCAATAGGATTGTGGGTAGGGTTGAGCGAACCCGAACTGTAAAGTTCGGGTTCGGTAGGGACTTTGGGTAAAGTTTGGGTTCGGAGTTCGGCTACGTTATGGCGCGCTGCACGGCAGCCAATCGCCATTTGTTTTACTACTGTGACTAGGAAGTGATCACAGCCATGCCTACTATGGCATGGCTGTGATTGGCCAATGCAGCATGTGACCCAGCATGTGACCAGCCTCTATATCTGATAGAGGCACACAGCACAGATCGTCACTCTGCTGTAGTTAGTGTAGGGAGAGACTGCTGCTGCTGATTGAGGGACAGAGTTAGTTAGGTTTATCTTGCTTCATTGTGCTTTACCTAGGTTAGGGACAGGCTGCTGCTGATTGAGGGACAGTGTCAGATAGGTTTATCCAGCTTCACAATTCAACAACAGCACTGTTTATTTCTGTCAGATCTGCATCTTACCATTTAGGGACTGTGCATTACATCGTTTCAGTGTGCTTAAGCTAGGATAGGGACAGGCTGCTGCTCATTGAGGGACAGGTTTATCCTGCTTCAAAAATCAACAACAGCACTGTTTATTTCTGTCAGATCTGCATCTTATAGTTTAGGGACAGGTTCCAGCTATTTGCTATAGGGACAGCAATATATAGGTGACTCTCTGCCTATTTCACCAGCACTGCACCTGTCACCTGTGATATACTGTGTGTGTGTCCAGTACATTGTTTAGGCCCAGGTTCCTGCTATCTCCTATAGGGACTATAAATATATAGGTGACTCTCTGTTTATTTCACCGGCACTGCACCTGTCACATGTGATATACTGTGTGTGTCCAGTACATTGTTTAGGGAGAGGTTCCAGCTATCTCCTATAGGGACAGAAATATAAAGGTGACGCTCTGTATATTTCACCAGCACTGCACCTCTCACCTGTGATATACTGTGTGTGTCAGTATATTGTTAAGGCCCGGGTTCCTGCTATCTCCTATAGGGACTAGAAATATATAGGTGACTCTCTGTATATTTCACCAGCACTGCACCTCTCACCTGTGATATACTGTGTGTGTCCAGTATATTGTTTAGGCCCAGGTTCCTGCTATCTGCTATAGGGACTAGAAACATATAGGAGACTCTCTGCCTATTTCACCAGCACTGCACCTGTCACCTGTCATATACTGTGTGTGTCCAGTACATTGTTTAGGCCCAGGTTCCAGCTATCTCCTATAAGGACTATAAATATATAGGTGACTCTCTTTTTATTTCACCAGCACTGCACCTGTCACCTGTGATATACTGTGTGTGTCCAGTACATTGTTTAGGAACAGGTTCCTGCTATTTGCTATAGGGACAGCAATATATAGGTGACTCTCTGTATATTTCACCAGCACTGCACCTCTCACCTGTGATATACTGTGTTTGTCCAGTATATTGTTTAGGCCCAGGTTCCTGCTATCTCCTATAGGGACTAGACATATATAGGTGACTTTGTATATTTCACCAGCACTGCACCTCTCACCTGTGATATACTGTGTGTGTCCAGTATATTGTTTAGGCACAGGTTCCTGCTATCTCCTATAGGGACTAGAAATATATAGGTGACTCTGTATATTTCACCAGCACTGCACCTCTCACCTGTGATATACTGTGTGTGTCCAGTATATTGTTTAGGCTCAGGGTACTGCTATCTCCTATAGGGACTAGAAATATATAGGTGACTCTCTGCCTATTTCACCAGCACTGCACCTGTCACCTGTCATATACTGTGTGTGTCCAGTACATTGTTTAGGCCCAGGATCCTGATATCTCCTATAGGGACCGTAAATATATAGGTGACTTTCTGTATATTTCACCAGCACTGCACCTGTCACCTATAATATACTGTGTGTGTCCAGTACATTGTTTAGGGAGAGGTTTCAGCTATCTCCTATAGGGACTAGAAATATATAGGTGACTCTCTGCCTATTTCACCAGCACTGCACCTGTCACCTGTCATATACTGTGTGTGTCCAGTACATTGTTTAGGCCCAGGATCCTGATATCTCCTATAGGGACCGTAAATATATAGGTGACTTTCTGTATATTTCACCAGCACTGCACCTGTCACCTATAATATACTGTGTGTGTCCAGTACATTGTTTAGGGAGAGGTTTCAGCTATCTCCTATAGGGACTAGAAATATATAGGTGACTCTGTATATTTCACCAGCACTGCACCTCCCACCTGTGATATAATGTGTGTGTCCAGTATATTGTTTAAAAGTGAAAAAAAGAAAAGAAAGGAGGGCGCACCGACCTTGTGCATTACCACTTATACATTTTAATATACACAAAATAAAAAGCAATGGTCCTACTTACAAACATTCAGTAGTAAGCGCATTAAAAACAGCTGAACCTGGACCTCACGGCACCTGCCAGTCAGACCCTAAACACCAATATGGCTGACGCGTTTCTGGGGCGTACCCCCTTCTTCAAAGCCTAGGTGGTCTGCAATAGCTCTCTCTTCCTGCAAACCATCCCTTTATAGGTGCATGTGTGCATACAGGCGCAGCCATTCGTTACTAGCTGACTGGTCCCGCCTTTCTTACGGGACTCCGCCCACCCCATTAATCACCCAAATGGGCTCCATCTGTGTGGAGGGGCAAGTTGATCTAGGTGCCTTTCCTATACGGTGGGGTACACAGCAAGTGACACAAGACTGGCAATGCAACAGTGCAATGGGATCACCAGACTATCCATTGCAATATGTCTACTGGCAGCTCTACTAGAGCCTGGCCTACTCGCCAGGTCCTACCACAGGCGAGTAGGCCAGGCTCTAGTCCCGTAAGAAAGGCGGGACCAGTCAGCTAGTAACGAATGGCTGCGCCTGTATGCACACATGCACCTATAAAGGGATGGTTTGCAGGAAGAGAGAGCTATTGCAGACCACCTAGGCTTTGAAGAAGGGGGTACGCCCCAGAAACGCGTCAGCCATATTGGTGTTTAGGGTCTGACTGGCAGGTGCCGTGAGGTCCAGGTTCAGCTGTTTTTAATGCGCTTACTACTGAATGTTTGTAAGTAGGACCATTGCTTTTTATTTTGTGTATATTAAAATGTATAAGTGGTAATGCACAAGGTCGGTGCGCCCTCCTTTCTTTTCTTTTTTTCACTTTTAGCCATATGAACACCCTTTGTTCTGTGGAGGGCTGCAAGACTTAAGACTTTGCCTTTATACCATACTGATACACCCAGTTTGGCGATACACCAGAGCGCAGGAGGATTTTTGCAGTATATTGTTTAGGCCCAGGTTCCTGCTATCTCCTATAGGGACTAGAAACATATAGGTGACTCTCTGCCTATTTTACCAGCACTGCACCTGTCACCTGTCATATACTGTGTGTGTCCAGTACATTGTTTAGTCCCAGGTTCCTGCTATCTCCTATAAGGACTATAAATATATAGGTGACTCTCTTTTTATTTCACCAGCACTGCACCTGTCACCTGTGATATACTGTGTGTGTCCAGTACATTGTTTAGGGACAGGTTCCTGCTATTTGCTATAGGGACAGCAATATATAGGTGACTCTCTGTATATTTCACCAGCACTGCACCTCTCACCTGTGATATACTGTGTGTGTCCAGTATATTGTTTAGGCACAGGTTCCTGCTATCTCCTATAGGGACTATAAATATATAGGTGATTCTCTGTATATTTCACCAGCACTGCACCTGTCACCTATATTATACTGTGTGTGTCCAGTACATTGTTTAGGGAGAGGTTTCAGCTATCTCCTATAGGGACTAGATATATATAGGTGACTCTGTAAATTTCACCAGCACTGCACCTCTCACCTGTGATATACTGTGTGTGTGTCCAGTACATTGTTTAGGCCCAGGTTCCTGCTATCTCCTATAGGGACTAGAAATATATAGGTGACTCTCTGCCTATTTCACCAGCACTGCACCTGTCACCTGTGATATACTGTGTGTGTCCAGTATATTGTTTAGGCCCAGGATCCTGCGATCTCCTATAAGGACTATAAATATATAGGTGACTCTCTGTTTATTTCACCAGCACTGCACCTGTCACCTGTGATATACTGTGTGTGTCCATTATATTGTTTAGGCCCAGGTTCCTGCTATCTCCTATAGGGACTAGAAATATACCAGCACTGCACCTGTCGACTGTGATATATTGTCTGTCCAGTACATTGTTTAGGGCTAGGTTCCTGCTTCTTGCTATAGGGAAATAATTATATAGGTGAATCTCTGTATATTACACCATATTACACTATTGTTGTATTTAAAAACACCCATTTAGGTCAAGATCCTACATTTGTGAAATATGAGGAAAACGTCAAATAAGGAACGTGGCCGCGGTCGTGGTGCTGCTGGTGCAGGTCCTGTTACAGGGAGATGACGTGGTCGATCTGTGCCAGCTACAGGCACAAGTGAAACACCTTTCTCAGGTGTGAGCAGGCGACAGAGCCTGCAGCGGTATTTGGTCGGGCCTAATCCATCTGTTGAGGCCAAGAGCAGAACAGGCGGTAGTAGATTGGGTTGCTGGCAGTGCCTCCAGTTTCTTCACATTGTCTCCCAACCAGTCTTGTGCTGAAAGTTCAGAGTTGGCGCCTGCAGCCGATGTCCACCATCAGTCTTTCACCTCACCCCCTTGCAAATCAGCCAAGCACTCTGAGCCCCAAATCATGCAGCAGTCTCTTCTGCTTTTTGATGAGTCTGTTAGCATGTGTTCCCAGGGCCATCCACCTAGCCCAGCCCCAGAAGTGGAAGAGATTGCGTGCACCGATGCCCAACCACTTATATTTCAGGATGAGTACATGGGGGGACCATCACAGCACGTCTTGGATGATGATGAAACAGTTGCCAAGTGCTGGTGCTTTTGCAATTGTGCAGACCGACAAGGAGGGCAGTGGTAAAGACTGGGTGGAAGATGATGTGGAGGACGATAAGGTGCCCCACCCGACATGGAATCAACCTCATGCAGGTGACCCATGTAGTTCGGAGGAAGAGGCGGTGGTCGCACAGAGCCACCAGCACAGCAGAAGAGGGGGCAGAGTGCCAAAGCAGAGCATCCGTCCCCTAGACAGTACACCTGCTACTGCCCAATTCAGTAAGGGACTGAGCACATCAAAGCCAAGTCCAAGGAGTTCCATAGCATGGCAGTTCTTCACAGAGTGTGCTGATGACAAGACACAAGTGGTTTGCACGTTGTGCAATCAGAGGCTGAAGCGAGGCATAAACGTTCTCAACCTGAGCACAACCTGCATGACCAGGCATCTAAGTGCAAAGCACGAGCTGCAGTGGAGTAGACACCTCAAAAACCAAGAAAGGTCTCTGGCTCCTCCTGCTTCCTCTTCTGCATCAGTCTCGGGCCTCTTGGCCTCTTCATCCACCTCTGTAGTGACAGTGCCACCTGCCACCCCTCAATTAGAGGACCGGCAAGCAACACTACCACCTGGGTCACCAAACATCTCCACAATGTCCCATAAAAGCATTCAGCTCTCTATCTCCCAAACACTGGAGCGGAAGAGGAAGTACCCCCCTACCCACCCGCGATCCCTGGCCCTGAATGCCAGCATTTCAAAATTACTGGCCTTTGAAATGCTGGCATTCCGTCTGGTGGAGACGCAGAGTTTTAAAAGCCTGATGGCATTGGCTGTCCCATAGTACGTAGTGCCCAGCCGCCACTACTTTTCCAGGCGAGCCATCCCTTCCCTGCACAACCAAGTGGGGGACAAAATCAGGTGTGCACTGCGCAACACCATCTGTGCCAAGGTCCACCTAACTACGGATACGTGGACCAGTAAGCACGGTCAGGGACGTTATATTTCCCTAACAGCGCACTGGGTAAATGCAGTGGCGGCTGGGCCTGAGGCGGATAGCAGTTTGGCGCATGTCCTTCCACCACCGAGGATTGCAGGGCGCTTCAGTTTGCCTCCTGTTCCTAACTCCTCCTACTCCGCTTCCTCATCCTCTACCGCCTGCTTATCCAGTCAGCGTAACAAATGCACCACCAACTTCAGCACAGCCATGGGTAAAGGCCAGCAGGCAGTTTTAAAATTTTCCTGTTTGGGGGAAAAACCACACACCGCGCAGGAGTTGTTGAGTGACATGGAACAACAGACCGATGAGTGGTTGGCGTCAGTGAGCCCCAAGCCGGGCCTGGTGGTGTGCGATAACGGGCGAAATCTCGTAGCAGCTCTGGGCCTAGCCGGTTTGATGCACATCCCTTTCCTGGCGCATGTGCTGAATTTGGTGGTGCAGAGGTTCCTGAAAACTTACCCCGATCTGCCACAGCTGCTGCTGTGCGCACTTTCGGCATTCTCACCCTGCTGCTGCTCGCCTGTCAGTGCTGCAGCGTAAATTCGGCCTTCCCGCTCACCGCCTCATATGTTGGCTAGACTGTGCGAGCAGCAGCAGGCGATAGTGGAATTTCAGCTGCAGCATGCATGCGTGAGTCGCTCTGCGGAACAGAACCACTTCACCACCAATAACTGGGCCTCCATGCGAGACCTGTGTGCCTTGTTGCGCTGTTTTGAGTACTCCACCAACATGGCCAGTGCCGATAACGCCTGTCTCAGCGTGACTATCCCAGTTCTATGCCTCCTTGAAAAATGCTACGGGCGATGATGGAAGAGGATGTGGCACAGAAGGAGGAGGAGGAGAAATTGGGTTAATTTCCAAGGCTTTCAGGGCAGTCATTCACAAGTGGCTCCGAGGGTGGGTTCGTGCACCAACAAAGGACAGGTACACAATTCTCCAGCAAGGGCACAGTTCTGGAGGATGACGTGGTGGAGGATGAGGAGGAGGAAAACATGGAGGAGGAGGAGGAGGAGGAGGAGGAGGAGGAACCATGTTCACAGCAGGATGGCAACCAGACCAGCTCATGGCCATCACAGGTACGTGGCTGGGGGGATACAGAGGACACAGATGATACACCTCCCACAGAGGACAGCTTTTCGTTGCCTCTGGGCAGCCTGGCACACATGAGCGATTACATGCTGCAGTGTCTCCCCAACGACCGGCGTGTTTCGCATATTTTGACAGGTGCTGATTACTGGATGGCCACGCTGCTGGATCCCCGTTGCAAGGACAATGTACCGTCCTTAATTCCCTCACTGGAGCGTGAACGCAAGATGCGCGAGTACAAGCGCACGCTGGTAGACACGCTGCTGGTGCAATTCCCACCTGCCAGCGGGGGCACAGTGGAAGCACAAGGCGAAGGCAGAGGAGGAGGAACCAACGCAGCAGGGGCACCGCCAGCACCTCAGAAGGCAGGGTTAGCATGGCCGAAAATTGGAAAAGCTTTGTCAGCACGCCACAACAAACAGCACCACCAGCTGATATGTAACGTTTTAGCAGGAGGCAGCATTTCAGCAACATGGTGGAGCAGTATGTGTGCACACGCCTACACGTACTGAATGATGGCTATGCCCCCTTAAACTTCTGGGTCTCCAAATTGGGCACATGGCCTGAGCTTGCCCTTTACGCCTTGGAGGTGCTGGCCTGCAATGCGGCCAGTGTATTGTCTGAAGGTGTATTTAGCACGGCAGGGGGAGTTATCACAGACAAGCGCAGCTGCTTGTCCAGAGCCAATGTGGACAAGCTCACGTTCATTAAAATGAACCAGGCATGGATCCCAGAGGACTTGTTCGTACCTTGTGCAGAATAGACACCGGGCCGGCCTTACCCAGCCATTGTTTTTTTTCTGATCTTTCTAGGGTTGCCATCTCATCCCTTCAAAAGCAAAAACATATTAATTACACAGGTTCTCTGGCTGATTAAGGTGCTGCTAATTAAACTCACTTAGTGCCTTATCAACAGTAAATTAGCCTCAGAACCTGTGTAATTACTCTGTGTTCAGGTTTAAAGGGATGAGGTAGCAACCCTAGATCTTTCTCTTTTGGGGTTTACCCTCATTTAAAAAATAAATATATTAAAAACCAAAACCTGCTGTGTTGGCTACCTCCTCCTCCTCCACCCGTCGCTTCCACCTACACCGCCACATCCACCTCAACCTCCTACTACATATGGACCTCGTCCTCCTTGGTCAAAATGATTTAATTTTTAATTTTTATTATGTTATTTTATGTTATTTTAAGTTATTTCCCTATCCACATTTATTTTCAGAGTAGTTGCCATGTTCTTTCCGACATTTTGCAAAATGATTTTTTTTTAATGTTTTTTTAAGTTATTTCCCTATCCACATTTATTTTCAGAGTACTTGCCATGCTCTTCCCGACATTTTGCTGCCATTTGCAACCCTCCCGTCCTTAGTTTTTTAGAGACATTTTTGTAGTCAAAAGTCCGGGTCCCCATTGACTTCAATGGGGTTCAGGCTCGGCTCAAAGTTCGGGTCGGGTTCGGACCCGAACCTGAACATCCAGGTGTCCGCTCAATTCTAATTGTGGGCTTAAACTTGATTATTTTTAGTGTTGATTTTGGAGTGAGAAGTTTTAAGTGATTTATCCCCTGTGTTGGAGTACTGTTTAGGGATGAGCTTCGTGTTCGATGCGAACACATGTTCGCATCGAACATTGGCCGTTCGATCGTTCGTCGAAAACGAACAAATCTGGTGCTTTGGCCAATTAGGGCTCAGGGCTTTAGCACACGCCCCACACTATAAAAGGCCGCCTCCAAGGCGGCCTCGTGTAGTGTGTTCCGGCTTGCTTAGAGAAGTGAGACAGACAGACAGACAGACAGACAGACAGACAGACAGATAGATAGATAGATAGATAGATAGATAGATAGATAGATAGATAGATAGATAGATAGATAGATAGATAGATAGATAGATAGACAGACAGACAGACAGACAGACAGACAGACAGACAGACAGACAGACAGACAGACAGACAGATAGATAGATAGATAGACAGACAGACAGACAGACAGACAGACAGACAGACAGACAGACAGACAGACAGACAGACAGACAGACAGATAGATAGATAGATAGATAGATAGATAGATAGATAGATAGACAGACAGACAGACAGACAGACAGACAGACAGACAGACAGACAGATAGATAGATAGATAGATAGATAGATAGATAGATAGATCAGGGAGGCAACTAGTTAGTATAGTTAAATGTACAGTTTGTAGAGAATATATTGACATCCCTAGGAGTTGTCAATATATTTATAAACTGTATAGCTTAGCTGTAAATAATATGTGAATAAATACAGCGCTACTAAACCTACTAATTACACCACATAACCAATGACCAAATGTAAAAAAGCAGCAATAAAATTGTGCACCAACCAAGAAAAGCAATATATGGAATTAATAAGTATGCGCTAAATATACAACTGATTAAGTGATAATATACAGTGATCAATCAATACATAATTTCAGAGGCCAAAGGGCCAATGTGAAGAAAAAAAAAATATTATTATAAATAAATAATAGATAATGAAATGTGTCCAACTAGGTGTGTCTTTAATAGCGTCCCCTTATTCTGACCTTGTATGTGTTAACACATATCTAAGGAACTAGGATCCACACAAATGGAATCAGACCAGATCAAAAACAATTGTTTAAAACGGTCCAAAAAATGACATGAGTATATGGAGAAAAAAACAATCCCAATCAGGTAATTCTGAGAATTACCAACGTGACTTAACCACTTTCCGACCGCCCACCGCAGGTATACGTCGGCACTTTGAGGATGGATATCTCGGTAACGGCAGCAGCTGCTGCCACAACCGAGATATCCATCTCTTCTGTGGGCGGTCGGGTAAACGATAATGGCGGTCTCCGTGGCGGAATCGCCGCGAGATCGCCGTTATCGGTAGCGGACGAGCGTGCCCCCCCCTCCCGCTGCGCTCCCGCGCTCTCCGCCGCTTACCGGAGCCGTCGGTAGCGGCGGAGGCGATCGGGTGCGCTCGTCTGGTCAGCGGGGATGCGAGTGAGGGAAAAAATTTCCCTCGTCCATCCCCGTAGCTCTGCTGGGCGGAAGTGACGTCAAACGTCAGTTCCAAACAGCGTCTTAAAGAGACATTTTTTTTTAAATGTCATTTGAAAAATGACATTTAAAATTTTTTTATTTTTTTTTGCATTTTAGCCTAAATATGAGATCTGAGGTCTTTTTGACCCCAGATCTCATATTTAAGAGGACCTGTCATGCTTTTTTCTATTACAAGGGATGTTTACATTTCTTGTAATAGGAATAAAAGTGATAATTTTTTTATTTTTTTTTATTTTAGTGTTAAAAATTGGTAAAATTAATACAAATAAATACGAAAACAAAAAAAAAAATGTTTTAAATCGCCCCGTCCCGACGAGCTCGCGCGCAGAAGCGAACGCATACGCGAGTAGCGCCCGCATATGAAAACGGTGTTCAAACCACACAAGTGAGGTATCGCCGCGATCGTTAGAGCGAGAGCAATAATTCTAGCCCTAGACCTCCTCTGTATCTCAAAAAATGCAACCTGTAGAATTTTTTAAACATCGCCTATCGAGATTTTTAAGGGTAAAAGTTTGACGCCATGCCACGAGCGGGCGCAATTTTTAAGCGTGACATGTTGGGTATCATTTTACTCGGCGTAACATTATCTTTCACAATATGTAAAAAAATTGGGCCAAATTTATTGTTGTCTTATTTTTTTATTTAAAAAAGTGAATTTTTTCCAAAAAAAGTGCGCTTGTAAGACCGCTGCGCAAATACGGTGTAACAAAAAGTATTGCAATGACTGCCATTTTATTCTCTAGAGTGTTAGAAAAAAAAATATATAATGTTTGGGGGTTTTAAGTAATTTTATAGCAAAAAAAAATGTTTTAGTCTCGTAAACACCGAATCTGAAAAACAGGCCCGGGGCTAAAGTGGTTAATCATGGGAATTATGGCGGTGATGCAACGCGTAGGGAGGAGCCTAGCGTATTGAGACCAGAGGAGAGGGTTTCTCTTACGCATCTCAGCGACTACTGAGCGGCTTGGTTTTTTTCTTTGAGCGCCTATCGTTAATGGGGATCCGTGAGTGAAACATACACAAGTGCTACATTGCAATTAGTGATATTAACAATATTATGCTATATTGCCTTTCCTTTCCCTTACATATATCGGGAATCCTTTGAACATTATCCTATGGAATTGCATACGGGTCTGGAGTCAATCACTTGTTGGTACAAGTTATCCATGAATGTTTTTGTCCTATGAAAGATATTGTCTCAGAATTACCTGATTGGGATTGTTTTTTTCTCCATATACTCATGTCATTTTTTGGACCGTTTTAAACAATTGTTTTTGATCTGGTCTGATTCCATTTGTGTGGATCCTAGTTCCTTAGATATGTGTTAACACATACAAGGTCAGAATAAGGGGACGCTATTCAAGACACACCTAGTTGGACACATTTCATTATCAATTAATTATTTATAATAATATTTTTTTTTTCTTCACATTGGCCCTTTGGCCTCTGAAATTATGTATTGATTGATCACTGTATATTATCACTTAATCAGTTGTATATTTAGCGCATACTTATTAATTCTGTATAGCTTAGCTAGTTATGCTATTAGTATCTGTCAGGCAGGAGATTGTGCTTGATGCTCTAACGTGTTAGTCAACGTGTGCTAGTTAATTGCACATAGACGCATTAACTGTTACTGCAAGTGTGCTGTTTATTTGCACAGAAAGGCAGTTGCTGTTAATTCAAGTGGGCTATTGAATTGCACAGAAACGCAGTCGCTCTGACTGTGCGTGTGCTGTTTAATACCACCTTAGCGCATTTGGTGTCACCGCACGTGTGCTGTTACATACCACCTTAGCGCATTTGGTGTCACCGCACGTGTGCTGTTACATATCACCTGAGCGCATTTGGTGTCACCGCACGTGTGCTGTTACATACCACCTGAGCGCATTTGGTGTCACCGCACGTGTGCTGTTACATACCACCTGAGCGCATTTGGTGTCACCGCACGTGTGCTGTTACATACCACCTGAGCGCATTTGGTGTCACCGCACGTGTGCTGTTACATACCACCTTAGCGCATTTGGTGTCAATGCACGTGTGCTGTTACATACCACCTTAGCGCATTTGGTGTCACCGCACGTGTGCTGTTACATACCACCTGAGCGCATTTGGTGTCACCGCACGTGTGCTGTTACATACCACCTTAGCGCATTTGGTGTCATCGCACGTGTGCTGTTACATACCATCTGAGTGCATTTGGTGTCACCGCACGTGTGCTGTTACATACCACCTTAGCGCATTTGGTGTCACCACACGTGTGCTGTTACATACCACCTGAGCGCATTTGGTGTCACTGCACGTGTGCTGTTACATACCACCTTAGCGCATTTGGTGTCACCGCACGTGTGCTGTTACATACCACCTGAGCGCATTTGGTGTCACCGCACGTGTGCCGTTACATACCACCTTAGCGCATTTGGTGTCACCGCACGTGTGCCGTTACATACCACCTGAGCGCATTTGGTGTCACCGCATGTGTGCCGTTACATACCACCTTAGCGCATTTGGTGTCACCGCACGTGTGCTGTTACATACCACCTTAGCGCATTTGGTGTCACCGCACCTGTGCTGTTATATACCACCTGAGCGCAGTTAGTGTCACTGTACGTGTGCTGTTATATACCACCTGAGCGCATTTGGTGTCACCGCACCTGTGTTGTTATATACCACCTGAGCGCAGTTAGTGTCACTGTACGTGTGCTGTTACATACCACCTGAGCGCAGTTAGTGTCACCACACCTGTGCTTTTTTATACCACCTGAGCGCAGTTAGTGTCACCGCACCTGTGCTGTTATCTACCACCTGAGCGCAGTTAGTGTCACTGTACGTGTGCTGTTATATACCACCTGAGCGCAGTTGGTGTCACTGTACGTGTGCTGTTACATACCACCTGAGCGCAGTTAGTGTCACCGCACCTGTGCTGTTATATACCACCTGAGCGCAGTTAGTGTCACTGTACGTGTGCTGTTATATACCACCTGAGCGCATTTAGTGTCACCGCACCTGTGCTGTTATATACCACCTGAGCGCAGTTAGTGTCACTGTACGTGTGCTGTTACATACCACCTGAGCGCAGTTAGTGTCACCGCACCTGTGCTGTTATATACCACCTGAGCGCAGTTAGTGTCACTGTATGTGTGCTGTTACTTACCACCTGAGCGCAGTTGGTGTGACTCCGCTTGTGCTGTTACATACCACCTGAACGCAGTTGGTGTCACTGTACGTGTGCTGTTATATACCACCTGAACGCATAAATATGTCTGGAAGGACAACAAAGAGAGGCAGAGAGTCACAAGGGCAAGCAGGCTCTGCATGTAGAGGTAACGCTGGTAGTGTATGTGGTGCATCCTCTTCAGCACATGGCCGTGGCCGTGGCCGCTCGTCCTTCTTTTCGGGAGCTGGCCGTGTTGAGCCTCAACATGCAGAGAAATTAGTAGAGTGGATGACCAAGCCGTCCTCATCCTCCTCATCCTCTCTCACACAGACTGATCAAAGTTTATCTGGCAAAGCAGCTGCCAAGGCGTCCTCTTCCCTCTGCACAATGGCTTCACACAATACTTCCCTAGTACCACCATGTCCTCCTGAGGAGTCCCCCAAACTGTTTCAACACAGTGTTGGGTACATGCTGCAGGAAGATGCACAGCATTTTGAAGACTCCGATGACGGAACACTGATAGAGGAAGGCATTGATGTGAGCCCAGGGAGAGGGGGTGTCCGAGAGGGACAGCAATTTGTCAGTGATGATGTTCCCCCAGCTGGAGCATACTGCCAGGTTGTTGACAGTGATGAGGAGGGAGGGGATGATGAGGTCACTGACTCTACCTGGGTGCCTGATAGGAGAAAGGGGGAGGAGGAGGACGACGAGGCACAGGCACATCTCCAAAGAGGCAGGATGCCCTCCAGGGGTCAGCTTAAGGTCACACCCACTGCATTACAGCGCACATCTACGGCGCTTGTGCATGGCGCTGCTGTGTCTGACCGGTACAGCAAAAGTTCTTTGGTGTGGGCCTTTTTTGAAACATGTCCACAAGATCGTACCTTTGCTATTTGCAACTTATGTCGCAAGCGTGGCCAAAACATCAACCGCCTGGGTACCACATGCTTGTCCAGACATATGTCGACCTGCCATGCAGCTCGTTGGCAAGCACACCAAAAAGAACCACACCAAAGACAAAAGCGTACCCCCCCTTGCCCTTCTGGGACCTCCAACCCCTGTAGACTCCCAGTCCTCTCTGAAGCCTGCAGTGAAGGTGTAGAAATAGGTGTGTCACAAGCTAGTAGTAGCGGTCAATCTACTGATAGTACCAGGCAAATTTCCCTGCCTCAGCTGCTGCAGCGCCGAAAGAAGTACAATCCCAGCCATCCACATGCCCAGCAGTTGAATGCTAGCTTAGCGAAATTGCTAGCACTTCAACTGCTACCTTTTCAGTTGGTAGATTCTGACCCCTTCCGTGAGTTTGTGCAATGTGCAGTACCTCAGTGGCAAGTACCAAAACGCCACTTTTTCTCACGGAAGGCTATTCCGGCTCTCTACCGGCATGTGGAAGGCAATGTCCATGCCTCGCTGGACAGGGCGGTCAGTGGTAAGGTGCATATTACCGCTGACTCATGGTCCAGCAGGCATGGACAGGGACGTTACCTGTCTTTTATGGCGCATTGGGTGACTCTGCTGGCAGCTGGGAAGGACGCAGGGCAAGGTCCAGTAGTTTTGGAGGTTGTTCCGCCACCACGCCTCCAAAACAATACTACTGCTTGTGACACACCTCTTTCCTCCACCCCCTCCTCTTCTTCTTCCTCTGTGGCCTCTTCCTGTGGGGATGTTTTCTCCGAACCAGCCGTGCTCCGTAGGCGTACGAGGGGATACGCAGTAATGCAGGTCAAGAGATGCCATGCGGTGCTAGAGCTGGTGTGCTTGGGAGACAGGAGCCACACTGGGGAAGAGGTTTTGTCAGCTCTGCAGGGTCAGGCTGAGAGGTGGTTGACGCCACGCCAGCTGAAGCCTGGAATGGCGGTCAGCGATAATGGCACCAACCTCCTCTTTGCCCTGCGACAGGGAAAACTCACCCACGTGCCCTGTTTTGCGCATGTCCTCAATTTGGTGGTGCAGCGGTTCTTGGGCAGGTACCCAGGCTTGCAGGATGTCCTGAAGCAGGCCAGGAAAGTCTGTGTGCATTTTCGAAGGTCATATAATGCCACTGCTCGGTTAACTGACCTCCAAAGGGAATACAATCTGCCCAAGAACCGCCTAATTTGTGACATGCCCACCAGATGGAACTCAACGTTGGCCATGCTGCAGCGGCTGCACATGCAGCAACGGGCCATCAATGAGTACCTGTGCCAATATGGCAGCAGAACTGGGTCAGGGGAGCTAGTTTTTTTTCCCCAGCCAGTGGGCCTTGATCAGGGATGCATGCACTGTCCTGTCACCATTTGAGGAGGCCACGAGGATGGTGAGCAGTGACAGTGCATGCATCAGTGAGACTGTCCCTCTTATTCACATGTTGGAGAACACGCTACGTGGAATAATGGACAGGGCCCTTGAGGCAGAACAGAGGGAGGAAGAGGAGGACTTCCTTACCTCTCAAGGCCCCCTTTACCCAGACAGTGGTCCTGCTTGTCCACCTAGCACACAGGAAGAGGAGGAGGAGGAGGAGGAGGAGGAGGATTGTATCAGCAGCATGGAGGTAGAGCCTAGCACTCAGCAGCAGCAGTCTTCAAGGGATCATTTACAGTCCCAAGGAGCACGTGGACTTTTACGTGGCTGGGATGAGGTGCCTGTGGATCCTGTCGTCCTCAGTGACCCAGAGGACTGTGCCCCGATTGCCTCTGCAAACCTACGCTGCATGGCCTCCCTGATCCTGCAAAGCCTGCGTAAGGATCCCCGTGTACGTGCTATTAAGGAGAGTGATCATTACTGGCTGGCGACTTTCCTTGATCCACGTTACAAGAGTAAGGTTGCGGACCTTATGTTGCCATCGCAGAGGGAGCAGAAGATGAAACTTCTGCGGGAGGCCTTGCAGAAGGGTCTGTGCAATGCGTTCCCAGAACCGGGGGGATTACCAAAACCTGGCTCTGGACAACGTCTTGCTGAGGCTTCGGTGAGTCACAGAAGGGGCGGTGGAGAAGGTGGTCGTCTGACCGATGCGTTCAGGCAGTTTGTTAGTCCGCAGCCCCAAGGTCTGACCGGTTCCAGCAACCATCGCCAGCGTCTGGTTTACATGGTCTGGGAATACCTAGGGGCAAGATCCGACTTGGACACCTTCCCCACCGAAAATCCTCTGGCTTACTGGGTCTTGAGGATGGATCACTGGCCAAAGCTTGCCCAGTACGCAATTGAGCTACTGGCTTGCCCTGCATCCAGTGTTCTTTCAGAACGGACATTTAGTGCTGCTGGAGGCTTTGTGACTGATCACAGGGTGGGCCTCTACACCGGCTCTGTTGATCGACTGACCTTCATCAAAATGAATCAGGCTTGGATCAACACCAGCTACCAAGCACCTGATGCTGATATTAATGAATAATATCTTTTTGTTGAAATGTCGGATCCCTTTTAGACTGCTGATGCTAAGTGACTGTCCTCTTATGCTGCTGATGGAATATCCTTCTCCTCCTCACTTTTCTTGCTGATAGCTAGTAAGAAATGTTGTGTTTCTGGGCTCCGCCACCAGTGCCTAATAACAATTTTTGATGCAATACTTTGCACGTGGCTCCTTGTTGCGCTCCAATTGGGGTTATTGTGAGGGGTTGCAGTGTTGTGTTGTGCCCAAGGCCCAATTTTTCTGCCCCCGTTTAACAGGGGCGCCTAATAACAATTTTTGATGCAATACTTTGCATGTGGCTCCTTGTTGCGCTCCAATTGGAGTTATTGTGAGGGGTTGCAGTGTTGTGTTGTGCCCAAGGCCCAATTTTCTGCCCCTGTTTAACAGGGGCGCCTAATAACAATTTTTGATGCAATAATTTGCACGTGGCTCCTTGTTGCGCTCCAATTGGAGTTATTGGAAGGAGTTGCAAGTGTTGTGTTGTGCCCAAGGCCCAATTTTTCTGCCCCTGTTTAACAGGGGCGCCTAATAACAATTTTTGATGCAATACTTTGCACGTGGCTCCTTGTTGAGCTCCAATTGGAGTTATTGGGAGGGGTTGCAGTGTTGTGTTGTGCCCAAGGCACAATTTTTCTGCCCTTGTTTAACAGGGGTGCCTAATAACAATTTTGGATGCAATAATTTGCACGTGGCTCCTTGTTGCGCTCCAATTGGAGTTATTGGGAGGGGTTGCAGTGTTGTGTTGTGCCCAAGGCACAATTTTTCAGCCCCTGTTTAACAGGGGCACCTAATAACAATTTTTGATGCAATACTTTGCACGTGGCTCCTTGTTGCGCTCCAATTGGAGTTAGTGGGAGAGGTTGCAGTGTTGTGTTGTGCCCAAGGCACAATTTTTCTGCCCTTGTTTACCAGGGGCACCTAATAACAATTTTGGATGCAATACTTTGCACGTGGCTCCTTGTTGCGCTCCAATTGGAGTTATTGGGAGGGGTTGCAGTGTTGTGTTGTGCCCAAGGCACAATTTTTCTGCCCTTGTTTACTAGGGGGGCCTAATAACAATTTTGGATGTAATACTTTGCACGTGGCTCCTTGTTGCGCTCCAATTGGAGTTATTGGGAGGGGTTGCAGTGTTGTGTTGTGCCCAAGGCACAATTTTTCTGCCCTTGTTTACCAGGGGCGCCTAATAACAATTTTGGATGTAATACTTTGCACGTGGCTCCTTGTTGCACTCCAATTGGAGTTATTGGGAGGGGTTGCAGTGTTGTGTTGTGCCCAAGGCACAATTTTTCAGCCCCTGTTTAACAGGGGCACCTAATAACAATTTTGGATGCAATACTTTGCACGTGGCTCCTTGTTGCGCTCCAATTGGAGTTATTGGGAGGGGTTGCAGTGTTGTGTTGTGCCCAAGGCACAACTTTTCAGCCCCTGTTTAACAGGGGCGCCTAATAACAATTTTTGATGCAATACTTTGCACGTGGCTCCTTGTTGCGCTCCAATTGGAGTTATTGGGAGGGGTTGCAGTGTTGTGTTGTGCCCAAGGCACAATTTTTCTGCCCTTGTTTACCAGGGGCGCCTAATAACAATTTTGGATGCAATACTTTGCTCGTGGCTCCTTGTTGCGCTCCAATTGGAGTTATTGGGAGGGGTTGCAGTGTTGTGTTGTGCCCAAGGCACAATTTTTCTGCCCTTGTTTAACAGGGGCGCCTAATAACAATTTTGGATGCAATACTTTGCACGTGGCTCCTTGTTGCACTCCAATTGGAGTTATTGGGAGGGGTTGCAGTGTTGTGCCCAAGGCACAATTTTTCAGCCCCTGTTTAACAGGGGCGCCTAATAACAATTTTTGATGCAATACTTTGCACGTGGCTCCTTGTTGCGCTCCAATTGGAGTTATTGGGAGGGGTTGCAGTGTTGTGTTGTGCCCAAGGCACAACTTTTCAGCCCCTGTTTAACAGGGGCGCCTAATAACAATTTTTGATGCAATACTTTGCACGTGGCTCCTTGTTGCGCTCCAATTGGAGTTATTGGGAGGGGTTGCAGTGTTGTGTTGTGCCCAAGGCACAATTTTTCTGCCCTTGTTTACCAGGGGCGCCTAATAACAATTTTGGATGTAATACTTTGCACGTGGCTCCTTGTTGCACTCCAATTGGAGTTATTGGGAGGGGTTGCAGTGTTGTGTTGTGCCCAAGGCACAATTTTTCAGCCCCTGTTTAACAGGGGCGCCTAATAACAATTTTTGATGCAATACTTTGCACGTGGCTCCTTGTTGCGCTCCAATTGGAGTTAGTGGGAGGGGTTGCAGTGTTGTGTTCTGCCCAAGGCACAATTTTTCTGCCCTTGTTTACCAGGGGCGCCTAATTACAATTTTGGATGCAATACTTTGCACGTGGCTCCTTGTTGTGCTCCAATTGGAGTTATTGGGAGGGGTTGCAGTGTTGTGTTGTGCCCAAGGCACAATTTTTCAGCCCCTGTTTAACAGGGGCACCTAATAACAATTTTGGATGCAATACTTTGCACGTGGCTCCTTGTTGCGCTCCAATTGGAGTTATTGGGAGGGGTTGCAGTGTTGTGTTGTGCCCAAGGCACAACTTTTCAGCCCCTGTTTAACAGGGGCGCCTAATAACAATTTTTGATGCAATACTTTGCACGTGGCTCCTTGTTGCGCTCCAATTGGAGTTATTGGGAGGGGTTGCAGTGTTGTGTTGTGCCCAAGGCACAATTTTTCTGCCCTTGTTTACCAGGGGCGCCTAATAACAATTTTGGATGCAATACTTTGCTCGTGGCTCCTTGTTGCGCTCCAATTGGAGTTATTGGGAGGGGTTGCAGTGTTGTGTTGTGCCCAAGGCACAATTTTTCTGCCCTTGTTTAACAGGGGCGCCTAATAACAATTTTGGATGCAATACTTTGCACGTGGCTCCTTGTTGCGCTCCAATTACAGTATGTTTGAGGGGTGCCCTTTTTTCTAAAAATGTTCTTTCACAAAACAATAATGGCCCCCCACCACCGCTAAAATATTCGACATAATGTTGCCACACAGAACTTGCGCAAGTAGCATTAATTACTTTTTTTTTAAAGTCCTCTCATGTTGTGCAGGGACATTTCTAAACACGTGCCACTACTATAGACACCCAGCAGGTGTGATATTTATAGGAATTTTTTATTTTATTTTTTCACTTTAAGCATCATTAAAATGGCTGCTCCGGAAAAAACGTCTGTTTAAAAAAAAAAAAATTCCATTGATACATGTTCCCTGGGGCAAGACCCGGGTTCTGAACGACGTTTTCCAACATTTATCTGAATTTTGGTCTTTAAAACGACAGTTTTTGAATTCGAAACGTTCGGGTCCCATAGACTTCAATGGGGTTCGAAATATTTGTGCGAACCCGCGGTCTGTTCGAACGTTCTGGTGCGAACCGAACCCGGGGGTGTTCGGCTCATCCCTAGTACTGTTGCTTAACTACTTTGGACCTACCACCAATAGGTACAGAGTACCTATCACCATATTTGAATTTGTACCAGTATGGTTGTGTCCTTCTAGACCCAAACAGAAACATGTGAAGACATATCAGGGACTGTATCATCATCAGTTACAGTTGATTCACGAGTATTAGTTCTAATTTTTGTTCGATTCCCATGTGTGTACCATCAAAATGCTAAGTGACTCTGAAATACCATTCTATCTTTAAAAAGTTTATTTTCTTTCTCTTGCATGCTGTTAACATGCTGTGGACCTGCCACCTGCCACCTGGTGACATCACCTGTCCAGCATGCACCGGTTGGTGAAGGTGGCATGGAGTTCCCCTTAAAATCCATACCAGACCCAAAGGGTCCAAACTTATTGTCGGCCCAGACCTTTCTTTAGTCACTGTGAAAAAAAAAACACATACATTGAGATATGAATAGAGTATAGGCAGCCAGGGCTCTTCCCTCTTTAGGAGAGACAGTTGCGGGTGTGTATGTAAACTGGCAAATTAGGAGTGTGTGTCTGTGTTCTGTGTCCATTATCAAGAACAGGCTTTTGATGAGAGTGTGGGGCACTTTCTGTACAGTGCTACAAGAGGAAGAACCCAAACTGGGGATTTTGTTAGCAAGGGGGCTGAGCTGCACTGCATGGATAACCTGCTCTTGTGTGCAGTGAGATGGAAGAATAGCCTAACAGATCAACAAAACTTTACACTGTTTGGTTAGCTTTTTTGATTGGATAAACTGACAAAAAAAAAATAAATAACAAATTATTTCATAAGTGTATATTTAAGGTAAAATGTTTATTAAAGATATGAATAAAACAATTGCTTGATGATAACCATAATGTCATTGGTTTTAATGTTTGCTTTTCACTGTTGACTTCTGATTATATAGATAGTTGTCATATAACATGATAAGTGAATTGTTCTGCGTTTTTTACAAGCTTAACATCACGTTTACATGCAAATTGGATATACACTGCTTTGCATGGATTCCAGTTGCCTGGCAACCAAAGTGTCTCTGTAATTACACTTCTTTACACAAGAAGACTGATATTAGCTGGATGATAATCCTCTAAAATTAAGGACTATTTAGTAGTCATGTGTCACTCCAAAAATCCTCTGGGCAAAGTGCCTGGTATTCTTGCAAATTTAAAGCGGATGGTTCACCAAAACAATATTAAAAGCCAGCAGCTACAAATACTGCAGCTGCTGACTTTTAATATTAGGACACTTACCTGTCCTGGAGTCCAGCGACGTCTGCAGCAGAGGATGAGTGATCGCTCGTCTCCCTGCTGCTCCCCCCTCCATCCACGGTGAGGGAACCAGGAAGTGAAGCGCTCCGGCTTCACTGCCCGTTTCCCTACGGCGCATGCGCGAGTCGCGCTGCGCCCGCCGATTGGCTCCCGCTGTGTGCTGGGAGCCGAGAGTTCCCAGCACACAACGGGAAAAGCCCGTCTTTTGCCCGAGACTGCGGGCCGGAAGTGGGTGCAGATACCTGTCTTTAGACAGGTATCTGCACCCCCCTCCCCCCTGAAAGGTGTCAAATGTGACGCCGGAGGGGGGGAGGGTTCCGATCAGCGGATCTTCACTTTAGGATGGAGATCCGCTTTAAGGACAGAAATCTAAATTGGACTGGAGCTAAATAAGGAATCAAAGTCATTTTTAAAAGATGTAAATAGCTTATAAACTTTTAAAGGTATAATTAAGATTCAGATATTATTACTATTATATAGTTCTGGCAATTAGGGAATAACTTCCAGTTCAAGATGAACATTAGTTCAACCCAAATCTGTTCATCAAAGGGTGAACATACTGACCTTGCCTGAACTTTTCACCCACGCACCTGAACCTCTGGTTGATGTATTACCTATAATTACCTATAACTGACAGATCTGTGTCAGTTTCTGTTTGAAATTAAAAACCATCCAGTGCAGATTCTAGATGACTTCATTGACCAAATATGCTTATGACCATATTTGATGAATGACATCACCCTGGTTCACCGGAAAAAAAAATGCTACTATGTTATAAAGCTAGTTGGTGGGTGTTATACAGCAGAGGAGGAGTTGTGTTTAATGCTGGTTTATTCTTGTTATTTGGTGAGTTTAACCCCCCCAAGGGGACTTGTTATCCCCCCACGTGGTGAAAATCCCTTTGGTGAATGGAGCACTCAGCACAATTATCCTGGTCATCACACTAACTGGCATTTCATCAACACAAATGCACAGTTTGTAGAGCTGCTGCAGGACTTGTTATAGACTCTGGGGGAGTTTTTTACTTTTTCTGCTTTTTTGTTTAAATTGGTAGAGTGGATGACCAAGCCATCCTCATCCTCCTCATCCTCTCTCACCCAGGCTCAGGGTACTTTGTCTGGCAAATTAGCTGCCAAGGCGTCCTCTTCCCTCTGCTCAATGGCATCACTTACTCCTTTCCTTAGTCCCACCATGTGCTCCTGAGGAGTCCCCCGAACTGCTTCAACACAATGTTGGATACATCCTGCATGAAGATGCACAGCGTTTTGTAGGCTCAGATGATGGAACACAGATAGAGGAAGGCAGTAATGTGAGCCCAGAGAGAGGAAGTGCCCGAGAGGGACAGCAATCTAGCAGTCATGTTCCCCCAGCTGCAGCATACTGCCAGGTTTTCGACAGTGATGAGGAGGGAGGGGATGATGAGGTCACTGACTCTTCGTGGGTGCCTGATAGGAGAGAGGAGGAGGAGGAGGCACAGGCACATCTCCAAAGAGGCAGGATGCCCTCCAGAGCACAGCTTAAGGGGAGCACACCAACTGCATTACATAGCAGAGCTACGCCTGTGCATGACGCTGCTGTGTCTCAGCGTTACTGGAAAAGTTCTTTGGTGTGGGCCTTTTTTGAGACATGTGCATCAGATCGCACCATTGCTATTTGCAACGTATGTCTCAAGCGTATCTTGCATCACCCGCTTGGGCACCACATGCTTGACCAGACATATGTCGACCTGCCATTCAGTTCGTTGGCAAGCATACCTGAAAGACCCTCACCAAAGAACAAAGCGGACCTCCCCTTGCCCTTCATCAGCTGGGATCTCCAACCCCACTACACCCTCAGTCCTCTCTGAAGCCTGCACTGATATATCTGAAGGTGTAGAATTAGGTGTGTCACAACCTAGTAGTACATGCAGGCAATCTACTATCGGTACACCGATGGCAGATTGTACCAGACAAATTTCCCTGCCCCAGCTGCTGCAGCGCCGAAAGAAGTACTCTCCCAGCCATCCACATGCCTAGCGGTTGAACTTCCCTTTAAACTGCTGTTGTACATCTTGTGCATCACCACGTTCTTGGCGTTCGGAATTTCCGACAACATTTGTGTGACTGTGTGTATGCAAGACAAGTTTGAGCCAACATCCATCGGAAAAAAATCCACGGTTTTGTTGTCGGAATTTCCGATCGTCTGCGTGTGTTATTGGAATTAATTTCTTATAGCAAAATTAAACCCTGTTCTACATATTATTTTTAAAATAGCCCTGGAGCTTTATGACCTATTGTACTAGGGTGCACCACATTAGCATATTATTGCAGACTTACCTGACAAACAATCCCCTCAAGTGCTGAGGTGTAAGTTCTCTTGGATGTCACAAGCACAGCCATCATCTCTCATGAGATAGCAGTCACATCATCACATCACAGACTCTACTTCTTTTGGAGAAAATAAAAAAAAATGGCACTTTGGTGGCCTTAAAAGGTTCAGTTATTATGAAAATATACCAAACTATATGTGTGTTAGATCCTGGGGGTCAGTACATAGCTGTATAACAGACATCATACCCAACACTTTGGTATGTCTGTATGTATGCTACAGATAGTTTTAGACATTGAAAAACATTAGGAAAGTTTTAGAAAATAAAAATCAGAGAAGGAGTTTACTGTTTGGAGGAGATTTTAACAGAAACTCAGCCAAGGAAATGGTTGATTGAATCATCCCCTCTAAGGAAACTGGAGGTGAAGGGACAAATCTGATGTTGACACAAAGCAACCTGAACAATGACACACAAACTGTGGTAAAATTTGTGTTTGAGCTCTAGGTTAAGGATGAGCCGAACACCCCCACGTTCGGTTCGCACCAGAACCGTCGAACAGACCGACCGTTCGCGCGAACATTTAGAACCCCATTGAAGTCTATGGGACTCGAACGTTCGAATTCAAAAACGATAATTTTAAAGACCAATATTCAAGTTATTGTTGGAAAACATCTTTGAGAACCTGGGTCTTGCCCGAGGGAACATGTATCAACGGAAAAACGTTTAAAAAACGGTTGTTTTATTAGGAGCAGGACTCCTGAAAAAATGACCGTTTTTAAAACTTTTTTTTCCATTGATACATGTTCCCTCTGAACAATACTCTGCAGTACCCCCTGCGCAATACGTCCAATGACGGAGCGATCACATGTAAACAAACCGGCGTCATTTGATGACGCCGATTCCTCCCTCCTCTCTCTGTACCGATAGGTACAGTGTGAGAGGGGGAGCGCGGATGGCAGCAGCGCTGTGGGATGGATCTGTGACTATTGCAGTCACAGATCCATCCATCCCTGCTCAGCCATCCTTGCATTAACCCCTTCCTTCCCTGTGCATTACTCTGCATACTCCCTGCACAATACTTTTTCTTCCCTGCACAATACTCTGCAATACCCCCTGAGCAATAGTCTGCATACCCCCGCAATACTCTGAACAATACTTTGCAGTACCCCCGCACAATACTCTGCAGTACCCCGCGCAATACTCTGAACAATACTCTGCAGTACCCCGCGCAATACTCTGAACAATACTCTGCAGTACCCCCTCCGCAATACTCTGAACAATACTCTGCAGTACCCCCTGCGCAATACTCTGAACAATACTCTGCAGTACCCCCTGCGCAATACTCTGAACAATACTCTGCAATACCCCCACACTGTACTCTGCAATACTCTCTGCGCAATACTCCCTGCGCAATACTCCCTGCACAATACTCTGCAATCATTTTTTTTTTAGACTTCCCAGCCTAGAGGCAAGATGTGGGGTCTTATTGACCCCATATCTCACTGTAAAGAGGACCTGTCATGCTATATTCTTATTACAAGGGATGTTTACATTCCTTGTAATAGGAATAAAAGTAATCAAAACATTTATTTTTTGGGAAAAACGTGTCAACCTAAAATAAATAAAGTAAAATGAACAATAAAAAAAAAAAATTAAAGCGCCCCTGTTCCCGCGTGCTTGTATACAGAAGCGAACGTGCACGTAAGTCCCGCCCACATATGAAAACGCAGTACCCCCGCACAATACTCTGCAGTACCCCCGCACAATACTCTGAACAATACTCTGCAGTACCCCCTGCGCAATACTCTGAACAATACTCTGCAGTACCCCCTGCGCAATACTCTGCAGTACCCCCTGCGCAATACTCTGAACAATACTCTGCAGTACCCCCGAACAATACTCTGCAGTACCCCCGCGAAATACTCTGAACAATACTCTGCAGTACCCCCTGCGCAATACTCTGAACAATACTCTGCAGTACCCCCTGCGCAATACTCTGAACAATACTCTGCAGTACCCCCTGTGCAATACTCTGAACAATACTCTGCAGTACCTCCTGTGCAATACTCTGAACAATACTCTGCAATACCCCCACACTATACTCTGCAATACTCTCTGCGCAATACTCCCTGCGCAATACTCCCTGCGCAATACTCCCTGCGCAATACTCTGCAATCATTTTTCTTTTTTTAGGCTTCCCAGCCTAGAGGCAAGATGTGGGGTCTTATTGACCCCATATCTCACTGTAAAGAGGACCTGTCATGCTATATTCCTATTACAAGGGATGTTTACATTCCTTGTAATATGAATAAAAGTAATCAAAACATTTATTTTTTGGAAAAAACGTGTCAAACTAAAATAAATAAAGTAAAATGAACAATAAAAAAAAAAAAATTAAAGTGCCCCTGTTCCCGCGTGCTCATATACAGAAGCGAACATGCACGTAAGTCCCGCCCACATATGAAAACGGTGTTCAAACCACACATGTGAGGTATCGCTGCGAACGTTAGAGCAAGAGCTATCATTTTGGCCCTAGACCTCTTCTCCAACTAAAAACATGTAACCAGTAAAAATATTTAAAGCGTCACCTATGGGGATTTTTAAGTAGCGAAGTTTGGCGCCATTCCACAAGCGTGTGCAATATTGAAGGGTGACATGTTGGGTATCTATTTACTCGGCGTAAATTCATCTTTCATATTATGCAAAAACATTGGGCTAACTTTACTGTTTTTTTTTTAAAAGCACAAAACTGTTTTATTTCCAAAAAAAAATTGCTGTGCAAATACCATGCGTGATAAAAAGTTGCAACAACTGCCATTGTATTCTCTAGGGTCTTTGCTAAAAAAACATTTATAATGTTTTGGGGTTCTATGTAATTTTCTAGCAAATAAATTATGATTTTTCCATGTAGGAGAGGAATGTCAGAATTGGTCTGATGGTGCTCCCTGCATGTTGGGCCTCTGTATGTGGCCACGCTGTGTAAAATTCTCACACATGTGGTATCGCCATACTCGGGAGGAATAGCAGAATGTGTTTTGAGGTGTAATTTGTGGTATGCGTATGCTGTGTGTGAGAAATAACCTGCTAATATGAACAGTTTGTGGAAAAAAAATAAAAATGAAAAAAATCTTGATTTTGCAAAGAATTGTGGGAAAAAATGACAACTTCAAAAAACTCACAATGCCTCTTTCTAAATACCTTGGGATGTCTTCTTTCCAAAAAAGAAAAAAAAAAAAATACTAAAAAAAATTTTTTAGTAATTGGTACCATAGCTTGTAGACCCTATAACTTTCACCCAGACTAAATAATATCAAATGTGTTTTTGTTTTGTTACCAAAGATATGTTGCAGTATACATTTTAGGCCAAATTTATTAAGAAAAAATACTTTTTTGCAAAATTTTATAATAGAATACCACCAAAAGAAAGCTCTATTTGTGGAAAAAAAGGACAAAAAATTCATTTGGTTATAGTGTTGTATGACTGAGTTATTGTCATTCAAAATGTGAGAGCACCAAAAGCTGAAAATTCCTCTGGTTATTAAGGGTGTTTAAGTGCCCAGTGGTCAAGTGGTTAAAGGAATTTTTCATAAGTTAGGCATCATTAAAATCACTGCTCCAGGAGCAGTGATTTTATTGATGCTTAAATAAAATAAAAATAAAAATTCCTTTAAATATTGTACCTGCTGGGTGTCTATACCTGTGATACCGTCTTTAACTACTTGACGACCGCCCGCCATCATATTACTGCGGGACGGTGGCACTGCTACGCGGGAGCACGTAGCTCTACGTCCTCCCTTTAGCAGCTTGTAGGGCGCGGTGCCCGGTGGGTACGATCGCCGCCGGGCACCCACGATTGCTCGTTACAGAGCGGGGAACGGGAGGTATGTGTGTAAACACATACCTCTCGTTCCTGTCAGCGGGGGAAACGCTGATCTTCTGTTCATACAATGTATGAACAGAAGATCAGTGATTTCCCCTAGTGAGGCCACCCCCCCATACAGTTAGAACACACCAGGAACACACTTAACCCCTTCCCTGCCCCCTAGTGTTAACCCTTTCACTGCCAATGACATTTTTATAGTAATACAATGCATTTTTATAGCATTGATCGCTATAAAAATTCCAATGGTCCCAAAAATGTGTCAAAAGTGTCCGATGTGTCCGCGATAATATCGCAGTACCGAATAAAAAAAACGCTGATCGGGGCGTGGCCTGGAGCGGCATGGGATAGGACGCTGGTGATCTGAGCTCCGCCGGCCGCATATCCTTTCCTGATATCCTGTGACCCTAATCGCAGCTTTTACCGAGGTACTGCTATCCCCCGGATCGGGCACCCGCCGTGCATATGTCCCCATCTAAGAAAAACACGTCAGCGGCTGCTAAACTGGCGCAATATCGCCATGATGACACGGACTCCCCTGACCAAGATGGCGCCGCAGCATCAGGGGAGGAGGTGTCCCGGGGCTCGAACACAGCTAAACTTCTTGAAGCCATCACTGCATGTCGGGAGGCTGTCACTTCATGCCAGACCAGTCTCACAGCCCGCATAGAGGAGGTAAAGATCGATATCTCCCTAGTCAGGCAGGACTTTCAGAAGCTCAGGGAGCGGGTCACAGAAGCAGAGACACGCCTGGGCACGGTGGAGGACTCCATCCCCCCCCTCCAGAACTCCTCTGATGCCATGCAGCTTCAGGTTAATCAACTCCTACAGAAGCAAGATGACATTGAAAACAGATTACGCAGGTGTAACTTGAGGTTCATAGGCCTGCCAGAGGGGGTGGAGGGAAGGGACCCCCCGACATTTCTTGAAGAGCTGCTGGTGGTTACTTATGGCAGGGAGTCCTTCTCTCCTATGTTTGCTGTGGAACGAGCGCATCGCATGTCAGGCAAGCCACCACCCGTCGGGGCACCCCCCCGCACCTTCATAGCTAAGTTCCTTAACTTTAGGGACAGGGATGCCATCCTTCGCCTCAGCAGAGTGAAGGGAAATATCCCATTCGACAACAAAATGATCGCCGTCTTCCCGGATTTCTCAGCAGAGGTACAGAGGAAACGCAAGACCTTCACAGAAGTGAAACGCCGCCTGCGAGTCAAGAACCTGAAGTATGCCATGCTGTTCCCCGCCCGCCTGCGTGTGGAGGGAGACGATAGAGCTCATTTCTTTGAGGACCCAGAGGCAGCCTCAGCGTGGCTTGACCAACGTGAAGCACGCAGATAAGTACTCCTACTTCCTTGCAACTGCCATTGACACTGGCTCCTATGTGCTTCCCACCATCCCTCCCTGTCCCTTCCTGCTTTATCCTTCCCTCCCCCTCCATTTTCTCTCCCACGTTGTTCCCCTCCCTCCCCCCCCCCTTTTTTTTTTTTTTTGGTCATTCCGCATTATTGCTAATTGATGTCTCTTGCGGCCCCTGACCACAGGGGGTGCAATATAACTGCATTTTGACATTGCTCCCTGCTTTGTTACCCTCCTTGCAGTCCAGTTGGATGACACTCCCCTCCCTGGGCCCAGGACCCGCCCCGCCTCCTCTGGATCGCCCCCAGGCCATGTGTAATGTGGGGGGCACATGTGACTGCATTATGACATTGCTCTCTGAAATTTGTGGCCCCCCTGGCCTGCAGGATCCCTGTACTTTTGCTGAGTTCTCTGGCCCACCTTGGTCTCTGCAGCAGGCTCGGATGTGACTCCTTTTCCCTGGGGGGGGGGGGGGGGTTGGGTTCTACCACCTCGGTTATGAGGGAAGAGAAAGATTCCCCCCCTTTTTTTTTTTTTTTTTTTTTTTTTCCCTTTCTTTTTTTTCTTTTTTTTCTCCTTCTCTTTCTTTTCTTTTGGATCCCTCTTTTTTATTTGATTTCTTCTTTTCTCCTTTTTATTAAGACTTTTATTTTTATTCTACCTTCTCTTGATCCTAATGGGGTCCTCCTTTGCTATGTTTTCACAGTTTTCACTCAGGCTATGGTACGGTGCAACAGGCTCACTGCGCCGTGTACTATGGTATTAGTATTAATAGCAGTACCATGCATGTTGTATTCACCTGTTTTAGGGTCATTGCTGTCTCCTTAGTCTTCTGACTAGGGTACGCATTGCCGCATAGGCCGGCGGAGTGGATAACCCCGCCTGTGAGCCCACGCCATACGGTGGGCAGTGTCCTGTAATGTGTTGCCAAGCACAGCGTAGTTTCGCCCCATGTGCTGGACTGTACAACCTGGGTTGGTGTATTAGGCGCACTACTACGCCTCTGACCATTGTGACATATATTTGTTTAATGCTAATCCTTGTTGTTTCCTTCCCAGGTTGGACATTATCTTTGCCCTGTTGGCAGTTAGGGATTAACGCCCGCACCAGTTGGGGTCCGTGCAGGGCAGGGAGGGGGGTGTTTGAGTTTATAATGTTTAGTGATAACCATTCTTGTTCAGTGCAAACGTATCATTATGTGTGCCAAGCTTATGTAACCGTTACTTCGATGATTGCCCCTGGCTGGGGGCGGTCGTATACGATGGGGGCCTCCGGGGTCATCCCAGGTACTGGAGTTTTATTCTATTACTGCCACCACTCATGGCCACACTAAAATTCCTCACGTGGAATGTACGGGGGGTGAGGGATCCCATTAAAAGGGCAGCTGTGTTTGGGCAGCTTAAGCGTCAGCGTGCAGATGTTGTGGCCCTAGTGGAAACACACGCTGAGGGTTCTGTGTTAAGGTCCCTGAAACGTCCTTGGATAGGTTGGGCCTACCACTCTGTTCATACCACTCACTCCCGTGGAGTATCCCTATTGATCGCTAAAAACACACACTTTGAACTCCAGGGCTCGGTGATAGACCCGTTGGGTAGATATGTATTCCTGAGGGCCAAGTTACATGGGGATATGATGCTGATACTGGCTTTTTATGTACCTCCACCATTCCAATTTGACGCCCTGACTGAGGGTCTTAACTTCCTGGCACTGCACCCTAATGTGCCAGCCATTTGGTTGGGCGACTTCAATAACGTGCTGGATACAGCCTTAGACAGATTGACAGGACCCCTGCCGTCTTTAACATCCGCCCATCAGACTAGGTTTGCGCGCCTTCTCGGTGACATCAACCTGATAGACACATGGAGGCACAGACACCCGTTGGAGAGGGCGTACTCCTGTTTCTCCACATCCCACCACTCCCTGTCACGCATAGACCTTATATTGCTGTCCAAGTCGCTCATACCCAGACTGACTAACGCTGGATTCTCCCCGAGGTCCCTGTCCGACCACTGCCCATACTGGGCTGAACTCTCTCTACCCCATACCCGCCCACCTACGACGTGGCGCCTGAACCCCTTCTGGTTAACTTTACTGCCGGAAGATGATGACCTGGGGGCGGATTGGGAACAATTCTTTGTAAATAATGAGGACTCTGCACAGCCACAGATAGTATGGGAAGCCTTCAAGCTCCATGCTCGCATGACTCTTACAGCTCGCATTAACAGACTAAAACAGGCCTCTGGGGTAGCATTAGATGCAGCAACAGAGACTTTAGTGACTGCAGAGAGGGAATTCATTGACAACCCCACAGCAGAGAGGGCCAGCAACCTTAAACTGTGCTCGAGGACTCTGGATCAGTTAATATACGAAAAATCTAAGCGAAACTTATTTTTCCTTCGACAGAGATCATTTGAGCATGGTGAGAGGGCGGGAAAGCTGCTTGCCTACATGGTTCACAGCGAGGAGAGACCCCCAGTGGTGATATCTCTCCGCTCTCCGGATGACAGCCTCATGACTGAACCAGCCCTGGTTGCGACGATGTTCCGAGATTTCTTTTCCTCCCTGTACACCTCTGCAGCATCAGATGATCCCTCTCTTATGGAAACCTTCTTTAGTGGACTCCAGATTCCTCAGTTGTCGGCTGAACAAATGCAGGAGTTGGAGGAACCATTGACACGGGAAGAGATATCCTCGGCTTTAGCTACATTTCCCACCTCTAAAGCTCCAGGCTCGGATGGTCTTCCTGTGGAGTTTTACTCCGCTTACTCTGACCTATTAGCTCCCAGACTACTCATGTTGTATAACTCTATTTTTGAACAATCTGCCCTCCCGACCTCTATGAGAGAGGCTACTATAGTGCTTCTTCCTAAGCCCGGAAAGGATCCCCACCTCCCAGAGTCTTATCGCCCAATCTCCTTGCTCCAGGTGGATGTCAAGATACTTGCAAAGGTGCTTGCCATTCGCCTGAATAAAGTCATCCTCTCCCTGATTCATGGGGATCAGGCGGGCTTCATGCCAGGCAGGAACACATCGTTTAATCTCCGCAGGCTGTTTATTAATCTCCAGACTGCCCATGATAATCTAGGATCCAGAACCATAGTCACCTTGGACACAGCCAAGGCGTTTGACTCTGTGGAGTGGAGCTACCTGTGGACATGTCTCGGTAAATTTGGACTGGGGCCCAGATTCATAAAGTGGGTTCAACTTCTCTACCAGAATCCGGTGGCCAGAGTCCTGGCCAACGGATGGCCTTCAGATAGATTTTCCCTGTTCAGGGGTACTAGGCAGGGGTGCCCCCTGTCGCCTCTGCTGTATGCGCTGGCGGCAGAGCCCCTCGCTATAGCGATCCGAGCGCATAATGGGATTGTGGGATTACATAGAGCGGGGGTGGTAGAAAAAATAAGCACGTACGCTGATGATACTATACTATACCTAGATGACTCGACTGACTCCCTACCTCAGGCCCTAGCCCTAATTGAATGTTTCGGCGCCTTCTCTGGATTGAAGATAAACTGGAATAAGTCCCAGATACTTCCTATAGACAGTTTCCCAACACCTGGCGATAGGGCATTACTTCCCCTGCAAAGGGTTAGTTGTATTAAGTATCTTGGAATTTATGCCACTAGGGATCCAGCTGACTATATATCCCTAAATGTAACACCACTATTTGACATGCTTAAGCACAGGACACAGGTATGGGCACGTTTGCCTCTGGGTGTCATGGGCCGCATAAGCCTTATTAAAATGATTTTGTTGCCAAAAATTTTATACGTGCTCTGGCACTCTCCTGTGTATCTGGTGCTTAGGCTGTTCAAATCCATCGAGGCTCTTCTAAAACCATTTGTATGGGGCAATAATAGGCATAAACTTCCGTGGCATAGGCTTAAAAACCCAACTGACCTCGCAGGGATGGCCCTCCCTGACTTTAACCTGTACTACCTCGCTGCCCAACTCTCACAACTCTTTCACATAGACAAGACTGACAGGGACAGATTCCTGGGCTTCCTATGCCCAGACTGGTCTCGCCCAACATTGGACTCCATGGTGGCGGTGGCTGCGGGGACGGGGAGAGCGGGTGGACAGACAGACCGTACGACTCTCCTGTATCAGTATAGGAGGGTGTGGACCCTAGCGTCAACTAAGCTACACATACCCCCCTTGAACAGCTTCACCCCTCTTTGGCACAATGTAGCCCTTCCTGAATTTAAGGTACTTCCGGATAGCGGGCTGTGGAGCTCGAGAGGCATATTCTATGTATCCCATATCACCTTACATGGAAGATTAAAAACCTTTGAACGCCTAAAGTCAGAATTCTCACTTCCCGACCACATGTACTTTAGATACCTACAGCTTCGTCACGCATTTCGTGCACAATTCCCCCAAGCTAACCCTCCCATAGAAAACAACCCCTTGATGGAGGCAGTGAAATACCCTGACCCTAAGAAACTGATTTCCAACTTCTACAGCATGTTGTCACTCCCTACAGCGACCGTGGCGGCGTATTCCCTTAAAACTAGGTGGGAGGGAGACATTGGCCCAATCGCAGATGATGAATGGAGCGACGCCTTAGATACGTGTAAATTGGCCTCTCCCAAGTTGTCTGATCGACTGACCCAGATTTTTATAACGCACAGAGCTTATCTTACACCGTTACGGATCTCAAAATACAAAAATGACTCCTCGGCTGCCTGTCCAATGTGCAGTCACGGACTAGGCACCTTTTACCACCTTCTTTGGCAATGCCCCAAGATACAATCCTTCTGGTCCTCAGTCGTAAGGTTCCTACACGATACAATGGGTTCTCCCATCACCCTTGAACCAAAACTGTGTCTCCTAGGAATCTTCCCTAACCCCGACATTAACAAGTTCTCTAAAATATTTATACATGAAACACTCTTCTCTGCGCGAAAGGTGGTGGCCAGGAGGTGGATGAGACCTACTCCTCCGGATATTTCGCAATGGATTGCGGAGGTCAACGCAGTCTTACCATACAAAAAATTGATGTACTCTCACAGGGGTTGTCCCACTAAATTCGAAAAAGTGTGGGATAGGTGGCTCAAGGCCGCGGATACATGTATATAGTCAAAAGAGCAGAGATCCATTTCTCTTGTTCTGTCCCCTGGGTGGGGGGAGTTGTGTGTAGCAGATAGAGGTGGGACCCCAAGAGTTATGTATTGTCGCTACCTCATGGTTACTGAATGTTTTTGGCACTGAACAGGCTGTCTTAAACTCCTATTTGTTCTGTTAAGATCTGTTATTGTATATTGTCGTCTGGAAAATACTGTAAGATGCACTCATTGACTGTCTCAATTTTCTCCTGTATGTACTATTTCTTCTTTTTGATTAATAAACAGATCTCTTAGAAAAAAAAAAAAAAACGCTGATCGCCGCCATTACTAGTAAAAAAAAATAATAATAAAAATGCCATAAAATGACCCCCTTTTTTGTAAACGCTATAAATTTTGCGCAAACCAATTAATAAATGCTAATTGCGATTTTTTTAACGAAAAATATGTAGAAGAATACTTATCGGCCTAAACTGAGGAAAAAAAAAAAATGTTATATCTTTTTTGGGGATATTTATTATAGCAAAATGTAAAAAATATTGCATTTTTTTCAAAATAGTCGCTCTATTTTTGTTTATAGCGCAAAAAATAAAAACCGCAGAGATGATCAAATACCACCAAAAGAAAGCTCTATTTGTGGGAAAAAAGGACACCAATTTTGTTTAGGAGCCACGTCGCACGACCACGCAATTGTCAGTTAAAGCGACGCAGTGCCGAATCACAAAAAGTGCTCTGGTCTTTGGACAGCAATATGGTCCGGGGTTAAAGTGGTTAAATAGCACAATCACCTGCCTGGCAATAAATTAGGAAGAACTGATCTATCTGAGCTATACAGTGTATAAATATATGTACAACTCCTAGGGATGTATATATATCCTCTACACACTGTAAATTAAGCTAAACTGACTAGCCTGCCTGCCTGCTCTATCTAGCTATCTAAAAAGACAATGGGGCTGATTTACTCTTGTCACTGCGCTGCGCCGGTTCAAGCCTTAATTAATGCACTGGATGAAGCCTTAATTAGGTGCATGAACCGGCCGCAGCAGCAGCGCAATGCAATTGATAAGTAAAGCCGCCGCCGAAATCCCTGCATAAGGCCGTGTACACACGGCAGAGAACCTCGACGGGCAGAACACATCGTTCCGCCCGTCGAGGTTCCCTGCCGGCCGTCGAAATCGGCGACCCGCCCGTCGGGAATGGCAACCAGCCATTCTTCCAGGCGGGCCGTCGAGCAAATAGAGAACGTCCTCTCTATTTCTGCTCGACGGGCTTCCCGACGGGAAGCTCGCCGAGAGTGTACACACGGCCGAGGTCCTCGCTGGAATGCAGCTTCCAGCGAGGTTCTCGCTGGTTTCCAGCGAGAACCTCGGTCGTGTGTACGCCGCTTAAGTCTATGGGGGGAAATCTGAAGTGTTCATTTTAAAGGCTAATATGCAAGTTTTGTCCTAAAAAGTGTTTGGGGACCTCAGTCTTGCCCCAGGTGACATGTACCAATGTTTTTTTTTGTTTTTTTTAAACAGCCGTTTTTTTCGGGAGCTGTGATTTTAATAATGCTTAAAGTGGAACAATAAAAATGAATGAAATATTCCTTTAAATTTCGTACCATGGGGGGGTGTAATGTCAGCATGTGAAAAAGTGCACTTTTCTTGTGGTTAGAAATGTCCCTGCACAAACTGACAGTCTGAAGAAAAAAGCCATTTAAAAATGACTCGCGGCTATAATGAATTGCCGGCTCCCGGCAATTGCAGGAGAATTCATTCATAAAAAACACAAAAAAAAAAGTGTGGTGTTCCCCCCAAATTCCATTAGAAGGCCCTTTAGGTCTGGTGTGGATATTAAGGGGAACCCCGCCGTCATTTAAAAAAAAAAATGACGTGGGGTTCCCCCCAAATATCCATAACCAGACCCTTCAGGTCTGGTGTGGAATTTAAGGGTAACTCCACGCCAAATTTAAAAAAAAAATGGCGTGGAGTTCCCCCTAAAATACACACAAGACCCCTTATCCGAGCACGTTGACCTGGCCGGCCGCAGAAAAGAGGGGGGGACAGAGCGTGGCCCCCCCTCTCCTGAACCGCACCAGGCCACATGCCCTTAACATTGGGAGGGTGCTTTGGGGTGCCTCCCAAAGCACCTTGTCCCCATGTTGATGGGGACAAGAGCCTCATCCCCACAACCCTTGCCTGGTGGTTGTAGGGGTCTGCGGGGGCAGGAGGCTTATCAAAATCTGGAAGACCCCTTTAAAAAGGGGCCCCCCAGATCCCGGCCCCCCCTGTGTGAAATGGTAATGGGGTACATTGTACCTCTACCATTTCACGAAAAAAAAAAATGTCAAGTGTTAAAAAAGACAAGAGCCGGTTTTTGACAAGTCCTTTATCTTCTTTATTCTTCCATCTCCTTCTTTTCTTCTTTCCTTCGGGTTTCTTCCTCTGCTTCTTTCTTGGGTCTTGTAGTGACCCATCTTGACCGGCGTCTTCTTCCATCTTCTTCTCCTTCTGCTGGCCTTCTCGTCCGCATCTTCTTCTTCTTCGCCGGAGGTGCCGCTTCCAATTGAAATCCCCGCCGTATGCCGGACCACGCCCCCTCTGACGCCAAGGGCAAACTCTTATGAAAGTCCCCGTGTGGTGCATAAGCGTCAGAGGGGGGCGTGGTCACATGAGCGTCAGCCGGCGGGCAATTCAATTGGAAGCTTGTGCGCGGCTTCTTCTTCGCCAGAGGCTCGGCTTCCAATTGAATTGCCCGTCATCTGACGCTCATGTGACCACGCCCCCCTCTGATGCATATGCACCACGGGGACTTTCCTAGGAGATTACTCGTGGCGTCAGAGGGGGCGTGGTCCGGCACACAGCGGGGAATTCAATTGGAAGCGGCGCCTCCGGCGAAGAAGATGCGGACGAGAAGGCCAGCGGAAGGAGAGAAAGATGGAAGAACACGCCAGTCAAGATTCGGCACTACAAGACCCAAGAAAGAAGCAGAGGAAGAAGAAGAAGAGGATGGAGGAAGAAACCCGAAGGAAAGAAGAAAAGAAGGAGATGGAAGAAGAAAGAAGATATTAAAAGACTTGTCAAAAACCGGCTCTTGTGTTTTTTGTACACTTTTCACTTTTTTTCGTGAAATGGTAGAGGTACAATGTACCCCATTACCATTTCACATAGGGGGGGCGGGATCTGGGGGGCCCTTTTGTTAAAGGGGTCTTCCAGATTTCGATAAGCCTCCTGCCCGCAGACCCCCACAACCACCGGGCAAGGGTTGTGGGGATGAGGCTCTTGTCCCCATCAACATGGGGACAAGGTGCTTTGGGGGACACCCCAAAGCACCCTCCCAATGTTGAGGGCATGTGGCCTGGTGCGGTTCAGGAGAGGGGGGGCGCACTCTGTCCCCCCCTCTTTTCTGCGGCCGGCCAGGTCAACATGCTCGGATAAGGGGTCTGGTGTGGATTTTGGGGGGGACTCCATGCCATTTTTTTTTACATTTGGCGTGGAGTTCCCCTTAAATTCCACACCAGACCTGAAGGGCCTGGTATGGATATTTGGGGGGAACCCCACGTCATTTTTTTTTTAAATTGATGGCGGGGTTCCCTTTAATACCCATATCAGACCTGAAGGGCCTGTAATGGAATTTGGGGGGACCCCCATGCTTTTTTTTTTTTTTTTTTTTTTTTTTTTTATGAATGAATCTTCTCCCAATTGCCGGGAGCCGACAATTCATTATAGCCGCAAGTCAGTTTTAAACCGCTTTTTTCCTTCAGAATGTCACTTTTCACATGCTGTCATTACACCCAGGGCCGACATCAGGGGGCCCAGGGGTCCCCAGGGGCCCGGATGGGAACCCCCTAAAAAAAATACAATAATTTTTTTTTTTTTTTAGCAGTCTGGAGGTCCCCAGGGGCCTAGAGGCCCCCAGGGCCCTGGGTGGCAACCCCAATTTTCTTCATTTTTTTTAAATATATATTTAATATATTTGTATTGAATTTTTTTTATTAAAGGGCCAATGTTTTTTTTTAGGGGTCTGGAGGTCCCCAGGGGCCCGGAGATCCCAAGGGCTCCAGATGACAACCCCCCCTTTTTTTCTAAAAAAAAAAATTTGTATATATTTTTTTTTAGTACTTTTATTTTTATTTTGTATATACATATAAATATACATACATTTATTATTATTATTATTGAAAAGGCCCAGAGGTCCCCAGGGCCCCAGATGAGAACATTTTTTCTTATAAAAATGTTTTACATTTATATATATATATATATATATATATATATATATATATATATATATATATATATATATATATATATATATATATATATATAGACATATTTTTAGTAAAAGGGTCAGAGGTCCCCAGGGCCCCATGTTATTTTTGTTTATATATTTTTTTATTTCTTTTTTATTAAAGGGCCCAGAGGTTTATTTTTATTAAAGGGCCCAGAGGTCCCCAGGGCCCCCGGATGGCTACCACCCTTTTTTTATATATATATATATATATATATATTTTTTTTTGTAAAGGAACCCCCCGCTTATCAAATCGCGGCAGCCCCCCCCCCCCCCCCGCGCTTCTCAATTTCAGGCGGCAGCACCCCCCCCGGTTCTCTGCTCCAGGGGGCCCATGCCTGAAGCTGTGTAAGGGGCCCCATAATTCCTGATGGCGGCCCTGATTACACCCCCCCCATGGTACGACATTTAAAGGAATATTTCACTTTTATTGTTGCACTTTAACCACTTCCATATCGCGCCTATGGCACTTCTCTCCTTCATGTAACAATTATATTTTCTTTCTTGAAAATTACTCAGGACCCCCAAACATTATAAATATTTTATTAGCAGACACCCTAGGGAATAAAGTGGCGGGCATTTTTTATTAAAAATTTCCAACGCGTTTGCGCCAAAAAATTTCTAACGCCTTTTTTATTTTTGCTTTAAAAACAACCTGTTTCATGAATTTAAAAATAACAAAGCAGTAAAGCTAGCCCAATTTTTAGAGATAATGTGAAAGATGACATTACACCGAGTAAATAGATACCCAGAATCTCCATAGGTGACGCTTGACTTTTTTTTCAGGTTACCAGTTTAGAGTTACAGAGGATGTCTAGTGCCAAAATTATTGCTCTCGCTCTAACGCACGCTATGATACCTCACATGTGGGGTTTGAACGGTGTTTACATATGTGGGTGGGACTTGCATGCGTGTTCGCTTCTGAGTGCGAGCTACTAGGGACGGGGGCATTTAAATTTAGATTTTTATTTCTTTTTTGTTTTTTTAACATAATATTTATATTTTTGCACTTTTTTGTCCCTTTTTTTGTATTATTTTTCACTTTTCTTCCTATTTCAAGGAATGTAAACATCCCTTGTAATAGGACTAGTGTGTGACAGGTCCTCTTTATGGAGAGAGGCGGGGTCAATAAGACCCCACATCTGTCCTCCAGGCTGGAAAGCATGGAATTGAAAAAAAAATGATCTCATGCTTTCAGCTGCGATCATGTTCTTTCAGCACAGTGGTGTAGTGTATAGCATGTTTACCTAGCAGGAAAAGGGTTGCTGGTTCGAATCCCGCCCGTGACACCATCTGCCTGGAGTTTGCATGTTCTCCCTGTGCCTGTGTGGGCTTTCTCCCACAATCTAAAAACATGCTGTAAATCGGATCCTGTCTAAATAAGCCCTAATATGCAGTAGGATATTTAGGTTTTGTGCTGCCCTAGGCCTGACCAAATTTCTGCACCCCCCTAATAGAAAAATGACCCGCCCTTCCTGTCAAGGCCACACCCTGTTTTTTATGACCCGCCCAGGAATTTTCAGGGGACACACACAAGTTCTGTGGGGGGGGGGGGCACAGGAGTCCCTTAATGTGCCTAGTTTTTCTATCACTTCCTGTTTGGCTATGGGGCAGGAAGTGAAGGCTAATCTCCCCAAATGGACAGGGATAATACAAAATAAACTGACAGGGCTTATAACCCTTCCCCCCCAACTCTATCCAAAATGAAAGAAAACAAAAAAAAGAAGTGTTGATTATAGTTCCAGTTTAACCCCAAATTTCAGATAATTTTATTGAGAGGCCTAAGAAAATATAACCATGACAATAGGCCAGGATCCAGCGTTGCTAATATGTATGAATGTGTGTTAGGGACCCCCACAAACACCACCCAATGTAAAATAAACAATTGTCTTGTTTGTTTTGGGGATGCCTGCACCCCTGATAGGGTAAAGACACCTCACAAATGTTGTCACTTTCTACTTAATTCATTCACTTCCTGCCACATAGCCAAACAGGAAGTGAGGGTAAAACCTGATTAATGTCTTGTTGGGGACACCGTTCAATATAAATAGTTTCCCATTATGGAAATTGCATTTTGCTGTGCACACCCTTAATTAGTATGGATCTTGGACTTTGGGGTCCATTTACTAAAGGCAAATCCACTTAGCACTAAAAGTGGAGAAGCAAGGAAGAAAAAAAAAACTTGGGGGGATTGGATGTTAAAACCATCAGTGCTTCCCTTCTGATTTTCAGTGACTACGCTTCTACTGCAGAGCGGCTTTGCCTTTACTAAACCCCAAACTAACTAATCATTTGGGGTGTACACAGCAGTGCAATTTGCTTAATGGGGACACTAGTTAGATTGACCTGTGTCACGAAGAAAAGACCATTGGTAGGGTTTTAACCTCACTTCTTGTTCAGCTGTATGACAGGAAGTGAAGCCAATTTTAAGAAAAGGGACACAAAGCCCAACCTAAAAACACAAGCCGGGGTTCTAACACTCACTTGGCTTCCCTCAAACACCCACAATTAGAATAGGATTGTCTTGTGCTAGATTCAAGCACAGTGCTGTAAATCAGCACTTTAAGCCTGTCCACCAATACACCATCCACCCCCCCCCCCCCAACAGGCCATGTTTACAGGTTTTCCTTCATCTTGCACATGTGCTTTAAAAAGACAGTCTGGACATCAATTCTAGGAAACAATACTTACCACTTTGTCTTTCCTTTTCTGGTGACTAAACATGGCAGCAAACATTTCATGCATACACACCAGCAAAGACGCTTAGAGACAAATCACACTTGATGGTTTAGGCCCAAACTATTTCAGCTGCAGCTGTTAAAATCCGTAGCATGAAAAAATATCACAAAACAAACTTCAAAATTTGAAAGTAATTTTATTGGTCCACAATACAAGGAAAGCAAAACAAAAAATTAAAAATAAAACACACAAACAAAAAAATAGACCTAGGTTTATTTCAGACAGTAATTGGAATATGGTTTATGCTTTTGAAATAACAGGATAGACCCACAGGATTAAAACATTAGTCATTAACGTCTTGAGAAACATTTTGCTAAATTATGCAGCAGACCAAAACATCAAAGTGAACATAATTAAATCAAACAATTGCCCCCCCCAAAAACAAAAACAAAAAATTGCTCAAAAACATCTCTGTTTCGCCCCGCCATTCTTGCCAGCCAACCAGCAAGTCTGCCCCCTCTCAGGGCAGCTGACATGTGCTCTATCCACGCTTTTTTATAACATGTGTGCTAATGAACCAATTGGAAACAAATGAAGAAATGTCAGCCTCTAGTTTGTGTGCACTTGTAACTGCTTACACCTGTTAAGGATGTCCTTAAATTACTAAGCCAAAAAACAAGCTTTCTGAGCATGCTCAGAAACATGCAATTCATTTTGAGGCACAAAAACCCAGCTTAATTTTTCTAAGTGTCCGAGCATGCCCAGTTCACTCGAGCTGCAATGGCGAATGAAAGCATGAGAGCTGTTTTTTTTTTTTTTCCCCTGAACTGATGCTTCCCAACCTGAAGGGGAGGTCTTATTGAATTTTTACGTAACAAACATAAATAATAATAATTACAACGCCCCTGTCCCTAGTAGCTCGCAGTCAGAAGCGAACACGCACATTTTTTTTTTCAGGTTACCAGTTTAGATTTACAGAGGAGCTCTAGTGCTAAAAGTATTGCTCTTGCTCTTACGCACGCTTTGATACCTCACATGTGTGGTTTGAACGGTGTTTACATATGTGGGTGGGCCTTAAATGTGTAAGTCCCGCCCGCATATGTAAACAACGTTCAAACCCCACATGAGAGATATCATAGTGTGCGTTAGAGCGAGAGCAATACTTTTAGCACTAGACCTCCTCTGTAACTCTAAACTGGTAACCTGAAAAAAAAGTGTTGCCTATGGGTATTTTCAAGTACTGAAGTTTGGCACCATTCCATGAGTGTGTGCAATATTAAAGCGTGACATGTTAGGTATCTATTTACTCGGTGTAACATCATCTTTCACATTATGGCCATAAATTGGGCTAACTTTAGTCTTTTCTTAATTTTTAACCACTTGAGCCCCAGACCATATTACTGGTCACTGACCGGGGCAGTTTTTGCATTTCGGCACTGCGTCATTTTAACTGACAATTGCGCGGTTATGCAACGTGGCTCCCAAACAAAATTGGCGTCCTCTTTTTTCCCCCACACAATTTTATTTTTTGTTTTGGTGGTATTTGATCACCTCTGCGTTTTTTCTTATTTTTGCTCGAACCAAAAATATAGCGACAATTTTGTAAATAAAAAGACAACTTTTTTATTGTTTGCTATAATAAATCTCCCCAAAAATATATATAAATAAACTTTTTTGCCCTCAGTTTAGGCCGATACGTATTCTTCGACATATTTTTGCTTCAAAAAATCGCAATAAGCGTTTGATTGGTTTGGGCAAAAGTTATAAATAGGGGTTTGTTTTATGTTTTTTTTAGGAATATATTTTTGTTTTACTAGTAATGGCAGCAATCAGTGATTTTTATGGACCTTTGGCATTTTTCTAGCGACCAATGGTATACAAATGCATTGCTTACTATAAAAATGTCACTGGCAGGGAAGGGGTTAACACTAGAGGCGAGGAAGGAGTTGATTACGTTACCTGGGTGTGTTCTAACTGTAAAGGGGGTGGGACTGGCTAGGGGAAATGACAGATCGCTGTTCATACATTGTATGAACAGACAAGCAGACATCCCCCCTGACAGGACCGGGATAAAGGGGAACTCCAAACCAAATAAAAAAAAAAACGGCGTGGGGTCCCCCTCCAGGTGCATAACAGGCCATTAGATTTGGTCTGAAATGTGAGGGGTTAAACCCACGCCAAAGAAACGGCGTAGGTTTCCCCCCCAGATCCAGACCAAACCCTTATCCCAGGCATGCAGTCTGGCCGGACAGGAATGGGGGTGGGGAAGAGCGAGAGCCCCCCCTCCTGAGCCGTACCAGACCGCATGCCCTCGACATGGGGGAGTGTGTGCCTTGGGGGAGGGGGGCACTGCCCCCCCCAAAGCACTCTTGTCCCCATGTCGATAGGGACAAGAGCCTCTTCCCGACAACCCTGGCCGTTGGTTGTCGGGGTATGCGGGCGGGGGGCTTATCAGAATCTGAGAGCCCCTTTAATAAGGGGGCCCCCCAGATTCCGGCCCCCCACCTTATGTGAATGAGTATAGGGTACATCGTACCCCTACCCATTCACCTGGGGGAAAAGTGTAAAAATAAGACACCACACAGAATAAAATAATTTATTAGTCAGCTCCAGGGGTCTTCTGCCGGGGCCCCCCACCACCACCCCATTGGGCCCCGGGCTTCGCTGTTTTCTGCCAGGGGGCGACACCCCCGATCTTTTCCGCCGTCGCCTTCACCCCATAGAGCTCTTTTCCATCCGGGGGGGCCTGGCGGAAAAGACCGTGGTGTCGCCCCCCTGGGCTTCTGGCTGTCTTTCGCCGAGGGGTGCACCTACCCCCCCTGGGCTTCTAGCCGTTTTCCGCCGGGGGTGGTCCAGACCTCCACCGGGCTTCTGGCCGTCTTCCGCCGGGGGGAGCGACACCCGCCGATGCTCTCCGCCATGTTCGGCCGGGCCCCCACCCCAAATTTAGATCTTTTACATCCGGGGGGGGGGGCGGCGGAAAATGGCGGAGAACACCGGGGGTGTCGCCCCTCCTCGGACTTCTAGCCGTCTTCTGTCGGGGGGGCTCCAGCCCCCCACCGGGCTTCGTCGTTTTCTGCCGGGGAGGGGCGACAACCCACCCCGGTCTTCGCCGCCACCTTCCGCCGCGGCCCCCTTCACCACAAAGCTTCCTGCTTATGGGGGAGGGCCGCGGGCTTCGTCGTTTTCTGCCGGGGAGGGGCAACAACCCACCTTCGGCTTCGTCAGCTTCTGCCTGGCTCCTCCACTGGGGCCAGGGCTTCTCTCCGCTGTATTCTTCCATTCGATGTTGACACAACGAGGTCCGGCGCTGAAATGCCGACAGAGCGTTGGGCAACGACTTATATTGGCATAGGGCGTGGTGATGCCACCATGTGACCTCAACCCATGTGACATCACTGGGCATGATGGGAATGTGATGTCACATGGGTTAAGGTCACATGGTGGCATCACCACACCCACGCCCTATGCCAATATAAGACGGTGCCCACCGCTCTGTCGGCATTTCAGCGCCGGACCTCGTCATGTCAACATCGAATGGAAGAAGACAGCGGAGAGAAGCCCTGGCTCTATCGGAGGAGCCAGGCAGAAGCGGAGGGCACCGGGTGTCGCCCCGCGGCGGAAGACAGCGGAGAGAAGCCCTGGCCCCAGCGGAGGAGCCAGGCAGAAGAGGCCATCGAGAGCCCCCCGGCAGAAAACGGTGAACCCCGCGGCCCTCCCCATAAGCAGGAAGCTTTGTGGTGAAGGGGGCCGCGACGGAAGACGGCGGCGAAGACCGGGGTGGGATGTTCGACCCCCACCCCGGCAGAAAACTACGAAGCCCGCGGCCCTCCCCCATAAGCTTGGAGCTTCATGATGAAGGGGGCCGCAGCGGAAGACAGCGGCGGCGAAGACCGGGGTGGGTTGGCCGAAGACCCCCGGAGCTGACTAATAAATAATTTTATTCTGTGTGGTGTCTTATTTTTACATTTTTTCCACCAGGTGAATGGGTAAAGGTACGATGTACCCCATACTCATTCACATAGGGTGGGGGGCCGGAATCTGGGGGTCGCCTTATTAAAGGGGGCTCCCAGATTCCGATTGGCTCCCGCCCGCATACCCCGACAACCAATGGCCAGGGTTGTCGGGAAGAGGCTCTTGTCCCTATCGACCGGGACATCGACCGGGGATCTGCCGCATTGCAGGCATCATTCGGCGGGGAGTGAGCTGCTTGTCCGCCCGCCTCTCCCGGTGTTCGCCAGGGGGAGGGGGTACATCCGGCCGCTGCTTTGCTCCATCCAGCATGGAAGGAGCCGGCCGCCGCTTCTCCCATGTTCCCACCGGGGGGAGGGTACAGCTGCCAGCTTGTTGCCAAGGCACCATCCAGCATGGAGGGTCCCGCCCCCCGATGCTCCCGGTGTTCACGCCGGGGAAGGGGGGGTGGATCTTCCGCTTGCCTCCTTTGGCCTCTCACTGGTGGGAGGGGGGGCCATTCATGCGTCACGCACTCCTCTGGCTGGGGGGGGGAGTCGTTCATCCGTTCATTCACCACCCCTCCAGTCCCTCTGCAGGTTCAGTTATGCCTAGGCCAGGGTCACGTCAGCTGCATCTTCAGGTTACACAGGCAGCATGGGAGGGGTTGTCCACCATTCTTTAGGGGTCACGGGGGTCCGCCCGGCTGTTTCTCCTGTGCTGACGCCGGCAGGATGGGGGGGTGCAGTCCTCCTTTTTTCTGGGGAGTCATGTCATAGGTATGGGGGGTGCTGTCCACCCAGGTCTCCGTGTGTCACGCTGGTAGCGTTTCTTTGCTATGCATGCAATTTGTCTCAGCTTCTCGTTCAGCGCTGTCAGTCACAGTGGTCTGTCATTTTGTTTCTTCCGCGTTCCTTGCGACACATGCAAATTACTGGTAAGTATTCGGCTAGCATTCGTTCGCCCCTGGGTGTCGGTCTTAGCGTTGCCCCTGGGTGTTTGGCATAGCGTTCCGCTCATGATTCTGTCTTAGCGTTTCTGCCCCAGGTTTTCTGTCTTAGGGTTTCTGCCCCTGGTTTCTGTCATAGCGTTTCTGCCCCTGGTTTCTGTCATAGCATTTCTGCCCCTGGTTTTCTGTCATAGCGTTTCTGCCCCACGTGTTCTGTCATAGCATTTTCTGCCCCACGTGTTCTGTCATAGCATTATCTGCCCCACGTGTTCTGTCATAGCATTTTCTGCCCCATGTGTTCTGTCATAGCATTTTCTGCCCCACGTGTTCTGTCATAGCTTTTTCTGCCCCACGTGTTCTTTCATAGCATTTTCTGCCCCATGTTTTCTGTCATAGCATTTTCTGCCCCACGTTTTCTGTCAAAGCATTTTCTGCCCCACGTTTTCTGTCATAGCTTTTTCTGCCCCACGTTTTCTGTCATAGCATTTTCTGCCCCACGTTTTCTGTCATAGCATTTTCTGCCCCACGTTTTCTGTCATAGCATTCTGCCCCACGTTTCTTGCTTGTTTTCTGCCTCGGCGTGTCAGGAGCAGCGTTTCTCTTACAATTTCTGCCCAGGTTTTCAGTCATTGCATTTGGCCATAGCTATAGTATCATGCGTTTCTGAACCCAGGTTTTCTGTCATAGCTTTTCGGCCCACACGATTTCTGTCACAACATTTGTCATTGCATATCTGCCTCAGTGTTGCAGGCGCAGCTTTCTTTCATACCCTTTCTGCCCCAGGTTTCTGCCAGATTTTGCCTCAGCGTGCAGGCTCAGTGTTTCTATCATACCATTCTGCCTCAGGTTTCTGTCATAACGTTTCTGCCATAGTGTTTCTGCCCCAGGTTTTCTGTCATAGCGTGTCTGCCCCAGGTTTTCGGTTATAGCGTGTCTACCCCAGGTTTTCGGTCATAGCGTTTCTGCCCCAGGTTTTCGGTTTATAGGGTTTCTGCCCCAGGTTTTCTGACATAGCGGTTCTGTCCCTGGTTTTCTGTCATAGCGTCTCTGCCCCTGGTTTCTGTCATAGCATTTCTGCCATAGCTTTTGTGCCCACGTTTTCTGTCTGGGCACCACGGCCCCCGCGTTTCTGTCTGGGCACCACGGCCCACGCATTTTCTGTCTGGGCACCATGGCCCCCACGTTTTCTGTCTGGGCACCACGGCTCTAACGTTTTGTCTTAGTTGTGTTTGTCATTGCATTTCTGCCTCAGAATTTCAGGCTCAGTGTTGCTCTTATACCATTTATGCCCCAGGTTTCTGTCTTTTTATTTTTGCCTCAGCGTTGCTCTCATACCATTTCTGCCCCAGGTTTCTGTCCTATTATTTTATGACTCAGCATTCAGGTGCAGTGGGCCTCCCATACCATTTCTGCCCCAGGTTTTGCCATAAGTTTCAGTCTCAGCAGTTCTGCTGCCCCCACGATTTCTGTCCCCCTCAATTTCTGTCATAGCATTTCTGCCCCTACGATTTCTGTCTTAGCTTTGCTGCCCCCACGATTCCTGTCTGTGTTTGTTTGTCTTGGCGTTGTCGTCTTCGTGGTTACCATGTTGTCTCATTGTACTTTGTCCATGTTGCATCTGGGTTGATTAGCATGGGCTCACATCTCTGGATCTGTCACGTCTACAGATTCTTACGGGCTGAGGTTTCGTTTTTAATTGATTGTTGACCACAATCTTCTCGCCTGTTTACATACGTCATACGTTGCACGTTTATTCATTACACCTTGTCAGGGATCTGCCGCTGACTCCCGGTGTGCCGGTGCACGCGCGTGCACGTGTGCGCGGGTGGTGTGTGCGCGTGCATGTTAGCGCGAGTTTTGGCGCCAATGTGCCTTTAAAAGTCAGGAAGCTGCAGCAGCCTCTTGCTGTCTGATCTGCAGCTTATGTGTGATCTTACCCGTATCCTGATTGAACCTGTTCCTGTATCGACCCGGCTCCGTCTGACTATCCGAACCTCTCCAGTCCGACCTCGGACCGCCTTGACCTTGCTTACTGCCATTACCGCTGCCAGACCTCCTTGCCTGAATACCGACTACGCCTGTCTGCTGAACCCTCTGTCTGCTTACGTGTTTGACCCGGCCTGCCCGACCCAGCTTCCGTCCAGTCCACGCTGCCTTATTTCGGTTCTGCACCAGTTTCAGAGTCGCTAGCCATCCGCACCAACTCCAGAGTCGCTAGTTCCTGCATCAGTGTGCCAACTCTCCTGCCTGCTTCAGCAATCCGGAAGGACCAGCGCAGTGCCGATCCCTACCATCATCCAGGCACTCTTACTCAGCTGCGCTCCCGAGTCTGCTGTCCCCAATCCAGCGACTCCCGAACCAGAGTTGTACGAGGGGCCGCCTCCTGCGACTAGGGTCTGACGACCAGGTACGCCCTCATACATAACAGTATCAGACAGCCATCATGTCAGACCCTGCAGGAGTCGCCCCCGCAGTGGAAGAAATTTGCACACACCTGGCAGCCCTTACCCAAGCGGTTAAGAACTTACAAGAAGGGTACATGAGACTAGAAGGACAAGTCCAAAACCTGGCCGGCTCCAGCAATGCAACTCCTACAACCTCTGCCAGATCTTCTCCAACGGCCTCTGCTCCCTCAGTGGTGATGCTCCCACCTGAACCAAGAGTCCCCATACCAGAAAGGTTCTCGGGCGATCGAGCGAAGTTCCGGGCCTTTCGCAACTCCTGCGAACTATACTTTGCCTTGCAACCTCGGACTTTTCCTTGGAAACAACCAAGGTGGGGTTTGTGATCTCCCTCCTCCAAAACGAGCCTCAGACTTGGGCCTACCGGCTGTTGCAAGAGAACCACGTTCAGACCCAATCCCTGCAAGCCTTCTTCGAAGCCATGGCCCAACTTTATGATGATCCCCCAACGGGCTGCCACCGCTGAGTCCGCTTTGCTTGCGCTCCAGCAAGGCCACAGGGCGGTTGAGGACTATGTTTCAGACTTCAGACGCTGGAGCGCGGATAACCGCTGGAATGATGCGGCCCTCAGACACCAGTTCCATTTGGGCCTTTCCGAGGGTCTTAAGGATGAGCTTGCCCGGGTAGGAGTACCAGAGACCCTTGAAGACCTGATCACCAAGGCTATTCAGATCGACCGTAGACTCCGTGAACGCCGGGCTGAGCACTCTTCCCAGCAAAACCGACCAGCATGGATGACCGCTAGGGCTCCAATGCCTGCTTCCTGCTACCTACCTCCCGACTGCGTGAGTCCTCCCAGTGCCACTTCAGATACCTCTGAACCCATGCAACTCGGCCTCATGCGACCAATGCTGCCACCTGAAGAACGGGCACGCCGCCGCCAACTAAACCTATGCGTCTACTGCGGCGGGGCCGGTCACTACGTGTACAACTGTCCCATCAAGATGCGTAAGTGCCCTCCTCCAAGTCCTATTAACCTGTCAACCCTACCTACCCATGCTACCCACCTTGCTCTCCCTCTTTTATTACAGCTCCCGGAAAAGACAGTGCCGGTCAACGCCATCATTGATTCAGGTGCTTGTAGCTGCTTCATCGACTCTGCCTTCACTGACCTTCACAACATCCCCCTAAGACCCATGGACTTACCGTCTTTCTGGCCGATGGCTCCCGCATTAACTCAGGGCAAGTTACCCAAGAGACTCTTCCCTTGCTTACCACGGTTCCTCCCCTGCATAAGGAACTTCTCACTCTACACGTCATCTCTTCACCTCTGTTCCCTGTGATCTTAGGTCTACCCTGGCTCCAGGCTCACAACCCTCTGATCAACTGGGGGTCCGGTGAGGTGTCATTTGCTTCTCCCTACTGCCAGCAATACTGTACACCGGGTTCTCCTTGTTCACCCACTGCCCTGCTTTGTATGGACTCTGACCCCAACCTGCTCCAGTCGATTCCGGAACCCTACCATGAGTTTGTGGACGTTTTCAGTAAAAAGGGAGCCGACTCCCTTCCGCCTTATCGTCCATACGACTGCCCAATCGAACTCCTTCCAGGGGCCGAGATTCCCTTTGGACGCATTTTTCCGTTATCAGAAAAAGAACAGGACGCCTTAAAAGAGTATGTTGACGAGAATCTAAGTAAAGGGTTCATCTGCCTGTCTACCTCCCCAGCAGGTGCGGGAATATTCTTCGTCACTAAGAAGGACCAGTCTCTCCGCCCATGTGTGGACTATCGGGAGTTAAACAATATTACAATTAAGAACCGTTATCCACTACCCCTGATAGCCGAGCTTTTTCACAAACTTAGATCCGCCACCATCTTCACTAAGTTGGACCTACTGTAAGGGGAGCTTACAACCTAGTCCGCATCCGGGACGGGGACGAATGGAAGACGGATTTTCGCACCCGATTTGGACACTACGAATATTTAGTCATGCCCTTCGGTCTGTGCAATGCACCTGCTACCTTCCAGCACTTTATCAATGACGCGCTTAGAGACTTCCTTGACAACTTTGTCATCGTCTACCTGGATGACATATTAGTCTTCTCCGGATCGCTGGATAAACACCGGGAACACGTCCGTAGGGTCCTAAGCCGCCTCCGTTTACACAGACTGTATGCCAAGGCCGAGAAATGTGAATTTGAACAACGAACCATCCAGTTCCTGGGCTTGGTAATCTCCCCTACAGGAATTAAAATGGATCCCAAGAAGGTGTCCGCTATATTAGACTTGCCGGTACCCCTGGACAAGAAGGGGGTTCAACGATTTGTGGGATTCGCAAATTTTTACAGAAGGTTCATCAGGAATTTTTCTACAATTATCTCACCAATCACACAGCTAACCAAACAAAATCTACGTTTCCAGTGGAACCCAGAAGCCCAAAGGGCCTTTGATACACTTAAGAGACTGTTCACTTCAGCCCCGATTCTTAGCCACCCTGATCCGGCGCTGCCCTACCTCCTTGAAGTAGACGCATTCGAGGTAGCAATGGGGGCTATCATCTCCCAACGCCAGGGGAACAAGGACCTGATGCATCCTGTGGGATTCTTCTCCCGAAAACTCTCCCCGGCGGAGAGGAACTATGATGTGGGTGACCAGGAGCTACTTGCCATTAAGGCCGCACTGGAGGAATGGAGGTATCTTCTGGAGGGAGCTGCGCATCCGATGTTGATTTATACTGACCATAAAAACCTAGAATACTTAAGATCTGCTAAACGATTGAAACCCCGACAGGCTCGCTGGGCGCTATTCTTTTCACGCTTTTCTTTCCACATCACATACCGTCCCGGCTCAAAAAACATCAAGCCAGATTAGTGTTGCTCACGAATATTCGCATTGAAAATATTCGTTGCGAATATTGCATATTCGAGTATTCGCGAATAAATCGAATATCGCGGTGAATATTCGCTATTGCGAATATTCGTATTTTTTCAAATTTATTTTTAAAACAGATCACATCCTAGTGATCTCCATCGACGTCTAAAAGCATTCCTGGTATGATTAGAGACCCTGGGCCGAGTAGCTGAGGCGATCCTTTTATGTTGCCGAATATTCGCAATGCGAATATTCGTATTAAGAATATTCGCAAATACTTTCTCTGCCCTTCTGTGTTTTGTGTATAAAAAAATAAATAAAAATTAGCTTTAGTTTAGTCATATAAGTTTGTGTAAGTAGAGTTACTGTTTAGTGCATATTAGTTTAGTAATCCAGGAAATGATCTCCGTTTTCACGTGTTGACGAGAATTTCGCAATCAATTTCGCATTCGCATTAGCGAAATATCACAAATATTCGATATTAACGAATATTTCGCGAATATTCTTCTATATATTTGTGAAATATCGCGAAATTGAATATGGTGTATTCCGCTCATCACTAAGCTAGATGCATTGTCACGGATGCACGACAATCCCAAAGACATACCCATTCCTGATACCATCCTTCCGGCCGGGAATTTCTTACTCCTGCAACCCGATCTGCTTCCTCGAATAAAGGAGGCATCTACGGACTCTTCCAAGCCTTCTGGTGTCACGTTGACATTCAGGGATGGACTCTTCTGGAGAGGGAGCCAAATTTTTGTTCCAAGAGACATTCGAGTGGAAGTTCTGAAGCTACTTCACAACCACCCATTGGCAAGGCACTTTGGAGTCTGCAAAACCCTTGAACTGGTACGTCGTACCTTCCGGTGGCCAGGCTTGGAGGAATTCTGCAAATCCTACGTTAACTAATGCCCAATTTGCAATCAGAACAAGACCACAACGAATCGAGCCTGGGGCCTACTAAAACCTCTGCCTGTACCTGATAGACCATGGCGGATGATTGCCATGGACTTTATAGTAGAGCTTCCACGTTCCGAGGAGTGCACAGCAATTTTCGTGGTCGTAGACCACCTATCCAAGATGGCCCATTTCCTCCCATTGAAAAGCACCCCATCAGCTGCTGAGACTGCCCGTGTCTTCATCAAGGAGATTGTCAGACTCCACGGGGGTTCCTTCAAACATCGTGTCAGATAGGGGGGTCCAGTTTACATCACGTTTTTGGAGAGCCCTATGTGAAACCCTGAATATTGAACTCGCTTTCTCCTCAGCTTACCACCCCCAAACCAACGGACAGACTGAACGAACAAATCAGACCCTTGAACAGTACATCAGATGTTTCACTTCCTTTTCTCAGGACGATTGGGTCTCCCTACTACCTTTGGCAGAGTTCGCCTACAATAATGCCAACCATTCGGCAACCGGACAATTCCCCTTCTTCGCCAACTATGGCTTTAACCTAACCTTTTTACCTGATTTTCTTCCAGAATCCCCAGTCCCAGCGGTGCAGAGCACAGTGGATTTCCTCAGTCACAACAACCGGGTGTTACAGGAAGCGGTGACTAAAGCTCAAGCTGACAGCAAGAAAGCCTTTGATAAAAAGAGAAGAGGTGAGCTGGACCTACAACCGGGAGACCAGATATGGCTTTCTACCAATAATCTCAGATTAGCCTGTCCTTCCAAGAAGTTGGCACCTAGGTTGCCCTTCCCAGTAAGAAGAAGAATCATTGAGGTTTCTTATGAACTGTCTCTGCCAGATTCTCTTAAGGTTCACCCGGTATTTCATGTGTCCTTGCTGAAACCCGCTGTCCCTGATCCCTTTCCTGACAGAGGGGCTTGCCCACCTGAACCTATTTTTGTCGATGGCTGCGAAGAATACGTGGTAGAGGCCATCCTTGACTGCAGGAAACGGCAGGGGCAAACTCAATTTTTGGTCAAGTGGAAGTGGTACGGCCCAGAGGACAACTCGTGGGACCCCGAGGGCAATATTCATGCCCAAAGAGTGATTCGTGCTTTTTTTTCCGCCCACCCTGAAAAACAGGCCCGGCTTGGCATCCGGGGGCTGCCCCTTGTGGGGGGGCAATGTCAGGGATCTGCCGCTGACTCCCGGAGCGCCGGTGCGTGCGCGCGTGCACGTGTACGCGGGTGGTGCGAGCGCGTGCACGTTAGCGCGAGTTTTGGCACCAATGTGCCTTTAAAAGTCAGGAAGCTGCAGCAGCCTCTTGCTGTCTGATCTGCAGCTTATGTGTGATCTTACCCGTATCCTGATTGAACCTGTTCCTGTATCGACCCGGCTCCGTCTGACTATCCGAACCTCTCCAGCCCGACCTCGGCCCGCCTTGACCTTGCTTACTGCCATTACCGCTGCCAGACCTCCTTGCCTGAATACCGACTACGCCTGTCTGCTGAACCCTCTGTCTGCTTACGTGTTTGACCCAGCCTGCCCGACCCAGCTTCCGTCCAGTCCACGCTGCCTTATTTCGGTTCTGCATCAGTTCCAGAGTCGCTAGCCATCCGCACCAACTCCAGAGTTGCTAGTTTTTGCATCAGTGTGCTGACTCTCCTGCCTGCTTCAGCAATCCGGAAGAACCAGCTCAGTGCCGATCCCTACCATCATCCAGGCACTCTTACTCCGCTGCGCTCCCGTGTCTGCTGTCCCCAATCCAGCAACTCCCGAACCAGAGTTGTACAAGGGGCCGCCTCCTGCGACTAGGGTCTGACGACCAGGTACGCCCTCATACATAACACACCTATACGATTACCCACCACAGTCTGTGGGTACACTAGCCCTGAGTGTTCAGTTAAATTGCCTGTCTCTGCGCGGCAGGTTACTCAGGCTCACGTGCAAGTCACACTGGGTGGGGGTGTCATCATTCATTTATGTGCAGCGGTCTTGATGTTCTGCTAATACATAGGGCATTGTTGTTTCATGTCTGTTTTTCTGTCTTGTCTAGGTTGTGTCAGCGCACCCCCAGTTCCTGCTCTTCTTCCATTTCTGCCGGCCATGTCATCATCCCTTTGGGTCCGGTCTATCAGACCTTCTGGTTTATGACTGAGCCATGGGTGGTCCTTGTTGGAGGAGGTGGTGGAATCTCCCATCCCTGATTCTCTGACGTCCCTACTGTGGGTACTTTCAGACCTGCTTACGGGGCTCATCACTGCATCATCAGGTTTTTCACGTGGCTCCTTGTTGCACTCCAATTGGAGTTATTGGGAGGGTTGCAGTGTTGTGTTGTGCCCAAGGCACAATTTTTCTGCCCCTGTTTAAGAGGGGTGCCTTATAACAATTTTTGATGCAATACTTTGCACGTGGCTCCTTGTTGCGCTCCAATTGCAGTTATTGGGAGGGGTTGCAGTGTTTTGTTGTGCCCAAGGCCCAATTTTTCTGCCCCTGTTTTAACAGGGGCGCCTAATAACAATTTTTGATGCAATACTTTGCACGTGGCTCCTTGTTGCGCTCCAATTGGAGTTATTGGGAGGGGTTACAGTGTTGTGTTGTGCCCAAGGCACAATTTTTCTGCCCCTGTTTAACAGGGGTGCCTAATAACAATTTTTGATGCAATACTTTGCACGTGGCTCCTTGTTGCGCTTCAATTGGAGTTATTGGGAGGGGTGCAGTGTTGTGTTGTGCCCAAGGCACAATTTGTCTGCCCCTGTTTAACAGGGGCGCCTAATAACAATTTTTGATTCAATACTTTGCACGTGGCTCCTTGTTGCGCTCCAATTACAGTATGTTTGAGGGGTGTCCTTTTCTCTAATATTTTTCTTTCACAAAACAATAATGGCCCCCCACCACCGCTAAAATATTCAACATATTGTTGCAACACAGCACGTGCACAAGCAGTATTATTTACTTTTTTTTTATAGTCCTCTCATGTTGTGCAGGGACATTTATAAACACGTGCCACTACTATAGACACACAGCAGGTGTGATATTTAAATGATTTTTTTTTTTTTACTTTAAGCATCATTAAAATGGCTGGTCCGAAAAAAACGGCCGTTTTTAAAAAAAATATTTCCATTGATACATGTTCCCTGGGGCAAGACCCGGGTTCTGAACGACGTTTTCCAACATTAAATTGAATATTGGTCTTTAAAATGATCGTTTTTGAATTCGAACGTTCGAGTCCCATAGACTTCAATGGGGTTCTAAATGTTCACGCGGACCCGCGGTCTGTTCGAACGTTCTGATGCGAACCGAACATGAGTATGTTCGGCTCATCCCTAGCGTCCACTATGATCAAGCAGGTATGTCCTCTGATGGGGCTTGCAAAGTCCAAGTGTAGGCGAAACCAAGGAACCGTGGGCCAAGTCCAGGACTGGATGCACCCTCGAGGAGGGTCTCTTGCCGTTTGTGCACATCCAGCACAAGCATTCACATATGTTGCGATATCTAGTCTAGGTTTGGCCACCACACCTTTTGTTTCATATGTGTGCCCCTGGGATGACCGGTATGTAGAAAGTCCAGAATGTGTCTCCGGAGGGTCTGTGGAATGATCACCCGGTCTCCCCATAAAACACAGTTGCCAGCCACAGTTTATTCCATACGCCTACGGAAATAAGGTTCATACTCCTGTGTGACAGTTGCAGGCCAACCGGACCATACCCAGGAGAGTATTGTTTTAAGAAAGGTATCCTTGGTTGTATGGACTGCTATGTCCCCAGAAGACAAGAAGGACAGGCTGGTGTAACGGCAACTTTTGACCGTTGGAGAAGAGTCCATGGACCTCCCTGTCAGTCGGGACATTGCGTCCGCATTAGCATTGGCATCATGACCACGATACTGAATTTTGTAGCTGTATGCCCTCAAGAATAGGGCATAGCGTTGGAGGCGGGCCGCAGTAGTCTGGGAGATGCCTTTGTCAGGGCTAAAGATCTGAAGGAGTGGTTTATGGTCCGTCAGTATGGTGAATTCCCTACCATACAGGTAAAGATGAAACTTCTTAATTGCCGATTTCAGCGCAAGAAACACAGGTTAATGTGTGAGTAATTGCTTTCTGCCTTTGTCAAAGACCTGGAGGCAAATGCCACTGTTTTTTCTGACCCATCTGGTAAGATGTGTGATAGTACCGCCCCCAGACCATAAGGTGAGGCATCACAAGCCAAGGTGAGAGGCTTCTGGAGGTCATAGTGCACTAGCATGCATGACGCCAACAGCTTCCGCTTAGAAACTTCAAAAGCACATTGGCATGCAGCTGACCAGTCCCATTTGGAGTGTTTCTCCAAAAGCTTGTTCAATGGAAACAAGGTGTGTGCCAGATCTGGCAGTAATTTGTGGTAATAGTTCAGCAAGCCAAGGTATGATCGCAGCTGCTGGACATTGGTTGGGGCTGGAGCTTTGACTAAAGCATCAACCTTGGCTTCTGTGGTGTGTATACCTTCTGCATCCACAAGGTGGCCACAAAACTCCAATTTAGGCACCATGAATTGGTATTTTGCTAAGTTCACTTTCAGACCCTGTTATTGGAGTCTCGTCAACACAAGCTCCACATTCTGCTTGTGTTCCTGGTCAGTCCATCCCGTAATGAGCATGTCATCTAGCAGGCACTGAGTGAAAGGAATGTCCGCCAAAATCTCGTCCATTTTACGTTGCCAAATGGCTGGGGCGGAGGCTACCCCAAACACCTTCCGATTGTATTCATACAGTCCCGTGTGTGTGTTGATGGTCAGAAACTTTCGGGAAGAAGGATGGACCTCAAACTGTAAATATGCTTGTTTGAGATCAAGCTTGGTGAACTTTTGACCCCCTGCAAGAGAGGGTAAGGTCTTTCTCTGTTAACAGTCTCTTTTGTGTCGACTCACAATTCAGTCCCATAACAAACTTATCTCTGAGTGCAGTAGGTAGGTAGTCCCCTAAATAACAGGTAGAGGCTAGTCTGCGAAGGGCGAGCACATAAACTTTAATCTCCTCACCAAGGGCGGACTGACCATTGAGGAACTCGGGCACTGCCCGAGGGCCCCATGCCACTAGGGGGCCCCATCAGGGTTGCCAGGCTCATTAAAACCAGGGACAGTATGTAAACATCTGTTTTTTTTTACATCTGTCCCTGATATGTCCAAAACCTACATGCTTTTGATGTGAAAATCCAGAGATTTTAGCTGCCCCACCCCTGTACTGCCACCTGGCTTGGTGGCCATCTGTAAGCCTGGGGGCCCCATAATCTCCTATTGCCCGGGGGCCCTATGAGTTGTCAGTCCGCCCCTGCTCCTCACCTGTCTGCTGCTGCCTCTGATAGAAGCAAAATCTTTCTGCTATTTTAATGGTTTGGGTTGGAAGTGATCCTCTAGCAGTGTCAGCAGCTCTGCCAATGTCTAAGTTGCTGGTTTTACAGGGAAAAGCAGATCCCTAAGAGTGTCATATGTTTTGGCCCCAACCACTGTCAGAAATAATGCTACTTGCCTGTTGTCTGGGATGTCATTTGCACTGAAATACTGTTCCAGCCTCTAAACCCAGGAACTCCAGGATGTCTGTTCTCCATCAAACTTACTTAATGTCCCAATTAATGACATTTTCCTGCTGGGATCTGTGATTGCTTTTATCCATGTGACAATCCACAATGTCTTTGTCTCTCCCTCACTCTCAGACCGATAGACACTTTGTAAATCCCATCCTCATCGCCACTGTTGTGTCCTGTGTGTTGTGAGAGACACAAGACTCTGGTCTGGAACAATGAATGTTTATTTCAGTACAGGCTGTACACTGCAACATGCATCCCAGGACAGTACATATCTCTGCTTCCTACATGTACTCTCTCTCTAAGGCCGCGTACACACGGAGGGACATGTCCGCTGAAACTGTCCGACGGACCGTTTCCAGCGGACATGTCTCCTCTGGATTTTCATCCGACGGTGTGTACACACCATCGGATCAAAACCCCTGCCGGCAGACAGGGCGGTGACGTGGCGGTGACGTTGACGCTCCAATCAACATTCTGGTGCTGAGTACCTAACACAAAGACAAGAATGTATAATGAAGAACTTTTATTTAACATTTAAAGCGGGCATCACTAAATGGCGGTACAGTGTATAAGGGCGCTCTCAGCATGAGGACCAAGCAGAAAGTACATATAAAAAGGCAGAGGTCCGATGGTGGATCTTCTTACACTTATGCCGCGTAAACACGATCACTTTTTGTGATGAAAAAAAAAACTTAATTTTATCTCACGAAACAAAACAACGTTTTTCAAACATCATTTTAAAAAATGATGTTGCCTACACACTATCGTTTTCTGAAAATGCTCTTGCAAAGCGCGGTTACGTACACCACGTTCGACGGCACTCTGTTCCATTGAAGCTCCGTCTCATAACTTGCTTCTGAGCATGCACGGGTTTAAAAACTTTGTTTTAAACGTTGTTTTGCCCACACACGATCATTTTTTATGACACAAAAAACAACGTTTTTCAGAAGACATAAATCTACATTTTGCCCACGCACAATTATTTTAAATTAGGTTTTTAAAAACATCGTTTTTTTTCATCACAAAAAGTGATCGTGTGTACGCGGCATTAGGTCTGCACTGACACGGAAAAGCATGTTATCATAGAGGTTATCAGAGCTGTGTCATAATCTGCAGTGGAAGATCCAGGACCTTGAAATTCCCTATAAGCTGGTGAGCGGTTAGCATAAACCAGGCCTGTGATGGACAAATCAACCTCCATCCATCACTGGCCTGGTTTAGGCTAACCGCTCACCGGCGTACAGGGAAGTTCATGGTACCGTATCCTCCACTGCAGATTATGACACAGCTCTGATAAACTCTATATGTCGAGGACTTTCATGCCCTGTCAGACCACCTGCATTACCCATGATTATATGCGTTTACATTCACCTGATCCTGTAAGTGTTTTAAATTCTTTCTGTGGAAAATAACTTGCTCTTAATCCTGCACTTAGAGGTGCCTCTCTTTTTTGTTTGTTTACCAATAAATGGAGGAATGTAGGCCAGATGTGGACCGAGTCACTGTGCCATCCGGATTTCGGACCACCACAGTTCAGCCATTTAGATGCCGGTTATGTCTGCCTCTCTATGCCGCTGTCACTATTGCAGAGCTGCTGAAAATAGCTTCACAAGTTAAACAGCAGGTGATTGGTTGCTATGCGGTCCTACCAACCAATGAACTGCTGGTTATTGGTTAACTTCAGCACCTCCTGCTCCCGCCCATTAGTGTAATGTGAAGGGGGCCAGAGATGCAGGGGGCTGTGTAATATGAAGGGGACAAGAGTTGTCGTGGCTTTAATGTGAAGGAGGTCGAGTTGCGTGAGGGTTAGGATGTGAAGGGGGAGGGCAGAGGACACCGGTTTGCTCAGGTGCTATGAAGGTGAGGTAGAAGATACCATTGTGAAGGGGGGTCAGACCAGAACACTACTGTGAGGGGAAACATAAAATAAGCATGGGATTGTAAAATAAAAGAGGGGGCTGTAGTATAGTATATGTAAAAGTCTATTCTCAAAAATGTTAATTGGTCAATTAGCCAAGAAATATAACATCAGCAACTTCAGATTAATTTTACAGTTCAAGTGCAAATTAAAGCGGTAATAAATAATGAAAGAAGAAAAAAAGAAACCTGCAAGACAATGCCCTAATGTGCTAGTATGCATCGCACACTAGCACATTATGAAATTCCTTAAAACAAGGCCCCAGCTGCCAAACCTGGCCAGCGCTAATGGGGGCTGACACGTTGCCCCGCCGTCTCTTCCGTGGTTGCGGTCTCTGGCACTGTGAGTGGCTGGAGGCGCGATGAGGTCTCTCCCAGGTATGCGTGTGGGAGTACTGTTTCCGGCGAGGAGCTTTGAATTTTCTGCAGATTCCGCCAGACCTTCAGAGCGCATGCACCACCACTGATGTCAGTGGCTGCATCCGATGTGGATATATTTCCTAAACTGTACAGGTTTAGGGGATAATCATTTTACCTACAGGTAAGCCTTTTTATAGGATTACCTGTAGGTAAAAAAAATGACAAAGCGGGGTATACAATCCACTTTAATTCTCCTCAGTGCACTTTTTTATGCTTTAATTATAAAATATGTTGTTGTCGTCCAACATATACTAGTCAAAAATAATAAATAAATCTGTTGACTTTATCTTTGGCATTACCTTGACTCTTGTCTTTTCTTGCTTCTTAAACAGAAAGCACGATCCATATCCCGGACTGTCCAGAAGTAGAACCATCAACTTCTGTCAGGAAGCAGCAGTACATTACGACTCAGGGTAAGTAGTGTACATAATCTGGAAATAAACAGGACACACCATCATCATCATCATTATTCACCTACGTACGCATTATATATATACCCATTATCATCTAATACACAACAAATTTCCATTCCCCAATCCACTTTAATTGACCTCAGTGTACTTTTTTGATAATAGAGAGTATAGCCTGAAGGCCAAAAAAAAAACCCACAGTGCTAGCATGATTAGGAGCACAGGGAAGGAGGGCAAGTCAGGATTAAAACATGTTGTGAGGCAACTTGGGACTGCAGGGGATTGGATGGCTAGCGTGGGGGAGAGACTGCAAAAAGTCAAGAGTGTGGGGTACAAGGTGAAACCAGACATCCTGAGAGTACACAAGGAGGAGAAGCATTCCTGCCCGTCCTCCCTACATCTGCTTGGTTAGTTCTATGCTTAATTTTTGCTATGTTGGTTATTGTATTTTTTCTATTTTACAGGGTACGTTTGGCAGGGTCTTTGGAGGCATTTTAAAATAATAGCTTTCTGTGATCAGATGATTGGGACCCATCTAAGGTATAGGTCCAATTCCAGTTATGGTGGATTAACTGGTAGTTACAGAGGGAAACATTTTTGATACTAAGTGCCTCCAAGGATCATCAATCAAAAGTGTTATGTTTTTGTTTGTTAATATTGGTTTACATAATTGTTAATTTTAACAACTAAAGATCCTGCCTATTGTATAAAGATGACCACAAGGTGGCTCTCAATTGCCGGGAGGATGTCTTTAGACGTCCTCGGCTCCTCCGGCCACTGGGAGGCACGCGAGCGCCGCATAACTGAGATGTAGATGCGCATGCCTAGTGGCCGCGATATCCGCCGGGCACCCGTGATCGGCGGTTAAACAGACAAGGACGTGGATGTGCGTATGTGTAAACACACAGATCCACGTCCTGTCAGGGAGAGAGGAGACTGATGCTGTGTCCCTTGTACATAGGGACACAGATCGGTCACCTCCCCCAGTCAGTCACCTCCCCCCACAGTTAGAAACACCATGCAGGGTACACATTTAACCCCTTCCTCGCCCCCTAGTGTTAACCCCTTCCCTGCCAGTCACATTTATACAGTAATTAGTGCATATTTATAGCACTAATCGCTGTATAAATGTGAATGGTCCCAAAAATGTGTCAAAAGTGTCCCATGTGTCCGCCATAAGGTCGCAGTCCCAATAAAAATTGCAGATCGCCGCCTTTACTAGTAAAAAAAAATAGTAATAAAAAAAAATTCTGTCCCCTATTTTGTAGGCGCTATAACTTTTGCACAAACCGGTCGCTTATAGCAATTTTTTTTTTTTACCAAAAATATGTAGAATACGTATCGGCCTAAACTCAGGAAAAAACTTTTTTTATATATTTTTGGGGGATATTTATTATAGCAAAAAGTAAAAAATATTGTTATTTTTTTCAAAATTGTCACCCTTTTTTTGTTTATAGCGCAAAAAAACTAAAAACCACAGAGGTGATCAAATACCACCAAAAGAAAGCTCTATTTGTGGGGAAAAAAGGACGTCAATTAGGTTTGTGAGCCTTGTAGCACGATCGCGCAATTGTCAGTTATAGCGACGCAGTGCCGGAAGCTGAAATTTTGCCTTGGCAGGAGGGGGGGGGGATATGTGCCCTGTAAGCAAGTGGTTAATAAAGACATTTTACTACGACCTTTGTTTTTATATTTTTGGAAATCATAGTTGGAGCAATAAGATGGGGATACAGTAATTTACGACACAAAGAGTCAGGATACATGCTTTTATGTTGGAGTACAACTTCTAACAGGCAAAAATAAATATCGCTGTTGACTTTATCTGTAACATTACCTTGACTCTTCATCTGTCTTTAACAGAAAGCCTGAGCTGTATGCCTCCAGCTTCATTTGGCATAACACAGTGGCCCAATACTCCTCAGGGTAAGTACACAAGCTGCCATTATTAAAAAAAACAGGACACACCATAATCATCTACACATTACACACAGGCATTATTATAAACAAGATAAAGTACTCCCCTCAGAGTGGGAGTCCCACTCCAGGGGGTTACTTTTTCTTGTTCATTATTTTAGGGATGCGGCCATTACATTTATTTCATTGAGATGGTGACCACCTCCTCTTTTTTCAGGCAATATTAATATGTAAAATATATTACCATCCATTTTCAAATTCATACACAAAACATACTTCAATCATTTCTCCATGAAATCATACAGAGAAGTGTTGTGTTATAAAGTTGGAAACAATGAACTTACCAAAAAATTACATTGCAAAATCTGGTGCAGCTCTACGGAGAAACCAATCGGCTTCCATTTTTTTTTGTGAAAGCTTAATTGAACAAGCTACAGTTAGAAGCTGATTGGTTTCTGCATAGATTCACTAGAGTTAGCCCTGTTCAGTGTTATTAGATAAACCCTAATGTTTGTATGTGTAAACTAGAATTGTTTATGAATGATATGATATTGTCAAATCTGCTATCTCCTCTATTTCAGATCGAGGAGAGAGTGCAGTGCAGCCCTCACTCACCTGTCATTATTTTGGAGGGTATAGAGGTGCAGAATGAGCCAGAACTGACCCCTGACATGCCACAGACTCCTGCCTTCTCCCCATGGCTAGAGGAGGAGGTCATGGCACAAGCTTCTGGCATGCTGCCGCCATGTAATGCTGCCCCCAGTGTGCATGTACTTCAGTTGACACAGCAGTCACCAGCTCCTGTCCGGGTGCCACTTGCTGTACCTGGCTTAATTGGGAAACTTGAGAGGCTCCTTAGAGAGGTGAGGAGATTGTCAAGGGAAAATAATAGGCTTACCTGGACCATAAATCTTCTAAACAGACAGCAAACTGACCATTTCGACTTAATGTTGACCCGGGTAAACCAACAGCACAACCAGGCAATGGAACAAATGAGGATTTCATTACTTGAAGCTATCTCCCGACACAGTGCTACATTGCCTGGGAGATCCTCATCCTCAGCAACTTTAAGCAGCGGAGAAGATTCTCCCTCTGAAAACTGATCGTACTCCACCCCAGGATCCAAGCCATTTCAGTTGACCTTTTCATGTCAACCTCTGTAATATCCATGTAAACAGTCCTTTATACATATGTGTTGTTTGTTATTTTTGAAATTTTTTGCCGCTGTACATAAAAATATTTTTGGTGTAATACTTTGACAGTTTGTTTGGTTATTATTTTTTTTATTTTTTTTACAATACATCACATATATGGTTAATTAATAACTCATTCAAACGTACACACACACATGGTAATCATTTATATTTTTTCACACAATAGTTAAAGGAACCCGGTTAAATTATACTTCCTTAACTATTCATTTAGATTTTACCTGCCTCACTGCTCTTATTGATCTTTTGACATATGTCAATTGATTTTCCATTTTTTTTTAGATTTGAGTTGGTGTACTATTCAAAAATGTTTACACACCTATGTAAACAAAACTAAAATACTAAAACGTTTAAAATGTTTTAAAGTATATATGTAATTAAAGTAATAAAGTTTATAAACTTAATATAAACTTTATGAGGTTTTGTTTTAATGCACACCCACTGACTAGATCCATCTTATCGACAGCAGAGAGAGATCAGGGAAAAAAATCCTTCTGACCTGATGTGCCTTGAGGGAGCCACCATCCAATTTCCTGATTGGTTGGGAAGACAGGTCCATGCTCCCACACAGCACTGCATGTCAGAGGGAGGATTTGAGATCTTACTTTTTTCGGTGAGATTGGAAATATTCTCCCTTTGACCAGCATCTACCCGGTTTTGGAGGGAGTACTTGCAACTTGCCCATGCCCAAGTGCTCAATAATCGGCAGTTATACTATCACTGGTATAGCTGTATATATATATATATATATATATATATATATATATATATATATATATATATATATATATATATATATATATTGTGAGGGATTCGCTCGGTAGCGGGTGTGTGTGACCCCCTCGATGGGTTAGCTACAAGCTGAACTATACAAAAAGGCAGTTGAGGATGGTTGATAACAAAGTATATGGTTTATTCTTCCATATTGCTGGATACAAATGCAAGCATCAAAACAGCATAAACAAACAAAACATAAAATAAACCCTTGCCACTTGGGGCATCTACCTTCACAACACAGGAACCTGCCTATGGAGTCTGGCACAGCCTACTGCTGGGCAGACACTGCTGGTCATACAGCAGAAAACAAAAAGTCTCTTTGATATTTATCACACAGAAATACTGATACGACCTCACCTTCAGAAGTCTTTCTCAGTCCACTGCTCTCCTTAACTCAAAGGCCTCAGGATGCAGCAATCAGTAGTTATCCTTTGGATGACATATAGAGGCCTTACTTGCATCATTCTGAACAACTGAAGTTTTCCAACGCCCTAAACCTTTCTGGCTATTTCTGCAGCCGACACCTTATAGTAATTGGTGAATTGTCTAAACAAGGCAGAAATGTATCTCCCGTCTGTGACAACACCCACAGATTTACCTGACTTCCTGTCACAATATATATATATATATATATATACAGTATATACACACACATTGATAATAACAGTGGTGTGCACTGGTAAGGCTTACCTGTGAACTGAAGTACTTGATGACTCATAGAATCAAACATCAAGAACTAGCGGTATTTTCACTAAACTGTGAAAGAAAGAGACAGAGGTTAATGGAATGAAGTAAGGGGAATAAGGATACAAAATGATGAGCTACTTACTTGTTTGTGGGTGCAGTAGGGTAAGTCAGTTCCATGCTTACATTCCATAGTATGGGAAGAGGTCTGTGCCTTCCCCATCCACCAGCTATTATTTTCTCATAGCTGGTAGCAGGTGCAGTCTTCATGTACAACACAGTAGACAGAAAGAGCAGACAATTCAAAGTAATGGAATACCACTTTTTGTGGGAGTATTGGTATCCATTTTGGTTGTGGGAGTATCGGGACTCGGAGACACAGAGTAAGTGCAGGATTTATTTTATTTTATTTATCTTAAAAATAATAATATAAGAAGGAGCATCAAGTATTGTGTGTAAATGCACTATGCATCCAATAGCAACCCCAAAAACTTGAACCCAAAAATAATATAAAATGATAACGATGATCCAATCAAATGCAACTTGGGTTGAATCAACAATCTCTCAACTGGTGGATAATTTAGAAAAAATATTCAAAAGAAATGGATGGCTTTACTTCAATTCAACCTGTTCTAAGAGTAGAATAGATGCCAAATAGAAAAAAACACCCCCAGAAAAAATATAGTGCAGGTTATCTATCTAAAATGGAATTTGTTTAAGATGAAAGTTATCGCTCAGTCAAAAGTACAGGATCAGTCTCATGGTTTTAGTTCATGGATTGGACTCTTTTTGGGTTTACAATCATCATTTTTTGTGTGGCAGACGGATACATCTGAAGTGGTCTGAAATGAACTGCCTGAAGATTTTACTTGGGATATTTTCCCAATCCCAATCCACATCAAAGAAAGGTGATGATATTAAGGCCAAAAATAGACCATTCAATAATACCTTGAGACTGATCCCAGCTTCCCAAGCTCTCTCAGCTCTCTCCAGTACTTTCTCACTGAGTGACAACTTTCATGATGTTAATAAACAAACATATTCCTTAAATTTTGGATAGATATGATGACCTGTCCTGCAGCTATATTTGGTTTTGGTTATGTTGAATTTTATATTTGTAATCTAATTTTAGAAGAGATTGAATTAAAGATAGACTTATGGCACATAGATTATGGTTGAAGTTGAAGACAAAGTAGCAGTTAACTATCAAAGCCTAGGGAAGGGTATACCAGTTTTGGAAGGTTAACTTTCAGAAATGCCATCTGCTCTATCAGCTGTGGAGCCAGTTGGGATCGTTGCGGGGAGAGAATATTCCCAGTGATTGAAAATACCCGCTCACTTTGGACTGATGTTGGGGGGCAGGATATAAGCTCTTGGGCTACATTGGAGAGAGCAGGCCAAATCCCCTTCTTTTCATGCCAATATTTTAAATGCTTAGTAGTAGCAGGCAAATTTGGCTCAGAAAGATAAGCCTTTACTGTAGCTGAGACACCACTGTGTTACCTGAGGGGCGGTCTCGTGGGTCCAATCAATCTAATGTCTGTGCCCAAATTGCGTCTGCTCTGGTTGTCTTGGCAGCAGTAGTAATAATAGGTGTTGACACAGAATCATCGGCAGGCTCCTCCTGTTTTTCCTCCACCTCTAACGGCATAAATAATTGTCTTTGCCTGTCACACACCCTCGCAATTAATTTATCACTCCAGGTGGTTTGCTGTGCAAGGGCATTTTGCCCTTGATTCGAGGATCACATATTGCGGCAAACATTAGCTCAGGGCAAGCTTCTATGAGGTCATTAATTCTTCTAGTTAGTTGACCCTTAAGCCTCATTAGAAGTGCAGAAATGTCTGCACTTAATGCGCCAGCAGGAAACACCTCTCTCTTGCTGAGAAACTAATCCAGCGTAATGTTAAGATTTGTGAATAAGGGGATAACTTGAGACAAGATAGCATTCTCTCGGCTCAAGGTTTCTGTGCCAGCGCTGACTAAGCACTGCCACCGACTGACCAATGATTGTCCACTCCTCCCTGGTTAATGCTCAAGGTATGCCTATATAATGCTCATGGGACAAGCATTCTCTCCAGCATTTCTAAAGTGGAATTCCACCGAGTGCTTATGTCCTGCTTCAAGTGGTGCCTACTAAGGCCAAAATGAATTTGTTTTTTTTCGTAATATGAGGCTGTCTTTGACACGTCGGTGAAAATGGCCTGCTATCTTACGACAGGATTCCAGAATTGCTGACAACTTTCGACTACTGTCGTCGTCCAGAGCAGGACATGTGCCGAGCAGCGAACTCCTACAAATCGCGCAGAGCCTTAATCATGTTTGCAGCTCCATCTGTTACCTCAAACCCTAACTTTGGTTGCATGTCTGCTTGTTCTCCAAGTCACTCTGCCACCATTTTTTTGGAGTGCATGCAAAATATTATGAGCACTGTGTTGCTCATCTAGAATCTTTGCATGCAAGAGGAACAAACGGTGCCCCTGCTTAGGAATTACTGCCTCAGCTCCTGTGTTTCTTGACCCTGGTGTTTGTTTGATAGGTTCTGAGACAGTGGGCTGCCACCAGTGCGCGGTCAGTGACAAAAAGGCATGCTGGCCACTGGGAGCACTCCACAAGTCAGAGGTAAAATGCACAGAATGGCCAGCATCTCTGCAGCTCTGCCTGCACACACATATTGTACAAAGAGGGTACTACGTTACGGCTGGATGTAGTATGGGAGAGTACAGTATACTGAGGTGCAACTGCCTGAATTAGCTGCTTAAATGGCTACCCTTCCACCAAATTATAAGGTGATTCACCAACAGCAATTAATTGCCCAATAAGGCGGGTAATTTTGCGCAACTGCTGCCTAGACATCGCCCTAGAATGAAAGCCGCTAAATTGCTGCAGGGTAGGCTGATGACTGGGATGCCTAACAGTTGCACAAGAGGTTGGGTCCCCTTGCCCCTTGTCATGCCTATTGGTGGTAGCACTAGTACTGGTGGTTCCACTCTTTTTAGTAGGTGGAGCTGCCACCCCACTTTTCTCTCTCAACAGCAGAGGCTTATGGAAAATGACGACCCATTCTAGAATTTGAGAAATGCCTTACATTTCTCCCACGGCTCACTTCTCTGCCACATAATTTGCATTTGGCTATGCGGCCATCCCCAACATAAACAAAATGATCCCATAGTTTGGAGCGCAGGTTGCGGATATCATTTCGACTGACACTGGGTGGGGAAGAATCTTCTAAAAATGTTTGTTCATGTTCAGGTTTATGGCTTTGAGAATGAGTATCTTTCGAGGTGATGGAAGAAGATGGTGGTGGTGGCCTAACACTGGTTACTGTGGCACTGGCTTCTGGGGTGATAGAAGAAGATGGTGGCCTAACAGTGGTTATTGTGGCAAAAGTTAAATCTTCTAAGACAGAAGAGGCGGGTGATGGTAACTGTGACTGGATTGCATCTGTGAATAACAGAGGAGAGCCAATACCAATATCTGTTGCTGGACTAGACAGATATTGATATTCCTCTAAGTCTAAACCCAATCCTGTTTCAAAATCATCAAAACCTAAAAAGGTGGGATGTAAAAGTATGTCATCGATGTCATCTGTAACGGTCACCACCGTTTACGATTGCTCATTCCATTGCCCCACGACAGCTTATCTGACAGTCCAACAGACATCAGACACGACCCATTCCATTTCCCAGAATAACCGAGACACAAGCTCTAGTTACTGGTTCCAAAATGTATGAATGGTACAATTAGCTTGTTATATACAGTACAAGCATGTTACAGTTAATCACAGGGACAATGAAACTCTCCACCCCCCCTCATCACACAATGGGGCTTCAATACACCTTCAGATGGGCTAATTACAATCATTATCCAGACAGAAATCCTATCATCGCATTTAGAGGGGGTAATTACTACAGTTAACAAGTCACATTCCACATCTTATCATCAAATAGACTTTTCACACAAAACAGTGTCATTAGCATACACAATGAAAGGTCTTAGGAGCCAGGCTTAATTAACACCTAAAAGTTAGACATCTGACCGTTACAGACTTAATTAGTACAATAGACACAAAATGCAATCACAGCAAGACACTTAAACATCCCATAATAGACAGCCAGGCTGTCTACCAAGCTCCAATTCACATCACCCCAGTAGCAGACTTAATTAGCATCTCAACAGTCTAGGTTAAGCATTGAAGGAGACATCCTATTGACCTGTTGTGGTGTGGGCAGCATTAACCAAACTGTAATATTCCAAGATATCCTGCAAACATGATTTATCATTTCACAGTCATCCTATGCCCAAAAGGGGCACAGAATGACCCTAGACCCAAGAGTCATTAGTGACACTGGCACAGAAGTACCCCCCATCCTTCAAAAGTTTTTGGGTGTCACGGGCCATTCTGTTACATCATCATTGTGCAAAATCTAAGTAGATTCAGGAATGCATTGCATTGTCATTGTGACTCAACAAAAAAGATATAAACTCAGGTAATTGGCTAAGATATTAAGTAAGATGACTCACTCATAGCTACACTGCCCATTTGAAGGAACAATTGAAGATCCCAGATTTACGAACTGACAAAAAAACTAATTTACAAACCTACGAATGAAAAACGAACATACGAAAGAAAATACAAACATACACTTGGCTCGCCCCCCTCCCCATGGACTTTAGGTGTCCCGGTTCGTCACACGCCAGCGAAAGGATTGCTTATTGATGCCGTGTGTGCCTGTGGAGGTAGGGAGTGGACTTGGCTGTTGGGGGACTGTTTCGGTACCCTGTGCTCCCAGTCGCGGTTCCACTTTTCTACCACAGTTCCTGGTTAAGTTCACGCAGATTTTGCTCATCGATCCTGGTTTGAAATAACCCTTCTAGCGAACCTTGCTGCGGGGGACCTTGGTCTCTACCCCCAGGGGAGTTATGCTACCGCGTTACGTGTGGTTACAAATTTTACCTTGTTCTGTTTTTGTTGATTTTTTGGTTATTGTTTGGGATCCCCGGGTGATGCTGACCATGCTACACTACGCCCGGCAGGCAGACTGGGGTGCCTGGAGGAGTCGGGGGGACGGTTCCATGTTTGATTGTCTAAGTTCATTTGGGGATTCACATACTTTCAGAGGGCACTCTCAGGAGGCCTCACTCTCTATGGCTTACATATTTATCCCCTGGCTGTATTCTCCCCCCTGTTGGGCACGTTTTGCTATTATTTTCTATGTTTACTCTCATTTTGCTCTCATTTTGTTGTCCTCTATAAGATTTTTTACCTGTGGTTAGTCCTGCATGTCATACGCAATTTACCCTTGACAGCATAGTGCAGAGATGACCTTTATGATGTACTTATTTTAAATGCTTATTTGGCTGTGAGTCGACTACCTCGGATCACACGACTCTTACACTAATCCACTTTGTCTTTTTTAGCAACCTTAGCTCAATTCTCAGCCGCCTTTCCATCCCCCACATAGTGTGCCACAGAGTTCCTTGATTGGCTCTCCCTGACACACTGCTTAACTGTCCTTAAGACCATATTAGGTTCAGAGGAAGATTACCTTACCTTCTTTTTTTCTTTTACTTTATCTGTATTTTTTCCTTCTCTTTTTACCCCTTGCTTTCTTCCCTTCTTCCCCTGACCTCCCCTTATCATCAACTCCGAACCTACCATCCTCACTGCCCATCTAGTGCCTCCCTGTTGTTTTGATAGAGCCTCGGGGTGCATTGGTACCTTATTTACTCTGATTGTGTTTCTTTTTTTGTTTTTTAACTAGCTACTCCCACCTGCAGGAGTCTCCCATGTCTCTCTGCATTCTCACAATGGTGTATTCATCTCTTGGCCGAATCTCAACGGTGATCTCCCATAATGTAAAAAGGTTAAATATCCCCAAAAAGCAAACTACCCTCCTGAGGGAACTCAAAAAATGTAAGCCGAGGTTCGTTTTCTTACAGGAAACGCATTTCAAAACCGCACCAGGTGCCCAGGCTCACCGACTCCTGTTTCCCTAAAGCTTATCATGCCACGAACAACCTAGAAAAATCTAAAGGCGTCTCCATCTTAACCACTTGACCACTGGGCACTTAAACACCCTTCCTAACCAGACCAATTTTCAGCTTTCGGTGCTCTCACAATTTGAATGACAATTACTCATACAACATTGTACCCATTTGAAATTTGTGTCCTTTTTTTCACACAAACAAAGCTTTCTTTTGGTGGTATTTGATCACCTCTGGGTTTTTTATTTTTTGAGCTATAAAAGAAAAACGACTGAAAATTCTGTAAAAAATAAATAAAAATCTTGTTTCTGTCATATTAGCGGGTTATTTCTCACACACAGCATATGCATACCACAAATTACACCCCAAAACACATTCTGCTATTCCTCCCGAGTATGGCGATACCCCATGTGTGAGACTTTTACACAGCGTGGCCACATACAGAGGCCCAATATGCAGGGAACGCCATCAGGCGTTCTGGAACACCCAGGCCAATTCTGACATTTCTCTCCTACATGGAAAAATCATCATTTATTTGCTAGAAAATTACATAGAACCCCAAAACATTATATATGCTTTTTTAGCAAAGACCCTAGAGAATACAATGGCGGCCATTACAACTTTTTATCTCGCACGGTATTTTCGTAGAAATTTTTTGAACGCGTGTTTTTAAAAAAAAACAGTTTTGTGCTAAAAAAAAAAAAAACAGTAAAGTTAGCCCAATTTTTTTTCATAATGTGAAAGATGACGTTACGCCGAGTAAATAGATACCCAACATGTCACACTTCAAAATTGCGCACACTCATGGAATGGTGCCAAACTTTGCTACCTAAAAATCCCCATAGGCGATAGTATTTGGGTATTGCAGAGTATTTGGGTATTGCAGAGTATTTGGGTATTGCAGGGTATTTGGGTATTGCAGGGTATCGCACAGGGTATTGGGGTACTGGAGTACTGCAGAGTATTGGGGTACTGGAGTACTGCAGAGTATTGGGGTACTGGAGTACTGCAGAGTATTGGGGTTTTGGGGTACTGCTGAGTATTGGGGTATTGCAGAGTATTGGGGTACTTGGGTATTGCAGAGTATTGGGGTACTGGGGTATTGCAGAGTATTGGGGTACTGGGGTATTGCAGAGTATTGGGGTACTGGGGTATTGCAGAGTATTGGGGTACTGGGGCATTGCAGAGTACTGGGGTATTAGGGTACTGGGGTATTGGGATACTGGGGTATTGTGGGGTACTGGGGTAATGCAGGGTACTGGGGTAAAGCAGGGTACTGGGGTAATGCAGGGTACTGGGGGATTGCAGGGTACTGGGGGATTGCAGGGTACTGGGGGATTGCAGAGCTGGGATGGACTGAGCTGTGGCTGGATCTGTGACAAATGCAGTCACAGATCCAGCCACAGCTCAGCTGCTGACACCCAGCTCCCCCCCCCTCCTCGCACACTGTACCGAACGGTACAGAGAGCAGAGGGAGGAGAGGGAGGAACCGGCGTCATCAAATGACGCCGGTTTGTTTACAAGTGATCGCGCCGTCATTTGACGGCGCAATCACGTGGTAAACGGCCGCTATCAGCGGCAATTTACCGTGATCCGTGATGCGCCGGGTCTTCTAGACCCGGCGATCAAGGACACTTTCGCGAGCGCGTCCCTACTACTCGACCGCGCTGTAGCAGTATTTTCGCTATAGCGCGGTCGGCAAGTGGTTAATAAGCAAACATGCTCCTTTTGACATTACAGATAAACTCATAGACCCAGAGGGCAGATTACTCTTTCTGAAAAGGAACTGCAATGGTGTACCCCTCACGCTAGCTAATGTATATTTCCCCAACTCTTCCCACCTCACATTCTGCCGACATATGCTGTCCCTGCTTAAGGGCTTCAGTGCAGGATGTGTAATTCTGGGTCGGGATTTCAACATCCCTTTAAATCCCCTGGTAGACACCTCAACGGGGAAATCATCCATCACTTATAAGATCCTCAAGGGACTTAAAACTCTGTTGGGGTCCATGCACTTGATAGATTCCTGGCGCTTCATCCATCCAGAAGGAAAAGATTACACCTTCTATTCCATTCCCCATAATCGCTGTGAAGAAAATAGACTTTATTCTGGATTTTCTCATAGACTCTGTTTGTCTTTTAAGAACCCCTGGACCGATCTGGGTAAAATTTGGATATGTTGGTCCCCCAGATCGGGGCCATCAGGAGATATGTAATGGCAGGGATACCTTGTGTGGAAGAGGGGTGTTCTAACGTTGGGAAAATTAGGGTGCTCTGTACCTGGAGATAATTGGTTTATTCCTTAAACTGATCTCAATATCTCAAGGTGTCATGTAAATGATCTTTAGTCTGTCTCTCAAGAAGTGTTCATTGTGTGAAGTTCTATTGTTCAGCAGGTGAAAAGTTATTTCCTCTGAATCACCTCGTCAGGACAAATGACCAGTAATTAACTCATGTGGATTCTATCAGAGACAGACGTCTGTCTCCTAAAATAGGTCTATTGAAGAGGGGCTCGTTAGTACACCATTGTATGATGATGGGGGAGGAGGAGGTGATTGTATATCTGATTACATCAAGGATCCATTTTGCTGTATAAATATAGGCAACCTGCACTCAATAAAGCATTCTATATCTGGACACCCTTCATGAAGTCTTGGCTCATGCTTGGGGATGGGGAACACTCTAACCATTCGGAAGAATCATCTTGGGAGACAGAAAGAAGGCCGCAGTACCCTAACCACTGCAGGTCTTAACAACTGGTGGCAAGCAATGGAATTGAATGAGACGCATAAAGACAGCAGGTGAATGGCCCAGCATTACGAGAGACTAAAGAGGACTACGCTAAAGGATCTGCTGAAATCCCGAGGTCAGGTGGCAAGCAACAAAAAGAAAGCTACCCTCATAGCAGAACTAATGGAGGGCGACCAAACCAGCAGCATGGCGAATGTCAGCCAGGAGGAAGCTGAGTTCCAACAGAAGGTTATGTGGAGGCTAAACCTATATGGGCCAAATCCCACACCAGAGATGGTGACGCAAGTCCTGGAGCAGGTGAGCGCAGAACGCAGAGCACAAGAGGCAAGCGTAAACCAAGGAGACACCGCTTTCTCAGCCGGATCTATAAATGGAGGGCAGCGGAGAAAGATTAACTATGCTGCGTTTAAAAGTTTTTCTGATGGAGAAATGGAAATTGACACATACCTACAAGACTTTGAGCGCCAATGCTCTTTGGAGGGTCTGGAATCGGAACAATGGGCCGCGATTCTAAGCAGAACACTCACAGGCCGAGCAGCAGAGGCATACCGAGCAGTTCCTGATACAGCCATACACGACTACATCAGGGTAAAGGACATTCTGCTAGCCAGGTATGCCGTGACCCCAGAGACTTACAGGAAAACGTTTCGGGCATTACGGAAAGGGGGCCAAGACTCCTACACTGAATGGGCTTTTAGGATGTATCGGGCAGCCCAAAACTGGATACAAGGCTGCCAAGCCGCGACGCTAGAGGAGGTGCTACAACTCTTCTTGCTAGAACAATTTTTTGACCACACACCTGCAGACACCAAGGACTGGGTCAGGGACAGGAAGCCGGCCACAATCGAGGAAGCGGCCAAGCTGGCAGACGAGCATCACGAGGGAAGAAAAGGAGAGACTAGTGGAAACCGCCCCCTGGTAAGGTCCAGCACCCCAACACCTAGTCCTGTGACCCACCACCGACCGATCGCAGGACCACCCACTACACCACCTAATTTTAACCGGAAACCGCCATTGGTATGTCACCAATGCAATCGGCCAGGGCACTACAAGATACATTGCCCTCAGCGGAGCAGAGGCAATTGGGAGCGGCCACCACCACCGAGGGCAGCCGCCCATCACTATCAGCATGAGCCGCTGGAAGACCACAGCCCTGAAGCTGAGCAATGGACCGTACTACATGAGGTGAACCTAGCACAAATCGAGGTGGACAACCGGGTGCACCACAGACAATGGGTCACAGTAGATAGAAAGGAGGCTGAGGCACTACGAGACTCTGGGGCCACCCTCACTCTGGTGCAACCTCACACCGTATCTGCGAAGGCGCACACCAACGGGACTGTTGCAGTAAGAGTGGCAGGAGGCGCCATCCACAAACTACCCACAGCCCAAGTGCAGCTAAATTGGGGCACCGGAGCCAAGCAGATGGAAGTAGGCATTATGTCGGGCCTACCTGCGGAAGTATTGTTGGGGAACGATTTGGGGTGCCTAACTTCACAGCTGCTTACCCCAGATCCCTCTGGAACCTGCCCTGTGACTACCAGGGCGCAAGCACGCCGAGCTGGACAGACGCACTCTGAGGAACCCCAGGTAGGAACCGAAAACCCTTTAGTATGCCCTGACCCTATCCCCTTCTGGGGCACTCCACAAGACTTTGGCCAAGCCCATCAGTCAGATCCCACCTTAGCAGGTTACAGGAAGGCCGTAGGTACCCCTAAGGAAGGTAATGCTCAAGAGAACTTCCACTGGGACAAGGGACTGCTATATAGGGTCACAGGGGGAGTGGAAAGTGGGGCAGCCCAAGTTATATAAAGTCAGCTAGTTGTACCCCGCAAATACAGGGCAGAACTTCTAAAGCTCAGCCATGATATCCCGCTAGACGGACATCTGGGTATCAAGAAAACTAAGGATCGCCTTACCCAGACGTTCTTCTGGCCAGGGATATCAAAAGACTTGCAGACGTACTGCAGGACATGCGACACGTGTCAAAGGATAGGGAAACGGGGGGACCACCCCAAGGCCAAGTTACGGTCCCTACCTATAATAGAGGAACCATTCTCCAGAGTGGCAGTAGACCTGATAGGGCCACTCAACAAACCCAGCGCCTCCGGAAGGCGCTACATCCTTACGGTGGTGGACTATGCCACCAGGTACCCTGAGGCGGTGGCGCTCCCCAACATTGAGGCGGAAACGGTAGCAGAAGCTCTAGTCAGGATCTTTTCTCGAGTAGGTTTCCCCAGGGAAATACTCTCAGATCAGGGAACCCAGTTCACGGCAACTATCACTCAACAGTTATGGCAGAGCTGCGGGGTGAAACCGTTATTTAGCTTCCCCTACCACCCCCAGACCAACAGCCTTTGTGAACGATTCAACAGCACGCTGAAGCAGATGCTCACAGCGTTCACAGAGTCCTGTGGTCAATAGGAGAAATTTCTACCCCATCTCCTGTTTGCCTACCGGGAAGTGCCCCAGGCGTTGACCGGGTTCTCCCCCTTCGAACTCCTATACGGGAGAAAAGTCCGGGGACCCCTGGACCTCATACGGGAGCACTGGGAGGGCAACACAGGAGAGGAAGGGATCCCGGTTTTGCCGTACGTTCTGAAGTTCCGAGACCGACTGCAGGCACTGACCGAATCAGTTCGGGAGAGCCTGCAGGCAGCCCAGAAACGACAGAAACAATGGTATGACCGGGGAGCACGAGATAGGAACCTGAAAGTAGGGCAAAAAGTATTAGCCCTCGGGCCATCCAAAAAGGACAAGCTACAGGCAGCGTGGAAGGGGCTATTCAAAGTGGTGGAACGGATTAGCGACACCACCTATATTGTGGCCAAATGTTCGGATGAAAGGAGCAGACAAGCCTTTCATGTGAACATGTTGGAACCGTACTTCGAGCGCTCTGAGGACGTGGCCACTATCTGTGCCCTGTCCACTGACACTAGTGAAGGACTTCCCTTACCTGACTGGCTGGCAGCTAACCAAGGTAACCTAGAGCAAGTTGGGTTGGGGGAGAAACTCAATCTCACCCTAAAACCCGAGAACTGCCATGGGGGCATGGCAGAGGTTCAATACCTAGGGCCTAGAGTAGAGTCTGGGAAACAGTGCCCCAAACCCGCGAAAGTAGAGGCCATAGCCAATTGGCCCCAGCCCCACACCAAGACGCAGGTATTGGTGTCCCTAGGCACCACCGGGTATTATAAAAAGTTCGTCCCGGAGTGTAGCACCCTAGCAAAATCCCTCACCGACCTGACCAAAAGGTCCCTACCCAAGCAGGTAGCCTGGTTCTCGGAGTGTGCAACGGCGTTCCAGGGACTTAAGATGGCATGGAGCACCCGGTGGCATACCTCAGCGGCAAGTTATTACCTTGGAAGGTCAGCCATGCCACCATGGAAACAGAATGCCTGGCTCTAGTATGGGCCTTAAAGAAGCTCCAACCATACCTTTATGGCCATGCCTTTACCATTCTCACTGACCACAACCCCCTCATCTGGCTCAACCGAGTCTCTGGAGACAATCCCCGGTTGCTGCGCTGGAGTCTAGCATTGCAACCTTACAATTTCACACTGCAATACCGCCTGGGCAAGCAGAACGGCAATGCGGATGGACTTTCACGCCAAACCGGCTTGGAAGTATAATTTTGACCTGGACATCCCCTAGCCAACCCGGCAGGGTCTAGGCGGGTATGCCGACCCATGGAACTAAGGGGGAGTATTGTGAAGAAAATAGACTTTATTCTGGATTTTCTCATAGACTCTGTTTGTCTTTTAAGAACCCCTGGACCGATCTGGGTGAAATTTGGATATGTTGGTCCCCCAGATCGGGGCCATCAGGAGATATGTAATGGCAGGGATACCTTGTGTGGAAGAGGGGTGTTCTAACGTTAGGAAAATTAGGGTGCTCTGTACCTGGAGATAATTGGTTTATTCCTTAAACTGATCTCAATATCTCAAGGTGTCATGTAAATGATCTTTAGTCTGTCTCTCAAGAAGTGTTCATTGTGTGAAGTTCTATTGTTCAGCAGGTGAGAAGTTATTTCCTTTGAATCACCTCGTCTGGACAAATGACCAGTAATTAACTCATGTGGATTCTATTCTATCGGAGACAGACGTCTGTCTCCTAAAATAGGTCTATTGAAGAGGGGCTCGTTAGTACACCATTGTATGATGATGGGGGAGGAGGAGGTGATTGTATATCTGATTACATCAAGTATTCCTTTTGCTGTATAAATATAGGCAACCTTTACTCAATAAAGCATTCTATATCTGGACACCCTTCATGAAGTCTTGGCTCATGCTTGGGGATGGGGAACACTCTAACCATTCGGAAGAATCATCTCGGGAGATAGAAAGAAGGCCGCAGTACCCTAACCACTGCAGGTCTTAACAATCGCTATTCCAGAATCGACTAGGGGCCAGATTCAGGTAGATGGGCGCTTCTTTACTTTGGAGTAACGTTTCTCATTTACGTTACTCCGCCGACACTTTTGGCGCAAGTACTGTTATTCACATAGCAGTTGCGCGTAAACTTGCGCCAGAGTAACGATAATGCGCTGGCGTAACCCGACGCAAGTGGAAGTGGGTGTGATCATATGTAAATGATGGGCGGAGCCCAGCGCAGAGGCTTACGTTCAGCGCATCATCCACGGAGCATGCGCAGTAAGTGAGGCTTCACTCGGCCCCCTTGTGCGCATGCTCACAACTTCCGTCGGCACCACTTCACGTGAAACGCCAGCGCAATGTGTTCCGTTGCGCGTATAAAAGCGCTAGCGGAAACGCCATTCCGGCGCAAAAGTATATCCGTTTCCCCCCACCCCAGGGAAGATACTTTTGCACTGTCATGGCTGCTCCCGCTACCCCTAAAGAGAGGAGGAACCTCAACTTTAATGCCCAGGAGGTCTCTGTGGTCACCTCGGCTATGGAGACGTTTAATGATTTCCTTCACGGAAAAAAAAGTAGGAAGACCAGCCGGGAGAGAAAGCAGGGCATCCTGGAGACCATTGCTGCCAGGGTCAATGTGTTCGGGTATTCCACCCGGACTGCTGGGGATATTCAAAAAAAAAAAAAATGATCTGCGGCGCAAGTTCCGTGGCAAGGTGGCCACCATTAGGAGCCATGAGAGGGGCACAGGTGGTGGTCCACCATGTCCGGTCAGCCTGACCACAGAGGAGGAGGTGGTCGCCTGCTGCCTGGAGAGGGAGCAATTGGAGGGGGTACCAGGCTATGATTCTGTGGAGGAAGGCTCCAGGACAGGTAAGTGTTTTTTATCCCCTATTTGGTGTTTTGCATGTGGGGGGGGAGGGTACATGTGCCAAGTGTGTGGGACCACCAACATGTGTCTGCTTTGTGTCATCCACAGATTACGGAGCTGGGCCATCATCTGTCGGCGGCCAGTCCACCCCATCCCCCCATCGGCACCCAGTGCCTGTGCCCCTGGGTGGTGAAGACACCGAGGTGGAGGAGGAGAGTGCCCACACCACACCTGCAGAGGTCGTTGAGGAGGAGCCTGTTGGGGCAGAGCTGGACTTTGTTTTATTGTTAGAGGAATCCTCCTCTTCTGCAGGACCCTCTCAGATCCCCTCCCCCATTATAGGAAGCCCCTCAAGAGCGACTCCATCCCCCCGGGGACAAACATCTACTGGCCCCAGGAAGGCCACCCATAAGACCAGGGGGGTGTCTGATCTGGTCCAGGACCAGGTGGCGAGGGATCACGGCAGGCAGACCCAGCAAATGGGGGAGATTGCTGGGCACCTGGACAGAGTGGCTGACAGCCTGTGCTCCGTGGCCCAGATGTCTTCAGCAGTGCAGGATGTGAGCTGCAACTGTGCTGCAGTGGTGACCAGCCTGGGGGAGGTGCAGGGTGAGCTAAGGGACCTCACTGCAGCCGTCCAGGCAAACAGTGCTGCCATCCGGGACCAGGGGAGGCTGAGTCGGCGGGCCCAGCATTATCAGGTCACCCGGCAGCTCAGGATGCAGGCCCAGCAGCTCAGGGTGCAGGCCCAGACCAGTGCGTACCTCGGCCATGGCCTTGGAGGGCAGGCAGGCCACACCTGCCAGGAGTGGCCCACCTGGGGATCAGCCACCTCCAGATGCCCCCCCACCCCCACCCACTCCATCCAGGCAGCTGAGGAGCCAGAGAGGGGCCGCCAGAAGAAGCCCCTGGCATCCCAGATAATTTTTATTTTTATTTTTTTGATTGATGCTCAGGACATGATTTTTTTGTTTTTGGGAATGCTCAGGTTATGAGATTTTTATTTTATTATTAATACTCAAGTTATGAGTTATTTTATTTGTGATTATGCTCAGGTTATGAGATTTTTATTTTATTATTAATACTCAAGTTATGAGTTATTTTATTTGTGATTATGCTCAGGTTATGAGATTTTTATTTTTTGATACTGCACACGTTGCAGTGTGAATGGTGTGTGAATGTGAGGGGGTGGCACTCCTGACAGTAAGGGGTGTCACCCTCGGCCGTGGTGGTGAAGTTAACCCCACGGCTGTATGAATGACGTGTGAAAGGTGTATGAATGGACAGTGACATAATTGGGGCTTTGACGCTGGCGTTGCTGCTCCCAAGTCCTACATGCTGGACTTGGGCTAATCCAATGCGATGTGGATGTGGTGTGTGTGATCTAGGGACATCAGTGGTGTGCATGCGTGCATTGTCTGTGTGATTAATGTTTGGGTTTAGTGTCCAAAGATGCCTACGGCGAGGACCCTCCTGACTGCTCTTCCATCAGCAGACTGGGTCTCCTCTGGCAGGTGGGGACTGTGTGGGTCGGGGGTCAGGTCATCACGTATGTCAATCTGCAGGCCTTTTCTCATAGCAAAGTTGTGCAGAATGCAACATGCACCGATGATCTGACACACAAAGGTAGGGGAATACAATAGGGTCCCCCCGGACTTATCCAGGCAGCGGAAACGGGACTTCAGGAGCCCAAATGTTTGCTCCACCACTGCACGGGTTTTGATGTGTGCTTCATTGTATTTTCTCTCTCCTCTGGTTTGGGGGTTCCGGAAAGGAGTCATGAGATGGGGTCCCAGTGCATATGCAGAGTCACCTGTAAGGGAAAAGACAGGAGGATGTTAGTCATGCATGTGCCCCTTCTGATGTGCATCACGGGAGGGGATAGTCATGCCTGCCACCCATGTCACTCACCAACCAGCCAGCTGTCCCCATACATGTTCTGCTCGAATTCCGCTGGGATGGGGCTCTGACGGTATATGAAGCTGTCATGGCTGGACCCGGGGTGTTTGGCACGGACGTGCCATATGAGGCGTTGGGCATCGGCTATCACCTGTACGTTGATGGAATGCCAATGCTTCCGATTGCGGTATATGTGCTCTGTGGCACTGGGGGGCTGGAGTGCCACATGTGTGCAATCAATGGCCCCCACAGTGCGTGGGAATCTGGCAATGCTGTAGAAATCTGTCATTGCCTTCAGCCGCAGCTCCGCAGTGGTGGGTCTGATGTACTGGTTAAACATGGGTCGGAGGATTGCAGGGACAACCTGGTGCACACATCTGCTAATGGAGGATTGTGACATCCCAGCCACCACTCCACTTGTACGCTGGAATGATCCACTGGCAAGGAAATGAAGTGTTGCCAGTACCTTCACCAGTGGCTGCACTGCTTGTGAGCGGTGTGTTGGGCTGGTGATGTCACCCTGCAGGGTTGTGGTTAGTTCAAGTATTGCATCTGGGCTGAATCTGAAGAGGAGATACACCTCCTCATCCCCCATGCCAAAGAGGCTCATGTGCGTGCGTTATATCCTTTCACGTGCCCGCCTACTCCGTTCCGGGGGACCCAGTACTAGTGCTAGGACCGCGACTGCCCCTGGCATGTTGGCACACAGAGGTGTTGTCCTTGCAAGTGTGGTTGTTCAGCTTGCTAGTTTCGTCGGTAATGCTGCTGCTGTAGCTGCTCTCCTGCTGACCTGAGGCCGTCTGGAGTAAAGATAAAGCAGCTATTTGTAGAAATAACTTTGCGCCGGACGGACGAGATACGCGCGGCGCATGTAGCCGGCGTATGGTGCTAATCCGTTCGCGAATCGGGAAATCTCCCTCATTTGCATATTTGCAGGGGAAATCAATAGGCGCGACTGATGCGCCAAGCGAAATTATGCGCTGACGAGACTCTGGCGTCGGAAAGTTAAGCCGATCGGAAATGGCCCGTTTTCTGTCGCATCTAGTTTGGTGGGTACGGCCACATAGAAACGACGGCGCATCTTCACAGTTACGCGGCGCATATCGAATTACTCCAGCGCACCTCTACCTGAATCTGGCCCTATATCTTTACGTCCCAGAGCAGGGGCGTACCTAGGTCATTTGGCACCCGGGGCGGATCCTATATCTGGCACCCCCACGGAAAAATGTAAAGACACCCCACTGCATCCCCTGCATCCTTCAATATCTCTTTGTCACTACTGTGTACCCCTCTCCACAACTGCACCTTTGGACCCCTTTACATTTCACAGCACCCGGCACCTCTGTGCCCCTTTACATTTCACAGCACCCTGCACCTCTGTGCCCCTTTACATTTCACAGCACCCTGCACCTCTGGACACATTTACATTACACAGCACCCTGCACCTCTGTGCCCCTTTATATTACACAGCACCCTGCACCTCTGGGCCCCTTTACATTACACAGCACCCTGCACCTCTGGGCCCCTTTACATTACACAGCACCCTGCACCTCTGGGCCCCTTTACATTACACATCACCCTGCACCCCTGGGCCCCTTTACATTACACAGCACCCTGAACCTCTGGGCCCCTTTACACTACCCAGCACCCTGCACCTCTGGGCCCCTTTACATTACACAGCCCTCACTTCTGGACCCCTTTACATTTCACAGCACCCCACACCTCTGGGCTCCTTTACATTACACAGCACCCTGCATCACTGGACCCCCTTTACATTACACAGCACCCTGCATCACTGGACCCCCTTAACATTACACAGCACCCTGCACCTCTGGACCCCCTTTACATTACACAGCACCCTGCATTACTGGACCCCCTTTACATTACACAGCACCCCACACCTCTGGACCCCTTAATATTACACAGCCCCCTGCACCACTGGACCCCTTTACATTACACAGCACCCTGCACCTCTGGGTCCCTTTACATTACATAGCAGCACCCTGCGCCTCTGGGTCCCTTTACATTACACAGAACCCTGCACCTCTGGGTCCCTTTACATTACACAGAACCCTGCACCACTGGACCCCTTTACATTACACAGCACCCTGCACCTCTGGGCCCCTTTACATTACAAAGCACCCTGCACCTCTGGGTCCCTTTACATTACATAGCAGTACCCTGCACCTCTGGGTCCCTTTACATTACATAGCAGTACCCTGCACCTCTGGGTCCCTTTACATTACTCAGAACCCCGCACCTCTGGGTCCCTTTACATTACACAGAACCCTGCACCACTGGACCCCTTTACATTACACAGAACCCTGCACCACTGGACCCCTTTACATTACACAGCACTCTGCACCTCTGGACCCCTTTAAATTACACAGCACCCCACAGCTCTGGACCCCTTTACGTTAATTACACAGCACCCTGCACCACTGGACCCCTTTACATTACACAGCCCCCTGCACCACTGAACCCCTTTACATTACACAGCCCCCTGCACCACTGGACCCCTTTACATTACACAGCACCCTGCACCTCTGGGTCCCTTTACATTACATAGCAGCACCCTGCGCCTCTGGGTCCCTTTACATTACACAGAACCCTGCACCTCTGGGTCCCTTTACATTACACAGAACCCTGCACCACTGGACCCCTTTACATTACACAGCACCCTGCACCTCTGGGCCCCTTTACATTACAAAGCACCCTGCACCTCTGGGTCCCTTTACATTACATAGCAGTACCCTGCACCTCTGGGTCCCTTTACATTACATAGCAGTACCCTGCACCTCTGGGTCCCTTTACATTACTCAGAACCCCGCACCTCTGGGTCCCTTTACATTACACAGAACCCTGCACCACTGGACCCCTTTACATTACACAGAACCCTGCACCACTGGACCCCTTTACATTACACAGCACTCTGCACCTCTGGACCCCTTTAAATTACACAGCACCCCACAGCTCTGGACCCCTTTACGTTAATTACACAGCACCCTGCACCACTGGACCCCTTTACATTACACAGCCCCCTGCACCACTGAACCCCTTTACATTACACAGCCCCCTGCACCTCTGGACTACTTTACATTACATAGCAGCACCCTGCACCTCTGGGTCCCTTTACATTACACAGCACCCTGCACCTCTGGGCCCCTTTACATTACACAGCACCTTGCACCTCTGGCACCTCTGGGCCCCTTTACATTACACAGCACCCTGCACCTCTGGGCCCCTTTATATTACACAGCACCCTGCACCTCTGGGCCCCTTTAAATTACACAGCACCCTGCACCCCTGGGCCCCTTTACATTACACAGCACCCTTCACCTCTGGCCCCCTTACATTACACAGCACCCTGCACCTCTGGGCCCCTTTACATTGCACAGCCCACACTTCTGGACCCCTTTACATTTCACAGCACCCCACACCTCTGGGCCCCTTTACATTACACAGCACCCTGCATCACAGGACCCCCTTTACATTACACAGCACCCTGCATCACAGGACCCCCTTTACATTACACAGCACCCTGCATCACTGGACCCCCTTTACATTACACAGCACCCTGCATCACTGGACCCCCTTTACATTACACAGCACCCTGCACCTCTGGACCCCTTTACATTACACAGCACCCTGCATCACTGGACCCCTTTACATTACACAGCACCCTGCACCTCTGGACCCCCTTAACATTACACAGCACCCTGCACCTCTGGGCCCCTTTACATTGCACAGCCCACACTTCTGGACCCCTTTACATTTCACAGCACCCCACACCTCTGGGCCCCTTTACATTACACAGCACCCTGCATCACAGGACCCCCTTTACATTACACAGCACCCTGCATCACAGGACCCCCTTTACATTACACAGCACCCTGCATCACTGGACCCCCTTTACATTACACAGCACCCTGCATCACTGGACCCCCTTTACATTACACAGCACCCTGCACCTCTGGACCCCTTTACATTACACAGCACCCTGCATCACTGGACCCCTTTACATTACACAGCACCCTGCACCTCTGGACCCCCTTAACATTACACAGCACCCTGCACCTCTGCACCCCCTTAACATTACACAGCACCCTGCACCTCTGTACCCCCTTTACATTACACAGCACCCTGCATTACTGGACCCCTTTACATTACACAGCCCCCTGCACCTCTGGACCCCTTTACATTACACAGCACCTTGCATCACTGGGCACCTTTACATTACACAGCACCCCACACCTCTGGACCCCTTAATATTACACAGCCCCCTGCACCACTGGACCCCTTTACATTACACAGACCCCTGCACCTCTGGGCCCCTTTACATTACACAGCACCCTGCACCTCTGGGTCCCTTTACATTACATAGCAGCACCCTGCACCTCTGGGTCCCTTTACATTACACAGAACTCTGCACCTCTGGGTCCCTTTACATTACACAGAACCCTGCACCACTGGACCCCTTTACATTACACAGAACCCTGCACCACTGGACCCCTTTACATTACACAGCACTCCGCACCTCTGGGCCCCTTTAAATTACACAGCACCCCACAGCTCTGGACCCCCTTTACATTAATTACACAGCACCCTGCACCACTGGACCCCTTTACATTACACAGCCCCCTGCACCACTGGACCCCTTTACATTACACAGCCCCCTGCACCTCTGGACTACTTTACATTACATAGCAGCACCCTGCACCTCTGGGTCCCTTTACATTACACAGCACCCTGCACCTCTGGGTCTCTTTATATTACACAGAACCCTGCACCTCTAGACCCCTTTACATTACACAGCACCATGCACCTCTGGACCCCCTTTACATTACACAGCACCCTGCACCTCTGGACCCCTTTACATTACACAGCACCCTGCACCTCTGGAACCCTTTACATTTCACAGAACCCTGCACCTCTGGACCCCTTTACATTACACAGCACCCTGCACCTCTGGGTCCCTTTACATTACACAGCACCCTGCATCACTGGACCCCTTTACATTACACAGCACCCTGCAACACTATACCCCTTTACATTACACAGCACCCTACACCTATGGACCCCTTTACATTACACAGCACCCTGCATCACTATACCCCTTTACATTACACAGCACCCTGCACCTCTAGACCCCTTTACATTACACAGCACCCTGCATCTCTGGGCCCCTTTACATTACACATCACCCTACACCTCTGGGCCCCTTTACATTACACAGCACCCTGCACCTCTTGACCCTTTAGATTACACATCACCCTGCACCCCTGGACCCCTTTACATTACACAGCACCCCACACCACTGGGCCCCTTTACATTACACAGCACCCTGCATCACAATACCCCTTTACATTACACAGCACTCTGGACCCCTTTACATTACACTGTACTTCTGGACCCCTACATTAGACCTCTGGACAATGCAGACCCCTCCCTACAATACAGACCCACCACTACAGTGCAAACCCCCCTACAATACAGAATACCCCCCGTAACAATACAGACCCAACAACAATACAGAACACCCCCCCCTCACACACACACACACAATACAGAACCACCCCTACAGTTAAGACCGCCCTACAATACAGAACACCCCCAAATACAAAACCCCCCCTATACAGATACCACCCCCTACAATACAGACCCCCTACAATACAGAACACCCCCTCTCTACAATACAGAGCCCCCCTATACAGATACCACCCCTACCCTACAATACAGAACTCTCCTTCCTCATATACAGAACCCCCCCCACAATACAGAACCCCCCTCATATACAGAACACCCCCTCATATACAGAACCCCCTATACAGAACACCCCCCTATACAGAACACTCACCCCACAATACAGAACCCCCCTCATATACAGTATCCCCCTATACAGAACACCCCTCATATACAGTATCCCCCTATACAGAACACCCCCCCACAATACAGAACCCCCTCTCATATACAGAACACCCCCTATACAGGACACCCCCCCCCACAATACAGAACCCCCTCATATAGAAACCCCCCCCCCAAAATACAGAACCCCCTCATATACAGAACACCCCCCACAATACAGAAACCCCCTATACAGAACACCCCCTTACAATACAGAACCGCCCCTATACAGGACACCCCCCACAATACAGAACCCCCCTATACAGAACACTCACCCTCATATACAGAACACCCCCTATACAGAACTTCCCCTCATATACAGAACCCCCCAATACAGAACACCCCCCCTATACAGAACACCCCCACCCCAAAATACAGAACCCCCTCATATACAGTACGGTAGTACCCCCCTATACAGAACACTCCCCCCCTTACAATAGTGCAGAGTGACACACCCCCCTTGCCTTCAGAGTCAGACCCGTAATGCTGATGATGATGATCACACAGAGCACTTGTACGGAGGAGGGGGAGGAGGGGGAGGCGGCCGCAGCTTCACGCTGCTCCGGCTGTGTGACTGTCAGACAGTCACAGCCGATAGTGTCAGAGCCGTGGCGCTGCGCTGCCACCACGGAGAAGGGGATCATTGCGGCCGGGTCCCGGGCGGCGGCGGTTATCACTCGGGTACGGCTCGCAAACGACCCCCCCTCCTCCCCCTGAATAGCCAGGCTGCTGTGTGTTACACTTACCTAGTTTGCCGTCACCGCGCCATTCCTCAGTCGCGGAGGGGGGGGTCGTCGGCCTGACACCCCCCCCAGTGTGTGGAACCTGGTGCGGCCCGCCCCCTCCGCCCCATGCTTAGTCCGCCGCTGTCCCAGAGGAACCTTTCGCTGATTGCGGATGCACGCATAGGCATTCAATCTATCTCAGACCATGCCCCAACTTCGCTATCCCTCAACTTGCACAGACCTCCCCCTAAACCCAGCTCTTGGAGACTGAATCCAACCCTACTGACCGACCCACAGCTACTTCCGGGTATATCCTTAACTGTCAGAGAATTTTTCGAGCGTAACATCACACCAGATATGGACCCCTTAACAATTTGGGAAGCCCACAAATGCACAGTGAGGGGAGAACTTATCAGATTAGGAACACACCGTAAGAGAGAAAGGGAAAGGGCCATCCGACTCCTTGCAGACAAAATTCTTAAGCTCGAGACACTTCACAAACAATCCCTGTCCAAACACTCAGCCTGCTCACTCCTGCACGTGAGGAAAGACCTCCAACAACTTTTAGACTCTAAAACTAAACGACTCTTTTTAAGAAAAACATTTATTACGAACGGAGAAATGTTGGAAATGAGGGATTTATAATCCCTCATTTCCAACATTTCTCCATGTTTACTTCGGGGATCAGGTGCCATATAACAAAGAGGACTCCTGACCACTAACTCCATTTATTACGAACATGGCGATAAATTGGGCAGATTATTGGCTAGGGCCTTGAAGGATGCTAGTTACTCGCAAAATATCCTGGGTATTAGAAACAAACTTGGATCGGTTGACGTTGCTACTGATAAGATAGGCAAGCATTTTCATGAGTACTATTCTAGCCAGTATGGCCTCCCGGCTCAGGGGCACCCCCAACTCCCCTAAGAATAGGCATCAAGTGATCCAAGACTATTTGGCTGATTCCAACCTCCCTACTTTGTCGGAGGAAGTAGTCCAGCAAGTAGAGTCACCGATTGAGAATTCCGAACTCCAGTCAGTTATTAGGGATCTTAAGGCGGGAAAGAGTCCAGGTCCGGACGGCTTCACCTCCATCTATTACAAGACCTTTGCAGGGTTCATTATAGACCCACTACAGAGGGCGCTGAACTCCCTGGCCTCTCCTAGAGACATACCACCCACATTTCTTTCTGCGCATATTACTGTTTTGCCGAAACCAAACAAGGACCCTCAAATATGTGCTAGCTACCGGCCGATTCCACTTCTTAACCTAGACGTTAAGCTGCTGGCAAAAGTATTGGCTAACAGGCTTAGACCACTTCTGCACAACATCATCGGCCCAAGCCAAGCTGGCTTCATGCCCGGACGGGAATCCACAAAACAATGTCACCAAGGCACTTAATTTGATATATGCGGCTCGCACTCGGAAGATCGAGGGCCTTCTTTTGTCCAGTGATGTGGAGAAGGCCTTTGATCGGGTGGAGTGGGACTATATGCTAGACACATGCCAGTATATAGGATTGGGGTCACATATGAGGTCCTGGATTTCCGCTCTTTACAAGAATCCCTCATCCCGTATTAAAATCAATGGCTCCCTATCTGAGACGTTTCAGATATGTAACGGTACCAGGCAAGGCTGTCCCCTCTCGCCCATCCTTTTTATCCTTTCCCTTGAACCCTTTATTAGGAAGATCATAGTCGAGAGGGAAATACAGGGATTCCCATTAGCAGGCAAGGAGTACAAAATTGTGGCATACGCAGATGACCTGCTCTTTTTCCTGACAAACCCCCACATTTCTTTATCTCTCATGAAGGAATTTTCTCTGTTCGGTTACATATCTAATTTAAAATTAATTTCTCTAAAATCAGAAGCGATGAATATCAATATACCTGCACATCTGCTGGAATCACTTAAATCTTCTTGCCCCTTCAGGTGGGAACTGGCCGCCCTTAGATACCTAGTAGTGTGGCTGACACCCAATATTACACAAATTTAGAACGTAACTTCCCTCCCATTCTTAAGATAATAGAAGTAGACTTGAAGGGTTGGCATACCCGCAACTTTTCCTGGTTCGGCAGGGCAGCCATCTGCAAAATGACTATTCTGCCGAAACTTCTATACCTATTCCGCAATCTAGAGAGAAAGGAGTCACCGCTCCAGGTGGGATCACTAAATGGTTACAGGTGGTGCAGGATACCGAGGGTGCTGGCGGTGCACTAAGCAAAATAAAGACAAAGAAAAATGGATAGCCGCACTCCAAAACCTGATGGGTGGTCTTTTATTCAATAGACAGCATGTAGAAAAATAGGGTCACAGCAGTAGAAACAAGGAACAGCCAACGCGTTTCGCACTGGATCAGTGCTTATTCATGGCCGGTCAAAATCCCCTTGAAATTCTTCAAAGCTATCTCTTCACTTCAACAGAGATTCATCTGGGCCCACAACCCCCCGAGAATTAAAGCCAAATTGCTGGCACTGCCCAAACATAGGAGAGGCATGGGCACCCCCGACTTTAAAAACTACTACTTCGCAGCACATGTCACTAGAATCATTGACTGGCACTGCCATTACAAACTTAAAGACTGGATACAAATTGAGGAGGACTTAAGCCCCATCCCTCTACGCTTCTCCCCCTGGGTGCCCTGGTGCACTTCCTTAAAGACACATGTATCTGACCCCCCATGTGCCCCCCCCCCCCTCTTTTCTGTTTCTCTCTTTTTCCTTATACTTTTTTTCCACAGCCTCCTTCTTCCTCTATCTCCTTGTCTACACTGAAACTTCTAGCTCAAATTGATTTCTGACGTTTATTTGACGTATGTCAACCCTTATGATATGTGTAATTCGCATTTGTCACTTAACACTTTTTATACGTTCAACTGTTACCATTTGTAATCTCTCTTGATAATCTACCTTCTGTTGGACTGTCTTGTAGCTTGTATTACATACTTATTGGGAGCTGCGACTCCCGAATTAAGCTTTTCCTACTTTTCTTTCAATAAGCTGGATGTTATAAAAAGAAAATACAAACATAATACATTCAAATTACGAACATACATATTAAGATAGACTTTCCTTTCTTACACTGTCCATTCAAAAGAACGATTTGAGAACACGAACAAACTAAATTACGAAGAAAGAAGCGAAATTACGAACACACAAATTAAATAAGAAATTACGAACAGACAAACGATTTAAAATACGAAATGCAAATCATTCGTTAGAGTTGTCATTTTCGTTCTTTTGCTTTTTCAATGTTTTAGTCCAATCGTAAGTTCGTATTTTCGAGCGTTAGTTAATTTCCTTTTTCTTAATTACGTAACTGTCATATTTTGGTTCTTTTAGCAATTTGGATGTTCGAATTGGTACGAATGTACGAATACTAACAAATCCGTACAAAAATCCATTTGTTACGAACAGGAACGCACATGTCTAGTAAATCTTTCCAGAACTGAAGTGGTGTAATATCCCACTGCACCTCTTCTGACATATAACCAGATTCCCTGCAAGACTACAGAGGTAACTCAGAATTGCCCAATAGATCACTCTCAGTATCACAGAAAGTTTGGGGATAAATCATCATGCCCTCTGAGTACAAGACCTGCGGTGTATGAGACCCTAGCCTGTTCTGACAGGAGCTCAGGTTGCTAATGGTGAGTTCAGGTACACACAAAATAAAGAAGTCTCATCTATGAGTAGGATCTGTAATAGGAGTGATTCAAGGAGCTGAAGTAAATGAAATAACTATAGCCTAATGTTGCGGCACATTAGACCTAGTAAGGAAAGTAGCAAGTCCGTCAGGACACATATACTTGCGGTTCAGCACTCAACTACAGTATAATGGAATCAGGGGAGAGCGAGATGCCTGGATAATAAGCAGCCTGTGTGGATCCAAACTGGGACACGGAGAGGACGTGGTCGGGAGCTCTTCCTGGGTGCAGGTTAATGCGGCTACAGGACGGAGGAAGTCTGTACGCAATAACAGAACACCCTACCGTCATCTCTGGAAGTTTAAATAGCCGATCTCGCGGTTAATTGGCAATGTGCGCTCGGCGCGCTTCCGCATTCCAAGCTGGAACGCAAGGTCCGCGCACCGGAAGTGACGCGGAGGTTTGTGAAATACGGAGCGCAGCTGTCTGCTATAGGAATGACTGCGCTAGAGCAACAAGTATAAGGAATATTATTACATACTCCCCTCCCCAGGGAAGCTCCTACAGAGCTGCCAGTAGGTGCGGGTCTGTTAGGATAACGACGATGAAACTGTCTGATCAGACGTGGAGCATGTATATTCGTAGCATTTTCCCAAGAGTCATCAGATTGATCATAGCCTTTCCAACGTATGAGGTATTGAAGGTTAGAAGCTCTTTTCCTAGAATCTAAAATTTTGTCAACGACGTATTCAGTTTCACCGAGAACCTGTACAGGAGGTGGAGGAGGTGTTTTCCTGTTAGGAAAGGGGTTGGAGATGTACGGTTTGATGAGTGACACATGGAAGGAAGAATGTATTTTCCAGTCAGGTGGTAAGGTCAGTTTGACAGCATTGGGATTGATAATGTGAGAAATTGGGAATGGTCCCGTGAATTGATTTCCAAGTTTCTTGGATGGAATTTTAAGATGGAGATTACGGGTGGAAAGCCACACTAAATCCCCCACCTTGTAGACTGGTGGTGTAGATCGGTGAGAGTCATAATATCTCTTTTGTCTTGATTGCGCAACCTTCAAGTTGGAGTGGAGGAGAACTAGTGTTTCTTTTATAGTAGAGAGGTAATCGGTCACTGCAGGTACACTATTTGGAAGGAATGTAGAAGGTAGGCTGTTGGGGTGGAAGCCATAGTTAGCAAAAAATGGTGAAAAGCCGGAAGAAGCACTAGTGGAGTTATTGTAGGCGTATTCAGCTAAAGAGAGTAATGGATTCCAATCGTCTTGAAGGTATGTACAGTAACAGCGTAGATATTGTTCCAGAATTTGATTAACTCGTTCTGTCTGCCCATTTGTCTGGGGATGATAAGCAGTTGACAATCGATGGTCTATCTGTAGAGAAGTAATAAGGGCTCTCCAGAATTTGGAAACAAATTGAGTACCGCGATCCGAGATGACCTGGGAGGGTAAGCCATGTAGTTTAAGGACTGTATCAATAAATGCCTTTGCTGTCTTTGAAGAGGTTGGTAATTTCTTTAATGGAGTAAAGTGTGCCATTTTTGTTAAGAGATCAACCGTAACCATAATGGTATTGGTACCGTTGGACCTAGGGAGATCTACAATAAAGTCAATAGAGACCACTTCCCAAGGTCTATTAGGCACTGGAAGAGGAACCAATAACCCAGAAGGAGGTCTCCTAGATAGTTTGTTTCTAGCACAAGTCTCACAGGAGTTTACATACTGATGAACAAACTTAGAAAGAGAAGGCCACCAGTAATGTCTCTTGACAATATGGATGGTTTTAGTAGTTCCAGGATGGCCTGCCAAAGGGGAATCATGAAGTAATCTGAGCAAAGGAATCTGTAGAATAGGAGGTACGTAGATCTTATTTTGGTAAGTATATATCCCATCTGGTTGTTTGGTAAGGCCTGGTGGATGATTAAGAGTCTCTGTGGATAATGTCTGGGAGAGTAGCTGTCTAAACGAAGTGGTATTGCCAATGAAACGATGAGAAGGGATGATAGAAACTGGTGGGTTCTCAGGGAATTGATCTTCATACATTCGTGAGAGAGAGTCGGCTTTAATATTTTGTGAGGCGGGTCGATAGGTGATGAAAAAGTCAAGGGGGCGTGGCCAAGCACCGGACCGAGATGGCTGCTTGATTCCCCTTCTCTGACACTGACGAGCAGAACTTCAGCCATACAGGACCCATAAGCGCCCGAAAAGACACAGGGAAGGGTCATCCTACCTCCTCCACACCCCGGGAGACGATGGAGCCAGGTCAGTCAGCACAACCACTGATTCCGGAGATGTTCCGCGCGGCGCAGGCGGTAGGCCTCAAAGCCGCGGCCTCGCCTAAACCTCTCGTCCCGCCCGGCGGCTCCAGCACCATCGCGGACGCCGCGAGTAGCGCGATTAGCGCCGTAAACAAATCCGGGACCCACACGAATGACCCCAACATCCCCTCTCATGCCCTACCCATCCAGGCACCTCTGCTACCCCACCAGACACCACCACTAATGATGGCACAGCCGTTCAGCCTGGCAGACTTGCAAGCCAACCTGCAGGCTGTGGCCCTGGACATAAAATCATCCCTGTCTGCTGCCATTAGTGAGCTCCGTGCTGACATCCAGGGCATAGCAGCTAGGACAGGGGTGATGGAACAAACTGCTGCACGCCATGCGGATGCTATAAAACAAGTGCAGAAGAACGCTGACATGCACCTCACCCATATCATTGAAATACACCGCCATTTAGAAGACCTTGACAATAGGGGGAGGAGACATAATATTAGAATAAGGGGGGTCCCTGAAATGCCTGACCAAATCCCTGTAGAACGCACTGCGGAAGCTATATTCAATGATATACTGGAAAGACCGCCTGACACACCGATCGAGTTCGAGAGAATTCACAGAGCCCTCAGGCCCAGAGGGAGAGAAAATGATCCCCCTAGAGACATAATCTGTTGCCTGGTTAATTTCCCACTGAAAGAAGCCATCTTAAGGAAAGCGAGAGAGAGAAATACAGTAGAGTGATCTTCAACGGTACTGAGATTAAACTCTATCAGGACCTCTCGAACATTACACTGCAACAACGCAGAGCATTACGTCCGATCACAGAACAATTGAGATCAAGGGGAATTCCGTACAGGTGGAAATTCCCTTTTTGTCTATCAGCCACTCACCGAGGCCATACAGCACTGCTACGCACACCTGACGACCTCCGCTCCTTCTGTGAAGCAATGAATATCCCCAGGACGGAGGTCCCTGACTGGTATAGTTCATTTATGCTGAATGAACCGTGGATATCAATTTCCAACAATCTGACTCCCAGAGCTCAAAGACAGAGAGACAGACGTCGCAGATCACCATCCCCCCGCAACAACAGGGGAAATGAAGCCCAAGGAAATCCAGGAAACTCACCACCCAGACGTAGAGATCGCCTTGACTACCAAGATCACATGGACACCTAAATATGCTTCTACATCTTTTGGTTCAGCCCCCCACATGCCCCTCTTTTTTCTTTTCTTCATATGGTTCTAACATGGAGCTGCTCTTCCTAGATCTACAACGGATCCCCCTGGCTAGCCCTGAAGCACTCCTAAAGGAAGATAAAGGTTTCACACAGGTTCAAGACCACCTCAACATACCTATGTGACTCCCCTTTATTTTTATTTTTGTTTTTGTGTTTGCTCTTGCTGCTCTGCTTTTGTTTTTTCTCAACACCCCTGCCCTTACTCCTTTCAGTCTGTCCTTTGCAGAGATACCAATCACCTCAATCGAGAATTGATGTATCCTCAAGATGCTCTAAACACCCGCTGATCTACTGGACAGTCTTACATGATAAAGGTTTGTCCACCTCAACCGTTACAACCTCATCCCGTGTAAGTACCATCTCCTTTACTCCGTTTTCCTACGTCCAGGAGGACAATTGTTAGATATGGGGTATCGCTACCCACTCATCTTCTGGATCAGATCCCAGGGAGGGGGTGTTTGACTTGCATACTGGGAACTCACGGCCATCAAAGGGCTATATGTCCCGCTATAATACCCCAAAGAAACCTCACGGTCCTATCGGTCGACATAGAACATCTAGGGTATTGCATGAGGAAAAGAGCAAGACACTAAAACCGTTTTTATTCTTTGTTATATCAGTTAATACAATTATTTAGACCTGAGACCTTTTAATCAGAACCCATATAACCTTTGACTCCTGTTTGAATCTTTAGCTCAGAAGTTAATTGAAAAAGATGTACACTACACCCTGTTCTGTATTGTGCTTATGCTGCATAATATGTATATGCCTAATCATTAGGGGTCTTATCGCACGGCTAGCGGAGACATGGCAGTTTTCAATTTTCATCCCCCTCCCAGAAGGGACATGCATCAGACACCCATTGAATTAATTGTTACTCCATTGATCTCGGCCATGCCCGGTAGTTATGCTGAAGGATCCTAGAGAATATCTAGCTCGACAAGTTAAATAGTTTTGGTTTATTGTCCATGTTTCATGTATTAAGATATTATAATGGTTCATGTATTTACATGTTGTGTGCTTTTAACACCATAGGAAGACGGTTTCCATGCAGAATAGCAATGTAACAAATCCCTATAGGGGTCACATATATAAATTGCTTAAGTGAGTTCTCCTATTTCCTCTTTGGTCAGTCCTGCAGGGCCTATAGTACTAAGATCTTTTCAAGACATCCAAGCGCAGTACTGGTCTCATGTCTTGAACACATACAGACTCGGATCTTGTAACACAAGATCCGAGGCTTGGGCCTGGCTTCTAACCACTCCCAAACTAACAAACGGATCCCTGTATTCACCAAGATAAAGACGCTCCTGTAACATTAGGTTATCTGATTTCTATTGTAACAACTGCTCCGAAGTGCCAGACTCACAAACAGATAGGAAGGAAAGGCAAGTGAGAAAGAAGGGACCAGGTTTACGTTCAGAGCTTGGTTCTTCTCTTTTCTTCATCTGATTGTTTAAATTCCAACAACCAGAATCTATACATACGTCGGTAACGACTAAAGCCACGTACCCAAACAGAGGGCATTCCTCAACTGCCCTCTGAACCATCCGGAATTCGTTTCAACTGGGTAGGCCAGCAGGTCTAAGCCTACTCCCGGTATTCCCCTCCTACCCCGCTCCCCTACACCACCCTTAATATCTCTCTTCAACCCCCCCCCCCTTTTTTTTTGGTTTTTCCCCCTCCTTTCCCCTTTTTTTTTTTTTTTTTTTTTCTGTAATTAGGCATATTCCAAAAAAAAAAAAAGAAAAAAGAATGGCTTCTAACATCCACCTTACCTCATCACTATCTATTAAAATACTTTCTGTAAATGCCAAAGGTCTCAATATACCAGAAAAAAGAACCAAATTCCTCAATGAATTCCACAAACATAAAGCAAATATTGTTTGTATTCAAGAGACCCACTTCAAATCAGAAAAAGTCCCGAAATTCCAAGATAAGAGATATCCGATAGCCTTACACGCTTCTAACACAGAAGGGAAAACAAAGGGTGTCTCTATACTGATTTCCAATCAGACCCCGTTCCAGATACACAATACCATGCTAGACCCCAGCGGGAGATACATATTTGTAAAAGGCAAACTGGAAAATCATCCAATCACAATCGCCAACATATATGCCCCAAATTCGGGCCAAGTAGCTTTCTTTCGCAAAATTAAAGAACTACTGACCACCTTTACCACTGGCATTCTAGTCTTGGGGGGTGATTTCAACACCCCTTTGGACCCCATTATAGACACCTCGAATGGAGCATCGAGCCTTCCATACAGAGCATTGAAACAAATTAAGATCCAACTTAAAGACTTAACGCTGCATGATACCTGGAGAACTCTGTTTCCTCAAACCAAAGATTACACATACTTCTCTACCATTCATCAAAAATATTCTAGAATTGACTACCTTTTTATTTCCCAACCTGACCTAACCCTCCTGAAAGCTGCAACAATCGAACCTATGACATTATCTGACCATCACCCTATAACAGCAACATTGTCTTTCCCCGATAAAAAAACAGTGACCAAGACCTGGAGACTCAACTCCACAGTCCTTAAAGACCCTATAGACGTGCTAGAACTGAAAGAGAAGCTGTTAGACTATTTTGCAAGAAACGAAAATGATGAAACATCCCTGATGACTCAATGGGAAGCACATAAATGTGTTATCAGGGGTGAATTCATCAACAGACTAGCTAGAATAAAAAAAATCCGCCAATCAAAAATTAAATCCCTGATAGACCGGATCCACAAATTAGAGACAACGCACAAAAAAAATATTGCGACCTCAACCTTTGATGAATTAACCAAAACCAGAGCACTTCTGATGGAGGAACTAAATCTGAAAACGAAAAGACAATACATATTGAGACACAAGATCTACTATGAACAGGGTAACAAGAGCGGGAAATTACTGGCCAAAGCTGTACAGAATAAAAGAATAGCCTCAACCGTGCACCAAATCAGGGACAATCAAGGGAAAACTCATTCCACTAACGAGGAGATAGCCAAACAATTTGAAGCATATTATCATTCGCTATACAACCTACCATCAAACCCAAAATGCCCCCAGAACTCAGATAAAAGATCTCAACTAATTCATGACTTCTTAAAAAAATACAGCCCACCCAAACTATCTAATGACAAAGCACTAGAACTAGAAGCCCCTATTTCAGGACCAGAATTCGATAAGGCAATTAAAGAAATGAAAGTAGGTAAAGCGCCTGGTCCAGATGGCCTACCCCTGCAGTACTACAAAACCTTCATCGACATCTTGAAACCGAGATTCCTGAAAACCTTCCAAACTCTAAACTCCAACCATCAACCTCCCAAACAATTACTAGAAGCCCACATTACAGTTATACCCAAAGAAGGTAAAGATACAACACAAGTCACGAACTATAGACCCATCTCATTAATCAATGTAGATGTCAAGATATACGCCAAAATTTTAGCCAATAGATTGCTACCCTTACTTAATACCTTCATTAACCCTGACCAAGTGGGTTTTATCCCTGGTAGGGAGGGACGGGATAATACAACCAAAGCACTAAATCTCAGTCACTGGTTAATTTCCAATAAAAAACAAGGCTTTTTTCTGTCCCTCGACGCCGAGAAGGCGTTTGATAGAGTGGCCTGGGATTATATGGAGGCAGTTCTAGAACACATAGGCATCTTACCCCAAATGAGGACTTACATCAAAGCACTATACATGAACCCAACCGCAAGAGTACGAGTAAACGGCCATCTATCAAACGCCTTCTCACTACGTAATGGTACGAGACAGGGCTGCCCCCTGTCCCCATTGCTCTTCGTCCTCACCTTGGAACCCCTTCTAAATAGAATCAGAGCCAATCAAAATATAAAAGGAATCGAGGTCCAAAAGAAAACCTACAAAATAGCCGCCTTTGCGGACGATATGCTACTCTTTCTGTCGGAATCCCACATCTCCATACCCAACCTCTTAAAAGACTTAGAAAACTTTAATTCACTATCTAATTTAAAGATTAACCACTCGAAATCAAATGCTCTCAACATCACACTAACGGCAAAGGCTGTAGATCTATGTAAAAAGAACTTCCCGTTCACGTGGGCCACACAAAGCATAACCTACTTAGGAATTGAAATTCCCTCCAATTTGAAAGATCTTTTTAAACTTAACTTCACACCAATACTAAAAGAAACCCACGAAGATCTAAAGAGATGGAATTCCCTAAACATATCTTGGTTTGGGAGAGCTTCCCTAATTAAAATGACAATCTTGCCTAGGTACTTATATGTTATGCAAACAATACCCATCTCCCTACCCGCCTCCTTCTTTGCATCCTTCCGAAAGGCCTGCTCCACATTTGTCTGGAGGGGCAAACCCCCTAGGATCAAACTAGCTAGATTATGCTTACCAAAAAACAAGGGGGGTATAGCACTACCCGATCTAAAAAAATATCACCAAGCAACACTTATGGCCCGGATTGTAGATTGGAACATACATACAACAGTCAAAGATTGGGTATCACTAGAACACAGACAATGCACACAAAATCTCAGCACTCTACCTTGGATTCACCCTAAATATCATTCAAGAGATGCTCATTCACACCCCCTAATAGGCCCCACCTTAAAAGTATTCCGCAGTACCTTTAAACCCACCAACACAACACCTTGGCTCAGCCCTTTATCGACACTTAGAAACAACCCGGATTTTCCTCCAGGTCTAGAGAAAGATTTTCTATCTCACCATTGGCCACACGAGAAAATCCTAGTCAAACACTTTTTTAAAAATGGAAAAATGCTGTCTAGGGAAGACTTGAACAATGACATGAAACCTTTCCAAATCCCACACTGGACATACATTCAAATAAGACATTTTCTGACCTATTCCAAGACTGCACCCTCATGGACAAGACCACTTACTAAACTAGAAGACCTATGCACGAAAGTAACCCCGCACAGACATATCATATCAGTCCTGTACAATTCATTGTTTGAGGATAAAACAGACTTCTCCAGCTCCTCCTGCCAGAAGTGGGAGAGGGATATAGACACCCCTCTAACTGATGAGAATTGGGAAAGAATCTACACATATGCACATAAAGGTTCTCTAAATGTGGCCACACAGGAATGCAGCTTCAAAATAATTACTAGATGGTACAGAACTCCCTCAGTAATCCACAAATTCTCACCTCAAAGCTCTGACAGATGCTGGCGATGTAAACAGGAGGAGGGAACGATGCTCCATATATGGTGGTCCTGCCCCCTAATTAACAATTTCTGGAAAGTAGTTCACGAAACCACTACAGCAATTACATCTGAAACTCTCGAATTCGACCCAGCACAATATCTTCTCCACTTTAACTACCTGCCGAAAAAACGCTACTTAAAATCACTACCAATGATCATGATTAATGCAGCACGACAATGCGTCCCTTCCCACTGGCGCACAAACGTTACCCCTTCTAAAACGGAATGGTTTAGGAGAATTAACTACATTGAAAAAATAGAAGAACTCATTAGCATATCCCAAGAAAAAATAATGTCATTCGCAGCGATCTGGCACGACTGGATGATTTTCAAAGAGTCTCTGGAATATACAACCCATATGCAATAAGAAACCAAGATACACCCAACAAGGTCTACTACCTATACTGGAAAAATAAAATACATAGTCAAATTAATAACTGAATGATTTCACGTTTTCTATTACAATATATATATAATTTTTTTTCTCTCTCTCCCCCTCCTTTCCCCACATAGCTCCTCTCCATCCCCTCCCCCCCCCCCCCTTCACCCCTCCCTACACTTCACAACCGCTAAGGTAAAACTAGTTCCAATATCATGCCTACAGGTTGAGGAGTGCCTCTTATTATTAAATAAAAATAAAATAAATAATATAATAATAATAAAGAGCAATAATGAGATACAAGATCTTTGATAAGATAAACTGTTAACCGTTGAATTATTTTGATCTTAATCTGTACACTTTTATTCACCCCTTTCAAGGTTTCCTATATGTTTAATGATAGTTCCATACCAATTGTACGTAATATACGACATCAGTTGAAAAGTTAACAATGTAATCCTATGTCGATTTCTCATTTCTTTTATGCTGTATTATTGTGTTATTTTGTTAATGTCTTCATAAGCACCGAATAAAACTTTATGAAACAAAAAAAAAAAGAAAAAGTCAAATCTATCGAAGAAGAGAGTCCATCTAACCTGACGAGCAGAGAGAGTCTTACAAGATTTCAGATGCTGTAGATTACGGTGGTCAGTGAGTACAGTTATTGGATGGGTTGAGCCTTCAAGTAAATGTCTCCAGTTTTCTAAAGCGTCTTTAATAGCTAGAAGTTCCTTTTCACCGATGGGGTAATTTCTTTCAGCTTGAGACAACGTTCTGGAATAGAAGGCTACTGGATGCAAAGGGTCGGAGAGACTTGGGCGTTGAGAAAGGACTGCTCCTAAGGCGTAGTGGGAAGCATCAACCTCCAAAGTGTAATGATACGACGGATTAGGGAGTTGAAGAACAGGAGCTGAGGAGAAACAACGCTTCAAGGTGGAGAAGGAATTTTGCGCTTCTGGAGTCCAAATGAAAGATGTTTTTGCACTAGTAAGGGCATTCAAAGGTTTAACTATCGCAGAGAAGTTTTTAATAAACTTGCGATAATAATTTGAGAATCCTAGGAAACGTTGGAGAGCCTTCCTTGAATGTGGAACTGGCCAGGAGATGATAGAATCCACCTTGGAATGGTCCATCTGTATACCCTGAGGGGTAATCTGGTAACCTAGGAAGGTGATACTGGTCTGACTGAAAAGGCATTTCTCCAACTTTGCATATAGAGAATGTGTCCTGAGCCTGGCTAAAACCCATCGGACATGTTTAGTATGAAGCTCAAGGGAGTCTGAGTAAATTAATATATCGTCAAGGTAAATTACAACGCAGATGTCAAATCTCTGAATATATCATTTATGAACCACTGGAAAGTGGCCGGTGCGTTACACAGGCCAAAAGGCATCACAGTGTATTCAAATAACCCATATCTGGTCTTGAAGGCAGTCTTCCACTCATCTCCAGGACGAATTCTAATCAGATTGTAAGCGCCGCGAAGATCCAATTTTGTAAAAATCCTTGAAGTTTGGAGGCGCTCTAAGAGTTCTGGGATGAGTGGTAAGGGGTAGCGATTTTTTACAGTAATATTATTTAGACTTCGGTAATCAATGATGGGACGGAGAGAACCATCCTTATTTTTGACAAAAAACATAGCGGAAGAAGCAGGGGAGGTGGAATGTCTAATGAAACCTTTTCTAAGATTCTCGTCTAGGTACTCCTTGAGGTGAGAAAGTTCAGGTTGTGATAGTGGATAAATATGAGCGGTTGGGATAGGACTATCTGGTATAAGATCAATTGGGCAGTCATAAATTCTGTGAGGAGGAAGACTCTCTGCCTTGGTCTTACTGAAAACATCACTGAAGTCAAGCAAATAATCCGGAAGAACATTGTCTTGTTGCTGGATACACATCAAGGGGTAGTTGGAGTAGCAGTTGTGCTTACAGTATGAGGAATCCAATTTAAGAGATAGGTTAGCCCATATGAAAGTTGGTTGATGCAATAACAACCACGGGAGACCAAGGATAATTGGGAATAGAGGGGATGGAATAATGTCGAAGACCATAGTCTCTACGTGGTTGTCAGTACAGGTGACCAGAATAGGGGTAGTTTGGGATAGGATAGGACCTGAAGTGGAGGTTGAACCGTCGATAAAAGTGACAGAGAGTGGAATTTGCTTGAGTACAGAGGGAATATTATTGGACTTAACAATCTCTGAATCAATAAAATTCCCGCAGGCACCTGTATCAACCATGGCATCAATGGTGGTATTACTGTGTTCCCACTGTAAAACAAGAGTAACAAATGTGAATTGGTTAGAAGGGGTGTGTGGGTGTTTGGTATTGTAAATATTAGAGATTATCCCTTCGTTATTCCTCATGAGAACAGGACAAGTGGATACTATATGATCTGGCGACGAGCAATAGAGGCAAAGGTTGTGAGCTCTGCGACGCTGCTTTTCTGCGGGAGAAAGAGGCCCTTTAACAGTTCCAAGTTCCATAGGAACCGCTCTAGGTGAGGTATTATACCTCTTGGGGGGTGAGACTGAAATGGAGCAGGCACGTTCAGCCTTTCTTTCTCTTAGTCGTCGATCAATAGTGAGGGATAATTGCATTAACTCTTCTAGAGAGGATGGAAGCTCAATGCGAGCAATCTCATCCTTCATGCCCTCAGAGAGGCCTATGCGAAATTGGTTACGTAAAGCAATATCAGTCCATTGAGTGTCCCTGCACCAACACTTAAATTCGGATATGTATTCCTCGACAGGTCTCTTCCCTTGTTGAGGTTTCTAATAGTATTTTCCGCAGTAATTTGTTTATGGGGGTCCTCGTATAAGAGGGACATCTCGTCTAAAAAACTATTAAATGATCCCAGAAGGTCACCATTCTCTTCAACATAAGCGTCAGCCCAGACCCTGGGTTCTCCTTTGAGATAAGAAACCATAGTAAGAATCTTGACCCTGTCTGAATAGTAGGTACGGGGGCGTAATTCATACATAAGACGGCAGGAGCTGACGAACTGACGGAAAAGTTTTCGGTCCCCTGAGAAGGGGTCTGGGGGGCAAACCTTTGGTTCAGGCCTATCACGGTGTTGGGCAAGAGCTTGATTCCGCATCACATCATTTTCTAACTGAAGCTCATTCATGGATGCAGTGAGGGTCTCTACTCTCTGTGATAGGGCAACTAAATGATTAGCAAGTTCTCCTGGATCCATCTGAAGGAAAAATTATACTGTACAAAAATTTTTTTTTATTTTTTTTATATATATATAGGTTCTGTTATTATGTAATATCCCACTGCACCTCTTCTGACATATAACCAGATTCCCTGCAAGACTACAGAGGTAACTCAGAATTGCCCACTAGATCACTCTCAGTATCACAGAAAGTTTGGGGATAAATCATCATGCCCTCTGAGTACAAGACCTGCGGTGTATGAGACCCTAGCCTGTTCTGACAGGAGCTCAGGTTGCTAATGGTGAGTTCAGGTACACACAAAATAAAGAAGTCTCATCTATGAGTAGGATCTGTAATAGGAGTGATTCAAGGAGCTGAAGTAAATGAAATAACTATAGCCTAGAGTTGCGGCACATTAGACCTAGTAAGGAAAGTAGCAAGTCCGTCAGGACACATATACTTGCAGTTCAGCACTCAACTACAGTATAATGGAATCAGAGGAGAGCGAGATGCCTGGATAATAAGCAGCCTGTGTGGATCCAAACTGGGACACGGAGAGGACGTGGTCGGGAGCTCTTCCTGGGTGCAGGTTAATGCGGCTACAGGACGGAGGGTGTCTGTACGCAATAACAGAACACCCTACCGTCATCTCTGGAAGTTTAAATAGCCGATCTCGCGGTTAATTGGCAATGTGCGCTCGGCGCGCTTCCGCATTCCAAGCTGGAACGCAAGGTCCGTGCACCGGAAGTGACGCGGAGGTTTGTGAAATACGGAGCGCAGCTGTCTGCTATAGGAATGACTGCGCTAGAGCAACAAGTATAAGGAATATTATTACAAGTGGTTAAAAAAAGTATAAAACATTTCCAGTGAATTTGTAAAATATGAGCTTTTGAATGGAAATTCCTACCCTGTGTATGCTCTATCGGACTTTTGTTGTCAGAATTTCCGGCAACAAAAGATTAAGAGCTGGTTCTCAGATTTTCAGGCGGAAAAAAATCGGAAAATGTAACGTCTGTAGCAATTCCGACATGCAAAATTCTGATGCATGCCTGGAAACAATTTGACACATTCTCATGCATTGAACCTAATTTTCTCGGCTCATCGTAGTGTTGTGCGTAACCGCATTCTTGATGGTCGAAAGTTCAGAGAACTTTTGTGTGACCATGTATATGCAAGCCAAGTTCGAGCGGAATTCTGTCGGAAAAAACATCCAAGGTTTTTCCAATGGAAAATCCGGTCGTGTGTACGTGGCATTACTGTTAATCATAGCTGTTTCAATAGTATGTGCATGTCAGAGAGTGTAGTCCATTATAAACTGGCAATATTAGAAAACTTTAAAAATCATAGGATATACTACTGTACCTCCTATTTTTAAAAATAGAAAACCAAAACTGCTTCAGATATAAAGACAAGGGACAGCTGAATATATCTTTAGCGGTTTCCTAAAACCTAAAATCTTAATGGCTAAATAATGTCTGTGTTGAAGCACTTGTTAAGCTCCAGCATTTGGTAAGCTCATAATGCTGAAGCGTTTTGGCCCCTTTCACTCTCCTTCACATTCTTAGTGGCTAGCAAGGCTGCCCATCTTAATGATAGACAAATAGGAATGCTTGAATGTGGGGCTTAGCAGTAAAGGTTAAAACTACACAGAATTGTCAAATCTTTGCCTGTCAAAGCAGGCTGGGATTAAGCTCTGACAGGAGCAATGTTAGGTGGCTGGGTATATGGTGAGATAGCTCTAAGGCCGCGTACACACGGTCGAACATGTCCGCTAAAACTGGTCCGCGGACCAGTTTTCCAGCGGACAAAAGTTTCTAAACATGCCTAGAAACTTGTCCGCTGGAAAGCTGTCCGTCGGGACATGTCCGATGGTTAGTATGCGCAACCATCGGACCGAAATCCCGCGCATGCGTCAAATTGATTAGACACATGCGTGGAAGCATTGAACATCCTTTTTCCAGCACGTCGGTGTGTTCTACGTCACTGCGTTCTGGTCCGCGGGGATTTTGGTCCAATGGTGTGTACACACATCAGACCAAAAAATCCCTTCAGACATGTCCAATGAAAACGGTCCGTCGGACCTGTTTCATCGGACATGTCTGATCGTGTGTACGCGGCCTAAGTGACAAAGTTTCTTTAAAAAGAGATGGAAAAATAATTCATAAAACTCTGAATCCTTAGTTTCCACAGACTAAAGCCCTGTACACATAATCGGTTTGTCTGATGAAAACGGACCGATGGACTGTTTTTATCGGATAAACCAATCGCGTGTGGGCCCCATTGGTTTGTTTTCCATCTGTGAAAAAAAATAGAACATGTTTAAAATTTATCAAAGAAAATTACTGCGCTTAACAAGCAGAAATGACAATAAATTACAAGCAGCAACCACTAGGTGTTACACACACACTAAATAGTACAAGAAAGAAAAGATGGAGTTGCGCTAAAAATAAAAAATAAATGAAAAAAAAAGTATTGAGTGATGACCAAATGGTTATAATACCATGTGCAAGAAAAATATTATGTGAATCTAAAGTCCAGGTGTACTCAAAAAATTGATGAAAATCAAAAGAGTATAAGTGGAAGACCAAAAAAAACGTTAAAGAGTCCTTGATGGGCAGTTGTGTGAAAAAAAGTTGTTTACTCTGCTACAAAACTGTAAATATGATAAACAATGGAGGCTTACCAGAAGGCAAGCATAACGTGCTTGCGGCTACCACCCAGCCAGGGCCTTTAGGAGTCCACAGTAGGTTGATACAGCAGGAAAGAGGGTTGAGAGGTTGTGGGTAGCTCCAGGTGTATCAGCAGTTAATTGCCATAAAAAGTTATTAAATAAACATAGTGAAGTACGTCAAACCAGCACATTGAACAATAAAAAATAATATATAAGGATGTCCTAGATAGTGACTTGAAATTACACCACCACCGTGTCACCAAATAAATTGAAGGCTTACCAGAAGCCAGATAGATATCGCATAGGAGAGGAAGCCTTGATTAAAAAAAAAACAGTGGAGCAGCTGTTGCCAGGGTGTATTAAAGATCAAGGTGGATGCAGCATCAGTCCCCCACCAGCTCTAAGACATTTGGAGCTTGGCAGAGAAGCAGTCCAGGAACGCTGTTATTTAGTCATCCAGCCCTGGGGACAGGACATGACTGGGCTGACTATGCACTGGATTTTTGACTGATATTGTGTAGGCAAGACTAATGAAAGTCAGCTTCATCGGATATCCGATTAAAAAATCCATCGGATTAGATTCCATCACATATCCGATCGTGTGTACAGGGCATTATACAGAAATAAGAATAGTAATGATCACTCAGCTACAAGACAAGAAACACAGCATGCATTGACAGCTGATTAATATTAACTATATTTTAAACTATGAATAAACATCATGGCCCAGATTCACAGAGCGATTACGCCTGCGCAACTGCTGTTGCGCGTGCGTAAGTCTAAATGTGCGCGTGCGTATAGTTGGACGCGATTCACAAAACAATATACGCCAGAAATCTACGTTTTTTGGTCCGGCGTAATTGAATTAGACATTCGCTTCCCTTCGTGCAAAACTGCGCTAGACACACCATTGATTTGCTAGTCAAATATGCTAATGAGGGAGTTACGGGGATCCACAAAAAAACGCAGTTGCTGCGCAGGCTACGCGATGTGCGCAACAGCAAAATGTTCTGTCTAAAGTTAGAGGACCTAAAAGCTGGTCTAAATTTTGAAAAAAAGTCTAATTGTCAGATAAAGCAACACTGTTAGTGAGGAGTTCAGCAGTCACACGTGTTGCCCAACAATCTGTATGCCAACATGCCAGGGGCATCGTCGCGCATAGCTATACTACTGACTTTAGATGAACAAAGAAGGAGGAGGGCACGGAGGATGGCACTAAGGAGGGCACGGGAGATGTTTTTTTTAATTTTTTCATTTGCTTATATAAAATTTACAATTTAAATTAATCTAATACAATATTCTTATCTGATACAAGCCCCTCACTCTTCACTTGATATATCACACACGCATAGACATCTATGGCATGAGTGATTCTGAGGTGTCTCGCATCTTCAGATTCACCCCTCATGCCATCATGGAATTACCACAACCTTGCAGGAGGACATCAGCAGCCCAACACATGACACTACCCATGACACCCATGACAGCTACATATACAATCAGAGCCCCATCCCCACAGATTTCCAACAGAACATGTATGGGGACAGCTGGCTGGTTGGTGAGTGACATGGGTGGCAGGCATGACTATCCCCTCCCGTGATGCACACCTCACAAGTGGCACATGCATGACTAACATCCTCCTGTCTTTTCCCTTCAAGGTGACTCTGCATATGCACTGGTACCCCATCTCATGACCCCATCTCATGCCAGCTCACATTATGCATCTTTGCACGTTAAACACACACATTAATCATGGCACAATGAGAATGCATGCATGCACACCACTGTGGTCCCTAGCACACACACCCCACATCCTCATCACATTGGATTGGCACCAGTCCACCATGCAGGACTTGTGAGCTGCAACGCCATGCCACGGCTCCAATTATGTCACTGTACATTCATACACCATTCACACAGACCTGGCGATCACTTCTCCACCACAAATGAGGGTGACACCCCTTTTCCCGCAGGAATATCACCCCCACATTCCAAAATCATACACAAACAGAACCAAAAAAATTAAATAAATGACGAGCAAAAATAAAAAATGCCCAGCAAAAATATAATTTAAACAAAATAACAACAAAGACATAAAAGACAAAAATCACTCTGCAAAACAGTCCCCAAATATCTCAAAGACACGTCACAAACAAACAAAAGCACCTTGCTGTATAGGGAGGGATACAAAGGGATGTACTTTTGCAAAGGAAGTGCATTTGTGTCTGTCTATTTATGCTGTCTGCGTAGTTCATAAAGTTGCCCTAGTCCATTTCCAATTTCACTGATTGCGCCGCTCCCGAGTTGTGAGCATGCGCACAACGGAGCTGACATGGTTTCCTTCACGCGCGCATGCGCGAGTCGGCCGGCCCTTCATTTGCATGGGGTCACGGCTCATTTCAATGTAACACGCCCACGTCCTTCCCAATTTGTATTACTCCTCCTTACGCCTCAGGAAAAAACCTTACGTTTGCGCAAGCTCTTGCGTAAAAGCTACGTGAATCGCCGGATTACGCGGCTAGATTGCGCAAGTCTAACGGAAAAGTGGTGCGCTACGCCGGAATGATAATGCGCCGATCTACGTGAATCTGCCCCCATATCTTCAACAATGATTTTTTCTAACATTAGTAGAATCAATTCTAAACATATTACTACGTATATATATATATATATATATATATATATATATATATATATATATATATATATATATATATATATATATATATATTAATTGCTGTCAATTATCAATTTAAATTTAAAATACTCAAATTCATCTTCTGAAATCAATATAATGTACAATAGCCATGGTATTAGTATTTTAGTTGTTTGCATTATTCTTAAAGAATTAATATACTTAATACTTTACATTTTAGCTATTATTCTTTTCTTAGACCTTTATTTGTGTTTACAGCACTCTTCTATCCTTTGAAATAAATGAGCCATTGTTACCAAAGGGAATACACATTGGTAGTTAATACAATCTCTCTGTGTTATCATGCTTCAATTTGTCTCAATTTCCTTGACTACTGTGTTAGTACGGGAAGATCACAGAGGGGACATATGGTATCACCAAAAGGTGGGAGCATTCATATAAATGTCCATATGGCTCATACAATGCATTGGAATCATCTGCAAAATGTCTTGTGGAGGAAAGCTGGTGGGAGGCATCATGTTAACACCAGAAATCTTACTGAAATATACGAACTTCAAGTAAAATTAAATCTGGGTTTACACTTAAAAAGTTCTTATGAATGCATTGCTGATACATTTATATAATTATAGGACAAGATTTTGAAAACAAATTCATGAATGTGTGAGATGGTACATTCCACATGGCATTCTATTGGTGAAAACAGGTCTTATAATGGAATCATTGGCCAGAAGTCTCATCATAACTATTAGCAAAATTTCAGTTCACAACCTTAATAATTTACCTTGTCGGTAGTAGTGATATTATTTTGCAAAAGCAGTGCATCCAAGCCCCGTGGCAGAGGACAACTTTTGTGATTAGATGTTAATATATTAAAGTTGAACTCTAGGCACCTATTACAATACCAGTTGGTGTGGTTATGTGTTCATTAAAAAAAATATATACAATTATTATTAAATGTAACTAGTTGAAGTAGTTTCTTCTTCCTTGTTATCAGCCTCTTGTAATTCTCTGTACAGTAGCACTCTGCTGAAGACTAGGGGAGGGATGGGCAACACTAGGAGGTATGCTGCAGCGCAAATATGCTGATGTGGAACATGCTGACTGGTATAAAGAGCAGACTGATGAATCATTACCTTTTCAATACTGGGCACTTTCACCCACTTCCTGCCCAGGCCAATTTCCAGCTTTCAGCGCTGTCACACATTTAATTAAAATTGCGCGGTTATGCAACACTGTAGGCCAAATTAAATGTTATAATATTGTTCACACAAATATTGTTTTTTTTGGTGGTATTTATTCACCACTGGGTTTTTTATATTTTGCTAAGTAACTTTAAAACAACCAACATTTGGAAACAATCCCCCAAGTTTTTCCTTTGTTTCTGTTATAAAATTTTGCAAATAAAAAATGGTTCTTCATGATTTTAGAGCAAAATGTGTTCTGCTACATTTATTTAATGACAATGAGCCAAGTCAGTGTATATTATTTAATCTATAGGAAAGTTACAGAGTCCAAAAACTTTCGTATATACAGTATCTGAAAATTGATCAATCCTGATGTACTGATGGCCTATCTCATTTCCTGAGGCCCAAAAATGTCATAACGATACAGATATCCCCACAGACAGTCCAAGGTATTTAATAAGAGGTATGGGGAAGTTTTTTTTAAAGTTGTCGTTTTTTGTCATAAGCTTTTGGAAAATTAAGAAATTATTTATATATATTTTTTTACATACTGCCACAATGCAGTACAGTGTCATCATATAACTGGTGTTGCGGTGATCAGGGACACTAACTGTGATCAGTAAAAAAATAATAATAATAAGGGAACGTGGCAACCGCCTTCAGAGATGGCCACATGAGCTGATTGAGCCTTCCTTAACCGAGAATCTGAAGGAACCTGTACACTGCCTGCTTTGGTAATCTCCTGGAGTACAATAGAATGTCTCTCCACCACAGGGAAGCACTGCACCCAATCAAAATGTTAGGTTTCTTCTCAGTCCTGCCAAAAGGAGCACACCAAGATGACAACTGGAGACATGTTTTCCTGCCTGCCGACAAACCTTTTGTGCCTGCTTTCCAAGAAATTGTTGCAGATTCCACAGCAAACTCCAGTGGTGCTGGCACTTATGGGGCTCTGGACTGTCCTCTCCCTCCAAGAGGAGCCTGGCCAGGTCCAGGCTGAGGCCAGATTCTGAACAGAGGATAATGATCCTTTGATCAAGAGTTAAGTGGTCACTCTGCCTGCCAGCCCGCAAAGCCTTCCTTAGATGACCCCTTCAGCTCATTCCCAACACAGGGTTTGCCTGTATCTGATACTGCACTAAAAGACATGTTACTCTCCCTGCGGGCTTCACTCCAAGTGATTTTTTTTCCTGCATTCATGAGATTAAACCAGATGTGGGTGACAGGCTCAATCATGTAGAAGATCACATGGGGAATATTTGACCTCCTTTATTACCTTAGTGGATGCCCATGAGGCCAAAACGATGACCTGACTTGGATAAAGAATAAGATTGCTGATCTTAAAGACAGGTCATGGCGTAATAATCTAAAAATCCATGGGAGACTGGTTCTTCTTTTAAATTGCCCCATGCTGAATTCACCATTGATAGGATTCAGAGATTCCCTAAACCTCAATTTCTTCCTACGCATTTACCAAAAAATTTCCTTTTGTGCGTACACTTCTATCAGGCCAAGGAAATGCTGCTGGATTTCTTTCATAATAAGGAGTATCTACCTGAGCAAGCAGCTGGCATCAAGGATCTTGAGAAATGCAATGGTATGAGTGACTGAGTAGCAAAAGGTGTATTTAAGTCGTAGAAGAACTTGACAGGGGCGGTATGGAGCTTTGGTCCATCAACAGTGAGAGATAGGGTCGTTCGCTGGGGAGATTATTGACAGGTGTAGGCTCAAATATATCATGTGGCAACATCAGTGGAAGGATAGGGTTTAACAAAACAATATAACCAGATAACACAATCAAGAAGAAGGTGCATATAAAATAGGCCTGCAATGCACTTCCCGGCGCCAGAGGATATTGCTACAGCGATTTGTAGAGCAACACTGGAAAAGGATATATATGTTCTTATAAACAATATATTGTGACAAGGTCGCAGAAATAGCGGTAATGTAATGCAGCAAAGTCGCTGATCTTAAGCAATAAATACGGCTTTATTGCACTTAAAAGAAATAATACAAAACAAAATGGCCTACTCCAATTTAGGAGGCTAACTAACAGTAGTGTCCCTCACTACACTGTACTGGAGGGGCTATTCCAGCCTCCAGTATAAAACAATCAGAATAACAGTCCAAATAAACAATTATCTGTGACAGACCTTGTTCCTCCAATGCAGACAGTTTCCAACCTGTCCGTCCAGCTCAGCATACCTCTTACACTGAGCTCTCACTTTCCACTTCCCTACCAGGTGACTGTTAATTAACCACTTGACTACTGGGCACTTAAACACCCTTAAAAACCAGACCAATTTTCAGCTTTCGGTGCTCTCACAGTTTGAATGACAATAACTCAGTCATACAACACTATAACCAAATGAAATTTTTGTCCTTTTTTTTCCCACAAATAGAGCTTTCTTTTGGTGGTATTTCATCACCTCTGCGGTTTTTATTTTTTTTGCTATGAAAAAAGAACAACATTTTGCAAAAAATAATAATTTTTCTTCATTTCTATTATAAAATTTTGCAAAAAAGTAATTTTTCTTCATAAATTTGGCCTAAAATGTATACTGCTACATATCTTTGGTAAAAAAAATAAAAAATGTTGGATATTATTTAGTCTGGGTGAAAGTTATAGGGTCTACAAGCCATGGTACCAATTACTGAAAATTGATCAATTTCATCACACCTGATGTACTGACAGCCTCTCTCATTTCTTGGGACCCTAACATGCCAGAAAAGTACAAATACCCCCCAAATGACCCCTTTTTGGAAAGGTATTTAGAAAGAGGCCTGGTGAGTTTTTTAAAGTTGTAATTTTTTCCCACAATTCTTTGCAAAATCAAGATTTTTTTTTTTCATCAAATTTTCATATTATTAGGTTATTTTTCACACACAGCATATGCATACCACAAATTACACCCCAAAAAACATTCTGCTATTCCTCCCGAGTATGGCGATACCCCATGTGTGAGACTTTTACACAGTGCGGCCACATACAGAGGCCCAACATGCAGGGAGCACCCAGGCCAATTCTGACATTTCTCTCCTACATGTAAAAATCATCATTTATTTGCTAGAAAAATACATAGAACACCAAAACATTATATAAAGATACCTCACATGTGTGGTTTGAACACCGTTTTTATATGTGGGCGGGACTTGCGTATGCGTTCGCTTCTGCATGCGAGCTCGCGGGGACAGGGGCGCTGTATGCCCAGAGTATTGCTAAGTATGCCCAGAGTATTGCGGAGTATGCCCAGAGTATTGCCAGAGTATTGCCCAGAGTATTGCGGAGTATGCACAGAGTATTGCCCAGAGTATTGCGGAGTATGCCCAGAGTATTGCGGAGTATGCCCAGAGTATTTCAGAGTATGCCCAGAGTATTGCAGAGTATGCCCAGAGTATGCCCAGAGTATGCCCAGAGTATTGCCAGAGTATGCCCAGAGTATTTCCAGAGTATGCCCAGAGTATTGCCAGAGTATGCCCAGAGTATTGCGGAGTATGCCCAGAGTATTGCCAGAGTATTGCGGAGTATGCCCAGAGTATTGCCAGAGTATTGCCAGAGTATGCCCAGAGTATGCCCAGAGTATTGCCCAGAGTATTGCCCAGAGTATTGCCAGAGTATTGCCAGAGTATTGCCAGAGTATGCCCACATTATTGCCAGAGTATGCCCACAGTATTGCCAGAGTATGCCCACAGTATTGCCAGAGTATGCCTGAGTATTGCAGAGTATGCCCAGGTGACTATTGCCCAGTATTGCAGAGTATTGCAGCAGGGATGGCTGAGCAGGGAGGGAGGGATGGATGGATCTGTGACTACATTTGTCACAGATCCAGCCCGCAGCACTGCCGCTGCCATCCGCTCCCTCCCCTCTCCTCTCACACTGTACCGATCGGTACAGAGAGAGGAGGGAGGAACCGGCGTCATCACATGACGCCGCTTTGTTGACAAGTGATCGCTCCGTCATTGGACGGAGCGATCACGTGGTAAACCGCCGCTATCAGCGGCGATTTACCGTGATCCGTGATGCGCCGGGTCCGGAGGACCCGGCGGTCACGGATGTTCCCGTGTGCGCGCCTCAGGAGGCGCGCGGGAGCGCGATTCTGAGAGGCCGTTAATTAACGGCCACTTAGAATCAAGCAATCGCCCTGTAGCCGTACTTTCGGCATAGGGCGGTTGCAAAGTGGTTAATAGGGGGAAGAGAGGATGTTTACCTGTTGGCCAGGCTTAACCCCTTCCAGGGCAGGGAAAAGTTACTTTTCCAGCCTCTCACTGGTGTACATACAATCGTGTACCCTGTCACACATCCTCCCCCCCAGCTTAACACTTAGGTGGGAAGCGGCCAGCTATGCAAAACCCATGTACTCGGGACAGAGCATCTGCATTACTGTGGAGGAGACCTGCCCTATGTCGTACCACAAAAGTAAAGGGCTGTAGGGACAGAAACCACCTCGTGACCCGAGCGTTCTTGATAAGGGTAAACCGCCTGCCCAACAAATAGTAGTGGAGTGTTTCTACTGCCCACTTGATCGCCAAACACTCTTTTTCCACTGTGGCATAGCGCTGTTCTCAAGGTAACAACTTCCGACTCAAATACAGCACAGGGTGTTCCTCACCATCCACATATTGGGACAAAACTGCACCAGACCCACCTCTGAGGCATCGGTCTGGAGAAAGAACTCCTTTCCAAAGTCAGGAGCCACAAGCACAGGTTGGGCACAAAGCGCTGCCCACAGACCAGCAAAGGCTTCCTCAGCCTCGCTGTTCCACTTTACAGTGTCTGGACTTCTGGCTTTAATAAGGTCAGTAAGCGGAGCAGCCCTCGTAGCAAAGTGAGGAATAAACCTCCGATAGTAGCCTACAATCCCCAAGAAAGCTCTGACTTGTTTTTTCCTCAACGGTCTGGGCCAGCTCTGTATAGCTCCTATCTTGTTCATTTGTGGTTTAACAAGTCCTCTGCCAACCAGGTAACCCAAGTATCTAGCCTCTGCTAGACCCAAGGCACATTTAGAGGGGTTAGCTGTCAGGCCCGCTCTTCTAAAAGTGTCCAACACTGCCTATACTTTATCCAGATGGCTTTCCCAGTCCGGGATATGAATGATCACATCATCCAAGTATGCGGCTGCAAACTCAGTGTGGGGCCTGAGCAACTTATCCATTAGCATTTGGAAAGTGGCTGGAGCTCCATGGAGGCCAAAAGGCATGATCCTGTACTGGAATAGGCCATCAGGAGTGGAAAAGGCTGTCTTCTCTCGGTCGCGCTTTGTCAATGGGATCTGCCAATAACCCTTTGTCAGATCCAACGTGGTGAAGAACCTATCTTTGGCTAATCGCTCTACTAGTTCATCCACCCTAGGCATGGGGTAGGCGTCAAACTTAGACACCTCATTTAACTTCCTGAAGTCATTACAAAACCTGATGGACCCATCAGGTTTGGGCACTAGAACAATGGGGCTGGACCACTGGCTGTGAGACTCCTCTATCACTCCAAGCTCAAACATTTTCCTGACTTCAGCCCTTACAGCTTCCCTCTTGGCCTCCGGAATGCGGTAAGACTTTACTCTTACAACAACCCCTGGTTCTGTAATAATGTCATAGGTAATCTCTCGGGTTTGTCCAGGGTTGGGGGAGAAGACATCATTATTCCTCTCAACCAAGCCTCTAGCTTCTTTTATTTGCTCAGGTGTCAGCTCTGGAGAGATTTTCACCTAAGGACTAGGTGCCTGTGGACCAGGTGTGGTGTCCCCCACTGCAGCCATGCAGTCCTCTCTAGTCCTCCATGGCTTAAGAAGGTTTATGTGGAACACGGCCTCCTTCTTCCGGCTGACTAACTTTATAATTTACTGGGCTCACTTTTTCTAAGACCTCATAGGGTCCCTGCCACTGTGCTAGAAGTTTGCTTTCTGCGGTGGGTACTAGAACCATTACTCTGTCCCCCCTTTCAAACTGTCTCACTAGGGCCCTCTGGTCATAGTATTACTTCTGCCTACTCTGCGCCTGCTCCGTATGCTGGCGAACAAGAGGGGCAATCTGAGCCATATCTTCAACTTACTGGAGGACATTGGTCCCAGTTACCCCCTGTTCTTCCCAGGTTTCCTTTAGGATATCCAGTATACCCCTGGGATGCCTACCATATAAAAGCTCAAACGGGGAGAGGCTTGTAGAACTTTGGGGAATCTCTCAAACTGCAAACAACAGGTAAGGAAGTAACAAGTCCCAATCCTTCCCATCCCTGCTAACGACTTTTCTTAACATCCCCTTTAGGGTCAGGTTAAACCTTTCTACCAACCCATCTGTCTGGGGGTGATACACTGACGTTCTCAGAGTCTGTACATTAAATAGCTGACATAGCTCTTTCATAATACGGGAGACAAACGGTGTCCCCTGATCCGTGAGCAATGTCCTGGGGATCCCCACCCGGGTAAACATCTGAACCAACTCTTTTGCAATACTTTTAGCATTCGCCTTACATAGTGGAATGGCCTCCGGGTATCTGGTGGCATAATCGAGGATGACAAGGATGTACTGGTGCCCTCGAGCTGTTTTCTCTAAGGGACCCACTAGGTCCATGCCAATCCTCTCAAACGGAACGTCAACTATGGGGAGAGGTATGAGTGGGGCTCTCAACTTCGGTCTGGGAGATGCCAGCTGGCATTCCGGGCAAAAAGCACAATACCTTTTAATCCCCTCATATACCCCAGGCCAGAAGAACCTCCTGAGCACCCGTTCTTGGGTTTGCTCCACCCCTAAGTGTCCTCCCAGAAGATGAGAGTGAGAGTAATCCAGGATTTTTCGGGTGTATGATGAAGGCACAACCAGTTGTTCAAGCTCCTGTCCCTCATCGGAGGTTACTCTGTAAAGAAGATCGTTTTTAAGGATAAAATAGGGATAGGCCTTTCCTGTTACCCCTTCCACTGGTACCCCATTAACCTCTACAACATTACTCCTGGCTTCCTGCAACAGGGGATCATCTGCCTGGTCACGGCCAAAGCCACTACCTGAAATATCCAGGATATCTGTATCCCCCTCATCGCCTTCACTGGTAGCCTCTGGGGCGGGTTCCGGTTGACCAACCTCTGCCTCATCTTCTGTCTGTTCGTGGGGCCCCGCCTCTCCTGGACTGCTCCCCACGCTGATTCAACAGGACTTCCTTGACAGACCTATTAAATCTTAGCTTGCTCTCCCTGCGTTCCCGTCTTGTTTTACCTCTTTTTGGATTAGAGATATACAAGTCAGGATGAGAAAAGGGAAATACTTCATGGACCCCTGTATTTCTCTGCTCCACTTCAGGTTCCCCTTGTTCTCCCATAACAGGGGGCTGTAACAGAGCGTGGAAATTAGGGAAATTCCTTCCTATTATTAAAGTATATGGTAGACGAGGAAATACCACTGCTACGATCCTTACCAAACTGCCCTGTACTAACACTTCTATGTTGGCAGTAGGATACCACACAGTACACCCATGAATACACAATACCCCCATGGTTGTATGCTTCTGAATCCAACAAGGTTTTACCAATTTACTGGCTACCAAAGTCAGGGCACTGCCAGAGTCCAACAGGGCCACTGTCTCTTGTTTGTCCAGTAGGACAGGTACTCGGAGGTGTCCCCCTTCTACCAGGCCTGCTAAACAAATGAGCCCGCAAAAGTCAGAGGAATCTTCCCCTAGTCCACACTGCATTGGCTCAGGAAGATTGGGGCATCTCGCCCTGACATGTCTTTTGGCGCCACACTCAAAACAAGTTATGGAGTTTCTCCTAGGGTGGTCCTCTTTCCCAGGGTTTTGACTTCTAAAGTCTGTTTTGGAAAAACAGGCTCCGGATCCGAAGTCTGCTTCCACTCCACTCCTCCGGTCTCCTGGTCTCTGTATTTTCCCGATCGTCCTAGAGAGAGATCGGTCCAAATTTTTGGTAGACATACTATCACAGTCCAGGGGATTTCCCTGAGTGATCCACTCCCGGAGGCCATTTGGAAGCTCTCTCACATAACGGTCCAGTACAAGCGCTTCTATAATCTGTGCAGGGGTTTGAGTCTCTGGTTTGAGCCACTTCCGAGCCAGATGAATTAAATCGAACATCTGGGATCTTGGCGCTTTTCCTTCTTTAAACCTCCACTTGTAGAAACACTGGGCCCTCACTGTGGAAGTCACCCCTAAGCGAGCCAGGATCTCTCCTTTCAGTTTGGGATAGTCTGCAGCAGCCACCTCATCCAGGTCAAAATATGCTTTCTGTGCTTCTCCCAGGAGGAAGGGTGCAATGATTCCAGCCCACTTTTCCGGGGCCCAGCCTTCTCGGGTGGCGGTCCATTCGAACGCCAGTAGGTAAGTCTCCACATCATCATCCGGGGTCATTTTCTGCAGACAGCTGCTTGCATGTATTTGGCTAACCCAAATGGTGGGTTAGAAGACCCTTGGGTAGTCATCTGATCCAGGGTTGCTTTGAGAATAGCATGGTCTGACTTTTGTGCTTCAGTCAAAGCTTCAATCTGCAAAGTCAGGAGCCTGTTGGTCTCCTGTTGTACTGCAGCTGCGGCAGCTGCCTGTCTACTAATCTCTTGTTGCGCTGCAGCGGCGGCAGCTGCCTGTCTACTAATCTCTTGTTGCGCTGCAGCGGCTTGTCTATTAGTCTCTTGTTGTGCTGCAGCTACCTGTCTATTAGTTTCTTGTTGTGCTGCAGCTGAGGCCGCTACCTGTCTATTAGTCTCTTGCTGCACAGAGACAGCTTGTAACTGTAATAAAAATCTTTAATTTGATGCTATAGCGCAGCTGCCCCTATACCAGGCAGCTGCGCTCCGTGATTCCTCTTCCCTGCGTCACTTCCGGTGTGCGCGCCGTGCGTTCCAGCCTGGAACGCGGAAGTGTGATTAGAGGTTTTCATGTCACTTCCGGGGCGCCCACCATGCGTTCCAGCGTGGAACGCGGAAGTGCGACTGCACCTCTCCTTCCCCGCGAACTGCGGGTATTTAAACGCCTAAGAATGACGGCAGGGTGTTCTGATATTTTGTTAGACACCTGCCGTCATGTTCTTGCAACCACGCACCTCGAGGATCCCCAAGATGCACTACAGCCCCTGCACCACTTCAACCTGGTAACCTAACTTCAAATACCAGCCTATCCTAGGCTTCCTGCTTTGGTCACCTTGTACCCTCTACGCCAGGACCGCTCCACCAGCCTGTACAGCTTTATTACCTGCTCAGAACTCTTACTTAAAGCCTGCAAAACCGCAAGTATTTGTGCTGGGAAGAGCACTTGCTTCAATGTCAGACCTTAATGCTAACAGCTCATTATACTTCTGCTTGTAGCTGCATGTTTCGCCTGGGACACTTTGCTTTCATTTCCAGATAGATGTGACATAACATTATCCATTTCTGTTCTTTAGCTTATTAATCCTGTTACTACTCAGATTGTGTGGGCTTTCGCTTTGCTGTATGCATCTGTTTCTACGGTACCTGGTTAATAGTACCCAGCTATGCTTATGCCACAATAAGGTAGCATTTAGTTTTTTACATGAATTACTTTGAGAGGTTGTGATGAACTAACCCTAACTTTCTGTGAAACTGAAAGTGAACTAGTGGTTTAACCTGAGAAACCTCTGCTACGTTAACAGGTTTTATCCATCAGTACTGGCCTGGTGTAACGTGACAGTAACAGGGCTTTCACAATATCTTCCATTTTCTGGGTCCTGTACCTTTAAGGCCACTGTAACTGTAAATTGACCGGTACAACAGCGAACATCCCACTTCTGACACCACTTGTGACAAGGTCGCATAAATAGCGGTAATGTAATGCAGCAAAGTCGCTGATCTTAAGCAATAAATACGGCTTTATTGCACTTAAAAGAAATAATACAAAACAAAATGGCCTACTCCAATTTAGGAGGCTAACTAACAGTAGTGTCCCTCACTACACTGTACTGGAGGGGCTATTCCAGCCTCCAGTATAAAACAATCAGTATAACAGTCAAAATAAACAATTATCTGTGACAGACCTTGTTCCTCCAATGCAGACAGTTCCCAACCTGTCCGTCCAGCTCAGCATACCTCTTACACTGAGCTCTCACTTCCCACCTCCCTACCAGGTGACTGTTAATTAATAGGGGTAAGAGAGGAGGTTTACCTGTTGGCCAGGCTTAACCCCTTCCAGGGCAAGGAAAAGTGACCTTTCCAGCCTCTCACTGGTGTACATACAATCGTGTACCCTGTCACAATATGTATATATAACAAATGGTATTAGTTATAGGTGAACACTCACAGGATATAGTGAGTATTAACCTGGCAGCGGCTATTTAAAATAAACGGAGAACCATTTAAAACATAATAAACATATTAAGGTGCATCAGGGATGACGCGGCGCACATAAAGCACGCACGTACGCCGAGGGAGGAGCAGTTCATGCCGAGAACCCAGCCGGTCGACGGGGGATGCAAGCGCCGGAAGATCGAGGGAGACACAGGCAGTTACGGCGGCGATGCGGGAGACGAGACCGCTGAGTAGGTGAGCGGCTGCCGAGTGTCTCACCTATACACACCGCACAACGGAGGGCTCCCCCACTCCATCCTCCTCTCGCCCCCCCCCCTGCTGCCCTCAGATGAAGCGGGAACTATAACAGGCATTTGACCTGGAAGCTGGAAACACCGCAAGAGGCTGACCCCCCCCCCCCAGTGGACCTGGACTGAGGTATCTATGCTGACAGCCGCAAATCCTGTAAAGATCAGGTAAAACAAGCTCCTTTTTTCTTTCCTGTTTATGTCTATTCTCTCCCCCATCCAAAATGGAGCCAGATAGCAACAGAAGGCATTAACATTGGAGGTTGGAGACATTTAAAACGGGTAAGAACTCTTTATTGCCCTAAATACATTCACTTGTGACAAAGGGAGGTGGTATTGGCAACCAATCACTGGTAGAAATTGCATCCCGGGAAGGGGTATACGGATATGGTGGAATAAGCTGCTGGAGGAGCTGGATACGTGGTGGGGCCCTATCTAGGAACAAGACACTGGGGGTTATGTCTGAAAATGTGCACGTAGTACCCCTGACATTATAAATAAGATGGGAAAGTTGTACATCTATTTATATTTTGCGGCATATATCCCTCAGTAGATAGATAGGCGCGAGGGTGTATGAGGGGAAAGGAGGCGCGTAGAGGAGACATTACCAGACTGGTTATGAAAGGTGGAATGATAATAGCTTGATATGGCGACAAGCGGACAAATAAATTGAGGTGGCTGAGACCAGACACCGAGACAAGGAAAGACAAGGAAAGGACCACGAACATAACAATACATAAAAGATTCACCGTATAAATTATATACACGGGCCAACCCAATCCCCTCAGGAACAGTGATTGATTACATAAATAGCGACTCCTGAAGTTTGCAAAAAAAAAAAAAAAACTGCAAACTGGGGAAACGGATAAGAACCAGGAGAAAATACAAGATGAGTAAGATCACCAGGGGATCAGCCCCGAAGACCCCCAAAGAAAATACAGCAACTAGCACTATCAGGCAGTATATGACCCAGGAAGGAAGTGTAAAAAGCCCTGGCGCAGCCAAAAAAACAGAGAAGTAGGGAGATACGAAAAAAGGAACAGGAGCTACAAACGCAACCAGTATAGATACCTCAGGAGAGAGTGAACAGGATACAAGCCACCGAGAAGAAACTAATGCAGATAAACAAATTCCCACAAGAAAGGAAATGGACGGGATGTTAAAGCGACTAGAAGAAACAATAAAGGTTGGAATAAAAACTGAAATCAGTACCCTAAGACAAGATATGGGCCACCTCCTAGTAAGGGTGGAGGAGACAGAAAATAAGTGCGAACAGCAAGCCCTCGAATTAAGCGAATTAAAAGAGCAGTGCAATAGAATGAAACAAAACCAGAGAATGCTGCAATATCGTCTGGAAGACCAAGAGAATAGAAACAGAAGAAAGAACCTAAGAATTTGCGCAATCAAAGAAGAAAGAGGAGATGATTTGAGAAAAATTATGAATGATCTCTTCCTACCTATGCTGGATAAAACAACAGAGGAATCCCTCAACATAGAACGGGTCCACCGCCTAGGAAGAGCGAAGAATAGAGAAAACGAGTGGCCCAGAGACCTAATAATAAGATTTAGACATTATGAAGATAAAGCAGAAATCTGGGCCAAATTAAGAAGAAATGCGCCTATGACCTATAAGGGATCTGAAATCCAGATATTTACAGACCTAGCATGGGACACATTGGCCAGGAGAAGACATCTTAAACCCCTACTAGAACAGATGCGGGTGCAAAATATAAAATATCAATGGGGGTACCCTGCATGCCTGATAAGTCAAAAAGAAGGCATATCAGCAAAACTGACATTTCCAGAGGAACTTGTAGCTTTCTGCCACAAGCTGAACCTGGTGCCACCAGAACTACCAGGATGGATAGAATAGGGAAAGAAAAGAAAAATAAAAAATCAGGCTTATATGTATAGGAACTGGGGGGTCGGGGAAGGGGGGTGGTGGGGAGGAGAATATGAGGGAAAGGTATTAGACCAACCCTCGTAAATAGGGGAGCCAAAAGAAGGGGGAAGGGCGTGGGTTAGGCTTTCCCTCAAAGCAAGAGAACCGGTAGGGAACGAGGATACCCACGGTTCAAAGGCCATGGCGTAGGCCTAGAGAGGGGGGGGGGAGGGAAAGGGGGATTGAGGGGGGGGAAAGGGGGGGAAAGGGGGGAAAGGAGGGTGGGTTCCCAAGGGTTCGTGGAAAAAAAAAAGAGAAAAGAGGTTAAATAGAAGAAAGAAAAAGAGATGGCAGACATAAAGTATATGACCTATAATGTCAAAGGGTTAAAAAACCGAGGGAAAAAACAAAAAATAATAGAGGAGATCAAGCACTATAGAGCAGACGTGGTCTTTCTACAGGAGACACATCTAACAGTATATTCAAAAGTGAGGTTATACTCTCCTGGATATCCGGTCTGGTACTATGGGGATTCAATCTCCAATCGTGCAAGGGGAGTGGCAATTGGGTTCGCGAGGGGAGTGAGGTTTGAAATAAAAGCAAGGATGACTGATCCTGAAGGGAGATACCTGTTTTTAAAAGGTAAAATCGATAATACAGAATATACCTTGGCAAATATATATGCCCCTAATATAGGACCGATTAAATACGTACAGAGAATCCTGGGAAAACTAAAAAATTTTGCGGAGGAGCATATGATTGTGATGGGCGATCTCAATTTCAGTATGAACCCTCGAGTTGATAGTACGTCCCAGGCGCAGGGGATGAGTAGCGTGCAGCTCCAAAAGATGAAACAAAAAATGCATGACAATCAAATAGTTGACGAATGGAGGGTATTACATCCAAACACACAGGACTACACGTTTTTTTCCCCTGCGCATGGGACATACTCCAGGATAGATCACATCCTGCTAGATCAGGGATCTCCAAACTACGGCCCTCCAGCTGCTGTGGAACTACACTTCCCATGAGGCATTGTAAAACTCTGACATTCGTAGACATGACTAGGCATGATGGGAATTGTAGTTCCTGAACACCTGGAGGGCCGTAGTTTGGAGACTCCTGTGCTAGATCATAGACTTCTAGATCGGGTTGTTAGGGTAGACATTGAAGTTATGACTCTGTCAGATCACGCACCGATGACCATAAAATTGAGATCTGCCCCACAGCAGAGCCAACTCCCGATCTGGCATTTAAATGAAAACCTGATAAGAGAGAACGGAGGGGCAGAAAGGGTGGAAAAAGAGCTTAAACTGTTTTTCTTAATAAACAAGGCTGAAGAGATCTCGGGAGCAATTATCTGGGAGGCACATAAAGCTTACATCAGAGGAATATTAATCTCAGAAGGAGCCAGGAAAAAAAAAGAGGGAGACGAGAAGTTCAAGATCTTAAGCCGAGAAATAATGAAGCTAGAACAAGAGCATAAAAAACAGAGCTGCAAAGAGACATTTCATAGGTTAACCCTGAAAAGAGAGGAACTTAGGGAGGTTTTAGAACAGAAGACAAAAAATGTTTTAAATTCTATAACGAGAGAGAGATATATGTGGGGAAATAAACCCAGTAGACTCTTAGCAAAAATGGTACAAAAAAAGAAAACCAGAAATTACATCGAGAAGGTAAAAAAAAATAATGGGGAGATGGCTTATTCAAACAAAGACATCGCTGAAACCTTCAAAACCTACTACGAGGAGCTCTATGCGATGGAACAGAAGGGTGGGCAACTAGATGATAAAGAAGCCAAAACAAGAGATTTCCTAGCGGAAGCGAAACTTCCCAAGATCGACAATATAACAAGATTAAACATGGATAGGCCGATAACGGAGGAGGAAATCAGAAAAGCATTAAAAGATACAGCATTAGGAAAAAGCCCAGGCCCGGACGGGTTCAGCGCACTATATCTTAAGAAATTTTGCAAAATTCTGATCCCAAGACTTTGTAAATATTTCAATGGCTTGGGATCAGAATTTGAAATAAGTAAGGAAGCGTCGGCCGCTTTAATAACGATTATCCTAAAGGAAGGAAAGGACAGCACACAATGCTCAGGATACAGACCTATCTCACTTCTAAACGCAGACACAAAATTATTTGCAAAGATCCTGGCTGAGCGCCTGAAAGAGGTCATGCCCCTCCTGGTCCACCCAGACCAGGTGGGGTTTATCCCGGACAGAGAAAGTAAGGATAACGGAATGAGGGCACTACTCCTGATCCAAAAGATAAAAGAGGATGGGTCCCCGGGTCTTTTCCTGTCGGCGGACGCCGAAAAGGCGTTTGACCGGGTAGACTGGGGACTCATCTTCCAAACCTTAGAAGAAATGGGAATAGGCAAAAGGATGATCATCTGGATAAGAACGCTCTATCGCCACACCACTGCAAAAATAAAAGTCAATGGTATGTTGTCAGACATGATCACAATACCAAACCTGACCAGGATACTCAAGCAATATGGAGCCATCTCGAATTTTAAAATTAATATAACTAAAACCGAAATATTAAATATAAACATTAATAAGTGCGAAGTGAAGCTTATAAAAAGCATATGTAATTTCCCGTGGACAAAAGAGTTAAAATACTTAGGTATAAAATTAGCCAACTCCATTAAAAAAATATATAAGATAAACTACGTTCCCTTGTTAAACGAAGTAAAAAATAACAAATAGACCAATCTCATGGTGTGGACGCATAAATGTCCTGAAGATGATCCTAGTACCAAAAATCCTATATAAATTCCTCATGATTCCAATAGCCCTCCCTCAACAATTTTTGAAAATACTAAATTCATTGTTAATAAACTATGTATGGAAAAATAAAAGGCACAGAATAGCCCTTGCGACGTTAAGACAGGACAAGCAGCAAGGAGGCCTGGCAATGCCGGATATAAGGAAATATCATCAGGCGGCTATATTGGCACGGGTGATAGAATGGGCCAGGGACAGGCCAATAAAAAGATGGGTACAAATAGAAAAGGCACAAGCAAAGGCACAATTAAGTAATATAATATGGATTCCTGCACAATATAGAGCACTAAATAGCACAACGTATGAATTAACGAGAGACACTTTAAGAGAATGGGATAGGATTCACAAAAAAATTGATAGGGAATATAATTCTCCACTAATGAACCTGAAAAATAATGCATATTTTGCACCGGGAGAAGAAAGGGTTGGCGGGAATTGGATAAAGAATAAAAAGATGCACTTGGGTGATATAATTAAAAAGGGCAGAATCCTGGCTTATGAAGAGTTGAAACTTAGAGTAAATGATTGGAAACTGGATGAATGGAGGTACAACCAGCTATGTCACTTCCTGCAACATCTACCCCAGCCTCTACGGACAGGAGAGGAGTTGACACCTCTGGAGAAACTGTGTAAAACAGGCAACTCAAAAGGCACGATATCACAATTGTATAAAATATTGTGTAAGATTGACGCGCCGGAGGAACCCCCATTCATTCAAAAATGGGAAAGAGAGTTAGGGACACAAAGGGAGAGGTACACGTATTAAAAGATACTGCGTTTGACTCACTCATCTGCAGTGGATGTGAGAACCGCCGAGACCAACTATAAATGTATATCAGGCTGGTATGCCACACCGGACAAAATTAGTAAGTTTAAAGAAGGACACCAAGCTGAATGTTGGCGAGGATGCCCTGAAAAAAGAACAATGGCGCACCTGTGGTGGACCTGTCCAAAAATCCAGGTTTACTGGGATCAAATCTTAGGACAAATAAAAGAAATTACCGGTAAGGCAATAAAAAAAGATCCCTGGGAGGTGCTCTTTCATGGAAGTCAAGAGGGAATAATAAGATATAAGAGATCACTCATACCCCACCTACTCAACGCAGCCAAAAGGTTAATACCTAAAAAGTGGCAGGAGATAGCTTGCCCACAGATCTGGGAATGGGTAGATGCGGTAGAGGAAACATTTAGAATGGAAGAATTAAAAGAGATGTTTTTCGAAAACAGCAGTGATTTCAGGGAAAAATGGAAAAGTTGGAAAGATTATAAAAAGACATGGAGCTATGCGGAAAGGTTGAGAACAAGGTAAATAGAAAAGTAAAAGCAACAACAAGACAGCAAATATAATAAAAACATCAAGTAAAGGAAAGGGAAAAAGGGAAAATCTAAAAGAGGAAAATAAGAACCACGGGAACCCAAGGGGGGGAGGGGTGGAAGGGAGGGAGGGGATGGGATATTGGGAGTGTGGAAAAATGAGGTATGGGTCTCTCGGCATATCCAAGGTTCCTTTTGTTTATGTGTTTTCTATAAAGGAGAGTAACTGTTAAATATGACTTAAAAGATGCATGGATTAAGGAAAAAAAAAAAAGAGAGAAATATGATAAAGCATAGATGCCACACATGATGCAAAACCGCTATGGAGACATAGAAAGCACAAAACCATGAGCTGCTCTCCAGTGATTGGTAAAAGCTGAAGTGGAAAAAAAAATAAAATAAAAAAAAAATAATAAACATATTAAGAAGGAAAATGGACAGTTACTTTCACTCCCCAAAGACATAGCCCAGAGATTTAAAGAATATTATGCATCTCTCTATAACTTAACTTCAACTTTGGGTAACCAGGACAAAACTGAATACCTGTTCTCAACGCATCTACCTAGGATACCCTCATTAGATCGTAAATAATTAGAAATACCAATTTCAGTAGAGGAATAAGAGGCAGCGATGAAAACAGTTAAAAATGGAAAGGTCCCGGGTCCAGATGGATTCACGATCCAGTATTATAAATATTTCCTCCCAATACTGGGGGTCCATATGACAAGGGTTTTCAATAAGATTGGCCGAGCCTCTGCATTCCCGCCGGAGGCACTTACGGCATATATTTTGGCATATATTTTGGCATATATATATTCCGAAGGAGGGGAAGGACCCGGCGGAGTGCGGGAGCTATCGCCCAATCTCATTGTTAAACACAGACCTAAAATTATTTACGAAACTGCTTGCCATGCGTTTACAGCCCTTACTAACGCAAATGGTACACCAAGACCAGGTTGGATTTGTCCCCTCCCGAGAGGCAAGGGACAATACAATAAAGGTCCTTAATTTGGTATGCCATGCCAATAAAACAAAAACGCCCTCTATTTTTTTGAGTACAGATGCGGAAAAGCGTTTGACAGGGTTAGTTGGAGTTTTATGTTTGAAGTACTGAAACAAATGGGACTAGGAGAGCAAATGCGGAAATGGATAGCAGGAGTATATACAACACCCCGGGCGTCGGTAAAAGTAAATCCCCGATGTTGTTTGCCCTCTAATTAGAACCTCTCTTAAATAAGATCAGGCAAAATCCGGATATACAAGGACTCCAAATAGGTAACCAGAAATATAAAATATCTGCTTATGCAGATGACCTAATGTTTTCACTATCCTGCCCCCAGGTCTCACTACCTAACTTGATGAAGGACATCGAAATATACGGGACAATAGCAGGCCTGAAGATTAACTATGCGAAATCAGAAGCAATGGGGGTAGCGCTCCCATCGAAAATGCTGCAAAACATACAACCTAAATTTAAATTTAAGTGGGTAGAATTATCCCTGAAATATTTAGGGATAAATATACCATCAAAACTGGATCAAGTGTTTGCGGAAAATTTCCCACCAGTATATAAAGAAGTATGCTCTTTACTAGATAAGTGGCACCAAGGGTTCCATTCATGGTTTGGTCGCTGTAATGCTATTAAAATGAATATTTTGCCAACATTTTTGTAATTATTCCAAGCTATTCCAATAGGAATACTGGGGGCTTATTTTAGACAGAAAAATATGATCTTTACAAAATGTATTTGGGGCAATAAACGGCCAAGAATAAATAGAAGACAAATGACTCTACCCAAGTGTTATGGGCGCCTAGCGGTCCCAGATGTGGCTAAATACCATCAAGCGGTTCATTTGGGAAGAGTCATAGATTGGCATAGACATAAAGGTCTCAAATTATGGATAGAATTGGAACAGGGGATGAGTCATATACCTCTGAATAGGACACCTTGGTGCTACGCGAATTTACCGGAACACCTTAAAAAACATCCCTTTACGGACCTACGATGGCAATAAGTGCAAAGCTCTGCCAAAATCCCAAAATTTTGTCAAAATATTCCCAATTATACCCAGTTTTGGGAAACCCAAGTTTTGGACCGGGGATGGAAGTAGGAGCGTTTTAGACACTCCGAGAGAGGGAATATAGTCAAGTATCACATTTTTTGGTATCAGAAACATGGCCTACAATATCGGCTTTGACGCAACCAGGGGGTGTATTTGAAATAAAATACTGGCAGGCAGTTCAATTACGACACTTCCTGGAGTCACTGGGACCGATAAACAGGCTTAAACGGGAACTGACTAAATTTGAAACATATTGTAACAAGAAGGAACCCCTCGATCGAACAATCTCAAAATGATATACGTTGTTAATAGCCCCAACAGAGAACTATGAGATGCGAGCAATAATTGAGAGGGGGAGGGACTTTAATAAGACCTTTACACCTGCCCAGTCCCAAAAGATTATACACTTAGCCTTAAATACATCAATATGTACTAAATCGCAGGAAGCAAACTACAAATTATTGACCAGGTGGTATTATACACCAGTAAAAATAAAAAGGTTTTCTCCTGAAGCTTCGGATAGATGTTTGAGATGCAACAGGGAACAAGGAACTCTATATCATATATATTGGATATGCCCTAAAATTAGGCAATACTGGCAAGATGTACAAAAAATTATTCAAAAAATGGTAACATGGTTAATACCGGATGATCCAGAGTTCTTCCTGTTGCATCTCTCACAACTATCGATACAGACATATACAAACTCAATAATATGTCACATGATCAACGAGGCTAAAGCATGTATAGCGAAAAATTGGAAAAGTTCCCACCCCCCAACAATAGCGGAATGGCTTAATAAGGTGAGAAACGTGGGAATCCTAGGGGACTTGGTATTAATGGCACAAAATAGAAAAGAGCAATATAATAAAACCTGGGCAAAATGGAATATATTTGTGCAATCAGAGGAAGGGAAGAGATTAATGGGAAATATAGTTGGGGAATAAACCCCCCGAGAAATGAGGAAAATAGAGGAGATTGGTAAGAAACAACTATGGACCCCTAAAGGGGTAGGAGAGTGGGAAGGAGGAAAGAGTGAAGTAGGGTGAGGATTTTTTTTTTCTTGGGGTGGGGAGGAGGGTGAGATATAAAAGTGTTAAAGTAGGTAGACAGAAATAAAGACAAGGACAATCAGAAGCAAGAGAAACATAATTTGTTCCTTTTTTTTTTTTCCGTAGTAGGATAGGCATAAGAACCTATAGATAGCTAAATTAGATTATGTATTATGTTTGGAGATACAATGGAATATATAATTGTATTGATAGATGTATCTTGTCCTTGAAAAATACATAAATAAAGAATATTAAAAAAAAACAAACATAATAAACAAAGAATCAAAAATCATAGAACTGGAGTTCAGATGATAAACAGCGCTATAGTAAATTGGATTGAGTCCAAACACATCTCTTAGATATCCAACAAGCGAGATAAAAGTTCTAAGGTGATAGGTGATCCTAGGAAAGATGATAGTGCTCCCAACACCAGTCCACAGTCTTCACCACAAAAGTGGGTCACACTCCCCCTCTGGGGTTTAAATTCACCACAAACAGACAAGGTAAAGCATTGAACAAAACTTCTCCTTATGTACACTTCTATCTCCACTCCAAGGGCTGCAGGGTTTAATCTCAGAACGAGGCACATAAAAAAACAGAGAAACATGCTTTTAGCTCTGCTTGCTCGGGCCATGCACAGAACTGAGCTGCTGACATCACTTCCGGTTTCCATGTATTCCACCATGCTGTTTATCATCTGAACTCCAGTTCTATGATTTTTGATACTTTGTTTATAACCAGATAACAGTCTAACTTTCTTGATTCAGTACCAGTTCAAACATGTGTGAAAGCATTTGTAACATTGTGATTCCCAGGTGGATTGCAAGGGGTGAAAAAAAGGGGGGGGGAGGGGGAGAGGGGTGGTGGGTGGGTTTGGGGAGTGGAGGGTGGAAGGTGGAAGGGTAAAAGGGGGAAGAGGGTGGGGAGGGGTACAGGGGAATCATAGAGAAGAGTATAAGGGATGTATGCAGAGGGAAATGGAAACCGCTGGCGGGGGATACATATAAAGAAGATACTACTCCCGGTCAGGAGGGGATAAGAAAAATAGATTGCACAGTGACACCACTCCAGTAGTCCATGGATCCAGTAGCTAAAAGTCTCAGCAGGTGTATAACGTAACGGGCGAGGCCTGGAAGGGAGGTCAGTGCGCAAGCTAGGAGACATGGAGATGGAAGGTGTTGTACACATGTACGGATACGGTCTCAAGTATAAAATATTGGGGGGGGCTGTGTTGTGACAGCCCAACAGTAGGTGGCATCAGAGGATATGAGGCTGTTCAGTAAGCCGTTCGGTTTGATATCCCGGTCAGATGAGCAGTATTGGGCTGAGCTAAACCATAATATAAGTCATTAAGAGTGCAGGGGCCTGGGAGGCGGAGAGGTGTGGGGACAGGGGGGAGGGAGGAATAGTAGGAGGGACAGAGAAGAGGGAGGACAGATAAATGAAAGTTCAATGTAGACATTGGGTGAAGCAATGCAATAGCACATAAGGCAAAGATAAATACTGTGTACAGTTGAATATAAATAATACCTATTGCGGATTGATCAAATGATGCAGTAATGTAAAAAAAAACGGCGGTGGGTGAAATCCTGTTGGCATAGTGGACCAGCGAGGTTTAATAAAAATAAAGCAAGTCTCTGCTTTGCACGTCGAACGCAGGGGGGTCTCGGTGACCAGGGAAAATCAGTGTTCCGGAGGGGTGCATTGTAGAAATCCTAGAGAAGGGGTAGAAGTTCAGGGATGCAAGTTACACCATTTCAGGCAAAAATATCAGACCGGATCGTAGGACGGGTTAAGGGGAGGGGGAGAAAAAAAATTAAAAAAAGCAGTAACATACGGAAGGGACAGGAATCTCTAATGCAGTCAGCAATTCCAGTGGAGGGTAGCATAGGGCACAAATGGTAATGGAGGGGGGAGGATGGAGTACATCTAGTAGAGTTGGAGGCAAGGGTAGGCTATCTGTGTCGGGTGCAGGAAGCGGCTGCACACCCAATCGCACAACACAGTGGGAAGAATGGCCATGCAGAAGGTGGGATGAGGCGGGGGGATCCGAGTGGTTGCAAGAGGGGAAGTGAGCAATAAAGGAAAGAAAGACAGAGAAATAAAGGTGATTGAACTTATCTGTTAGTCCTGGGAGTCACATGGCGGTGCACCTTCAGTGGTTGCGGCGAGCTCTGCGGGGTTGCGGAGCCGTCTGTGGGCTGGAAGGCTGACATCTAGACAGTTAATTCTGAGCAGGCCTGGAGATGGATGGTGAGCGGCGTCTTCGATAGCCGGTTGCTTGGGCATCCATCGGCTCCTCTCTGGGCGGGCGACAATGCAAGTTCGGACCGTCAAATTTGGCATACCATTGCGGTAGCTCCACATAGGAGATGTCCAGCAACCTGCAAAAATCTTCCAGTTCCTCAGGAACTCGCAGGAAGGCATTGCGGCCGAGATGTGAGGCAGACAGGGAAAATTGGAACTTCCAGCGGTACTGGATTCCCCTGGTACGCAAAACATCCAGCAGCGGACGGAGGTTTTTACGGTGTCGGAGGGTGATGGCAGATAGGTCTTGATAGACGTGGATCGCTTGTCCCTCATGATCTAACTGGGCTTTCGCTCGAGCTTTCCAGAGGATCTCCTCTTTCATTTGGAAGCTGTCTAGACAGCAGACCACATCCCTAGGGGGGTCAGTATCTTTGCCTTGAGGCCTCAAGGCCCTGTGGATGCGTTCCATTGGGATAGGCGTCTGTAGTGGTCTGTCAAGGATGTGGTTGAAGAGCTCTGTGATGGAGGGCAAGATGTGCTCCATCTCAACTGATTCTGGAAGGCCTCTCACTCTGAAGTTCTGACGATGACCTTGGTTGTCTAAATCACCGACGTGCCTTTGGAGGTCACGGAGTTGTAGGGTGTGAGCATCCAGCTTGTGGGTAACTTTCCTAAGGGCCGTGTGGTGCTGTGAGGTAGCGATCTCGATCTCCTACACCCTGGTTGTGATGGAGCGGATCTTGTGGCGGAGGTCAGTAATGGCCGCAAACAGCGCGTTTTTAATGTCCACTGCTACTTCATGCAGGTTGGTCAGGCTCGGTTGTTGAGGGACCTGTGAGGTCGCTGTACCTTGCAGAGGAGGAGAAGGGGTCATAGGTGTGAGGAGAATCCCAGCAGAGGTATGTGAGGGAGCTGAGGCGGGAGTTTGTGCCGCCATGTTGGACCTCTGTGTCCAGAATATGTCCGGAATTTGCTGGGTCAATCTGCCGCCAATGTCTCTCAGGGAGCGTGAATGGGAGGCTGAAGAGTGTCGGGAAGAAGTCCCCATAGTTTGGTAGTCAGGATTTGGCGTTAGTCTCCTGTAAAAGCCAGAGTATGGCTGTGGTCTGTCAGAGCTCCAGAGCTAAGCGGCCATCTTCTTCCAAGGCAAACCACGCCCTCGCAATATATTTTGGTTCCACATCCCTTGCCCTTCAGCTTGAGGAAGGGGTGCAACTACCACGTCATATGGAGCCTGTACCTCTCGAAACGCGTCCCATGCCAGTGAAGTCAGCATCCCTTGCCTGCCATACCATCACGCTCTACGCTATGTGGTGCCCCGTTATGGGGGACCGGGATGCCTTGCAGCCCCCCAGGGGGAGGTGCTGACTCCTCCCCCACCGTGGGGGTGTCCCTTATCGAGGCTCCTTGTAAGCCCCAGCGGGTCGATCCATCTCCCTGGGGAGGATGGGGGTGCCCTCCTTGGTCCCCCAGGCCGATTCAGCGTTTTTTTTACTTTTCTCCATTCCATGCATCAGTGAAATTACTGTCCCCCTGAAGAGACCCCAACTGGTCGAAACGCGTCGGGGATCTACACTATAAACCCACAATCATATACAATATATCAACATATGTAATGTGCATATCTATGTAATCATGGAATGTGATGATGATTCCTTTTATCTCTGTACTGATTTTATACATGTCAATTAATTTACTGTGATACCAAAGCCCTTGTTATTAAATACCTTTTACTACCACTATCTTACATATAGTTTTTTGACATTGCTGCCTAAAAGCCCCATCGGGGAACCTCTCTTTTATTTTTTCATAATTTCCGGAGCGAGCAGCTTCTCCATCTCGGACACATGTGTCCCCTTCTCTTTCGTACATTACTTTTTGGGGGGCTAAACCCCCCCCTTTCCCCTTGACACATCGAGATGTATACTAGTTCTGTGCCCTTCCAACGGCTTTTCCTTAACCCTGTACAATTTACTAACCTACTTGTGACCTATTTCCCTATGGATATTCCTGGTCATTGTCATGTTGTAGATGCATTGTTTATCTTCTATGCAGCTGAGGGGGTTGGACCTAGTTTTTCAGTTATACTTTCCTCCTTTCCCCTAGACATACTTCTAGGTGTACCCCTCTATACACTGCAATATTGTTAACGATACATACGTCTATATTGCAATACACACAAATGTTCCATATGAACATTTTTGTGCTTACCCAATCTACTTTATACAATTAGGACCAAATTGAATTGTCTATCTCCTTTCCCCTCTCCTTGCTCTATGAGGTACCAATGCAACTCCTACTTGGCAACATGTTTATATATTCCTATGTAACTTTTTGTTTATAATTAAACTAAATGTATCAATGTAAGGAGTTTTATCCTTGGAATTCATGCACAGTCTTTATATAAATACCCTTGTCAATCAATCAGTAAGATTATAATTTTGTGCAATCATAACAATCGGCTGTCAATAAAATTGTTCACCCTGTAAACTGTTCCATCTATATAGGCGCTCTGTCCATCTGGCGGACCTGGGGTGGGGGATGTGTCATTTCATGTCCCTTCTTGTTGTCCTCATTGTGCCCCGGGGGGTTCCCTCGGGCGCCGAGGCAGTCCCCCCATTGCCGGCAGCGTGCCTATGATCCCCTCTGGATGGTCCGTACGCGGTGCGCGGGCGCGTCACGCAGCCCGCGCATTGCGTCGTGACGTCACACGGTTTGCGGCAGATAGGACGACGGCGGTCGGGGCTTTTCAGCCTTCCGGGACGCCGAGGGAGCCTCATGTGGTGCCCTGTTACGGGGGACCAGGATGCCTTGCAGCCCCCCGGGGGGAGGTATGTTGCCTGCACCCGATCACCATTGTGCCACAGCAGGGCTATCTATATACATTGGCCTTTGGAGCAGATACACATAACTCCACACAGACTGGATGTCTTAACATCCATGCTTTCTCTGCATAGCATCCCCACTGCTCTGCATACCTGCAGACAGGTTTCCACTTATACACCATATTTAATCCACTGCATTCTTATCACCACAGTAGGCAACAATACATTATTTCATTCTTTAACACACACTCAGCTTATTCCTTTATTCACATTTACCTTTACATTTATTTATTACCTGGCGATATATGCCTCTTGTTTCCCACACCATTAATTTTCAACGTTTTCCAATTCACTTATAATATAATTTAATCATTCACTCACAACTTCCCTTGCACCTCTCCACCATTCCCATCACCTCCCAGTAGATTTCACTTACCCCACGCACATATGATATCATACGACCATATTAATTAATTTATCAACCAACGCCACCCCTTGGGACGCTCAAGATCGCCTCGACCGTCAATGTATATACTGGTAACCTGTTGGTTGCCGTCGCCCACATATTTCTTTATACATACATATATTCCAACCTTCTAACCACCATCCTGGTAGGTTGGTTGAAACTTACTCATATATACATTTTAATTAACTGTGGCCATCTCGGATGTTCCTTGCAGGTGCTGAATCCTCCCCCACCGTGGGGGTGTCCCTTATCGAGGCTCCTTGTAAGCCCCCGCGGGTGGATTCATCTCCCCGGGGAGGATGGGGGTGCCCTCCTTGGTCCCCCGGGCCGATATAGCGTTTTTTTTTACTTTTCTCCATTCCATGCATCAGTGGTAATTATAATATATAATTTTATGTTAGAAACCATGTATTTTATGTACGATTTGTGATATATTCTCGTAATCTTACAACTATACCATATACTTCCACAGAAATTACTGTCCCCCTGAAGAGACCCCAACTGGTCGAAACGTGTCGGGGATCTACACCATGGGTCCTCAAACTACGGCCCTCCAGCTGTTCAGGAACTACAATTCCCATCATGCCCTAGTCATGTCTGTGAATGTCAGAGTTTTACAATGCCTCATGGGACTTGTAGTTCCGCAACAGCTGGAGGACCGTAGTTTGAGGATCCCTGATCTACACTATAAACCCACAATCATATACAATATATCAACATATGTAATGTTCATATCTATGTAATCATGGAATGTGATGATGATTCCTTTTATCTCTGTACTGATTTTATACATGTCAATTCATTTACTGTGATACCAAAGCCCTTGTTATTAACCACTTAGCAACCACCTGCCGAAAAATAACGGCGGCAAGGTGGTTGCTTAACTCTGGGATCACGTTATATAACGTGATCCCAGAGAATCGTTCCTGCGCGCCCCCTCGGGCGCGCACACAGAAACATTCGTGCACGCCGGGTCTATGAGACCCGGCGCAACACAAATCGCGGTGACTGGCCAATGACAGCGGCCTTTTACCACGTGATCGCGCCGTCCAATGACGGCGCGATCACAATGTAAACAAAGAAGGTCAGGGAAAGTTCATCTCTCTCCTCTCCTCACACAGTATCAGCGTGAGAGGAGAGGAGAGATCTGTGAGTTTTCCCTGGCAATTGCATTGCCCTAAAGTGAATATTAGTGCCCCATCTGTGCCCATAGTGCCCCATCTGTGCCCATAGTGCCCCATCTGTGCCCCATCTGTGCCCATAGTGCCCCATCTGTGCCCATAGTGCCCCATCTGTGCCCAACAGTGCCACATCTGTGCCCAACAGTGCCACATCTGTGCCACCTGTGCCACCCCAGTGTCACCAGAGCCGCACCAGTGTCACCAGAGCCGCACCAGTGTCACCAAAGCCGCACCAGTGTCACCAAAGCCGCACCAGTGTCACCAAAGCCGCACCAGTGCCACAACAGTGCCGTACCAGTGCCACAACAGTGCCATCTGTGCCCATCAGTCCTTTCTGCGCCACTGCAGTGCCGCCTGTGCCCACCAGTGCCGCCTGTGCCCACCAGTGCCGCTGGTGTCCACCCCAGCCATCTGTGCCGCCTGTGCCCACCAGAGCCGCCTGTGCCCACAAGAGCCGCCTGTGCCCACCAGAGCCGCCTGTGCCCACCAGAGCCACTACAGTGCACATAAGTGCCACCTGTGTCCACCAGTGCCACCACAGTGATCTGCAGTGCAGTGCAGCCTCACCAGCCACCAGTATGGCAAAAAAATTCTTAACCGATGAGGAGATCTACCAGCATCTAATCATGAGCGATGAGAGCAGCGGGGAGTCTCTGTACGATTCAGATTCGGCCTATGAACCCGTTACAGACAGTGGGTCTGATTCAGAATCTGAAGGGGAACGTGTGCCCGTGAAAAAAAGGGGTGCTGGCGTGGAGAAGCGGCCTACTCCCAGAAGTGCAGGGCCACCCACCTCAAGCGCAGGGCCGCCCACCTCAAGGGCAGGGCCGTCCACCTCAAGCGCAGGGCCGTCCACCTCAAGCGCAGGGCCACTGCAACAAAGGCCAGGCACCAGTAGGGTGTCATCTCAGCCCCAAAGGGATAGGGGCCATGCCAGCCTTCCCTATGGCCTTCAAAACCCCCTGTGGCTTCCCCCTGATTTAGGAGCAGCAAATATCCCCCCTTTCACTGCCCAGCCAGGTGTCCAGGTGAACACCGACAATTTTTCCATGCTCAATTTTTTTAATTTACTTTTCAACGAAGACTTGCTATCCTTCATTGTGGCCCAGTGCAATCTCTACGCACAGCAGTACATAGAAAGCAACCCTGGTTCTAGTTATGCCCGTCCCTTTGAGTGGAGAGAACTAACCGTGGAGGAATTCAAAATTTTCTTAGGCCTAACTTTTACTATGGGACTTTCAAAAAAAAAACAATTGTACTCCTACTGGTCTACCAAACCCATCCACCACATGCCACTCTTCTCCTCCCTTATGACAAGATCCCGATACCTAATAATTATGCGGTTCCTCCACTTTAACGACAATGCCCAGTGCCCTCCCCGAAATGACCCTGCTTTTGACAAACTTTATAAAATTCGGCCACTCCTAAATTTTTTCTCGCAAAAATTTCCCCAGTTATATACCCCTGAACAGAACATATCCGTGGATGAGTCCCTTGTAAAATTCTCAGGCAGGCTGGGCATCAAACAGTTCATCCCCAGCAAAAGGGCCCGATATGGGGTCAAAATTTACAAACTATGCGACAGAGCCACAGGGTACATTTACTCCTTCATGGTGTACGAAGGGAAGGACTCCCAACTGCATCCCCCTGAATGCCCAGAGTATATCGGAGTCAGCGGAAAAGTGGTCTGGGATCTGATCTATCCTCTATTTGGAAAGGGATACCACCTTTATGTGGATAATTTTTACACCAGCTAATCCCTGTTTAGAAATCTGTACCTTAGGAATACCCCAGCATGTGGCACAATAAGGGCCAATAGAAAAGGCTTCCCACAAAAAGTGGTGAATGAAAAGCTCAAACGAGGGGAGTCGGCATCATTGAGGAACCAGGAGATATTGGCTGTCAGGTGGAGGGACAAACGGAACGTCCACATGCTTACATCAATCCACAACGACACCTACGTGGAAGTCCCCAAAAGAAATGGCTCAATCCAAAAACCAGCATGCATCTATGACTATAACTTGTTTATGGGGGGAGTGGACTTCAACGACCAGATGATCGAACCCTACCTTCCCACAAGAAAATCCCGTCACTGGTATAAAAAAGTGTCCATTTATTTTTTCAGTCTGGCCTTCTATAACTCTTATGTTATATACAAAAAATCATCAGAGAACCCCGTATTCTATCTGTCCTATCAAGAAGAAGTCATCACCGCCCTTTTGTACCCTGAAAACCCACCAGAGAATATTCGCTCTGATTCTGTGAGCAGACTACACGAGCGTCACTTTCCTGAGAAAGCCGTCGCCCGTGAAACAGGCTACAGACGCCAGAAAAGATGCTGAGTGTGCTCCAGAGAAGGAATTCGAAGAGACACTGTTTATTATTGTCCCGATTGCCCTTCCCAACCAGGCCTCTGTATAGGTGCATGTTTCCGCCGTTACCATACGTTTCTACATTATTAGGGAAGTATGGTAAACGCAATTCTCATTTCCTGTAATTTCCCTCCACATCCCTTATGCCACTGCACTGAACTGTTCATACCTCTGCCTTCTCCGGAACCGACCATGGCCTGTTATACGACCACTCTTTTGCCTAACCCTAAACATACCTCTGCCTTCTCCGGAACCGACCATGGCCTGTTATACGACCACTCAATTGCCTAACCCTAAACATACCTCTGCCTTCTCTGGAACTGACCCTGGCTTGTTATACGACTACGCTTCTGCCAAACGCTAAACTGTACCTACCTCTGCCTGCTCTGGAACTGACCCTGGACTGTTTGACCACGTTTTTTGCCTGCCTCTTGGATTGATCTTTTACCCTGCTATACTAGTGGGAACACAGGGGTCTCGCATATGTGAGGGGCTCCAGAATTGTTTTTCTGGATGAAAAAACTAATTTTTTAGTTTTCTCATTCCCGGATTAGGGTCTGGTTGCCTGGAGGCTTCAAAGAGATTTGGGTGGGAGAAGCCTCTACCCCTGTCCCCATTCTTTCCTGGCCCACTACTTGGACCATGTTCCTGCTTATTACTACCAGGACGATTATTTTGGCACTGCTGGCAATGTCTCTACTTGCACTGGCCCTGGACTGTATATGGACAGTATCCCTGTACTGACTATGGACAATATTCTTGCCTGCTGCCTGGACAATTCCATTCACTGTCGCTGACCAGTGATCACGTCTCTGCCTGCTGCCTGGATCAGGGCTCTCCTCCTGTGGACAATTGCACTACTAAAACCACAGGTAATCTTTTTTTTTTTTTACCCATTACTCAGCAGAATGTATTTTAGGTTGTAGTCAAAAGACTCATTATGCCTCATAGATTATACGTTGGGGTGTTAGCTTTCCAAAATGGGGTCACTTTGTGGGTGTTTCCATTGTCCTGGTGCTCCAGGGCCTTCAAAAGTGTAATAGGTGGTTGAGAGATTAGATGTGTAATTTATGCTTCTAGAATGCTAGAAGTTGTTACTTCAGTGTTGGGCCTCTGTATGTGGCCAGGTTGTGTAAAAGTCTCACACATGTGGTATTGCCATACTCAGGAGGAGCAGCAGAACATATTTTGGGGTGTCATTTGTGGAATATACATGCCATGTGAGAGAAATAACCTGTTATAAAGACAATATGGTGTGAAAAAAAAAAATCTTAATTTTGCAAAGAATTGTGGGAAAAAATTACAACTTCAAAAAACTAACTATGCCTCTTATTAACTACCTTGGAATGTCTACTTTCCAAAAATGGGTCATTTGGGGGGTATTTGTACTTTACTGGCTTTTTAGGGTCTCAAGAAATGAGAGAGGCTGTCAGTACATCAGGTATGATCAAATTGATAAATTTTCAGTAATTGGTACCATAGCTTGTAGACCCTATAACTTCCACCCAGACTAAATAATATCCCAATTTTTTTTTTATTATTACCAAAGACATGTAGCAGTATACATTTTAGGCCAAATTTATGAAGAAAATTAACTTTTTTGCTAAATTTTATAATAGAAATGAAGAAAAAATCATTTTTTTACAAAATTTTCATTCTTTTTTCATTTATAGCGAAAAAAATAAAAATCGCAGGGGTGATCAAATACCACCAAAAGAAAGCTCTATTTGTGGGAAAAAAAGGACACAAATTTCATTTGGTTATAGTGTTGTATGACTATGAGTTATTGTCATTCAAAACGAGAGAGCACCGAAAACTGAAAATTGGTCTGGTTATTAACCACTTAAGGACCCCCGCACGCACATATACGGCCACAGAATGGCACGTACAGGCACAAGGGCGTAAATTTACGTCCCCGCCTGAGTGCGGTGCGGGGGTCCCCCTACCTCTGGGAGCGATCCGGGATCTGCGGGCGGATGTCCGTGATATCCGCCCCCCCCGCGATCGCTCCCAGCCAATGGGAGCGCGCTCCCAGCCTGTCACTTCCTCCTCCTGTGTTTACACAGGAAGGAGGAAATGATGTATTCTCTCATCGCAGCGCTGTTTCCCAGCGCTGCTGATGAGAGAAGACATCACAAGTAAGTGTGCACCAACACAACACTGACACACACTCACATAGGCATATTAACCCCTTGTGATCGCCCCCCCCCCACCCCCCTGTCACAGTGTCACTGAATGCAGTGATTTAATCACTGCATTTAGTGTCAGTGTGACAGGCACTGTAAAAAACAGTTAGTGTTAGGTTCAGGATAGCCCCCCCACCCCCCCTAATAAAGTTTTAACCCCCTGATCACCGCCCTAGTTAACCCTTTCACTCCCTATTGCCAGCGTCACTAAGCGATAATTTTTCTGATCGCTGTATTAGTGCCGCTGTTCCCGCTAGGTAGCTATTTTTTTTTATTGCGATTTTTTTTTTTACTAAAGACATGTGGCTAAATAAATTTTGGCCTAAATGTTTGACTAAAATTTAGTTTATTTGATTTTTTTTTTAACAAAAAGTAAAAAATAGTGTTTTTTTTTCAAAAATGTCGCTCTATTTTTGTATATAGCGCAAAAAATAAAAATCGCAGAGGTGATCAAATACCACCAAAAGAAAGCTCTATTTGTGGGAAGAAAAGGACGCAAATTTTGTTTGGGAGCCACGTCGCACGACCGCGCAATTGTCTGTTAAAGCGACGCAGTGCCGAATCGCAAAAACACCTTGGGTCATTTACCAGCGTATTGGTCCGGGTCTTAAGTGGTTAAGGGTGTTTAAGTACCCAGTAGTCAAGTGGTTAAATACCTTTTACTACCACTATCTTACATATAGTTTTTTTACATTGCTGCCTAAAAGCCACATCGGGGAACCTCTCTTTCCTTTTACCATCACGCTCCATGCCTCGCTCTGGAAATCCTCCTCCACTGCAGCCAGCCTTTTCCATCTGTCAGCGGTGAAAGCTGAATTCTTAGCAGCACAGCGCCCCAGCAGGATCAGAAGTGGACTGACAGACGTGATGACCTCTCTCCCCTCACTTGGGAATTGTTTTATGCTTTTATTTCACCATCTAAATGTGAGTGGCTTATGTTTACTACTCGATTAAAATATATTTAAAACTGCAACACCCAGAGGAGCCTCTTTCCTTGTGCTTTTTCCTGTAGAACTGGAACATGGTTTCTGTTCCCCTCTGATGGCAGCCCTGAGAGTGTAACTTTAACCCTTGCTACACTATCCCTTTCCAGCCCCTGGACTTCCTAAATTAAGAACCTGGACTCTTCCTTAGGTTTCCTTGATTGTACAAATCACTATGTACATCTAGTTATGATTATTTTTAATACTGTTTGGACATCTTTTTTTCTGGTATTTTGCACATTTTACTTGTGTACTGTCTCCTAGCTCCCTAACTACAATACACCTTATCATTAATCAACACAGAACTCCTTCATACAACATTAGAATTCTTCTATAGCTTGTAAGCGGAACAGTCGACCGGAAATGTACAATTGCGGCGTCGTACAGTTTAGCTGCTCCGTCAAATCTTCTTAGGACATTCAACAGACACCATAAGCCTTCAATAACAGATTTGACCTTAATTAATTCAGATTTTTGGCCAAATGCATTTTATAACAAAACTAAATAAATAAAAATGAATTTCGGGAGTAACTAAATAAATGTATTTTTCGGACGAAATTCCGAAACAAAATATTTCAGTGTGCACATGTCTAGTAATCACACTGACCAATCACAGCTAGCAACACAATAGTTTACAATGGATGGCTTGAAAGGAAGCCATCCATTGCTTACAACTTTCATGTGACCTGCTGTGATTGGTAACAATGGTCACTTGTAGTGGGCCAGTACAGTGGTCAGTCATCAGCTGTGTCCGGTAGACATAGCCAGTGACAGAACATGCCGCTGCGCTGCCCCATGCCCGCTCGCGGAGCATTAACGCAGGAGGATGCCAATCCAGTGGTACTATTTCAGTCTTTAAAAATTAGATACAATGGCTTTGAAAAGACAGATATCAGTTCTTTTAGGATCCGTGGGTGGATGCCATCTGGTCCAGGTGCTTTATCTACGATTTATTATGTCTAAATATTTCTTTGTATACACAGAACAGAAAAATGTATTTAATAAATTTGTCTTCTCTTTGTCCCGTCACCAGCTCTAGATTATTTTGTAAAGGGCCTACATTATTAGACCTGACCTTTTTACTATTAATATATTTGAATCTTTTTTGGGGGGTTTGTCCTACTATTTTTTTCAATCTGTTGTTCGTTGTTCGAATTTTGCATCCTTGACTACCTTTTTGCATATTCTGTTATTATCTTTGTAACATTTAAACGACAATAGTGTTTCTTCATTTTTATATTTTTTTAAAAGATTTTTTCTTAATGGTTATAGCTTTTTTTAACTTTGGGCGTGAGTCACATAGGTTTTATTTTTAGCCTTTTAAACTTATTGCCCATGGGAATATACTTTGCAGAAGATTTCCCATTTCTGTTCTGTTCGTTTTTTATGTCATTAAAAAAAAAATGTTTTCGATGTGATTCCTCTCAAGCCTGCCCTGCAGACACACGATCGTGATAAAAAGTGCTTGAGCAAAGAGCGGTGACGTACAACACATACAATGGCACTATAAAGGCGAAGTTCCATTAGAATGGCGCCACCCTTTGGACTTGATTTAGCAAATTTCCCTTCTCATAACTTGCTTCTGAGCATGCACGTTTTTTTTACCGTCGTTAAAGCCTACACACAACCATTTTTCAAAAAGAGAAAAACTATGTGAAAAACGTAAAGAAAAAATAGAGCAGGTTCTAAATTTTTAATGGGCATTTTTCTCGTCAAGAAAAATGGTCATGTGTACGCGGCATTAAAGTTAAGCGTTTTTATCTTTCCCGTATGTATTTTTTGCTTACAGCTGACATCAAATGAACAACCAAACGGTCGTGTGTACGCGGCATCAAATAAAATCATGTTATGGTCACTGCTACCCAGATGTTTCTTTATTTGAACATTAGTAAAAAGCTCTGCATGGTTTGAAATTACCAGGTCCAACAGAGCATCATTCCTAGTTGGGGCCTCAATAAGCTGGACCATAAAATTGTCCTGCAATAGGTTTTTAAATTGTTGCCCTTTACCTGGAGATCTGGCACACAAAGTTTGGGGAATACAACAGGGCCCCCCCGGACTTATCCAAGCATCGAAAACGGGACTTCAGGATGCCAAATGTGCGCTCCACCACTGCACGGTCGCGTATGTGTGCAGCCCAGGTGCATTTGCCGAGTCATCTGGAAGGGGAAAGACAGGAGGATGTTAGCCGTGCATGTGCCCCTCATGATGTCTGCATCATGGGGTCGGACAGTCATGCCTGACTCGATTGTCAATCTCCAACCAGCCAGCTGTCCCTGTACACGTTCTGTTCGAATTCTGTTGAGATGCTGCTTTTAAGGTATATGTAGCTGTCGTGGCTGGCCCCTGGGTGTTTGGCACAAATGTGCCATATGAGGCATTGGGCATCAGCTATCACCTGTACGTTGATGGAATGCCACTGCTTACGATTGCAGTGTATGTGTTCTGTGGCATGGGGGGGCCATACTGCCACATGTGTGCAATCAATGGCCCGATGGTGCGTGGGAATCCGGCAATTCTGTAGAAATCCTGCATTGCCTTCTGCCGCAGATGCTCATGGGTGGGTTTGGTGATGTGGTGGGACATGCATGTGAGGATTGCGGGGACAACCTGGTGCACACATCTGCTCATGGTGGATTGTGACATCCCAGACACAACTCCACTTGTACGTTGGAAAGATCCACTGTCAAGGAAATGGAGTGTTGCCAGTACCTTGACCAGCGGCTGCACTGCATGTGAGCGTCCCGTCTGGCTGGTGATTTCATCATGCAGGGCTGTGGCTAATTCCAGGGTGGCATCAGGGCTGAATCTGATGATTCGATACACCTCCGATTCCCCCATGCCAAAGACGTTCACACGCGTTCGGTATATCCTCTATCGTGCCCTTCTCCGTGCCTGTGGACGCAGTAGTGCTATGACCATGGCTGCCCCTGGCATGTTGGCATACAAATGTGTTGTCCTGCAAGTGTGGTTGCTCAGCTCGTCCGTAACGGTGCTGCTGCAGCTGCTCTCCAGCTGACATGTGCACATCTGTTGCTGAGTTACACCCCCTTTATGGGGAATAACTTTGCGCCGGGCGTACACTTACGTGCAGCGCGCGTTGCCAGCGTCGGGCGCACGTACGTTCGTAAATCGCCGTATCTCCCTCATTTGCATATTTGAATAGAAAATCAATGGGAGCGCCGCATGCATCCAGCATAAATATGCGCCCACTCTACGTCGGTGTAGGAAAGTTACGTCGCCTATTTTTAGGCGTATCTTTGTTTGTGGATCCGGCACACAGATACGACGGCGCATATTTGCACTTATGCGGCGTATCTGGAGATACGTCAGCACAAGTGCTTTGTGAATCCGGGCCATAATATTTCCTGCCTCTATGCCCCATTAAGGTCAATGACACTATTATCACCCCCTTCATGCATAGATGCTAAATGGAATCCTGAAACCTGAACTCTCCTTCCGTCCCCACTTTCAATTACTATACAAATCTTGCTGCCTTCACAACCACATCTTTTCTAAAATATAGCTCTTCTTAACAAATTACACCAGAATACTGTTAATTAACTTTCTTGTTATCTCTAGCCATAACTATTGCAACTCCCTCTTAGCTCCACCTTTCCAACCACTGAGTGTCCATCATACCTCTCTGCCATATGCAGAATGTTGCATCTGTGCTACCCCTCCCTATGGTGAAAGAATCTAAATATCTGCCCATTAGGCGTACCTGCGCAGTGGGGTTTGAGTAAAGCGCCTGGATCAGATTCAAGAAATATGGGCCGAAGCCCCACCTCCCAAGGATATCAGACAGGTAAGCCCAATCTATGGAGTCAAAGGCCTTGTGGAGGTCAATGGAGAGCAAAAACCCTTTTTGTTGGGGACCTCCATCCCACTGGGACTTGAGAAGCGAAATGATGTCTATGGTCCATCGGATATTGTCTGGGCTCTGTCTCCCAGGGATGAAGCCCACCTAGTCTTTATGGATGTATGTAGCTATGAAGCCTGAGACCCTATTGGCCAAGATCTTGGTCATAGTTTTAATATCATTATTGATTAGTGAGATTGGGCAGTAATTACCCACCTCACTAGCATCCTTGTCAGGTTTGGGAATCACTGAGATATATGCAGAATTCAGCTCCCTATCCAAGTGACTTCCCTCCCTGAGAGAGTTGGGCCCCGGGGAGATGGGGAAGGTTTGTATAGATCCGAGTAGAACTGCAAAAATGTATCCATGATCTTGATCGGATTTTGTTTCAGGTCCCCTGAGGTCGCCCAAATTTTAAGGAAGGTTAGAGCGCGTTGTTTAGGACTCAGCTTTACCGCCAAATTTATATCCAATCCTGTCTCTCTGGGAATACAATTTTTCCCCGGTCCATCTAAGGTGCCTTTCATCGTCTGTCGTCAGTTTCAAGTTAAGTAGAGCTCGGGCCCTATCTAATTGCTCCAGAGACTCAGCCGTGGGGTGTCGTTTGTGCGCTTTAGCAAGAGAACAAATGTCCTCAGTAAGCTTCAGTGTGTCCGCTCTGTGTTCCGCCTTGAGTTTCGACCTCATCTGAATGAGTTTATTCCTAATAACTGATTTGTGCGCAGCCCAGACTGTGGCAGCAGAGACTTCACTTGTTGCATTAATAAGGAAATAATCCTTAATTGCCTCTTCCAGAAGGAAATAATGGATTGGGTCACTCAGAAGGGACTCCTGCAAACGCCAACACGGGGGGCCTCTCACTCCAGAAGATCTCAATGTGGTCAAAGTGACCATCGAGTGATCTCAAAGGGGAGTTTCTATTATCTTGGAACTTCTAATCAGAGGTATCGTTGAGGAGCGTGTGAAAATGTGGTCTATCCTGGCAAATGAATTGTGCGGGACAGAGAAATGGGTATAGTCCTTTGTGTGGGGGTTTACCTCCCTCAAGACGTCAATCAGCCCAGCAGAGTTTAATAGTTTAGCAATTTTAACACTTTGTTTGGAGGGACGCTTGGGCATCGGTTTCCCAACTCTTGATTTGTCGAGTGAGAAATCAAAGGCGGTGTTGGAGTCTCCGCCCAGGAATACCGTTCCTTTGAGATGAGGTAGCAGTTTGTGAAGTAGGGAGTAAAAAAATAGTTTCTGACCTTTATTGGGGGCGTAGTATGATACAAAGGTATATAGTTCTCCGTCAATGTGACCGGAGACCAGGATGAAGCGCCTAGAGCATGGGTCTTCAAACTACGGCCCTCCAGTTGTTCAGGAACTACAATTCCCATCATGCATGTGAATGTCAGTGTGTTACAATGCCTCATGGGATGTGTAGTTCTACAACAGCTGGAGGGCCGTAGTTTGAGGATCCCTGGCCTAGAGGGTCAATGACCATCTCCGGTTGAGAGAGATTAATGTGCGTAGCGAAGCAGATTGCCACCCCTTTTGTTTTGTAATCCGCCGAAGCTAAGAAATTGAGGGTAATGCTGGTGGAGGAAGGTGGGTTTAAACATGGCCGGAAAGTGGGTCTCCTGTAACAGGAGAATGTCTGCATGCATTGAGTGGTATTGCTGGACAGGTTTCCCATGTTTAACGGGAGAGTTAAGGCCCTGGGTCGTGAGTCCGGTGACAGCTACAGAATCCGTGGAAGCTCAGATGAACCGTTACAAGAAGAGGAAGCAGAAAAAAAAAAGAAGTAAGAAAGAGAAGCAGGTTATAAAATTGTAAAACAAAAATACAAACTTGACTATTAAGGTAAGAACATACAGTAAGAACAACAAACCCGGGAGTCCCCTGACCCCCACCCACCTGGGGATCGGGATGGACTAGCCATCTCTCACCCTTCAACCTGAGAGGCCCGGAATTCCCTGGTTACCGGGAACCTGTGAAAGAACCTAGGAGCACAATAAGTACTCCCGGTCCTTAAGTGAGGTGCACTGGGTCCACCACAGCCCAACCACCCAAAAACGATTTAAACTGAAGGCTCAGATCCAAGCCTAATATGATCAACATAAAAGGGCGCCCCAGCAATGAACGCATAGTAAAAAAAAATAAAGTTACAGTAACACGGCCCGCTCTCCAAACCCCCGCCCCCCACCCAGACCTTAGAGGGCCCCGAACTACGTAGGGAGAACAGAATCCGAACAGCACACAGGCCACCAAAATTAGCACAGTATGGGGGACATCCCCCGGGCATCTTATAAACCAACCTCTGAACAACAGGAGGCGCAGCCGCCGCCTGTCACCCAGAGGATCCTATCAGAAACACATTTTCAACATCCTACCAGTTACCGCAAGTTAGAGAAAAATTGGCTAAACAAAAAACATAAAGACATTTGAAAGACGGGAGATACCACACAGGGCATCCACGGAGCGCCAGAAGGGAGCACCTACAATAGGCGATCCGGCGCCCGTGTAAATCCCCTGAGCCAAAAAAAGGGGCAAAAACCGCCCACCCCACCCCCAGTTCAGGAGTGATGGTTCGGCAGAGCGACCTGCAAAGAGAACATGGTTAAAGAAAACATTAGCAAAGGGACGTCCTAGGGTCTTAAGTGGAAATAGGTTCCCAATTACGGGATAGGGCATGGGACTATACGAACGCTAATTGGAGATTCAAATTGTATAAACGCTCTGAAACCACAGAGATCAAAGATTGTAAACAAGACTTATGTAGATATAAAAATATAAAGTTTAATAATTTACCAATTTTACACATTACATACAAACAGAACATTAAGGGAAAAAGAAAAACAACATATATGAAATTGCATTTCACCATAGATGAAATAGATGGATAAAAGGTGTATACATCAGGTCCTACATGTTTCGCCCATTCAGGCTTCTTCAGGGACAAGAAGGTGTATACAATAATCTATAGATGAAAAAGTATAACAATAATCATTTTGATAATGTTAGAGGTAAGCACTATTTAGTAAGTAAAACATGTTATGATGCAGATAATATTGCCTCTGTAAATATTTTTAGTGCATTTATAGTAAGATAGACATAAAGTGTAAATCGCATAGAAATATAATAATGATAAAGAAAAATATTGTTACAGAAATAGACACTATATATTGAGACTATTTGCCACCAAAGCCCCTCCCCCAGCATGCACAAAGATCAAACTGCAACAGCGTACCTCAGTGGTGACCACCGACCAAAGCCTCGGGCGAAACCGCTAGAAAGTTGCCGAGATGGAAGGCACCGAAATACCGGATATGAAAAAATGCACGAGTTCCAAGAACACAAAATAGATCCTACCACGGGGTATATAGAGATATTATAAAGTTAAACAGCGCAGAAAAAGAAAAAGAAAAAGAGAAGAAAAAGAAAAAAGAGAAATATTCATACAAACGAAGAAAAAGACATTTATAAGATAGAAGGTGGTATATAAGAATGATAGATTCCCGTAGCCCCTAACCTTTGAGACGAGTAGTATAATAAGTAGGATCAAATATATGTGTATAGAAAATATTATTATTATTACCTGGTACACACTAGTATCAGGGATAAAGGTGATATCAGAGAAAACAATGATATCTGTAAATATTATTATTATTACCTGGTATACACTAGTATCAGGGATAAGGGTGATATCAGAGGAAACAATGATATCTGTAAATACTTGTGATCATCTTAAGGTTAGTAGCTAGATGGGTAAGTTTTTAAGTCTGACTCAGTAATGCAAAGAAAGCAAAAGAAAAATGCAAAAGAAATATAAAAAAGAGAAAAAGTTGTTAATAAGAGTCACATGTAGACTTACAAATTGCAAGAATAAAGCCGACTGAGAGCCTCTAAAGAGGAAGGGGTTTTTTGTTTCCACATGCAGAAATATGGTGGTTAGTATTCGCAGCACAAGCCAAGTTAGTAGTATATGAATGTGTTTGCCGTTTTGTCAAACTATTAGGTCCATAGGGAGAGACATAAAGGAACAGCCTGTACTATAAGTAAGGCGTATGCTGTATGGAATAAAGGGAGGATGATTAGATTACTTAAACATCCCACAAGTGTCCATAAGTAGAAAAGCAATTAGGAATAAAAATGGAAGGACAAATCAAGTTGCTAGTGTATGGCTAAGAAAGCGAGGCGTGCAGATTACCTTGTTGTATCAGCTGGTATGATCGCAGTCAGCCTGTGTTGGCCCGAGCGGCGAGTGTGTGTAAGTGTAGCTCCTATTATACCCCTTGTTTCATGGACGTGATATACGTCATGACGTGGGAATGGGCAGGTGTAATGCTGCAAAGGAGGCGTATGAACGCGTCACCAGAGACGGCCGCTCGAAGTTGACGCCCAATGCAGATGGGAAATGGTAACCCCACCCCAAGGGCGGGGTGAGGTGACGTGGGTCTGTCAACAAAATGGAGCGGCAGCGTAAGCATTGTACGGGGGATAAGTACAACATCACAGCCTCCGCCGTGATTCAGAGCTAGTCCAGCTTCTGGTAGTTACCCCTGGGTGCCCATACAGAGGGATCCATGGGAAAAAGGAAAGACATCGTGCAAGTGAATCCGGTACAACGGGCTCTATGGTGGGAAGTCTGTGTTGTATGACACACAGCGAGGATTGGTCCGTGAGCAACAGATGGTACATGATGCAGCCGACTCAAGTCTCGTGCAGATAGTCAGAGGGGCATGGGCTCTGAGGAAGTGTCACAATAAATACAATAATTACAATACAGCGATTATATATATACACAATAGGACAATCAAAAATTGGATATATGATACAAAGAGAGAGGATTTCTCGAATGGAGAGGTTGTCAGCCTAGATAAAGCGAAACGAAAGGAAAAACGCCCTCTAGAGGTGACAGTCTCTCTCAAAGGGAAAGGCTCACTACTTACAAAGATGTAAATAATTTGGTTATATTATTTAAAGGGAAGAAAATTGGAGAAATAGTGAAGAGAATAATGATATTCTTCTCCATATGAAAAGTAGAAAATAAAAAATGAAATATGAAAAAATGGGAAAAAGTACTACATATATGTCAATGACATCGGGCCTACATTCCACAATAGTATGGAACGAGGCCTGAGGCATACGCGACCACACATCGGCAGTCAACAAAAAATTATTCGAAACGCCCATCAGTAGACACATGGGACTCATGCATGGTCATGATGTAGGAATGATGGGCTTTTTCGCCCTAGGTCATATCGCTCCCAACGAGAGAGGTGGGGAGGTGGACAAACGCCTTCTGCAACTGGAGGCCCGATGGATTTACATCCTCAGGGCTACCCTTTACCCAGGCCTCAATGACAGTATGAGCTTTAAACCTTTTCTCTAGCCAATCAATTTATTTTGTTCAATTACCTTTGTTGCGATCCCTGATTATCGCTATTACGTAAGGCATCATGTTCACATGTATCCTTACAATTTATTAAGTTTCAATTACCATTCAACTCTTCGATGTATGATATTTCATGAGGGTGCCCCTTCTTTGACATCTGCCACCATTTGGCCCCATTACAACGGGCCACACTTCCATTCCATCCCCATTGAACCATGGCTGTCATTACGTTGAGAGCCTCAGGCCTTGTTCCATACTATTGTGGAATGTAGGCCCGATGTCATTGACATATATGTAGTACTTTTTCCCATTTTTTCATATTTCATTTTTTATTTTCTACTTTTCATATGGAGAAGAATATCATTATTCTCTTCACTATTTCTCCAATTTTCTTCCCTTTAAATAATATAACCAAATTATTTACATCTTTGTAAGTAGTGAGCCTTTCCCTTTGAGAGAGACTGTCACCTCTAGAGGGCGTTTTTCCTTTTGTTTCGCTTTATCTAGGCTGACAACCTCTCCATTCGAGAAATCCTCTCTCTTTGTATCATATATCCAATTTTTGATTGTCCTATTGTGTATATATATAATCGCTGTATTGTAATTATTGTATTTATTGTGACACTTCCTCAGAGCCCATGCCCCTCTGACTATCTGCACGAGACTTGAGTCGGCTGCATCATGTACCATCTGTTGCTCACGGACCAATCCTCGCTGTGTGTCATACAACACAGACTTCCCATCATAGAGCCCGCTGTACCGGATTCACTTGCACGATGTCTTTCCTTTTTCCCATGGATCCCTCTGTATGGGCACCCAGGGGTAACTACCAGAAGCTGGACTAGCTCTGAATCACGGCGGAGGCTGTGATGTTGTACTTATCCCCCGTACAATGCTTACGCTGCCGCTCCATTTTGTTGACAGACCCACGTCACCTCACCCCGCCCTTGGGGTGGGGTTACCATTTCCCATCTGCATTGGGCGTCAACTTCGAGCGGCCGTCTCTGGTGACGCGTTCATACGCCTCCTTTGCAGCATTACACCTGCCCATTCCCACGTCATGACGTATATCACGTCCATGAAACAAGGGGTATAATAGGAGCTACACTTACACACACTCGCCGCTCGGGCCAACACAGGCTGACTGCGATCATACCAGCTGATACAACAAGGTAATCTGCACGCCTCGCTTTCTTAGCCATACACTAGCAACTTGATTTGTCCTTCCATTTTTATTCCTAATTGCTTTTCTACTTATGGACACTTGTGGGATGTTTAAGTAATCTAATCATCCTCCCTTTATTCCATACAGCATACGCCTTACTTATAGTACAGGCTGTTCCTTTATGTCTCTCCCTATGGACCTAATAGTTTGACAAAACGGCAAACACATTCATATACTACTAACTTGGCTTGTGCTGCGAATACTAACCACCATATTTCTGCATGTGGAAACAAAAAACCCCTTCCTCTTTAGAGGCTCTCAGTCGGCTTTATTCTTGCAATTTGTAAGTCTACATGTGACTCTTGTTAACAACTTTTTCTCTTTTTTATATTTCTTTTGCATTTTTCTTTTGCTTTCTTTGCATTACTGAGTCAGACTTAAAAACTTACCCATCTAGCTACTAACCTTAAGATGATCACAAGTATTTACAGATATCATTGTTTCCTCTGATATCACCCTTATCCCTGATACTAGTGTATACCAGGTAATAATAATAATATTTACAGATATCATTGTTTTCTCTGATATCACCTTTATCCCTGATACTAGTGTGTACCAGGTAATAATAATAATATTTTCTATACACATATATTTGATCCTACTTATTATACTACTCGTCTCAAAGGTTAGGGGCTACGGGAATCTATCATTCTTATATACCACCTTCTATCTTATAAATGTCTTTTTCTTCGTTTGTATGAATATTTCTCTTTTTTCTTTTTCTTCTCTTTTTCTTTTTCTTTTTCTGCGCTGTTTAACTTATAATATCTCTATATACCCCGTGGTAGGATCTATTTTGTGTTCTTGGAACTCGTGCATTTTTTCATATCCGGTATTTCGGTGCCTTCCATCTCGGCAACTTTCTAGCGGTTTCGCCCGAGGCTTTGGTCGGTGGTCACCACTGAGGTACGCTGTTGCAGTTTGATCTTTGTGCATGCTGGGGGAGGGGCTTTGGTGGCAAATAGTCTCAATATATAGTGTCTATTTCTGTAACAATATTTTTCTTTATCATTATTATATTTCTATGCGATTTACACTTTATGTCTATCTTACTATAAATGCACTAAAAATATTTACAGAGGCAATATTATCTGCATCATAACATGTTTTACTTACTAAATAGTGCTTACCTCTAACATTATCAAAATGATTATTGTTATACTTTTTCATCTATAGATTATTGTATACACCTTCTTGTCCCTGAAGAAGCCTGAATGGGCGAAACATGTAGGACCTGATGTATACACCTTTTATCCATCTATTTCATCTATGGTGAAATGCAATTTCATATATGTTGTTTTTCTTTTTCCCTTAATGTTCTGTTTGTATGTAATGTGTAAAATTGGTAAATTATTAAACTTTATATTTTTATATCTACATAAGTCTTGTTTACAATCTTTGATCTCTGTGGTTTCAGAGCGTTTATACAATTTGAATCTCCAATTAGCGTTCGTATAGTCCCATGCCCTATCCCGTAATTGGGAACCTATTTCTATTTTTCCTTCTAGGGACGGTAACGCTTCTTGGTTAAATACGATTTGTTAATTTGTTTTTCGGTGCTTGCTCTGTATATATATACTTTTTCTATATACAATTAGGTGGATTTAAACACCTGCTATAACCCTTTTTATACAGAGCGATTTGCACTGCGATATCTTATAAATATTACTATCAGTCCAATATATCCCTTTACTATGCTCTGCAACCACAGCGATCAGAACTAATTTAGGTGAATATTGTCATTTAACTTATAGACATGTAACATGTACATCTATTACTATGTTCGAATCCTAACGGATCAATTATAATTCACTGTTAGACTATTAATATATTGGGAATTCTGTTACTTTTATATGCTTTGCCTGGTTTTCTCACCGCTTCATGCCCTTCATGGTTGATGTGGAACAGTAGGCTGACACGGTGTCGAATTAATCCATTTCTGACACACGTGTACGCCTCCTTTTTCGGTCTGGGTGAACATGGCAGGCTACCAGGGTAAAGAATGGGAAGGCTTTGTAGCAGATGTAAGGAAATCTAGATTTAAGGATGAAGCTTCAGAAGAAGATGCTAATGTGTACTTTTTGGGACTCCAACGGTTAGTGGAAAGAAAGACCAGATTATTCTGGCACAAGGATTTTTTTGAACAATATATATCTAGTAAAATAGTACCTTGGGGATTGCGTATACAGATCTTCCCTAATATTAGAAAAATTGAACCAAAAATTAAAGACGCATGGGAGGCTAATCTGCAAATCTGTTCCATTCAGATGATGCAGATACTCTGTGAACAATATGGACAGGATATTAAACAGGTTGATGCCGAGATTAAAGAATGGCATGACAACATAGGTAACGTTAATACTTATCCCAATTTCAGTCTATGCGAGCAACAATTGAAAGACCATCTTACCCTCTATGCAACAAACTTGATCAAACTCAAGGAGAGTAAATTTCTTCGAGACAGAAGGGCATACGATAACGCTCAAGCGTATAAGTGGACTAGCTCTAACCCACCACGCACTAATCCTAAGAAACATTCTTCTAAAAAAGAAACTCTTCCGAAGGAGACTGACAGAGGAGACTCTGACACTTCCTCCCTATCATCGGCTTCATATGTACCAATAAGTAGGAGACCAGACAGGGAAAAAAAACGCAAAAACGATACCGATAGTAGCCTACAGGAACTATCACGTTCTCATTTTCCATTGAAAGATAAACGGCCCCGTGCCCAGAGAACACGTGACTCCGGGTCTTCTGGAGCTAAGACCACCAGCATACAGAGCAACACATCTGTTGTGCTATCCTCACCAATACCAGCGGTTGTCACGACTTTTGCGCCAGCTCCTCCTATGGCGCATCAGTCGAACCGTGAACCACAGGTCTCCAGTCCACATGTCGCTACAGACATAAGGACTGCTCCTATTTTTACTATGGACCGGAAATCCAATATAACATCCAATACCACTGTACAGGAGCTAAACTAATCAGTCCCGATCCTGTTGACAACCTTGATCGGGACTCGAATAGCATCATTAATTTGTCTAACTGTAAATTATCTGAAGATCAAATCACAGTATTACGTCTAGGTCTCTCTTTTTGCCCGGACGGCAATGCGGATCAATTCGAATTAATTAAAGACCTCCATTTGTTTGCAAGAAGGTTAATGTTCAAAGTTCTTTATGACAAAACGCAGACAAATTACACTTTGTCAGCGGTTGATAACTCCAACATAGACCATGTATCCTTACAAGAACTCCAAGCCCTCCAGGACTTGATGTCCCTCTGGGACGAAAGTAACCCGGAAGAGGAGGGGTGGACCTTCCAGATTCCAGGAGCTTTACCTGGTACATCCATTCAGTCGCGCTCTAATAGACCTGTTTACGTAGCCCCAAAGTCCTATAAACCCAAGTCTCGATCTTTCCCTGTTCTACAGGGGAATCCCAACATCTGGGCCTTTGTCATACAAGTAACTAAGGCCATAGAAAATACACAATGGCAAACAGGCCCCACTCCTAATATCAGTCCATCCCTTAAAAAGGCAATTAATGAACTACGCAACAATGATAATATTGTAATAAAGCCCTCCGACAAAGGCGGTAACGTAGTCATTCTTAGCAAGAATGGCTACGAATCCATGTGTCTGGATATTCTCAAAAACAAGCAATGGTACAAATTGGTACCAGCCTCCACTGTGACTCTTAATATCAGCAGATACAGAGTAATCCTGAATCGTGCACACCGGGAAGGCATAATTGACGACAATACCATTAAATTCCTCAATATAGAATACCCTTCAACACCTACCTTCTATGCACTCCCCAAAGTACATAAAGGCATCTCCCCTCCACCCGGACGTCCTATCGTCTCAGGGTGTGGATCTCTTACCGAGAATATGAGTCGAATCATCGACGAGTACCTCTACCCCCACGTGCGGGGACTTTTTTCCTATGTGAAGGACACAATAGACCTTCTTAAGATTACCGACGGGCTTATCATCCCAGAAGGAGCATGGCTTGTTGCCATCGATATCGAAGCCTTATACAATTCCATCCCACATTCACTTGGGATACAAGTGATCAGATCTTTTTTGAGTGAACGTGACAAGGACTCCAAGAAGTACAATAATTTCATCGCAGAAATGTTAGAATTCATTTTGACTAGTAATGTTTTCTTGTTCAAACGCTCCCACTACCTCCAGGTGCAGGGTGTGGCTATGGGGGCGGGCTGTGCCCCCTCCTACGCCAACCTGTACCTGGGGGGGTGGGAGCGTGACCTTTTCGGAGGTGAAGACACTGATATGCCTATAGCCAATGTACTTACATGGCATAGATATATTGATGACGTGTTCATGGTATGGGCGGGACCTCAGCAAGACCTTATTGACTTCCTGGATCATCTACAATTCAACATCTATAATCTCAAATTTACCTATAATTACAGTCAGGAGAAAATCACTTTTCTAGATGTGGAGCTCTTTGTCGACACCAATGGTCGTTTGTGTTCCACACTCTATAGAAAGCCCACTGCAGGCAACAGCCTGCTCCATGCTTCTAGCTCACATCCTAAAACTTTAATCGCAAGTATACCATACAGCCAATACTTGCGACTTAAACGCAATTGCTCTGAACAAGGAAATTTTGTACAGGAAGCTAAACAACTCTATGCCCGCCTTAGAGCACATGGTTACACCAAGATCTGCTTACGTAAAGCATATAATAGGGCGAATCAACAGGATCGCAATATGCTTTTGTATTCATCTTCCAATAAAAAACAAGCCAACACCACGCGTGTTATCACCCGCTACAATAGACAGCATAATAAAGTAAGAAAAATATATAGCCAATTTTGGCACTTGCTGACATCTGACAGCAAGATTAATAAATTTGTCAACAGCCATCCTGAGATTACGTTCAAACGTTCGAAATCAATACGGGATAGCACTGTTTCCAGTCACTATTCCACTCAATTAATACCTAAGCCTACACAAACAGGCACTTTTCCATGCATGAAATGTAACTATTGTCGGTACATAATCAAAGGTAACAGCTTACTTCTGCCCAATGGAGACGTATGTACACCTAAATTTAGGGCCACGTGCCAGACCACAGGCATTATTTATTTAATGAAATGTAACTGCGGTGCCTACTATGTGGGCAAACCTAAACGTAACTTTTTTTGCCGCATACGCGACCACACATCGGCAGTCAACAAAAAATTATTCGAAACGCCCATCAGTAGACACATGGGACTCATGCATGGTCATGATGAAGGAATGATGGGCTTTTTCGCCCTAGGTCATATCGCTCCCAACGAGAGAGGTGGGGAGGTGGACAAACGCCTTCTGCAACTGGAGGCCCGATGGATTTACATCCTCAGGGCTACCCTTTACCCAGGCCTCAATGACAGTATGAGCTTTAAACCTTTTCTCTAGCCAATCAATTTATTTTGTTCAATTACCTTTGTTGCGATCCCTGATTATCGCTATTACGTAAGACATCATGTTCACATGTATCCTTACAATTTATTAAGTTTCAATTACCATTCAACTCTTCGATGTATGATATTTCATGAGGGTGCCCCTTCTTTGACATCCGCCACCATTTGGCCCCATTACAACGGGCCACACTTCCATTCCATCCCCATTGAACCATGGCTGTCATTACGTTGAGAGCCTCAGGCCTCGTTCCATACTATTGTGGAATGTAGGCCCGATGTCATTGACATATATGTAGTACTTTTTCCCATTTTTTCATATTTCATTTTTTATTTTCTACTTTTCATATGGAGAAGAATATCATTATTCTCTTCACTATTTCTCCAATTTTCTTCCCTTTAAATAATATAACCAAATTATTTACATCTTTGTAAGTAGTGAGCCTTTCCCTTTGAGAGAGACTGTCACCTCTAGAGGGCGTTTTTCCTTTTGTTTCGCTTTATCTAGGCTGACAACCTCTCCATTCGAGAAATCCTCTCTCTTTGTATCATATATCCAATTTTTGATTGTCCTATTGTGTATATATATAATCGCTGTATTGTAATTATTGTATTTATTGTGACACTTCCTCAGAGCCCATGCCCCTCTGACTATCTGCACGAGACTTGAGTCGGCTGCATCATGTACCATCTGTTGCTCACGGACCAATCCTCGCTGTGTGTCATACAGCACAGACTTCCCATCATAGAGCCCGCTGTACCGGATTCACTTGCACGATGTCTTTCCTTTTTCCCATGGATCCCTCTGTATGGGCACCCAGGGGTAACTACCAGAAGCTGGACTAGCTCTGAATCACGGCGGAGGCTGTGATGTTGTACTTATCCCCCGTACAATGCTTACGCTGCCGCTCCATTTTGTTGACAGACCCACGTCACCTCACCCCGCCCTTGGGGTGGGGTTACCATTTCCCATCTGCATTGGGCGTCAACTTCGAGCGGCCGTCTCTGGTGACGCGTTCATACGCCTCCTTTGCAGCATTACACCTGCCCATTCCCACGTCATGACGTATATCACGTCCATGAAACAAGGGGTATAATAGGAGCTACACTTACACACACTCGCCGCTCGGGCCAACACAGGCTGACTGCGATCATACCAGCTGATACAACAAGGTAATCTGCACGCCTCGCTTTCTTAGCCATACACTAGCAACTTGATTTGTCCTTCCATTTTTATTCCTAATTGCTTTTCTACTTATGGACACTTGTGGGATGTTTAAGTAATCTAATCATCCTCCCTTTATTCCATACAGCATACGCCTTACTTATAGTACAGGCTGTTCCTTTATGTCTCTCCCTATGGACCTAATAGTTTGACAAAACGGCAAACACATTCATATACTACTAACTTGGCTTGTGCTGCGAATACTAACCACCATATTTCTGCATGTGGAAACAAAAAACCCCTTCCTCTTTAGAGGCTCTCAGTCGGCTTTATTCTTGCAATTTGTAAGTCTACATGTGACTCTTGTTAACAACTTTTTCTCTTTTTTATATTTCTTTTGCATTTTTCTTTTGCTTTCTTTGCATTACTGAGTCAGACTTAAAAACTTACCCATCTAGCTACTAACCTTAAGATGATCACAAGTATTTACAGATATCATTGTTTCCTCTGATATCACCCTTATCCCTGATACTAGTGTATACCAGGTAATAATAATAATATTTACAGATATCATTGTTTTCTCTGATATCACCTTTATCCCTGATACTAGTGTGTACCAGGTAATAATAATAATATTTTCTATACACATATATTTGATCCTACTTATTATACTACTCGTCTCAAAGGTTAGGGGCTACGGGAATCTATCATTCTTATATACCACCTTCTATCTTATAAATGTCTTTTTCTTCGTTTGTATGAATATTTCTCTTTTTTCTTTTTCTTCTCTTTTTCTTTTTCTTTTTCTGCGCTGTTTAACTTATAATATCTCTATATACCCCGTGGTAGGATCTATTTTGTGTTCTTGGAACTCGTGCATTTTTTCATATCCGGTATTTCGGTGCCTTCCATCTCGGCAACTTTCTAGCGGTTTCGCCCGAGGCTTTGGTCGGTGGTCACCACTGAGGTACGCTGTTGCAGTTTGATCTTTGTGCATGCTGGGGGAGGGGCTTTGGTGGCAAATAGTCTCAATATATAGTGTCTATTTCTGTAACAATATTTTTCTTTATCATTATTATATTTCTATGCGATTTACACTTTATGTCTATCTTACTATAAATGCACTAAAAATATTTACAGAGGCAATATTATCTGCATCATAACATGTTTTACTTACTAAATAGTGCTTACCTCTAACATTATCAAAATGATTATTGTTATACTTTTTCATCTATAGATTATTGTATACACCTTCTTGTCCCTGAAGAAGCCTGAATGGGCGAAACATGTAGGACCTGATGTATACACCTTTTATCCATCTATTTCATCTATGGTGAAATGCAATTTCATATATGTTGTTTTTCTTTTTCCCTTAATGTTCTGTTTGTATGTAATGTGTAAAATTGGTAAATTATTAAACTTTATATTTTTATATCTACATAAGTCTTGTTTACAATCTTTGATCTCTGTGGTTTCAGAGCGTTTATACAATTTGAATCTCCAATTAGCGTTCGTATAGTCCCATGCCCTATCCCGTAATTGGGAACCTATTTCTATTTTTCATTCTAGGGACGGTAACGCTTCTTGGTTAAATACGATTTGTTAATTTGTTTTTCGGTGCTTGCTCTGTATATATATACTTTTTCTAGGGTCTTAAGTGGTTAACTTGCCCCTACTTTTTAGATTGTAAGCTCTCACAAGTTGAACCTTACTACCCATCTTGTCATTGTATTGTAACTGTAATGTTACCCTTTATAGTGCAAAGTGCTGCACAAACTTTTGACACAATATACATACTGCTATTAATCCTTTTTAAATTGTATACAACCAGGGCCAGAGAAAAGATTTGCTATTTTTCACACTTTGCTTTCCAAGCACTTTGCATCAAGGAAAGCTGTCCAATCTTTCTCACCCAATCATACTGTAGCATAGGCTGAGTGCAAACCATTTGTGTTCTTTGAGAAACCTATTTGGTGCTTTATTTTTGTTTGGTAATAATAAAAGACAATAGAACCTAAAATAATATCATGTGAATAAATACAGCGCTACTAAACCTAATAATTACACCACATAACCAATCACCAAATGTAAAAAAGCAGCAATGAAAATGGTGCACCAACCAAGAAACAATATATAGAAATAAATAAAATATGCGCTAAATATACAACTGATTAAGTGATACCATACAGTGATCAATCAATAATAATACATAATTTCAGAGGCCAAAGGGCCAAGAGGTGAAAATAAATAAAATATAATTGATAATAAAGTGTGTCCAACTATGGTGTGCTCTGAATAGCGTCCCCTTATTCAGACCTTGTATGTGTTACCACATATCCAAAAAACTAGGAACCACACAAATGAAATCAGACGAAATCAAACAAAATGTTTAAAACAGTCCATAAGATCACATGAGTTTAAGGAGAAAAAACAATACCAATCAGGTAATTCTGAGACAATATCATTCATAGGACAAAAACATTCATGGATAACTTGCACCAACAAGTGAATGACTCCAGACCCGTATGCAATCTCAATGGTATAATGTTCATAAGATTCCCGATACATGTAAGGGAAAGAAAACAATATAGCATAATATTGTTGATACCACTGTTACAATGTAGCACTTGTGTTAGTTTTACTCACGGATCCCCATTAGCGATAAGGCGTTCAAAGAAAAAAACAAGCCGCTCAGTAGTCGCTGAGATGCGTAAGAGAAACCTTCTCCTCTGGTCTCAATACGCTAGGCTCCTCCCTACGCGTTGCGTCACCGCCAACGTGACTTAATCATGGGAAATATTCCTGGAACGCATTGTGTGGGTCATTTAACTGAGAAAACCCGGAAGCGTGCCGAACGGAGGGAGCTCAAATCGGAAAAACATCATTTGCGGCAAAAAGGAAACAACTATGATGATAATGAATTCCATAATGATACACACAAAAACTTTAATTACATTCATAGTCTTAGATGAAAAAGATTAAAAACATAAGGTTAAAAACAATAATAAAACATATATATAGAGCTACTCCCCCATTGGTCAAATAAGGTATTGCACGTTTTGGCACTGCTTACAGCTACCAACAACTTAGGAACCTGGGAAGCTTATTAACCAAAAAATCCTCCTTATCCTGAGGACAAAAAAAACTTTTTTACCAAATATGTGCATAAATAAAAGCAATACCAGTATATGAAACTCGATGCTGGCTTCCACATATATGGGAAAAAAACCTTCCCTTTGGTGAAAAATTTAAATAAAAATATGTATAAATAAAATAGGAGGGGGTCTCCTTTTTTATATTTAAAACCTCAATAGTCCGAAATAAAACAATTTAAATCAAAATGATGTTAAGGCCATTAGGCTCTAAAGATTTTAATTCATATATCCATCGAGATTCTGATTTACTCGACTCACGGACTTTGTTACTTCCTCTTCAGTGAGGGTTATATTTTTGTATTGCCCAGAATTTGAGGCCATGCGGATTTTTATTGTGGCACAACTTAAAATGACGCGATACGCTATGTTTTCTGAAGCCCTTTACAATATTCTGGACATGTATTCCTTTTTGGTGACATTAGATGAAAATTTAGAACACTTTTGACCCATAAAGTTGGTATGTTTACATGCAAAACACCTCTTGCAGGGAAAAAACCCCTTCCCCTGGAAGAAAGTTAAAGGATTCTTTCCAGGGGGATTAGGGACATTTTTTGCTACCAGATCTCTGAGAGTGGGGGCTCGGCGATATATTACCCTCGGCCGATCAGATAGGATGCCTTGAAGTTGACGATCCGCCTGAAGAATATGCCAATGTTTTTGGAAAATTGCCTCCAACTGTTTGTGTTGAGCCGTATAGTTGACAATAATTGGTAATTAATTTGTCCTTACTGGTTGTTTAGATGTATCCTGTATAAGAGTATTTCTTGGAGTATCGTATATTTGATGAATATGGTCCTGAATAAAGTCATTATTGTACCCTTTCTTCACAAACCTGCTTCCCATTTGTTGAGCTTGTTCCAAATACACCTCTGAATCGGTACAATTTCTGCGAATGCGCATCATTTGGCCTTTCGGGATGTTTATTAGCCATTGTTCAAAATGGCAACTGTCGACAGGAATATAACTATTCCTGTCCACCGGCTTGAAATAGGTTTTCGTAGTGATCTTATGATTTTCCACATTGATTTCTAGATCCAAAAACTGAATAGTGTTGGCACTTATTACATGGGACAGTTTGATATTTTTCTGGTTCAAATTAAGTTTATCAAGAAACTCAATAAGGGATATTTGGTCACCCTCCCAGATAAGTATACAGTCATCTATAAATCTTCTGTATAATATCAACTGATTGGGTTTATTTGTATAGATAGCTAGTTCCTCCCACTCGGCCATAAAAATGTTTGCCACACTGGGCGCATATTTTGCAACCATTCCGATGCCATTAAGCTGTCTATAGTATTCTGATTGGTGCCAAAAATAGTTGTAATCCATATGCTAAACATCTAAGTACATCTAAGTGGATAGCTACAGCAGATGTAGCATCCCTTTACACCAGTATTAATCATGAAGATGCCATTAAAGCCACCAAATGGGCCATGGACAGTTTTAGTTCGCTTATATCCAAACAACAAAGATTTGTACTTAGATGTTTAGCATATGGATTACAACATAGCTATTTTTGGCACCAATCAGAATACTATAGACAGCTTAATGGCATCGGAATGGGTGCAAAATATGCGCCCAGTGTGGCAAACATTTTTATGGCCGAGTGGGAGGAACTAGCTATCTATACAAATAAACCCAATCAGTTGATATTATACAGAAGATTTATAGATGACTGTATACTTGACTGTGACCAAATATCCCTTATTGAGTTTCTTGATAAACTTAATTTGAACCACAAAAATATCAAACTGTCCCATGTAATAAGTGCCAACACTATTCAGTTTTTGGATCTAGAAATCAATGTGGAAAATCATAAGATCACTACGAAAACCTATTTCAAGCCGGTGGACAGGAATAGTTATATTCCTGTCGACAGTTGCCATTTTGAACCATGGCTAATAAACATCCCGAAAGGCCAAATGATGCGCATTCACAGAAATTGTACCAATTCAGAGGTGTATTTGGAACAAGCTCAACAAATGGGAAGCAGGTTTGTGAAGAAAGGGTACAATAATGACTTTATTCAGGATCATATTCATCAAATATACGATACTCCAAGAAATACTCTTATACAGGATAAATCTAAACAACCAGTAAGGACAAATTAATTACCAATTATTGTCAACTATACGGCTCAACACAAACAGTTGGAGGCAATTTTCCAAAAACATTGGCATATTCTTCAGGCGGATCGTCAACTTCAAGGCATCCTATCTGATCGGCCGAGGGTAATATATCACCGAGCCCCCAACCTTTAGGCCTCGTACACACGAGGCAATCTATTTGTTCAAATCGGTCGGACCGACCGATTTGAACAAATCTGTCTGATAGGATTTTGGTTTACTCGCGTGTACACACGAGCAAACCAAAATCCCCGCCAGCAGACGGCGCGCTGACGTGTCGGTGACGTGGCGGTGACGTTGACGCCGCCACATCACTGCACCAGGAAGCAAAACACTTCCGCGCATGCGCCGAATCCATTCGGCGGTGGTGCGGGACGACATGTCTGCTGGTAAGTGTACTAACCAGCAGACATGTCGGGCGGACGGATTCCCACCCGATAGATTTCAAAGCATGCTTTGAAATCTGTCGGGTGGCCAAATCCGTTGGCTCGGCTGTACACACGATCGAATCTGTCTGCTGGGACGGTCTAGCAGACCGTTTCCAGCAGACAGATTTTTTTTTTTTTGAATTGTTTATTTATCCAATACAGGGAGCTGGTCCACACGAACCACATCAGCATTACAGTGTATAATTCAACAACAAACACGGGAACACATAGGGTATACCAACATCTGTGTCAGGTCTAGACAGTAAGCGTACAACAACCTAATAGCTGCCGTTTGACAGCTGTCATCTGAAACCCGTGTGTTCTAGGAGGATGCCTAGTTCCTGTCCGAGGGCTCAGCCCCCTATCTTTTCCGTTTACTAAGTAAGAGCAGAGGCAGAGATAAAGAGGAATGAAAGTTGGAGGAACTGCCCAAGGGGGCAGTAAGAGGAGAGAGCAGAGTGGAGGAAGGTAATGAGAGAGGGGCAGGGGGGGGGGGGAAGGGCTCGCGAGCATGATCAAGTGCCTATCGTTAACCTGGCAGTCCCGGGGGAATGCTGGCCATACAACTCTAACTATCTCCCGGTGGGGGGGTTTGGGCCATCTGGAAGCTCAGGCTTCTTCCCCTGAGGGCCTGGCCCTCCTCGGAGTATGTGAAAGCATTCCACATTTGCCAGGTCTGAGAATACAGGTCATTTCTATCCTGCTTCGTCAGAATCAGGTCTTCCATCTTGTTGATCTCGTCTACCTTCCGAAGCCACATGGCCACCGTTGGAGGGTGTGGAGATTTCCAACAGAGTGGAACACATGTCTTAGCCGCGTCTAAGAGATGGCGGATGACTGATTTTTTATATATGCGGGCGGGGATGTCGGTCGCATGGAGAAGGCAGTACGCTGGGTCATCAGGGATCGTGCAGTCTGTGAATTTCTGAGCAATTCTTCTAATCTCCGTCCAGTATGGACGAAGACGTGGGCATGTCCAGAAGATATGGAGCAATGTCCCTTTGTCTGACTGGCATCTCCAACATAGCTCGGATACTGTTGGGAACATTCTATTTAAGAGGGCTGGGGTCCTGTACCATCTCATCAGAATTTTGTAATTGGTTTCCTGTATTTTCGTGCATATCGACGATTTGTGTGTGAATGTTAAGATATGTTGTTTTTTGCTGGAAGAGAAAGGGCTGTTTAGATCTCGTTCCCATTTCTCAAAGCTCGGTGCTTGATATCCCTCCTCCGGTGTAGTTAGCAATGTATGTAGGGAAGAGAGGGCATGTGGTAAGGGACCCGACTCCGAACATATCTCCTCCAGGGGCGTGAGGAGACGTCCCGTCCCGGGAGGGGGTGGGGTGGACCTCAGAAAATGGCTGAGCTGGTAGGCTCTCATGAAATCTAGTCGGTACTCCCCTCCTGGGTCCATCAGTTCAGGCAACGTTCTCCATCGTCCTGATATGCTGAAATGCGAGGCCTGGAAAAGCCCAGACTCTCGCATTTCTTGGAATTTAATGTCTGCGATTCCCGGCTCAAAAAATGGGTTGCCCAAAATCGGGCGAAGTGGTGAGTCCATCGGTGATAGGTGGTTCTGTGTCATCAGCCTCATGCAGACCTTAACAGTGTTGCCTATCAGAGGATGGTGCTGCACCTCCTTCTGCGTCAAACTGTGACACCAGGGGGCACGTTGCAGTAAAACTCTGCTTTGTGCCTGTTCCAGCCGTGGCCAGAGCTTGCTCGTCCCATGTCTGCACCAGTCTATCAAGCGGTTCAGCTGTGCCGCATGATAGTATTTTCGTATGTCCGGCATTGCCAGGCCACCGTATTGTTTGGGTAGTGAGAGCACCGACTTGTGTATCCTGGGGTGTCTTCCCGCCCATAGAAACGTCCTAAACACCGTTTGCACTTGCCTAAAATATTCCTGTGGTATGTGTATAGGAAGGGCCTGCAGGAGATACAGGAATTTGGGTAGTATGGTCATTTTTAGTATGCTGTTTCTTCCAAACCAGGAGTGCAAACCAGTGGTCCACTTCTCTAGTAGATGTCGGACTGTTTTAAGAAGAGGTGGGAAATTGAGTTTAAAGACATTGGATAATTTGGGGGGGATACGTGTTCCCAGGTATGTCAAGGCTACATCTGTCCATTTTAGCCCAAAACTGTTTTGCAGTTGTGATAACTGCGGCTGGGGCACTCCCACCCCCATCGCCTCCGACTTGGACATGTTGATTTTCAGGTTGGACAGTGTACCATAAGTGTTAAATTCTTTCATTAAGTTTGGTAGTGATATCAACGGATTTGTCAGTGAGAATAGCATGTCATCGGCGTAGGCCGATACTTTGCAACTGTCTCTGCCCACTACTATTCCTGTGATGTCAGGGTTTAGCCGAATATGTTGTAAGAAGGGCTTCAGGGACAGAGCGAACAGGAGGGGCGAGAGTGGGCAGCCCTGTCTAGTCCCATTTGTAATCTGGAATGGGTCCGACATCGTCCCGTTCGCCCTGACCCTAGCCGACGGGTTCGTGTATGCCGTCGTTATCCACTGTAGCATCTTCTGTCCAATACCTATGTGTCTCAGGGTGGTGAACATGAACCGCCAGTTGACCCGGTCGAACGCCTTTTCGGCGTCTGTGCCTATGAAGACACAGGGAGATTTTGTAGTGTTTGCGGCATGTATCAGGTTTAAGACCTTAGCCGTGTTGTCCCTTGTTTCTCTGGACGGAACGAAGCCCACTTGGTCAAGGTGTATGAGGTCAGGGAGGAATCGTTGGATTCTGGTCGCTATTATTTTAGTGAAGAGCTTAACATCTGTGTTCAGTAGGGAGATTGGGCGGTAGCTACCACACTGTCCCGGGTCCTTGCCGTCTTTATAAATCACTGCAATCTGGGCCTGCAGGGTGCTAGAATGTAATTTAGAGCCTGATCCCAGGGCATTAAATAGGTTAACCAGTCTGTTTCCCAAGGATGGTAACAGGGCTTTATAGTAAGCTGTGGTAAGACCATCTGGGCCCGGAGCTTTGCCGGGCTTGGAGGATTTCAGTGCTCCCTGCAGCTCCGATAATGCTATAGGCTCATCCAGAAGCGTCCTCGATTCCAATTCAAGGGTTGGCATTCGAGAGGCAGTCAGGTATTCTGTCATCTGTGTCAAGTCAGGGTCTGGGGAGGATGGGGGTAAATTGTACAGGTCATGATAGAAGGTCTGGAATTCCTGTGAGATTTGCTGGGGAATCGAGATCTTGCGGCCTCCGTGTGAAATGATATGTGGGATGTATGACGCCATGTGCTGTGCCCTAATCGACTGTGCCAGCATCCTCCCACACTTGTTGCCGGATTCATAGACATTACGTCTACAAATTTGTATTGCTGCCTTGGCTTTATATTGCAGGACATCAACAATTTGCCTGCGAGTGGTATTCAAGTCCGTACTTATCTGGTCCGTCGGGGCCTTTTTATGTTGGGACTCTAAAGTCTGTAGTTTAAGGAGTAGGGAGTCAAGTCGCTCAGTCCTCATTTTTTTCAGCCGGGCACCATGCTTGACGAGAATACCTCTCACCACCGCCTTATGGGCTTCCCATACCACTCCCGGGTCACTGTCCTGTGTAGCATTTGTGTCAAAGTAGTGGCCTATTTCTGTTGTCACTTCAGACATGACGTCTGGATCCTGCAACAGGCTTTCATTCAGCCTCCAGGGACGTCTCTGGGCCGTCTGAGCCTCCGACAGGCAGTAGGATAGTGTAACTGGGGCATGATCCGACCACGTAATGGGTCCGATCGTTACGCCTTTCACTGCTGCTAGATGTCTGTGTGGGATCATGAAATAATCGATACGTGAGTAAGATTGATGCGGTTTGGAGAAGAAGGAGAAATCTCTTTCTCCCGGGTGAAAAAGACGCCAGGCGTCTACCAATTGCGCTGAGTGAAGTGCCGTGTGTATGCGTTTACGAGTGTCTCCCGACATAGAGGATGTTCCCGACGAGGTATCCTCTGCTGGGATTAAGGGGACATTAAAATCCCCTCCCACAATTAATTGACCTTCCGCAAAGCTCGTCAGTTGGTCTAATTGTTTCTTCAGGAATTTATCCTGTCTTTCGTTCGGGGCATACAGGTTCACAATGGTAACCTGCGATGTCCCAACACGACCCTTTAGAAACAAGAAGCGGCCCTCAGCGTCCAACCGTGCGTCTCCATGGGTCCAGGGGACCCTGGCTGATATGAGTATCGAGACTCCTTTAGACTTGGCTGTAGCATTCAATGAATGATAGACCGTGGGGTAGTATCTGTTTTTTAGCATATACTGGGCACTATCCCTGAAGTGTGTTTCCTGAAGCAGGACCACGTCCGCACCAAGACGGCGCATGTCATGGAGGAGCATCCTCCTTTTTTCAGGGACATTCAAGCCCTTGGTATTTAAGGAAACTACAGTTAACGTGTCCATGCTCGCGAGTCAGGAGGGGGAAGGGTCCTAGAGGTGCGAACAAGGCACCAGGTCTGGGGAGCGAGGGGGGGGGGGGGGGGGCCTGTGATAGCACAGGAAAGAGGGCAGGGAGGTGGGGAAAGAAGAAGTGGGAGAGAGAGAAAAGAGAGAAGAGAGAAGAAGGGGAGAGAGGATAAAGAAGGAGCGGATTAGAATAGGAGGCTGACACTAGGGCGTGTGGTAGCCAAGGAGAAATCTAATTTAGCCTAATTGGCTAACGCACTCACCAGCAGAAGGCTGGAAACCGAGCGCAGACCTAAGTGGGTAGGTGGCTAGACAGGACCGTAAAGGCGAGCTCCCCGAACCCAGCCCCCTCCCCACCGGCCATCTTGCTGGTGTGTCTCTAGTCAACAATGCAATCAATATAAACAAATACCTGACAGAACAAAAACAAGAAAAACAAAAGGGTAACAAAGTAGAAAACATGGTAAGGCAGAAGTTTCTAATCATGAGCTTTACGACAATACACTCCCTGGTAAGTTAAAAGGAACTACCCCTAGGCAGAATAAGGTCAAGCCTACACATTTCAGGGAACAGAGCGCATGGTGTGTCCATCTCCCCCACTCATATTTCTATTGCAATCAGGGTCCATTTCAACAAATGTCAGTGCCCTCGGTCCCGTGTCCCGCGTATTTGCCGGTTAGTGCCATAGGAATGCCGGAGCTTTGCCGCCCTCCCGCCTCCCACCACATGTTCCGGCTGGGCTCACTCACATCTCAGCAATCCTGGAAGTCCCGCAGGAGGGTCATATACATAGGTCTCTTCCTGTTCTTTAATTCCAACAGTTTACTGGCTCATATCGGACTGAGTGACACCTGGGGGGTTGAGGTGGACCGTTCAGCATTCGATTACCGCTGTATCTTCCCCCCCCCATGTGTGTCTATCATGTGAGGTCGGCCTGGCAGGTGTCCGAGCAGCTCAGAATGGTGGGGGTATAAGGCCTCTCAGGAGAATAGGTGAGCTAATGGGGGGGATCGGGGCGGGTGGGTGCTCTCTATGGGCGTGGGTGTCCTTAGCCTAGTCAGTTCCGGTGATGTAATGTGACTGCGGGAGGCCATGGACGGGGGTTTCAAACCTAATGTTGCAGTGGGGATGGTTGCCAGCTCCCCCACCCCTCTCCTCCCAGGGCGGGTAGTGGTATCTGAGCACAGAGCGGGAGTGTGGGCAGTAAGTGTTCAACTGCAGCAGGGGTGGTTGCCATCCCCTCCCTCCCCGTGGCGAGTAGGTATGCCTATGAACGGGACGTGGGTGGGGTCTAACGATACGTATAGGCCACAGCAACTATGAACAACGGGGGTGCAAAAATAGAGTGGGGGATTGCGGCCTACAGCCTACTCACGTCCCTCCTGTCCTGATGGTGCTCTGTTCCTCCGTCCGCCGGGTCTCCGCTGTCTGGGCTGTGCCGCGGCTCTGTAGTTGGAGGGTCCCGACCGGCCGACTGTGCGTGGTAGGATCTGTAGCCAGTCCGGAACTTGCACTCGGTCTGCACCCAGGAACTGGAAGAGATCCGGGAGGTCCGCCGGCGTCTGTAGTGTGAAGGCTGAGCCCTCTTTTCGGAAGGTCACCGAGAGCGGATATCCCCATCTGTAGGTGAAGTCCTTTTCTCTTGCTATCTCCAGGATGGGCCTCAGCATGGCTCTCCTGCGCAGTGTCGCCCTGGATACATCTGGAAGGATCCGAATTTCAGCGCCGTCTAGAGGGATTCCTCCCTGTTCCCACGCTCTGCGCAGTATTTGTTCCTTCTGTGCGTACCTCAGGAGTCTGCATACTACGTCTCGAGGCCTGTCCGGATCCGTTGACCTAGGCCCTAGGGCCCTGTGCGCCCTGTCCACTTCTACCGTCCCGGACGGGTCCTCCAGCACCGTTCTGAAGAGGGACTGGATGTGGTCCCCAAGAGAGTCCGTCTCGACCGTCTCTGGTATGCCGCGAAGCCGTAAGTTATTGCGGCGGCCCCGGTCCTCCACATCTTCCAGGTGCAGCTGGAGGGCCACCGCCGTATCCCTATGCTGGTCCCTGGCTCTCTCCAGATCCGCCACCCGTCCCTCGAGTGCGTGGAGCGAACCCTCACCAGTGGCCACCCTGTCAGTCAGGGTAGAGACCTCCGCCCTCACTTCCTGGAAGTCCCGACGGTGGGTCTCCTCCAGGCGCAGAATGAGTGCCTCTATATCCGATCTCGTCGGGAGGGCCTGCAGCAGCGTGCGGATGTCCTGGTCTGCCTGTGAACCACCAGGTGAGTGCGGGGATGCCGCCATGGTAGGATGGTGGATCGGCGGTGCAGCCGACTGTCCCGTTGATGGAGCCTGTGAGCCTCTATGAGGAGCCTGTTGCGGAGGGTCGCAGGTCTCTGTGGGGCCTCCACGTGCGGCTCCACGTGGTGCTGTTACTCGGGCTCCTGGAGAAGTCCTGTTCTGGGGTCTGAAATAGCGGTGAATGTCACCGGTGGTCGCACTGGAGCGGGTCACCCGGGTGGAAGCTCTTGTTTTCCTCTTTCTGGGTGATTGCATGCCGACTTTAAAGTCACTTTTTGGCCGATTAGGGAAGGGACAGGCCGGGAGCTCAAAGAGAAAGCAGCCTCACACAGCCATGTCCAGGCCACGCCCCCTCCAGCAGACAGATTTGATCGTGTGTACGAGGCCTCAGAGATCTGGTAGCAAAAAATGTCCCTAATCCCCCTGGAAAGAATCCTTTAACTTTCTTCCAGGGGAAGGGGTTTTTTCCCTGCAAGAGGTGTTTTGCATGTAAACATACCAACTTTATGGGTCAAAAGTGTTCCAAATTTTCATCTAATGTCACCAAAAAAGAATACCAAATAGATGATCTCATTACATGCCGAACAGAGGGGGCAGTTTACATGTTAGAATGCCCATGTTCGTTGCAATATATAGGAAGGACTAAAAGACCATTGTGGAAACGCTTAAGAGAACATGTCCAGAATATTGTAAAGGGCTTCAGAAAACATAGCGTATCGCGTCATTTAAGGGCCCTTTCACACTAGCGGACGAACGGTCCGCTAATTACAAGTCTGTTAACGGACTTGTAATGCTTCCCTATGGGAGCGGATCCGTTAGCGGATGATGCATCCGCTAACGTCCGCTCGATCCGCATCCGTTTTTGCGGACGGAAGAATGTCCTATTTTTCTTCCGTCCGGCCAAACGGATCGGATGCAAACGGACAGACGGTCCGTTTCCATCCGACTCCCCATAGGGGAGAGCGGAGGAGAGACGGGGCGGTCCCTGCACAGTGTGCGGGGACCGCCCTGTCCGCCCGACAGCTCAGCGGAGACCCCCCGCTGAGCTGACGGACACACGGAGCGGACCGAAAAACGGACCGCTCCGTGTGTAAGGAGCCTTAAGTTGTGCCACAATAAAAATCTGCATGGCCTCAAATTCTGGGCAATACAAAAATATAACCCTCACTGGAGAGGAAGTAACAAAGTCCGTGAGTTGAGTAAATCAGAATCTCGATGGATATATGAATTAAAATCTTTAGAGCCTAATGGCCTTAACATCGATTTTGATTTAAATTGTTTTATTTCGGACTATTGAGGTTTTAAATATAAAAAAGGAGACCCCCTCCTATTTTATTTATACATATTTTTATTTAAATTTTTCCCCAAAGGGAAGGTTTTTTTCCCATATATGTGGAAGCCAGCATCGAGTTTCATATACTGGTATTGCTTTTATTTATGCACATATTTGGTAAAAAAGTTTTTTGTCCTCAGGATAAGGAGGATTTTTTGGTTAATAAGCTTCCCAGGTTCCTAAGTTGTTGGTAGCTGTAAGCAGTGCCTAAACGTGCAATACCTTATTTGACCAATGGGGGAGTTGCTCTATATAAATGTTTTATTATTGTTTTTAACCTTATGTTTTTAATCTTTTTCATCTAAGACTATGAATGTAATTAAAGTTTTTGTGTGTATCATTATTGAATTCATTATCATCATAGTTTTTTCCTTTTTGCCGCAAATGCTGTTTTTCCGATTTGAGCTCCCTCCGTTTGGCACGCTTCCGGGTTTTCTCAGTTAAATGACCCGCACGATGCGTTCCAGGAATATTTCCCATGATTAAGTCACGTTGGCGGTGACGCAACGCGTAGGGAGGAGCCTAGCATATTGAGACCAGAGGAGAAGGTTTCTCTTACGCATCTCAGCGCCTACTGAGCGGCTTGGTTTTTTCTTTGAACGCCTTATCGCTAATGGGGATCCGTGAGTGAAACTAACACAAGTGCTACATTGTAACAGTGGTATCAACAATATTATGCTATATTGTTTTCTTTCCCTTACATGTATCGGGAATCTTATGAACATTATCCCGTTGAGACTGCATACGGGTCTGGAGTCATTCACTTGTTGGTGCAAGTTATCCATGAATGTTTTTGTCCTATGAATGATATTGTCTCAGAATTACCTGATTGGTATTGTTTTTTTCTCCTTAAACTCATGTGATCTTATGGACTGTTTTAAACATTTTGTTTGATTTCGTCTGATTTCATTTGTGTGGTTCCTAGTTTTTTGGATATGTGGTAACACATACAAGGTCTGAATAAGGGGACGCTATTCAGAGCACACCATAGTTGGACACACTTTATTATCAATTATATTTTATTTATTTTCACCTCTTGGCCCTTTGGCCTCTGAAATTATGTATTATTATTGATTGATCACTGTATGGTATCACTTAATCAGTTGTATATTTAGCGCATTTTTTTATTTATTCCTAAAATAATATAATGCATCCTACTCCAGCAGATTGTAGAATGGGGATTTGATGCCGCGTACACACGATCACTTTTTGTGATATATAAAACATTTTTTGTTTTATCTCACGAAACAAAACAACGTTTTTCAAACTTAACTTAAAAAAATGACATTGCCTACACACAGGGCCTCCATCAGGGGGGTACAGGCATTACACCTGTTACAGATGGCAACCCCCTCTTTTTTTATTTATTTTTCATAAAAATATTTATTTTTTTATATATTTTTCTTTTATTTTTTATTAAAGGGACAATTTTTTTTATTTTATTATTTTTTAGGGGTCCGGAGGCCTCCAGGGCCCCAGATGGCAACCCCCTCTTTTTTTATTTATTTTTTATAAAATATATATATATTTTTAATATCATTTTTTTCATTTTTATTAAAGGGCCAATTTTTTTTCTTTTAATATTTTTTAGAGGTCCAGAGGTCCCCAAGGGCCCGGAGGCCCCCAGGGCCCCAGATGGCAACCCCCTCTTTTTTAAATTTATTTTTGATAAAAAAAAAAAAATTATATATTTTTACTTTATTTTTTAAAGGGCCAGAGGTCCTTTTTTTCCTCTCTTTTTTCTTTTTATTAAAGGGCCCAGAGGTCCCCAGGGCCGCGGATGGCTACTCCCTTTTTTTTAAAATGTATTTTCCTTTTTTTGTAAAGGCCCCCCCGCTTCTTAATTCGCAGCAGCCCCCCCCCCATGCCTGAAGCTGTGTAAGGGGCCCTATAATTCCTGATGGCGGCCCTGCCTACACACCATCGTTTTCTGAAAATGCTCTTGCAAAGCGCGGTTACGTACACCACGTTCGACGGCACTCTGTGCTTGCAGAAGAGGAAAAAAAGTCCTGCAAGCAACATCTTTTGGGTGGTGGAGGAGCGGTGTATACATCGCCCCTGCCTTTAAAATTAATAGGCACCACCGTCAAAGCGATGTTTGCAGGTGTTTTTAACCCTTTATTCAGTGCGCTTTGCCGCTAACGCCTCCTGCTCCAGTGTGAAGAAGGCCTCATAAACTCTAAAGTTCATTCACTTCCTGTTTAAAAAAAAATTTAAAGATTAGGAACGATTTTGAATAATATTACTTTTATTTCCTTATATTTCTTTTCAATTTATTTTTATTAAGTTTTGCTTTCTCGAAAAAGACATATACATAGGTAATAACACCAAAAAAAATAAATGGACAACACAGGTCCTCAAATAGTTTTCAACCAGACACAGTGCGATCAGTGGCATAGTATGCAAAGTTACAGTACGGTAGCATAGGGTGTAAACAGGGTACGGAGACCGCGCGTCCTACTACACAATGTGGAGCCGCGGTCCCCTATATAGGAGGTGACAGTAACCCGGTACTTATCCCAAAGGGCCACCCACCGGTTATTGCATTTCGGTACGTGGTGACAGTGCCTGTTTAGGTGGAAAGACAGTCCACACACTGGGCGGCCCAAGTGGGCAAGCCGTGCGGGCGGGACGTACATTGACATGCAAAACAAAATGTCAGCATAATAGTAATGCGTATCCTATAAATCAAAAAGGGTAAATAGCAAAGGATAACAAAGTAAACATACAAAAAAGAAAAACAATAAAACAAACAAAACACCTGTACCAAGGGTCCATATTAATTTCCATTAAATGATTGAGGTAAAACTATGAATTAGGGAATTTAGAAATCCAAGGTAACCATTGTGCGAGAAAGGTCTGGGAATTCCCAGACTGGAAGGAAAAATGTTTCTCATATGAGTATTGCGTAGAGACTCTATGTATTACTTCAGTGAGAGTGGGAATCTGAGTGGTCTTCCATTTAGAAGTAAGGGCCAGTCTGGCTGCTATCAAAACATGTATCACAATGCTCCTTAGGCAGGCCGGGATAGAAGTAATGGTAATGTTCAGTAAAGCTAAAGGTGGAGTAGGGTGCACCAAAATGCGTGTGACAGAGGATATTAATTTGAAAACATCATCCCAGAAGCTGCGAATGTGTTTACAATTCCACAATATATGGAATATGTTGCCCCTGTCTCCGCAATGTCTCCAGCAGAGGTGTGATTCGGAAGGGAAAATCAATGATAGTCTAACCGGTGTGAGGTAGGACCTATGTAAGATTTTTAACATATTATCCCAGTGGTTGGTACAGTGGGTATATCTATATGTCATTTTAATCGCTTTTGTCCAGTCAGCAAGTGAGAAGGGGAGCCCCAGTCCTTTTCCCAGTTTGTCATGTGTGAGGTCTTGGAGAATCTTTTGGTGTGACGTAGAAGATTATAAAACCAAGAAAGTCCCTTGGGTTTGTTATAGGACGAACAGAGGTACGTCCAAATATCTATGGGCATGTCAAAGGTTAATGTAGAGTGTGACCTCTGGAAGTGTTGCAGTCTCATGAGAGAGTATGCATGGGTAGCTGGTTGTTTGGTCAATACCTCCTGGACAGTTGTTAAACCATCTTGCCTCCATGAGGCAATTGTTAAGTCTGGGATCAAATGTTCCACGGTTGTAAGGTCAGTGATTCTGCGCTTATTTGTAGTCAAAGGGTCTAAACAGGGTTGAATGCTTCCCCACAATAGAAGTGTAGTTTCAATAGAAGGTAGACTAATATGTGGTAGTGGTAGGTTCGTCAGGTTAGCTAATAGTAATGCCGAAAGGTCTTTCCTTTTAATAGTTGCCTTCTCGATCTTAACCCACAGTTTAGACGGAACTGGGTCAAACCACGCTTTCATTTGATCTAGGATCGCCGCCCTATAGTAGTTTCGTAGAGTGGGGAAGCTTATTCCCCCCTCCGTTTTATGTCTTTGAACCGTAGTGAACGTTACTTTAGGCATTTTACCCTGCCAGATGAATCTCCTGAATAGTTTGTCAGTTTGTAAGAAAAAGGATTCTGGAATCCTGATCGGGATGGTTCTAAAGTAGTAAATTATTTTGGGTAAAAGAGTCATTTTAAGTGCTGCTGTTCTGCCCAGCCATGACATTTCGAATGTTGTGATATGTTCTAGATCTGCTTTAATGGTTGCCAAGAGGGCGTTAAAATTTACTTTATATGTTTGGGCAGAGGGAAAGACTAACTTTATACCTAGGTAAGTGAGGGAGCTGGTTACCCATTGGAATGGGAATCTTTCTTTAAGGTGAGTATTCAGGGATTTAGAAAGGTTAATTGGGAGAATACAAGATTTGGTAACATTCAGTTTGTAATATGATACTGTACTAAATTGCAGTAGAATTTCCTGCGCCTTTGCCAAGGAAGAAGCCGGATTTGTCACTGTCAAGACAACATCGTCCGCAAAAAGACCTATTTTGTGGGTATCGCCTGCAACATTTATCCCCGAGATTTCTGTGGTTGACCTAATGGTTTCAGCGAGGGGTTCCATCATCAAGGTAAAGATTATGGGGGACAACGGACAGCCTTGGCGGGTGCCATTGGTAATATAGAATTGGTCGGAAATGGCACCGGACGAGAAAACTCTAGCTGACGGGCTGAGAGGATGGTACCTTGCATGCCAAATTTTTGTAGGGTAGCACTGAGATATCCCTAATGCACCCTATCAAAGGCTTTTTATGCATCCAGTGCCAAAAACTCCGCCGGGGATTTCCTACTCTCTAATAAATGTATCAAATTAAGCAGTCTTCGAGTGCCATCCGGGGCTTGACGCCCTTTTACAAACCCTACTTGGTCTGGTTTCACCAGGTGAGGAGTGACATTGGCCAACCTATTCGCTAGAATCTTAGCATAGACCTTTAGGTCTGTGTTTAAGAGTGAAATGGGCCTAAAGTTCTGTGGGGCATCCGGTTTCTTCCCTGGTTTAGGCAGCGTAACAATGGTAGCTTGTAACATTTCTTCCGGAAACATAGAGGAGGAGGCAACACTGTTAAACAAGGCGCATAGAGATGGAGCGAGAATGTTAGAGAATGCCTTATAGTACTCCGACGAGAAACCGTCTGTACCTGGAGATTTATTGTTGGGAAGGGCATGTATGGTGACCTTAGTCAGTCAGTGATTCAGTCAGTCAGTCTGTGCTGTGGTGCTAGCAGGACGCTCTCACACGAGTCGGCTTCACCAGGTTGTTCCCCCTGCCCCAGCTGCTTCCAGGACTCACGGATCACAGCTCTCCTTCCACCCTCTGGCCTCCATATTTCCCCACCACCAGCTCGCTTCCTTCCCCCAGGGGTCTCACAGGTAAGCCGAGCACTGGTGTTTCCCCCGCCTCCCCTGGGACAGCGCGGCTGTCCTTCTAAGGATAAGCCGCAGCTCTGCCCAGCAAATCACTCACATACCGCAGCCATCTGCATTCTGGCTGCCTCCTATTTCTCCTCCTGGCCACCTGGCCATCTGGCCAAAAAACACAGGCAATCGAGGCACCCCGCCGCCACCTCCCCGCCTCTGTGCCTCCTGTTTTTCAACATCCGCGCCGACCTGTAGAGATTCGCGGCAGCCGCATTTAGGAAAGGCCGCGTCTTCATCCGCGACCTAGCGGCGCGCCGCACTATCACCCAGGAATCCCCTCCAAAGCTGCCCAGAAACTCCCCCCCCACCCCCCCATCCTCTCCCACTCGCCTACCAGCCTTCCCCTGGAGACCAAGCAGACAGCCCCCAGCTTGGTTCCTTTTTTCCTGGTCGGCGGCCATCTTACTACACCCCAGTACATCTCCCCCTATTCTGCCCCACCACGTATCCACCACCCCTTTAGCATTGATCCAGGGTTCTGGCCGATCGCCCTTGAGGGGTCAGGAAGGAATTTTTTTCCCTTGCCGCAACACATTGGTTAGCACGGCCAGGTTTTTTTTGCCTTCCTCTGGATCAACCTGGGAGTGAGGATTCAAAGAATCTTCCCCCCCCTATCCCATTAAAACCTCCCTGCCCCCCCCCCGACACTTGGCGACAATGGCTAATCTGCGATACTCTGCAGAAACCATTCGGGGTCTGAGGCGATTCGCCACAGTATTACCAGCCATCACCAAGAAGGCCTTAAGAATTGAGCAACTATTGAGAATCGATCGACGATCGACTGTCAAAAATTTCAGTCATCCACCCCAGCCTAAGCACATATCTTGTGCTTTGATCAACACAAGATCGGCAGTAAAACACCGTTTAGAAATCCATGATTTCATACTACAACACGATTTAGACTGCCTCTTTATTACAGAAAGCTGGCTCACAGCCGACTGTAACACCATTCTAGGAGAACTGGTGCCAGAAAACTACCGTATTATAACGGAAAACAGAATAGGGCAAAGAGGAGGGGGCCTGGCGGTGATTCACAAGACGCATCTTGCGATCACTAAACCTGTCCTTCAAAATCCTCTTCCATTCATGGAAACCCTTACTCTACAACTGCAATCAAATCCCCAGGAGACCATCCGGATTCTACTCTGCTACAGGCCACCCGGGCCAAAATCGCAGTTTTCAGCATCACTGACGGAATTTATCTCCACTTATACCCTAAACAGCAAACATCTTTTGCTGCTCGGGGACTTCAATCTCTGGGCCAACTCTTCACAGGATCCGATCGCCGACGCTTGTATTGACCACCTGGAAGGATTAGGATTACAACAACTAGTAGGTGCCCCCACACATGCTTCAGGTCACACGCTCGACCTAATTTTCAGACAAAATCTGGAAATAAGTATTTTGGAAAATGAACCATTGCCATGAACGGATCACCATGCAATTAAATTCATAATTTCCAAAATTCCCCCATTGATAAAAACACCTAAGCCGGTGATAACACACTGGACTAGATCTCAGAAGAAGCTCCATTCGGAACTCTTCAAATCTACCTTAGGTAATAAAATAAAAACACTCCAACCACTCCGAACAGTCTCAGATACATTGGATGCCATAAATACAGTGCTACAACAGTCTGCCGACTTGGTAGCACCGAAACGCAAAGCCCACATCCGGAAAAACAAGTCCGGCTGGTTCAACAACCAGCTATCGCTACTGAAGCAAGAGCGCAGGAGGGCGGAAGCCGCCTGGAAAAGAAGCGCGTCGGAAGAGAACCTCATCAGCTACAAGACAACAACAAGGAAATACCGTAAAGCAGGGGTGTCAAACAGGCGGCCCTCCAGCTGTTGCAAAACTACAAGTCCCATGAGGCATTGCAAGGCTAACAGTTACAAGCATGACTCCCACAGGCAGAGGCATGATGGGACTTGTAGTTTCGGAACAGCTGGAGGGCCGCCAGTTTGACACCCCTGCCGTAAAGAAATCTTCCAAGCCAAGAATTTTTTTTTTTCTAAGGCCATCAATAGCGCCCTAAATCGCCCTCGCGAACTCTTCAAGCTGGTCAGTCAGACCATGAATCCAGGCTGTCTTGAAGCCCCGAATTCAGATACCCAAGAGTTTCGCGATGAATTGTCGGATTTCTTCATCAATAAAATTGAGGGAATCCGGGAAAGCATTCAACAAAATAATACCCCTCGCAACCACCCCCTTAATCAACCACAGAACACCCATAGGAACCTTCTACAATCAACCAAGTTCACTCTGGAACCCATGTCCGTTGATGCCACAAAAAATATCATCGGTACTTTGCGAAACTGCACAGCGCCTAATGATATTATCCCCACTAAGCTGCTGAAGGAATGTGCTGACATCTTGGCTCTACCCATCACGCAGCTCATAAACCAGTCATTCAAGGAAGGCATAGTGCCCTCCCTGCTGAAAGAGGGCATAATCCAGCCCATCTTGAAGAAACCAACCCTAGACCCCAAGGACCCTAATCATCGCCGTCCCATAACAGGCCTAAATGTTCTATCCAAGATAATGGAGAAAGTAGTGGTACAACAGCTGCAACAGCATCTAGATACCTATAATCTACTTGATCCATTCCAATCAGGTTTCCGTCCCGGACACGGGACAGAAACAGCATTGCTCAAAATATGGGACGACGCTCTTGAGGCCGCAGACGAAGGAGAATCTTGCCTCCTGGTTCTGTTGGACCTAAGCGCAGCCTTTGATACGGTAGATCACAAACTATTACTGACTCGGCTGGCTGAGGTAGCCAGAGTCGCAGAAGGTGATCTATCATGGTTCTCCTCCTTTCTGGAAAACCGATCACAAACAGTGAAATTGGGACCCTTCATTTCTGAAAAATGCACGGTGTCATGTGGAGTCCCTCAAGGATCCCCCTTGTCACCGGTGCTCTTCAACATCTACCTTCGCCCTCTCTTTGAAATCATTAGTAGTCAACAACTACTTTATCACTCATACGCAGACGACACGCAACTGTACTTTCGCATCTGCAATAAAAAGGATCATCGTCTCAGTTTAGAGAATTGTCTCTCTTTGATAGAAAACAGGATGACTAAGAGTTATCTTAAACTCAACAGCTCTAAAACAGAACTCCTTCTGTTTCATGCCAGTCGCAAGAGTCAGCTGGCAACAACTTGGATACCCCCGCCCATTCTGGGCCAGATCATCTCCCCTAGCTCCAAAGTCAAAAGTCTCTGAGTCATCTTTGACTCCTACATGACAATGGACGCACAAATAGGGTCAGTAGTCAGCGGATCACACCGTCTGCTGCGCCTACTACGTAGACTTATTCCCTTTATCCCCAAAGAAGACGTAGCAGCGGTGGTGGGAACAATTGTGAACTCCAGACTGGACTATGCAAATGCCCTTTACCTCGGACTCCCTAAGTGCCAAATCACTCGTCTGCAAGTCTTTCAAAATATGGCCGCCAGACTGGTGACTGGAAAAAAACCCTGGGAATCCATCTCACCTTCGTTGAGATCCCTTCACTGGCTGCCAGTAAAAGACAGAATTTCTTTTAAAGCACTATGTCTGACGCATAAGTGCATCCATGGGAAGGCCCCACAATACCTATGCGAAAAGATAGAAGCCCACAATTCCAATCTCGTTCTGCGATCCACCGACCAAAATCTGGTCAAGGTACCCAAAGCCAGATACAAGTCCAAAGGAGAAAGAAGGTTTGCTATCCAAGGTCCCAGACTATGGAACGCTTTACCAACCAGCATTCGGTTGGAGGAAAACCACCTGACCTTCAGAAGACAGATAAAAACTCTGCTCTTTTGATGACCAGAGAGACAGAAACAACGAGCGCCCAGAGGCGATTCAGTTCGCATGTGCCGCGCTATATAATTTTTTCATTCATTCATTCATTCATGGTATCTATGACTTCAGTAAGAGTGATCGGGGAATTAAGCATGGGTAGCTGATCAGCGGTTAAAGAGGGTAGGGAGACTGCATTAAGAAATTAGTTAATGTTTAACTCTGTAGGTTGTGCGGTGTTTGTATCGTGTTGGAGGTTATAGAGGTCCTTATAATATTTCATAAATGCATTGGCAATATGTGTCGGGTGGCTTACTATTTTATTGGTGTGCGGGTCTTTAATATTAAGTAAACGAGCTTGTTGCTGCCGTTTAGTAATGTATCTCGCCAGTATCTTTCCTGCTTTGTTACCGTGGGCATAATACATCGCCTTAGATCTCCTTAAATATGTTTGATGAGTGGTAATCAATAACAGGCGAAGGTCATGTCTGCATTTAAATGGGTTGTCTTCTATTACTGAAGTAGGTTGTGTTTTGTGTTGGGCTTCTAATTGTTTAAGCTTCTCCAGCAGGTTGTTTAACTGTTTTGCCTTCCCCCTCTTTTGTCTAGCTGCAGCTTGAATTAATATTCCCCTGCTAAATGCCTATTTCCTTAAATTTCATCATAAATAAAGTATGCATACTCTGTATCAAAATATAGATTTCCTGTATTCTTATTTTAGGTAAATCATTTAATTTATGGATTTCATATTGTAAAAGGAGTAGTCATTGAAATTCTTTTAATTGCTTTGTCTGTTATAGAAAAATGAAATAACTTTTTTTAGAATTGAAACACTGCTGCTGTTTACTGTCATAAAATTATAATTTTATTTCAGTGTATTCATATCCTCCACCAGAGGAAGCAGTAACAGTATTCTTGCTTGGTTTCAGCCTTAAAGGGGATTATATGCATTCTGTGTTTAGCTCAGTAATCCTGGATAGGAACATTTGTTTTGTGTTAATTCAAAGATGAAGATTTATCCCCTAATTGTATGTTGCAGACTATTAAAATGATCTGCCTTTTTTAACAAATATATTTTCTAAAAATGTTCTTGCTGTTTAAATAAAGACTCATTTCTGACATTTTTACCCTAGGATAAGTATTGTTGGGTAAAGTATAAATAGTTACACATGGAAATATATTTAAATGTTCAAGCAGTCATAAGCTACTGTTCATGTTCCAGCCGTGCACACCCTCTAAGGCCCTGTACAGACGATCAGACATGTCTGATAAGACTTGTCTGACGGACCGTTTTCATCAGACAACTCTGAACTTGTCTGATGGTCTGATGTGCGTACACACCATCGGACCAAAATCCGATCAGACCAGAACGCGGTGACATAGAACACAATGACGTGATGAAAAAACAAAGTTCAATGCTTCCAAGCATGCGTCGACTTGATTCTGAGCATGCGCAGGTTTTTGGTCCGATGCTTTTGTGTACTAACCATTGAACCTGTCCGACGAACAGGTTCCATCAGACAGGTTTTAAAGCATGTTTTAAAACTTTGGTCTGACGGACAACGGTCTGATGGGCCGTACACACCATCAAACTGGTCTGATGAAACTGGTCTGCAGATCATGTGTACAGGGCCTTATAGATTTTTATAGTCTTATTAAAACCAGAACACCATTTTAAAATCAGTATCCTATGTAATGGGGAAACATTTAAGCCTAGTATACATGTCGGCTAACAAGTATGGTCATGTGTATGGCCATCCACAACTCTGTTTGGTTACATCACCAATAGTGTTGCTCACGAATATTCGCATTGCGAATATTCGCTACGAATATTGCATATTCGAGTATTCGCGAATAACTCGAATATCGCAGCGAATATTCGCTATTTCGAATATTCGTATTTTTTCAATTTTTTTTTTTAGAACAGATCACATCCTAGAGATCCCCATCGACGTCTAAAAGCATTGCTGGTATGATTAGAGACCTTGGGCCGAGTAGCTGCAGTGATCATTTTATATTGATGAAAAATCGCAATGCGATTATTCGGCAATAGCGATATTGCGCGATTATTTTGTATTGTAATATATCACGAATATTCTGAGCCAATTAGAGTGCTCCATTCCGCATTTCTCAAAATTTCGCAATTATTTTGTATTGTAATATATCACAAATATTCTGAGCCAATCAGAGTGCTCCTTCCGCATTTGCCGAGTATTCGCAATTATTTTGTATTGTAATATATCACAAATATTCTGAGCCAATCAGAGTGCTCCTTCCGCATTTGCCGATTATTCGCAATTATTTTGTATTGTAATATATCACGAATATTCTGAGCCAATCAGAGTGCTCCTTCCGCATTTCTCGAATATTCGCAATTATTTTGTATTGTAATATATCACGAATATTCTGAGCCAATCAGAGTGCTCCTTCCGCATTTCTCGAATATTCGCAATTATTTTGTATTGTAATATATCACGAATATTCTGAGCCAATCAGAGTGCTCCTTCCGCATTTCTCGAATATTCGCAATTATTTTGTATTGTAATATATCACGAATATTCTGAGCCAATCAGAGTGCTCCATTCCGCATTTCTCGAAATTTCGCATTCACATTCGCAATAGCGAAATTTCGCAATCATTTCATTTCCAAAAAATATCACGAATATTCGTATTTAGCGAATATATCTCGAATATTCGACTATATATTCGAGATATATCGCGAAATCGAATATGGCATATTCTGCTCAACACTAATCACCAACCTCATCTCAATATATATCCCAAACTGCCCTCTTTGTTCCTCTCAAGACCTTGTGATCTCTAGCCCTTTTGTCACCTCTTTCCGAGCTCTCGTCTTGACTTATCAGGTACTTTTCCCCTCTTATAGAAACTCCCTACCCCAATCCGCTTTCGGCTTCTGTCGAAGGCTCATGACCGAAAAAGGTCTGACGACTGGCTCCCACTCATGGCTCTCAGCCAATGACTTAGAGCCCTGACCGGAGTGTTCTGGTGGGGGGTTGTCCCCTTGTCAGAACACAATAACTCAGCAGGGAAGATTGCTGTACTACCTTTAGATTGTTAGTACAGCGGCTCAAACCTAAAATATCAGTTTTTGTGTACTAGGCTTAAAGGGGTGTTCCAGCCAAAATTGTGTTTATTAAAAGTCAGCAGCTACAAAAAGTGTAGCTGCTGGCTTTTAATAAACACTCACTTACCTGCTCCTGCGTTCCAGCGACGCGCCGACCGTGGCTCCGCTCCTCTCCCCCCCTCCCCAGCCGGCGTCTCCATCTTGACTGTGGGCACCCAAGCGTGACAGCCTTCGGCTTCACGGCCGGGCACCCACTGCGCATGCACGAGCCGCACTGCGCATGCGCGCGCGGCGCGGCTCGCCGCTGATTGGAGAGGCGATCGCTTGGGGCCTGTCAGTGTCCCATGTGATCGCCTACAAGGAGGGGCTGGTGTGGGCGATTAAGGCTTAATCGCCTAACCAGCCCCTCGGCGGAAGCAGGAAGTGGGACAGGAAGTCCCACTCCTACTGAAGCCGCCACCCCCCCCCCCAAAAAAAAATTACATGCCAAATGTGGCATGTATGGGGGTGAGGAGTGGAACAAGAGGAAGTTCCAAATTTGGGTGGAACTCCTCTTTAAGTTAAAAGAAGATCACAATCTCTTTCCATACATGCCTCAGGGCAGCGTTTCCCAACTCCAGTCCTCAAGGCACACCAACAGGTCATGTTTTCAGGCTTTCCATTATTTTGCACAGGTGATTTGATCAGTTTCACTGCCTTAGTAATCACCACAGCCATTTCATCTGAGGGAAATCCTGAAAACATGACCTGTTGGTGTGCCTTGAGGACTGGAGTTGGGAAACACTGCCTCAGGGAACCCTCTTTACAGTGAACCCAATGGACCTTTCAATAACTTTCATTATTTCTTTATTAGAAGAAAAATAAACATTATTTGAACACAATGTAACAATAACAAGAGTTATACAATAATTTGGGGAAATTGTTACTAATTTGGCAGGAGTAGTACCAGTTGTGGAGAAACTTCTGAAAAGATTCCCAATGAGAGATCCAACGTGAGTATTTCAAGGTTAAATACATACCTCAGAAGTAGATGTGAAGGATAGTTCCCAAACATTCAGCATCTAAGGTTTTTCAGCAGGAGATAGAGTGAGAGGAGAGAATATATTGGTGAGAGTGCTTTGAAGTTCCAGAAATGTGTTCAAAAGGGGGGAATCAGAACTTAAGTGTGTTGTAGAGAATGACAGATTTGGAGGTATTTGAAGAAGATGCATCATGGGATAGAGTAGGTTGATTATAAATCTTGGAAGAAATGAAGAAACATATCAGAGTAAAGTTGAGGTATCGTGTGTATGCCTGCAAATCTCCAAGATTGAAGGGCTATATCAGAATAGGATGTTCCAACGAGCTTAATAGTATTTGCTATAGAGCTGTGATAGAAAGACGATGTGGAGGAACCATCAAGGAAGACCAGACTCTGAGGGCTGCGGTTATCACAGCCAGGAAGTGATGTGAGGAATGAGGAAGGAGAATAACCACTCCTAGGATGGATTTACAGGCCCAGATTCACAAAGAAGTTACGCCGGCGTATCTCCAGATACGCCGCCGTAATTTCAAATGTGCGCCGTCGCATCTTTGCGCCGATTCACAAAGCAAGATACGCCGAAAAACATGGCTTCAGTCGTCCGGTGTAACTTGCCTACGCCCTGCCCATCGTGGACGCATAGATACGCTGGACGCATTCGGCGTTCACATTAAAAATATGCAAATGAGCAAGATATGCCGATTCACGAGTGTAGATGCACCCAGCCGCTTCATATACACGCTTTGCGTAAGGCTTACGTCCGGCGTAAAGTTACCCCTGCTATATGAGGCACAGCTAATGCTAAGGTATGGGCCAGGGAACAACGCCGTCAAATTTTACGTTGTTTATGCCATTTACGTAGTACGTGAATAGGGCTGGGCATAGGTTACGTTCACACATCATAGGCTTTGCGCGCCAACGTCACTAAGGCATTCTATCTGACGTAATTCGGAGCATGCGCACTGGAAGACATCCACGGATGGCGCATGCTCCGTCCGTTCAGCCCATTATTTGCATGGGGTCACGGTTCATTGTCATAAAAAAACACCCACTGCCTTGCTACTTTGAATTACACAGGCTTACGCCGGCCCATTTATGCTACACCTCCGTAACTTAGGGAGCAAGTGCTTTGTGAATACAGCACTTGCCTCTCTAAGTTGCAGCGGCATAGCGTAAAGAAGATACGCTACGTCCACACAAAGATACGCACGGGGACGTGAATCCGGGCCACAGACAGTCAGTTTTGAGAGCTGTACCTGTATGTTCATTTTGCAACTAAGAGTATTATGTTGTAGTATTCCACCAAGTCTTTAGGTTTGCTAAGAGGGATGCTTTATAATAAAGAGCTATATTAGGAGCTCCAAGACCAGAGTATTTCATAGGATGAAGAAGAGTGCTAGACTTTATTTGTTGTCATTTACCATGCCATATTAGGGAGGTTATGAGAATTTTTTATTTATTGAGATGAGCTATGAGAAAAGGTACTGGTATGGCTCTGAACATATATAAGATATGAGGAAGTAAAAACGTTTTATTTAGGGCAATGTGGCTGGTCCAAAAGGACAAAATTGAATGCATACTAGTGCTTAGATGAATATGTTTGGTGATAAGGTATACAAAATTATTTTGAAAAGGTTTGTTGCTACAGTTAGCTGAATACCCAGATATTGCAGAGAAGAGAGAAGGGCCCACAAGAAAGGAAAAACACACACGATTAGCGACTTATAGTACAGGGTTCTAAACCAATGGTCAACATTTGGCATTTCAAATTATTACTTTAAATAAGTAAAGCTTTCCAAAGTGTTCTAACAGGTGACATAGACTTTTTAGGTTCCTTACCTACATTTGAATGCCACTGATACATCTTATTACTTCTTACCATCATACTCTATATATTTCTGCAAGGCGTTTGAAATGATAAATGTAGGTAAGAGAAACATAAATTCAGATATAGATAGTAAAAATTTAAAAAGAAAAGGAAAATGTATTATTGTAAGTCCGAACTAACCCTAATAGGAAATGTAATATATAATATATATATATACTGTACATTTTGGACTCAATTCCTGATCATAATAAATATTATATACCCATATATAGGGATGAGCCGAACAACCCCACCCTCCGGTTCGAAGCAGAACATGAGAACAGGCAAAAAATGTCTATGGGACAAGAACATGAAAAATCAAAAGTGCTAATTTTAAAGGTTAATATGCATGTTATTGTCATAAACAGTGTTTGGGGACCTGGGTCCTGCCCCGGTTGACATGTATCTGGAATATGCAGTTCAGTTTGGGGCCCCAGTTCTCAAAAAGATGGGGAGCTGGAGAATGTGCAGAGAAGGGCAACCAAACTGATAAGAGGCATGGAGGAGCTCCGCTATGAGGAAAGATTAGAGGAACTGAAAGTATTCACTCTTAAGAAGAGGAGATTAAGGGGGGATATGATCAAAATGTACAAATATATAAGGGATCCATATAGTGAACTTGGTGTTGAGTTATTCACTGTACAGTCAACACTGAGGACAAGGGGGCACTCTTTACGTCTAGAGGAAAAGAGATTTCACCTCCAAATACGGAAAGGTTTCTTCACAGTAAGAGCTGTGAAAATGTGGAATAGACTCCCTGAAACTACTCGCGGCTATAATGAATTGTTGGGCAATACAGATAAAAGTAATTGCAAGTCATTGAAAAAAAAAGTGCGTGGGGGTCCCCTCAAATTCGATTACCAGGTCCTTCAGGTCTGATATTGATATTAAGGGGAACCCTGCACCAAATTTTGAAAAACAATGGTGTGGGGTTCACCCCAAAAATCCATACCAGACCCTTTAGGTCTGGTATGGATTTTAACCACTTCAGGTCCGCGCTACCGTCGGATGACGGCAACAGCGCGGGCCTGAATATCCAACATGCCGTCATTTGACGGCATGTCCTTCAGGCGTTCCCAGCGCGTGCTGTAGAGCACGCTGCGGGGAAGCCCTGTGTTGTCCGTGTCCCTTGGACACGGCCAATCACAGATCGTGGCGAACGGCCAATCAGAGTGGCCGTTTGCGTTGCGATCTGTGGGCGAATGAGAAATGATCTCTCATAGATCATCTCTCATTGCCGTTTTACACAGAGACAGCGTCCTGTCTCTGGAGAGGAGGAGCCCGATCTGTGTTCCTTCCTACATAGGGACACAGATCGGTCACCCCCCAGTCACCCCCCCCCACAGTTAGAACACACCTAGGATACACATTTAACCCCTTCCTCGCCCCCTAGTGTTAACCCCTTCAATGCCAGTCACATTTATACTGTAATTAGTGCATATTTATAGCACTGATCGCAGTATAAATGTGAATGGCGCCAAAAATGTGTCAAAAGTGTCCGATGTGTCCGCCATAACGTTGCAGTACCAATAAAAATTGCAGATCGCCGCCATTTCTAGTAAAAAAAAAATAATAAAAAATAATAATTCTCTCCCCTATTTTGTAAGCGCTATAACTTTTGCGCAAACCAGTCGCTTATTGCGATTTTTTTTTTTACCAAAAATATGTAGAAGAATACGTATCGCCCTAAGCTGAGAATTTTTTTTTTTTTTTTTTTTTTTAATTGGGATATTTATTATAGCAACAAGTAAAAAATATTGTATTTTTCTTCCAAATTGTCGCACTTTTTTGTTTATAGCGCAAAAAATTAAAACCGCACAGGCGATCAAATACCACCAAAAGAAAGCTCTACTTGTGGGGAAAAAAGGATGTAAATTTTGTTTGGGAGCCACGTCGCACGACCGCGCAATTGTCAGTTAAAGCGACGCAATGCCGGAAGCTGAAATTTTACCTGGGCAGGAGGGGGGTGTATGTGCCCAGTAAGCAAGTGGTTAAGGGTAACTCTGCACCAAAAAAAAAAAAAAAATGGCATGGGGTTCCCCCCAGAAATCCATACCAGACCCTTATCCAAACACACAACCTGGCAGGCTGCAGGAAAAGAGGGGGGGTAAGAGATCGCCCCCCTCCTGAACCGCACCAGGCCACATGCCCTCAACATGGGGAGGATGTCCCCATGTTGATGGGGACAAGGCTCTTATCCCCACAACCCTTGCCCGGTGGTTGTGGGAGTCTGCAGGTGGGGGGCTTATCCCCTGGGGCAGGACCCAGGTCCCTACACACTTTTTATGACAATAACTTGCATATTAACCTTTAAAATGAGCACTTTAGATTTCTCACATAGACTTTTAAAGGGTTTTCTGCACCTTTTTAAAATTTGCCACGAACACTCCAAATTGTTTGCTGTTCGGCGAACAACCAATGTTCGAGCTCATCCCTACTCAGGCCCGTCGCTACAGGACAGGCAAAACAAACAATGTCTTGGGGCCCCGAGCTGGCCAGGGGCCCCCAACTACCCCATTCCCAGGCTGTAGCATCGCCAAGCTCCTTTTCCTTTCTCCTGGAGTCCTGTCAGTTCGGCCGGGTACCGTGCGTGGTACAGGAGATTTCGTTTCCTGATCCCGGCCGGACTGACAGGAAGTGCACACTGAGTGCTCACTTCCTTTCAGTCCAGCCGTTAACACAGGAAACTGAATCTCCTGTACCGCGTGGTACCCGGCCCGGCCTGGGCACTATCTGATGGGGGACTGGGGACCCATAATGATAGAACATCGGACTGACAGGAGGAAGAGGAGCTCAACCGCGCTATAGCGGCAGCCTACAGGGAAGAAGGGGAGGTGAGAATAGAAAAACATAGGGAATAGGGAGGGGGAGGAGTAAGAACATGGGTGTAAAAAAATTGTGCTTTGTGTGCAGGGGGGGGGGTGCTTGGGGCCCCCAAATTCCTTTAAACGACCCTGTCCCTACCCATATATCTTTTCTTCTGTTTCTGCTATTTTTCTTGCCATATAGCATTACATCATACCATCAATGGCTCTTTGTATTTCATCTATATATATATGACTTTAGCTTATGTGTGTTCTTATGGCTGATGTATCGGGTGGATCTTTTTTCCTGAGAATTATCCTCCAATGTGTCGGCAGGCTCCTTTGGCTCCTTTGTTCTTTTTCTCCACATAAGTATGCATTGACAACATTGCCCTATTAGTCAATATATATATCTTTATTTGATTCCTTTGGGATACTTTACTCTCAGGAGTCTTTCTTTGTGACCCTACAGTATCTTATATGAGGCATGTACCTAGCATTTGTATGAATATTTTATGAAAATATGTTGCTCTGACCTGTACCAATATTGGATCAATTTGTAAGTCTGATGATTATGTTGATATTTGCCTTTTTGTAGACATATTTTTAGACTCCTGTGATTAAACACTCCCTACGTATTAACCGCTTGCTGACCGCTTTACATCGGCAGAATGGCATGGCTGCGCAAAGGGACGTACCTGTACGACCCTTTGAATTTGCAGCCATGCGGAAGCACACGCAATGCCGGCACAGCGCGCATACCCCTGCCACAAGCTCAAAGACCGTGCCCGCGGGACCCGCAGACTCAATGTCACCGCAGACTTGATGTCACCGCAGACTCGATGTAAACAAGACATTTCCTGTTCTGCCTAGTGACAGGACAGTGATCTACTGCTCCCTGTCATCGGGAGCAGCGATCACTGTCGTGTCACTCATAGCCCGTTGTCAGTTAAAGCGATGCAGTGCCGAATCGCAAAAAGTGCTCTGGTCAGGAAGGGGGTAAATTCTGCCAGGGCTGAAGTGGTTAAATTCTGTTGGTCCTGAAGAAGCAGATGACCCACAAAAATGTGTTGACCTTGTAATTTGTTGTTAGCAATATCGTTTGGCACAGTAGATACGTTTGATGGCACAGTGGCTGCGTTTGATGGCACAGTAACTGTGTTTGATGGGTACAGCGAAGCAGCGTTTGGCACAGTGGCTGCGTTTGATGGCACAGTGACTGTATTTGATGGCACAGTGAGTGTTTGATGGCACAGTGGATCCGTTTGATGGCACAGTGGCTGCGTTTGATGCACACTGTGGCTGCGTTTGATGGGCACAGCGAAGCATTTGATGGGCACAGCGAAGCAGCGTTTGGCACAGTGGATGCGTTTGATGGCACAGTGGCTGCATTTGACAGGCACAGTGGATGCATTTGATGGCAGAACAATTATTTGTACTAGGACTTGCTATTGCACAGGGCCCTCCCTCTCGTCATGCTCCACTCTATCTCCCCCTCCCAGTAACTCTCCGCCTCTGCCCGCCCCCTCGAATTTCCTGGACATACATAGCGAGGTGTGTTAGTGGGGAGGGCGGTGCTGTTGTGAAGTTTACCATCTCTCCACCTCTGCCCGCCCCCTCGAGTTTCCTGGACATACACAGCGAGGTGTGTTAGTGGGGTGGGCGGGGCTGTTGTGAAGTTTACCATCTCTCTGCCTCCGCCCCATCCCCGCCCCTCCCCCACCCGCTCGAGACACTAATGTTTTCTACTGCGGCTAGTTCCCACGCATGCCACGATCTCCCAGGAGGCATAGTGGAGTGGGGGATGATGTGCTGAGCCTCGGACCGCGGCCGGAACCATTAAGAGGAGACTATAACACAGTGAGTTTAAAAAAAAAACAACAAAAAAACATGCCAAATATGTTTAAGGGGACACAGAAGCAGCGGATGCAGAGGACTTGAAAAAGAGGGTGGAACTCCACTTTAAAGCGGATCTCCACCCTAAAGTGAAGATCCGCTGATCCGAACACTCCCCCCCTCCGGTGTCACAATTGACACCTTTCAGGGGGGAGGGGGGTGCAGATAGACACGTATCTGCACCCACTTCCGGCCCAGCATTCACGGGCAAAAGACGGGCATTACATCACATCCCGTCTCCCGCCCGTTGTGTGCTGGGAACACTCGGCTCCCAGCACACAGCTGGAGCCAATCGCGGGCGCAGCGCGACTCGCGCATGCGCCGTAGGGAACCGGGCAGTGAAGCCGCAGCGCTTCACTTCCTGGTTCCCTCACCGTGGATGGAGGGGGAGCAGCAGGGTGATGAGCGATCGCTCATCCTCTGCTGCGGACGGCGCTGGACTCCAGGACAGGTAAGTGTCCTAATATTAAAAGTCAGCAGCTGCAGTATTTGTTGCTGCTGGCTTTTAATATTTTTGTATTTGTGAACCATCCGCTTTAAGTTATATTAAAGGATCACTAAAGGAAATTATTATTTTTTTTTGCAAAAATTACTGTTTACAGGGTATAGAGACATAGGGCCAGATTCAGAAAGAATTAGATTCCCGCAGAGTATCAGAGATACTCTACGCCGCCATACTTTACCTGGCTCTAGGAGGAATTCAGAGAGATTTTGGCCCGTAAGGTACGGCGGCGTAGTGTATTTCTCCCGGCGGAATCAAAATACGCGAATAGGGGGCGTGAGGCATTTAAATTAAGCGCGTCCCCGCCGCGATCGAACTGCGCATGCTCCGTTTAGAAATTTCCCGCCGTGCATTGCACGAAATCACGTCGTTACGTCATTTTTTTTTTTGAGTAGCGTCGTTTACGGACATTCCTATTCCCGGTCGACTTACGCAAAAAATAAAAAATAAATTGAAAGTCGACGCGGGAACAACGGCCATACTTAACATGGGCCGTATAACGTTAGACCAGCTAAAAGCTGGTTTAACTTTACGTAGCGAAAAAATTACGTACGCGATTGCGAACGACGCTCGTAACTTCGTGGATCTCCGTAAAAAGCTCATTTGCATACCCCGACGCTGAAAACGACGCAAACTCCACCCAGCGGCCGCAAAAAGATCGCAGCGTAGATCCGAAGGCGTACGAAGACGTAAGCCTGTCAGATCGAAGCCCAACGCCGCCGTATCATGGTTTGAGGATTCAAACTAGTGATATGACGCGCAAAATTTGAAATTACTCCTGTCTAACACCAGTTAGACAGGCGTAATCGCTCTGTGAATCTGGGCCTTAATACTTAACTGATTCCTTTTAAATGCAGTTTAGTTTTGTTTTAAAAAATGTTTTCATGTTTCTGTGAAGTAAAGAGACACACAGACCAAAAACAAACAAATACATGGCAATGTTTGTTTTTAAAATGAATCTGATTGGTTCTGAGAAGTTTTAGTCACAAAGTAATCACACCTCTTTGATCATGGACCACAGTGAAAAGCTAGCATAAGTTTTTTTTCATAAGGAGTCAGACCAGCAGGAAGTGTGGAGATCAGAGAAGTATTACAGCTACTTCAAAGCAAAAACGAACAACAAGGACATGAAACAAGGACTGCAGTAGGGTAAAGGAAGCTATTTAACTTAAAAAAAATTCTTTAGTGACCCTTTAAATAAAACTGTATTTTTTTTTAGACAAACCCTTGTATTTACCGATATAGTGATTATAGAGGTATATTTAAAGTCCCAAATCCTATTTTTCTGTGCTTTTCAATTACTCTGCTGGGATGATACCTCTATGTCACTTTTAGTAGTAAGAATGTAACTCCATCCCCCAAAACCCATGTTCTATTTATCCAATAACAGGTAAAATAGCAAACATATGAATTCTACATGGTTGATTAGGGAGAAAAGCTTTAGTATAACGTTTTGTGTCAGCATTAAGAAATTAGATGGGACGGATGTTAGTGGGGTGTCGGAAGGTTTTCTAGGAGCTGCTGGTTAAATTTAAGGTGTGCACGTTACCTCTGTAGCTTTGTTGTCAGGGTGGGCAAGTCCATAATAAATGCAATGTCCAGACAGATGTAAAACCTTTAACAGTTGGGTTCTATTTTTACTGCAGGGTAACTTGAAGTAGAGAAAGTAGAAGGGAGGAAAAGAGCAGGGGAAGGTTCAGGCACACGGTACAGAATCAATCAGTCTCCACTCTCAGCTATTGAGTGGGTATTGCTCACCCGGGTAGTCCCCTCTCACTTGGCCTAGCAGCTGGGATGATGCACAAACTAATTTCCAGACGGTCTCTGCCACAGACCTTTTGGAATGAACTTGGTCTGTGCCACATACCTTTGAATGAGCTTGGATGCGTCCAGGAATCCTCTGCCACAGGATTTCAAAGCCCTGAACCTCCAGCCGTGCAGTAGAAGACCCTTTAAGCCGGAACCGGCATACTGCAGTGCTTTCAATATAGGGGATCCCTTCTTAATTAGGTCACCAGGCCTCACTCGAGACACTAGCACTTTGTCTCCTCCAAGGCAGGTCCTCCCCCAATTTCCTTTATTAAGACAGCTTCCTCCCTTGTGGACAGACAGCTTGGGATCCCCTTTAGGATTGCAGGCCCCAGCCAGCATAGTTGGGCCTACTCAATAGCGAAACAACTCCGGGCCAACGTGGCCCCGAAGTCGGGCTCACACATACTCACCTCACGCCAGGAGGGCCATGAGGCGAAGGACCCCGACAAACAGCATCTGCCCCTCAAGTACCGCACCTCAGCATGCACAGCGCGGTCACCACTAGGGATGAGCCGAACATACCCGTGTTCGGTTCGCACCAGAACGTTCGAACAGACCGCGGTTCGCGCAAATATTTAGAACCCCATTGAAGTCTATGGGACTTGAACATTCGAATTCAAAAACTATCATTTTAAAGACCAATATTCAATATAATGTTGGAAAACGTCTTTCAGAACTCGGGTCTTGCCCCAGGGAACATGTATCAATGGAGAAAAAAGTTTTAAAAACGGCCGTTTTTTCTAGGGCAGCCATTTTATTGATGCTTAAAGTGAAACAAAAAATGAAAAATTCCTTTAAATATCACACCTGCTGGCTGTCTATATAAGTGGCACATGTTTATAAATGTCCCTGCACAACATGAGAGTACTATAAGAAAAAAGTAATTTTAATACTGCTTGCGCACGTGCTGTGTGGCAACAATATGTCAAATATTTTAGCGGTGGTGGGGGGCCATTATTGTTTTGTGAAAGAAAAATTATAGAAAAAAGAGCACCCCTCAAACATACTGTAATTGGAGCGCAACAAGGAGCCACGTGCAAAGTATTGCATCAAAAATTGTTATTAGGCGCCCCTGTTAAACAGAAAAATTGTGCCTTAGGCACAGCACAACACTGCAACCCCTTCCAATAACTGTAATTGGAGCACAACAAAGAAGAACGTGCAAAGTATTGCCTCACAAACTGTTATTAGGCGCCCCTGTTAAACAGGGTCAGAAAAATTGTGCCTTAGGCACAACACAACACTGCAACCCCTCACAATAACTCTAATTGGAGCACAACAAAGAGCCACGTGCAAAGTATTGCATAAAAAATTGTTATTAGGCGCCCCTGTTAAACGGGCTGAAAAATTGGGCCTTAGGCACAACACAACACTGCAACCACTCACAATAACTCTAATTGGAGCACAACAAAGAGCCACGTGCAAAGTCTTGCATCAAAAATTGTTTTTATGCGCCCCTGTTAAACAGGGGCAGAAAAATTGGGCCTTAGGCACAACACAACACTGCCACCCCTCCCAATAACTGTAATTGGAGCACAACAAAGAGCCACATGCAAAGTATTGCATCAAAAATTGTTATTAGGCGCCCCTGTTAAACAGGTGCAGAAAAATTGGGCCTTAGGCACAACACAACACTGCCACCTCTCCCAATAACTGTAATTGGAGCACAACAAAGAGCCACGTGCAAAGTATTGCATCGGAAATTGTTATTAGGCACCCCTGTTAAACAGGGGCTGAAAAATTGGGCCTTAGGCACAACACAACACTGCAACCCCAACAGATACTGTAATTGGAGCGCAACAAAGAGCCACAAGCAAAGTATTGCATCAAAAATTGTTATTAGGCGACCCTGTTAAACAGGGGCAGAAAAATTGTGCCTTAGGCACAGCACAACACTGCCACCCCTCCCAATAACTGTAATTGGACGTGTTCCTTGGGACTGTAAATGATTCCTTGAAGACTGCTGCTGCTGATGCTGAGTGCTAGGCTCCACCTCCATGCTACTGATACAATCCTCCTCCTCCTCCTCCTCTTCCTGTGTGCTAGGTGGGCAAGCAGGACCACTGTCTGGGTAAAGGGGGCCTTGAGAGGTAAGGAAGTCCTCCTCTTCCTCCCTCTGTTTTGCCTCAAGGGCCCTGTCCATTATTCCACGTAGCGTGCACTCCAACATGTGAATAAGAGGGACAGTCTCACTGATGCATGCACTGTCACTGCTCACCATCCTCATGGCCTCCTCAAATGGTGACAGGACAGTGCATGCATCCCTGATCAAGGCCCACTGGCGTGGAAAAAAAAAACAAGCTCCCCTGACCCAGTTCTGCTGCCATATTGGCACAGGTACTCATTAATGGCTCGCTGCTGCATGTGCAGCCGCTGCAGCATGGTTAACGTAGAGTTCCATCTGGTGGGCATGTCACAGATTAGGTGGTTCTTGGGCAGGTTGTATTCCCCTTGGAGGTCTGTCAGCCGAGGTCTATCTATCTATCTATCTATCTATCTATCTATTAGAAAAGACACTGTGTCTCTATCTATTTCTCTCTCTCTAACTGACTGTCTGTCTGACTTTCTGTAACAAAGCCGAAACACACTACACGAGGCCGCCCGGGAGGCCGCCTTTTATAGTGTTGGGCGTGTGCTAAAGCCCTGAGCCATAATTGGCCAAAGCACCCAGGCTTTGGCCAATTATGGCTCTTAGTTTTTTGGACGCTGTGATTTGCCAAGCATGCGGGGTCATGGTGCATGCTTGGCCAATCATCAGCGCGCAACGCCGCAGTGAATTATGGGCCGTTGCACGTCATTCGAATTTGTCACGAACGACCCGTTTTGTTTGTTTTTTGACAAACGATCGAACAGGCAATGTTCGAGTCGAACATGCGTTCGTATCGAATGCGAAGCTCATCCCTAGTCACCACTCCCACTGTACCGCTGTCGAGAAAGGACATCCAACACACCATGGTACACCTGCGTTCCAACATAAGGCCAAGATGGCAACACCACCTGCAGGCAACAAGGGAAATTACCAAGTAGTACCACAGCCAGAACAGAGGCAAATTTGTGTTAATCAAACAGGTCAGGGCCCAAGTAGTGAAGTTTGAAATAGCGCCCCCTAGATTTGGGGTGGGGGCTACACTATAAAGGACTAAAAAATCACAGTCAATAATGTTGTTGAATGAATCAGTCAGATAGGGAGTCAAATGGTCTAAAAATTTCCTATAATATTTAATGACAAAGCCATCAGGCCCTGGGAATTTATTTAGGGGGAGCGATTAAATTGCCTTGGAAACTTCAGCTGTCAACAATGGTAATATAGTCTAAGAAACACTCAATCACATCTGGATCGGGAGAAGGGGGGAGAGAAAGGGAGATTGTGGTTGCATAGGGAAAAATTGAGTTGGTGACCCTGGTCAGTTATTTGGGAGGGGTTATACAGTTTATGGTTTTGGCTGTCTTTGAATAAAGGGATTTTGGAAGAGGCTACTTTCCTCATATACTGTTTTGCAAGGAAGGACCCTGGTCTGTTATTTAAGGCGCAGCTTTGAAATATACTGTAATAATCATACGAATATTTCAGGGGGACGCTAAGTTGGGTGCACAGGTTTCTAATTTTAGTCATAAGGTACTAGTTATTTTTCTGTTCATTGCAAATCTCAAGGTTCTTGATTTGAAGGTAAGGGAAGTAATAAGGCTTGTGCATTGCTATGCTATGACTAATCACTAGTTAATAGTGTGAAACGTGTCGGCTGTATATCCCCTATTTTTTGCTTTGATTTGTAGTGCTCATTTATCCTTTTTACAATAAAGACAACAATCAAGGTTTTTTGGAGTGCGGCTGTCCTTATATTTTTTGTTCTGTCAGAAGGCTTGTGCATTGGTGTTTCTCGTGGGCCACAATCTTAATTAGGTGTCTTTGGATGAAGGCCTTATCGGCATTCCATAAGAGGGTGGGGTCAGAGACTGAGCCGCTAATGGTCTATTGGTCTGAAAAAGGAAGCAATAGTGAAATGTACTTGTTTCTGGTAGTGTTTTTTGAGATAGGAGAGAGGCATTAAGTCTCCAGGGTGAGCACGCATTTGAGGCAAGAGATAACTGTAACATAATAAGAGCACGGTCTGACCAAGTAATCACACCAATCTGAGTGGAGGAGATCCGTTGTAAAGTAAATTTGTCAACCAAGAAGAGATCTATTTTGGACTACTTTATGTACATTTTAAATAGAGAAATAGTGTAGTGCAACACACATGCTGTATATCCTAAACAAATATCAAATAATCTATCACCTCAAAAAATACAATTATATAAAAATATATTAGCAAAACAGTCCGGCCTCAATAATATAACAACATTTCAGTGTCTTTGAATGATGAAAATAGTGAAAAACAACATCCAAGTGTCTTCAATATTTTTTCACACTTCTGTGTGAAACCTGCTCCCCTCAAAGGAATAAGAAACACACATATGCTCAATATTCCTCAAACCTTTGAATCCACAGATACAAACTCCTTAATCAGCCTCAGTCTGTTCAGGATGGCTGCTTCCTCTGATTTCTCCAATGTGCTCGAACATCCACACACTTATCATAAAAAATATAAGGCGGGGGCGTGGCCTGGCATCGGAGCGAGATGGCAGCTCAGTGAGAGAGCTCCGCTGTCCAGACCCTCAGACGTGCTTACAATTAGCTGATTCCCTCAGTTCCTGAACACCACGATGGCGGGCAAGAACCAGCAGAGCACCCGCTCCCAGATGGATCCTTCCACGCAGCTGAGCAAAACGATTCCGGCGATGTTCCGCTCCGCTCCGTCGGACACGCAGGCCACATCTCAAGCCGCGGACTTGAGTAGGGAGCCGCTGCCGCCATCCTCCTCCGCCTCATCCAGACTGCCTCAAGGTACCGCACCCCCTTACACCCCGCACCTGCTATGCATGCAACAAGTAGCCCTGGACATAAAAACTGCCATGTTTGCTGCAATGGCAGATCTAAAGGGGGAGATCAGAGCGATCGTATCCCTGGTGGAGCACATGGAGGTGGGTGCCATGACACACGGGGCGGCTATCCATCAAGTGCAGAGGGCCTCTAACTCACATGCACATCATCTCATAGATATGCATAGGCATCTGGAGGACCTGGATAACAGAGGACGCAGGCGGAACCTGCGCGCCTGGGGGGTACCAGAATCGGTGGAAGGGCCCCAACATGTACAACAAGCAGTATGGGCTATCTTTAATACCCTGCTGGGAAGGCCGCTGGATGCCCCTGTGGAGATGGAGAGGTGTCATAGGGCCCTCCGGCCCAAAGGCAGGGACACAGACCCACCCAGGGATATAGTCTGTTGTTTGGTGAATTTTGTACAAAAGGAGGAAATTCTACGCCTTGCTCGTAACCAGGCTAATTTGGAGTACGAAGGGGCCCGCATTCAATTGTACCAGGACCTGTCAGCTATCACTCTGCAGCACAGGCGTGACCTGAGACCCCTACTGCAAATTCAGGCACATAATGTACAAATGGAAGTTCCCGTTTTGCCTCCAGGCCACAGCTGGAAACAGAACGGCTTCACTGAGGACACCTCAAGACCTGCGCCAATTCTGTGATACGCTGGGCATCCCTGTCGCCAATGTACCTTACTGGTACGGGGCGTTCTTCCAACCTGAACCCTGGATTCCCACCCGGCTGGATGACACCCCGAGATCGCAGAGAAACAGACAAAGGCGATGCAGATCTTCTGATGTTTCCCCGCCTGGGTTTCGGGGTGATATGGACACGGAGGAGAGCCCTCGCGTGTCGCCGTCCTCTGTGCGACGGCGAACGGAGAACTGAGACCCATTACCAAGATGTGGTAAGCTGACCCTGTCTGCTGCGATGTGATCCCCCCTCTAAGTTCCCAAGTGCATTGACTGCCACCATTTCAACACCTGGTCACACCGGTTGTGTTCTATGCTGACCATCCCCCCCCCTTTTTTTTTTTTTGCCTGTCCTTCCCTGCTGCCATCAGCCTGTAAGGACATTGACGGAAGCCTATGTCAGCACACGGGATTTTTGACGACATTGAGTAGATCTCATCCCATACCTCAGGGCTCTGGTGGGTGGGATGTCTGAACAGGGAGGTATGCTCTTGCCTCCCGGGCTTCTGATCCCATCTAGCTTGCATACATCACCTACTCTGGGCAGGAACGGTAAACTTTTTGGCTGACAGATGTGTGACTGATCTGTGTCCAGGTAGTGCCAGGCAACCGTCCTGATGATCTTCTATGGCTCGCGAAGACTAATGCAGAGCTCTGTTATCAGTGTTAGACTGAAAAGGGCTTATGTGAAGCACACCTTTGGTACTGAACATGCTAGATATCATAGAGGTGCCCTGGCATCCCTTTCCCTCACCCTCTCCCCCCCTCTCCCTCCTCCTTACCCTCTCCCCTTTGCCTTCCCTTGACCCCCTCTCCCCACCATGACCCTACCCCTTTCCCATGAGTATGGGGTCCGGGCTCTGACTAGGCTACAAGAGTTTTTATACTTCAGGTAAATGAGGGGGGGAGGTTCTTGTTCGGATGTGGGGATCACTCACTGTTATTGGGCTATACGGCGTCTTCAGTTTTGTTTTATAGATGTTTAAGGTGGTTGCTAGCTGTGGCCCTCAGGGATTCAAAGTGAGCAGGGGCGGTACACCCCAGCAACGGTTAATGGATATTGCCCTTGCGGGCGCAGGATTGCCGTTGAGGGGACTCCGATCTCACCGCAGGCGTTCTGTAGCCAGTGGAGTCTCCCAGGGGCATGAAACGCTATAATGCTCTTTGTTTACCTGGGGTTCCCTAGCTAGGGAATAGGCCCATGAAGTTCAGATTGGGATATGATGCATAACAGGGCGCATCGCTTCCCTTTAAGGTTTACTTGTGATTCACTGTTTGAGTTTTTTCCTTTTTTCTATTTGTTATGCTCTGTATTAAACTGACTATTGTTTGTGGGTTTTGGTATGCCGATGCTCTCCCTCAGAGGGGGTCTTGATGGGACTCTGTGGGGCAGGCAGAAACTCCCCATCCCCGGGTTCCTTTGGGAGGGGGTCCTAAACATAATGCTATGTATTATCCCTTTCTTCCGGAGGACCAGACGCGTGGGATCTTGGGACAATGGCAATCTCGGTTCTTATTTTTAGCCTTTTGGTTAGGGGTTGGAGGGCTGGGATGGGGATGGCGACAGCCTCCCCTCCTTGTGGCATACGGTCACAGATGGTGTGACTCCTCACCACACCTTTTGTGTATTAGAGGGTTTCTTCAGGTCAACAGAGTTCTTCTTAGTCTGGGGGTCTTGGATGGTGGGTTAGATAGACACCTTCGGGTACAGGTTTACATCCCCACCTCAAGGGAGGCTGGACCCCTTGTCCCTTCCGGCACAATACTTGGTTTCCTGGTTGTAAGGATCCCTTTTGTTTTTTGTAGGTAGCCCAGCCGGGCTTGGACTGCCTCCGGTTTGGTTTGGAGACCCCTTATTAGTGGGTTTATATACAGTATATATATCCTTTTTTTTTTTCTTTCCTCTCCCTTTTCCTTCCCCCTTTTCTACTCTTCTTCTTCCTCCACTCCCTGCATTCTGCACTCTCCGTCTACTACAATATTTATCAGGTATAGATTCTCATGGCCTCCGTACTACTATCTGCGGCTCCTCTGTCGCTCAAGGTTCTATCGGTCAATGCCAAAGGCCTAAATCTCCCTGAGAAATGCTCCAGTTTTCTAGCAGTAGCTCGTCGACACAGGGTGCATGTCGTCTTTTTCCAAGAAACTCACTTCAAATCTAACAATATTCAGCGTCTAACCAATAAATGGTACCCCGAGGCTTTCCATGCGACTTGTGCTGATTCCAAGACAAAGGGGGTAGCGATCTTGCTCGCAAAATTGTTGGCTTTTCGCCTCACAGACCAGATGGTGGATCCCGGAGGTAGATTCCTCTTCCTTAAGGGGTTCTGGAAAGATAGACCGGTGACGCTTGCAACCGTGTACTGCCCTAACTCCAAACCATGTCTCTTTTCTGCGAGATACGCTTACGAAACTTACCTCTTTCAAATTGGGCCTTGTAATCCTCGGAGGGGACTTCAACATGGCCCTTGATCCGAACCTCGACACGTCCACGGGTAGCTCGTCCCTCTCGTTCGCGGCCCTGCGACAAGCGAAATTAGGCCTTGCCTCGCTAGCACTACATGACACGTGGCGCACCCTGAACCCTAGTGGGAAGGATTATACATTCTTCTCATCTCCCCACCACCGGTACTCGAGACTCGATTATATTTTCCTCTCCCAAAGCGATCTCTCGTACCTGCATGATGCGACAATTGAAAATTTGGTACTGTCCGACCATCACCCGGTAACCCTTACCTTATGTTTCCCGCAGAGGGAATCCACCACGAAAATGTGGAGACTAGACGCCTCCCTCCTTACGGACCTTGCAGACGTTAGTGCCCTTCAGCAAGCAATTAGGGATTACTTCCTGCACAATGATACGCCAGATGTGTCGCCTATGGTTCAGTGGGAGGCACATAAATGTGTCATACGGGGACACCTGCTATCCATAGTGGCGAGAAAGAAAGGGGAATATCTGGCCCTTATTCAGGAACTCACCAACAACATTTCTAGCTTGGAATCAAAACATAAACGTTCTCTGGCGCTGGAGGTAGAGGCGGAATTAGCAGAGACTAGGACGCTTCTACGTAATGAACTTTACAAAAAAGCGCGCAAGCGCATGATGTTATCTCAGAAAATGTTTTTTGAACAGGGAAACAAATCAGGAAGACTTCTGGCTCGGTTCACGCAGAAACGGGTCCTCGCTTCCACTATTCACCATGTAAGAGATAAACAAGGACGAATTCATACTAAGTCGGAGGACATTGCGCGTCAATTCCGGGAATACTACAACACATTATATAATATTAGGTCAACGGAGGAAGGGGTGGGCTCAGCGGTCACCAGGGAATCCCTGATTAAAGATTTCTTGTACAGATAAAGCCCTCGGGCACTATCTGTGGAGGACCAGCAAGCCTTAGGCCTCGTACACACGATTGGATATGTCCGCTGAAACCCGTCTGCCGGGCCGTTTCAGCAGACAGATTCGATCGTGTGTACGGGCGAGCAGACAGATTTGTCCACCCGACAGATTTCAAAGAATGCTTTGAAATCTGTCCGCTGCAAACCCGTCTGTCCGACATGTTCGATGGTTAGTACACAAAACCATCGGACCAAAATCGCGCGCATGCTCAGACAAAAGGAGGGGACGGGAGCGCTCGTTCAGGTAAACCTCGTGTTTGTTTGTGAGTTGGCACATTTGTCATTTTAACTATCTATAGTGTATCGTTTATTGCCTTTTCTTCGTTCTCTTGCTAGAATCAAGCCGTTCTATTGCTGATGCTATTTATAGACTGAGTTGTCCCAATATAGCAAAGTTTGATTGTAGTATATCGCATTGTCTTTTTGTAATTATTTTGTTGCTGCATGTCCTCATTTTTTGAGCTTTCCTCCACATGAATAGATTTTTTTTATTTTACTTAATGTTGTTCTAATTAATTTTTACCTTCTCATCTGCTGTTTATTTTGTACTTGCATTATTTTTTTTTATTTTTGTTTGTTTTCAAAGCTTATATTTTTATTTTTTTGGCTCCTTTTTTTTACAATGCATTTTTTTTGTTTTTTGCACCTTTTTTTTTACAATGCATTTTTTTTTGTTTTTGCACCTTTTTTTTTACAATGCATTTTTTTTGGTTTGGCTTTGCAAATTATGTAAATTTTTTGTCTTTTGGGGTTTCCATGGGTTACCAAGTTGTCACTCCAAACCTACCCCCCCACCCAGGAGTTTGTGTCCTTACAAAATTCCACCTTGTATTTGTAGAAGGTTTGGGGCATAATCACCACAGTAGAAAACACAATAGACAAGGTTTTAACGTAAATACAAAAAGCCATTTATTTTGGCACTAAACTAAATTAGAAAAAACATGATCTGCACCACTTGATCAGATAGCAACCTACATGCAGACTTGTGCATTCCACAACATGATGAAACAAATCTCAGGAGACACGAAACAAAAAAAATCTGAATCAGCAGCACATGAGCAAACAAACACAAGCTGTGGTACTCCAACAACCTCACATTTTTGGATAATGAACTGGAAGGCAGGTAATCACCTTCTCTTCTTACTTCCAGCCTTCCTTCCTGGCTGCCTTGCAGCGGAACGTCCACGGGCCCATCCATGGCCCCTTGCAGGTGCAGATGATGTGGCAGCAGGAGGCAGAAGATGGGGAGCAGGCTGGGCTGGGTCACTCAGGTCTGTGTCCCTGGTCAGCATGCCCCTGTGCATCCAGAAAATTACCTTGTTAATCAAGTCCTTAGCCAGGTTCCTTTGGTCCTCCTCCGCTCGGCTCAGTTCATGAGCCACGGAGGCACTGAAGGCTTCTGTGGGGTTGAGGGGGGCCCTCATTATTTCCACAGCCTGCCTCATCATTTTGAGGCTCTCCTCCTCCATCTGCCTCATGCGCCTCCTTTGGCCTGGTCGCCTCATCTGGAGGGGAGGGACCTGGCTTATGGTGCTGAGCCTGGGGTCATGCTGACTTCCACTCGGCCCAGCCTCCTCCTGGCTGCCACTCACCCCTTCCGCCTGGCTGACATGGTCCTGAGGAGCTGCCACCTCCTGGCTGGGCTCTTCCTGTGTCAAAAAAAGGGACATGTTGTAATATTTAGCTCAATCAAGCACACACACACACATTATTTGGCTCTAGACTCTTTTGATTTTCTTAATTAAAATAGAACTGACTGTCCTTCAGACCCCTCAGTTGGCATCCCTGAGATCCCTAGTTTTATGGACACGCCTTTTTTTGTTGGTCCAAACTTTATAATTTTTACAATAGTAACTCAAGAATCAAACCCAAATTAGCAGCTAAGAAATATTTAGGAAACTACTATACATCACTGAAGATCGCCAGATCTGGGTCCATGTCAGCCAGGCCCTCCGCTGGCTCTGCAGGGGCGTGGGGATCCTGGGAAGTTCCGCTGCAAGGAAGCGTGGGAGGAAGGCTGGGAGGAAGATTGGAAAGTGATGGCCGGCCCTCCAGTTCATCATCCAAAAATCCAAGCTCGCGGAAGTACCACAGCCTGGGCTCCTTTTGCGCATGTGCTGCTGATCCAGATCTTTGGCTTTTAAGCTCTTTATATACTTTCCGATAGGTGCTCCTGAGATTGCTCATTTTATCCTTCACCATGTTCGCTGTGCAGGATGGAACCCACGTCTGCATGTAGGTTGCTATCTGTTGGAGAGTGTCTGCTCTCAGGACCTTATTTGGGTAGCCTGGGTGCCTGCTATCCCAAAGGTTTGGCTTTTCCCGATACATTTCGATCAATTTTAGAGTGTTCTCTTGGATCGCCAACTGGTCCATCTTGCCTTCTTTATGTCGAGATTAATGCTCTAGAATATACAAAAATAAATATCTAAAAACCCACATGAAAAATGGCTCAGCTTTGTCATTGTCTGAATATGTATGTGTACAATCATTGTGGAACTAGTATACAAACACATTGGGGGTTAGTTACTAAAGCAAAAATCACTTTAGCACTGCAAAAGCACTTGAAAGTACACTGCCTGAAAGTGCACTTGGAAATGCAATCGCTGTAGCCCCGAAGGGGACATGCAAGAAAAAAAAAATATTCAATTTTAGCCTCCACCTGATTGGTTGATAAAATAAGCAGAGCTTCCCTTCATTTCAGATCTTCCCCTCAGATCTATGGAGAATGCCCTTCCAAGTAAATAACCCCCAATGTGTCCTGCTGCTACAATGCTGCCCAGCTCCGCTCCATTGCTGTGCAACTAATTTTTGGAACATGCAGACCCTTTGGTAACATGAAAATAAATACATGCCATCTCTAATCATCCACAATTTTTTTATGTTACCAATCATCAAGGCACTAGTTCATGTGTAGATATCATGCCCCTCACACAGCATTGATGAGCTAATACACAACCTAATTACCTCTGTCCAACCAATACAGAACAATACATGCATGATGTGAATACACAAGACAAAAATAAAGAGGTAGAGCATTGTCATATATATATGTAGTGATGTGTCCAAGCATTTTTGGCCAAAACTCGCATTGGTGGCCCCAAGCTACCTAAATAGCGCAAACGGTCCTAACAACATCCCAAACCCCCACCCCCACATGGGGTTTCAAAGTTGAGAGGCCTCTGCTGATCCCATGTTGTAATTTACCTTCCTCTCTGTAGCTCCTCGCGTACGCTCGAGTAATCTCCGCGTAACCTATGTAATCACGTCGATATCCTTATATAGGCTGCGCAAAGATATACCGCCGCCCTCTTCGTTCGCAATGTCTCTGCCCGCTTTTAACTCCCCCATTACATGTTTCAACATCCAGGGCCTCATATTGCAAGTTACCGGCATATGTGTATGTCATCGTTTTACCACGCGAGTAAGCTCCGCGTAAACACGACGTATTCATCCGCGCATGCGTGAAACGCCGCCTTCGTCCACGCCCATGACGGAACTTTTCCTCTTTTCCACGCCCCTTATCACTGTGAAACGAAAATATGGCGATGTCACACGAGCGAGCATTACCCTCTCATGAGGATCAGGAAGGGACACAGCCAGGAACGTCCCGCTCAAGGAGCAAACGGTACAAGGCCACGAATATGAGTTTTGAGGAGATGGTGGAGATGGTACACATCCTGCGCAGGAAGGATTATGATGGGGATTATGGCCCATACAGCACCCCGAACCGCCGTAAGGCCAAAATTATGGACAAGGTGGCGAAGAGGCTTACTGAGATCTTTGGGGTGAGCAGGTCCAAAGAGCAGCTACGCAAGCGCTGGTCCGATTTGAAGTTGCGTGAGCCACACCAGTTTCGGAAGATAAAGAAAATCCTGGATAAAAGTAGGTGTTTTTTTTTGGGGGGGGGGGTGGTTGCAATTGTGTGATATCATTGTTTGCTATGTATATTTCTGCATGTGCCTTGTTGGACTGGTTGTACTTTGGAACACATTTTTTTGTATATTTCCTGTAAAAAAAAAAAAAAGAAAAAAAAAAGAAGTTTTGCACGATCGTTCTTTAGAAACATTGTTACATCACCTCGTTTCACACAAATACTATGTCCTAGGAACAGCACACCAGGACATGGCTATTTGGCTTTTATAGAAAAGTTATTACACATTGTGGATAAAATAATGTAGATTTCCTAACTGATTAGAATGTGAAAAGACAAACAGGATTCATTCACATTCACACAGTGATAATAAGCAGCTTGATTCACATCTGGCCTCAAGAGCACCTGTGTCTCCCCATAATGAGATTCATTTTTAACAGTCTGTGACACCTAATTTTTAGGGAGGGGCATCCATGCAGGGGCAGACTGACCACTGAGGAAATCGGGCACTGCCCAAGGGCCCCATGCCCCTAAGGGGGCCCCATCAGAGATGCCAGGCTCATTAAAACCAGGGACAGTATGTAAAAATCAAAAAATTTTGCTCAACTGTCCCTGATAGGTCCAAAGCCTACATGCTTTTGATGTGAAACTACTGACTGAGATTTTAGCTGCCTCGCCTCTATACTGCCACCTGGCTTAGTGGGCATTTGTAAGCCTGGGGGCCCCTAATATTCTATTGCCCGGGGGACCCATGAGTTGTCAGTCCGCCCCTGCTTCCATGTGTGTCCCTTCGCTAAAAAGGGTCATTATCACAGCTTGGGAGAAGTCATATAGGTAAGGTTTGGTGGCGGAAGCCAATAATCAAAAGTTTTTAACACACTTTGACACAATGATTATGATTTATTAATGCCCTCCTCCAATATCTGTGTGCTGATAAGTATACCTTTTGTTTCCTGATATTTCTAGGGGAAAGAACAGGACAGCAATTTGAGGAGGCAAGGAGGCCCAAACTCTCTCATAAGAAACAATCTAGCCATGTGGAGGAGGAGGACCAGGTAGAAGAAGGAGTGGTGGAAGGGAGAGATGAGGAAGACGAAAATGTGGAAGGAGTATTTAGTGAAGAAGAAGGAGTTATGGAAGAAGAAGGAGTTGTTGAAGAAGAAGGAGGAGTTATTGAAGAAGGAGGAGTTATTGAAGAAAGAGTTATTGAAGAAGGAGGAGTTGTAGAAGAAGGAGGAGTTATTGAAGAAGGAGGAGTTATTGAAGAAGGAGGAGTTATTGAAGAAGGAGGAGTTATTGAAGAAGGAGTTATTGAAGGAGGAGTTATTGAAGAAGGAGGAGTTGTTGAAGAAGGAGGAGTTGTTGAAGAAGGAGGAGTTATTGAAGAAGGAGGAGTTGTAGAAGAAGGAGGAGTTGTAGAAGAAGGAGGAGTTGTAGAAGAAGGAGGAGTTATTGAAGAAAGAGTTATTGAAGAAGGAGGAGTTGTAGAAGAAGGAGGAGTTATTGAAGAAGGAGTTATTGAAGAAGGAGGAGTTATTGAAGAAGGAGGAGTTGTTGAAGAAGGAGGAGTTGTTGAAGAAGGAGGAGTTATTGAAGAAGGAGGAGTTATTGAAGAAGGAGGAGTTATTGAAGAAGGAGGAGTTGTAGAAGAAGGATTTATTCTGGAAGAAGGCGAAGTTGTGGATGATGGGGAGGTGGAGATTAGTAGCACAACAGGTCAGTGTCACCGCAGCTTCACAGGGATAAATAGGTGTAGATAGGCCTGCACATTACTAATGTATTTTTTTTATTTTTTATAGGGGATGAAGATGCTGCAAGCACATCCAGTAGTCCAGTTTTTTCACGTGCAAGTGCACAAATTGTCATACAACAAATTATGGAGTGTAGCACAGAGATGGATAATATGAGGCAAACAATGGTTGTAATTGAGCAAAATTATAAAAATATTATTGATATGATGGGCCGTATCAAAGACTAAATCCCCCTGCCCCGCCCCCCCCCATCACCCATCCGTCTTGAAAAGCAACAAAAAGCAATTAAAAAAATCTGAACATGCACACACAGTGTGTCCACATGTGCTATCTGCCATCACAAGTTATCGATTGTCTTTGCTTTGTGGGTACACCCCCTTCCTCCCTTCTCAAGCAGGTGAGAGGGAAGGGTTTGCACCCACAAACCACATACATTGATCACCCATGATGCCAGATAGCACATGTGGACTAGTGTTGCTCACGAATATTCGCATTGCGAATATTCGCTACGAATATTGCATATTCGAGTATTCGCGAATAACACGAATATCGCAGCGAATATTCGCTATTTCGAATATTCAAATGTTTTCAATTTTTTTTTTAGAACAGATCACATCCTAGAGATCCCCATCGACGTCTAAAAGCATTGCTGGTATGATTAGAGACCTTGGGCCGAGTAGCTGCAGCGCTCATTTTATATTGCCGAAAAATCGCAATGCGATTATTCGGCAATAGCGATATCGCGCGATTATTTTATATTGTAATATATCACGAATATTCTGAGCCAATCAGAGTGCTCCATTCCGCATTTCTCGAAATTTCGCAATTATTTTGTATTGTAATATATCACGAATATTCTGAGCCAATCAGAGTGCTCCATTCCGCATTTCTCGAATATTCGCAATTATTTTATATTGTAATATATCACAAATATTCTGAGCCAATCAGAGTGCTCCATTCCGCATTTCTCGAATATTCGCAATTATTTTATATTGTAATATATCACGAATATTCTGAGCCAATCAGAGTGCTCCTTCCGCATTTCTCGAATATTCGCAATTATTGTGTATTGTAATATATCACGAATATTCTGAGCCAATCAGAGTGCTCCTTCCGCATTTGCCGAATATTCGCAATTATTGTGTATTGTAATATATCACGAATATTCTGAGCCAATCAGAGTGCTCCTTCCGCATTTGCCGAATATTCGCAATTATTGTGTATTGTAATATATCACGAATATTCTGAGCCAATCAGAGTGCTCCTTCCGCATTTCTCGAATATTCGCAATTATTTTGTATTGTAAAATATCATGAATATTCTGAGCCAATCAGAGTGCTCCATTCCGCATTTCTCGAAATTTCGCATTCGCAATCGCAATTCGCATTCGCAATAGCGAAAATTCGCAATAATTTAATTTCCAAAAAAATATCACGAATATTCGTATTTAGCGAATATATCTCGAATATTCGACTATATATTCGAGATATATCACGAAATCGAATATGGCATATTCTGCTCAACACTAATGTGGACATTTGTCATGTGAGGTCAGGATATAATCCCCATTTGGGCCCTCTCACTCACTCACACACAGAATGTGTGCATCTTCCAAATTTGGTGTGTTCCGGGGTGACATTGGGAGACTGTTGTAGTAATTACGTTGTTGTACTTTGTAATTTGTTTTTTTGTACTATTTTTGATATCTTTTTATAAAACAAAGTTTTGGATAATCCATAATAGTTTTTCAAAAAATAAAAAAATAAAAAATAAATTTTACTCAAAAAATGTTAAATTTTGGCAAACCCAAAAAGTTTATATTAAAATATTTAAACGCTAAAATGAGTGGCTTGTTCTTTATATATGCTCAATACCCAGTTTGTAGATGAGTGACTTGTAACTACAGGCATAACCCGCTTTTAAGTACACACTAGGGTTTATTTATTACCGCTGCAAATCGCAATATCAGGCTCACTTCTGCATAAAAACCAATATTCTTTCAACACCAGCTTGTTCAGTTAAGCCAGGTTTTAAGAAATGCTGGAAGCTCATTGGTTTGTGTGCAGAAGTGACCCTTCTATTGTGTACTTAAAAGTGGGGTATGCCTGTAATGTACAATTGTGGTTATTTACTAAAACATGACAACTACATTTGGCACTAGAAGTGCACTAGTTTGAGAACCAAGAAGACAGAGAAAAATAGAAAAAGCAATAATGACAAACAACTGTATATAGAGTCCAATGGTCAAATTATTTATTATATTTTGTAATATTTCTTTCTTTTGGGGGCCAAATTAGAAAGAAATATGATCTGGCATAGCTATGGCCCCCCGACCCATGAAGTACTCAACATATTTGTCGTGTACCTCACGAGCAGATTGGGTGGCCGAGCCAGCGCGACCAGTGTCCAGCCCAGGAAGGGTATCTGAGGGTAGTCCTGCCTCAGCACCGATGTTGGGTAGGTACGTCTGGGAATGCCTGCGTAAAAAATTGTGCAATATGCAACAGGCAAAAACAACATGGTTCAATTTATATTCCGCCAGGTGTATCGATGTCTGGAACAGGCGGAACCGGCTGGCGAGTATCCCAAAGGCATTCTCGACTACCCTCCGGGCCCTGGCTAGCCTAAAATTGAACACTCTCCTCTCCGGGGTGAGAGTCCTCTGGGGAAAAGGCCGCATGAGGTGAGGTCCAAGCCCGAAAGCTTCGTCCGCTAAAAAAACAAACGGAAGTCCTTCCACATTGTCTTCATCCGGTGGCAGTTCAAGACCACCAGTTTGTAGACGGGTGTAAAATTCAGTACGCGCGAACACTCCCCCATCAGACAGCCGGCCATTCTTCCCCACGTCCACAAACAAAAATTCGTAGTGTGCCGACACCACCGCCATCAACACGATACTATGAAAACCTTTGTAGTTAAAATAGTAGGACCCCGAACGGGGTGGTGGCACTATGCGGACGTGTTTCCCATCTATTGCTCCTCCGCAGTTCGGAAACTCACAACGAAGGGCAAATTGGGAAGCCACAGTCTGCCATTCCTGTGGCGTGGAGGGAAACTGTGAGGACAAAAAACAAAAAAAAATTAGTACTTAGGCACATAAACATTGCAAACACAATACAAAAACCATCCTTGTGCAACATCACAGTATTAACAATTTTATATTATTATTGTGGTGGAGTTGTGGCCACAAAAAAATCCCACTTATTATCACACTCCCCACCCCTCTGATGGGGCAACATTTTAGGGGGGGTTGGGGTTGAACTACAATGCAGCAAAGAAAAATATTCCACACACACAAAAAAAAACGCTAGGTGTGTTTGTGCCTAGGATAGCATGCTGGACAGGTTAATAGTGATGCAAGGAAAAAATATGTAGGTAGGCCAACAAAAAGAACATGGAAAGCTTATCAACATGCATGCATGGGGAGAAAAGGGAACATTCAACACACAGCATCGAAAAATCATGGTCATTAGGGAATAAATGCCAAAAAAACAAAAAAATGCTACAATTTAGAAAGACAGAGAATGTGAGCTTCATAAAAGAGGAAACTTACCTTCAGATACTCCTCCTGCATGACTTGTATGACAGCAGAACACGTCTCCGGTATGATGATCCCAAGCACCTGGGGAGAGATGCCTGTTGAGAACTTGAGGTCCTGCAGGCTCCTCCCAGTCGCCAGGTACCGCAACGTGGCAATAAGCCTCTGCTCGGCCGTGATCGCTTGGCGCATCACAGTGTCCTGCCTCGTGATATAGGGGGACAGAAGATCCAGCAGACGGTTGAAAACGGGGTCCGTCATACGGAGAAAGTTCCTGAAATCATCAGGATTATTCTCCTGGATTTCCCTAAGCAGAGGCATATGAGAGAATCGGTCACGCTGGCGCAACCAATTCTTGGCCCAGGAACTCCTCCTCCCCCTGTTCCTGGCCAAAGGTCTGGAATAATAATAACATCCAGAAGCAAGCCCATATCCAGCACGAACTTTAGCAAAGTTACGCTGCTGCTCCATAATGGCTTCAAACCGGCCGGCTGGTCAGTCAAGAACACACTCAAACAGAAAGCACCCCCTAATCCAGCAATACCTGCAAAGTACGCTCGACAAACAGATACCCGTGGACAGGACGCCACTGCAAAGCAGAAACGACCTGACAGCCAGCACTGACTGCCAAATACACACCCACAAGCACACACTGAACCCGAGAATATGACCTGTAAAGCGCGGAGACCGAAAAGTGCGAATCGGCTCTAACCAAACCTTTGCTAACACGTTACTAGCAAAATAGGAACAGAGGGCGGCGCCGTAAGCTTTGGTCTTCCCCTTTATAGTGACGTCGTACGTGGTTTACGTGCACGCGTTCTGGTCCGGGGAGATTTCTATTCGATCGTGTGTACGCACAGCAGACCAACAGACAGATTTGCCGCGTCTGCTGAAAACGGTCGGGCCGACACATTTGAACAAATCTGTCCGCTCGTGTGTACGAGGCCTTAGAGTTACCGCTGACTTCGGAGGAATGGGTGGAAGCCTTGAAAGCCACCAAGCCGGGCAAGAGCCCGGGACCAGATGGCTTGACGGCACAATACTACAAATGCTTTTCCGATCTGCTAGCGCCGGGTTTCCTCAATGCTTTTAACTCTTTAGCAGGTGCCTCTTACGATTCCCACACCCTACTGGAAGCGTATATTTCGGTAATACCTAAGGAGGGCAAGGATCCCTCGGATGTAGCGAACTACAGGCCGATTTCGCTCCTCAATGTGGATGTAAAGATTTTTTCTAAAATTCTGGCGACACGGCTAGCCTTCTATGTACCGGCCTGGGTGGGTCTTGATCAATTAGGGTTTGTCCCGGGCAGGGAGGCCAGGGACAACACCCTCAAAGCCCTCAACTTGCATCACTGGATAACTTCTATGAGAAGTGAAGGGTTCTTCCTTTCATTGGATGCGGAGAAGGCCTTTGACCGAGTGGCCTGGGACTACATGCACTCGGTCCTGGAGGCTTGCAGCGATAGAGGAACTGATATATACGGCCCGTGATGACATTACAAAGTTCACTTTTGTTTGGAGTGAGTTGTTTAAATTCCGAGACTCAGCAGAATACCGAACTCTAACCCAGAATCCGAATGGATCTGGACGTAGCGAAATTGCCTGACTGGCGTCTGCCTTTCTTATGTACCCTTGACCTGTAAATGTACAGGTCAATAGAACATGGACGGCGAGGGTAGAGGGCCCCCCCACTTCACCCCCCATTAGGCTGTGAGTTGACACCTCTTCCCCCCCCCCCCTCCATTCTCTTTTTCTTCTTTCCCTCCCCCCTCTCTCTCTCTTCTTTCCCTTTCCCGGTTATCCTTTTCTCTCTCTCCGTTTGTTTTTTTTTTCTTCTTTTTTTCTTTCTTTCTTGACCTCTTTTCTGTCAACGTTAAGGGACTTGGGTGGGAGGGTCGGCCTCCCGCCCATCCCCCTCATTCATCCTTTTCCATGTGAGAGGATTCATGCGACAGATAAGGGACTGGGTACTGCTACCATGATTCGGGGCTAGCATGAGGTCATACGGGCCTGACAGGTCGTCCATATAGAGGGTTCTCCTAGAGATTTCTATGTTGCACATTGCCCTTAAGAAACACATGTGGGACTTGGTTACTGTCGCTAAGTGTTACAGTAGTACTTGCTTGGGGCCCCTCCCTTGGGATCTTGGCCTATGTCCCTATGGTACACATTAGACTGTGGGTTTATCTCTGTATTCTTATATTATTATTATTTTTTGATGGTGCTGTTTAATGTATACAGTTATCACCTTGTATTTCCCAATACAAATTTTGTGGTAAAAAAAAAGAAAAAAAAATATATATAAGGCACAAATATAGTGTACTCTGCTTCACAAGTTAATTGTGTGGGGGAAAAATAAATGAGAAAGTATATTGTTCTCTTTTAATTTCTTCCTTCATGTGAAATCCCTGGTACTCCTGCTAGTCCCTCTTCTTCCCTATTATGTAAAAACTGACCACAATAATCAGGAGAGCACATTGTGGTCAGTTCTCTAGCTATGTTGGGAACCTGGTGTGCTCTCCTCCAATGACCAGACTTGTCTGACACACCCCTGCTGCACAGCCATTCTCTGGGAAGCTCAGCGTGCTGCTGCTTCTACTCCCCCCAGATCTTATGCAGCTGATAACATAAGGAATGTGATCACTTATAAAAAAGGGAAAAAAGGTATTTATAATGTTTTTTATATATATACACAAATGTTTTGCCTTTCATTTCTATTTTAAACTGAATGGGTCGTTTTACAATCACTTTAACTAAGGTGAGGAAATGATTATCAATGGTCACTACAATAATAAGGAAGTGGCCATTGGGATCTGTAATCTGGATGTGCAATTAAAAAGTGACAATGTCACAGATTGCAATTATACACCCTTACGTTTGGATTCGGTATGGGCAAAAAAGGCGTCGAGAAAATTAGGGTGTTGACATTTGGGGCTTTAGAGGTAGCAAAGTGTATCTCTTGTACACATACAACATCTTTAGAGGAGCAGGCTTCTTTCCATGAAAGGGATCTCTTAAAATTACTATTAAACCCTTTAACATTTATTGAGATAATATTAAGTAACATAGGGGCATAGAAAGGGTATATGGGGGGGGCGTGGCCGGCAGCCGAGGCGGATGGCTGTGTGAGGAGAGAGCTCCGTGTAACCCGCCAGCATCTACACCTTCCCAGCGACTATTTCAGCCGACCAAGGCTCTATCTACCTCGGGGTCACTCCTGGGCACCCCTGAGTGACAATGGGAAAGAGAAAGAAGGAGAAGGGGCCGCGGAAGCTGACCGACTTCTACCTGTCGGCGAGCACACCTAGGCCGCAAGATGGCGCTGGGGCCTCGGACTCGCGTTACAGCCGGATCCGGCGGGAGAGGCCCGCAATCCTCCCACAGCGCCAGCGGAGGATCGTCGCCAGGGGCATCCCCGATCAGCAGCCCTCAGAAATCGGCCCAGAAGCGCTCATCAGCTCACAGGTATGCAAGGGAGATAGGGACCGCATGTGACTCTCAGGACAGCACTAGAGACTTCGTGGAGCAGCTTAATGAATTCCCCACCACTGGACAAACCCTTAGTGACACGACAATGAGGGACAGGCTGATTACTCTTAGGGGATCCCTGAACAAAGATATAATGGCCTGTGTCACCCAGCTTACAGGGAAAGTGTCAGCAATAGGAGACCGGATCTCACACGTGGAAGACAAGATGGGGGAGTTCTCAGAAGCCCATAATGAGCTTGTGGATGTGCATAAAGACACTGAGAATGACATGCAAGTGATGAGGGATAAGCTCACAGAATTAGAGGACAGATCCAGAAGGAACAATATCAAACTTAGGGGAGTGGAAGAATCTATTGCCCCAGCTGAACTCAGGCTCTATGCCCAATCCTTCATCGCCGCATTGCTGCCTGATACCCCCAAACAAGAAGTGATAGTGGATAGAGCACATCACCTTCCTAAACCAAAATTTCTCCCAGATACAGTCCCAAGAGATGTCATCGCTCGCATTCATTTCTTCCATGTAAAAGATGACCTCATGCGTTTCTCTAGGAAGAACCACCCCCTGCCTGGCCCTTACTCAGCGATCGCCATTTTCGCCGACCTGTCCAAACCCACTATGCAGGCACGCAAGAATTTGTCATCCATGACTAAATTGCTACAGAATCACAAAATTCCCTACTCTTGGGGCTTCCCAACAAAGCTTTCCATCACAAGAGAAAACCGTACCTATGTCATTACAAACCTTGAGGATGGCCTGGCCCTGGCCAAAAAGTGGGATCTCCTTCCAGAAGACCCTGGAGATTCAGTACGAGATCTAAATCTCCCAAGAGTGTCCCCAGAGTGGCGTAAAACCTGACCTGATTGCCTAGGTAATCTGCCATATGCCGTGGCAACTGCCTTGGTCGTTTCTTTATCTCTGACAGTTGCTGGGGCGGAACGCGAGGAGCTGTTTACCCCCCACAAGTATTGCGGAGTCTTTCGCACTTTGTGAGACTTTTCACGTATTTATGTACTGGTTTACCTTTTTTCCCCTTTTTTTTCTTCTGTTCCAATTGTGCCACAGGATTACTATGAACCAAACTCATCCATGCTGAAATCTCACTATTCGGAACTTCTTTGCAATATGTTGGACTTCTGGCCAAGTGTCTCTAATGCAACAGCGCCTCCTTCAGGTAATGTGATAATACCTATTCCACATTTTGAGTTTTACCTATCTTTTGCTGAGCGCTCTCTATTTCTGCTCTGATGGCATTGTCAATTGTATCCATGAACGTCAATGGCTTGAACAGCCCATTCAAACGAAGCTCCATGTGGAAAGAGATGGTGCGGCTTAAAAGTAATGTGGTCTGCATCCAGGAGACCCACCTTAAGTCCTCTAAACATCCCAAATGCTCGCATAGAGCTTACCCGCATATTTTTCAGGCAATGGCTCCTGTCAAAAAAAGAGGAGTGATGTTGGCCGTTAAGCACTCTATTGCATTTAAACTGCACAACGTTGTTTGCGACCCTAATGGGAGATACATAATTCTCATATGTGACCTGAATCAATCTACCTATACCCTAGTCAACTTATATGCGCCAAACAAGAGACAACCAAGATTTCTAACGGCCCTACTAAAAAGAGTGGAGAAAATCAAACAAGGATCCCTGCTCCTCTATGGGGACTTTAATTGTGTCCCGGTCAGGTCCATGGACTGCTCGCAACCTCTGTCGACAAGGAGGTTAGAACTCCGATCACTTATAGCGGAACATGAACTGTATGACAGATGGCGTTGCTACCATTCTTCAGAAAGGGACTATACCCATTACTCGTGTCCACATCGGGCATATTCTAGAATAGACCTGGTGCTTTCTGACCTGCCTCTCTTGCAAAGAACTATTTCAGTGAAAATTCACTCGATAACCTGGTCAGACCATGCACCAGTGTCCATCTCCCTTCAGGACAAGAACACTGACCCTCCAGTCTATCTTTGGAGGAATAATGTTGACATTCTCTCTGACTCTACCCAAAATGCTAGACTAGGGGCACAGCTTCAGGAATTTTTTCAGTTTAATGACAATGCGGACACTAAGATCGCATCTTTATGGTGCTCACATAAGGCATTCAGTAGGGGTCTATTGATACAAACAGCAGCCAGGGAGAAGAGGAGGAGGGCGGCACTGCTGCAGGGGTTGCTAGGGGAAATCCAAAAGTTAGAAACCCTACACAAACAAAATCCCTCCCCTGCAACGGAATCTGACCTATTTGCGTGCAGACATAAGCTCTGTCTCATGCTGATTACGTCACATCAGAAGTGTTTGCGAAAGATTAAGGCCATGTACTACGCCCACAGCAATAAGGCAGGAAAGCTCCTGGCCAAATATATCAAAAGACGTCAGCAGCAATCTAAATTGTCCTCCCTTAGAGATCCGCACTCTAACACGTTGATCCATCACCCAACACATATAGCCAATGCTTTCATGAAATACTATAGAGACCTTTATAACCTTCACCTAGATGCAGACACTCCACAGCCCACTGACGCGTCCATCAACTCATTTCTCAACTCTTTGACATTGCCCTCTCTATCCTCCTCCCAACTGATGTCACTCAACGCCCCTATTCAACATGCTGAAGTTAGCGAAGTTATCAAAGCCCTCCCCAAAAATAAATCACCGGGTGTAGACGGTTTCTCCTCAGAATATTATAAAGTATTTTCTCATATACTAACTCCGTATTTATGTACCCTATTCAACAGTGTCGCCTCCTCGTAGATGTTCCCAGAAGAAATGCTAGAAGCTACCATTGTGACTTTGCCAAAACCAGGTAACAAGCCGGATTCACCACAAAATTTTAGGCCTATTTCGCTTTTAAATACGGACCTCAAGATCTATGCTAAAATCTTAGCAAATCGATTAGCATCCATCACTCAATTTTTGGTTAAAGCCGACCAGGTCGGCTTTGTGAAGGGGAGGCAGGCCCCCGATGGCACTAGGCGATTATTTAATTTGCTGTACTTATTAGAACGTCGAGGAACCCCTGCAGCGTTTTTGTCGTTGGACGCAGAAAAAGCCTTTGACAGGGTGCATTGGGGGTACCTTAGGGCAACCCTGCAAAAGTTTGGACTTCAAGGCTCTATATTATCAGCCATCTCTGCATTACACACGTGTCCCTCGGACAGGGTTTTCTCGTCCAACGCCATCTCCGACAAATTCTATATCACTAACGGGACCCGCCAGGGGTGTCCACTATCCTCGATAATCTTCACGCTAATGATGGAGCCCCTTGCTGTAGCTATCAGATCTGACACAGACATATCTGGGATTAGTGTGGCCAATGAGGTCCACAAGATAGGCTTATTCGCGGAGGACGGGATCTTGACTGTGACTAATCCGGCTTCTTCCCTGGACAAAGTGCAAAAGGTTTTATGTGAGTTTGGTGCAGTGTCATATTACAAGTTAAATGTCACTAAGTCTTGTGTATTGCCTGTTAATATTCCTAAAAAACAGATAGCTCAACTTAAAGATAGGTTTAGGTTTCAGTGGATGACCACAAGTATCGCATACTTGGGCGTTAAACTGGTTTATCCCTCCACTGCTACTTTTCATATTAATTTTGACTCTCTTTTGGACGTTATCAAAGCTGACTTGGCACATATCTCCACTTTTGAACTATCCTGGCTGGGAAAAATAGCTGCCCTGAAAATGTTTCTATTGCCTAAGATTATCTATTACTTCCGCACCATCCCTATACTTATCCCTGACTCTTTCTTTGCCAATGTTGATAAACTGTTTAGGAGATTTATCTGGCAGGGGAAAATGCCTAGGATTACATTTACAATTTTGCAGAGGCATAGACATACGGGTGGTGCGGGCCTTCCTGTTCTCCGTAATTACTATAGAGCAGCCTTGTTGGATCAAATGAAAGCCTGGTTTGAGCCTGATTCACCTAAGCTGTGGGTGCGGATGGAGAAACTGGTTATGCAAAACAGGGACCTCCCATCCTTGCTATTAGCAAAATTTACTAACCTACCAATGAAGGACACCTGGTTGCCATCTGTTGAAGCTACGCTTTCGGCATGGGACGCCATCCAACCACACCTGGACCCTAATGCTAAAATCAGTCACCCAGTAAACCAAATTTCAGTTCTTGAACACCTTATCCCGGATCTTCGTACGGCCCCCTGGAGGGAGAAGGATTTCTCCACCGTCCAGGAGGTTCTTGACGATCTGGAAGCTGCTCATTCATACCCCTTCACCCAAATTAAACACTTTCAACTAACCCAAGCTAGCTCAACGTATGCATTACCTGTAGAGGTGTGGAAATATCTCAGTACTTCCTATCATAAACCTAAGGGCCTTGCCTGGTTCTACGACCTGTTACAAAAAGATAGTACTTTCTCTAAAACTTCTAGTATGATTAACTGGGAAAGGGACTGGGGCACCTCCCACTCCCATTCTGAGTGGAATTCAGCCATACGTGCTATTTATACTTACTCCCACTGCACTAATCATTGGGACAACTTGATGAAATTCCTCCACAGATCCTATTTGACCCCAGTTAGACTATCACTAATATTTCCACCAGGGAACCCTCTATGCTGGAGGTTGTGTGGAGCTAAGGGTAACATTTACCACATACTGTGGGACTGCAAGGGCTTACGCAGTTTCTGGATTGCTGTATTTAAACTAATCTCATCGTTTACAGGGTTTTTCTTACATCCTTCTCCCCAGCTGGCCCTCCTTAACATTAACATCACGAATATCCCATCTCAATTCCGTAGCATAGTTATGCATGTGTTAATAGCCGCCCGCCTAACTATCACTGCTAAGTGGAAAAATACCCAGGCCCCCAACATTAGTGAAGTAATCCAAAGAGTCTCTACACAATATCTGTATGAGAAATATTTTGCAATGCAGTCAAATGGGAGCCAGTCATTTAAGGCTCAATGGATGCCTTGGATTTCAAAATTCCCTGAATAAGACATACATATTGTATGGTATTGAGGTTTTTGTTTACTCTGTATAATTGACTTATGGTTCATGTGGCCTGTGGTACTGTGGTTCGTTTCTCCCCCTCTTCTTTTCTTTCTTGTTCTTTCTTTCTCCTTCCTCTTTTTCTGTTTGCTTCTCTTGTTTTCACTTTACACTCGCTTTTTGTTTACATTTTCAATAGCTCTCGATTTTATTTACTTACCTCTGCCTTTGGTGGGGGTTGTTGGTCCTCACTCCTCTACAGAGTCGTGGATCGGTCTAACCATTTCAGGTTCACCTCTCGTGGAGCTAGAACAGTGCGAACTTATATCCTATTCCCTACAATATTATGTTATGATAACTATGTTTAATATACATACCAGTGCCTTACCTATGAATGGTGCCGTGGCTCCACATTGTGAAGTAGGAAGCACGGGCCTGTTAGTTTCCTGAGTACTTTTAGGCTGGTATTGTATCTTAAAGGGGTAATTCCCCCAAAAAACTTTTTTTAACATTGATTGAGGCTCGTTATGTCAAGGGGAATCGGGTGTTTTTTTATTAGAAACGAAGCAATACTTACCGTTTTACAGATGCATCGTCTCCGTCGCTTCCGGGTATGATCGTCTGGTCTGGGCGTGCCTATTTGATTGACAGGCTTCCGACGGTCGCATACATCGCGTCACGAGTAGCCGAAAGAAGCCGAGCGACGGTGCGGCTCTATACTGCGCCTGCGCACCGTCGTTCGGCTACTTTCGGAAAATCGTGACGCGATGTATGCGACCTCGGAAGCCTGTCAATCAAATAGGCACGCCTATAGTCGGAGCCCATACCCGGAAGCGTCGGAGACGATGCATCTCTAAAACGGTAAGTACTGCTTCATTTCTAAAAAAAAAAAACCTGATTCCCCTTGACATAACGAGCCTGAATAAATGTTAAAAAAAAGGTTTTTGGGGGAACTACCCCTTTAACTTCAGCATTTAATGAATACTATATCCTGTTGTCTACTGGGAAATTGTTCGTAAATTCAAACTGTATTGTTATTGTTACTTGTACTGTTACTCTTCTTAATAATCTCAATAAAAACAATTGAAAAGAAAGGGTATATGGGAGCCTAGAGACACATTGGTGGGTATGAGAGAGATATCAGTTTCAGAGAAATCATAAACAGTACATACCGTAGTTAAAAATGATAGATAATATGATAAACTACAGCACATACTGACTCAAGAGAAGGGAGGCAGGAGACAAAAGGGGAGAAGGGGGCATTAAAAAATTATTGGTGGTATGCACATCATCCAAAGAGGCTTCATGTTCCACATCAGTCAGCATCTTGATCATAAGTGTCAGGTTAATATAAGTAGAGGTGCTTTTTACTAACCAAAGCTGGATGCAATGGTGAGGGGAATGAAGAGGATGTAGCTCATTTGGAGCGATCTCTGGAGTAGTTCCCTTATACAATCTATAGGCGCTCCTGCAGTTTGAGATGATGCCTAAGAGGAGGCACGCTGAGAAGATGGAGGCACCGCTCTCGATATGGAGCCGGCGCCATCTTGGAAGTCCTGGTGGTGTGAGCCACTGAAGAATTCTGTGAGCTTGCTAGGCCCTGCTGATGATTATTTCTTCTTGTGGGACATGATGGTTTGTGGTTCTGAGGATTAGAGCTCTACAGGGGGTAGAGATAGACCGGCGGATAGAGGCAGTGGAAGCTGATTGTTCCCCCATGCCCACAGCGAGGAGAGTTCACATGGCCATCCTGGTCTGCAGCCAGTCCCGACCTTTAACCAGTTCTGGACTACCAACAAAACATATACTGCGGCAGGGCTGCCTGGCTGCATAAAACAACCTACCTATACATTGTCCGCACGCACAACTGGTGACCTGCTCCCGCACTAATTGGACAACGTGACAGCCAATCAGCGGGCCCGGTGGCGATTGCTCCGGGAAATGACAGAACGGCGGTCTGCTAATGAAAAAATAGCAGACCGTCATTCTGTCAGACAGGAACAGAATGATTCTTGTCACAAAATACAGCAACAGCATGAGGCTTTCTTTTATAATTAAAAAGCAGTCTTTGGGCTAGAATTTCCAAACTCAATTTTTATTTATTATGGACGTACAGCATATAAATCCAAGATGCCAAACCTTTTTTGCTTTTTAGGGACAACTCAAATTTCATTTCATTCGTTTTTATTGAAATTTTACACATACATAGAAAGAAATAGACAAATAATAAACTGCAATAAACTATGATATGACCTGCCGTATATTCATAATTGGCCGTGACAGCAATAAGCAACCAATCACAGATCAACTTAAACATTGTTAAAGGTCCAACGTCCCAACAAATGTCCAGGGCATTGCCCCCCCCCCCCAGGCACCCCCTCTGGGAGCTAACTGTGTTGTGGGGCAGAGGACAACAGCACCGGTCCCAAAATCAAAAGTTCCAAGCAAATACAAAAGGACATTCAAAGTCATAAGAAACAACATGGAACAAAGGTAGGCAGGAGACCTGAGCCCAGGCTCTGTAATAATAACAATCACAGATAGATGTCAACAACATAAATAGACAATGCAAATTAAAGAATTAGAATTGGACAAACATAAGAAAAATAAACAAAATAAAACAGAACATTGAAGTGTTGATCAGAAAAAGGGAGCTAGTAGCGAGGAAAAGAAAGAATCATCTACACATCAACTGTTGTAAACCGAGTTGTACCACTCAGTCCATTAGGACCATTTGAGTTTCATATTGTCATAATTCCCCTGAGAAGCAGCGAACATTAGTTCATATGAAGCTTGAGAATTAACTTTTTCAATAATTTCTCTCAGTGAAGGTGGGTCAACATCCTTCCAGTGCCGCGCAATACCTAACCGAGTGCTAAGAAGAATGTGGGTGGTTATGGTTCTTACAGAAAAAGGGACAAGGTCTAAACCTAGGGACAAAAGTGCTGCTTCTGCCGCGGGAACAATCCAAACACCCGCAAACTGGGAAATTATCCTAAATACACTTCCATAATCTTTTAAGGGAAGGGCATGACCACAAGATATGGTGCAACGTCCCCACTTCACCACAATTTCTCCAACACAAGGAGGAGATCTTGGGATCGAATTTAGACAAACGGTACAGTGTTAAGTACCACTGCACCAGTATTTTATGGGATAATTCCCAAAAGTTAAAAAACACTCTTATGCCGCGTACACACGATCACTTTTTGCGATGAAAAAAAAACGACGTTTTATCTCATGAAAAAAAACTACGTTTTCAAACTTCATTTTCCAAAACGACGTTGCGTACACACTATCATTTAAATATCGTTTACTGTCGTACAGTTTGTGCTTTTGGGGTCGTATTTGTGATACAGTGCTTGTTTTCTGATCGTATCTGTTTTGGCAGTGCGTTCTTGTCTACACGTTCCTGTTTTGCAGGTCCGTTCTTTAGAGGCCTTTCTGTACTTCAGAGCGGTGTTTTAGTGCGATCTGATTTGACGACCGTTTTCTAGCCATGTTGCGGGTACGTTCTCGTCGCCGAGATCGTGCTGTGCTTCTAGTTAGGATGTGTGCTGCATCCCGGCTCAAGTCCTTGAGGAGGGCGAGGAGGACTTTGTGGGCCAATAACTGGTTTCTTCGCAGGGACCAGTTCTCTCATATGCCTCTGCTGCGGGAGATCCGAGAAAATAACCCTGATGATTTCAGGAATTTTCTTCGGATGTCTGACCCCGTATTCCAGCAGCTTTTGGCTTCAGTGTCGCCATATATCACCAGGCAGGACACTGTTATGCGGGAATAGTGATGAGCGGAATACGCCATATTCGATTTCGCAAAATTTCACATTAGCGAAAATTCGCATTAGCGAAAATTCGCATTGGCGAAAATTCGCAATTTTTTTTTTTTTTTTTTTTTTATAAAATATCACGAATATTCGATATTAACGAATATTCGCGAATATTCTTCGAAATATTCGCGAATATTCGTTAATATCGAATATTCGTGATATTTTATAAAAAAAAAAAAAAAAAAAAAATTGCGAATTTTCGCCAATGCGAATTTTCGCTAATGCGAATTTTCGCTAATGTGAAATTTTGCGATTTTTTTTTTTATAAAATATCACGAATATTCGATATTTACGAATATTCGGTATATTTTATATAAAAAAAAAGCGAAATTTCACATATGCGGTTGCGAATATTCGTTAATATCGAATATTCGTGATATTTGATAAAAAAAAAAAATTGCGAATTTTCGCTATTGCGAATTTTATTGCAAATTTTTTTGCGAAATTTGAAAAATATCGAATATTCGAAATAGCGAATATTCGCCGCGATATTCGAGATATTCGCGAATACTCGAATATGCAATATTCGTAGCGAATATTCGCAATGCGAATATTCGTGAGCAACACTATGCGGGAAGCCATCACTGCTGAGCAGCGGCTAGTTGCTACCTTGAGGTACCTGGCAACAGGGAGAAGTCTGCAGGACTTGAAGTTCTCGACGGGCATCTTCCCCCCAGGCTCTGGGCCTCATAATTCCCCAGACCTGTTCTGCTATCATTCATGTTCTGCAGGAGGACTATATTAAGGTAAGTGGTGCCCTTTAAATGCACAAACTATGTTTTATTTTGGCTTTTGTATTTGTTTCAATTTTTTTGGTTTTAAACAGTCCCTAATTAACCTGTTTGTGATCTGCTGGGAATGTTCCCTTTCATCCCCATGCATGCTGTATTCATTTTATATTTGCTCCTACATGCATCTTTTGTTTTGCCAACCTGTCCAGCTTTTTTTATTTTTTTTGTGGCCCAAACCCACCTAGCCTAGTCCCCTATATCCCCCTATATTTTGTCCTATATTGTAGTGCTGTCTATAGAAGTCCCTATATCCCCCTATATTTTGTCCTATATTGTAGTGCTGTCTATAGAAGTCAATATATCCCCCAATATTGTGTCCTATATTGTAGTGCTGTCTATAGAAGTCCCTATATCCCCCTATATCTTGTCCTATATTGTAATGCTGTCTATAGAAGTCCCTATATCCCCCCATATTTTGTCCTATATTGTAGTGCTGTCTATAGAAGTCCCTATATCCCCCTATATTTTGTCCTATATTGTAGTGCTGTCTATAGAAGTCCCTATATCCCCCTATATTTTGTCCTATATTGTAGTGCTGTCTATAGAAGTCCCTATATCCCCCTATATTTTGTCCTATATTGTAGTGCTGTCTATAGAAGTCCCTATATCCCCCTATATTTTGTCCTATATTGTAGTGCTGTCTATAGAAGTCCCTATATCCCCCTATATTTTGTCCTATATTGTAGTGCACGCACAACCCCCCCCCCCTCTTTATTTTCTAATTGTATAAATTACCTTTTTTTTTTTTTTTTTAGAGGTCTCAAACTCATCTAGGGCCTCCACTCCCCTTATTTTTTGTAGGATTGTGACCATCAGAGGGTGTGATTAATCTGCTTTAGTGATCCCTTATTATTTTTCCCATTTTTAACCACTTGACTACTGGGCACTTAAACCCACTTAATAACCAGACCAATTTTTAGCTTTCGGTGCTCTCACATTTTGAATGACAATAACTCAGTCATACAACACTGTAACCAAATGAAATTTTTGTCCTTTTTTTCCCACAAATAGAGCTTTCTTTTGGTGGTATTTTATCACCTCTGCGGTTTTTATTTTTTTCACTATAAATGAAAAAAGAACGAAAATTTTGTAAAAAAATGAATTTTTCTTCATTTCTATTATAACATTTTGCAAAAAAGTAATTTTTCATCATAAACTTGGCCTAAAATGTATACTGCTACATATCTTTGGTAACAAAACAAAAAAAAAATAGATATTATTTAGTCTGGGTGAAAGTTATAGGGTCTAAAAGCTATGGTACCAATTACTGAAAATTGATCAATTTGATCACACCTGATGTACTGACAGCCTCTCTCATTTCTTGAGACCCTAACATGCCAGAAAAGTACAAATACCCCCCAAATGACCCCTTTTTGGAAAGAAGACATTCCAAGGTATTTAGAAAAAGGCATTGTGAGTTTTTTGAAGTTGTAATTTTTCCCACAATTCTTTGCAAAATCAAGATTTTTTTCATTTTTATTTTCTTTCCACAAAATTTTCATATTAGCGGGTTATTTCTCACACACAGCATATGCATACCACAAATTACACCCCAAAACACATTCTGCTATTCCTCCCGAGTATGGCAATACCACATGTGTGAGACTTTTACACAGCATGGCCACATACAGAGGCCCAACATGCAGGGAACGCCATCAGGCGTTCTGGAACACCCAGACCAATTCTGACATTTCTCTCCTACATGGAAAAATCAACACTTATTTGCTAGAAAATTACATAGAACCCCAAAACTTTTTATATGCTTTTTTAGCAAAGACCCTAGAGAATACAATGGCGGTTGTTGCAACTGTTTATCGCGCATGGTATTTGCACAGCAATTTTTCGAACACATTTTTTTTGGAAATAAAACAGTTTTGTGCTTTTAAAAAAAAAAAAAAACAGTAAATTTAGCCCAATATTTTTGCATAATATGAAAGATGAAGTTACGTCGAGTAAATAGATACCCAACATGTCACCCTTCAATATTGCTCCAGGCTCGTGGAATGGCGCCAAACTTTGCGACTTAAAAATCCCCATAGGTGATGCTTTAAATATTTTTACTGGTAACATCATTTTAGTTGGAGAAGAGGTCTAGGGCCAAAATTATTGCTCTCGCTCTAACGTTCGCAGCGATACCTCACATGTGTGGTTTGAACACCGTTTTCATATGTGGGCGGGACTTGCGTATGCGTTCGCTTCTGCATGCGAGCTCACGGGGACAGGGGCGCTGTATTCCCAGAGTATTGCAGAGTATGCCCAGAGTATTGCGGAGTATGCCCAGAGTATTTCAGAGTATGCCCAGAGTATTGCAGAGTATGCCCAGAGTATTGCAGAGTATGCCCAGAGTATTGCAGAGTATGCCCAGAGTATTGCAGAGTATGCCCAGAGTATTTCAGAGTATGCCCAGAGTATGCCCAGAGTATGCCCAGAGTATGCCCAGAGTATGCCCAGAGTATGCCCAGAGTATGCCCAGAGTATGCCCAGAGTATGCCCAGAGTATGCCCAGAGTATTGCAGAGTATGCCCAGAGTATTGCGGAGTATGCCTAGAGTATTGCCCCCCAGAGTATTGCCCGAGTATTGCCAGAGCATTGCCCCCCAGAGTGTTGCCAGAGTATTCCCAGAGTATTGCCCCCCAGATTATTGCGGAGTATTGACAGAGTATTGCCCCCCAGAGTATTGCCAGAGTATTGCCCCCCAGAGTATTGCCAGAGTATTGCCCCCCCAGAGTATTGCCCCCCCAGAGTATTGCCCCCCCGAGTATTGCCCCCCCGAGTATTGCCCCCCCCCGAGTATTGCCCCCCCGAGTATTGCCCCCCAGAGTATTGCCCAGCATTGCAGAGTATTGCAGCAGGGATGGCTGAGGAGGGAGGGATGGATGGATGGATCTGTGACTGCATTTGTCACAGATCCAGCCCGCAGCACTGGCGCTGCCATCCGCTCCCTCCCCTCTCCTCTCAAACTGTATCGGTCGGTACAGAGAGAGGAGGGAGGAACCGGCGTCATCAAATGACGCCGGTCTGTTTACATCTGATCGCGCCGTCATTGGACGGCGCAATCACGTGGTAAACCGCCGCTATCAGCTGCGATTTACCGTGATCCGTGACCCGCCGGGTCCTCTGTCCGGCGGTCACGGACATTCCCGTGTGCGCGCCCCAGGGGGCGCGCGGGAGCGCAACTCTGGAATCACGTTATATAACGTGATCCCAGAGTTAAGCAACCACCTTGCCGCCGTTATTTTTCGGCAGGTGGTTGCTAAGTGGTTAATAATACTTCAAATTAATGATTTTTTTTTTTGGGATCAAAAAATGTTTTGTGATGTTCTTTTAGGAATGTTTGTTTGATTTTTTGTTTTGTTTTGGTATCTACAGTTCCCCACCATGCCACAGGAATGGCAGACTGAGGCAGCGGACTTCTCCCGGCGATGGAATTTTCCTAACTGCGGAGGAGCCATTGACGGCAAGCACGTCCGCATCGTGCCACCACCCCATAGTGGATCCCATTATTTCAACTACAAAGGGTTCCACAGTGTTGTTCTGATGGCGGTGGTGTCTGCCAATTATGAGTTCCTGTATCTGGATTTTGGGAAAAATGGGTGGATGTCAGACGGTGGTGTCTTTGCCGAGACGGAGTTTGCCCAACGGCTTCAGTCGGAGGACCTGGGATTGCCGCCTGCGGAGGAGAATGAAGAGGGTCTGCCCTTCGTTTTTGTAGCAGATGAGGCTTTCGCATTGGGTCCCCACCTCATGAGGCCATTTCCCCATCGCGCCCTCACCCCTGAGAGGAGGGTGTTTAATTACAGGCTGGCCAGAGCCAGACGTCTCGTGGAAAATGCCTTTGGCATCATGGCCAGCCGTTTCCGGCTATTTCTGACCGCCATAAACCTGGCCGAATATAAGTTTAACTACATTATTGTGTCTTGCTGCATTCTCCATAATTATTTAAGAAGACATTCTACAACTTATTTAACTGTTTTGCCTGATGACCCAGTTGAACTTCCAGAGGCGGCTCGTGAGGCTGCCCATCCACAATTGGCCCCCCGAAACGCACGTGCTGTGCGGCAGGCATATGTTGACTATTTTATGGGTAGGGGGGGCATTCCAATGCCAGATCTTGGCTGAATCATTAAATTTATTTTTTGCCTGAAACAGTCTTTTCTTTGTTCTTTAACCACTTAAGACCCGGACCAAAATGCAGGTAAAGGACCTTGCCCCTTTTTGCGATTCGGCACTGCTTCGTTTTAACTGACAATTGCGCGGTCGTGCGACGTGGCTCCCAAACAAAATTGGCGTCCTTTTTTTCCCACAAATAGAGCTTTCTTTTGGTGGTATTTGATCACCTCTGCGGTTTTTATTTTTTGCGCTATTAACAAAAATAGAGCGACAATTTAAAAAAAAATGCAATATTTTTTACTTTTTGCTATAATAAATATCCCCCAAAAATATATAAACAAACATTTTTTTTCCTCAGTTTAGGCCGATACGTATTCTTCTACGTATTTTTGGTAAAAAAAATCGCAATAAGCGTTTATCGGTTGGTTTTCGCAAAATTTATAGCGTTTACAAAATAAGGGATAGCTTTACTGCATTTTTATTAATTTTTTTTACTACTAATAGCGGCGATCAGCGATTTTTTTCGTGACTGCGACAATATGGCGGACACTTCGGACAATTTTGACACATTTTTGGGACAATTGTCATTTTCACAGCAAAAAATGCATTTAAATTGCATTGTTTACTGTGGAAATGACAGCTGCAGTTTGGTAGTTAACCACAGGTGGCGCTGTAGGGGATGTGTGACCTAATGTGTTTGTTTACAACTGTAGGGGGGTGTGGCTGTAGGTGTGACGTCATCGATCGCGTCCCCCTATTACAGGGATGACGCGATCGATGCTGTGGCCACAGAGAAGCACGGGGAAGCCGTGTGTACACACGGCTCTCCCCGTTCTTCCGCTCCAGGGACGGATCGCTGCACTCCAGCGGCGATCGGGTCCGCAAATGCCGCGGTCCCGGTCCTGGAGCTTCGGACCGGGTCGCGGGCGCGCGCCCGTGACCCACGGCTGGGTACTAAAATCAACGTATATATACGTTGATGTGCCCAGCCGTGCCATTCTGCCGACGTAAATGTGCAGTAGGCGGTCCTTAAGTCCTTAAGTGGTTAATCAATTTATAAGGTTTGTGTTTTTATTTTATCTCCTAGGCACCCCAGGAGACCTTGGCACCCCAGATGTACAAAACAAATACAATCACTTTTTTTTTTTTACATTATTCAAAAAATAAAATCACTTTTTTTTGTTACATTATTCAAAAAATAAAATCACTTTTTTTTTGTTACATTATTCAAAAAATAAAATCACTTTTTTTTTACATTATTCAAAAAAATAAAATCACTTTTTTTTTTTTTACATTATTCAAAAAATAAAATCACTTTTTTTTTACATTATTCAAAAAATAAAATCACTTTTTTTACATTATTCAAAAAATAAAATCACTTTTTTTTGTTACATTATTCAAAAAATAAAATCACTTTTTTTTGTTACATTATTCAAAAAATAAAATCACTTTTTTTTTGTTACATTATTCAAAAAATAAAATCACTTTTTTTTTACATTATTCAAAAAATAAAATCACTTTTTTTTTTTTTTGTTACATTATTCAAAAAATAAAATCACTTTTTTTTTTCATTATTCAAAAAATAAAATCACTTTTTTTTTTTTTACATTATTCAAAAAATAAAATCACTTTTTTTTTTACATTATTCAAAAAATAAAATCACTTTTTTTTTACATTATTCAAAAAATAAAATCACTTTTTTTTTTTTTTACATTAATCCAAAAAATAAAATCACTTTTTTTTACATTATTCAAAAAATAAAATCACTTTTTTTTACATTAATCCAAAAATAAAATCACTTTTTTTTACATTATTCAAAAAATAAAATCACTCTTTTTTTTTACATTAATCCAAAAATAAAATCACTTTTTTTTTATTACATTATTCAAAAAATAAAATCACTTTTTTGTATTTTTTTTTTTTACATTAATTCAAAAAAAAAAAAATATATATATATATATATATATATATATATATATATATATTTTATAAACCAAACCTGTATAACATTTTTGAAATTACAAAATAAACACAAAATAAATCAAAACCTACCCAAATAATCAATTACATTTTTTTTTTTTAAATAATTTCCACATCAGACTAGACCGGGGTGCAATCCGTCAAACATGCTCACGGACCCTTCCGCCCTTCGCTTCCCCCTGTAGTCAATGCATCACTTGTGGCTTCTTATTTCCTTAAATGTTTCTGTATATTTCTCTCTTTGTCCCTTAGATCCTTATTGTCTTCCTCCCCTCCAAGTCTCATCCCCTCCCTCCTATGAGTTTCCTCTACTGCATCAATCCACTCCCATATTTGGGGGCTTTCCTTTTCCCTCCATTTCTTGGGTATCAATCGTTTCGCCGCATTAAGAAGATGCGGTATCAGAGTTTTTTTATATTCTTTTATAGGCTCCTCCCCCCCCATGGAAGAGGACCACCCAAGGATCTTCTTTGATCTCTTTTTTAGTTATTTCCTTGATTAGGGTTAGAATTTTTTTCCAATATTCTTTGATCTTAGGGCAGTTCCACCACAAGTGGGCCATTGATCCCCTAGTTGCGCAACCTCTCCAACAATCAGCGGACTGTCCTTCTCTATATTTGCTGATTTTGTCAGGGGTAATGTACCATCCAGTAATAAGTTTAAAATTCATCTCGGCCGTTCTCGTATCTGTTGCTGATGAATGAGTTAAATTGAAGATTCTATCTACTATAATTTTATCCCTAGTGCTTTCAAACTCTCTTTCCCATTTTTGCATATAACTGGGCTTCCCCAGCTCTTCCGCCCTCATCAGGAATTTATATAGTTTTGAAATATTCCCTTTTGAGTGTTCAGCCACACATAGTTGTTCCAATTGAGTGTACTCCTTCTGATCCCTTAATGGGATCGGGAGACTCCTGATAAAGGAAGATAGCTGTAAGTAGCGCCACTCATCCCACCCTGTGAATTCCATCTTAGTTTTAATCTCTTGAAGTGCCAATATTTTACCCTTTTGAATAATATCTTTTACCTGGGTTCTATTTTTAATCCAATTCCCACCCTCCCCTTTTAATCCTGGTGCAAAAAATTCATTGTCTTTTAAATCTATTAGTGGTGAGTTATATTTTAGTCCTAACTGTGTATTCTGTCCCATATCCTTAGTGCTATCCGTGTGATTTCATGTGTGGTGTTATGTAGACTTCTAAAATGTGGTGGATTCCATATTTTTCTACCTAACTGTGTCCCTGCCAGTGTACATTCAATATTAACCTATCTTTTCTCCCGATTTTCCCTAGCCCACTCTATTATGCGGGATATTACTGACGCATTATAATATTTTCTGATATCTGGGACCGCTAGTCCTCCCTGTTTTTTTTTCCTGTTTTAATACTCGGAGTGCGATCCTATGTTTTTTTTTATTCCATATGTAGTTTAAAGTGGAGCTCCACCCTCTTTTTCAACTATATCTCATTCGTTTTCATACTGCCCCCTTAAATCGAATTGGCATCTATTTATTTTTATTTTTTAAAAACTCACTGTGCTGTCCATGTGCTGTCTTCCCTCCGCCGCGGCCGGAGGCCGTCAATCACTGCTGCTTTGCCTCCTGGGAGCAACTGTTATGTGTCGTCAGCAGCGCCGCCGCCGCCGCTCACCCCCCCCTCCCCCCCCGCGCGGCTCTTAGCTCTGCCTCTGACACTCTGTGAACATTGTCCAGCACAGCTGAATCCCTCCCCTCTGAGATCATGTGTCAGGCACAACAAATGCTCACTTCTTCCGAGTTCCGCCCCTCCTGTGTGCTCATCCAATCCACCTCCAGCATGTCTGTCACAAGCAGCCTCACACCTCTCCTGAGTCCCGCCCCTCCTGTGTGCTCGTTTGTGAAGGGGAGGTGGGTGGGAAGATAAAAAACAAGCAGCCACGCTGACAAGCTGCTGAATATAGTGAGCCAGCCCCTGGGAACGATTCCAAGTGAGCACTTCCACTGATCAGACCCTGCTCCATCTCTCTCACTGACCCTCTCTCTCCCACCCCTGTCTCTGTCTCTCTCTGTTGGGAACATGTGACAGGGACCGATTTCAGTGTGCCGGGGGCCAAGCCCCTGTCACACCGCACCGGCCCCTGTCGCACCGGCCCCTGTCGCACCGGCCCCTGTCGCACCGGCCCCTGTCACACCGGCCCCTGTCACATCGGCCCCTGTCACACCGGCCCCTGTCGCACCGGCCCCTGTCGCACCGGCCCCTGTCACACCGGCCCCTGTCACACCGGCCCCTGTCACACCGGCCCCTGTCACACCGCACACCTGCCCCTTTACACCGCACCGGCCCCTGTCACACCGGCCCCTGTCACACCGGCCCCTGTCACACCGCACCGGCCCCGGTCACACTGCACCGGCCCCTGTCACACCGGCCCCTGTCACACCGGCCCCTGTCGCACCGGCCCCTGTCGCACCGGCCCCTGTCGCACCGGCCCCTGTCACACCGCACCGGCCCCTGTCACATCGCACCGGCCCCTGTACACCGCACCGGTCCCTGTCACACCAGCCCCTGTCACACTGGCCCCTGTCACACCGCAGCGGCCCCTGTCACACCGCATGGGCCCCTGTCACACCGCACCGGCCCCTGTCGCACCGCACCGGCCCCTGTCACACCGCACCGGCCCTTGTCACAGCACACCTGCCCCTTTACACCGCATCGGCCCCTGTCACACCGCCTTGGCCCCGGTCACACTGCACCGGCCCCTGTCACACCGGCCCCTGTCGCACCGGCCCCTGTCGCACCGGCCCCTGTCACACCGGCCCCTGTCACACCGCACCGGCCCCTGTCACACCAGCCCCTGTCACACCGGCCCCTGTCACACCGCACCGGCCCCTGTCACACCAGCCCCTGTCACACCGCATTGGCCCCTGTCACACCGCACCGGCCCCTGTCGCACCGCACCGGCCCCTGTCACACCGCACCGGCCCCTGTCACACCGCACCGGCCCCTGTCGCACCGGCCCCTGTCACACCGGCCCCTGTCACACCGGCCCCACCGCATCGGCCCCTGTCACACCGGCCCCTGTCGCACCGGCCCCTGTCGCACCGCACCGGCCCCTGTCACAGCACACCTGCCCCTTTACACCGCACCGGCCCCTGTCACACTGGCCCCTGTCACACCGCATTGGCCCCTGTCACACCGCACCGGCCCCTGTCGCACCGCACCGGCCCCTGTCACACCGCACCGGCCCCTGTCACACCGCACCGGCCCCTGTCGCACCGGCCCCTGTCACACCGGCCCCTGTCACACCGGCCCCTGTCGCACCGGCCCCTGTCACACCGGCCCCACCGCATCGGCCCCTGTCACACCGGCCCCTGTCGCACCGGCCCCTGTCACACCGCACCGGCCCCTGTCACACTGCACCGGCCCCTGTCACAGCACACCTGCCCCTTTACACCGCACCGGCCCCTGTCACACCGGCCCCTGTCACACTGGCCCCTGTCACACCGCACCGGCCCCTGTCACACCGCACCGGCCCCTGTCACAACGCACCGGCCCCTGTCACACCGCACCGGCCCCTGTCACACCGCACACCTGCCCCTTTACACCGCACCGGCCCCTGTCACACCGGCCCCTGTCACACCGGCCCCTGTCACACCGGCCCCTGTCACACCGCACCGGCCCCGGTCACACTGCACCGGCCCCTGTCACACCGGCCCCTGTCACACCGGCCCCTGTCACACCGGCCCCTGTCGCACCGCACCGGCCCCTGTCACACCGCACCGGCCCCTGTCACATCGCACCGGCCCCTGTACACCGCACCGGTCCCTGTCACACCAGCCCCTGTCACACTGGCCACTGTCACACCGCAGCGGCCCCTGTCACACCGCAGCGGCCCCTGTCACACCGCACCGGCCCCTGTCGCACCGCACCGGCCCCTGTCGCACCGCACCGGCCCCTGTCACACCGCACCGGCCCTTGTCACAGCACACCTGCCCCTTTACACCGCATCGGCCCCTGTCACACCGCCTTGGCCCCGGTCACACTGCACCGGCCCCTGTCACACCGGCCCCTGTCGCACCGGCCCCTGTCACACCGGCCCCTGTCACACCGCACCGGCCCCTGTCACACCAGCCCCTGTCACACCGGCCCCTGTCACACCGGCCACCGTCACACCGGCCCCTGTCACACCGGCCCCTGTCACACCGCACCGGCCCCTGTCACACCGCACCGGCCCCTGTCACACCGCACCGGCCCCTGTCACACCGCACCGGCCCCTGTCGCACCGGCCCCTGTCGCACCGGCCCCTGTCGCTCTGGGGCTGCAGCTGACAGCGTCTACAAGCCAAACCTGTGGTACTAGGGTCAGATGCAGTTCCTGGATGATCACAGTGTTCCCTGCAGTCAGCCCTCCAGTGTTCCCTTCAGTCAGCCCTCCAGTGTTGCCTGCAGTCAGCCCTCCAGTGTTCCCTGCAGGCAAGAGCAGGCAAGCTCAGAGGAAGAGCCTGAGTTCCTGGAGGACCCAGATTTTGACCCATGGAGCCAGGTATTGCATTTTCATATTAATTTTTGTAATGCAAAGTATAATAATGATGAGTAATTTATGTTACAAGTGATCGAAATTATATAAATGAGTGCCCAAAAAATTAGGAACATATCACTAAGCAATAGTGGCAAAACAGAATGGGGACAAGATACATAAATGCAGAGGTCATAATGAATGTGTGTAATTTTCTTGTACGCCATTAGGTACACCATACAGTGGCCGCAGATGTTAAACACCCTTTTTGGCCATTAACATTTTGTCCACCCTAAAGTAAAAAAAATGGTTGGGTAAAGGCCCCCTACTTTGGAATTTCAGTCAGCATCAACCCCCCCCCCCAGCTCCAGGGGGCACATATCTAAAGCTGTGTAAGGGGCCACAGAATTAGGGATGGAGGGCCTGTGGTAAATATATTTTAGCATTCAATTATGATATGTCATTAAGTTAGAAATGTGTGTGATGAATGAAGCCAAAAAATAAAATATGTCCCTTTTTTATTATACACAGGCAGAGCAAAGCCAGGAGGAGGCAGGCCACGCAGGGAGCCAGGGGGAGGCAGGCCCCGCAGGGAGCCAGGGGGAGGCAGGCCCCGCAGGGAGCCAGGGGGAGGCAGGCCCCGAAGGGAGCCAGGAGGAGGCAGGCCACACAGGGAGCCAGGAAGAGGCAGGCCCCACTGGGAGCCAGGAGGTGGCAGGCCCCAGTGGGAGACAGGAGTCACGCCAGCGTGATTGTATCTCCCAAATCCCTCCTATCCGTAACCCAGCAAAAAGGGCCAGAAGGCTCATGCAGATGGAGGAGGAGACCCAAGCCATGCTCCGTGAAGCAACTTTGGCCATCAGAGAGCCGCCCAGTGAGGAAGGAAGAGGGATTCGCAGCGCTGATCGCAGCCAAGCTTAAAAATCTTGAGCTGGGCCAGCGTGTGCACTGCGAATCCATCATATTCCATGGCCACACTGGGACAGCTCAATGACGATATTGGCATTGGGCTGATTTGCACTCCTGTCGTTACTGCGCTTCCTGGTCCTGCTCCTTCTCCTGCTCCTCCTCTTCCTGAGCCTGCTCTGGCTCCTGGCACAACGTCGGCTCCAGGAACACAGCCCCTGAGGACTCGGCCTGAAGGGAAGGCTGCAGGGAAGACTGCAGGGAAGGCTGCAGGGAAGACTGCAGGGAAGGCTGCAGGGAAGGCTGCAGGGAAGGCTGCAGGGAAGGCTGCAGGGAAGACTGCAGGGAAGGCTGCAGGGAAGGCTGCAGGGAAGGCTGCAGGGAAGGCTGCAGGGAAGACTGCAGGGAAGGCTGCAGGGAAGACTGCAGGGAGGAAGAAGTGAGGAGATGGTGCCCCGAAGCGAATTGTTTTTTGCCTTCACAGCCTTCATTGTTTTCTTGGTGGACCCTTGTGTTTACAGCTTCAAGCAGGGTCTCCTTTGTTTTTATCCAGGCTTCTTTGTTTTTATTTGGTTTTGCTTTTTGATTGCCAGATGGTTGTAATTTTTATTTATTTACCTTTTCAACCTGAATAAAGGTATATTTTGGTTGGTTTGCAAATTTTGACCATGTGTATTTTTTACAAACAAATATAGAGATTGTTATAGTAAGTAGGCAGACACATTTTAAAAATTAAAACGACATTGAACAAGGAACACCAACCTCCTTGTGGGTAAATTAAACAAAAATAAGCTGTTGTGGTCACTTCACACCCTCCAAAATCCTTAAAAAAAAATTGTAGTTCAAAACATCTGTTAAAAGATATTACCCCAAAAAAATTACATGTGTCCCAAAAAAAAAAAAATAACAAAAATGGCCCAAAAAAATAATAAAGTCAAAAGGTGGACAGAAATATATCAAACAAGATGAGCCACAACAAACTAGGGGCCAGATTCAGAGAGCCATTACGCCTGTCTAACTGGTGTTAGACAGGAGAAATTTCAAATTTTGCGCGCCGTATCACTAGTTTGAATCCTCAAACCATGATACGGCGGCGTTGGGCTTCGATCTGACAGGCTTACGTCTTCGTACGCCTTCGGATCTACGCTGCAATCTTTTTGCGGCCGCTGGGTGGAGTTCTCGTCGTTTTCAGCGTCGGGGTATGCAAATGAGCTTTTTCCGGTGATCCACAAAGTTACGAGCGTCGTTCGCAATCGCGTACGTCATTTTTTCGCTACGTAAAGTTAAACCAGCTATTAGCTGGTCTAACGTTACACGGCCCATGTTAAGTATGGCCGTCGTTCCCGTGTCGACTTTCAAATTTTTTTTTTGCGTAAGTCGTTCCGGGAATAGGAATGTCCGTAAACGACGCTACTCAAAAAAAAATGACGTAACGACGTGATTTCGCACAATGCACGGCGGGAAATTTCTGAACGGAGCATGCGCAGTTCGATCGCCGCAGGGACGTGCTTAATTTAAATGCCTCACGCCCCCTAATCGCGTAGTTTGATTCCGCCGGGAGAAATACACTACGCCGCCGTACCTTACGGGCCAAAATCTCTCTGAATTCCTCCTAGAGCCAGGTAAAGTACGGCGGCGTAGCCTATCTCTGATACTCTGCGGGAATCTAATTCTTTCTGAATCTGGCCCTAGGAGTTTAGGGTAGCTTGGAAATGGTTTAAAAAGCATTGTGGCATTGTTTTCTTCATTAGTTTTAAAATAACGAATGTGCTTAATCCATTCTAAACAGTAGTTTTACCAGAACGAGCTCTCCCATCTCAGAAATTGCTTCTGAGCACGCGCGGGTTTAAAACGTCATTTTCTATGTCGTTTTGCCCACACACGATCATTTTTTATGACACAAAAAACGACGTTTTGAAAAACGACACAAAAAATTCAAGCATGTTGGAATTTTTTTGGGTCGTTTTTTTTTAAGACAAAAAAACGACGTTTTGCCCACACACGATCAATTTAAATGACGTTTTAAAAAACGTCGTTTTTTTTCATCGCAAAAAGTGATCGTGTGTACACGGCATTAGACGTAGAGAACGTACTGCGTATAGCTTTTTGCCATTGGTCATTGGTGAACGTTGCTCCCAGATCTCGCTCCTACGCCACTAGATATGACGTTTTGATAAAGACGGTTTTGTTATTTAGGAAATTATAAAATAGTGAGATCCCCCTAATATTGGTTGTGGGATTAGTAAGATAAAGCATTACTCGCCAGGGCAGCAATGTGGATGTCTGAGTAGTCCTTCTAAAAAGATGAGCTATTTGAAGATACCTATAAAAATCAGAATCATCTAGTCCAAACTCTACTTTAAATCACTAAATGATTTAAGTATAGGGCCTATCCTCAAGTCTTCTACAACTTTAATCCCCTAGGCCACCCATTGTGCAACAGATAGTCTCATAAACGGAGATCATTTCCTGTATTACTAAACTAATATGCACTAAACACTAACTCTACACTAACTCTACTTAAAAGAAAGGAGAATAAGGGGGCAAAAGAAGGGCGGAGAAGATAATCGCGCAATATTCCTATTGCGCGATTATCTTCTCCCCCCTTCTTTTGCATCAGAGCCAATCAGAATAACTCGAATATTCGGCAAAAGGAATATCGCGCAATATTCCTTTTGCCGAATATTCGAGTTATTCTGATTGGCTCTGATGCAAAAGAAGGGCGGAGAAGATAATCGCGCAATATTCCGTTTGCCGAATATTCGAGTTATTCTGATTGGCTCTGATGCAAAAGAAGGGCGCATCAGAGCCAATCAGAATAACTCGAATATTCGGCAAAAGGAATATTGCGCGATTATCTTCTCCGCCCTTCTTTTGCATCAGAGCCAATCAGAAAAACTTGAATATTTGGCAAAAGGAATATCGCGCAATATTCCTTTTGCCGAATATTCGAGTTATTCTGATTGGCTCTGATGCAAAAGAAGAGCGGAGAAGATAATCGCGCAATATTCCGTTTGCCGAATATTCGAGTTATTCTGATTGGCTCTGATGCAAAAGAAGGGCGCATCAGAGCCAATCAGAATAACTCGAATATTGAATAAAATCGAATATTGCCGAAAATTCGCATTGCGAATTTTCGGCAACATAAAAGAATCGCATCAGCTACTCGGCCCAGGGTCTCTCTCTAATCATACCAGCAATGCTTTTAGACGTCGATGGTGATCACTAGGATGTGATCTGTTTTAAAAATAAATTTGAAAAAATACGAATATTCGCCGCAATATTCGAGCTATTCGCGAATACTCGAATATGCAATATTCGTAGCGAATATTCGCAATGCGAATATTCGTGAGCAACACTAATGGTAAGTGGTAAAGGTTTAACCACTTGGTCAATGAAATTGTGAGAAGCAAACATCTTCCATGTGCGTAGGGTAGCTACAATTGTAGAAGAGAATTGACTATGACAGATAAATGTGTTACAGGGGCCTGTGCTAATTCTAGTCCTAGCCATCTAGGAGTGTGGTTCTGCATGAATCACAATCTAGCCTGCGAGAGAATTGAGGCCGAGTGATAGTCCCTCAGGAGAACATGACCAACACCACCAACTCTCCTAGCTGCTACCAACTTTTTAAAGGAGCATCTCGCTTTTTTATCCTGCCATAAGAATTTAACTGGGATTGGATTTTGGAAAAGAAAGACATGGGGACAGGAATCGGCAGTGTCTGTAAGAGATACAATAATTGAGGTAAGACCAGGGCTGGTGCAAGGATTTTTGACACCCTAGGTGAAACCTAATTTTGCGCCCCCCATTTGGCTCCATCCATGACCCCAACCCCTTTTTCCTGCCCACGTATACCCCACTTTTTTTAGATTGCTACCATTTTTTTTTGGGGGGGGGGTCAGACACTGAGCCTGGAGGTGGTGGGGGGCATCATACGGCGCTCCAGACTGATGTGTGCTCTAGGCTGGCGATATGGAGTGCCACCTCCATCAGTGCAGCTTATCAGTGGGAACTCCTCATTATGGGCACAGCAGGTGTACAGACCCCAGAACTCAGCACAGAGATGGTGGGAACTCCTCATTATGGGCACAGCAGGTGTACAGACCCCAGAACTCAGCACAGGGATGGTGGGAACCCCTCATAATGGGCACAGCAGGTATACAGACCCCAGAACTCAGCACAGGGATGGTGGGAACCCCTAATAGGCACAGCGGTTGTACAGACCTCAGAACTCAGCACAGGAATGGTGGGAACCTCTCATAATGGGCACAGCAGGTGTACAGACCCCCAGAACTCAGCACAGGGATGGTGGGAACCTCTCATAATGGGCACAGCAGGTGTACAGAACTCAGCACAGGGATGGTGGGAACCTCTCATAATGGGCACAGTGAGTGTACAGACCCCAGAACTCAGCACAGGAATGGTGGGAACCTCTCATAATGGGCACAGTGAGTGTACAGACCCCAGAACTCAGCACATGGATGGTGGGAACCTCTCATAATGGGCACAGCAGGTGTACAGGCCCCAGAACTCAGCACAGGGATGGTGGGAAACTGCCATTTCACTCCTTGTCAGTGAGGGTGTGGTTGCTGATTCCTTAGCTCCTGTGCTCCAGAGACCAGGGGCTGGAGTGACTTATCTTCCCCAGGAGGGATGCTGGATCCTGGGGAAGAGCCGGGCGGGGCCCCCCTGGATAGGCCTCTGGAAGATTCTGGGCCTACCCAAAGGAGAGATAAGTTCCCTGTCTGCCTTTAGACAGAGGACTGTCAGCAAGCTGAAGAAGATTGAGAAGGAGGAGGAAAAGTTGATGGTCTTGATGGCTGAATTTAGAAAGAAAAAGCAGATCTGTGCGAAAATGTACAGCAAGAAAAGAGCGACTCTGAGGCCTGAGCTGAAAGACCTGGAACAGGCTGTGAGGAGGCAGAAGGATTTGCTGTATTCTCTGAAGGAGAATAGCGGCTTTTTTAAAGAGAAATATGAAAATGAGCGATTTAATCGCATGAGAAAGGGAGCCGCTTCCTGCGTGGAGGGTGAGGAGACCGGCGAGGAGATACAGACAGACTCAGCAGTGAGTGAGACGGTGGGCCCGGAGGATGAGCCCATCAGTTCAACACCTCAGACATCCGCTGAGCTCTCAATGGCGGAGGCCTCTGTCCCCTTCCCACCCCAGCAATGTGGAGCATCTCAGGAGGGTGAAGGTTCTGCCATGATGGAGTTCATCACCAAGCTGGAATCCCCTCCTGATGCGGCTTCCCCGGATAGTGATGAGAAGATGGACACCGTTCCTGGCCCTGTGGAAGATAAACCTGTGCCCAGAGCAAGATCCACCAAGTCTGCAGTAGCTGGAGGGAAGTCCGATCCCACCATCAGCCATGACATTGTAAAGGAAACAACCCAGCAAGCAGGTACAGTGTGTGTGCAAGATGGTGTGAACTTTATTAATAACAATGAGCTTGCTGAAGGTTGTAGTGCTGCAGACAATCAGCCCAGACCTATGGACAATGTACAGCATACACCTGATAACTGTCAGCTTGAGTCTGCAGAGAGGTCCATGGACAATACAGAGACTTTGCCTGGACCAGGCACAGCGGCTGTACCTGTGAATGATGCTGGGGGCAGTAGTGCCACAACTCCCCAGGATTGTGCTGTGGACGGGACTGAAGCTGTGTGTACAGAGCCGGGGGATCGGACGGGTCCTGCCTCTGATATCACAGCTGATTCAGACTCTTTACCAGCAGATGTGACTGTGCCTAAGGACAGGACTGTGAATACTGGGGGTGTTAAGTCCTATGCTGGTGTTGCTGCTGCAGGATCTGGGAAGGGGGAACAAGCAGGGAAGGAGCATGGGAATGTTTCGCCTCCCTCCATGTTTCAAAGGAGGAATGTTGTGCAGCTGAGGTGGGAAGGCGGTGGCATCCCCCCACATAGGAGGGCGGTGGTGGATAAAATCCTGCAAATGGGGTTTTCACCTGCAGATATCTTTGCCCTGATCAGTCCGGCGGGCTCCTATGAATACGATTTGTCCTTTCTCCGTCCGGAGTCTTTGGACATTTTTTGGGAGAGGTATGAGCACGTGTGTAGGGGCCTGCCGGACTGGAAGGGGCTCATGCCCAAGCTTGTCTCCCGTCAGCCCCTCATTAAAATGGTGACAATTCTGGTCCGTAATGAGTCCATACCCCAGGGGGATTTATGTGTATGGCTGAGGAGGTATGGAGATGTCCTGAGCCCCCTAAAAAAGATTGTGGATGATCGGGGAATATGGACGGGGGGATGGTCTGTACAGTTGAAATTAAAGATCATTGATAATGTTGTCCAGCATCTGCCATCCTCAGCTTTCCTGGGGAGGGACAGAATAACCATCTTCTATCCAGGCCAGCCAAAGCTGTGCAATAAATGTGGAGACAAAGGTCACCTTGCATCCTCCTGTCTGGAGAAGAAGTGCTCTCTGTGCCAGGGTAGAGGACATCTGGCGAGGGACTGTAACCTCATCAGGTGCAATCTGTGCAATGCGGTGGGACATCCATACAGTCAGTGTCCTGAGGCAATGCACAACAAGCCTGAGCTCATAAAGGGCACAGCGGGTGTACAGACCCCAGAACTCAGCACAGGGATGGTGGGAACCTCTCATAATGGGCACAGCGGGTGTACAGAACTCAGCACAGGGATGGTGGGAACATCTCATAATAGGCACAGTGGGTGTACAGACCCCAGAACTCAGCACAGGAATTGTGGGAACCTCTCATAATGGGCACAGCAGGTGTACAGACCCCAGAACTCAGCACAGGGATGGTGGGAACCTCTCATAATGGGCACAGTGGGTGTACAGACCCCAGAACTCAGCACAGGTATGGTGGGAACCCCTAAAAGGCACAGCGGTTGTACAGACCTCACTACTCAGCACAGGGATGGTGGGAACCTCTCATAAGGGGCACAGCAGGTGTACAGACCCCAGAACTCAGCACAGGAATGGTGGGAACCTCTCATAATGGGCACAGCAGGTGTACAGACCCCAGAACTCAGCACAGGGATAGTGGGAACCTCTCATAATGGGCACAGCGGGTGTACAGACCCCAGAACTCAGCACAGGGATGGTGGGAACCTCTCATAATGGGCACAGCGGGTGTACAGAACTCAGCACAGGGATGGTGGGAACCTCTCATAATGGGCACAGTGGGTGTACAGACCTCAGAACTCAGCACAGGGATGGTGGGAACCTCTCATAATGGGCACAGTGGGTGTACAGACCCCAGATTTCAGCACAGGAATGGTGGGAACGTCTCATAATGGGCACATCAGGTGTACAGACCCCAGAACTCAGCACAGGGATGGTGGGAACCTCTCATAATGGGCACAGCGGGTGTACAGAACTCAGCACAGGGATGGTGGGAACCTCTCATAATGGGCACAGTGTGTGTACAGACCCCAGAACTCAGCACATGAATGGTGGGAACCTCTCATAATGGGCACAGCGGGTGTACAGACCCCAGAACTCAGCACAGGGATGGTGGGAACCTCTCATAATGGGCACAGCGGGTGTACAGAACTCAGCACAGGGATGGTGGGAACCTCTCATAATGGGCACAGCAGGTGTACAGACCCCAGAACTCAGCACAGGGATGGTGGGAACCTCTCATAATAGGAACAGCGGCTGTAAAGACCCCAGAACTCAGCACAGGGATGGTGGGAACCTCTCATAATGGGCACAGCGGGTGTACAGAACTCAGCACAGGGATGGTGGGAACCTCTCATAATGGGCACAGCAGGTGTACAGACCTCAGAACTCAGCACAGGGATGGTGGGAACCCCTAATAGGCACAGCGGTTGTAAAAATACAGCCCAGTTCTTGTAAATGCTGCACCACCACGCAGTATCAGTAGTAACCAGGGCAGCAGCCTGATCTGTAGGCAATGTCTTCCATGGGGGGTCACCAGCAGAAGAAAGAAACATAAAGAGACCCAACATACTGATCACCCTGCACAGCACTGATAACAGTAATAACATGTGTAGCTGGACACTGATCACTCACCCACATGCTCTGCTTCCAAAAACTGCCATGCTGTGACCTGTGCAATGTGACCAGGGGAGGGGGTGGAACATTCCAAGGAGCTGGGGGGGTTATCAGGAGGAATAGCTCAACTATCATCCCATCCTGAAAGTTGCAGAAAGCCGAAGAAACTGTTAACTGTGCCATGGGGGGGGGGGGGGGCTGAGTGTGTGCAGAGCATTAGAGGAGTGGATGTGCTGCAATGTGAAGTGTGTGGCGGCATTTACAAGCACCAGTCTCTGTATTTTCCTCCACTGGTATGTGTGTGTCTCCTTATACACAGGATCTGCGGCTTCCCCCAGCTAGGACTTTATGTGTCAGTGCCAAGGATGAGTGTCGAGAGCTGGGCAGAAGACACTTCACTTACAGGGCTGATCTCTGTATTGTGCCTAGGAAGGAGAGGAGCGCAGATCGCTCCCATACACATGTACTGCAGAGCGGCTCCACTAACAATCTGCATTCCCCAGTGACTGAGCCGCCGCTGTCTTTGCACTCCTCCCCCTCCTCTCACTCGTCTGTCCTACTGACACCCGGCTCTACACACACACGGCTGTGACATCTCCACGGCAGATAGCTGTGTATACACAGCAGCCAGAGTTGCGCTCTAGGTGGCAGTGTGCTCCAGGCGGCTGCCTAATCCGCCTAGTGGTAGCGCCGGCCCTGGGTAAGACTACCATTTTAAATGCTGCTAGGCACCCAGACCAGAGCAGTTCAACTTTAGACAACTCCTGCAGCATCCTATTCATGGAGCTAAGGAATGGGGCGTAGTTAGCCGTAAATAATTCATCACATGTTGCAGTTAAGGAGATCCCCAGGTATTTTAACCCGTTATCTTTCCAAGAATAAGGGAACCGGGCAGAAGCCTCCTCCACAGAGGGGGATCAATGCCCACACCCATTAGGTAAGATTTGCTCTCGTTAACCTTGTAGTAAGACAACTTATTAAACATCTTCAGAGCCATGCGAGCCAAAGCCAGGGAAGTCTCCACATCAGTAAGAATCAAAATGAAATAATCTGCGAACAAGCTAATAGTGTGAGTGGAGTTTTGGACAGGAAAACCTCCAATGTCAGGGTGTGTGCGTATATAGATTGCAAGGGGCTCCGTTAGTAGGTTAAAAATTAGGGGAGATAACTGGCTCCCCTGCCTGGTGCCATTTGAAATTACAAATGGCTTGGACAGGACTCCTGAAGTGAGCACCTGAGCAGAGGGATTGGAATACAGAGCCAGGATCGCAGATAAAATAGGCCCCGGGAAGCCGAACCGCCTAAGTACCTGTGTCATATAGTTCCAATGTATGCGGTCGAAGGCCTTCTTTGCGTCCAAAGCTAACAGCAGAGAAGGCCTCCTGTGCAGGTTGGCCAAGTGTATAATGTTGATCAGCCTGCGGGTGGCGTCAGAAGTTTGACGGCCCTTAGCGAATCCCGTCTGGTCAGGGTGTATAAGCAGGGGGAGAATATCTAGTAGACGCGTAGCTATGAGCTTGGCAAAATCTTCAAATCTATATTGAGCAGAGATATTGGCCTAAAATTTGGGGGTGAAGAAGGATCCGTCCCGGGCTTCGGCAGAGTCAAAATAATAGCGGATAACATCTCAGAAGGGAAGGCAGCAGAGGCAACAGCAGCACCGATCATACTCTCCAAATAAGGCATTAGAATTGGATTAAAGGATAATAATCTCCGGTAAAACCATCCGGACCAGGGGACTTATTGCTAAGGAGAGAACCAATAACTTTACGTATCTCCTCTCTACTAAAAGGTGCATTCAATTTTTGAAGTTGATCTGGGGATAAGGAGGGAATATTCAAACTTTTTAAGAATTGGTCAATTGCCTCAGGGTCAGGCTGATGGGTATTAACATCATCTTTTAAATTATACAAGAAGCTATAGTAGAGGCTAAAGGCATCAGCTATTTCTTGAGGGTGGTAAAGCTTGCTATTACTGATGGGATGAATAATATAAGGTATCTTAGATTTATAACTCACACCCTTCACTCTATGTGCCAACAGTTTGCCCGCTTTATTACCCGTGGCATAGTAGGTCATTTTCAATCTACGGCATGATTTTTCAAATGTCTCCAATAAAAGAAGTCTGAGGTCATACCGCAGTTGATTCAGTTTTTGAGAGATTACAGAGGATGGGTTTTGTTTGTTAATCGTTTCAAGTAGGAAAATGTCATTCGTTAAGTCTTTCGTTCGTTGCTACCGCCGTCTCTTAGCCCTCACCCCCAATTGAATGAGAATGCCTGTAACGTACGCCTTATGGACGTTCCACAATACAAATTGGTCTTGTACAGAGTGTTTGTTATTTCTAAAAAATTCCTTTAATGTGATTCAACATGCCTCTTGACCTCCGCTTGTTGTAGCAGAAATGAGTTGACCCTCCACTGTGACGGTGCAGTGTCAGCCTCAGCATCCTCCAAAGTGAGAGTGATGGATGTGTGATCTGACCTACAGTATTTTAGAGAGGGTAGGTTGATCTACTAGAAAAAGGTAAATTCTAGAGTATGCTCCATGTGGCGAAGAAATAAAAAGTAAAATCCCTCTCTCCAGCATGAAAACACCTCCAGGCGTCAAATAGATTGTGACTATGGATTGGAGCCGACAGTGATGGGCTTGTGCGCTTGGAGCCTGAAGAAGAGTCAATACTTGGGCCCAGCGTTGCATTAAAATCTCTGCATATAACTAGCCTGCTCTTCTGATGACCGGCCACTTTGATCATCAACTTACGAAAAAAAACGAATCTGGTGCTTGTTTGGAGAATAGACATTCACAATAGTAAACGTGCAGTTATTGACATCCCACACTAATATAATGTAACGACCTCTAGGACCAAAAACAGCCTCATGTAAAGCAAAAGCCACTGTGTCCCTCACGGCCGTGAGGACCCCTCTCGTTTTGTTAGGAGCATTAGCCTGGAAGACATGTGGAAAACTTCTATGAGAAAAAATAGGAGGGGATGTTGCAGAAAAATGTGTTTCCTAAACACATAAAATGTCAGCCCGGTTGGAAGTAGCCTCCCTCCACTTCCTCTTGGCTGGGTGGTTTAGGCAATTAGAATTTATAGAAATGAATTTTACACCCATTTTGGCAGCGACAAAATATGTGGTATAGAATCATGACAAAACCCCATTTTTGAGGTGGTGACGCCCTCTAGTGGCCATTCCGTAACAGGCACGTAGTTAGCTCCATGTAATAAAAGGTGACTGACAAAGTACTCACTATTAGTCGAAAGGGTAAAAACACTCCAGACAGTCACAGATAGACTGGAAAAACCGATTTGATCCGCAACCGCTCCATGCAGGGAGGCGCTTCTCAGGTAGATGTTGAGTTTTATGCTTTGAACAACACTTGGGAATGAGAGGAAAATAAGAAACACAGGAACATACAAAAAAGAAAAAAAAAACGCGATAAATAAAAAAACATGAACAGTCAAATAACTGGCGCAAAAAACTGCAGTTTCTGATATTCCGAGGGGATTTGCTCTTTCTTGCACATTATCGCCATCAAGTGTTCCTTGGCATGAAAAAAATGGAAACGCAGTATAACATCTCTGGGAATCTGTTCAGGAAGGAAGGACGGCTTGGGCAGCCTATGTATCCTATCAATAGTGAGTTCCAGGTCAAAGAGTTAAGGGATAAGTGCTTTAAACAATGAGGAGGCAAAAGAGCGCAGATCTGATTGCAGGACAGTCTCGGGGACCCCCCTCACTTTCATATTGTTTCGTCTGCTCCTGTCCTCCATATCTGCGAGCTTAGCTTTTATCCACTCCGTATCCCCCTTTCTTTCCTCGTGTGAATCAACCAGGTCATTAATGGTGACAGCGTACTCCCCCATTTTATGCTCTATATGCTCCACTCTAGCCTCCACTACCTGGATATCCATGTGAAACCTGTGCATACATTGCATCATGTCAGATTTCAGTGAGCTGCGTAAGGATAATAACATGTCCTTTAAAACAGTGTCCATCACAGGTTGATGAGCAGTGGGAAAGGATTCTATGGAGTCAGGGAGCTCACGTGTATCATCCCCTGAATCAGCAGCAGGGCTGACTGCAGGCATGGATCCCCCTCCATCCAGCCTAAACTTTGCTTTAGCCGGGCTGCCAGAAGTTGGGTTGGGAGAGGGAGACTGCAGATTCGCGGTGGAGCCTTCTGTCTTGGTATGCCCTGGCCTGCCTATTGCCGTGTGCTGTGTGCACTGGGGTGGACGCCGCCTCGGCGCCATCTTGCCTACCTCCGTGCTGATGTAGGGAGAAGAAGTCGGTGAGCCGCTGCGGCTTCCTCTGCTCCTTTCTCCTCCTGAACATGGTCCCTGGGGTCCCCCGAGCTGGAACACCAGGTGAGGTGGATGAAAATAGCACCCGGTGGGTTGTTATGAGCCGCTGTATCCCCACTGATGACGGAGCTCTGGATCTATGCTGCCATCTGGCTCCGTAGCAGGCCACGCCCCCCGGGACAACTCAAATTTGTATTTTGTGCCTAAAATCACAACTTGTGCAATTCTACCACCACTTTGGCACGAATACCTTTATGACAGAACGGCGGTCTGCTAATGTAAACAAAGCAGACCGTCGTTCTGTCAGACAGGAACAGAGTGATTCCTGCTAATCAGAAACACAGATATCTTTGTTCCTGCAGTCCACACAGTTAATAATCACACTTAGGGAACACATTTAACTCTTTAATTGACCCTGGTGTTAACCACTTCCTTGCCACTGTCATTTATACAGTGTCAGTGCATTTTTTATTTAGCACAAACCACTGTATTGGTGTCACTAAACCCCCAAAAAAGTGTCACTTAGTGTCCAATTTATCCGCAATTTCACAGTCCCGCAAAAAAAACACTGATCGCCGCTATTACTTGTAAAAAAAAGTCCCAAATCTTTTCCATGATTTGTAGAAGCTATAACTTTTGCACAAACCAATCAATATACGCTAATTGGGATTTTTATTTTTACCAAAAATATGTAGCAGAATACATATTCGCCTAAATTGAGGAAGAAATTCGATTTTTACTTTTAAAGTTTTTATTTATTTTAAGGAAAAATAACACAAATCATGTCACAGCATTACAGCATAGGAAGCTCAATATTGATACAGCAAGAGAAATGAGAAACACGAAATCACATTTAAACTATTCCTGCAGACAAACATGCAAAGATTAAATCAAAGGGGGAAGAGAAAAAAAAAAGGGGGGAATCCGAGTCCCCCAGTCACATGCACCCCTAAAGGGAACTCACTGTGCAAGTGAAAGGGAGCTCAAAAAAAAAAAAAAAGGAAAACCCCCAATATCAATAACAATATCTGAGTCAACACATAGAGTCAAAGAGCGAAAAGAGGAATAGCTGTACACACGAGCCAAAAAGGAAATATTTTATCCAGCTTGTAATGGTTATAAAGGAAAACATATAATGAAAAGCGAGAGCTTCCACATTGTCTAGAAGGGAAAAAAACATAAAAAAAAAGGGAAAAAAAAGAAAGAAGAGTCAAAAGAATAGAGGAAGAGGGAGGAAAGAAATGAAAAGGTAAGGAAGGACATTCACTGAACTCCTGTACTGACCGTTATGAAGATAGAGTACTACCAGTTGTCTCTATCCCAATATACTTAGCCCAGGGTTCCCAAATCTCGTCAAACTGAAGAGAGGTGTCTGGTAAAGAGCTGACCATTTTTTCTTGTGACATGATCCATGAGATCTTACGATTGGCAAATATAACTGGAATTTTCGGGAGCTTCCAGGCCTTAGCAATAGTAATTTTTGAGCCAAGAAAAATTAAAAAAGATGAGTTTCTGGTAGGATTTAGGGATATTGGGAGGCATAAAATTCAAAAGAGCTACAGAGGGGGATTTAGAGATCCTAAACCCAGAAACTTTAAAAACAATATGAAAAATTTTGTCCCAGAAACTCCTTACTTTTGGACAGTCCCACCAGATATGCATCATAGTACTGAATGACTTACAGCCCCTAAAACACAGGGGAGAAACCAATGTAAAAATCTTAGCAAGTCTGGCAGGGGTTCTATACCATCGGGAGGCCACCTTGATACTGGCTTCTGAAAAAGAGACATTAAGGATACCCTTATAAGATCTAAAGAAGGATCTGTGTCAAGAATCTAGATCCCAATCTCCCATTAAGTCATTTTCCCAGGCAGTCATATATGGGGCCTCCGCCCCTACGCTCCTTCAATTGGCCACACCATTGCTCATAAGGTGTAAAAAGGGGAGGAATAGGTTTGGAGGACCAAATGGAGTGAAGAAAATGGGATATCTGGGAAAATCTAAAACGTTCAGATAAAGGCATATCCAACTTTCTAATGCAATAGGTATAAGTGAAGGGTCCCGCTACTGTAAAAAAATGACCGATCCGGTACAGGCCCTTATCCAGCCACCATTTAAATGCTCTAATGTTCATGCCCGGTTGAAATTCAGGATTGTGAAATATGTGCGCTAGGGGTTTATACTGTGAATTTAAAGCAGGAAGTTTCCTAATTTCATCCCAGAGAGTCATAGAGTGAGACAGAGAGGGGGAGAGTATAGGTGGGCGATTCCTAGGGGGGCACCATAAAAGGAAGTCTAATGTATAAGCTGGGGTAGCCTGTCTCTCCATATATACCCAGTCCGGTATATTAGACTTAGCATAAGAGTGTGGAGAGTTGGGCCAAGCGAGCTGCGCAGTAATTCCAATAAAAATTTGTGAGCCCCAGACCCCCCTCAGTCCTCAATCTATACAGTACACATTTGGGGAGTCTATAGCCAGCTTTACCCCAAACAAATTTAACAATCTTACTTTGAAAGGAACGTAGATGTTCTCTCCAAACTGAGATCGGGAGGGAGCGAAACAGATATAATAATCTGGGGAGTAGTGTCATTTTCACTGAATTAATCCTACCCAGCCATGAGAGTTCACTACCAGACCAGTTCTTGAGATCAGCCTCCAATTTCCTAAACATAGGAGGATAATTAGCCTCATATAACTGTTCGATTTTAGGAGTAAGGTTAAAGGGTCACTAAAGGAAAACATTTTTTTTTGCTGAAATGAATGTTTACAGGGTATAGAGACATAAAAGTTAACCGATTCCTTTTCAAAATGATTAAAAATAGATACAAATCAATCATATAATGTGCATGCAGGCTTGTTTCACTTTTGAACTGGCTTCATGTTTCTGCAGAGTAGAAATAGACACACAGAACAAAAACAAACAAATCCAGGGCAGTGTTTTGTTTTTAAAATGAATCTGGTTGGTTCTGGGAAGTTTTAGACACACAGTAATGACAGCTTAAACCATCGTGAGAAAGCTCCCAGTATGGTGGTTATAAGGAAACAGACAAGCAGGAAGTGTGGAGAACAGAGCAGGTTAACAGCAACTTCAAAGCAAAAACAAACAATAAGGACATGAAACCAGTACTGCAGTAAGGTAAGGGAATCTATTTAGCTAAAAAAAAAAATTCCTTTAGTGACCCTTTAATTCCAAGGTACCTAATCGAGGACTCTGCCCAAGCGAATTGGAAAGAGTTCTTCAGCTGGTTCACTACTTCCTGACTAAGAGAGATATTAATAGCCTGCGATTTTTGAGTAATTTTTGAGTAATTAACTTTTAGACCTGGCAAGTTAGCAAAGTCATCTAAAAGTCTACAAATGACTGGCAATGATGTGGAGGGGGAAGTAATGAATAGGATGAGGTCGTCTGCAAAAAGACCACATTTATGGACCTTTGAGTCGCATTTCACTCCTGCTATATCTGGATTGGAACGGATAGCTATAGCGAGAGATTCCATCGCAATAGCGAAGATAAGTGGGGAAAGCGGGCATCCCTGACGGGTTCCCTTTGCTATGTTAATTGAGTCAGAATAAAGACCCTAAAGGCGAACTTTAGCAGTCGGGGTGGAATAAAGAGACCCAAGCAGGCCTAAGAACCTGGGGCGGAAGCCCCACTTCTCCAAAACTGCAAATAAATAAGGCCACGAGACAGAGTCAAATGCTTTTTGCAAATCTAAAGATAGAAGCATACCAGCCTGCCTAGGACCTCCATCCCATGGATTTGGTCGGGATCCTGCCTGTTCGGGATGAATCCCACCTGGTCTTTATGTATATAATTGCCTATAAAGGAGGCTAAGCAAACAGCTAAAATCTTAGTCATTATCTTGAGATCATTGTTGATCAAAGATATTGGTCTGTAATTGCTCACTAAACTAGTGTCCTTATCAGGCTTGGGAAGAACTGTGATAAAGGCCGTGTTCAGAAGAGGGTCTAAGGGATCCCCCTTGGTCTTGGCATTAAAAAATCTAGCTAAATATGGGGCCAATAAAACAGCGAAAGATTTATAGTACGGCAGCGGGAAGCCATCTGGGCCTGGCGCAGAGCCACTCTTAGGCCTCGTACACACGATCAAATCTGTCTGCTGGAAACAGTCGGCCCGACCGTCCCAGCAAACAGATTCGACCGTGTGTACGGGCAAGCCAACGGATTTGGCCACCCGACAGATTTCAAAGCATGCTTTGAAATCTGTCGGCTGGGAACCCGTCCGCCCGACATGTCTGCTGGTTAGTATGCTAACCAGCAGACATGTCTTCTCGCACACGCGCCAAATGATTTCGACGCATGCGCGGAAGTGTTTTACTTCCTGGTGCGGTGACGTGGCGGCATCAACGTCACCGCCACGTCACCGACACGTCAGCGCACTGTCTGCTGGCGGGGATTTTGGTTTGCTTGTGTGTACACGCGAGCAAACCAAAATCCCTGCAGACAGATCTGTTCAAATCGGTCGGTCCTCCACCGAAAAGGGAGCCTCGAGTTTCTCCCTATGTTCAGCTGACACAGATGGAATCAAAATATTCCCCAAAAAAGATAAAATGTCGGAGGGATTCTGAGGTTTGTGTGGGATATAAAGATCTTCGTAGTACTTAGAGAATGCTTGCATGATAGCGACTGGGTTCGCCGTAGGGTGCCCACCTCCTCTTCTAATCTTGGAAAAGACATGAGAACGGACTCGAGGAGAGAGTTTGGCAAGAAGGGAGCCAGCCTTGTCTCTTTGATAATAGTACCTTGCGCCAGACCATCTAATACTTTTTTCCGCGTTAGCAGTCAGTTTTAAATTGAGTTCTAGGCGAGCTTTGTCCAATGAGGAAACCAAAACACTAAACGGATTTTTCTTATGTTCTGACTGTAAATAAGTAAAAGTATTTTCCAGTCTCTCAACCTCTAAACGTCTGGATTTCTTTAAGCGGGAAGAGATTTGTATAATGTTCCCCTAATAGTAGCCTTATGGGCCGCCCAAAGGGATTCAGCAGAGACCTCCCCATTATCATTCAATCTAAAGTAATCTAGAATGGAAGATTCAATCTCAGATTTAGAAACAGGATTCGAAAGCAAAGCCTCATTCAATTTCCAATGGAAACCTGTAGGGGGAGAGAAGTCAGTTCGGACCAAACCGTGTCGGATATGTAGGATTTTAGGACCAAGGGAATTAAAGCAGTAGAAACAAAAAGATGGTCAATTCTGGTGTAAGAGAGGTGAGCATGGGAAAAATGAGAATAGTCTATCGTAGAGGGGTTCAATTCTCTCCAGATGTCAGAGAGGCCCTGCTTAAAGATTAACTTAGCTACTTTAGAACTTGCCCTAGTAGGGCGCAAATTTTGAGCATAAAGTGGCTTGGACTTATCTACTCCTAAGTCGAATGCAGTGTTGGAGTCCCCACCCAGAATAACTAGACCTTCCAATTGGGATTCTAAGATTGAAAAAAGGGATGCAAAAAATTTAGCCTGACCCGAATTTGGGGCATAATAAGAAACAAAAGAAAAGAGCTGGCCATCAATGGAACCCTTAATTAGGAGAATCCTACCCTCATTATCTCTGAATTCAGATTTAAGAAAAAATCTACATTTTTTAGAGAATAGGATAGCTACCCCCCTAGTTTTGTCCTCTGCGTTGAAAAAAAAGTGAGCATGAATAAAGTTGGGCCTGTACCGGGTCGGAAAATGTGCTACGTCAGAAGCCATGGAGCATATGGGCAGAGTCTACATCACTCCCATCGTCACTTACCCAATGGTCTTGGGGAGGCCTAGAAAAATGAGCCAGGACAGTAGGCAAGGATAACCCCTTAAGCAAAAATCTTCCGCATGAAGTCCAGTGAATGTCTGAAAAGAAAAACGGAATAAAAGAGAAAGAAAGCAAAGAGAGAAAAACAAAACAAAAAAGACTAAGAACCACAACAGACCTTTGCAAGCACCGAGAAAAAAACTTCCCGCTGCCAGCAAAGACAGGAAACCGACCCATACCAAAAGTATGGCATCTAAACCCAGCCCAAGGATAGCAAAGAATCCGATCCCAGAGAGGGTGCGGGCACTGCACAATTACCACGGCATCTGGACACTCAATAGTAAAACGCTCAAACATATATAATAAAGTAATGGGGAAACATTGCATCATTCAAAACATAATAACCCCCTCCCCCCAGCGAAGAGGTATGGGTAACTAAATGGATCAGGAACTCACATAACCTAATGCTAACCACAATAACTAAGGTAAGGTATATAGTTTTAGGGTTACTATCGCTGGAGGGCAGTAGTAAAACCTTCCATCAAGCAAAACAAAAATATTTAAAAAAGGAAAAAAACAAGCAAAAAGTCCAGCTCACTTAGACCTATATAGGTCCGAGGGAAAAATGGTTAATAAGGGAACAAAAATGGTCCCTTAAAAAAGGGGAAAGTCCCATTTGAGCGGTGTAAAGGTTGAAGAAGCCCCAACAAGGCCCAAAAAATGGGTGAAACTACGGTGGTCTGGTTTCGAAGCACCTGAGCCAGAATCATCAAAGTCCATCAGAGCCTCTTGAGAAATCAGGTTAAGACCAAGCAAAATCCATTTGCCTTCCTGCAGGTTGCGAAAGGAATACGATTTGCCTTTAAATTCAAATTTAAGAGCAAAAGGGAAGGCCCATTTGTATTTAATTTCTCGTTGAGACAAAACCGACAGGGGAGGCTTTAGAGATCGTCTTTTTTGTATCGTCATTGGAGACAGGTCTGCAAAAATCTGGACGTTATAACCACGGCATGTTAAGGGGGATTGGGTGCGGCTTAGCTTCATCACTTCCTCCCTAACCGAGAAGAAGTGGGGTTTAACCACAATGTCCCTGGGCAAGCTGTCCTTCCTCAAGGGGCCTAATGATCTGTGTGCCCGATCTATTTCCAGTTTGTTAGGAGGAATGTTGGGTATTAGTTGTTTCAGAAAATCCTGAACCACGGAGATGGTATCTGTGATGGATTCTGGTAACCCCCTAATACGAAAGTTCTCTCTCTGAGACCTATTCTCAAGGTCGTCCATCCTGGCTAACGCCACATCCAGCTGGTCCTTTAGGACTTGAATATGGTCTGAGTTTTGATTTGTTTTAGAAACCGTTAAGTCAAGTTTATTTTCAATAGCCTCCATGCGTGACTCCAGCATCTGGAAATCTTTCCTTATGTCCCCTGTTATTTGTGAGGCCGTTTGGGAAAGGCCCCTGTCTAATAATGCCGTTAGGTGCGAGAGAAGATCAGGGACAGTAAGCATGGCTGCGTGTGTAGCGTTAGAAAAGTCATGCTGATCCCTGTCTCCGCAGTAGGCCCCAGGGGAGAGTTTGCCAGTTCCTTCAGTGTCTGTTCAATAAGGGACTCGGTAGAGGCTGGGGAATGTGGGGGTACAACCGGGGCGTTGCTAGGCGTCTTCGGTGTGAAAATCAAAGTGTCTGGGGCTAGAGGATGTCTTACCCTCGGAGTATCCTCAAGTCCCGGGGTGTGTGGCTGCATGGCGCCCGCCATCTTGGATCCAGAGCGCTCCTCTTCCCTGTCGAATTGCAGCCTCAGGTCCCTCCGGGATGATCCACTGGACATCTGCGGGTTCTCCAGATGATCCACTGGCGTCTAGGGCTGTGGGAGCGGGTGTCAGGATCCTGTGTCCCCTGCTAAGTGATCCGTACAGCCGCGGTAGTGCGGAGCTCCGGATTCAAGCAGCCATCACAGAGCCCGCTGCGCATGCTTGCTCTTTTTTTTTAAAGAGCAAAAAATAAAAAAAACACGGGTGATTAAATACCACCAAAAGAAAGCTCATTTTGTTTGGGTACAGCGTTGCACGCTCGTGCAATTGTCAGTTAAACTAACATAGTGCTGTATCACAAAAAAAATGGCCTTGTCATTAAGGGGGTAAAACCTTCTGGGGCTGAAGTGGTTAAGTAACTTTGTGTCTACATAAATTGCTGACATGTCACAAAATACAGCATGAGGCTTACTTCATAAGTAGAGCTCAAAGGCATCTCACAGACTCACACGATCATTTTTCGGCATGAAAAAAAAATACGTTTTTAAAAACGTTATTTAAAATGATTGTGTGTGGGCTTCATATCGTTTTTCATGTTCTGAAAAATGACAAAAAAATAAAATTCTAACATGCTGCATTTTTTCATGTCGTTTTAAAAAATGTCGTTTTTCGGGTTGTAAAAAATGATCGCGTGTGGGCTAAAATGATGTTTTAAACCTGCGCATTCTCAGAAGCAAGTTATGAGACGGGAGCGCTCGTTCTGGTAAAACTACCATTCATAATGGAGTAAGCACATTCATCACGCTGTAACAGACAGAAAAGCGCGAATCGTCTTTTACTAACAAGGACTAACTGTCGTACGTGTTGTACGTCACCGCGCTTTGTTCATCATTTTTCAAAAATGATGGTGTGTGGGCAACATCGTTTTTAATGATGAAGTTGGAAAAACTTTGTTTTTGGACATGCTAAAAAACAAAAACAAAATTTCATGCCGGAAAATGATCGTGTGTATGCAGCATTTGGGCTAGGATTTCCAAACTAAATTTTTATCGATTATGGATGTACAGCATATAAATCCAAGATGCCAAACCTTTTTTGCTTTTTAGGGACAACTCAAATTTGTAATTTTGTGCCTAAAATCACAACTCGTGCAATTCTACCACCACTTTTACATGAATACCTTTATCCTAAAAAAAGCCAGATCAGTAATGGAACAGTTGTGAGCCATGTGTAACCATCATGCACACATGTGTTTACAACTTTTTGACAACTTTTCTATTTATGTTATTTATTTCCATTGCTAGCACTAAAATTTGAACTGCTTTGTCTAGTCTCCTGCTACTACCGATGGTTTGTTTTTGTGTCTCTGATGAATACGAATGATCGGAATTTCCGATGAAAAAAAGGGACTTTTTTCATCGGAAATTCTGATCGTGTGTGGGCCCCATCGGTCTTTTTTCCATCAGTGTTTAGAAACAGAACATTCCTATCGTCTGTGTGCAACTCTGATGGAGAAAAAACCCATGCATGCTCAGAATCAAGTCGACGCATGCTCGGAAGCATTAAACTTCATTTTTCTCGGCACGTCGTAGTGTTTTACGTCACCGTGTTTTGGACAGTTGGAATTTGGTTTGACAGTGTGTATGCAGCTTGAACGAAATTCCAATGAAAAAACGGAAAATTGTATACTCACCTTTCCGTAATTTTCCTTTCCTGACGCATCTTCATGGCAGCACACACTGGGTTGTGACTCCGCCCCCACAACCTGACAGGATTGGTTAGCTATAAATTTGAAGGGGAGACGCCCCGCATCATTCTCTGTATATATCATCATAAAACAGCAGGGTGGGCATCTGTGTGCTGCCATGAAGATGCGTCAGGAAAGGAAAATTACGGAAAGGTGAGTATACAATTTTCCGTTTTCCTGACGCATTCATGGCAGCACACACTGGGATATAACTCGCCAGTCGGGAGGGTGCAAGAAAACAGTAATATTTATTCTTTATAGCGCTGAGGAATTGGCTCTAAGAACAGATCTGCCGAAGTCGACGGTAGTCAGGAGAGCAGAATTCACTCTGTAGTGAGAAATGAAGATGTGTTGGGAAGACCAAGTTGCTGCTCTGCCTATGGTTTCCAGTGAAGTCCCGCAATATGCTGCCCAAGAAGTGGCCTCTGCCCCTGTCGAATGAGCCCTAATGCCCTCTAGGAGGCGTAAGTTGCTGGATGGAATAGGTCTCCTTGATAGCTTTAACAACCAAGAGGTAATGGTACGGGAGGTAGCTGGCTGACCTCGTCTGCTCCCGTGTGGGATAATCAAGAGAGAATCCGTCTTCCTGAGATGTAGCTGTGACGTAACTGGAGATGGTAGACTTGACATCCTAGTCATGGGACTCGCCCCTCTCATTAGTAAAAGACGAAAGGACGATGTCCTGGTTATAATGAAAGGAGGAAGTTACCCTTGGATAAAAATGGTCTGAGGGCTTCAGAACCACTCTGTCAGGGAAGAACACTGAATAGGGGTTCCATAGCCATAAGTGCTTGTATCTCCGGCGCCCTCTTAACTGAGGTGATAGCAATACGGGAAGCCATCTTCAGAGCTAGGTTCCACGGTGAGACTAAGTTGAATGGAGAAAAAGGTGGATTGGACAGGGCCTCGAGTACTACACAGAGATCCCCTGTTGGAAAGGCTGGCCTCCTAGGTGGTCTGATCTTACGTAGGCCCTGAGGAACAGAGTGACCAGATGATGAAGAGCCCATCTAGTACCCGTCATGGCTGAAAGGGCAGATACTTGCACCTTCAGGGTACCCAAGCCCGGGCCCTTGTTAAACCCTGACTGAGGAAATTCAAGAATTTGAGATGGGATTCCAATGTCTTTGCTGCGATGACACGAACCTCTCCCAGATCCTAGTATAGGTGACATCAGTGGAGCTCCTTAGAGCTTGTACTAAGGTTGATATTACCTCCTGAGAGTATCCTAGTTCCCCTAACCTAGCCCTCTCAGCTTCAAAGCTGGCAAATGCAGCTTCTCTGGGCTGGATGGAAGAATTGCCTCTGATGTATGAGATCCCAGGTTACTGGAAGATGTATTGGAGGCCGCGTACCTAGCTGTAGCGGGGTCGTAAACCATGGCCTCCTCAGCCGGAACGGTATTAGTACAATAACTGTGGCTGAGGACTTCCGAAGTCGGGACAGGAATCTTGTAATCCGAGAAGTTGGAAGAAAAATGTACCCTAGCTCGCAGCTCCATGGAAGAACTAGGCAGTTTGTCCCTTCAGGTAATGGAAAGTGGGCTCTGGACAGGAACCTCTGACACTTGGAGTTCTTTGGCGTGGCCGCTAGGTCGACTTCTGGTTCTGGTACTAGTTTTCGTAAGAATGGAAAATACCTGTTGGTTCAGGGACCGTTCGTGTGCTTGAAAGTGTCTCTCGGCTTAGGTAGTTGGCCAACGAATTCTGTGTTGCTGGGACGCATACTCCCCACAGATCTAACAGGTGCACTTGTGCCCCTTCCATTATGAAGCGTGCGACTCCTGATGCTCCCCTGTCTCTGGATACATGACACCGCTACTTGTTGTCCATCCTGATCAGGACACTCTTCCTCTATAGAAGAGGCGCAATGGCCAGGAGGGCCTGAAAGGCTGCTCTGAGCTCTAAAATATTTGACACTATGCCCTGAGCCCGAAAATGCCACTGTCCTTGGGCTACTCAGTCTAGATAGTGTGGACCCCATCACCCCTGGCTGGCGTCCGATGTTACTACTTCTGGACTAGGGGGAACTTTTGGAATGGACTCCCTGAGGTCGGACGGGTGTGTCCACCACCATACTAATTGCTTTACCCAGTTCGGGATGTGAATGGTTTGGAGTATTGACGTTCTATTCCACTGCCTGAGAAAGGAGTTCTGTAAGACTCGCATGTGCCACAGGGGCCACTGTATCAAGGGTATGGATGCTGACATGGACCCCTGGGTACTGAGGCAGGCTCTGACAGTTAGATGTCTGGATGATAGCAGACTTTGTATCTTCTGGAGCAAGGGCTTCAGCCTCTCATGAGGGAGTTGCACCCGGTACAACCTGGTATTTTATTCTGCCCCTAGGAACACCCTAGCTTGCCGAATGCTCTGGGTGCTGAGGCGATGCCGAATGGGGGGCACCAAAATTGGAAATGGGATTGATCGATTGAGAACCGAAGGGACCTCTGGAAGGTAAGATGAACTGGGATGTAAAGGTAAACGCCCGAAAAATCTAGAGATAGCATCCAGTCTCCCACGTCCACTGACAACAAAATGGACTGAAGGCTTTTCCAATCTGAGGGCCTCTATTTTGATCGTCTGTTGAAATTCTTTAGGTCCAAGACTGGACGTAGATCCCCGTTTTTTTTTTGTACCAGAAATAAAGGGGAATAAAACCCCCTCCCTTTCTGGTGCGGAAGTACTTGGTAGGCTGGAATGTGTTCCCTGGCAATGTGCCCATGAATTTCCAATTGTGACCGTTCTTGATAGAGGATAGTGTTCATGGATCTGTTATACGAGTTGCCCATATCCGAGCGAATCTCTTGAGTCTGGTGCTCACCTGAGCTGGGTGGGCAGACGGACCCTCAAAAAGGACTTCTGCTGTTCCCCAGCTGTGATTGGCTTACTGTGTCTACATGAAGGAGGGTCGAGTCTTCCAGTCCCTCCTAAATTCCCTGCCGGGGCGGTAGATCTAACATCCCTGTACTTGACAGGAAGATCACGCCTGTAAGCGGGGCCCTTCTGGGGCTCTGGTTTTCCTATCGGAGAAATCAGCCCAGACTTTCCCCCGGTAACCTTGGAGATGGCCGAGTCCATCTTTGTGCCGAATACACTTGAGCCGCCATATGGAATTTTGCACCAGTTGATTTTGACGCTGCCTTCGCTATCCAGGGTCTCAGCCATAAGGCTCTTCCCAGCCATGAAGTCGCCCCCTCAGGAGCCGTAAGCCAACTTAATTTTCCTGCAGGGAGGAGAATATCTTCCCCTGGTCGGCTCCTTCTAGAATGGGATTCTCAACATTAGCTGCCTATGCAGCGATAGTTTTAGCGACTGCCGTTGTGGTGATAGCCGGCCTACAAGCGGCTCCTGTCGTGGAGCAGGCTTTCTTCAGTTCTATATTGATTTTATGATCAAGAGCGTCCCGGAAGGTAACTGCGTCTTCAATCGGTAGAGAAACGTCTCTAGCGAGTCGCATTAAAGATGAATCGACCGTAGTTGCATTAATCAAAGAATCGATCTTAGACTACCACAAGGGGTACAATCTGCAAACTTGTTGCTCATACTGGGCCGCTTATGCGACCCCCCCACTTATCCTTTATGAGGTTCTCTAGCTCTTCGATGAAGGGAAATGATTCAGGACCCCCTTTTCAGCACCGGGAAATATTTCTGAACCTTCAGAAGTTCTGCCATAACCTCCTCCCAGCCGATCGCTTCCTTGAGTGAATGGGCAAATGGTTCAACCAAAAAGAGACAGTCCGACGCCTGCTCACACTCCTCATTCTTAGAGAGGGTTACTGCACCCTGGCGTAACGGCCGGGCGATGTGCTTGGGGAAGGATCGCCCACATATGATCCCTGTGGCGATTCTCCTGGGAGCTCAGTATCTACTCTGGCCTCTGAATCCTTGGTTACTTCGATGAAGCACGAGTGGCAGGCCAATTCCCCTGGCAAGGATGGCGCCCCGCATATTTGGCAAACATTTGCCGTGGTGCGGATAAGATAGCTCTGTCTGGGATGAAGGTAATCGTCTGCGGTGGGACCGACTATGACGGGAGTGCTGTGACGCGAGCGGCTATGCCTTGATTGAAGAAATCAAGAGGGTAACCTTGAGCGATTTCTTGCGCCTTCTGCCGGAAGCATGGCTAGAATCTCCCTCTGTGCCGCAAACTTGCGTCTCTTGACCCGATAGGGCTACCAAAACTGTAGCGTCAGTGGCCAGGCTCTCTTTTTTGTCTCCCCTCTACTTACCACCTTCTGGACGGCCTCTATACCTGGTCAGCTGATGGTGGTCTGCGAGGGCAGTGGCTCCCATGAGGATAGCAGAGAGACAGCCCGAAAAAGGTGGGAAAAAAGAGAGAAGGGAAAACATTACAATATGTTCCCCCCCAACATTTCTATTTATTAAATTAATATAATAATTTTATATACATATATCTATCCTTTTTTTTTTTTTTTTTGGATTATATTAATTGTTAAATTATGGATACACTTTCTTCTATGGTATGTTATAAATTAATATATAAATGTATTGAATGAATGAATGATGAAAACTTATATAGCGCGGCACATGCAAACTGAATCGCCTCTGGGCGCTTGTATAATATCTTCTATCCTATTTATTCCTTTTTTTTTTTTTTTGTGTTTAATCAATTAGCCCAGGCTGATCTGGGACATGCCTGCACACACCTGGTGCAATCTTCACTCTGAGTAGAGCAGAGCAGCAGTGCGGCAGCCAGAACTACAGAGCAATAGGACTGTTTCTTTTTTCCTTCTTTTTTTTTAATGACGCGCGCATGTGCAGAAGCGTCCCGCTCGCCCGGCGCCATTTTGGAAGAGGGCAGAGGAGACAGGCGGCGTCATCACTGAGCTGCGCGCATGTGCAGAGCGCCAAGGGGTACGCAGCGGTGACCCCGAGAGTATGGGGTGTCAGAGGAACCACAGGGCTCAGCAGAGCTGAGAAAAAAACAACAGGCAGACAAAGGTACAAAACGGACTAACCTTAGGTGGTAAATGTAATGATACAAATACCTTTGTGGAAGGACACACTGCACTGGAAGGAAAGACAGAGTGAAAGTGGGGGCCACTGCGAGATTTGAAGCTTCTTTAAAGCTTGCTACAGATGCCAGTATAATTCCAAAGCCCCTGAGACCACCAGAACGGGGTTCCCACCATAAAGCTCATTTAGAGACTGTACAGGAGGGACTTCCAAACAGGAGAGGCTGAACCTGCTGGGGCGATTTGCGGTAAGAGGCAGGCTTTTTGCTTGTTCATTCAATCTTGTCAGGTGAGGATGAAAAAAGAGAATGATGCGGGGCGTCTCCCCTTCAAATTTATAGCTAACCAATCCTGTCAGGTTGTGGGGGCGGAGTCACAACCCAGTGTGTGCTGCCATGAATGCGTCAGGAAATTAGATTTTAGGCCACCGGAAATTCCGATCGTGTGTATGTGGCATAAGTATCTGAAATGAAATACAAAACTGCCAGCACTGTTGCATCCAACTTTGAGATACCAACTTTCATCTTTCACTAAACACACTGAATATGATTGGCTGCAGTCCTGAATATGGACAGGCCTGATTTCACACACATTGGTATTATAATAACATAATATAATGTATCATAGACACTGGCAATAGTTATATTACAGTATGCCTGCCAGGACACAAATCCACATGGTGTTGGGGGTGGAGTCCTCTGGGTCCTTCCGGGGTTAAATTGGAGGTCAGGCATGGCTTGGATTTCATTTCATTTCACTCTTTACTGAGGACACACACAGCTGTTGGAGATTGCCTGCTGTGGCTTAATTTCCATGGACGTTTTTACAGCCACTCTTCTGAGCGTTTTTTGCAGCTTAAAAACAGCTCTTCATTTTAGTCTATGGCCTCATGCCCACCATGACGTTTTTGAGCTGTAGATGGCTGAGACGTTTTTAAGCTGCAAAAAAAAACCCTGGACCAGTGCATTCTGAAGCTCCAGCAATAGAGCTGTAAAAACGCCAGACATTAAAAAACGCTCAAAAACGCACCGCGTTTTTAAGCTGTAAAAAGGCAAAAAAAAAAGTGGCTGTAAAAACGTCCATGGAAATGAAGCCTTTATACTTGAGATATTCACCATATTCAGGTACTTGCCATATCCACTCAATCATATTCAGGCACACTTACATCTCTTATACATAGCTCATTCCTTGAGAAATTTTTATGTTTTGGTTTGTTTTACTTTTTGATGTCTTGGATTCTTTCACACCAAGTCTACTCCTGCCTTTTTTTCCCTCTCTCTGTCTCTCTCTCCCATCTTATGGACTATGAGGTCTCTATGGATACATCACTATACCCATGCCATGCCTGCTCTCCGTTTTGGCCCCTGGAGGGGTCCCCTTTTTGACTCCGCCCCCTCAGCTCCCAGGTGAGGCACCTGCTGCTGCCGTCTTGGGGCCACACACTTGCAGCCATGGTCAAGCTCAGTGGTGAGTATGGGAACCTACAACCCCTCCTGCCCTGTGCCATTACAACAAACACTATGCCTGATTGCCAAACATATATTTTTTTTCATCCTAGGTACAGTGTTACACACCCCTGAAGAGCGAGCTGGATCTTGCGAAACTAGGCTAGTTGGGTAGTACGATGCCCGTGTACTCTGTCCCAATACTATACTTGTGTATTATTTACTACCTATGTATTGTTTCAATTGGCAATTATTGGTGTAATGTATGTAACTAGGGTTGTCCCGATACCATACCAGTATCGGTATCGGGACCGATACCGAGTATTTGCGGGAGTACTTGTACTCCCGCAAATACCCCCGATACCTGAATAGAATACTTCCCCACCGCCGCCGCCGCCGCCACCGCCGCATATGCAAAGCTGCCCCCGCTGCCTATACAAAGCCGCTGCCGTCGTGAACTTTGTAGGCACCTTTACTTTCAATAGCTGTTTTCCCTGCAGCGCGCCATGTAAAGGACACTCCCTCTTGCTCGGGATCTGTCCAATCGCGGGGGCATCATCATCAGGTACGGGGGATATGGCTGCAATATGGGGGGAACATGGCTGCGTATATGGGGGACATGACTGCAATATGGGGGGGGGACATGGCTGTATATGGGGGACATGGCTGCATCTATGGGGGGACATGGCTGCAATATGTGGGGGGCATGGCTGTATATGGGGTACATGGCTGCAATATGTGGGGGGCATGGCTGCATCTATGGGGGGACATGGCTGCAATATGGGTGGGACATGGCTGCAATATAGGGGGGACATGGCTGCAATATGTGGGAGACATGGCTGTATATGGGGGACATGGCTGTAATATGTGGGGGACATGGCTGCAATATGTGGGGGGACATGGCTGTATATGGGGGACATGGCTGCAATATATGTGGGGGGACATGGCTGCAATATGTGGGGGGGACATGGCTGCAATATGTGGGGGGACATGGCTGCATATATGTGGGGGACATGGCTGCAATATGTGGGGGACATGGCTGCAATATGTGGGGGACATGGCTGCATTATGTGGGGGGACATGGCTGCATTATGTGGGGGGACATGGCTGCATTATGTGGGGGGACATGGCTGCATTATGTGGGGGGACATGGCTGCATTATGTGGGGGGACATGGCTGCATTATGTGGGGAGACATGGCTGCATTATGTGGGGGGACATGGCTACAATATGTGGGGGACATGGCTGCAATATGTGGGGAACATGGCTGCAATATGTGGGGGACATGGCTGCATTTGGGGACACATTTGAAAAAGTATCGGTATTCGGTATCGGCTACTACTTGAAAAAAAGTATCGGTACTTGTACTCGGTCCTAAAAAAGTGGTATCGGGACAACCCTATATGTAACAATTTTACTTTACGCATGTAAACAATTTTACTTGAATAAATTATATACTATACAAATATTGTTATTTTTACTGGTGGAAACGTTACCCATTTAATTTAAAGTTCCGAGGCCAATCCTTTTCTTTTGACTATATGTAATAGGGATGGAAGTGTGTCACTGGGGACACCAGACCTTTCCTCTTTTTTTGCCAGGACACAAATGTACACAATCCTAGAGGCACATGCACACTCACTTGCTGGTTAGCATCTCTTGGTGTATGGGATTCTGCTAGGACATGATTAATCCTGCCTGATTAAGATTATCTTTTCATACCGTGTGTAAATTTCCTCCTCTGACTGTTTTATCCTCATAATGCAGGAATAAGGTTGGAATATGACCCATGTGCAGCAAGGTGGAAAGGAAAGTGCCAGGCAGGAGAAGATCCTTCATCTGTTAGGCAGGAGGGATATTTATACACATACAATGGTGTTGCCATATCATTCATGACATGCTTCTGGTACTTTTTTTTATAAATTTCTCACTCTTATTAGGCTTTATGGACATACGTATGGAAGAGCAACAGTGAAGTACAATATGCAAAAAGAGCCTATTGGTAACACTGCCTTGAACTTCAGTCAAATGATATTGCCTAAATTGAGATAATGCCATCAGGCAGAAAGAAGCTTTTGCTCAGATTCCTCTGCCCCACTGATCAGGCTACAACATTGTACTGTACATGTGTACAAGTTGAGAAGTTGCAGCAGAAGGATGATGTGAGTGAGACATTTGTGAACACAGTCAGCTACATGGCACCAGAAATTAGACTGCAGCCCTCAAAGTCTTAAAAAAGATGCTATATTGTACCAATTAATTGCTGAAGCGTACCGATCAACTTATGGATGAATTGACTGCCTACGGTTGAATTACAGATTGTAACAAGATGCTACCAATATGTTTGCTAAATGAGAGACCTAATTTTCTGGAAATTGTTTAAAATACCCTATAGTTGTTCTAGCAGGTATGAATAGGTATTTTCAGAGCTCATCTGCTGGTTTACATATTTCTTGTTAGTCGAGGTCACTATCTAACTGTGATCATACCAACACCCGTTGCTTGAGCATTTGTTTTATTTCCTAGCCCGGGCTACAGTCATGTAATTTTGTCCGTTCCTGTTTCTCTGTTTACATACTTGAGCAGGTATCCGACTATGCTTGTTTGCTTCCTACCCTGAGCTTTTGCTTGTCCCTGTTTTTGACTCTTCCTTTTGAATGTGTGCATCACTGGATCGAGATTGGGCTTAGGTAAGTATTATGCCGCATACACACAATCATTTTTCGGCATGGAAAAAACAAAGTTTAAAAAAAAATGTAATTTAAAATGATCGTGAGTGGATTTCACATCATTTTTCGAGTTCTGAAAAATGACAAAAATGTTTTTCAAACATGCTGCATTTTTTAACAATGTTTTAAACTATGTCATTTTTCGGCTTGTAAAAAATGATCGTGTGTGGGCTTAAACGATGTGAAAAACATGCGCATGCTCAGAAGCAAGTTATGAGACAGGAGCACTCGTTCTGGTAAAACTACCGTTCGTAAAGGAATAAGCACATTCATCATGCTGTAATAGACAGAAAAGTGTGAATCGTCTTTTACTAACACTAAATCAGTTAAAGCAGCCCAAAGGGTGGTGCCATCCAAATGGAACTTCCCCTATATAGGGCCGTCATACGTGTTGTACGTCACCGCGCTTTGCTAGAGCATTTTTTTTTTAAGGATTGTGTGTGGGCAACGTCGTTTTAATGATTAGACTGAGGAGGAGCTGCATATTGAAGGTGTTTTACCTTCATACATAGAATGCATGTTTTGGTGAAGAGCTGGCGTGTGTTCTTAAAGTCTGCATCTTGGCCAATTTGGGAGCTCACACTGTCCAAACGTATGTGTTCCACAGAATGTCAACTATCCAGTATTTTCTGTGAAAATCATATTCTCTCTGCACTTATTTTTAAATCTTTTTAACAAAAAAAGTGTCCTTCAAGGTAAATCCACCGCCAATCATGACACCCGATGAACCCAGAAAATAAAAAAAAGCTTCTGCCTTCTGGGAGGGTTTTCGCCAACTGCTAGCTCTGCACTTTGACAGCTCTTATATAGGAGGGGAGTGGACCACCCGGGTGCATCACCCGGTGGCACCGCACCCTTCTGATGCCACACCATTTTTTCTTTATTTTTTAATAGCCGGGTGTCGGAAATTGTAACAGCGAGTCATTTTAAATGGGATTTTTTTCTTTAGAATTGCCAGTTTTGCTGTAGCATATTCTGCATATGCTACAAATGCGCCATTATACAGGCACATTAAGTGGGACCCTTAGGCACGATATAAAGGATTTTTTTTATTTTCATTGTTGCACTTTAAGCAACATTAAAATCACTGCTAAAATTATTGATTTATCAAAAAAAAATAATGTATTAATAAATGTATTGATACAAATTAAAAAAAAAGGGTAATGTGCAGGTTTCAAATTTTTTGCAAACAGAAATATGGCCATCTATTGAGTCCCTAATGAAACCAGGGGGAACCTTTGAATTAGGATTATGGCAGGCGCTCCAAGTAAACCACTTTCTGAGGTCTCTGGGACAATCGTCTAATTTCTGGCGACAATTAACAAAATTTAAGGCTTACTGTGATCATGAGGAACCATTATCACAAGTCGTTTCTAAGATTTATGGATTGCTAAATTCCCCTCAGTGGGATTTTGTGATGCCAGGAATTAGTAAATGGGAAAGAGATCTGGGGAGGACTTTCACGCCAATCCAACGTAAACGTATAATTCATTTGGCATTGAATTCCTCGGTTTGTACGCGAACCCAGGAATCCAATTACAAACTTCTAACCCAATGGTACTACACTCCAGTAAAGATGCATAAATTCTCTATAGAAAACTCAGAATGCTGTTGGAGATGTGGACTGGAGCAGGGAAACTTGTTGCATATATTCTGGTCTTGTGGAAAAGTAACACAATATTGGCTGGAAATTCAGAGAATTTCCCAAAAATTTACAGAGTTTCCTATACCAGATGATCCAGCTTTCTTCTTGCTCCACTGTTCACAGATCCCAGTGTCAAGTTACAAAAAATCAGTATTATGTCACCTGATCAACGCTGCTAAAAGTGGAATTACCTTACATTGGAGAGATACTAGAACACCCTCCATCGTGAGATGGCTTAATAGAGTCCGAGAGATATATAGATATAGGAGCTATAGAAGACCTGGTTCTTTCAGCCCGAAATAAAAGGGAACGGTATATTGAGACATGGACAGGGTGGAATTTATTTATTCTCTCCGAAGAGGGGAAGAGATTGCTCAACGAGGAAAGTGTGGGGTGAGGGGTCCCCTCGGGTGAGATGTGTCTTTGCGAACTGTAGTAATAATAGGAAGATAGTACCTTCGTCCTGAGCTATATATTTTTTCTTCTTTTTTTTTTTTTTTTTTTTTAGGGGGGGTTAAGTTGGGGGGAGGGAGGTATAGAATGAGGGGGGGGGGGAGGGATGGGTGGGGTATATAAAGAAGGGGGATTAAAGAGACTTAGACGACGGAGATCAGGAATCAAGGCCAAGGTTCAGAGTCATGAATAAGACAGTTTAAGATGTTTGTTTACTAGTACAGGGAAAGAGAGATATAGATGAGTTGGTATTTTACTGTTATTTTTACTGTTTTTATTTCTTCTGTGTCTTTGTTCTTGGCTGTGTTATCTTGCCCTGCATGGCAATATGAAGGTGACTATGTACCTTTTAATTATGTTTCTCTCTTTTGAACATCTCTCTTTGTTCCCTTGGATATTAAAACAAAAATAAAGGATATGAAAAAAAAAAAAGATACATGTCCCAGGGCAGTATCCATACCCACATACTCCTTATATGGCCAATTACTAGACATGTGCATTCATTTTCGTTAGAATGCATTTTCGTCCGAAAATCGGGTATTTCCGTTATCGTTTTTAACAAACGAAAACGAAAGCGCAAGAAACGAAAACCAAAAGATCTTTTCGTTCAGATCCGACGATTTTCGATGCTTTGTCGAATTTTCGTCGTTCAATTCGACAAAGCATTGAAAATCGTCGTTCTGAATACAGTGAATAGGTAGAAATTGAAAGACGAAAATTCGACGATTTTCGATGCTTTGTCGAATTTTCGTCGTTCAATTCCTACCTATTCACTGTGAATACAGTGAATATAGATAGGAATTGAACGACGAAAATTCGACAAAGCATCGAAAATTGTCGAATTTTCGTCTTTCAATTTTTACCTATTTAATGTATTCAGAACGACGATTTTCGATGCTTTGTCGAAATTGAACGACGAAAATTTGACAAAGCATCGAAAATCGTCGTTTTTGGACGAAAACTTTTCCGACGAAAATGAAATAAATCAAAACGATTTTCGGGAGTAACTAAACAAATTTATTTTCCAGACGAAAACGAAAAAACAAAATGAAATATTCCAGTCTGCACATGTCTACCAATTACCTGCATATAAACCTTCAAAATGGGCACTTTTGATTTTTTTTCCTGTTCAACTCCCATAGACTTTAAAGAGGTTCGCTGTTCAGGTTAGAATATTTACCTTGTTCGGAAGTTCTGCTGCAAACTGAACAGGGGGGTGTTTGGCCCATCCCTAGGTATGCCAGTATTGAAGGAGAAGTGGCTGCTCTGTGCCCTTGAGGAGGACGTGGAGAAAAAAGGAAAAACAACATTAGGAGTCCAATGAAATTGCTATAATGCAGACTTGAGGAGGAAAAATATAGCAAAAAGGCACATTAGCCTCAAAACAGGGCTGTTATGCACTCTAGAGAAGTGTTTTTCAACTCCAGTCCTCAAGGCACACCAACAGGTCATGTTTTCAGGCTTTTCATTATTTTGCACAGGTGATTTGATCCGTTCACTGCCTTAGTAATCACCACAGCCATTTCATATGAGGGAAATCCTGAAAACTTGACCTGTTGGTGTGCCTTGAGGACTGGAGTTGAAAAACACTGCTCTAGAGAAGGAGAAGAAAGTAGAAAAAGACACATTAGGAGTCTGTAATAATGGCTGATATGTGTCCTTGAGGAGAAAAAGAGCACATAAGCAGCATTCCAAAACAAACAAACCAACCAAACAATAAAAACTGCTATGCACCCTTGTGAGCATTCTAAAATAAAGCAGCTGCAATGTACTCTAAAGCCATGTACACACGACCGGGATCCCCAGCGGTATAAAGTCCGCCGGGAATCCCGACAGGAAAACCGAGAACCTGCTCAGTAACTTTCCCCGTGTACACACGAGAGGTTTTCCCATCGGGAAAACTGTGGACAGAGCTTTGGTCGGTAATCCTAGCCGTGTGTTTCCCCATAGGAAAACTGCCGGGTTACAAACCGCCGGCAATCTGGGCGGGAAAATAGAAAGCAGATTCTCTATTTTCCCGCTGGGATTCCTGGCAGTTTTCCTGTTGGGAAAACTGTGAGGAAGCATACACATGTCCGGTTTTCCCAGCCAAAAGCTCTCTTGGCCGTTTTCCTAGCAGGAAAACCAGTCGTGTGTACGAGGCTTTAGGGAACATGTATTTTGCTGCTAAATTGTCTCATTGAGGTTCTTCTTCCACTGAGCTCTATAATGGGGCATGTGTCCTCTTGTACCTAAATGGCTAGTAATTTTACTTAGAGGATGCAAGAAAACAAGTCCACATCCTAAGCACTATACAGGGAACTTTGTGTATGCATTTTGTGCTTGTTTTTGCCCCCAAGGGTGACCTCCAGCAGATATGGGCGGTCAGCTGTCACAAGCTTCTTTTTAGAGTTATGCACTCCAAGTGGCGCCTGATCTTTTTTTTTTATGTCTTTATTTAATGCCTATTCATGTACTTGTGTAGTGTCTTGCTACAAGCGATTTCTTCTGAACCCATATTTGAAGCCTATATTTTGAATATTGTGGGAAAAACATAAATAATGAAATAATGGGGGGGGGGGGTAGGGGGGGGGGTTCAAGAAATGAGAGGTTGTGGATTTGAAGTAATTTACCAATTTATTAAACCTTTAAGGCAAAGCTGTGTGCAAAAAAAAAAAAAATGTTGACTTATTTTTTCAAGAGTAAACATTCTTATAGCTTTTAGATCTGTTGTGGCTGCTACTTCCATGAGTAGAGCTCAAAGGCATCTCCCAAACATGTTATATAAAGGATGAATGTTTTTCCATGTGTCCCTCAAAGATGCAGCCTTTAAACCAATGTACAATCAGAACCATTTTAAAGCTCAGGATACTGCCAAACATAGAGATTTAGCTAGCTGCCCAGCCAAATAACTAAAAGAATGCTTAGTCTACCTCCATGGAGTTTGCATGTTCTCCCTGTGCCTGCATGGGTTTCCTCCATGTACTCCGATTTCCTCACAGACTCCAAATATATGCTGGTCGGTTAATTGGCTCCTGTTTAAATTGGCCCTAGTATGTGTAAGTTAGGAACGAATGTACCTATATATTGTACAGTGAATGTACAATATATAGCACTGCATAAATTGATGGCGCTATGTAAGTACCTGTAATAAATAAATAAGTAAATATAACGTCTATCTCCAGAAAATGCTACCTTCTTTCTCATCTCTTCCCCTAAAGCCAAATTTTCTGCAGTGAACGTGTCATACTTTTGTCTGAAGTCGTGTGTCTGGATTTTGTCTTTCATACAAACGGCACACAATTGTCGGCCAACAAACCCAAACATAGTGACGTACTATGTGGTTTTTCAACTATTTAGGTCCGAGATAGCCCCCGGGGGACCCCAGAAAACGGCGTTCGGGCCCACACTGTGCAAAAACGAGCTGCACAGTGGAGGTAAGTACGACATGTTTGTTATTAAAAAATAAGTGTCACTTTAACCACTTAAGCCCCAAACCATTTTGCAGCTAAAGGACCAGGCCACTTTTTGCGATCCGCACTGCGTTGCTTTAACTGACAATTGCGCGGTCGTGCAACGTGGCTCCCAAACAAAATTGATGTCCTTTTGTTCCCACAAATAGAGCTTTCTTTTGGCGGTATTTGATCACCTCTGTGGTTTTTATTTTTTGTGCTATAAACAAAAATAGAGCGACAATATCCCCAAAAAATATATAAAAAGACATATTTTTTCCTCAGTTTAGGCCGATACGTATTCTTCTACATATTTTTGGTAAAAAAAATGTATTGGTTTGTGCAAAAGTTATAGCATTTACAAGATAGGGGTTAGTTTTATGGCATTTTTATGGTTTTGTTTTTTTTACCAGTAATGGCGGCAATCAGTGATTTTTTTTTAACGACTGTGACATTATGGCGGACACATCGGACACTTTTGACACATTTTTGGGGACCATTGTCATTTTTACAGCGATCAGTGCTATAAAAATGGCCTGGTTACTGTGAAAATTATTCTGGCAGTGAAACGGTTAACCACTAGGTGGCGCTGTAGGGGTTAAGTGTTCCCTGCATAGTGTTTCTTACTGTAGGAGGGATGGGCTCTGTGTCACATGACACTGATCTCTGCTCCGAGTACACGGAGCCGAGATCAGTGTCATTGTCACTAGTCAGATCAGTGTCATTGTCACTAGTCTATGCCTCCGTGAGACGATCGTGGGGGTTACCCACGATGATCGAGTCCATGGGACCGGTGATCCAACTCATGGGGATGGCGGCAGGGTCGCGAGCGTGCCCACATAAACAGGCATTTAAAGGGGACGTACAGGTACGTCGATATGCCTGTCCGTGCCATTCTGCCCACGTATATATACAGGGGCTGGTCCTTAAGTGGTTTACTCACCTCTCAGTTATTCAGCACTGGCTGACGTAAATATCTTCTGTGACAGAAGTCAGTATAGCAAGCAATATTGCACTGAGCATTTAAATAAATATAATTACACAATAAATAAAAGAAGTCAAACTGACTTTGCTGTGTTGTCCTTCACATGAAACTCACTAAGGAAATAAAGTAAATGCTGCTTAGAGAAGAGATAAATGTTCTTGAAATAGCCATGACATTAACTCAGCAAAGATAATGGAAATACTGTCAAATGATGCATTGGTGGCTGATCTGCACACATGCTTTCCTTGTCTTGTTAGTACGGTCACATGATATTTAGTGATGTTCTCATGTAGCTAACTGGCTATGGGGATCTCTTGGTTTAAATGATAATTCCTTGGATGAGTAAATACTGTAACCTTGTTACAAAGCTGTTTTCATATGGGATTTTTATGTTGTAAATTGTTAAGGAAAGTGTTTATTTTCTCCTCTGGAATTTGCCACAAATGATGACACTTGATGACAAGACACAAAATGGTACAATAACCACTTTCTGACAGTTAAAAATAACCTGTTATAAGTATACTAAGGCAGAGAATATGGCACACATAATACTTTAATGTAATCCTGTACCTAGATACCTAGATCAGGCCACTACAGTATCCCCCAATAGAAGTCCATTTTGGATGAAATGTGTCAGGCCAGGTTATACCTTATCCCCATATTGCTTTTTTACCATACTGATCACTCTTATCTCTTTTTTTATGTCGGTTTTTATGAATAAAACCTAACTTTTTGACCTGCACTATTGGAAGTCCTTCCATTTTTTTGGTTTCTTCCATGTGCTGTCTTGAGTTTTGGTTAGGTGTCCATTTTGCCATCGACACCCCAGGGGGGTAATTAATGCTCAGTATTTACTGAGTATTTTTTGGAGTATCCTTGAGTTGTTTGGTTGCTGGAGCCCCTCAGAATATCTGTGGCAGATTGAGCACCGGTCGTGCACAACCAGGTCCAGTTGTCTTCATCTCTGGCTTCTTCCATTGGGACTCGCACATGAACGGTTGGAGTTCCATTGGTTCCTCTGGATATCCTGTTGACCCATCCATTGGGAACCTATAAGCCTGATTGACCCTCTGTCGCTGACAGGTGGGTCCAACATCTCTGGTAAGAGTGTTTAAGAAACATCACTTTTATTCAGAAGATATACTCTGTGTCACCTGTCAACCCTGGCAATATCTTTTATTATTGGATTCCTGTATCATTTGTGATGGACATTGCTACATATTTTTACTAGTCTTTGTTCATGGTTTATTCACTGTTGTGACAATTCATCACACCCTTTTGGGTTTGCAACATTAGTTATTTGTATTAATTTCACTCTTTATTATTTAGCGCTGCATATTTAACTTCACTTGTATTAGAATTTGGTCACATTCTTGTGTAGCTGCTTCATTTTCATGTCCCTTTTCTTTTATATAGCACAATAATTCACTCTATTCAATACAGTATTATATATTCTGAAAAGGCTGTAAAAGAACTTTACAATAAATCCTAATTAATCTCTGTATCAATAAACATTGTGAAGATATTAATTTTCAAACTTCTCAACACAAGCATTGTGTTTTTCCATGAGAGCAGATCTTGGCAGGTGGCCAGCCCTTTAATGCAAACATACAGCAGGTGGTACTAAGCTTTTGGGCCGGGTCCACACTGGTACGACACAACAGTCATACTACTTTGGATCTGACTTTGCCCTGTTACTTGAAGTCCAACATGCGTCAGACTTCAATGAACAGGAATCTGACTTTGATCCCCGACAATACCAAGCACTGTGTCTGGTATGAATCTTGAGGGGGAACTTTACGCCAAATAAAAAAAAAATGGCACCTGGTCCTGACTCTTCTTGCTAGTAGGGGCATGATGTCACATGCACGCCCCGCCCCCTGCTACTCGCGGTTCCAGAGTCCTGGCTCTCCTAATCTTGCAGGTTCTGCCCCTTCAGTTGTGCCCTCATTCAAGGTATGTGGGCCACATGTTAGCTAGTGTTTACTAATGGGCATATTTATATTGTGCACACTGCTGGGCATATTTTTTTATGTTAAGGGGCACTCTGATGGACACATTTTTATTTTAAGGGGCACTCTGATGAACACATTTTATTTTAAGGGGCACGCTGATGGGTATATTTTTAATGTGCACACTGATGGGCATATTTTGTTAAGGGGCACACTGATGGACACATTTTGTTGTGCCCATCAGAGTGCCCCTTAACATAAAATGTGCCCATCAGTGTGCACATTAAAAATCTACCCATGAGCGTGCCCCTTAAAATAAAATGTGTCCATCAGAGTGCCCCTTAAAATAACAGGTGCCCATCAGCGTGACCCTTATTTTATGTTAAAGGGCACGCTGATGGGCACATTTTATGTTAAGGGACACTCTGATGGGCATATTTTATTTTAAGAGAAACTCTGATGGGGAGAGTTTTAAAGGGCATTAGGGTGCCCCTTAATATAAAATGCGCCCATCAGGGTACCCCTTAACATAAAATCTGCCCATTAAAGTGTCCCTTAACATAAAATGTGTCCATCAGTGTGACCCTTATTTTATGGTAAGGGGGACTCTGATGGGGACATCTGATGTAAGGAGGCACTCTGACGGGAATGCCTGATGTAAATTAGTGCTGTGATGGGGACCCCTGATTTGAAGGAGCGCTGTGATGGGGACACCTGATGTAAAGAAGCACTGCGATGGAGACACCTGATTTAAAGGAACGCTGTGATGGAGACACCTGATGTAAAGGAGCACTGTGATGGGGACACCTGATGTAAAGGGGCACTGTGATGGGGACACCTGATGTAAAGGGGCGCTGTGATGGATGGGGACACCTGATGTAAAGGGGCTCTGTGATGGGGACACCTGTTGTAAAGGGGCGCTCTGACGGGGACACCTAATGTAAAGGGGTGCTGTGATGGGGACACCTAATGTAAAGGGGCGCTGTGATGGGGACACCTGCTGTAAAAAAGCACTGTGATGGGGACAAATGGGGACTTGAAGTTCGGACCTTGGCCCAAAGAACATTTTAGTGACCGGACCTCCTTGATTTTTTTTTTTTTTTTTTACTTTCAATATTTTTTTATTGATAAACATCAAAAATATATAGACAAAGGTGCAGGCAAGACTCATACAAAAAATCGTACAACGTAAAATGCACAACACACAAAAATGATCGTAGTGAACTAAATTTTCCATCGTTCACTACGGTCAATTTTTTCCACATTACATTTTTATTGAGGATTTTACATAACAATACAATTGGGTCAATTCCGTCAAGCGGAACAACATTGTAGGTGATGAAACCAGTTAATATCAAAAACAAATATGGTGGTCAGACAACGCCATGTCATTTCAACAAGTTATAACAGTGTTCTATTATCTACAGCAGTTCTAGGTGGCAACAGAGGAGCCGGCCCGAGTGTCTTTGGTATGTATTCTAGAGGCGGACCGTCTCTAGCTCCAGACACCCCCATCTGGGTTCACGACTGTGTCCCGAGCCCAAGACGGTCCCCCCCAAGTTCTAATGTGTCCTAGAAATCTCATGGTAGGGCAAGCGGGGTCATACAATTCCTATCGTACCAGGATGTCCATAGGTACCATTTTTTAGCTGCATCATATGTGTGCTTATCCCTGAGTGCTAGCGTTGCCTCCTTGAATTTTAATTCAAGACCCCCTGTCCTAGGTATTAAATGCTCACCTTGGAGCATGTGACTTAGCAATTATGCTCAGTCAGTACAAGCTTGTGACCCACCCCTGGGTTGTATAATGGTAACAGGATCCTGGGCTTCCCATGCAGTATCTCGGAAATAATAGGGGATAAAAAGCCTTGATAGTGTGATATCACTTTAAACATTTTTTTTTTAAACAAATAAGAGCAACCCCCCAGTGGGGTACTTACATGTCCCAGGTGCCTTAGTGCACCACTCTGTGTACGGTATGAAATATTAAAGTGGCTGGTTTTGGAATGTTTTCTCCTAAGCAGGTAGACTGGCTGTTGTGTCATCCTGGCCCCTCCCCTACACGTTGTTTAAGGCTCTTTTAGGCTTGGTTCACACTGGTGTTATGCAAGAACTAGGGTTACCACATCACCCCTTTAAACCCAAACACATATGAATTACACATGTTCTGTGGCCGATTAAGATGGTAATTAAACTCACTTGGTGCCTTATCTGCATTAAATTAGTCTCAGAACTTGTGTAATTCAGATGTGTTCGGGTTTAAAAGGATGAGGTGGCAACCGTAGCGAGAAGACGTGCAAATCCAGCATGGATTCCTACATCGCACCGACTCCCTGGCCGTCCACACTGCCATATGCAAACCGCTGCAGGTGTTAATACAAAGTTGATGACACCCCCAGATCAGTTTGGATATCGCAGAGCAAACTGTCAGTGGGTGTAAACACCCATGCGTTTGGACTCTGGTGCAGAACAAAGATAGGGTCCTGCATGACTGGTCTCTGAATGCTATGCAAATTCAGCCATACAATCTGTATGGGTGAATTTGTATCGCACAGACATTGCATGTGATTTGCACTGCAGTGCGGTGCAAATCACATATGAGGTTGCACAGTGCACTAATGTGAACCAAGCATTGCTGCTTATTCAGAATATGTAAAAAGGTTAGTGTTCATAGTCTACACACAGGTGCACTTTAACTCATTTAACCAGTTCTGGACCGCCCACCACACATTTACTGCCGTCCAGAATGCGCAAAACAATGTACCTGTAATTTGTGTCTTCTTCCGGGTCTAGGACGCGTGCACGTTGCTAGCGACCCTATCCTGCTGTGATTGGACACAGTGGGAGCCATAAAAATGTTCCATAGTTTGTAAACGCAATAACTTTTGCGCAAACCAATCAATATACACTTATTGGATTTTTTTACCAAAACATGTAGTAGAATACATATTGGCCTAAATTGATGAAGAAATTAAATTTTTTTTATTTGGTATGTTTTATAGAAGAAAGTAAAATTTTTATTATTTCCATACTGTCGGTCTTTTTTATTTACAGCGCAAAAAATTAAAACTGCAGAGGTGATCAAATGGAAAAAATGTGGTGTAAAACTGCGCTAATAAAATAAGACCGTAATTTCGGATAAGTGAATGTTGCTGTGATGCAAAATGTTAAGCTTCGATTCGCTGCGCAATATAAACAGTGAACAAAATTTGAAAAGGAAAAGAATCGCGCTAGAACCTCATAAACGATGTGCATTAATAATATGACAATTAACAAATAAACATTCTCATATGTTAATAAAAAGAAAAAACACTCATTGTTTCCCTAAAACATATAAAAATCTATATGTCACGTGATATAGTGAATGAGTCACCCATGTGAGAAAGTCCTAAATGGTGTAGTCTTGTGTGATATGCATATGGTATTGATGATAGGTGACAATCCAACCAATGGAGGCCTCCACCGAAAGAGCACACAGATCTGCTTACCAGATCCTGATGGTCCCTTAATTACAGGGGACCCCAGGTCGCATATAAGATAATGCAAACTGCTGGGCTTAACGGTATACAGGCAGCCTGGTGTAGGTCATCTCCTCATTCCATTTCTCCAAATGATGGTAATCACATGTACATGAAAAGAGACAAAGGAATGCCTCGATCGTTTAAAACCCTTTACATTTTATTAATAAATAATCATATGTGTTAAAAACTCACACTTTTGCAGTAGAAAAACAGCCTTAAGTCTGCTTTCCCGGCTGGATACATGCAGACAGACCTGTGAGGCCTCGTACACACGAGCAGACAGATTTGTTCAAATCTGTCTGTCCGACAGATTTGAACAAATCTGTCTGCTGGGATTTTGGTTTGCTCGCGTGTACACACGAGCAAACCAAAATCCCAGCCAGCAGACGGCGCGCTGAGGTGTCGTTGACATGGCGGTGACGTTGACCCCGCCACGTCACCGCACCAGCAAGTAAAACACTTCCGCGCATGTGCCGAATCCATTCGGCGGCGGTGCGGGACGACATGTCTGCTGGTAAGTGTACTAACCAGCAGACATGTCGGGCGGACGGATTCCCACCTGATAGATTTCAAAGCATGCTTTGAAATCTGTCGGGTGGCCAAATCCGTCGGCTCGGCCGTACACACGATCAAATCTGTCTGCTGAAACGGTCCAGCAGACCGTTTCCAGCGGACAGATTTGATCGTGTGTACGAGGCCTCAGTGTAGGAATATTGGAGCAGTCCAGGGGGTGATGCCAGTGTGCCGCTCGTTCCGCCCAACTAGTTTTGTGAAATAATCACTTCATCAAGGGGCCTCCATTGCTTGGATTGTCATCTATCATCAATACCTTATGTATATCACACAAGACTACACCATTTAGGACTTTCTCACATGGGTGAAGGAGGATCTGAATTTCTTTCTTCTTCTTCTCTGGTCACAGATTTTTTGCACACAGACTCTCTGTTGTTTTTTTTTGATCATTTGATCTATGAGCCCTCTTTTTTTGGAAAGCAATCCGGCTTCTAACCTATGAGGACTCATTCACTATATCACGTGACATATTGATTTTTATATGTTTTTGGGAAACAATGAGTGTTTTTTCTTTTTATTAACATATGAGCATGTTTATTTGTTAATTGTCGGTGACAGTTGAAGTGATGTGACAGATTTGTTAGATTCGGTAATCTTTTTTTTAAGACATCTGCAGGGGGTTATGCACTGGGAGGAGACTGCAATGCAGGAGAGTGGATGGTACCCTGGTAGAATACCCCCGTGATGTGCAGGAACAGTCAAGATGGCAGCTGTCACAGGGCCTCAGGAGTCCGCGGTCGGTGCTGACAGGCAGGTTCAGTCAAGCAGCCATTTATATTCTTATAATGGGGTGAAGAGATGGGTTGCAGGACCTTGTGCTGGAATCTGGGGTGGATGAGGCCCAGAATGGAGCAGCAAAATGGAGGCCAGTAAGATAGCTGAGGTCGCAAGGCCCCAGGAGTCAGCAGTAATTTTGGACAGGCAAGTTTAGCCAGGCAGAACCCTATACTGCTGCAGTGGAATAACAGATGTGGATGAACTGCCAGGGGAGATTTGGAGGCTTACCAAGCTTTTTTTCAGCAAGGATGGCGATGGATTAGGATTAGGATAGCCAGGCCGTGGCCAGATAAACACTGTCAAATTGGGCAGCCGTTCACAAAAAATATTGTCTGGGGCTGGAGCAGGGGATGTGGATTGACTTCCAGAGGAGATCTAGAGGCTCACCAGGCTATCTTCAGCAAGAATGGCGATTAGAATCAGGAAGGTCGGGCCACGTTATATGGAGCCCAACATGGCTGGATTAACATTGTCAAATCGAACCGCCATTCCAAAAAAATATTTGGCTTGGGCTGGAGCAGGGGATGTGGAGGAACTTCCAGGGGAGGTTTGGAGGCTCACCCAGCAAGGATGGCCATGGATTAGAATCAGGATTACTGGAGCTTCTCTCAGACATGTCTGCTGTGGCTCACATTCGGACAAGCCCCCCAAAGAATATTTAATTACAGATCATCACAAGCTAGACCTTTGGTTGAGAATTCATTTGGTATCATGGCCAACAGATTTAGAATCTTCAATACTGCTATCAATGTCTCTCCTGATAACATTGATACAATTGTGCACAGTTGCTGTGTGCTGCACAATTTCCTGTGTTGCATTACCTCCTCATATATGCTACAGGCCATGCTCAATGGGGAAGACACTGTGGCAGGTAATGTGATTCTTGGTGATTGACGAAGTGACACTGAGGCACTGGTGGATCTAGGCCATGCACACCCCTACCTCTCCAGTCAAATTGCATGCCAAAATCTGGTGGAATATATGCAATACTTTGCTGGGCCTGGTGCTGTAAATTGGCATAATAATAAGCAGTGTATGCTGCTGCTCATTTTTTGTCAGGTTATACCAAAGCCATCTATCTGAATAATCACTTATCCAGTACGTGTACATAGATGTTTTTTTGTTATGAAATTTAAGATACATGTAAAATGAACATTGACAATCCAAAAAGTGTTTATGTATTTTTCTATATATTAAAAAAAAAATCCACATGGTAGAAATAAAAAGCATTTTATGCAATCTACCTGCCTATCTGTAAGTTCCTCTGGTGTCCTTTCTTCTGTGTCTGGTGAATTGTGATCTATGGCTAAAATGGATACTTATGGTCTAGCATCATCTTGGTCAGTGAGAAAGCGAAGACTTTCAAAATGCCTTATAATTAATTTTCTCCAGCTCCTGATCTTTTAGAGTCATAGATTTTGTTTAATTCTTTTTCGAACATGGTTCTCAGATTTTTTTTTTCCATTTGACATAAGTAACATCAGCTTTAGCATAAACAGGAGTGCTAATTTCAGCCAATTCCAGATGTTAGAACACTCTTGTGTTGGAGCAGACCAATCGTCTGGTGAGTATCTGCCCCTATCCTGATCAAGTCTATGTAGTTTGGTGCATGCACAAGAAGAACCACACTGAAAACCATGCTCAGATGTGTGGTACTTCCTTTTTTTGCTTCCAGATACATGGGGTTTTATAGGTGAGTGACTAATGCCATGTGCATATGTATCATTAGCATAATGTTAGCTAGGTATTTGTAGCTAGTGATTGGTCATGTCCATGTAAGGTAAACTTCCTCCGGGATCTTTGCTTCACCAAGTTGGCCGTATTCCTGGATGGAGGTGCCATCTTACTCACACATTCTTCACTCGATGGGAGGGGGGGCTGTTGAAGAGGCTGTAACCCTTAAATCACCTGTTGTTGTGAAGAAGAGAGCTGACTGGCATGCAGGCTGAGCCAGGGATGCAAAGAGTTAATGATAAGAGTCTGCTGCTGTATTGAAACATGATAAGTCACAAGGGCAGTGAGAGAAGCTGCTAGTGGTCAGTTTTTGGTAAGGAATAAGAAAGCAGTTTTTTTTTATACAACAATATATAGACTTTGTAAGCATAGAAAAAATGTATTAAAATGGGCATTTTACCTGATCCATCACAGTCTCCCCTTAAAATTACTATTTTATTCTGTACCTAATCATCCTAACTCATCTGTCCGTATGTGCCTTGGAACTCTTTTGTGCCGTACATTAGACAGGTGATGACTTTTCCATCACCCCCCTTGACACAGACTTTGCACATTAGGAAGTCAAATGCTGTCCCTAATGGCATTGTAATTCACACAGAGGGACTGCAATGGAGTGTAAGGTTTCTCATCTGCCTCATAAAAAATCTCCTTTTTTTTTTAAATTCTTTATTTTCTTAAATTTCTTAACATTGTTTCAAATAATCATACATATCTTCATTCCACATTTGTATTACATTTCATTAATTGTATGCATCTTATTACAGCTTGATTTCGTATAGTCTCCACATTCCCTTTCTTCCCCACCCTACGTAAAAAAAAAGGGGTTCCCCGCCCTTAGCCACATCCACTTTCCTCCCCCCTATCCCCGGTCGCCACTTTCCATCGCTCATCTGCCATAATCTTTCCCTATACATCATGTAGGGGGCCCATGTCTTATGGTACCTCCCATCTTGATCTGTCATTGACAGAGTAAGATTCTCCATTTGTTGGATTTCTGCGATTCTCGCAAGCCATTGCGCTTTTGATGGGGGACTTTCACTTTTCCTCGAGACAGGAATACATGCCCTTACTGCCACCAACAAATGTCTCAGTATAGATTTTTTAATTAAATTGTTTTATCTACCATCCTCCAAAACTCCTTAATTTTTTCGCATTCCCAGAAAATGTGCAGTATAGTTCCTTCAGCTTCCTTACATCTCCAACACAAGGGGTGCTATTTTCCACAGTTTTTTTTCCCACTAACTTCTTCAGACAAGGTAATATTCAACAAACTATCAGAGTATAATCAAAATAATCAAAACAGCTATACCTATTTGAGCTAAAATCTTTTTCCACCCGCTCATCCAGCTAAAATATTGGTCCCATGGGTCTGCGATACCCAAATTCTACAACCAAGTCTAGGGGCTGAACCAAACAAAATCTCATAGGGGGATAGGGAGTGTTCTCCCTTAGGTGTGTATCTGATGCTGAATAGGGCAATGGGCAGACTGAAAGGGGAACAAGGATTTCACCAAATGTCTTTGTGGTGTCTTCTCCGTGCGGCCTGGGTTACATTTGGTGCAGATAGTGCATTATCTGCAGAAGTTGTTGGTCAGTGGAGTGATTCCTGGTGCTACACGGTACTTGTTGATAAGAGAGTTCATAAGAATCTTTGACAAGAGGGCAGCTCCATGTGGCCATTGCACCACGGCTGGGTACATACTCCTGGGTAGACCCCTGGGAGCTCCCCTCCACTTCCATTTTTTTTTTCTCATCCGGACTTGTTGCTTTCTGTAGTGCCTTCAGATAAACTCTGTCCACTGGGAAAGTCTGTAGGGTAAGCACGGGGTGGTCTTCTTCTACCACCTAGCTTTTCACTTCATATGGACCGCTGGCTGTTTGTTTGGCAGCTGAATCGGCTAGATGTTTGCCACAGGCTTCCTTCTTCTTTAGTTTTTCTGTGTGCTTTTACTTTCAGAATAGCCACTTGGGTTGGGAGAAGCAAGGCGTCCATTAGATCTTTGATAGCTGAGCTGTGTTTCACAGGTAACAATTTTCAGGTCTGGATTCTGCAAGGGTATTTCACAATTGTCAGGTCTGGATTCTGCAGGGGTTTTTCATAATTGTCAGGTCTGGATTCTGCAGGGGTATTTCACTCACAGTGGGGTACTCACTCCAGCCACATTAGTTCGAAGAAGTCAGAACTCGGCTCCTCCTCCATTCCCTCCTCGGGAAGTGGAAGGAGGGTGGATGGTTCAATGTTTGACAATACAATAAAGTAATGTTGTCTGGCATAATGAGTATGGCAGCAATGTCTTTGGAGCAAGCAGAACGAGGCAGTGTCTGAGGACCAAGTCCGACGTTTTGTCAAACTTTGTGCAGAAAATACAGCTCGCAGACACAATGAGCTTGAACATTTTTTCATAGTCTGGGATCCCTGGGGCGTTGGTACTGTGGCTGCGGTTGTTGGTGGTGGTATTGACCTTCTCCGTTTCAGGCCTGGGCTGGGGGCATAAACCTTGGGTACTTGGGTTTGCACTGCATGGTGGAGGGAACTGTCTGAGGTGATGCCTTTTTTGATCGACTCCTTAAGGGCCTGTCATGAAGGGTGAAGACAAATCTGAAAAAACTTGTATCTGCCGAGTATAAAACTTCTCCATTGACTCTGTTTTGTCTTGGGTGACATCTCGGATACTATTGGCTTGGTCGGCCAGTCTTTCCCTTGCCCATTCACACAATTGTTCACAGAAATCCACACCTGAAGTAAAGGTATTGTCATTGACAATCCTTGCATCCAGGAAACACTTCTCCATGATTGGCCAGTAGGCATCTCCTGCCTTTATTTCACATAGGCTAACTAGATCTCACCATGCTGCTGAATAAGTCTTTGGATCTGCGCTACCCATCGATAAAAGGGCATGGGCTGTTTTTCTGGGTCTGGTAGGGTTGTCACTAGGGTAGATACCTGGGAGGGGTTAAAAGTGACATACATCACTGGTGCATTGATTGCTGGCCTAAGATGCATGTGGCATTGGTTGGGCCGATGGTTCGTTGTTCAAGGTAATCAACTCCCCATCATAGGAAAAGTGTGGCATGGAGTCTGATAGGGATGCCAGAGTGTAATGATATGAATGCAGGCTCCCGCTTGGTCCTGCTGCTGCGTCAGAGAGCACCGGGACTCCCCCGGCTGGGGCGGTGGCGTTTGGAGCATTAGGGGAGGTATGTAGTAAGTATTGTTTGGTTTTTTTAACAATAGTATTTATTGATTTTTCACAAATTATAGAACATACAAAGCAAGGTATATACCAGTTTTTCGTCAAGAGTTTGTATGCAATACACCAAAATAGTAAACAAAGTAGATCAAAAAGGTAGTACAGGTGGAGCACAAAAGTAAGGTTAGTGCATATGGAAAATGAATCATACAGACAGGTCCTACTGTGATAGTGATATGTAAAATTCTGTCAACCTGAATGAATGAATGAATGAATGAATGAAAACTTATATAGCGCGGCACATGCGAACTAAATCGCCTCTGGGCGGTAGTCCCAGCAACCAGGTTCACAGAAATAATGCTGCTCTAGACCAACGTGACCATGCTCGCCACACTGCATGGGCTTCTCCGAGATGACCCCTGCTGGAAGCCAAGGTTAGCTCATAGTTATAGTGCAGATTTACCAACTCAATAGTGCTTTCTATCGTCGGGGGTTTAGTAGATTTCCAGAGTCTGGTTATGCTCAGCCGAGCTGCCAGAAGGATGTTGGTGGCTACCACTCTCATGTCAATGGGGACCAAGTCTAAGTTCACATTAAGCAGTGCCAGGGTTGAAGATGTCGGTATAGGTCTACCAGTAACATCTGGCAGAATATTGAAGATGGTGGACCAGTATGGTGTAAAGAGCGGACAGGACCAAAGTATGTGCAAGATATCTCCTTTATCCTTTGCGCATCTCCAGCATGTATCGGGGATATTTTTACCAAATTTAGCTATTTTAGCTGGCGTGAGGTACCAACGTAGGGAGATTTTTAATGTGATTTCCCACAGCATCGCGTTTCGGGTAGCTTTGCGAATGGATCGAAGTGCGGACTGCCATTGTGCTTCAGTAATTGTTTGGCCTGTGTCTACGTCCCATTGGCCATGTGGTTTGGCTTTGGAAAATATCTGTTTTTGGCTGAAGCTGTTGTAAAAAAGGGAAATCCCTTTCTTTTTCGAGGAGGGGTCGGTCAGAAAGGACCATACTCTAGAAGGAATAAAGTAGCGCGGCTTAGACATTTTAGATATGCAGTGTTTAATCCTGATGTACGTAAAGAGTTCTGTTTGGTTAAGGTGGAACTTTGCTTGTATCTGCGGGAACGTAAGTAATTTATCTCCCCTAAGTACGTCTTGAATGTCGTGGATGCCATTGGCTTTCCAGTGAGTTAACCCAAGGTCTTCAGTGCAATGTGTCAGACTGTTCAATGATAGAGGAGGGTGGAATGGTTGAGGGTGAAGTTCACCCTGTTGAACCAGAAATTTCCAAGCTGACGCTGAGGCTCTCATTGTGGGAGGGAGTGAGTTGGAAACTAGTGTACCATGTGGGACTCCCAGAATCCAGTCACGAAGGTTATTGTTTTTGATCAATGTGGATTCCAGCTGCCCCCATAGGGTAAGGGGGAGCGGCTGGAACCAATCCCTAAGCTGAGTGAGAATTGAGGCCCAGTAGTATTCTTTAAAATCTATGGACCCTGCACCTCCCGCAGATTTGTATTTAGTGAGAAGATGTTTTGCGCAGCGGGGCTTTTTACTTTGCCACAGCAGTTTGTTCAGGGTAGTTTGTAGAGAATGGAAGTAAGACATTGGGATAGGGATAGGGAGTGTCCTGAACAAAAATAGTAATTGAGGCAGGTGCATCATTTTTAATGCTGCGAGCCTGCCAGACCAAGAAAGTTCATGCTTGGCTAGGGTAGCAGTGTCTTTCTGGAGTGTGTCGAGGAAGGGCTTTAAGTTACTTTTAAATACGTTTTTGGTGGAGCTTGTGAGTTGGACTCCCAGGTAGGATATCTCGTGATCCGCCCATTTGTATGGAAATTGGGTTTGCAATAGGTTCCTGGTAGTGGCGTCTAGACCTAAGTTAAGTATATATGATTTGTTGGCATTTACTTTATAGTATGACACCTCACTGAACCACTGGAGGGTCTTTTGTGCTTCCCGAAGTGAAGTTGTCGGGTCAGTCAGCATAAGTATGACGTCGTCTGCGAATAGGCTAATCTTGTGAGAGGTGGGGCCTATTTGGAATCCTGAAATGTACGGTTTTGCCTAATGTGTTCCGCAAGGGGTTCTAAAAGTAAATTAAAAATCAGTGGCGACATCGGGCATCCTTGCCTGGTGCCGTTTGTTATGTTGAATGGTTGGGAGATCATGTCAGCAGAGAACACTTGTGCAGACGGGGAAGTATAAAGAGCAAGTAATGCGTTTAGTATGTGTCCCTGGAACCCGAACTTTTGGAGGACTTTCCGTAAATAGCCCCAATGGATTCTATCGAACGCCTTCTCTGCGCAAGGCTCTGCGTCTAAGGCCAGGAGCAGAGAAGGCGTTCCACTAGATTTGGCATAATGCAGAATATCGATCACTCATCTCGTGGCATCCGACGCTTGCCTGCCAGTCGTGAAGCCATATTGGTTCCTGTGGATCAGTGTTGGCATGACGTTAATAAGCCTTGTGGAAATCGTTTTCGCGTATATTTTTAGATCGAGGTTGAGAAGTGATATTGGGCGGAAGTTTTGGGGTGTTGTCGGGTCCTTTCCCGGTTTGGGCAGAGTGACAACTAGTGCTTGCAGGGATTCTTTAGGGAATGTGGAGGAGGCAGCCGCGGTATTGAATACTGCGGTGAGTGTGGGCGCTAGGTGTTGGGCAAAGTGCTTAAAATATTCCCCGGTGAGCCCATCCGGGCCCGAGGATTTACCTAAAGGTAAAGATTTAATGGTTGCAAGGATTTCTGGGATGGTAAAGGGTTCATTTAGCCTGGCCAATTGGTCTACTGATAGGGAGGGAAGACATACGTGGTTGAGGAAACTGTCTATGTCTGTCAGGGAAGGTTGAGGGGTGTCTTGGTCATTACATAAGTTGTAGAGGTCTCCATAGTACGTGCTGAATGCGTCAGCGATTGCTTGGAAATTTTTAAGTTGTGCATTTGCATGCGGATAAAAGATATGGTCAATCCTATTTTTAGTTCTCCTCCCCTTAATACGTTGTGCCAAAACTTTACCAGCTTTGTTGGATGTGGAGTAAGAAAATGCTTTCAATTTTCTTTGGATATGTTCAAAGGATTGTAGAAGAAGGAGTCTCAGCTCCTGTCTTAGGGAAAGTATATGAGCAGCTCTAGTCGGGTCAGGGTTGGATTTATTAAGGCGCTCGGAAGTATCTATTTGCGACACCGGAGTATCTATTTTCATTGATCTGACCTTTTTGTGGGCAGAGCTCATTTTAATCAAAATTCCTCTAATAAATGCCTTATGTGCATTCCACACAACGCCTGGATCGGGCACAGAACCCGTATTAGTGTCAAAATTTTCTTTCAGATGGTCGGAAATTTGCGATGAGAATGAAGGGTGTTGCAAAATGTAGTTGTTAGCTCTCCAGATAAACGCAGGTCTTACGTTTTGAGAGTCAGAAATGGTGATGGTAAGAGGGGCATGGTCCGACCAGGTCATGGTGTGGATTACAGATGCGCTAATGGATTGCAGAAGCCACTTGTCGGTGAGAAATAAGTCAATGTGCGAGTACGTCTTGTGGAGGGGAGAGAAGTACGTGTAATCACGTTCAGAGCCGTGAGAGCATCTCCAAACGTCAAACAGATCATGCGAGGCGATAAAGGTTTTTAGAGGGGACTCCCTGCGTTTAGAAGCAGTGGTGGAGTCTAAGGCCTTGTACAGACGATTAAATGTGTCTGTTTAAATCGGTCGGACCAACCGATTTGAACAGATCTGTCTGCTGGGATTTTGGTTTGCTCGCGTGTACACACAAGCAAACCAAAATCCCCGCCAGCAGACAGTGCGCTGACGTGTCGGTGACGTGGTGGTGACGTTGACGCCGCCATGTCACCGCACCAGGAAGTAAAACACTTCAGCGCATGCTTCGAAACCATTCGGCGCGTGTGGGAGAAGACATGTCTGCTGGTTAGCGTACTAACCAGCAGACATGTCGGGCGGACGGGTTCCCAGCCGACAGATTTCAAAGCATGCTTTGAAATCTGTCGGGTGGCCAAATCCGTCTGTTTGCCCGTACACACGATCGAATATGTCTGCTGAAACGGTCTAGCAGACCGTTTCCAGCAGACAGATTTGATCGTGTGTACGAGGCCTAAGAGGACTTCCGGGACCGGATTGAATTCCCCGCATATAATGAGGCGTCCTTGTTTAATGGGGTGCACGATGTTCATCACTTTTCTGAGAAAGCTGATCTGTTTGACGTTGGGAGCGTAAATGTTAACCAATCTACTCCATTTACAGTACATACAAGTATAACATAGCGTCCATCCGTGTCTATCTCTACACGCTTCAGAAGGAATTTAATAGTATCCCTGATTGCTATGAGTGCTCCCCTTTTCTTGGAGGTGAAGGGAGCCGAAAAAATGTGGGGGAAGTGCCTGTTAGTACAGGTAGGTGCACCGGTAGAAATAAAATGCGTTTCCTGGACACACAGTATATCACATTTTAGGTCTAATGCAGTTCTCCATAGAGAGTGTCTTTTTGCCAGGTGGTTCAGTTCATTGGCGTTAAGGGACAATATTTTAACCGCCATTGTGAATTGAGAGTGAGCGACAAAAGGAAGAGAAAGTCACTTACGGTTCGAAGAAAGGACTGAGCGTAACTGTGCAAGGAGGACAACGTCACCTGTTAGGATGTTGTCAAGCGTTGATCTTTATCGTGCAGGTCCCTGCACAAGGACGAGTGCACTGTAACAGTAAGTTAGGCGATAATAAAACTGAATAAGCAAAAAAAACAATGGAGTAGAGGGCCTGGTTTCCCAGCTAAACCACTAGGTTGGGGTAATGAATGTCACAGATCAGCCATATCAAAGCTAAAAAAACAAACCAAAAAAAAGAAGAAAAAGAGAACAGGTGAGAAGCTGAGTGCCAGGGAGAGCATCTGTTATGTTGATGTAGAGAAATGCCCTAGATCCCTAGGTCATCTGATCTGGGTCCCCGTCTTGAGCATCAAGATTACGACGTGTAGGTCTGGATCCACGTTGATCTTTCAGGGGTGCTAAATCCTGAGGTTGGTCAGGGAGGATTCCCCAAGAGTGGAGCAGTTGCATCCCCTTTTGCAGGTCTTGAATCGTGTGTGAAGATCCGTTCCTCACTACAATTAAGGTAGCCGGGTATCGCCATTTATACTGGACCTTGTTGTTGTGGAGGCCTTTGGTGATCGGGTTGAGCTGTTCCTTGGCATATTTAGGGAGATCAGCAGGCATTATGGTTTCCAGGACCCCCCTGAGCTTTAAGTTGTTTCTCCTGGATCTGTCCTCTAAATCGGCCAGCTTGGCACTCACCCACTTCTGTTCCGTCTTTATGTCCTCATAAGAGTCTACCAATTCATTCACTGTGGTTGTGCAATCCTCCATGCTGTTTTCCAAGTGAGTGACTCTGTCATCCATTACATGCAGGTCTGTAGTTATTTTAGAGAACATGGAGGACAGATCTGTCATCAAGGAGGTCTGGAGAGAAAGCAGCATGTCTTTTAATGTAGTGTCCACTACCGGTTGCCCTGTTGTGGGGAAGGAGGCCATGGACGATTGTAGGGCCTGATTCACCGGGAGTAGGCCGCAAGCCGGGGCCTCGATTTGCGGAGACCCTCGCGGCAGGCCGCGATCCGTGCGCATCCGCGCTTTCGCTGGGCTGCCTGTCACCGGATTTTCCCCCTGTTTTGAGTGCGGGAGGTGAGGGAGGGCAGAGGGAGTCCCGCTCGCTGGAATCAGCGCCTGGAAGTTCTGAATAGGCGCCTGGCGCCGCGCTCCTGGCGGCACCATTTTGTAGCTGACTGACCTGGGACGGGTAGTGGAAGAAGGCCGTCAGTTTCTGTGCGTGAGGTTCCGTCTTCCGCTTGCTGGACATTGTTCCCAAGTGTCCTCTGGGTCTCAGGTGGCTGGATGGGCAGTAATTGCCTTCGGATTCGGGCTCCAATCGCTCCGGTACTCTTCCCTGGCAGAGGAGCTCTGGATCTAAGCAGCCATCACCAGCGCTGGCAGACCACGCCCCTGTAGTAAGTATTGTTCACTGTCAGGACCAGGTAGAGGGGGGTTACAGGGCCTGTAGGCCTTCCGGTGCTCTGACTAGGTGTACCAAGATGGCCGCCACTGAAAGGAGTCATAGGGAGTCTTTCAGCATCTTTACTGGGTGTACCAAGATGGCTGCTGCTGGAAGGGGTGTGTTGGGCTGGGAGTACGGGCAGCAACAGGGCATTTGATGGCAGGCGGGGTTCAGTGGAGTGACAAGTGTTATAGTCATCATATGGCTATCGTAGCTTTGATTCCTCAACTGCAATTCTGTTACTCCTTCATTTTTTAGTTGTGGAAAGCATAATGTTACAAAAGCGTCTTTACCATCCTTTTCAGAGATGCACAAATTAACTTCTGTGTTTTTTAGAAAGTCCATGCTGCTTTACTATTCATTTATCATCATATCCCTCTTTTTTCTGCTTACGTCTGTTAGGCAATCTGCATTTTCTGGCAAGATGGCCAATCCTGCCACATTTCCTGGTTTATTTTTTGAGAAACAGCTCATTGACCATCATTTTGGGCTACAAAAGCATTCAGTCTTTTTAGCAATCCTCAATAATGAATCTACATCATTCTGTCTCCTTTTATTCATAGTGCAATTCACTTTTTTATGTTCTTTAAACCATTTTAGTTTTATTGCCATTAACCATTTCCTTGTTGATTCCTTAAAACTCATCACATCAGCATTCTTACAGTCTATCTTGAAATCTCCATTCTTTCTCTGTTCCTCTTCTAAAGAAACTTGCCTTTCTCCACTTTCATGTTTACTATCTACTTCTTTAAATCATCAATAACCTTCTGCATATGTCTTCTGGCATGTGGTTCATTGGACTTGTATATCACTCACATTTAAACATCACATGTTATACTAGTAATTTCACAGCTGGTCAAGAGTTAAAATTTTACAGACACTGTCTCTCACACAGGAATTTGTCCTTCGAAAGAGCAGAATTAAAGGGGCTCAAAGGGGGGAGCCGGAAGTCCGTTGGTTCACAACCCAGGACCTTACGTTGGGCGGCAGCTGTATTGGATCAGACCAATCATCTGGTGAGTATCTGCCCTGTTCTGATTAAATCTATGTAGTTTGGTGCATGCACGAGAAGAACCACACTTAAAACCGTGCTCAGATGTGTGTTACTTACTTTATTTGCTACCGGATATATATGGGGTTTTATAGGTGAGCGACTAATGCTGTGAGCATATGTATCATTAGCATAATGTGATCTAGGTGATTGTAGCTCCTGATTGGTCATGTCCATGTAAGGTGAACTTCCTCCAGGATCTGTGCGTTAATCAAGTTGGGTGTAGTCCTGGACAAAGGCGCCATCTTAGTCACGCATTCTTCACTCAATGAGGGGGGGGAGTTGTTGGAGAGGCTATAACACTGAAATCTCTTGTTGCTGTGAAAAAGAGAGCTGGCTGGAATGCAGGCTGAACCAGGGATGCAAAGAGTTAATCATAAGAGTCTCCTGCACTACTGAAACATGATACCTCACATGGGCAGTAAGAGAAGCTGCTAGCGGTCAGTTTTTAGTAAGGAATAAGAAAGCAGTTTTTTTATACAAAAATATATAAACTTTGTCAGCATAGGAAAAATGTATACAAATGGGCATTTTACCTGATCCATCACACTTAGCATGCATACATACTAGCTTTAGCACCAGCTCTATAAATCAGTACAGATCACTACTTATCGATACTTGTCCTTAGAAAATAAATTGAAGAATCGCGAAAGAGCTTGTTTGTGACAACGATCTGTCTACCGAAACAGGAAATGCGTCCCCTTGTGAACTGAGGAATGAGCTCCGCCCTTCTTCTTGATCAGGCACCATTTTGCCCATACCATAAGGAGTGAGGGTCCAGACTCCAGACACAGATATGCTGCGCAGGAAGCAGCAGCACAGCACCAAGAAAGCAACACCTACAGTAAGTGCTTGGAAGAAATGATTACCATGGTCAGAATATTGGAAAGAAAAGACTATAATTTCATATATGCACACTATCCAAAGCCAAACACAAGAAAGGACCAAATCCTGGATAAAGTTGTCCATGCCATCTATACTAAACACGGTGTGTAAAAATCCAAGGACCAGCTTCATAAGCGGTGGCCTGATTTGAAGCTCAGGGAGGTTGATCAGCTTCACAAAATCCACAAAATTATCAATAAACAAATCATTAGCTGTAATAATTAATATTAATATATATCAATGGATGGTTGTATTTGAATTAGAATACATTTTATTACTCTCAATAACCACAGAAGTGCTTATTTTACCTATCTATTTTGTTTTGGCTTATATCTTTTCAAACCATGTGAGGACCAGTTATAAAAATGCAAATACTGAACTGCTGCCTATATTCTATATGTTGTTTTATGGTTTATGGTATTTTATTCCTTCAGTTTATAGTATTTCATTCCTTCTTATTTTAGAAAAAAAAAGTGGTTGTTTCAGAAGCCATTGAAGAACACTCTAACAATGCACATAACGAAGATGACACACTTGAAGATGACAACATAGTTGAACCTGCAGAAGATGTTCTTCAACCAACACACCAAGAAACGTGTTTTGAATTGGGGAAGAGTGTACTACAGCTGGCCATTCCTAATGTCTTCATAGAGCTAAGGAGGCATTGGCACACAAGATTTCTAGCAGCACAAGTATTTAAATCATACATAATGGGCATACACATTTCAATCTCTTTCACAAGCCGTATATATATATATATATATATATATATATATATATATATATACTGTATATATACAGTTGCAATAAAAAAGTATGTGAACCCTTTTGGAATGATATGGATTTCTGCACAAATTGATCATAAAATGTGATCTGGGGGGCGTGGCCTGGTGGGCGACGGAGATGGCAGCACACTAGAGGATCTCCTCCACGCACGCAGCCGTTAGCAGCCCTTCACCCGACCGCAGCGCTCAGATGCCGGGCAGGAAGCTATACCCGTCTCCCCGCTCTCATACCCGCCGCAATTCTGAAGCTTCAGCAGCAAAGAGGATCGCAGACATCTTCACTTCCAAACAGGCACCGTGTAGCAGCCTGACAAGGGCCAAGATGGCGCCGCCGCTGAGTGAGGAGGATTGCAGCGAAGACTCTCAGCCAGCGCTGTTTGACTCCGGCAGGGGTAAGCCCAGATCGCATCAACCCTTGACATTTGCAGATATGTCAGTGATCGCTGCTGACATCAAAGCAGCTTTCTCGGCGGCGATCACTGATCTGAAAACGAGCATGTTGGTGATCAGTGAGAAAATGGCGGCGGCAGAGCATGCTGGCAAACATAGGGACAAGGCAATACGCAGATTAGAGTTGTCTTCAGCGGCTTACTCGCAACTAGAGATGTACAGAACTATTCGCCGGCGAACAATTCGCGGCAAATTTTTGCGCGTTCGCGTTCGCCGATGCGCGCGAACATATGCGATGTTCGATCCGCCTCCTATTATTTATCATTGAGCAAACTTTGACCCTCTATCTCACAGTCAGCAGACACATTCCAGCCAATCGGCAGCATACCCTCCCTCCCTGACCCTCCCACCTCTAGGGCAGCAACCATTTTAGATTCATTTGGAACCTGCATTCTTAGTGAGAGGAGGGACAGTGTTGCTGCTGCTGAATTGATAGGGAAAGAATAGCTAGAGTAGTGTTTTCAGTGTCCTGAACGACTCATCTGATCTCTGCTGTAAGGACAGCACCCCAAAAAGCCCTTTTTAGGGCTGGTAACTCCAAAAAGCCCTTTTTAGGGCTGGTATATCAGTCTGTTTTTTTTCTCTGTAATCTCATTGCAGTTGCCTGCTAGGAAGGCAGCGTGTGTGTGTCAGGATCACAGCGTACACTGTGCCCAGTGCCATCCACCACTCATATATCTTGGTGGCTTTTTTTCTCTGTAATCTCATTGCAGTTGCCTGCTAGGAAGGCAGCGTGTGTGTGTCAGGATCAGAGCGTACACTGTGCCCAGTGCCATCCACCACTCATCTATCTTGGTGGCTTTTTTTTCTCTGTAATCTCATTGCAGTTGCCTGCTAGGAAGGCAGCGTGTGTTTGTCAGGATCACAGAGTACACTGTGCCCAGTGCCATCCACCACCCATCTATCTTGGTGGCACAGTCGATAACATTTAAAAAAAATAATAATAATAATGCAATATAATTGTAGTCAGTTGCCTGTCTGCCAGCGTGTGTCAGGGTACAGCATACACTGTGCCCAGTGCCACCCACCACCCATCTGTCTTGGTGGCACAGTCGATAACATTTAAAAAAAAAAAAAATATTACTGCAATATAATTGTAGTCAGTTGCCTGTCTGCCACCGTGTGTCAGGGTACAGCGTACACTGTGCCCAGTGCCACCCACCACCCATCTGTCTTGGTGGCACAGTCGATAACATTTAAAAAAAAAATTGTTACCCTAACCCTAACCCTATCTGTAACCCTAACCGTAACCCTAACCCTAAGCCTTACACTACCTGATCGATATAACATTATACTTGATGTTTTAGAGCACGTTATTCCAAACAATTTATGAATATTAAGTGATTTATACCCTTTATGGATTAAAAACGGACTCTTCAACAACTACGCAATTTTCCATGGGAGTTTTGCCATGGATCCCCCTCCGGCATGCCACAGTCCAGGTGTTAGTCCCCTTGAAACAACTTTTCCATCATTATTGTGGCTGGAAAGAGTCCCTGTGCGTTTTAAAATTCGCCTGCCCATTGAAGTCTATGGCGGTTCGCCCGGTTCGCGCATTCGCGAACATATGCGCAAGTTCGCAATCACCGTTCGCGAACGCGCAATTTTAGGTTCGCGACATCACTACTCGCAACACTTTATTGAGATGAATAGACACATCGAGGATTTGGACAACAGGGGAAGAAGGTGCAATATAAGAGTAAGAGGGATCCCTGAAAGTGTGGAACATGACCAAATTATGCCCGCGCTTAAAAGGGTCTTTAACAGCCTCCTGGAAAGACAGGAGGATACGGACATTGATTTTGTCAGAGCTCACCGTGCGCTTAGGCCAAGAGGTTCTGACTCTGCCCCGCCAAGGGATATCATTTGCTGCCTGCAAAGCTTTGCCCTTAAAGAGGACATAATGCGTAAGGCGAGGGGGAATGATCAGATCGTCTTTAATGGCGCCACGATAATGCTATTTCAGGACTTGTCTCAGATAACCCTGAAAAACAGACGGCCCCTTGCCCCCTGCTGGAGATATTGCGAGAGAAGGAGCTCCGATACACGTGCCGCTTTCCATTCGCCCTGGCGGTTACACTGAGCGGACACCAGCATGTCCTCCGTACGCCTGCTGACTTGCCGGACTTCTGTGAAGCCTTGGGATTGGAGCTAATCGCCCTGCCGGAGTGGTATGCAGAATTTCTACGCACTCCCTTGGAAAGAAGCCCTCCTCCTTCCCCCCTTTCAACTCCAGACAAGAGATCGACAAAGAGGCCTAAACATAGTCGTGCAGGTGGTTCAAAGATGGATACGCCGCGACAAAAGGCTGGTATCCCTGGACTTCTAGAAGATAGCTGAGCATTTCGTGGAGGGCCCTTTTAGTTCAGTTTCCTCACGGTTGAGCCTCATTCCAGTCTTCAAGTTCCTTCTTGCCTTTGTTCTTAAAGATGTCTGACTTCAGTTTTGTGCTGGGGTTCCCCCCCCTTTCTTTTTTTTATTTTATTTCTTATGTTTTTTTTTTTTGTGTGCTCCTGACCTGCGGAGTTTGGACTGGCCCCTGTTTTCCACTACTCTCATTGGTCCTTTGGGGGATTGCCTCGCAGCCCTACGGATTGCCCCCCATTACTTTTGGAATATATTTTTGTTCTAAATGTTTTCCACAGGCGGCAGATCAGGGAGGCCGGACGTAATTCACTCTCTCTTCCTTTTGTTTTGTTTTTTTGTTTTACAGTACTTGACTCCCTGACCCTTTTGCCTTTGCAAGGTGTGTGCTGGCTGTCCAATTCACACGGCTGAGGCATGGTATTTGGCTAACATCTGCACGGAGTGACTTGCTATAGTGGCCACTAGGGGGTTTATGTACATTGGGCCAGATTCACGTACATCGGCGCATTTTTGGACCGGCGTAGTGCAACTCCTTTAAGTTAGACCGGCTTAATTTCGAGGCGCAAGTGCCGTATCCTCGTAGTATTTTCGGCCAATTTTGCACCGGTGCAATGTAAATTCCGAGGCGTAAGGCGGTGTAATTCAAAGTGGGAAGGACGTGGGCGTGTTCCATTGAAATGACCCCATGCAAATGAAGGGCCGGCCAGACTGGGCATGTGCACATGAAGCAGACTATGGTCAGCACCTCTCTGAGCATGCTCAGAACTCGGCACGGCGCAATCAGTTAGATAGGAACTAGGCCCGTCAGACTTAGTGAACTATGCACAGTGCTTAATAGACCGAGAGAAATGCCCTTCCATTGCAAAAGTACATCCAATTTTTTTCCCTTCCTGAAGCAAGGTGCTTTTATTCCGTTGTCTGTTGCTGTTTGGAGGTTTGTGTCGTGTCAGTGTGTACATATATATATATATATATATATATATATATATATAAAATATTAAAGCGGAGCTCCACCCTGATTTTTTATTTATTTTTTAAATAAAAAAAAAAATTAAATGGAAAAAAAAAAATACTCACCCTAAATAGGCTGTTGCTATGCGGAAGTCCCGAATCTGCCCTCATGATCCGCGGTGCGGTTTTCTTTCTCCTCCTCTTCTCGGTGTCTTCTTGTGAATGGGCCGCACTGCATTCTGGGAACTGTGTGTATCCCAGAAAGCAGCCAGACCATTCACAAAGCGCCGCGTTGCTCGCACATGCGCAGTAGGAAACGGGCAGTGAAGCCGCAAGGCTTTACTGCCTGTTTCCCTGACTGTGGATGGCGGTGCCGGGATCGAGGATCGGCATCGGTGGAGGCCGTCAGCGCGGGCGCCTAGGACAGGTAAGTGTCCTTATTCAAAGTCAGCAGCTACACTGTTAGTAGCTGCCGACTTTAAAAAAAAAAAAAAAGGGTGGAGCTCCGCTTTAAATAAGATAATTATAATAATATCAAAATTAGTACATTTATATTAGTTTAAAAAAAATAAAATATATATTTATTATATTAATTATTATAAAATATATACTAAACAGAAAAAAATGTATATAAAATATATATTTACCCATTAGGGTGAAAAGAGCCACTGGCAAGGAAATGGAGTGTTGCCAGTACCTTGCCCAGTGGCGGTCGACAGATCCTCTCCCGTGTAAGAACAGGGGTGTCCGCGCTATGGTGAATAAAGTAGCTGTTGCCTCCCAGTAGGATCCCTAGGTGGGGAGCTAATATAAATATGGATAGTAGAAAGGGAAATGGCGCTGCTAAATTAATACCTTTGTCGGGTATATCCGTGGGGTGAGCCCAATGGTAATAGGCCCCCCTTTTGGCTGGAATTAGGGTGCAATTGGAGAGATACCCTGTGTTAATAGGAGGGTAGATGTTGGTTCCTCAGCTTCCACTAATTTTAGTGAAATTGAGTAAAGGTGGATTAATTAGGTCAGGAGCCTGTGCAGGCCAGCAGGCCCAAAGATTGCTAAAGTAAAATGATCCTATGCTGCTATAAGGATGCCAGTTGTGACCGATGCACCCTAAACCATATAAAACAAAGAACAAAAATGTGTCTCTAGAGTCTAATAGGTAGGAATCCCTACTAGTGTGGTTACTAGTGTAATCAACCACACTAGTAGGGATTCCTTCCTACCTAGGATAATTTTACTTTAGCAATCTTTGGGCCTGCTGGCCTGCACAGGCTCCTGACCTAATTAATCCACCTTTACTCAATTTCACTGATATTAGTGGAAGCTGAGGAACCAACATCTACCCTCCTATTAACACAGGGTATCTCTCCAATTGCACCCTAATTTCAGCCAAAAGGGGGGCCTATTACCATTGGGCTCACCCCACGGATATACCTGACACATATCCTCTCCCGTGCCCTCCTCCGTGCCCTCCTCCGTGCCCTCCTCCTTCTGCGCTCATCTAAAGTCAGTAGTATAGCTCTGAGCAAGGATGCCCCTGGCATGTTGGCATACAGATTAATGTCCTGCAAGTGTGGCTGCTCAGCTCGTCCCTAATGGTGTTGCTTTTGCTGACATGTAGACGGATTGTCTAATTTTAAACCTGCTTTTATATGGTCTAATTTTAGACCGGCCGTGCAGCTGATAAGCACATCGTGTAGACTGCACCGCACAAACTTACTTTTGTGGATCGGCGTATCTCCCTCATTTGCATATTTGCATAGCAAATCAATGGTGTGTCTAGTGCAATTTTGCACGCACGCTGCGCCGGTCTATCCAAATTACGTTGGTCTAAAAAATGTGGATTTCAGGCGTATATCGTTTTGGGGATACGGTGCATAGATAAGCGTGTGCATTTTTAGACTTACGCATGTCTAACTCGTGATACTCCAGAGTAAGTGCTTTGTGAATCTGGCCCATTGTTTTTATTGCCTGGTGAGCTGGTCACCGTTAATCACCGTCTTTGCTCTGTTTGCATATTGTGGACGATGGAGATTGGTAGTTTAGTAGCTTGATTTCTTAGTTATAGTTTACACCTTGGTCGGGTGTATCAGTTTTTTGTTAAGAATTTGCTCTGTACTTTTGGTTATATGTGTGCTAATTGGATAGATCCTTAATATAGGGAAAAATTTAAATTTTACAGTCGAAGATAGGATAGTAGATCCTGAAGGCCAATATCTGTTCCTAAGAGGTTTCTTATATGGGAAACGATATACGTTTGCCAATGTTTATTGCCCTAATAAACATCCCCAGAAGTATTTAACAATGATTTTGAATAAACTAATGGAATTCAAACAAGGAAATGTCGTCCTAGCCGGGGACTTCAATTTCACTCTAGATCTACAATTAGATAGATTATCGACAGTTAGCATAGGGAACACCAAGCAACAACAAATAGTGAAAAAACAACTTTTCAGGAACCAGTTAATAGACCCTTGGAGAGTTTTTAATCCAAATAAAAGGGATTATACATTCTACTCTACAGTACACAAAATGTACTTGAGATTAGATTATATAATGGTTGACCACGAAATCTTTGAGTACGTAGACAACGCCACGATAGGGGAGGTGACAATCTCGGATCACGCCCCTGTCGCGGTGAGCATACACCTCCCTGAAATTGAAGAGAGAAAGGGGACCTGGAGTTTAAATGAGGAGCTAATAGATGAGAAAGAAGTCTCTGATATAATAAGAACGGACATAGATGAATACTTTATGGTTAACAACACACCTGATGTAAGTACAGCTACTATCTGGGAAGCTCATAAGGCTTGCATCCGAGGAAAATTAATTTCCCTAGGGGCGAACAAAAAGAAGGTTAGAGAAACAAATAGAAATAGGATAATCAAAGAGCTGCAAGATTTAGAAGCTAAACATAAAAACCAAAAAAATAATAAAGTCTATCAGGAAATGGTAATGAAGAGGACCCAACTAAGAGATCTATTGGAGATCGAATCTAGGAATATATTCAAAAACTTCGCGAAAGAAAGGTACCTATGGGGGAATAAACCAGGGAAGTACTTGGCCAGGATCTCAAAAGAAAAGAGAAACATAAATTATATAGAAAAAATAAAAGACCAGGAAGGACAGATGAGGTTTAGGACGTCCAGGATTGCGGAGGCTTTTCGGACGTACTACACCACACTGTATACTATCAGAAAGGGTGAGACGCAAGAGGAAAAGGAGAATAGGGAAAAAAAATTGGAGAGTATCTAAGTGAAGCAAATTTACCAAAACTAACGCAGGAAATAGTGGAAACCCTAGAAGACCAAATTACACACGCAGAAATCAGTCAAGCGATCCAAGGAACACCAGGGGGGAAAAGCCCAGGTCCAGATGGACTGCCAATCAAATACTATAAAAAATTTAAAGAATCATTGATCCCGGAAATTTGCATTTACTTTAATAAATTAGGGGGAATAGAAGAAGTAAGGAAAGAATCTCTTCTTGCCAATATCTCAATTATAGCCAAAACAGGAAAGGACAAGACCCTTTGCTCTAATTATCGTCCAATCGCATTGTTAAATGCTGATATAAAATTTTTTGCAAAGATATTGGCAACAAGGATAAAGCCGTATATGCCTGACCTAATAAGGTCAGATCAGACGGGATTCGTAAGTGGCAGAGAAGGGAGGGATAACAGTCTAAGAACAATTTTATTTTTACAAGAGGATAAAAAGGAAAAAACCCCAGTCGTACTCATGTCGCTAGACGCTGAAAAAGCGTTTGACAGAGTCGACTGGGGGTTCATGATGGAGACTCTGAGAAGTACAGAATTGGGCCCCAGATATATGAAATGGGTGGGAAACTTATATAAGTCCCCTACGGCAAAAGTAAAGGTTAATGGGAGTGTATCGTCGGTGATAGATATGATGAATGGAACAAGACAGGGTTGTCCGCTCTCCCCCCTCCTATATGTAATAGCGCTGGAACCATTGTTGTGCAAGATAAGGAACAACCCAGATATAGGGGGGGGGTGAGAGTGGGAGAGGAGGAACATAAGTTGGCAGCATACGCCGACGATGTTCTCTTATATGTGACCAAACCCAAAATATCAATACCCAACATATTAGTAGTGTTGCTCACGAATATTCGCATTGCGAATATTCGGCTTGAATATTGCATATTCGAGTATTCGCGAAATAACTTGAATATCGCGGTGAATATTCGCAATTCCGAATATTCGTATTTTTCAAAATTTATTTTTAAAACAGATCACATCCTAGTGATCTCCATCGACGTCTAAAAGCATTGCTGTGCTGATTAGAGAGACTCTGGGCCGAGTAGCTCATGCGATCCTTTTATGCTGCCGAATATTCGCATGTCGCATGTCGGCCTCAACGACGTGCTCCCTATAGTGTTCCTGCTGGACAGGGCACTAGATCGCCTGCTCGAAGCTGGGGAGAGTGCCTTGGTGGAGCAGGAGGAGGCAACACTGCTCCACCAAGACCAGGCCCAGGACGAGGAGGAGGAGGAGGATGATGATGATCAGGAGGTTGCTGGTGACGTCCTGGAGTCAGGGCCTGGTCAGGAGGGAGAGCCGGTGTTGGGGGCACCGATAGTCCGGGGGTTGGGCATCTCTGTGCGTGAGCAGCAGCGCCTCCATGATGAAGAGTCGGACGTCATGGACCCGGGCAGCCATGAGGAGTCACAGCGGGCTGTGCTCTTCCCCATGGCTGCCCACATGCTGAGATGCCTCAGGAGGGACCCCCGGGTTAAGACTATAAAGGAGAGGGATGAATTTTGGATGGCCACCCGTTTAGATCCAAGATGTAAGGGGAAACTGGAGCAGTTCCTCCCAGCCAGCCGGAGGCAGCACCGGATGGAGGAACTGCAGGCACGCCTAGTCAGCCGGTTGGAGCAGGCAACTCCCCGGCCTCCAGTTGTCCCCCCTCATCTCACCCAGCAGGTGGCTGCACCCAGCAGCAGCATCAGCAGCCGAGCAGGGGACCTAATGGGTGAGATGAGGATGTTCTTGCAATCTGAGCGACCCAGTACCAGCAGCAGCAGCAGCAGTCACCACCAGCGGCTGGCCCACATGGTGGCAGACTACATGGGGTCCGTCAGTGCTTCTGACAGTATGAGCACCGACGACCCCATGGAGTACTGGGTTGCCAGATTGGACACCTGCCCCGAGCTCGCTCAGTATGCGCTGGAGTTATTGTCTTGCCCTCCCTCCAGCGTACTATCTGAGTGGACATTCAGCGCGGCAGGTGGGGTGGTCACGGACAAGAGGACCCGTCTGTCCACAGACTCCGTGGACAGACTCACATTCATCAAGATGAATGAGTCCTGGATCGGCGGTGACTTTCTGGCACCCGCCGTTGGTTCAGGGCGCTGAATGGTCCCTTGTCATTCATCAATACCTCTCCGATCTATTTATACCAGGGGTGTCAAACTCAATTTCATCGTGGGCCGCATCAGCATTATGGTTGCCCTCAAAAGGGCCGGTTATATCTGTAAGATTAGATGTCCAGCGCATCCCCTCCCCTTACATTAGATGTCAAGGGCCACCCCACCATCCCACCCCACCATCAGAAGTTGAGTTCCCCCTCTCCCTTACATCACAGTGCATCCCCCTTTCCTTATGCTGCTGCTGGGAAGAAGTTGGATGCATTGCTTGAAAGCAGAAAGTAAGGGTCTGGAGGGCCGCATTTGGCCTGCGGGCCTTGTGTTTGCCACCTCTGATTTATACCTTTGAAACTCATAGTGGGCAGGTAGTGTTAAGGGCATAAATATTTCCATGCTGTGTCATTAAGCCACTATAAGGAGTCCTGATGCTGCTGCCACATTATTTTGAAATGTAATTTCTCAATGCTCATCATGAATTTAAAAAGTCACGTATAGCATAGAAATAACGTTAATCAAACTTTTATATTATGAGGCACTATGGTATAGTCAGGCTACAGCTACTTAAGGCCTGTGTCATTCTGCTTTTCAAATTTAATCACCATGCTAATGCAACTTCAAGCTTTTGTAATTTTGCCACGATATGGGCTCCTACTGCTAATGCCAAAAGGCTGAGTGATTATGTACCGATATATTACTCATACTGGTGCTGTCACCTTTTGTCTGTGAGATTTGCCACATTCTTACTACTGCTGGTGCTGCTGCCACCTCCTCCACGAGTGATAAAACACTTTATTGTGTAATGTTACTACTACTTCTGCTGCTCAGATACCTATGTGACAAGTTCTTTGCCACTATATACTGCAATTACCAATGCTGCTGCTGTGCTGCTGCCACCACTTCCACGAGTGATAAAACACTTTATTGTGTACTGTTACTATTACTTCTGCTGCTTAGATATCTATGTGACAAGTTCTTTGCCACTATATACTGCAATTACCAATGCTGCTGCTGTGCTGCTGCCACCTCTTCCACGAGTGATAAAACACTACATTGTGTACTGTTACTACTACTTCTGCTGCTCAGATACCTATGTGACAAGTTCTTTGCCACTATATAATGCAATTACCAATGTTGCTGCTGTGCTGATGATGCCACCTCTTCCACGAGTGATAAAACACTATATTGTGTACTGTTACTACTATACTGCTGCTGCTCAGACACCTATGTCACAAGTTATTTGCCACTATATACTACTATTACCACTACTGCTGCTGTCAAGTCTTGCCCAAGTGTTTAGATGCTATCTAGTACTATTACCACTACTGCTTGTAAATGTTGTGTGTGTGATAATTACTTTATATTTGAATACTACTGCTGCTGCCTTCATGCTGAGTAATGCTTCATGACCTCTCTGTCACAGCGGATCCACAAACAACCTCCGCTACAAGCTACCAGACCGGATCGTAACAGCAAGTGTGACTAAAAGACTGAACTTTATGTAAAACCCTGGTTTGCGGCCTTTTTACTGCAACCATTAGGCCTCGTACACACGAGCAGACAGATTTGTTCAAATCTGTCTGTCCGACAGATTTGAACAAATCTGTCTGCTGGGATTTTGGTTTGCTCGCGTGTACACACGAGCAAACCAAAATCCCCGCCAGCAGACGGCGCGCTGACGTGTCGGTGACGTGGCGGTGACGTTGACGCCACCACGTCACCGCACCAGGAAGTAAAACACTTCCGCGCATGCGCCGAATCCATTCGGCGGCGGTGCGGGACGACATGTCTGCTGGTAAGTGTACTAACCAGCAGACATGTCGGGCGGACGGATTCCCACCCGATAGATTTCAAAGCATGCTTTGAAATCTGTCGGGTGGCCAAATCCGTCGGCTCGGCCGTACACACGATCAAATCTGTCTGCTGAAACGGTCCAGCAGACCGTTTCCAGCGGACAGATTTGATCGTGTGTACGAGGCCTTAGCCTGTCTGCAAGAGCAAATCAGCACTCTCTTTCTCTCTCTTTCTCGCTCTCTCTCTCTATATCTATATATATATTGTAGCTTTTGTTATAGTAATTTTTCAACAGTTTAGTTTGTGTTAGTAGTGTCTGTGTCCGTGTATTTTATTTTGTATTAGGTTTGTGTTAAATAAAATAATAGTATGAAATGTTTTTAGGTTATTATGAAGTTAGATGTGCTGATGTTGATGTTGATGTGTTAGATGTGAAGTTAGATGTGTTGAAAAACCTAACAATCTCAATAAGAAAGGAAACATTTGAAAAGAATAACAGGTTTAATAACCAAAAATATTTACATGGAATTTTTCATGCGTTTGTAAAGCTCAGCCATGTCCTCAAAATTTTTTCTCTGCTGTTGTAACAGCTGTTCATTCTCGAGGCCCAATTTTTTTATTTTGCGCCGATTGGACAGGAGTTTTTGATTGGTCCTCTCCATGACACGGGATTTCTCCTGAATCTCTTTCAAAACTGTTAGGATATAAGAAAAAAAAATTAGGATTAAATACTGTCCATTTTTATATCTACATCTTATTGTTGAAATGTTATTAATCTTTGTGCACATATTTACCCTCCTGACTGATGGTCATCACAGGCGCTGTGTCATCCTCCTGCTCCTCTTCTGCATCATGGGATTCAGCAGGAGGTTGGGTGGGGGGAAGTTGCAGCTCCTCAGGAGCTGGGGGTGGTAAGTGGGAGGGCCCTGGCTGCTCCTCATCCCTCTCCTCCTCTTCATCCTCCTCTTCATCCTCCTCTTTGTCCTCCTCCTCCTCTGCAGCCTGTCGCCTTGTGCGCTTGGGGCGCACAGATGGTAGAGGAGCACCTATAATAACACAATGTTCATATATGTAAAAATGATTTCTAATAACATATGCAAATTCTGTGTACTCTGCTGTATTGTATATGAATACACATTTATTTATATAGACAGTTAACCAATGGGATAATGTTATACTAAAGGGTCTTGCTGGCACTACAGGGGACTAAGTGTGAGCTGAGCTGCCACCATGGTAAAATGAGCTGTTTGTGTTTCCTTTGTATTATTCTGACGATCTCATGTTCAAAAAAGGGCCTGATGGAGTACACGGGATTACTATGATAACCCGACGCCTAGCAGAGGAATTTAGTGGTAATTGAGTTATAAAATACCACCCTTTCCCCTTTAACCCACCACACCACCACCTGAATTCCATGGTTTAACTTGATGGAATAATGTCTTTTTCCAACAGTACTATGAATACCTTCGGTGGTGATATATGTTACCACAACATGGCGTCTGGGTTAAGAACATCTGCCCTAAGGTTAATTACATATCACCTTACATGACTGTCACCAATAACTTACCTGGATGAAATTCATCACGGATCTGTGTGACCCGGTCCATGTGGCGCCTCTTCAGGTCTGACCATTTTTTCAGTATGGCCATGTGGTCATGTGACCCGTCATGGAACTCCCGTAATTCCTCCAATACGGACTGCACGATTTTTTTTTTTCCTGCTGGCACCTCATTAGGTCATAACCGTGTTGCAGGAACCTCTGCAAGATGAAGAACAAAGTATATTATAATACTTTTGTTTAAACCCTTATGGATATATGACGTAAATGTATGGTATTCAACAATTGGAAGCATTCTCGCCTTATTAATCACTGACAGTGGTAACATGACAGATTTTATATGTTGCCATTTTGGTCGCCACCTTTTTTGAATAAATATAGCAGCCATTATCATTTGCATAATTTTGTATATATGAGTAACATCACAGGATACACGTATAGGGGAGAAATGAGTTGCTATTCATCTGACCGCTATAATTATTTTTTGACTCTTACACTGGCCCTGTACAATAGATTATTTTTTTTCATCCCTATCTTTACATATGAACAATAATATGTTTGTTTCTTTTGACTTTTTGATGAAAAGGGAGAACTCTGTGGTCTCTGGTGTAAAAGGGAGAACTCTGTGGACTCTGATGTAAAGGGAGAACTCTGTGGACTCTAATGTAAAAGGGGAACTCTGTGGACTCTAATGTAAAAGGGGAACTCTGTGGACTCTAATGTAAAAGGGGAACTCTGTGGACTCTAATGTAAAAGGGAGAACTCTGTGGACTCTAATGTAAAAGGGGAACTCTGTGTACTCTAATGTAAAAGGGGAACTCTGTGTACTCTAATGTAAAGGGAGAACTCTGTGGACTCTGATGTAAAGGTAGAACTCTGTGGACTCTGATGTAAAGGGAGAACTCTGTGGACACTGATGTAAAGGGAGAACTCTGTGGACTCTGATGTAAAGGGAGAACTCTGTGGACTCTGATGTAAAGGGAGAACTCTGTGGACACTGACCTAAAAGGGGAACTCTGTGGATCCTGATGTAAAAGGGGAAGTCTGTGGACTCTGATGTAAAGAGGAACTTTTGTGATTAATTTCGGATGGTTAGAAATGTTATTTAATAGCGACATCTATGCAAACTAAGACAAAAAATTGCTGTGCGACGCTGAAGTGTTCGGGTTTGAAATGAACAAAAGGTGGCAACCCTGGGCATGCTGGGAGTTGTAGTTTTGCAACCGCTGGAGACACACTGTTTGGGAAATACTAATATCTGATCTTGCATCCTAACTTTTTAACTAGTCTAAAATGCAGTTAAAGATAATGAAATAACAAGTGGTGAAATTACTTACAGTAATCAGCAGTTTTTCCTCACTGGATGAAAAGTTACTCCACACCATCTTCGCTTCGCAGGGCAGCAGTAGATTCGCAGGGCAGCACTAAATAGCAATCCGAATATAGACTGTCAAAGATCCAGGAAATGATCGCCGTTTTCGCGACCGTGTGTTGTCCGCACGCATGCGCATGCGCGGTCGAGAATTTCGCAATGATTTCGCAATTTTATTTTGGATGAAATATCACGAATATTCGATATTTCCGAATATTTCTCAAATATTCTCCATTATATTCGCGAAATATTGCGAAAGCGAATATGGCGTATTCTGCTCAACACTACATATTAGAGGAAATAGGAAGATACGGGAGACTCTCCAATTTTAAAATAAACCCAGTAAAAACTGTAATCATGAACATAGGAATAGAAAAAAACGAGGAGGAGGTCCTACGCAAAGCATTCCCCTTTACGTGGGAACAAAAATCACTCACCTACCTAGGGATAAAAATAACTCCCAAAGTAGAAGGCCTCTATGAGGCAAATTACATCCCCCTACTCAACGAAATAAGACGAGATGTAAAAAACCTAATCCAAAAACAGATCACCTGGATGGGGAGGATAAATATATTCAAAATGATAGTACTACCAAAGATAATATACAAACTCCAAATGCTACCAATAAACGTCCCACAAAGTTTTTTTAAGGTAATAAAAACTATAATTTCAAAATTCATATGGCACGATAAAAAATCAAGAATAAGCTACGCAACTCTTACCCGGGGAAAAAAAAGAGGCGGACTAGCTCTCCCAGATATAAAAAGATACTACCAAGCTGTAATCCTAGCGAGGTTAGTGGAATGGACAAACAGGAACACGTTAAAAAAATGGGCACATATGGAAAATTAGATAAGTAAACAGCACTTAAATACAAATATATGGATTCCACCTAAATTTAGAATAATCAACCCTGACACACATAGTATAACAAAACAGGTCTTTAAGATATGGGACTTGGTATATAAATGGGAAAAATGGGAATATAATTCCCCATTAATCCCACTAGCAAACACAGATTTTTTTGCACCAGGAAATAGGACCAAAATGGGGAAAAAATTAGGTAGCAAAAGACTAGGGGACATAGTCACACAAGGGAAAAAAACAAAAAAAAGAAGAGATACACGTAGTAGAAAGGGCACAACAGATAACTGATTGGGAATACCTACAATTGAAGCACTTTGTTAACACACTACCAGCACCAATAAGAGACAACACAGCACAGAACTCAATAGAAAAACTCTGCTCCATGGGAGAACCACTACAGCATGGAATTGCAGTGATCTACAAAATCCTCACAGAATTAGGGACAAAGGATATACTACAAAGCATAGAGGCATGGGAGAAAGAAATAGGGGAAAAGATAGAAGAAACGCATATGATTAAAGCGACATTTAATTATGCAAAAGATATAACAACAGTAGAAGCCAATTATAAATGCATGATGCGATGGCATCTGACACCGGTCAAACTCAATAAAATACATACAACTAATTCCCCCCTATGTTGGAGGAATTGTAACCAAGTAGGGACTACATTGCACATATGGTGGGACTGCCCGATAGCTCGGGAATATTGGAAAGAGGTTCTCAAATTAATTGAAGAAATCACTGGAGAAAAGATCCCTCTAGATCCCTTGACCTGTCTTTTTCATAGACAAGATTTAGTAAAAGGGGAAAAAAAATATGCTTCGACATTGGTCCTGGTGCTGTTAAACGCAGCAAAGGGTTTGATCCCGAAATTTTGGCTTCACCCGCAGAAACCACCCCTAAAATAATTTATATACAGAGTCGACCACATCGCAGAGATGGAGTATCTGAGAAGGGCCGACCTGGGAGAGGAAGAGGGATGAAGAGGCGGGAGGATCTGGGACCAGTGGAGAAACTTTAAAACAATGGAAAAACTTATCCAAGTACTATCAGAAACAGACAGGTAAAACCTTAAAAAAAAAGAGGGAAGTCGACCCGATCCAATAGAGTAAACATGGAAGAAGCAGGGGGGGGTATAAATAGGCCGGGGGAGGATAAATATTTGAATAATATAGGGGAGGGGAGGGAAAAAAAAAATTGGAGACCCAGGGTTAAAGGGACAGAGGGGAGCAACAGGAGTTCTCACTTCCATTAGAGCTATATACCAATTGTATGATTCGCTATTTGTAATTGTACCTTTGTTTTAAAAATCAAAAAAAAAAAAAAGAGAAAAAAAAAAAATACAAACCAAGATCAAATAAATAAATATATAAATATATTGAATTAACCACAAGTAATGCGAATCCGAGGTAGAAATGTGAAGGGCGGAACAAAGATGAACTCCTCTTACTCCTCAAAACTTTGGGTTAAGTCTGATGTGGTAAAAAAAAAAATTAAAGAAAAAAAAAAAAAGATCCTTAATATTCCTGTGTTTATCCTTTACATTTTGTGCATCTACAGGAGTGCTGCCGGCTGGTTGTACCCGCCTCCCGGCGACCCCACATAGTGCTATCCTCCTCTTTGCTGGGGGGAGTTCATGCACTGATTTGGTTAAGACCTCTTTCTGGGGGGACGTTTAGTTACCACAGGAGGAGGACGATACTTACCACACTCCCTTGTTCCCTTCCTCTAACTTACTTACCTGTTCTTTCTTTTCTGCTAATTTCTCTTCCATTTTCTTTCTTCTTCCTTGATCCCCTACAGGATTATAGACAACCGCTTGTCGGTGCCCCTTCCTGGGTTCTTAAGTTCTGACGATAACTTGAGTGTCACAGTTTTGTCTCTACAGTTGAAGCCATCGGACACCTCCTTCTGACTCCTTCTGACGTCCTTGGGACGTTGCCCCTCTGTGATCTCGCACAACGTCATAGGCCTAAACATTCCTGAACGCCGCACTACCCTTTTGAGGGAGCTAAAAAAAGGTAGGCCTCATTTTATATTCCTCCAAGAGACCCATTTCAAGACACATCACGCTCAGAAGCTTACAAACCTCTATTTTCCTAGGGCGTTTCATGCAACAAACGATGACTCCAGGTCTAAAGGTGTTTCTATTTTGGTTAGTAGGGATGCCAACTTTGTCTTGTCGGAGCAACTGTGTGACCCGCAGGGCAGATTTGTTTTCCTGAAAGGCACATATTATGGCACTAGTGTTGAGCGGAATACGCCATATTCGATTTCGCGATATTGCGCGAATATATAGAAGAATATTCGCGAATATTCGCTAATATCGAATATTCGTGATATTTTATCCAAAAAAATGTTTGCCGAATATTCGAGTTATTCTGATTGGCTCTGATGCAGCATCAGAGCCAATCAGAAAGCACTCGAATATTCGGCAAAAGGAATATTGCGCGATTTTCTTCTCCGCCCTTTTTTTGCATCAGAGCCAATCAGAATAACTCGAATATTCGGCAAAAGGAATATTGCGCAATTTTCTTCTCCGCACTTCTTTTGCATCAGAGCCAATCAGAATAACTCGAATATTCGGCAAAAGGAATATTGCGCAATTTTCTTCTCCGCCCTTCTTTTGCATCAGAGCCAATCAGAATAACTCGAATATTCGGCAAAAGGAATATCGCGCAATATTCCTTTTGCCGAATATTCGAGTTATTCTGATTGGCTCTGATGCAAAAGAAGGGCGGAGAAGAAAATTGCGCAATATTCCTTTTGCCGAATATTCGAGTTATTCTGATTGGCTCTGATGCAGCATCAGAGCCAATCAGAATAACTTGAATATTCGGCAAAAGGAATATTGTGCGATTTTCTTCTCCGCCCTTCTTTTGCATCAGAGCCAATCAGAATAACTCGAATATTCAGCAAAAGGAATATCGCGCAATATTCCTTTTGCCGAATATTCGAGTTATTCTGATTTGCTCTGATGCAAAAGAAGGGCAGAGTAGCTGATGCGATTCTTTTATGTTGCCGACAATTCGCAATGCGAATTTTCGGCAACATAAATGAGTCGCATCAGCTACTCGGCCCAGGGTCTCTCTCTAATCATACCAGCAATGCTTTTAGACATCGATGGAGATCACTAGGATGTGATCTGTTTTAAAAATAAATTAGAAAAAATACGAATATTCGCCATAGCGAATATTCACCGCAATATTCGAGTTATTCGCGAATACTCGAATATGCAATATTCGTAGCGAATATTCGCAATGCGAATATTCATGAGCAACACTATATGGCACTCCAATAACTTTAGCGAATGTATATTTCCCGAATAGAGCCCATGTTGCGTTTTGCCAGCATATTGTTAAAGAGCTTCAGGGGTTTGCGGCAGGTTGCCTGATATTGGGCGGAGATTTTAATCTGCCTCTGAACCCTCTGCTCGATACCTCTAATGGTAAGACATGTATCACATACAAAATTCTTAAAAAGATCAAATACCTGTTGCAATCCCTACAGCTAGTTGACTCTTGGCGTTTCTCAATCCAGAGGGGAGGGATTATACCCACTTTTCTACTCCTCATGCGAGATACGCAAGATTGGACTACTTGTTTGTATCACAGAGAGACTTATCTAGGGTCACTGGGGCACATATTGGTACCCAGACTACCTCTGACCATGCTCCGATCTCACTGTCTTTAGGCCTCGTACACACGATCGGACATATCCGATGAAAACGGTCCGCGGACCATTTCCATCGGATATGTCCGATCGGGAGTTTGATCCGATGGCGTGTACACACCATCGGATCAAATTCCCCCCCGCCGGACGGCGCGGTGACGTGGCGGTGACGCGGCGGTGACGTTGACGCCGCCACGTCACCGCCACGTCACCGCCACGTCACCGCACCAGGAAGTTAAACACTTCCGCGCATGCGCCGAATCCATTCGGCGGCGGCGCGGCGGCGGTGGGGGACCACATGTCTGCTGGTAAGTGTACTAACCAGCAGACATGTCGGGCGGACAGATTCCCACCGGATAGATTTCAAAGCATGCTTTGACGTGGAGACTCAATGCTTCCTTCTTGACCGACCCTGAACTCTTGCCCACCATCTCGAGTGAGCTGGTGGAGCTCTTTAAAACCAATACCATTCCGGGATCTGACCCTTTGATGGTTTGGGAGGCGCACAAATGTACCTTGCGGGGGTTATTAATTAAAATGGGTTCCAGACGCAAAAGAGAGAGGGAGGCCCTTATAGGGGATTTGACAGCAAAGATCAACACTTTAGAGACATTACACAAACAATCTCTTTCAATTGACTCAGCTAAACAATTATTGGACGCTAGAAAGGATCTGCAACAGTTGCTTGATTGCAGAGCCAAGCGGCTGTTGTTTTTCAAAAAACGGATATACTACGAAGCTGGAAACAAAACTGGCAAATTCTTGGCCAGGGCGTTGAGGGAGCAGTCCCCTGCCAACAATATTGCTGGAATTAAAAACAGTGCGGCGAAACTGGAGGTAGCGACGGAACAGATTGCAAAAACATTTTCACAGTTTTTACTCGAAGCTCTATAATTTACCCCAACAACATAAACAACCTCACATGACAGGAGATAGGACCCAAATTATTCCGGACTATCTGACGAAGAGCGGCCTTCCGAGACTGATAGACTCCAATGCCGACTTGTTGGAAGCCCCGATTGCTGCATCTGAGCTTAGGCAGGCGATCAAAAACCTTAAATCAGGCAAGAGTCCCGGGCCGCGCGGTTATTCAGCTGTTTACTACAAGACGTTTATTGAGATCTTGACCGACCCCTTGGGGGCTGCCTTGAACTCTCTGTCCACTATGAGATCAGTGACCCCAGATTTCTTGACGGCACACATTACAGTGATAGCGAAACCGGGGAAAGATCCTGGGGATTGTGCTAGCTATAGGCCCATTTGCCTACTAAATTTAGATGTTAAATTGTTTGCAAAAATCCTGGCACTCCACTTGGGCCCCCTTCTGCCAAACCTGATTGGGTTGGAGCAGGTGGGTTTCGTCCCAGGAAGGGAAGCCAAAGACAATGTCACATAGGGTTTACTTTTGGTCCACGCAGCGAGGCTACGGAAGATCGAGGGCTTTCTCCTGTCCACTGACGCGGAGAAGGCCTTTGATCGAGTGTCGTGGGATTTCATGATGGCGGTGTGTAGGTGGGTAGGTTTAGGGCCTCATATGCTAACATGGATTTCCGCTCTTTATCAGAACCCTTCGGCCCACTTAAAAATTAATGGCACACTGTCGGAGAAAGTGCGTGTCGCAAATGGGACGAGACAGGGCTGCCCCCTTTCGCCCTTATTATTTATTCTTTCTCTGGAACCCTTTATCAGGACGATACAAAATAACCCTGCAATTCAAGGTTTCCTGGTTCAGGGCAGAGAGTTCAAGACAGGGGCTTATGCTGATGACCTTTTATTTTTTCTGACGGATCCAGTGACAACCCTGCCCAACCTGCTACAGGAATTTACTCACTTTAGTTACCTGTCTAACCTAAAGAAAAATTACTCTAAATCTGAGGCTTTGAACGTCTCATTGCCTGAGCCTCAGCTCATTAGGACTCAAGCTTGCGCCCCATTTCGATGGGAACCTACTGCTCTTAGGTACCTAGGGACGTGGCTGACGCCCCACCTGCATTCCATATTTGAAAAAAACGTTCTCCCGCTTCTTCGCAACTGCGAACGGGATCTTAATAAATGGAATGAGGGCACCTTCTCCTGGTTTGGTCGCGCGGCGATCGTCAAAATGGTGGTTTTGCCCAAATTCTTATACCTGGTACGCACATTGCCAATCGGGATCCCTCAGAGGTATTTCAGAGCACTGAACTCCATTGTTTTGAAATTCCTCTGGCATCACTAAAAAGCGAGGATTAAATTGGACACCCTGACAAAGTCTAAGGACTCGGGAGGGATTGGCTTCCCAAGCTTCAGAAATTACTATCACGCATCTCACCTGGCTAGAGTCATAGATTGGCATTGCCATGGACGTGGGAAGGATTGGGTCATTTTGGAGGCGGACCTCTCGCCCGTGCCGCTTATGTAAACGCCATGGGTGCCCTGGGGGAGTCTTCCTAACTCCCTCCGTGGGCATCCCATCACGGTTACCACTTTAGAGATTCTAAACGCTACAGCCAAACGCTCTGACATCACTACAGTACCCAGTCCCCTTTTTGAACCAGGGTTACGGAATAAAGTGTTTCGCTCTGGGTCTAGGGACGCTCCTCTGTTGGCAGGCGACTGCTTTTCAGGGGGTAAGCTAAGGGACTGGGTGTCCCTTAAAGCCGTAAATGACTTGCCACATTTAAAATTGTGGGCTTACTTTCAATTGCGGAGTTACCTGGGTAAACTTGGTCACCTTCAGAACCTGAGTAGGGCACTGACAGACCTGGAGTCAGCGTGTCGCAATGGGTCTGTTGTAGATAAAGCTACCTCTTTGGCTTACTCATGGCTACGACACCCCAAGATCATGGAGATGAGCAATTACAGAAGGAGGTGGTCGGAGGATCTGAACGAGGAATTAATGGATAAAAAATGGAGGTATGCATGCATTTTGATGCATAAATGTTCAATTAGTTCTAGAATACAAGAGACAGGCTATAAACTGTTGACATTCTGGTACCATACGCCTGACAAACTCCACAAGTGGGATGGTCAAAATCCGGACACTTGCTGGAGATGTCAGACTGAACGGGGCACCTTGTTCCATATTTGGTGGCAATGTCCCCTGATTTTTGGCAGGAAGTAAGAGAAACTATCAAAAAAAATCACCGATACTAGTCTGATCCTGGACGCAGCATGTTGTCTATTACATGTGAATAGCTTTTCACTTAAAAGGTATAAAAATACACTTACAAAGCATCTTTTGAATGCTGCTAGGGCGTTGATTCATGTGTACTGGAACTCAGCCAGAGTCCCCTCCATGGCTGAAAGGCTGGCCAAGATCGAGGACATTTGTGAAATGGAGGACACGCTGGCACAGGATGGGGGCACCGCCGAGAGGTTTCACGAAACTTGGCAGCCATGGTTCATTTTTAAATTCTCCCAGGACTACGCAACATTAAGGGCACCTTAGAACAGTACCTTACCCTGGGGACGTCCCTAGTCTTCTTCCTCTCTATCTTTCTCTGTCTATTCTATTCTTCCTCTCTTTCTTCTTTTGTCTTGATCATCACTGACGTGACAGACGCTGTTGGAAATATAATGTGTGACAAGAGGCGCGGATGGAGTTCTCATGTAGTTCTTCCCTATGCAGGTTTTAGTTGTCTTGTTTAAATTAGCAATGTGGGTTTTGTTGCATTGGTATATATACGTACCTGCAGTTCACTTTTAGTTTTTCTGTGGTCTAACGCCATCACTTGCATATGATGTCTTAGAAGACCGTTATGATGTCATTATCATTGACCGTTTGTATTTCATTTTGTATTGAGAGACAAAGCAATTTCTTTTTTTTTTTTTTCTCTCTTCTCCTTATAGCAGTTGCATCTGCGTTGTGCGTATTGTGCATTCTTATCTCTTTTCTTTTCTCAATAAAAGCTTTGAATGACAAAAAAAATGTGATCTGATCTTCATCTAAGTCACAACAATAGACAATCACAGTCTGCTTAAACTAATAACACACAAAGAATTAAATGTTACCATGTTTTTATTGAACACACCATGTAAACATTCACAGTGCAGCTGGAAAAAGTATGGGGACCCCTAGACTAATGACATCTCCAAGAGCTAATTGGAGTGAGGTGTCAGCCAACTGGAGTCCAATAAATGAGATGAGATTGGAGGTGTTGGTTACAGCTGCCCTGCCCTATAAAAAACACACACCAGTTCTGGGTTTGCTTTTTACAAGAAGCATTGCCTGATGTGAATGATATCTTGCACAAAAGAGCTCTCAGAAGACATACGATTAAGAATTATTGACTTGTATAATGCTGTAAAGGGTTATAAAAGTATCTCCAAAAGCCTTGCTGTTCATCAATCCACGGTAAGACAAATTGTCTATAAATGGAGAAAGTTCAGCACTGCTGCTACTCTCCCTAGGAGTGGCCATCCTGTAAAGATGACTGCAAGAGCACAGCGCAGACTGCTCAATGAGGTTAAGAATAATCCTAAAGTGTCAGTTAAAGACTTGCAAAAGTCTCTGGCATATGCTAACATCCCTGTTAGAGAATCTATGATATGTAAAACACTAAACAAGAATGGATTTTTTGGGAGGATACCACAGAGGAAGCCACTGCTGTCCAAAAAAAACATTGCTGCCTGTTTACAGTTTGCACAAGAGCACCTGGATGTTCCACAGTGGTACTGGCAAAATATTCTGTGGACAGATGAAACCAAAGTTCAGTTGTTTGGAAGAAACACACAACACTATGTGTGGAGAAAAAGAGGCACAGCACACCAACATCAAAACCTCATCCCAACTGTGAAGTATGGTGGTGGGGGCATAGTGGTTTGGGGCTGTTTTGCTACGTCAGGGCCTGGACAGATTGCTATCATCAAAGGAAAAATGAATTCCCAAGTTTATCAAGACATTTTGCAGAAGAACTTAAGGCCATCTGTCCACCAGCTGAAGCTCAACAGAAGATGGGTGTTGCAACAGGACAATGACCCAAAGCATAGAAGTAAATCAACAACAGATTAGCTTAAACAGAACAAAATACGCCTTCTGGAGTGGCCCAGTCAGAGTCCTGACCTCAACCCGATTGAGATGCTGTGGCATGACCTCAATAAAGCAATTCACACCAGACATCCCAAGAATATTGCTTAACAGTTCTGTAAAGAGGAATGGTCAAGAATTACTCCTGACCGTTGTGCACATCTGATCTGCAACTACAGGAAACATTTGGTGTAAGTTATTGCTGCCAAAGAAGATTCAACCAGTTATTAAATTCAAGGGTTCAAAGGGTTCTCATACTTTTTATTGCAAATATATATATATATATATATATATATATATATATATTTTTAAAGCACATCAGGAGGAAAAATATATAAATAGCTTTACTGCCCAAAAAATGGTTGGAGATATATTGGTGTGCTGCAAAAATCTGGAATAAATGAAAGAGCTCTTGGTAGCAATACAACAAAGTTTGCTTAACCTGGTTGATACTTTAAGCAAAATATTTTGAACTTTTTTTGTTTTTTATGTTTAACGTTTTAAAAGATTTTATAGTTTTAAATATATATTTTTTAAAAACAACAGATTATTCACAAACATTGCACTTTACAATATCATTGTCAGCAAGTAAAATAAATGACATATGTGTGATGTTTTATTTGTGATGTTTCATATCATGTTGTTATAGGTTTATTGTTTTATAACCCCTCTCTTACTAATTTTTTTTGGGAGATACATACCTGGTGTTATTACAGTGCATGTCTTTAACCCTTTCACTGCCGGGTCTGTACACCGTACCCGCAGGTGGTCAGGCCACCTGCAGGTGGCCAGGAAACCTAATTTCTCCCTCTTCTATAAGGTTATTGTCACTTTAATGACCATAAGCTTATATCAGAATTGTTCAGCAGACCCTGCTAAACAATTCTATAACTCTGATCAGTGGATTGCAACCCCCTGATCAGAGTTATTAACCCCTAATGTGACCGCCCCCCCCTCACACACAAAGAAAAAAAACTAAGGCCGCATACAGACGATGAGACATGTCCGCTCAAACATGTCCGATGGACCGTTTCCAGCGGACATGTCTCATCGGATTTTGGTCCAATGGCATGTACACACCATCGGATGAAAATCCCCTCGGGCTGAGGACGGGGTGACGTGGCGGTGACGTTGACGCCGCTACGTCACCACTCCAGGAAGTAAAATACTTCCACGCATGCGCCGAATCCATTCGACGCATGCGGGAGATTCTTGTCCGCTGGTTAGGCATACTAACCAGAGGACATGCCGGACGAACGGGTTTCCAGCAGACAAGTTTTAAAACTTGTCTGCTAGAAAAACCTGTCTGCTAGCCCGTACACACGGTCGGATATGTCCGCTGAAACTGGTCTGCAGACAAGTTTGATCATGTGTACGTGGCCTAAGATAAAAATGAAATGACTGTAAAAAAAAAAATCATAAGTAAATAAAAAAAACACTCACCCCTCCACGGTGAGTATGGCACAGGTGAATGAGTCTTAAGTACTAATTTAGCAGAAATTTTAGTGTTTTTTTTTTTTTGTGAAAATAGCGATATGATGAACATTTGCGCAGTTATTGCGGTGCCAAAAAAATCTATAGCACTTTTGTTATTCTACTGGCCATGAGCTTTTCTAAAATTTCTAGTTTGAGAGGTCTTTTCAAACTCTAAAACCTATAAGTGAAAAAAGACCTCCAGATTTTTAAAAACATTTTTCTGTACGTAAAATTTTCACCATTTTGCAAAAAGGCACAATGTAAAAATGAAAACTTTTTTTGTTACTTATTGACTCCATACAGGTTAAGTTTTTATATGTAGTAAGGATTTAGCAGGAATTTTTTTAAATTAGCTGTGTTTTTATCTGCTAATAATGGTTTTAGTGTATTTTTTGACAATATATTGGTTTGATAAACATTTAAGCAAATACCACAGGGTCTAAAAAATTAGTAGCACCTTATTTTTATTCTAGAGGTCATATGCTTTCAGAATATTATATATATATATATATATATATATATATATATATATATATATATATATATATATATATATATATATAATGGTTTTGGGGTCTTTCACAAATTCTGAAAGATGTAAGGGAACAATTAAAACCTTCTGGGTTTTTTTTTTGACATTTGGAAATTTACACTTTTGTGACTGTTATTTATTCACTCATTACAGGTTAAGCTTTTATATTTAGTAGGAATTTTGTAAAATGTGCTGTGTTTTTATCTGCTAAATAATGGTGTTAGTGTATTTTTTGCAGGTTTATTGGATTAATAAACATTTACGCAAATACCACAGGGTCTAAAAAATCAGTAGCACCTTTTTTCTAAATATCATGTGCTTTCAGACAATATATGATTTGGGGGCTCACCATGAGAGTACAGGTGGTCTCTAACTCCATTTGAATTCCATTGCATGGATGGGAGCACGCTAGCCCGGACCCTCTCCATAATGTACTCCTTGTTGATCTCCACACCCCGAGAGTTCAGGTTGCCAGGACTCATCAAGTGGAAGGTTAAATTGGGGCGTTCATTTACTCCTGCTCAAGATGGATGAATCATTCAATTTGCCCTCATATCATTCGTGTGTATACACATTCAAGGAGGCAGTTATAAATTGCTTACGTGATGGTATTGCACTTCGTCCATCCTGTACTGCTTCTTACCTATGCAAAGTTCATATGCGATTACATCAAACAAACGTTAAAATAAATCTGCAATACCATTATGCACATGTGGTTATGTCTATTCTTGTATTGTTCATTCTCTATCATACCTGTAAACTTTATCATGCACATTGCATAATCTTGCTTATTGGTGTCATTCCTGATCATAGCTGTTTCCCCCCTCACCTTCCAGGACAGCTACTTGAGAGATGATTGGCTCTGCCCTCTACAGGAAACATAAATCAGACACACTTTAAAAGGCCCCTCCCTTTCCTCTGTCCCTCAGTTGTTTTGTGTTTCCAGACCTCCAGGAGTAAACACCGTTATGTTTTTTGTTTTTTTTGGTCTGGTGACTGTGGTTAGCGGACCCCCTTGTTCAGATACTCAGACCGATTGTGGCCATGTCTGCAGTATTTACTGCTCTTGCAGTCTGAGAAGGGCCCCCTAATTGTGTGGTTACTTTCCGTCTTTTTTTTTGCTGCAACGGCCACCCCCCCCCCCACCAGCATCCTGGCTAGTGTGGTGCACCTAGAGAGGCGGAGGACTGCATCCATATACTGTTTCCCTTCTCAGGTGTATCAAGATCGCCAAGGCCTCGGCTTAATGCTGGGGATTTTGTGCTGGGGACTACTACCAGGACAGCTGCTTGAGAACAAGACTGCTCACCTACCTGTTCCTCCGCATAATGGATGTGGAGGACCCCTTGAGGACGGAGCACCCCCTCAGCCTGATCCAGCGGCTACCTCCAGATCCTGTATGGTTTCCTCCTTCTGGTTTTTGAGAGTTTTATTTAACCAGGATGGATGTTTGTAAGTTCCTATTGTGACTCCTTTCTTTTTAGGTTGAGAGTCCTGTTAAAAGAACATGTGAGAACTGTAGATCCAAATTTCCTGATAGCTGTAGAAAACTGTTGTGTGAGACATGTATTTCTTCAGTGGCAGGGGCTGACACTCTTTCTACCTTAAAGGGCAGCATAGTGGTGCAGTGGTTAGCACTTTCAGACAAGGGTTGCTGGTTCGAATCCCGACCACATAGCCATATGCTTGGAGTTTTCATTTTCTCCCTGTGTCTGCATGGGTTTCCTCCGGGTACTCCGGTTTCCTCCCACTCTCGGTAGGTTGCCGGTAGGTTAATTGGATCCTGGCCAAATTGGCCCAGTATATATGTGTGTACAACTGTGTGTCCCAAGCATGTCAAGATCCTACGGGGTAAATGACTGCACCAGCCAGGAAGACAATGGCTGCAAAAAGCGCCTAGAGGCGATTCAGTTCACATGTGTATCGCTATACAAGTCATTCATTCATTCATTCAAAGGAATTAATGGTTTCCATGCAAGAAGTATTTTCTTCTTTTCAGTCCTTTAATGATAGGTTAGCAGTGTTGGGTCCCTCCACTTCAGCAGCTGTGACAGTGCCCCAGGTCCCTTTGCTCTCCGCAAAGTCTCTGCCTCCCTTGGTGTCAAAAACCATTAGTCTCTGACCCGTTGGAGGGGAAGAAATTGGATTCCTTATCTAACGAGGGTTCCGCGTCAGAAGTTGAGGAGTCTGTTAAACCAACCAGATAACTATTCCCAGTAGAAGATATTGAGGAACTGTTAAAAGCAGTCTATACTTCTGAGCAGATTGAGCCACCGCAGAGGTCTCAATTGGTTCAGGATAGAATGTATAGAGGTCCTCAGGGCCGTAAGCCTAATGCCGCATACACACGATCATTTTTTGGTATGAAAAAAACGTTGTTTTAAAAAAAATGAATTTAACCACTTCATTAGTGGGCACTTAAAACCGCTTCGTGCCCAGACCAATTTTCAGCTTTCAGCGCTGACGCATTTTGAATGACAATTGCACGGTCATACAACACTGTACCCAAATTATATTTTTATTATATTTCTCTTACAAATAGAGCTTTCATTTGGTGGTATTTGATCATCTCTGCAATTTTTATTTTTTGCGCTATAAACCAATTTAAAAAAAACACAATGGCCCAGATTCACAGAGCGATTACGCCTGCGCAACAGGAGATGCGCGTGTGTAAGTCGAAATGTGCGCGTGCGTTTCGTTGCGCGGCATCCCCAGAACGAGATACGCAAAAAATCGAATTTTTGGCCCGCGTAATTTCGTTAGACTGGCGCATCCGTCCGCGCAAAAGTGCGATAGACACACCATTGATTTGCTAGTCAAATATGCTAATGAGGGACTTACGGGGATCCACAAAACAACGTTGGGGCAGCGCAGGCGACGCAGTGTGCGCAACAGCAAAATGTCCTGTCTAAAATTAGAGCTGATAAAAGCTGGTCTAAAAAAAGAAAAAAAGTCTACTTGTTAGATAAAGCAACACTGTTAGTGAGCAGCTCAGCAGTCACACGTGTTGCTCAACAATCTGTATGCCAACATGCCAGGGGCATCGTCGCGCATAGCTATACTACTGACTTTAGATGAACAAAGAAGGAGGAGGGCACGGAGGATGGCACGGAGGATGGCACGGGAGAGGATATACCGTACCCGCATAGACCTGTTTGGCATGAGTGATTCTGAGGTGTATCGCATCTTCAGATTCACCCCTCATGCCATCCTGGAATTAACCACAACCCTGCAGGATGACATCACCAGCCCAACACACCGCTCACATGCAGTGCAGCCACTGGTCAAGGTCCTGGCAACACTCCATTTCCTTGCCAGTGGCTCTTTTCAGCGTACAAGTGGAGTGGTGGCTGGGATGTCACAGTCCTCCATGAGCAGATGTGTGCACCAGGTTGTCCCTGCAATCCTCAGACGCATGGCCAACCAAATCATCAAACCCACCACTGAGGACCTGCGGCTGAAGGCAATGACAGATTTCTACAGAATTGCCAGATTCCCACGCACTGTGGGGGCCATTGATTGCACACATGTGGCACTCCAGCCCCCCCAGGAGACAGAGCACATGTACCGCAATCGGAAGCATTGGCATTCCATCAATGTACAGGTGATAGTCGATGCCCAAGGCCTCATATGGCACGTCCGTGCCAAACACCCAGGGTCCAGCCATGACAGCTACATATACAATCAATGCCACATCCGAATGGAATTCGATCAGAACGTGTATGGGGACACCTGGCTGGTTGGTGAGTGACATGGGTGGCAGGCATGACTATCCCCTCCCATGATGCACATCACAAGGGGCACATGCATGACTAACATCCTCCTGTCTTTTCCCTTCCAGGTGACTCTGCATATCCACTGGGACCCCATCTCATGACTCCTATCCGGAACCCCCAAACTCCAGGAGAGGAAAGATACAATCAAGCACATGCTCAAACACGAGCAGTGGTGGAGCGCACCTTTGGCATCCTAAAGTCACGTTTCCGATGCCTGGATAAGTCTGGGGGTACCCTCTTGTACTCCCCAAACTTTGTGTGCCAGATCATCGGTGCATGTTGCATGCTGCACAACTTTGCAGAAAGAAAGGGCCTGCAGATTGACCTACGTGATGACCTGACCCCTGAACCAGACAATCCCCCCCTAACCGAGGTTAACCCGTCTTCTGAGGGAAGAGCAGCCAGGAGACAGCTCACATTGGGCATCTTTGCACGTTAAACATACACATTAATCATGGCACAATGAGAATGCATGCATGCACACCACTGTGGTCCCTAGCACACACACCCCACATCCACATCAAATTGGATTGGCACCAGTCCACCATGCTGGACTTGTGAGCAGCAACGCCACGCCAAGGCTCCAATTATGTCACTGTACATTCATACACCATTCACACGGACCTGGGGATCACTTCTCCCTGGTCCTGGGGAACCCTTCTCCACCAAAATTGAGGGTGACACCCCTTTTCCGGCAGGAATGTCACCCCCACATTCACACAGCATTCACAACCCAAAAAAAAAAATGACCTGCAAAATCAAAAAATTTCCAGCAAAAAAAAAAAAAACATTTGAAAAAAAAAAAATTGGGGGAAAAACAAATTACTGCCCTCTGCGTGAGCCACGCCTGGGGCGCCCCCGGCCACGACCCCGGCTTCTCAGGGGAGACTCATGGGGAAGGGGTAAAACTGGGGAAGGAGGATCAGCCCCTGATCTCTGCCCACCTGGTGGCCTGCCCTCCAATTCTGTCCAGGGCAGCACCAACTGTTGACGTGTTGGCCTGGATAGCCAGGGTAAGGGCCCTCACATCCTGCCCAACGCCTGCTGATGTCGTCTGCAGTTCATTTAGGCAGGTTGTGAAAGCCCGGGAGTGGGAGTCCAGGTTCCCCAGCGTATCCTTGATGGAGGACAGGCTCTCCTCCATCCGCACCAATGTCTGGCTGACCTGTCCCAGATGGCGGGTCTGGAGGAACTGGTCCCTTCTCAGGGTGGCGGGCAGGAGATCGGCCAAACCCCTGGTGGTCTGGGATGACATCCTGCCTCCAGCTGATGCTTGTGGCCGGGGAGAAGGGGAGGCCCTTGTGAGGGGAGCCATGTTGGGGGAGGAGGGGGGGGATCCCCCTTAGGGAGGCCTGCCTGCTGGCAGCCAGAGGGGAGGAGTCCTCAAAACCCAAACGTCCAGTGCCTGACATGGACTCCTCCTCCTCATGATTCTCCTCCTCCTCATGATTGTCCTGCTCCTCATGATTGTCCTGCTCCTGTTGAACCTCCTCCGCGGACTCCGGCCTTGTTGGGGGGGCCTCATTAGGCTGCTGTCCTGGGGTTGGTGCGGTCAGGCCAGATGGCCCTGCACCCTCCTGCACATCTGTGGATGACACAAAACATTCACAGGTTGGAGGATCCACACACTTGCCACATATTCCCTTTCACCCCCTCCCCCACACATGCTACACACCTGATATTAAAAAAGAAAACAACTTACCTGGCACCACAGGCTGGGGACTGGAGTCAAAGCCGGGCAGGCCCTCAACTTCATGCCGATGAAAGGTCAGGGCCACCGCACGCTCCTCCGCTGTCAGGCTAATACGGCATGGTGGGCCCCCTCCTGTGCCCCTGGCATGGGCATGCATTCTGGCCAACTTCTTTTTGACCAGACGCCGGAGGTCATTGATTTTTTTGTCAATCCCAGACCTGGTCCGTGTCTCCCCCTGCCCCGCAGAATTCACCTGGTCAGTGATCCTATCCAAAATCTCCCTCCTCCTGGCCGGGGTGGTGTTGGCACTCTCTGGGCCGTGGAGGTAACGCCCATACTCGCTAATGGCCCGGGCAAGAATCTGTTTTTCCACAACTGTAAAATTAAGCTTTCGTTTTCTCTCAGTCATCCTTCCAAAAACAAACAGTCCCAGTCAACAAAATTCACGCACACAAACAAGCACAACCAATCACAAAAAAACACACACACACACACACAGAGAAAACTACTCACCAAGAAACAGTCCCCCAAAAAAAAATACAGCAGGAAAAGAAACAAAAAGAAATATATCAATCAAACAAACAGTCTCTCAAACACTTATCAAAAACCACTTTCAAAAATCTAACAACAACCACTTGATCACACAGAACACTAATCTGACAACTACAAAACACACCGCAACGAACAACAAGAACAAAAGCACTTTGTTAAATGGGAAGGGACAAAGGGATGTACTTTTGCAAAGGAAGTGCGTTTGTGTGTGTCTATTTATACTGTTCGCGTAGTTCACAACGTTGCCCTAGTCCATTTCCAATTTCACTGATTGCGCCGCTCCCGAGTTGTGAGCATGCGCACATCGGAGCTGACATGGTCTCGTTCAAGCGCGCATACGCGCGAGCCGGCCGGCCGGCCCTTCATTTGCATGGGGTCACGGCTCATTTCAATGTAACACGCCCACGTCCCTCCCAATTTGTATTACTCCTCCTTACGCCTCTGGAAAAACGTTACGTATGCGCAATTTCCTGCGCAAAAGCTACGAGAATAGGGTGATTACGCGGCAAAATTGCGCACGTCTAACGTAAAGGCGGTGCGCTACGCTGGTCCAATAATGCGCAGATGTACGTGAATCTGGGCCAATATGTTTTACTTTTTGTTATAATATCCCATTTTTTTTTATAAAAATTTTCCTCGTTTTAGGCTGATATACATATTCTTCTACATATTTTTGTTAAAAAAAAAAATCCCAATAAGTGTATATTGATTGGTTTGCTCAAAAGTTATAGCGTTTACAAAATAGGGGATAGATATATGATTTTTTTTTTTATTAGTAATGGCGGCGATCTGCGTTTTTTTTTTTGTCAGGCCTGCGATATTGCGGCGGACGTATCGGACACTTTTGACACAATTTTGGGACCATTCACATTTATACAGCGATCAGTGCTATAAAAATGCACTAATTACTGTATAAATGTGACTGGCAGTGAAGGGGTTAACACTAGGGGGGCATGGAAGGGGTTAAATGTATTCCCTGGGTGTGTTCTTACTGAGGGGGGAGGGGGACTGACTGGGGGAGGTGACCGATGCTGTGTCCCTATGTACAAGGGACACAGCATCTGTCTCCTCTCCCTGACAGGACGTGGAGCTATGTGTTTACTCACAGAGCTCCACATCCCTGCTGTGTCACCGCCGATCGCGAGTACCTGGTGGACACCGCGGCCGCCAGGTACACGCATCGGCTTCCCAGCGATGAGCCGGGCACAGTGTTTCCCCCGATGTGCGCCCCCCAGCGGCACACACGGGGAATGTAAACAACAAGACGCCCAAAGACATCCACCCAGCACTTGAGAGCCGCGCTGTGGACGTCATTTGTCTATAGTGCGGCCCTCTAGTGGTTAAAATGATCGTGTGTGGGCTTGACATCATTTTTCGGCTTCTGAAAAACGACAACATTTTTTTTCGAGCATGCTTCATTTTTTAACAATGTTTTAAACTATGTTGTTTTCCGGGTTGTAAAAAATGATCATGTTTGGGCTAAAACGACGTTAAACACCTGTGCATGCTCAGAAGCAAGTTATGAGACAGGAGCGCTCGTTCTGGTAAAACTACCGTTCATAATGGAGTAAGCACATTGATCACGCTGTAACAGACAGAAAAGCGCGAATTGTCTTTTACTAACACGGAATCAGCTAAAGCAGCCCCCAGGGTGGCGTCATCCGCATGGAACTTCCCCTTTATAGTGCCGTCGTACGTGTTGTACGTCATCGCACTTTACTAGAGCATTTTTTAAAAAACTATGGTGTGTGGGCAACGTTGTTTTAATGATGAAATTGGAAAAACGTTGTTTTTTCTACATGCCGAAAAACGTTGTTTTTTTTCGTGCCGAAAAATGATCGTGTGTACGCGGCATAAGTGTTTTCCTGTACACCAGTAGGGATGAGCTTTATGTTCGGGTCAAACATGAGTTTGACTCGAACATTGGCTGTTCGCCGAATAGTGAACAATGTGGGGTGTACGCGGCAAATTTAAACACTGTGGAACACCCTTTAAAAGTCTATGGGAGAAATCAAAAGTGCTAATTTTAAAGGGTAATATGCAAGTTATTGTCATAAAAAGTGTTTGGGAACCCGGGTCCTGCCCCAGGGGACATGCAAAAAAAGTTTTAAAAATGGCAGTTTTTTTCGGGAGCAGTGATTTTAAAAATGCTTAAAGTGAAACAATAAAAGTTAAATATTCCTTTAAATTCCTTACCTAGGGGGTGTCTATAGTATGCCTGTAAAGTAGCGCATGTCTCATGTGTTTATAACAGTCCCTGCACAAAATTACATTTCTAAAGGAAAAAATGTAATTTAAAACTACCCGCGGCTAGCAACAGGGGTTTCCGGCGGTTTCCCCGTGGTGTCACGGGTGACCACGCCCCCTCTGATGTTTCACGGGAGGCCCCCGCCCTCGGTTATAAAACAGCTGTCAGACAGGTCGCGTGTCATTCGGCCAGGGAGCCTCCTATGGAGGCGGTATCATTTGTAGCGGCGGGTCAGACTCATAGAAGGATTGTGGCGCTGGGATTTTTTTTTTTTTTATTAAAGGACTTGTCCCAACTTTGTGTGTGTGTGTTTTTTTTTCTCGCTTTTTTGGGTGAAATGGTAGGGGTACAATGTACCCCGTTGCCAATTCACATGGGGGGCCGGCATCTGGGGGTCCATCTGGGGGGCTTTGTTAAATGGGGGCTTCCAGATTCTGATAAGCCCTCCGCCCACAGACCCCCACAACCACCGAGCAAGGGTTGTGGGGATGAGGCCCTTGTCCCTATCAACATGGAGACATCCTCCCCATGTTGAGGGCATGTGGCCTGGTATGGTTCAGGAGGGGGTCGCTCTCGTTCCCCCCTCTTTTCCTGCAGCCTGCCACGTAGAACGCTCGGATAAGGGTCTGGTATGGATTTTTGGGGGGAACCCCACGGCATTTTTTTTTATTTGGTGCAGGGTTCCCTTTAATATCCACACCAGACCTGAAGGGCCTGATAATGGAATTTGGGGGAACCCCTATTAATTTTTTTGGGTTCCCCTTAATATTCATGCCAGACCCAAAGGGCCTGGTAATGGACTGGGGGGACCCATGTCGTTGTTTTCAATGACTTTTATCTGCAATGCCGGGACCCGACAATTCATTATAGTTGCGAGTAGTTTTAAATTACTTTTTTTCCTTTAGAAATGTAGGCCCAGATTCACAGAGCGATTACGCCTGCGCAACAGGAGATGCGCGGCGTAAGTCGAAATGTGCGCGTGCGTTTCGATGCACGGCATCCCCAGAACGAGATACGCAAAAAATCTACTTTTTTTTATCCCGCGTAATTTCGTTAGACTGGCGCATCCGTCCGCGCAAAACTGCGCTAGACAGACCATTGATTTGCTAGTCAAATATGCTAATGAGGGACTTACGGGGATCCACAAAAGAACGTTAGGGCAGCGCAGGCTACGCAGTGTGCGCAACAGCAAAATGTCCTGTCTAAAATTAGACCATATAAAAGCTGGTCTAAAAAGAGAAAAAAAGTCTACTTGTTAGATAAAGCAACACTGTTAGTGAGGAGCTCAGCAGTGACGCGTGTTGCACAACAATCTGTATGCCAACATGCCAGGGGCATCGTCGCGCATAGCTATACTACTGACTTTAGATGAACAAAGAAGGATGAGGGCACTGAGGAGGGCACTAAGGAGGGCACGGGAGATGTTTTTTTTTTATTTGCTTATATAAACTTTACAATTTAATCTAATCTAATACAATATTCTTATCTGATACAAGCCCCTCACTCTTCACTTGATATATCACACATGCATAGACATCTTTGGCATGAGTGATTCTGAGGTGTCTCGCATCTTCAGATTCACCCCTCATGCCATCATGGAATTACCACAACCTTGCAGGAGGACATCAGCAGCCCAACACATGGCACTACCCATGACACCCATGACAGCTACATATACAATCCTAGCCCCATCCCCACAGATTTCGAACAGAACATGTATGGGGACAGCTGGCTGGTTGGTGAGTAACATGGGTGGCAGGCATGACTGTCCCCCCCCATGATGCACATCACAAGGGATACATGCACTACTAACATCCTCCTGTCTTTTCCCTTCAAGGTGACTCTGCATATGCACTGGGACCCCATCTCATGACCCCATCTCATGCCAGCTCACATTATGCATCTTTGCACGTTAAACACACACATTAATCATGGCACAATGAGAATGCATGCATGCACACCACTGTGGTCCCTAGCACACACACCCCACATCCTCATCACATTGGATTGGCACCAGTCCACCATGCAGGACTTGTGAGCTGCAACGCCATGCCACGGCTCCAATTATGTCACTGTACATTCATACACCATTCACACGGACCTGGGGATCACTTCTCCACCACAAATGAGGGTGACACCCCTTTTCCCGCAGGAATATCACCCCCACATTCCAAAATCATACACAAACAGAACCAAAAAAATAAAATAAATGACGAGCAAAAATAAAAAATGCCCCAGCAAAAATATAATTTTAACAAAATAACAACAAAGAAAACACATAAAAGACAAAAATCACTCTGCAAAACAGTCCCCAAATATCAAAGACACGTCACAAACAAATAAACAAACGCTAATAAACAAAAGCACCTTGCTGTATAGGAAGGGAAACAAAGGGATGTACTTTTGCAAAGGAAGTGCGTTTGTGTCTGTCTATTTATGCTGTTTGCGTAGTTCACAACGTTGCCCTAGTCCATTTCCAATTTCACTGATTGCGCCGCTCCCGAGTTGTGAGCATGCGCACAGCGGAGCTGACCATGGTCTCCATCAAGCGCGCATGCGCGAGCCGGCCGGCCCTTCATTTGCATGGGGTCACGGCTCATTTCAATGTAACACGCCCACGTCCTTCCCAATTTGTATTACTCCGCCTTACGCCTATGAAAAAACGTTACGCATGCGCAATTTTCTGCGCAAAAGCTACGAGAATAGGGTGATTACGCGGCAAAATTGTGCAAGTCTAACGTAAAGGCGGTGCGCTACGCCGGTCCAATAATGCGCAGATGTACGTGAATCTGGGCCATAATATTTTGTGCAGGGACTGTTATAAACATGGTAAACATGCACTACCTTACATGCATACTATAGACACCCCCCAGATATGGAATTTAAAGGAATATTTTTACTGTTTCACTTTAAGCATTATTGAAATCATAATCAAACATAAGCAACAGAAGGGGTGTTCGATCAACGTTATCTTCCTTTATCAGTTCAAACAGTTTATTTGATGTTTGGAGATGCCAGCACTCTTCTGAAAGGGACTATACTTTTTTTCTCATGTACACTTATCTTACTCAAGGATAGACATGTTTTTTAGGACAAATTTTTACTTCAAAAGGTTTCGTCTTCAGAAATTAGTAACATAACATGGACTGACCATGCTACGGTATCCATTACGGTGGGGAGCTTTGGGTTTATGACTCGCGTTAATAGATGGAAGATAGATAGCCAGTTGTTGTTAGACCCTGAATTTTTTGACACCAATGATAATGAAGAGGTTGACCCGTTTATATTGTGATGGAATTCTGATGAAGGAATTCTGATGAAGCATAGTGCAATGTTGAGGAGGAGGAGGAGGAGGCAGCACTTGGAGACTGTAATGAAGGATATTGCGGATCTGGAGGCCCAAAATAAAAAAGCTCCACCTATAGCCATTAGCAAAAAGCTCTCGGAGGCCGTTCGGAGGCGCTTCTGAGCTTACATATTTCCCAGCACACTCGGAATATTACTAGAATGAAAGCAAATTTCTACACACATGGCAACAAGACAGGTAAATTGCTAGCAAACCAAATTAAGGATAAAGTAATTAAACAAAAAATCCCCTATCTATTTCACCCTGAGAATGGATCCAAATTGACCAAATTGACTAAAGATATAGCTGATGCATTCAGCAGCTATTATCGTAGTCTATACAATCTTAAGGAGGACCCTATTCAACCATCCCCTACTATCATAGAGGATTTCCTCTCGGATATTTCTTGACCTAAGTTATCCCAATCTGACCTGATTAACTTAAACTGGCCAATTACGTCTTTAGAAATTGGTGAGACTATCTCAAAGCTTCCGTCCAACAAATCTCCTGGTCCAGATGGCTACTCGTCAGAGTATTACAAAAAATTAGCTGGTATCTTATCGCCAATACTACAACGCATTTTCCAGGCTGCTGCTGCCTCCTCTTTATTCCCCTCTGAAATGTTACAGGCTACGGTAATTACCCTGCCCAAACCAGGGAAGGAGCCAGACAGAGCGCAGAATTTCAGTCCAATATCTCTTTTAAACATTAACTTACAACAGGTTGGCGTGTCTGCTCCCTACACTGATTAAGTGGGATTTGTAGCGGGTAGACAAGCAACTGACGCAACTAGATGTATTCTCAATCTTATGCATGTGGGGTTGGAGGGGAAGAGGCCCTCAGTTCTCCTGTCATTGGACGCAGAGAAGGCCTTTGACAGGGTCCACTGGGGTTATTTATCCCAGGTTCTCTCTAAATTTGGAGTGATAGGCCAAATAGGGTTAGCTATCTCTGCTTTGTATTCTAATTCTAATCCATCAGCTATGGTTTTTAATGATGGCATCTTCTCAGATCAATTTCCTATCACCAATGGCACAAGGCAGGGGTGCCCTTTATCACCCCTGATCTTTGCCCTGGTGATGGAACCTCTAGCTGAAAAAATCAGGACCCAATCCCAAATTACAGGAATTAGTGTGGGCCCAGAAGAACATACTATTACTTTATTTGCGGATGACGTGATTCTGTCGTTATCTGATCCAGCTCGGTTACTGGTAAAAGTCAACAACATTTTGGATGTATTTAATGCAGTGTCGTATTACAAGGTTAATGCATCAAAATGAAGCATATTAGGTGTAGGAGTGAGTTAACAAATGAAATCCCAATTTCAAAAGCAGTTGCCATTCCCCTGGGTAAATAGAACAATCCAGTACCTGGGTATCATTCTGACAAATCCCCTCTCACAAATGTATAGTGCTAACTTTCTGCCCCTATTAACTAGCTTCTCTCAGGAAATTAATAGATTTAAAAAGTTTTATCTGTCCTGGTCTGGTAGACTAGCTGCATATAAGATGATACTGCTTCCTAAATTGCTGTACTGTTTCAGGGCACTTCCGATCACCCTCCCGTCTAGTTTATATGTGAAAATGCAACGTTTGTTATCTCAATTTATTTGGGAGGGGAAAAGGGCTAGGTGTTCTAGTTTTTATGAAGCACAGAAGAGTGGGGGGCATGGGGGTTCCTAATTTTAAGGATTACAATGTGGCGGCGATTCTAGACCAGGCTAAGTCTTGGTTTGGGATCGCGGACCATATACATTGGGCCAGAGCAGAACAATCCCAAGTAGGTAGAGTAGAGATTAAATACCTGTTGTTATCTCCATTTCTAGGTAAAAACTTGCCTATTAGGAAAAACCCAATTATAGTAGCCACTTTGGTAGCATGGGATTATTTTAAAGCTCATAAAAACCCTCACGTGGCCTGTAAAAGACTACCTGTCCTGTTAGCGTCTCTTTCCTTGAACTCTCCAGACCTTATGGTACACCATTGGGGGGAATATGGCATCAAAAATGTATCAGATATTTTTTTGCAGGACATGATTAAACCGTTTAAGGTTTTGCAGTCTGCCTTTTCCATCCCTGCAAAGAAATGTATGACTTATGCAAGGGTGGCTAACATACTTTCTTCTGTGCAGAATAAATTTGTAGACTTACCGGAACCTGTTTTTAATCTTTGGTTTTCTGTCTCTAGACCGAAAAAAGGTATAACTGAGATCTACAACGTACTACATAGTAAGCTCCATTTTGAGACTCCAGACCAGCTTTTGAAATAGGAAGCAGAATTAAAAATAACGGTGTCTCAGAAGCAGTGGATTAATGCTATTAAAACTAATTACACTCATACTAAATGCTCTAACTTTAGGGAATCAGCCCAGAAGATAATTTTAAGAAGGTATAGGACCCCATACACGTTGGCAAAATTTGCAAACAACTCCGCTAACCTGTGTTTAAGGGGCTGTGGCCAAGTGGGCAATTTAGCCCACATGCTCTGGTTTTGTGTGTCTGTACGTAGTTTCTGGGCTCTGATTGCTCATTTAACAGCAGGCGTCACAGGCGTTCTTAACAAAACTAAAAGTTGAACAGGCCCTTTTGAGTGTTGGTATAGAACTATACCCGCCCTTTTGTCGCACAGTAGTGATGCATATTCTATATGCAGCTCGATTAACGAATGCTAGGAAGTGGAAATCCTCCCTTGCCCCTTCATTGAAGGAGGTTATACAGTTGGTTAACGACTCTTGTACTTATGAAAAAACCATGGCCTATAAAGATGGTAATATAGCAGTATACTTAAACGCTGGCAAATTTGGGAATTTCACAAAAACCTCTTTAATTACTATTAGTAGGACCTCTTGCAAACTGTTTGGTGATTTTTGAGTTGTTTGTCAGTTATAAAGTTAGTATGTATGAGGAATTTATACTAGTTATGTTGTTCCTGGACTAAAGCAAGAGGGTAGGAGGTTGTGGAGATTTATAGGTTGATGCATATTACATCATCTTCGAGTATTATATTTGTTTGTATGTGAACAATGACTGGAACTTGTTGTTATTGTGTTACTATTGTTTTATTTTATTTTTATTTTTTTCTTTCTTGTTGTATCTGCCATTTGGAGGTTGTTCTCCGACTTGTATGTCTTTATTCTTTAACCCAATAAAAACGAATTAAAAAAAGTAAAAAAAACCTGTTGCTACCAAACATATTCATGGTGTCCCTGGATCTTTAGGATGCTTAACTTCATGTACCAATCTGCCAGGATCATCAGAAGTTCTTGAGATTTGTGGTCCTCACAGAAAACGGCCAATGTCATTGGCCGTTTTCTGAGTCCCCGCTGGTAAAAGAGCTGAAAGAAGACAGCGGTGATGCCTGGCAGAAGGGAGAAGTCGGAAGACCCCCAAAGTCGGAAGAAGACCCCAGAGCTGTCTAATAAACTACTTTAAAAACCTGTGCAGTATTTTTTTATTGACATTTTTCTTTCACCAGGTGAATGACAGGGGTACAATGTACCCCATATTCGTTCACATAGGGTGGGGGCCAGGATCTGGGGGCCCCCTTATTAAAGGGGCTTCCTGATTCCGACACGCCCCCCGCCCGCAGACCCCAACAACCAATGGCCAGGGTTGTCGGGAAGAGGCCATTGTCCCCATGTTGAGGGCATGCCGTCTGGTACGGCCCCACTCCTTTCTTTTTTTTTTTCACACCAGACTCCACCATGTCCAGAGACTCGCTCGTTCTTTGCCCCACTCCTTTCTTGACCAGCTGGTCTGTGTGCTCGGGTAAGGGTCTGGTATGGATTTAGGGGGAAACCCCACGCTGTTTTTTCGGCGTAGGGGGGGTTCCCCTTCAAATCCATACCAGACCTAAGGGCCTGGTATGCCCCTGAAGGGGGAACCCATGCCGGGTTTTTATTTAAAATTTTGCATCGAGTTTCCCTTCCTGAAGGTGGCTTCAAGTCCTGTTGTAAGTCGCATTGTGATTCATACTCAAATCGTGTTCAAGTTGCCTCCCAAAATCACGCTGAAAGTTGTGTTGCCCCAGTGTGAACCGGCTCTCAGGGTTTCAGTTCCCACAGCATTCAACATTGCTCACAATTTGTAAACTACTCTGCTTTTCTTCACTGACACAGGTGCTGATTACATCCTGCTGCTTTTCAAGCCTTCCTTGCCTGTGGATTAACCCCTTTGCCGGAATGCCTGGTATAAGGGGGACTCCGATGGGAATGCCTGGTGTAAGAGGGACTCCGCAGGGATTGCCTGGTGTAAGGGGGACTTCACTGGGAATGTCTGGTGTAAGGAGAGATTCTGCTGGGAATGCCTGGTGTAAGGGAGACTCCATTGGGAATGTCTGGTGTAAGGGGGACCCCGCTGGGAATGTCTGGTGTGAGGGGGACTCCGCTGGGAATGCCTGGTGTAAGAGGGACTCCGCTGGGATTGCCTGGTGTAAGGGGGGACTCTGCTGGGAATGCCCGGTCTAAGGGGCGCTCCGCAGGGAGTGCCTGGTGGAAGGAGGACTCCCTTGGGAATGTCTGGTGTAAGGGGGACCCCGCTGGGAATGTCTGGTGTAAGGGGGACCCCGCTGGGAATCTCTGGTGTAAGGGGGGACTCTGCTGGGAATGCCTGGGCTAAGGGGCACACCGCTGGGTGTGCTTGGTGTAAGGGGGGACTCTGCTGGGAATACCTGGTGTAAGGGGGACTCCTGTAGCTGGCCAGCTAGAACCTGTCCTAGGTAGCTAATATAACTTACATGTATATACAGCTAAACCTGCTAAGGGGGGCTCTGCTGGGATTGCCTGATGTAAGGGGGGGCTCCGCTGGGATTGCCTGATGTAAGGGGGGCTCCGCTGGGAATGCCTGATGTAAGGATGGCTCCGCTGGGAATGCCTGATGTAAGGACGGGCTCCGCTGGGAATGCCTGATGTAAGAAGGGACTCCGCTGGGAATGCCTGATGTAAGAAGGGACTCCGCTGGAAATGCCGGAGTGCCTGGTGTAAGGAGGAATTTGCTGGAAATGCCTGGTGTAAGGGGGACTCTGCTGGGATTGCCTGGTGTAAGGGGGACTCTGCTGGGAGTGCCTGGTATAATGTGGACTCTGCTGGGAGTGCCTGGTGTAAGGGGGACTTCTCTGAGAGTGCCTGGTGTAAGGGGGACTCCTCTGAGAGTGCCTGGTGTAAGGGGGCCTCTGCTGGGAATGTCTGGTGTAAGGAGGGACTCCGCTGGAAATGCCTGGTGTAAGGAGGGACTCCGCTGGGAATGCCTGGTGTAAGGGGGACTCCGCTGGGAATGCCTGGTATAAGGGGGACTCCATTGGGAATGTCTGGTGTAAGGGGGACCCTGCTGGGAATGTCTGGTGTAAGGGAGGGCTCCGCTGGGAAAGCCTGGTGTAAGAGGGACTCCACTGGGATTGCCTGGTGTAAGGGGGGACTCTGCTGGGAATGCCTGGTCTAAGGGGCACTCTGCTGGGAGTGCCTGGTGTAAGGAGAGACTCTGCTGGGAATACCTGGTGTAAGGTGGACTTCGCTGGGAGTGCCTGGTGTAAGGGGGGACTCCGCTGGGATTGCCTCATGTAAGGGGGGACTCCGCTGGGAATGCCTGATGTAAGGGGGGACTCCACTGGAAATACCTGATGTACGGAGGAGCTCCGCTGGGAATGCCTGATGTAAGAAGGGACTCCGGGGCTTCCGCTGATTCTGCATTATGGTGAGTTGAATAATTTCATTCTATATTACAATGTAATAGTAGAAATAATGGGCTTCAATCATCCTGATACCATAACAACCATGGTGCCAGGATGATTGAAGCGCTAACACCAGATGTTTGTAGGATCTTTATCTTCTGATTTGTTAGACTTTCTGGAATACACAGATTTCTATTGTGGTGTAGAATCTGGGCCTGCTGTCCCTCCATCCCTCTTTCTTTCTATCTCTCCTTCTTTCTTTCTCTCCCTCTTTCTCTCCCTCTTTCTCTCCCTCATTCTATCCCTCTTTCTCTCCCTCTTTCCTTCTCTCCTCCTTTCTTTCTTTCTTTCTCTCCTTCTTTCTTTCTTTCTTTCTTTCTCCCATTCCTTCTTTCTCTCCCTCTTTATTTCTCTTCTTTATTTCTTAATTCTAATTTTACATAATGACAAAATGTTAGTAGGTTATTTTTTGCTTTATACCCGCCAGCCACTCCCTGTTCATTTTGCCAATTCAGTCACATACTTTAAGTCCCAAACATTCTCCTCATACTGGTTGTAAACCTAGTTACACCACTTGTATATAGGCTTACCTGTAGGTACTGTAAATATTTCCTAAATGGTTTGGGAGATATTAACCATACATGCTTGCGCCATCATCGTCGAATGCGCACTGAAGAAACAGCTTGCTTGTGCTGTTTCTTCATGGTCAGTGCCATGACCGGCGGCTCCTGCGTGAATTAATGGGATAGACATCATCGCGGCTCCAGCCGATTACAGCGCTAGAGCCTGCAAACCTGGAAATAGCTCCTGGAGACATGCTGCTGGTCACAGCAGTGTGCAGAGACCACTGCAACAGCTTCGATCTAAGGTAAGTATTTTACAATGAGTGAGTATGCAATGCATACTCGCTCATTATGCCTTTGTCTTACAGGGGTTTTTGTTTTTATCAGTTTACAACCACTTTAACCACTACCCGATGACCGTACGACTTTGTACGGCCGCAGGGTGGTTCTACTTCTCTAACTGGCTGTATTTTATGGCCTGCGCTCCGCCAGGCCACTGGGGGGCGTGCGAGTGCCGCCGTTGGCGGCGCGCGTGTGCCCGCAGCATCGCTGAGATGCTGGATGCGCGTGCCTGGCGGTCGTGATGTCCGCCAGGCACTCGGGATCGGTGGCTACAGGGACAAGACATGGATCTCTGTATGTAAACACAGAGATCCATGTCCTGTCAGGGGAGAGAGGAGACCGATCTGTGTCCCTTGTACATAGGGACATAGATCGGTCACCTCTCCCAGTCACCCCCCTCCACACACAGTTAGAACACAATTCAGGGTACACATTTAACCCCTTCCTCACCCCCTAGTGTTAACCCCTTCAATGCCTTTCACATTTATACAGTAATTAGTGCATATTTATAGCACTGATGGCTGTATAAATGTGAATAGCGCCAAAAATGTGTCAAAAGCGTCCGATGTCTCCGTCATAATGTCGCAGTCACGAAAAAAACGCTGATCGCCGCCATTAGTAGTAAAAAAATAATAATAATAAAAAATAATAATAATTCTGTCCCCTATTTTGTAAGCGCAAAAACTTTTGCGCAAGCCAGACGCTTATTGCGTTTTTTTTTTTACCAAACATATGTAGAAGAATACGTATCGCCTTGACTGAGAAAAATTATGTTTTTTTTTAAAAAATGGGCTATTTATTACAGCAACAAGTAAAAAATATATTTTTTTTTCAAAATTGTCGCTTTATTTTTGTTTATAGCGCAAAAAATAAAAACCGCAGAGGCGATCAAATACCACCAAAGAAAGCTCTATTTGTGGGGAAAAAAGAATGTCAATTTTGTTTGGTAGCCACGTTGCACGACCGTGCAATTGTCAGTTAAAGTGACGCAGTGCCACAAGCTGAAATTTCACCTGGTCAGGAAGGAGGTATACATGCCCAGTAAGGAAGTGGTTAACCACTTAAGACCCGGACCAATACGCTGGCAAATGACCCAAGGGGTTTTTGCGATTCGGCACTGCGTCGCTTTAACAGACAATTGCGCGGTCGTGCGACGTGGCTCCCAAACAAAATTTGCGTCCTTTTTTTCCCACAAATAGAGCTTTCTTTTGGTGGTATTTGATCACCTCTGCGGTTTTTATTTTTTGCGCTATAAACAAAAATAGAGCGACAATTTAAAAAAAAATGCAATATTTTTTACTTTTTGCTATAATAAATATCCCCCAAAAATATATAAAAAAAATTTTTTTTCCTCAGTTTAGGCCGATACGTATTCTTCTACATATTTTTGGTAAAAAAAATCGCAATAAGCGTTTATCGGTTGGTTTTCGCAAAATTTATAGCGTTTACAAAATAAGGGATAGTTTTATTGCATTTTTATTAATTTTTTTTTTTTTTACTACTAATAGCGGCGATCAGCGATTTTTTTCGTGACTGCGACAATATGGCGGACACTTCGGACAATTTTGACACATTTTTGGGACAATTGTCATTTTCACAGCAAAAAATGCATTTAAATTGCATTGTTTACTGTGGAAATGACAGTTGCAGTTTGGGAGTTAACCACAGGTGGCGCTGTAGGGGATGTGTGACCTAATGTGTTTGTTTACAACTGTAGGGGGGTGTGGCTGTAGGTGTGACGTCATCGATCGCGTCCCCCTATTACAGGGATGACGCGATCGATGCTCCGGCCACAGAGAAGCACGGGGAAGCCGTGTGTACACACGGCTCTCCCCGTTCTTCCGCTCCAGGGACGGATCGCCGCACTGCAGCGGCGATCGGGTCCGCGAATCCCGCGGTCCCGGTCCTGGAGCTTCGGACCGGGTTGCGGGCGCGCGCCCGCGGGCGCGCGCCCGCGACCCACGGCTGGGTACTAAAACCAACGTATATATACGTTGATGTGCCCAGCCGTGCCATTCTGCCGACGTAAATGTGCAGTAGGCGGTCCTTAAGTGGTTAAAGTAAAACTACATTTTTTTTCCTCTGAAAATTCATGTAATGTTTTGTCAAGTTTCCTAGTAGAAGAAAACTAGCTTAAAGCGGAGCTCCAGCATAGGAGCTTACCTGTCTAGGACACTTACCTGTCTAGGGATCCCGCAATGTCTCGTGTGCTGCTGCTGTTATTCCTTGTAAGGGAAAACGGCAGTGAGACGTTGCAGCTTCACAGCCAGTTTCTCTACTGTGCATGCACAAAGCGTGCAGTGCTTTTTGAATGGCCTGGCAGTATATTGCATTTGGCTCTTTGTAACCCCTGTATAAAACCTTTACTTCACCTTGATCAGCCCTAATTAACCAGTTAAGTACCCCTGCACGCCTATGTACGTCCACAACATGGCTCGTACAGGCACAAGGGCGTAAATTTACGTCCTCGCCTTAGTGCGGTTCGGGGGTCCCATCGGGACCCCCTCCGCGGCGTGCGGCGGTCCCCCTGGCTCTGGGAGCGATCGCCGACGAGCGGGCGGATGTCCGTGTTTTCCGCCCCCCCCGCGATCGCTCCCAGCCAATGGGAGCGCGCTCCCAGCCTGTCACTTCCTCCTCCTGTGTTTACACAGGAAGGAGGAAATGATCATTTCTCTCATCGCAGCGCTGTTTCCCAGCGCTGCTGATGAGAGAAGACATGCCAAGTAAGTGTGCACCAACACAACACTGACACACACTCACATAGGCATATTAACCCCTTGTGATCGCCCCCCCCACCCCCCTGTCACAGTGTTACTGAATGCAGTGATTTAATCACTGCATTTAGTGTCAGTGTGACAGGCACTGTAAAAAACAGTTAGTGTTAGGTTCAGGATAGCCCCCCCACCCCCCCTAATAAAGTTTTAACCCCCTGATCACCGCCCTAGTTAACCCTTTCACTCCCTATTGCCAGCGTCACTAAGCGATCATTTTTCTGATCGCTGTATTAGTGTCGCTGTTCCCGCTAGGTAGCTATTTTTTTTATTACGATTTTTTTTTTTACTAAAGACATGTGGCTAAATAAATTTTGGCCTAAATGTTTTACTAAAATTTAGTTTATTTGATTTTTTTTATAACAAATAGTAAAAAAATAGTGATTTTTTTCAAAATTGTCGCTCTATTTTAGTTTATAGCGCAAAAAATAAAAATCGCAGAGGCGATCAAATACCACCGAAAGAAAGCTCTATTTGTGGGAAGAAAAGGACGCAAATTTTGTTTGGGAGCCACGTCGCACGACCGCGCAATTGTCTGTTAAAGCGACGCAGCGCCGAATTGTAAAAACACCTTGGGTCATTTAGCAGCGTAAGTGTCCGGGTCTTAAGTGGTTAACTAGTTTTCCCCTTTCTACTTTTACTTATAATTTTTCTGTTGTTTATCTTATTTACTTGCCCTTTAATAATTCACTTTTCCCCATTTAAAAAAAAAAAAATATATATATATATATATATATATATATATATATATTGTACAGGACGCCAGGGATGGGTCCTGGATGGACGCTACATAGCGCCAATTTTTGGAATCTGGTCCCTTTAAGCACTGGTTCAGGAGGTCACCCAAAGGGGGTGAGAGGTTCCGGACAGATAAAATGGATCCAGAGAGGACGGGCTTAAAAGTCCTCTCTGTCTTTTTTAAATGATATTCGGGGGTCCGGGATTTCGGAGGCTCTGAAGCGACAATTGGGAGGGAAGAGAGCCTCCCCTTCTGACCCCTGGCTTCAGGCACACAAGGGGTTAACCACTGCCAGGAAGTGAGTTAAAAGGAAAGGAAGTCCTGACAGAGGGTGGAGTAGTTTTGGAAGTGAAGCTGTGTCTGCAGGGAAGGACTGGGACTTCTTACTAAAACGTATGTGCCTTTCTTTTGGTTGTTTTGCTGTGCTGAAGAGAGACTTATCTAATTTATGCTGGAAACAAGCAGGACTTTTGTTGTGACATTTTTGTGCTGAAGAAAGCATTATTTTGTTTTGTTTTGTTTTGGTCGCCAATAAAGACCCTTTGCTTTACTGACACGGTTTACGCACTTGTCTCGCTGAGCTAAAGAACCCCCAAAGTTCACAATATATATATATATATTTAAAGCATTAAAAATCTGAAATGAGAGAAAACCACTTTTGTTTCATTTGTAAATGACATTGCAACGTTTTGTACATAATTTTAGTATCATTATAAACAGTACACATTGACCATTCAGCCCCAGGCCAGGCCACTTTTTGCGATTCGGCACTGTGTCGCTTTAACTAACAATTGCACGGCCGTGCGACGTGGCTCCCAAACAAAATTGACATCCTTTTTTCCCACAAATAGAGCTTTCTTTTGGTGGTATTTGATCACCTCTGCGATTTTTTTTATTTTTTGCACAATAAACAAAAAAAGAACGACAATTTTGAAAACAATGCAATATTTTTTTTCTTTTTGCTATAAAAAAAATCCCCCCAAAAAATATAAAAAACATACTTTTTCCACAGTTTAGGCCGATACGTATTCTTCTACAGATTTTTGGTAAAAAAATTGTAGTAAGCATTTATTGATTGGTTTGTGCAAAAGTTACAGCTTCTACAAAATAGGGGACTGTTTTATGGCATTTTTATTAATATTTTTTTTTTACTAGTGATGGCGGCGATCAGCAATTTTTTTGTGACTGCGACATTATGGCTGACACATCAGACACTTTTGACACAATTTTGGGACCATTGTCATTTTTACAGCACTCAGTGCTATAAAAATGCACTGATTACTGTAAAAATGACACTGGCAACAAAACCACTAGGGGGCACTAAGGGGTTAAGTGTTCCCTAGGGAGGGAGTTTTACTGTTAGAAGGCGTGGCTACATGTGACACATCACTGATGACCTTCCCGATCACGGTGAACTTGATGTTCCCAGGCTCTCACAACAAGTGTCCACACTTCTATATCTGTCAGGTTTTCTCCAGATGACGTCAGTACGACGAAACCGGTAGAGCGTTCGTTCCTCAGAGCTACAACACTAATTTCTCAAAGCTTTTAAATTACATGTCAATTGTGAGTACCCATTTTTGTCAGAAATAAACTTTATTATTTGTGAAACGGTATCACGCTATTGGGCACTTTCGTTTGTCTTCTCTATGAGCGGTTGAACGGTTGGACAGATCCCATGTGAGAAAACCTGACAGATATAGAAGTGTGGACACTTGTTGTGAGAGCCTGTTACCCTTGCAGGGGTGATTGGATCCGGTGAGTGCGGGACCATTGGGGGAGAGCACTGAGTGACCCACCGACGGCTATATCTGCATGAAGCACTTATCACTTTATTCTGTATGAAGCAATTTTGAAAATAATTTTTCTGCATATAGTAAGATTGAAAATTGGACTTTCTTGGATTATTATTATCATCATTTTATTTTGAAGAACCTATCACTTATTTATATTAAACAATTTTAAAAATAATTTTACTGTACATAGTAAGATTGGGAATTGGACTTTATTGGACTATATGGATTATTATTAGTATTATTATCATTTTATCTATCACATATTGTTTTATTATATGTAATATCAAAACTGCTGTTATCACTACAAGGATTTGCACTTTACAGCACATTATGGTGGAGACATCGGACACTTTTGACACATTTTTGGCGCCATTCACATTTATACAGCGATCAGTGCTATAAATATGCACTAATTATTGTATAAATGTGACTGGCATTGAAGGGGTTAACACTAGGGGGTGAGGAAGGGGTTAATGTGTACCCTGAATTGTGTTCTAACTGTAGGGGGAGGGGGGGTGACTGGGGGGGTGACCAATGCTGTGTCCCTATGTACAAGGGACACAGATCGGTCTCCTCTCTCCCCTGACAGGACATGGATCTCTGTGTTTACACACAGAGATCCACGTCTTGTCCCTGTAGCCGCCGATCCCGAGTGCCTGGCGGAAATCACGGCCGCCAGGCACGGCCGCCAGGGGGAGCGCAGGCCGTAAAAACACGGCTAGTTAGAGATTTAGAACCACCCTTCAGCCGTACAAAGTCGTACGGCCGTCGGGTAGTGGTTAAAGTGGATGTAAACCCGATTCATGAAATTTGAGCTGGGCACATATATCTGCAGTAATTTGTTATCTCTGTTCAATGAGCTATGTCTTATAGCTCTCTCCTGACCCGTTCCTCTGTTACCAGCCTGAAAACTCCTGACATATTTTTTTACTTTTTAGACAAAAGCAGCCTGAATCTTTTGTCAAAGAAGGTTGCTAAAATAGATTAGCAGAGAGCAGCTCCTATGACAAAAACAGCTCTGAGAGTCTCTGCCTATGATGAGAGGGGGTGTGTGCCTTTCCTCCAATCAGCAATGTTAGCTATCTTGGCTGTATGCCCAGACATCACACTCTGTGTTAACCAGGAAGAGAAAATCTCCTAACAAAATCTGAACTTTCTAAATTGTATATAAATGTGAACACAGCAGATATACATATACAACCTATGTAGGGAGATTTGGTTAATCTCTGTGTATCATCTGAGGCTGTTCATTTCACTGGGTGTATGGGGGGTTTACATCCACTTTAAGGATATATATATATTATTTGTTTTTATCTCAGTTTCTGGGTGTAGCTAAAGTCTGGTCTCCTTGCTGCTGATTCCTGACATAGTGCTATATGGACACTAATCTAGTTTTTCTTTAATTACTTTAGCTCCACCCAGGTGGGGTTTTTTCATGCAGGGGCTGCCACTACAATAATTTAATTTAATTACACTTTATTATTTCACCACTTCACTAGTTCATCACCTATTTAAGTTGTCCGTGGCGCAGATTCATTCCCCTTTCTTTCTATTTATTACAGCAACAAGTAAAAAATATTTTTTATTTCAAAATTGACGCTCTATTTTTGTTTATAGCGCAAAAAATAAAAACCGCAGAGGCGATCAAATACCACCAAAAGAAAGCTCTATTTGTGGGGAAAAAAGGACGTCAATTTTGTTTGGGAGCCACGTCGCACGACCGCGCAATTATCAGTTAAAGTGATGCATTGCCACAAGCTGAAATTTCACCTGGTCAGGAAGGGGTATATGTGCCCAGTAAGGAAGTGGTTAAAATGATATATTTAATATTAGTGAACACATACCAATAAACATACACAGCATCCAGTGAAAACATAAACCACTCCAGAAAACAAGAACAAAAATAACTAATAAACCAAATTACTAACTACTGTATATACAATATATGCACAATATAAGGGACAAAAATAACAGGGATGCAAGGAAGGGAATCACAACTGGGTACAAGAGCAGTGAGCAGGAGCAAGGAAGAGGGGTGCAGGAAGGATCAGGATACAGGAAGCACATGGATAAGCACATGCTAAGCAAGAGGGCAATCAACGGGACAGTGACACGCTGGGGGATGGAAGAACAGCCTTAAATATCCACATGGCGACTGAACCCTTGTGTCACAAATCATTCCAGCCTGCTGGCTCTTGAGAGACACCTGCTGGTGGACACTGGAGCTGCAGCAAACAGCCCAGAGCAGCACAGCGTCACCAGCAGGTGAACTCGATCCTAACACAATAAACACAAAACAGTCAGTAACAGTGTACTGCACATATTGAGAGGAAAGAAGAAAGTTATTAGAGTTATTAGACACCTGTCTGGTTGTGGTACACAAAAACCTCCTATTACCCTAGTAATAAAGTTGCCAAATAGAATGTTTCATAAAATATGTCTAAAAGGATAGCTAAAACCGTCCAAATTTTTATATTTTGCACCCTACCAGCCCTTAGATGTGGTGGGTGAATTATTCTATATTTTTTAGGCTTAGAACATTTTCAGCAAATACATAAAATAGCTTTAGATCTTACTGGACATGCAAAGTCCTTGTCAATGTGAGCTGGACAGAAAACAAAGCAACGTTTGTAATGAAAATTAACAAAGGTAGACACATTTGTAATCCAGCCTAGGTGGCAATCACGGATCCCCTTTATATATACAGTAAACAGAGACAGGAAGTACAGTATGTTTTTGCAGAAATACCAGGTGAAAATAAAGGGAAAAGGGGAAAACAAAACCAAATGCAGCCAACACACCTATGGACTAGCAAACTGAGATATATTACATTTTTGTTTTTGGGTTTAGTTATGCTTTAATTCTCATTTGATGTTATGTGTTGATTAAGGTATCCATTACGGTTGTCCCGATACTGATACTAGTATCGGTATCAGGACCGATACCGAGTATTTGCGCGAGTACTTGTACTTGCGCAAATACTCCCGATGCCTGGTAGAATACTTTTTTTTTCCCCGAGTGCGGGTGGAGAGGGGGTAAAGTGCGGGTGGAGAGGGGGTGGAGAGGGGGCAGAGAGCGGAGCAGAGCATTCCTCGTATGGGGGAGAGGAGAGCTGCTGCCGCTGCCGCCTTACACAAAGCCAAGTCAACCCCCCCCCTCCTGCCGACATCTAGTTACTATGCGCTGGGGTAACACAACAGCTGTCATTTGCATTTGAATAGCTGTGTTCCCCCGCCACTGCCGACATGTATAGCCCCTGCCCCTTGCCCAGGCACTTTGATAAGACAGATCACCCGTCCGACGGCTGACCTGTCTATCAAAGTTTCTGGGCAAGGGGGAGGGGCTATACATGACGGAGCATCGGGGGAACACAGCTATTCAAATGCAAATGACAGCTGTTGTGTTCCCCCAGCACATAGTAATTAGATGTCGGCAGGGGCAGGGGGAGGGGGGATTGACTTGGCTTTGTCTTAGGGTACACAAGGCTGCATTAGGGACATGGCTGCGTTTAGGGACATGGCTGCGTTTAGGGACATGGCTGCGTTTAGGGACATGGCTGCGTTTAGGGACATGGCTGCATTTGGGGACACAAGGCTGCATTTGGGGACACAAGGCTGCTTTTGGGGACACGTGGCTGCATTTAAAAAAAAGTAGCGGTAATCGGTATCGGCGAGTACATGAAAAAAAGTATCGGTACTTGTACTCGGTCCTAAAAAAGTGGTATCGGGACAACCCTAGACTTTCCATAGTTATATTCATACTAAAATGTCCAAATTGAAGAAATAAAGTGCATTATGGCTCAGGGCTAAAGACCAAGACCATGCAATCTCACTGTTTGATGATCTCTGGAGAAATAAAAATATGTTTAATTTCTCACTTTCTGACCATCTTCTTTTTTCAAAGAAGAATTTTACACAAGTGGGTGTATACACCTTCATTACTATGCATCCTAAATACTTTATTGTTCATAATCAGTTTACTGATGCAAAATATGTACAAGCAATAAATCTGAGATTTTTTTTGTAGAACCAAATTTTAATTAAACAAGGAACTTTTCTCTAGCTAACATAACATCTTCCAGATACTTGCATCTTTTATTCTCCAATATCCAGAAAATGGATTTTGCAGTTTCTTCACACTGAAGTTTTAACACATATAGGCAATGTTATTCTTGAAAACTTGACCTTTAACTTGTTCTCTGAGTGAGTCTTTTGCTGTTCTTCTTACTGTTTAGTTTTCACATCTACTCAAAGCTACAGTTAAATGCTTCTTTTGTTGATCTTTCTTTACAGTGCTGACATTTCAAAACTACCTCACCTCTATACTATTTCAGATGATTGAAATATGCCTTAGCCACTTTTACTTGATTTTTTGCTTGTAAAAAAAATGGAAAATGTATATGTATGTACTACAATGAATTAAAGAGGTCTCCAGGCTAAATGTGGAGTAAAGACATAAATATACATTATTATTAAAAAAGCCTAAGATATTAATGAGGAGAAAAAATAAATTCCATCTGGCCAGAAGTGATCCTTGTATCCATTAGTATCCAGATCTTTTTCATCACAGATAATATTCTATATACTGTACACACACTGCAGTTCAATCCACAAGTGATATATTTTCATAGTGGATATGGCTTACACAGCTGGGGTCTTTAAATATAAAATGTTTCTTCCTGATTGACCTGTGAATGTGGATTCTTGCCATACACTGTGAGACAGCTGATTGGAGGAAAATCACACCCCCTCCACATAGGCAGAGACTTGCAGAGCTGTGCTGTGAATAAAAATGTCCACATTTTGTCAGGTTACATTCAAAAACATACATTTATTTTATTAGGATTTTATGTGATAGACCAAAACGAAGAGGCATATAGTTGTAAAGTGGAAGGAAAATGAAAAATGTTTGTCAATTTTCTTTACAAGTAAATACCTAAAAAAAAATGTGGCATGCATTTGTATGCAGCCTCCTTTACTGTGATACCCCTAACTAAAATCTAGTGGAACCAATTGTCTTCAGAAGTAACCTAATTAGTAAATAAAGTCTACATGTGTGTAATTTAATCTCAGTATATATACATCTGTTCTGTGAAGCCCTCAGAAATTTTTTAGAGAACATTTGTGAACATATAGCATAATGTAGGCCAAGGAACACACCAGACAGGTCAGGGATAATGTTGTGGAGAAGTTTAAAGCAGGGTTAGGTTATAAAAAAATATCCCAATCGTTGAACATCTCCAAAAATGGAAAGAGTATGGCACAACTGCAAACCTACCAAGACATGGCCGTCCACCTAAACTCACAGGCTGGGCAAGGAGACCATTAATCAGAGAAGCAGCCAAGAGGCCCATGGTAAGAGAGCCACTGCTCAGGTGGGAGAATCTGTCCACAGGACAACTATTAGTTGTACACAACACAAATATGGCCTTTATGGAAGAAAGCCATTATTGAAAGAAAGTCATAAGAAGTCCCGTTTGTAGTTAGTGAGAAGACATATGAGGGACACAGCAAACATGTGAAAGAAGGTGCTCTGGTCAGATGAGACCAACATTGAACTTTTTGGCCTAAAAGCAAAATGCTTTATGTGGCGGAAAACAAATACTGCACATCATTCTGAACACACCATCCCCAGCATCAAACATGGTGGTGGCACCATGATGTTGTGGGGATGTTTTTCTTCAGCTGGGACAGGGAAGCTGGTCAGAGTTGATGGGAAGATGGATGGAGCGAAATACAGGGCAATCCTAGAAGAAAACCTGTTAGGCCTCTTACACACGAGTAAATAGATTTGTTCAAAACGGTCTGTCCGACCGATTTGAACAAATCTGTCTGCTGGCATTTTGGTTTGCTCGCGTGTACACACGAGCAAACCAAAATCCCTGCCAGCAGACAGCGCGCTGACGTGTCGGTGACGTGGCGGTCACGTTGAAGCCGCCACGTCACCGCACCAGGAAGTAAAACACTTTTGCGCATGCGTCGAAACCATTTGGCGCGTGTGCGAGAAGACATGTCTGCTGGTTAGCGTACTAACCAGCAGACATGTCGGGCGGACGGGTTCCCAGCCGACAGATTTCAAAGCATGCTTTGAAATCTGTCGGGTGGCCAAATCCGTCTGTTTGCCCGTACACACGATCGAATCTGTCTGCTGAAACAGTCTAGCAGACCATTTCCAGCAGACAGATTTGATCATATGTACGAGGCCTTAGACACTGCAAAAGACTCAAGATTGGGGCGGATGTTTACCTTACAGCAAGACAATGACCCTAAATTTACAGACAGAGCTACACCAAAATGGTTTAGATCAAAGCATATTCATGTGTTAGAATGGCCCAGTCAAAGTCCAGACCTAAATCCAATTGAGAATCTGAGACAAGACTTAAAAATTGCTGTTCACACACTCTCCATCCAATCTGACAGAGCTTGAGATATTTTGCAAAGAAGAATGGGCAGAAATGTAACTATTTATGTTCAATAAGTTTTTATTGTATTTTCAGACAAGTATAAACAGAAATTAAACAAAGCCTGATCGAACGCCCAACCTGCAAAGTATGAAACATATACATTCCGGAACATAGAGATAAATTGGTACAAACCGTGGCCACATTGAAAAATGGTAGTGTAAACACAAGCACCCAAGACCAATCTGCGACCCCAAAATGACCCCTATGGGATCCTGCTGCGTCCGCGGCCCGGGGAAGTAAGGGGAGGAGAACTAAGACAAACAGGCAGATGGTTTCAGAACAAACAGCAGACACATGAAAAAAAAAACGGAATGTGTTATGAATGAAAGGGAAAGGCCAGGAGGAGCCGGCCACGATAGAACACGAAAGGACAGAGGAGAAGGGAAAAGAAAGCTTGAGGTAGAGAAGGAAGAAAAGAAGGGAAGGCAAGGGGGAGCGGGATGGGTAAAGGATGGGGTAAGGGAGACGATGTGCTCAAATCCACAAAGAATTGCAGCTTTTTAAGGTAGGTAAAATAAAATGAAATAACATTAAATAAGGACAGCTAATGGTAAAATCATATCAACTAAAAGAGGGGCCCCCACAATGTTCGGGTCCAGAAGCTGGAGCCCGCCAGGGAATCATGGGGCTGATGTGGGCGGAGTCTATTCTTGAGTTTATCTGAGATGAAGTAGTGTCTCTAAACACTCCAAGTGAAAGAGAATTTAGCATATCTATCAAGGGATTTGGCCTGCAATTCTTCCATAAGCATAATGCCATTCATTTTGTTTATCCATTCAACAATAGTCGGGGGGGGGGGGGGGGGAGACAATTTCCAATGTCTAGAAATCAACTGTCGCCCAAGCACTCAGACAAAATTTTAAAAGGGTATTTTTCTGGAATTTGGTTAAACCAGGAAGTATGGAAAGGAGGGCTATAAAGGGAGATGGAGTGAGAGTCTCATCATAAAGGTCAGAATAAATTTGGAAAATTTGGGTCCAGAACGGGCGAATCATATCACACTCCCACCATATGTGGCAATACGTACCCGTAGCTGAAGCACATCTCCAGCAAGAGTCAGAAGCTGAAGGGAACATGATCCTGAGTGTGGTCGGCACTCGATACCATCGTGATAACACTTGGTAATATTTTTCCAGAGCATAACTTAAAATAGAGGATTTATAAGTGTAGAAAAAAGCTTTGCGCCACTCCGCCTCACTAATATCACTCCCGAGCTCCTCCGACCAAGCCGTGGTATATGTAGGGAAGGAACTGTGAGTGTGGCCTAGAATCATCTTATAGATCAAAGAAAGAGTGTGCCGTTGGGTGCCTGAGAAAGAGCAAAGTTGTTCAAACCCCGTTAGGGTTCTATGAACTAGTCCAGAGTCGTGGAGGGTCTTGCAGTAGGCTGTCAAGTGTAGGTGTGTAAGCCAGGTCACTATAGGGGGCGCATCAGTCGCGGATGTTACGAAGAAGCCTGAGGAGGCACTCACAAAATGTTGTGCAGAGGGCCAAGAAGCTCTGTTGTATCCTTCTAGAGATTGGATCGACCCACTCTCCTGGAGGGCAGGGTTGTCAAAAAGGGGGGTAAAGAGACTCGGGTCAGTAGAGAGGGCGCAAAGCTCTCTCCTTCGGTACCAAATTGCCAAGGCATCTCTGGTGAGGGGGGATAGCCCCACGAGGGTTTGATGGAGCTTAGCGTATCCCCAGAGGAGAGCCCGAAAATCCACTGAGGATAAGTCTTGTTCAACAAGTGTGGAAACTTTACCCAAAGGGCGAGGGAACCATTCCAAGATCTGGGAAAGCACCGCCGACATATGATAGAGCTCAAAGTCGGGAAGACCCATACCACCACTAGTGATAGGCAAGCAGAGGAGTCTATGTTTCAGCCTAGGGCGACTACCACTCCATACAAACTGTATGGCCATGGAGTGTAGCGTACAAATAAAGGCGGGTGAAAGAGCTATCGGGAGAGGTTGAAACAAATATAATAGCTTGGGCAAAATATCAATTTTTAGGGTATTCATATGTCCAAACCACGACACTGGTAGGTCCATGAGGGCCTCCGTGAGACGCCGAAGCTTAGTCAAGAGTGGGCTATAGTTCAAAGCAAAGATCTCCGACAACTGCACTGGGATGGATGTTCCCAAATAAGAGATGGACTTCTCCTGCCATTGAAAGGAGATATTTGATTTGAGGGTGACAAGAGCAGGTAGCAGAAGGGATAGGTTCAGCGCTTCCGTTTTTGACAAATTTAATTTATAATTACTAAGTCTGCCAAACCGGTCAATCTCAGACAAAATAGAAGGGATACTAATGTGGGGTTGAGTGACATAAAGGAACAAATCATCTGCGTACAGGGAGAGTTTGCAATGGGATGAAGATGTATTGATCCCGTGTATGCTTGGGTTCGTTTTAAGCGCTTGGGCTAAGTGCTCTATGACCCGGGCAAAAAGGAGAGGGGAAAGAGGGCACCCCTGCCTAGTGCCATTCTTAATTGGTAGTACACTAGATTGGATTACGTTAACAGAGACAGAAGCAGAAGGTGAGGAGTACAGAGACATAATACGAGAAAGCATTTTCGGGCCTAGACCTATTTGAACAAGGGTGGACTGCAGGAAGGGCCAGCTGACCCTATCCAAGGCCTTCTCCGCATCACAGGAGAGAAGGCACGCCGGAATGCGGTTGCGTTGGGCATAAGCTATAAGATGTATGGTTTTTGGTGGTGTTTTCCCGGGCCTCACGTCCTGGGACAAATCCCACTTGATCTCTGTGTATAACGTTGGGCAATAACGGAGTAAGGCGGTCAGCCAGGATTTTCGCGAAAAGTTTCAAATCAATGTTTAATAGAGATAACCGCCTATAATTGGAACAATGAGAAGGGTCCTTACCGAGTTTGGGGAGAACTACTATCTGGGCTAGAAGAAGAGAAGAAGAGGGGAAGGAGTCTTTGTCGATGGCGTTAAAAGCCTTTGCCAATAAAAGGAGCCAACTGGGGAGCGAACATTTTATAAAAACATGAAGTGAACCCATCTGGGCCAGGGCTTTTACAATTTTTGAGTTTCTTAATGGTCAGTAGAAAGTCTTCTGTTGTAAGGGGGAGTCTAGTTCCTCAACAGCAGCGGCTGGGATAGTCGGAAGCGTGGTGTCTCTAATATAGGACGACATATCACAAGAGGGTCCCCAGACTGGGAAGGGGATACGGGCGTATGAGGAAGAACAACATAAAGGCCTGCATAATATTGGCGAAACTCCTCAGCGATGGCAGAGTTACCCTGTAACCTGCCCTTGATAGAGGAGATAATTAAGGGGATGTGTTTCCTACTCTGACACGGTTTCAGCATATTCGCCAGGAGCCTGCCACATTTGTTAGCTTGGGAATAGTGCGTGAAGCGCCCCTTGTCCCTTGCCACAAAAGAGCGTTCCGGTCCCTCCTGGTATTATCTAAATCAACCAACGTGGCAGCATCAGGAGACTGCTTGTGGGAATCCTCAAGAGATGCGATAAAGGCAAGAAGGCGAGTGATTTCTGCCGAGCGGGCTTTTTTAAGTCTGGACCCATGTTGGATACATTTTCCCCTAAGGACACATTTAAGTGCTTCCTACTTCATAAGCGAGTTAGTGATGTCATGAGCGTGATCAGCAATACAATGCGTGATGGTCTGAATGATGTAGTCAGTGCACGCCAGGTCTAAGAGCAAATTGTCATTAAGTCTCCAAGAGGATCTGGGCTTGTGAGTGGGAATTTTCCCCAAACAGACATGTATAGGAGCCTGGTCCGACCAGAGCGTGAGACCAATGGATGCACTAGGGGAAAGGTCTAACAGAGATTGTGAAATGAGGATATAGTCCAGTCTGCTATATGACGAGTGCATGGGGAAATAGTATGTGTAGTCCCTAGCAGTGGGGTGCAAAACCCTCCACACATCTATCAGGGAGAGCTCGGCAAAGAGAGTACACAGCTTGGTCACAGTAGCCAAAGAGAGCGAGGACTTACCAGTCGATGTGTCCATATGAGGTATCAGTGCAGTATTGAAGTCACCACCCAGGATCATGTTGGTTGTGCCAAACTTCCGCAAATGCGAGGTCGCAGAGGAGAAGAATTGCAGTTGGTCCTGGTTAGGAGAATATACATTAATAACAGTGTAAATCACATTCTTATATGACAATTTAAGAAAAATCTCCCCAAGGCATCTACAGTACATAGGTTTCTAGAACAGTAGGCGTGAATGAGGCATGAAATGCGATGGAAACCCCTTTGGATTTCGCGGAGGGGTTAGTACTATTAAACCAGGTGGGATAATGTTTGTGACAAAGCTTGGGGATAGAGCCAGACCTAAAGTGTGTTTGTTGGAGGAGCAGAATTTGGGTGCGTAATTTATGAAAATGAAATAAGACCCACCTCCGCTTCTCCGGGGGGATTGAAATCCCTGCAGTTCAGGGAAGATACTGTCAAGAAAGCGGGACTAGCCATAAATGACATTGTAAAAGGGGTGGATAGATACCTACTGAGAATGAGCACACCGTTTTCAAGGGAAGGGGGAGGGGGACAACACAGGGCAGGGGGTTCAAAGAAGAGTAAGAAGAAAAGGAAAAAGAAGGAGGCCAAAAAAAAGCAGGGCTAAAACGGCCACACTAACAATGTTGCTGGCAACATTTCAGCCAATACCACAAAGGTAGCTGAAGGGCCTAGGTGGGGGGTTGCTGTCATTGCATGGAGAGTAACCCACACACACCGTAACAGATCAATATACAACATTTATTAACGGCAAACTAAACAAGTCGAGACCCCATGGGACTATAAAGTAAAATGTAAAGTGCGCACAAGCAGGGGGGTGAGCCCCCAACATGTACTCTAGAGTCTTAGCGTCCCAATGGGTCCCGCAGGAGATATCTGGACACACCAAGGGAACAAGGAAAATTACCCATAAAATAGAGAAGGGAAGGGCGGGGGGGCCTCCACAAGGGAGAGGATAAAAAAAACTGTGCATCATTAACAAAGTTAGAACAGCTAGGGACTGCCACACTGGAGAGGGCCATAAACAGAGTAAACAGGGACACCCCCCAAACGAACTGAGGGGGATGACATCCACCCCGTATAACCAACCAAACCACAGTCGTATAGCATAGCGTCCCAGTTTAACCGCACTTTTCAACATGGGAAGAGCTCAGTGGACTAAAACCTGCAAGGTAGAAGGGCAAAAAAAATTAGAAGGATAACGTCTCATCATCCAGCGGATCACTTGGAGGCCTCCAACCTGGAGTGTCTGGGTTTCTCGACCAGTCTCTTCCAGCCGGAGGAAGCTTGAAATCCAGGAGTGGCAGCGTGCAGAGGCCAGTTCGGAAGAGGCATCTGAGGAAGATCAAAAATGCCTAAAAATTTGGGAAGATCCCCCAGCCTTCAGAACACCGCCAATTTTCCTTCATGGGAGGCAGACAATTGAAAAGGGAAACCCCAATGATACTTGATTTGCTTGGATTGTAGGGCTCCAGTGAGGGGCTTCAGGGCTTGGCGCAGGTCCAAGCTTAGCTTGGAGACATCAGGTAGCACATGGATGCAAGATTCGTTAAAGTGAATGGACTCCTGTGCACGAGCAGCCTTCATGATGGCATCTTTGATGGCATACAAGTGAACCCTGCAAATCACATCAAATCACATCCTCTGTACACAGGCCTCAAATGTAGGCCTCCAGGTCCCAGCCTGTGTAGGAGCGATGGGAGTCCAGGGAGTGACATGCAGAGTGGATGGAGTCTGCATCAGAGTCCGGGAGAGCTGGCCCCCTGCCTGGTCTTCATGGCAGAGGTGAAGAACTGAGAAGAGGCACCATGCGAGGCAGCATGTGTCCCCGAGGAGCGGGCCGCCGACATCTTGGACGAGGGGGTGCCGCACTGCTCCAGCTGCAATTTGGGGAAGAATCGGTCGATTTTGCCGTCCCTGCCTGGATCGGAGGTATGGTGAGCCTCTCCCCCTCCCTTCCGTCCCATCACCGACCTGTATGGTGCGTCCGAGCGGTGATTAGTGCCGTTATTCAGATGGTGTGTGCGGGAGCTCCTGGCACACACGTCTTACTCCTCCATGCACTAAGCCACGCTCCGAAATGTAACTCTTTAGTTGTGCAAAGTTGGTAGAGACATCCCAAAAAAGACTTGCAGCTGTAATTGCAGCAAAGGGTTGTAGGGCTGAATTTAAATGCACACCACATGCACTTTTCACATATTTATTTGTAGAAAAAAAAATCCATTTATCATGTTCCTTCCACTTCACAATGATGTGCCACTTTGTGTCAATCTATAACATAAAATCCCAATATAATCCATTTACGTTTTTGGCTGTAAAATTTACAAAATGTGGAAAATGTCAAGGGGTATGAATACTTTATCAAGTTACTGTATATCAACTAGGAGTGCGCATCTTCACTGGCCTCACGATTCGATTCAATTACGATTATCCTGCCTACGATTCGATTAGATTCTGCGATGCATCACAATGCATCAAGATTACTCCACGCGTTTTCATCCAAAAAATTCAAGCAGACAGAATTTTTTTTTAATTATCTGGTCTTAAAAAAATAAAAAAACTCTGCATGTAGCAAAGTAGAAACACAGCAGACAACTTAAAGAAGAGCTCCAGACTGACTCCAAAATACTACAAGAGGGGATCAGAGACTACAGACATGGTACAAGAGAGGGTCAGAGACTGCAGACATGATACAAGAGAGGGTCAGAGACTGCAGACATAATACAAGAGAGGGTCAGAGACTGCAGACAAAATACAAGAGAGGATCAGAGACTGCAGACAATATACAAGAGAGGATCAGAGACTGCAGACATAATACAAGAGATGGACTGCAGACAATGTCCCCATAACGTCCCCCCAAACGACAATGTATGCCATTTCATAAATTATGGTTTATGTATGTCTAATTGTCTTAGTGATTCATTCACATCACAACTTCATTGATCCCTTTTTTTATTTTTTTTTATTTATGGTTTTGCTCATTACTGCCCAACACATGCAGTGCAAAATCAAAAATCGTACGAAAAAAGGGTATCAATTTAAAATCAATAAAGCTGTGATGTGAATCAATCGCTAAGACAATAAGACATACATAAACCATAATTAATTTTGAAATGGCATTGTCATGCTCATTGGTCACTTTAATGTTTTTATAATATGGCAAATTTTCAGTCCACATAATGGTGCATCAGATATATTATCACTAGTAGTCAGTGACGGCTGGTGCTCAAAATTTTTTGGGGGGCGCAAATAAAAAAAAAACATCAAACGCCACCACTGTGCCCATCAAACGCCACCACTGTGCCCATCAAACGCAACCACTGTGCCCATCAAACACAACCGCTGTGCCCATGAAATGCAACCGCTGGGCCCATCAAACGCAACCGCTGGGCCCATCAAACGCAAACCACTGTGCCATCAAACGCAGCTACTGTACTTATCAATTGCCACCACTGTGCCCATAAAATGCCACTACTGTGCCCATCAAATGCCACCACTGTGCCAAATGCAGCCACTGTGCCCATTTATTGCTGCCACTACTGTGCCCATTTATTGCTGCCAGTGTGCCCATTTATTGCTGCCAGTGTGCCCATTTATTGCTGCCACTACTGTGCTCATTTATTGCTGCCAGTGTGCCCATTTATTGCTGCTAATACTGTGCCCATTTATTGCTGCTAGTGTGCCCATCTATTGCCACTACTGTGCCCCATTAAATTCTGCCAGTGTGCAATGTACCTGATGATGATGATGATGATGATGATGACTCTCGACACACTGCACACAGCGTGAGGTGAGCCAAGGAGGAAGGCTCTGGGGAGTTGACTCAAGACCAATCATTGGGGATAGACAGACACTCACTCCACATGTCTCCTATGTTGATGCCGGGTGGCTGGGGATGCTGTCAGCAGGGGGCGGCAAAAAAGGCGCGGCTAATGCCCACGACTCCTTCCAGTTCATCGAGGGGCGGGAAAAGAGGCGCGGCTAAAGCCCAAGACTCCTTTGGCCGATTTGAGTTTATCGGGGGCAGGAAAAGAGGCGCGGCTACTGCCTAAGACTCTTGGCCGCTTTGAGTTTATTGGGGGTGGGGAAAAAAGGCACGGCTAGCGCCCAGGGCTCCTTCGGCTGTTTTCACTTCTTTGGCAAGGCAAATAGTGGGTGACGTCATTGTATAATCAATTTTTGCAAGTCGTAGCATCAACGCCCCATCGTGGGTGGTCGAATCACGATGCATCGATGCTACGATAAATTTTAACACCCCTAATACACACGGCCGGTTTTATCGTTGTAAAACAGTCCGACGAAAATCACAACGAGAAAATTGAGAATCCTGACGAGAAAATAGAGAGCAGTTTCTCTATTTTTCTCGTCGAGATTCCAGGCAATTTTCTCGACCAAAAAAAACATACACATGACCGAACAAAAAGCTCTGTCAGCAGTTTTCTTGCTGTTTCTGGCCGAGAAAACTGTGCGTGTGTACGAGGCTTTAGAATGCACTGTGCGATGCACATTGCATTGGGAGGTGCTTGGCGGGCAAACATCCTGTCGACCTTCTTGCAAATTCGGGTGTTCGCCGAACAGGTAATGTTTGGGCCAAGCTTTTGCTCAGACCGAACCATTTGTCCAACACTATTGAAGAGTGTGTTGTGACAAGTCTGGGAGCATGGAATAGTTCTCTGGGAGTTTTTTTTTAGTTTGGCGAAAGGCTGACACAATTTTCTCTTTCTCTTGGTAGCAGTGTACTCAAAGAAGGATATCTCTAGGCACCTCAGATGGTTTTGCCATCTGATGTACTCTGTCTATAGCAAGCTCAGGCTTGGTCAGCGTTGGCACACAGGATACTATATTTAGAGTGTAGGGATTACCTCAATGAGCTCAGCATCTTTTAGTGAGGTATCAGAGATAGATTGACCCAACGTACAGAATGTATCTATTGGGATTAGCAACCAATGGAAAGATCCCAGGCCTGTGCAGACCTCCATTGCAGGGTCTGAGTCTGGCCTATGTGGGGAGTCCCAGCATGGCTTAGAATTCACTGGAGTAGAGGCATCTACGGACTCTCCACTGCATGGAGCACCAGTCATCTGCCCGTTTGCTGGTGAGACCAGTGCCTGCCACCATTTTGTTGGAATAAACCTGCTAACTTACAGAGTTTTTAGCAGTTCTCTTAAGTGCCTTGTCATGCTGCAGGGGTTGTGGATGCAAGATCAGCTGAGGGCAAATATCCTGATGTCTCTGGATATTCCTTGCGGCAGAGCGGATCACAGGTCTTTCCTCACCCCGAAAGAAATACAACTAGTAAATTTATTATGTAGAAGTGATATAAGAACATGAGTCATCATGTTGTCATTTATACTCAGTACATGAATGAGCATTTGTTTACACATACCTAATGCCTATTTGTGGTGGGGAGTAAAATGCCTTTGATTACATATCAGAGTCTTCTAGTCAAGTGACAGTAAGAAGACGGGGGAAGCAAACAATGTGAAGCCTCAGGATGCATCCTCATGAATACACTGCTGAAAGTAGTCTTTTTTTATGTAGGTAGGTAGGAACACCTACATTAAGAAGGATAAAAACAGCGCTTTTAGGTAAAAACGGCAGAAGTGGAGACTCCATCCAAACACCCTCTTCTACAGTACAGACCACAAGTTTGGACACATCTTCTCATTCCAAGAGTTTTCTTTATTTTCATGACTATGAAAATTGTAGAGTCACACTGAAGGCATTAAAACTATGAATTACTTCCGGTTCCGGCGCCGCATGGAGTAGCTGACCTTCACATCAGCTCCCGCAGCACGACCCAAAATCGGCTTAAAAATCGGCCTGAGAAGCCATCCGAGCCTCCCTCTACCTCTGGGCACCCTTCACAGCACCCATGGACCGATTCGTGGAAAAATCGGGCGCCCGCACGCTCTCGGCCCAGACGGCTCAGCCGCCGCCAGCACATCCGCAAATCGAGGCCCCGGTCTCGGCCTACACCTCTCCACGATCATCAGTGCCGCTGGCGGACATGGAGGTAAGTGGTGAAACCTCTCCCTCCCCTTCTCCACACCCATCCCCACCTCAGCAGGTAGGAGATAGCTCCACCGAATGGATAGCCCAAGCGGTGGCTGCATTGCTGTCCCCTATGATTGCGGTGTCAGTGGAGAAGGCAGTAAACGCCGGGATGGCGCAAATTAAGGCCCAGCTGGGGGAACATGGCACGAGGCTAAATGAACTTGAGCATCGCCTCTCCAATGCTGAAGAGGAGCTTTATCAAGCCCAGGCCACAGAGCACGCCCAGGACAAAACTAACCAATACATCCTACAGAAATTAGATGATTTGGAAAATAGGGCCAGGAGAAGTAACCTGCGCTTCGTGGGAGTACCGGAGTCATTACAGGCATCGGCCCTATCAGACTTTTGTGCCCGGCGCGTCCCAGAAGCCCAAGGCCTTTCGGGGGCCCTGTACGGTGGAAAGAGCTCACCGCATGGGGGCCTTCAACTCAGAGAGAAAGTGACTGCGTCCAATCATTGCCAAATTCCTCAGCTACGCAGACAAGTCCATTATCCTGCAATCATTCCGGCAATCCCGTCAACTTCAGATTGATGGTGTTAAAGTATTGATTTTTGCTGACTACTCCTTTGAAGTGTCAAAGAAGAGAAAAGCCTTCCAACAGGTCTGCACGGAACTTTTCAAACAGCAAATACAATTTTCCTTGGCCTTTCCGGCAATTCTCTGCCTCAAAGCCCCAAATGGTGACCGACTAACCTTCCAGGACCCTGCGGAAGCAGAAGCTTTTCTATGGTCGCGTTTCGCAAACCCGCACCACCAGACACCTTCCAAAGCTCCTCCACTAGACCGTTCCATGGACCAAAGGAGCCCTCGTAAGGATTCTCCTAAGCGATTCAGGGCCTCAACGTTGGAATCCATCCAGCTCATCACGAACTGACCTGTCAGTATTGTCTCTCTCTCTTTTCTCCCCCTACTCACATGCCCCCCTACGGGAACACACGGTGCCCTGACAGGTTTTATTCAGAGCCCGCTGCGTTGCAGTCCCCTTCTACCTCTGTGGCCTCCCCACAATGATGGATGCCTACCACACTACAACAGGTCCAGGTAGAATTATTTGCCAATATGGGCTTCTGATCTCTGACTTCAGTTATCTCTCTGCATGCAAATGCACCTACCTGATATTATTGTTACATTGTTTTATGTAACTGGGCTTAGTTGCCTTAGTTATTTTGTTATATTTTCTGCTACAACTGCCCGACTATTTTGTTTCTCTGTCGTGCCCCCCCCCCCCCCTGGGTTTTTACCAGTATGTTCCATTGATCGGAGTATTGCGCCTCCTGGTTTCATTGTACGTCACCATCTCCCATGGTACATGTCTTTGTCCGCATACCGCCTGACACCTTAAACTTGATTCCGGTCTCTCGGGCCACAGGTTGTCGTGGTCGTGACATGGGGGCTGGCGCTCGTACAGTGACTCCATGTGGAAAAAAGTGAAGTACTCGCAAATGTTTGTGTTTTTTCTGTTTGTTGCTCTTGCTTTTGTTTCAGGTTTCCCCCCCTGCCACCCCTCCTCCCCCTTGTCCCCCCCCATGTGCACCATTCTGCCCCCTCCTTACGCTCACCCGCCACACCGTGACGATGGCGGTTACCCACCCCTTGCTTTGGCAACCCCCCATGATTCTGAAATACGAGGTCCCCTATTTACAAATACTGCCCAAACCCCTTACACAGCCCCCCTAACATGAAAATAATATCCTGGAATGTGAAGGGACTCAGATCACCTAATAAGAGAATGAAGGTCTTTAGACATCTAAAGAGGCTTAAAGCAGACGTTGCACTACTACAAAAGACCCATTTGTCAGCGTCTGACTTCCCACGCTTTCATAAGCTTTGGGTAGGCACGATCCTAGGTTCAGAGGCCGTTGGCCGCAAAGCAGGCGTTACCATGCTGATTCACAAAAACCTTCCCTGCTCAATCCTCGTGGTTAACTCGGACACCCAAGGTAGACTTCTCTCAGCACATGTAAAAATAGGCTCCAAGGAACTAGTGATCTCTAATGTTTTTGCCCCTAACAGCCCCGGTAAATCCTTCTACAGTGTACTCTCAGCTTGGCTTCTTCAAAACACTCACCTCCCCCACGTGATTGGGGGTGACTTCAATGACACCTTCCACCAGGTCAATGACAGGTCCTCTCCAAAACACTCTAAACCCTCTCCAGACCCTGGCCACCCCTCACTTTTTGCGTCCACTATGGACTCCCTACACCTCCTTGACCTCTGGCACTTATCGCACCCTGCAGACAGGGAATTTACTTTTTACTCCAACCCCCATGTCGTCTTCACCAGGATAGATTATTTTTTTGGGTCGGACAACTTAATCCCCATGATATCGGCCACCGATATCCTCGATATAGCTATCTCTGACCATGCCCCAATCACAGTCTCACTAGACAATCTTGACCTCCCCCCCCACCCCAAGATCTGGCGCTTTCCCTCCTACCCCCACAACCGCGCTGATTTCCAACAATTCATGGAGAAAGTGTGGCTAGAATACTCTGAAGCTAACGCCCCACATGCGGATGACCCTAACCTCTTCTGGGACGCCGGCAAGGCGTTCCTCAGGGGTCAGATCATCTCTTATGCTACTTCCTTCAAAAGAAACACCATATCCCAGTACAAACTGGCTAGCTCCCGTCTACACCAGGCACAAAGGGTTCTTCACACTTCTGATTCTCCAAGACACAGGGACGAGTGGCACGCTGCCAAGAGGGCTTTCGATACCTGGGCAGACACTCTAGAATTAGTCAAGAAAGCAAATTTAGATGCCACCCTCCACAAGTTTGGAAATAAATCAGGCAAGCTACTTGCCAGACTCTGTAAAGGCTCCTTTAGACCCACCCATATCACGTCCCTGAGAGACCCCAGCGGAAAGATTAGTACTACCCCTCCATCAATAAACGCGGCAATGCTTCACTACTACTCGGCCCTATACGCCCCTCACCCCATTGATAATCAGACGGCAAATGCCTTTCTGGAAAACTTAGAAATCCCTAAAAATTACTTCACTGTCTCCAAACAAGAACATTTTAACTGCGTGGTTTTCTAATTATGATAATTTGTTATTTGCCAATTGTGTGACTATGGCTGTGTATCTGTTTAATTGTTGTACCCTCAAAAAAAAAAAAAATAACATAATAAAAAAAAAAAAAAAAAATCCCCAAAATTACCCCCTCCCAATTGGAAGCCCTCAATGCTCCCATCTCTCTCGCAGAGGTCTCTGACACCATCCGCTCACTTGCCCCCTCTAAGGCCCTGGGACCCGATGGCTTCACGGGTGAATTCTATAAGACCCTACAAAATCTACTGGAACCCACCTTCCTCAAAGTATATTGCAGCGTGTGGTCCGGTGGCTCGTACCTCCCCTCGGGAAACCAGGCCATCATCAAGCTACTGTCCAAAAAGGGGAAGGACCCCCTAGAACCTGGATCATACAGGCCTATTTCCTTATTGAACCTGGACGTCAAAATTCTGTCCAAAATAGTTGCCAATAGGCTCTCGGATATTATCCCCTCTCTCATTCACTCAGCACAATCAGGCTTTGTAAAAGGCAGAACGGCAACCTTGAACATTCGCAAAGTCATGCTAGCCCTAGAACACGCAAAACAACACCCTACAGGTGATTTTGCCATCATAACCCTAGATGCCGAGAAAGCCTTTGATAATGTCAGCTTCGAATGGCTCTCTCTATCCATGGCAAAAATGGGCTTCTCCGGCCCCTTCTGCCACCTTATTAACGCCATGTACACTTCCCCCTCGGCAAAATTGGTAGCTGCGGTCCTCCTCTCTGAGGAATTTTGCCTCCACAAGGGGACTCGGCAGGGCTGCCCTCTCTCCCCGCTCCTTTTTAACATAGCCTTAGAACCCCTATCCAGACACCTTAATCAAGTTGCCCCTCTCCACAGAATACAAACTGGCCCTCACGAACTGCGCTCTTCTCTCTTTGCGGACGACGTTCACATCTTCTCAGCCAACCCCTCCGCCGACATGATCACTGTCAAGAAAATCTTCGACACATTACGCGCCTGCTCGGGTCTTCGTATTAACTATGGCAAAAGCGAAATTCTCCCCCTAGGCTCTCTACCTCCCCCCGTGGACACATCACTCCATCTTTTCTGTTGCCACGTCCCATATTACATACCTCAGCATCAAAATCGGCAAACTGCCCTCCTTCCTGTACCATCTTAACTGCCCTCCTCTATTCTCAAAAATGTCTCAGGAACTGGAGAACTGGCTAGACCTACCCCTCTCGCTTCTAGGAAGATGCCACCTGGTTAAAATGGTTAGCTTTGCCAGGTTACTATACCCGATGCAGACTATCCCTCTGCTCCTTCATCATAAAGACGTCAAAAACCTTGAATCGGCTGTTTCCAAATTTATCTGGCACGGCAAGAGACCCCGCAAAGCCCTTAAAAAAGCTGTTTCTCCCCAGACGCGAAGGTGGTGTTAGTCTTCCGAACATTAGAATGTATAATTTAGCATGTCTGATAAGAATTGGTCTAGACTGGATATCACAATCCTCACGATGTTCAAACTTCCCCCTCGAATCAGCTATGGTTCACCCTTTCTACCTGGTGGCCCTCCTCCACTGTAAATGGAAGTCAATCTCCCCCATGCTCCAGCATAACTTATTACTCAGGGACACGGTCATCGCCTGGAGGGAAAGCAAAAAAAGCCTCGGACTCTCCCCTTTCATGTCAAGGCATCTACCGATCCAAGGCAACCCCAGTTTCCCCCCGGGCCTGGCCCACAGGCCTTTCAAAGTTTGGCAGGAAAAAGGACTCACATATTTTGTCTCTCTGTGTGATGCTGCAACCGGTCGCCCACAGCCTTTTGCTGCTGTAGCCAATCTCTTCACTCTGCCCCAATCTCACGTCTTCCACTTCTGGCAATGTGTCCACTATCTACGCGCTACCTGCAACGAATACTCCAAACGCTTCACCCCAAACTTTACTGATCAACTACTCTCGGAGGGCACATACAAAATCTCAGACATCTACAAACCCTTGCTCTGTGAGACTTCCCCCTCCCTAACATCCTCATCAGCGGCCAACTGGGGTAAAGACTTCCCAGACGATGACCTGATACACAAACTACTACAAGGCTACAACAAAGTACAAAAACTGACCCCAAATGAAATTTGGAAGAAAACCCAGTTAAAGATTCTCCACTGGGCCCACATCCCTTTCCTTCGATCCTCCCAGGACCCAAGCAGCTCTGAGTGCCTCCTATGCCATCATCCCAGACCTTCCCTGACCCACCGTTTCTGGACCTGCTCTTTCATCTCAACGTTCTGGGATCAGGTGCTGGCCTACATATTCAAAATCACCTTACTCAAGCTACCCAAGGACCCGTTCCTCCTCATCTTCGGCTACTGGGATCCTCTGTTGCTCCAGCGGTCACAACGGGATGGCTTATCCACCCCCATCTCTACAATCTCCTCACATGCCTCCAAAAATTGGCCTCTGCTCTGCCTACTCGTCGCACGACAAGCCATTTTGAGAAACTGGACCTCCCCGCATCCCCCCTCTACTTCCCAAATTAAACGGGACATCCTTCTCCTCCTCTATAAAGAACGAGCCACCACAGACTTCCATAAGGACACTGCTAAAGCTCGGTTTCTTTCCATCTGGCAACCCTTAATGCACGTGAACCTGTCCCAACAAGACTTGGAAACCTTCGATCATTACTCCTTCTCGTTCTCAAAATCTTCCCCATCAACCTCAGCAGAGGATGCCCCCCCAGATACCCCCTCTACCACCCCTGTTTGACTTTTGCTACCTTGGTCGCCTCCACGTTGCCCCTAATTTTTGTTCAAAATTGACTACATTCTCTCGGTGCACCCCCCCCTCCCTTACCCTCCAAGTTGGACTATATCCCCCCTCATGTATGTTGACCGCTACTGGTGCACCCTGTATCAGATAGAACTCCCTGCCCTCAAAGTCCCCCCCCCTTTCTGTATGGCTTTATTAGGATCCTTCCAGTCCTCTCCATCAAGGGGGCGACAACCAATATCACCCCCTTTTTTCTTTTTGTGAAGATCCAGCACCCATCAATGCGTACCGCTAAATGTGGATATGTACTGTGTCTATTGTTAACTATGTTTCTGGCGTTGGTACTTGATACATTTCCATTATTCCTCGACTCGTTGACTTACTTTACATGTAACTCTTGAAAAATTTCAATAAATATTTTTTGAAAAAAAAAATATATGAATTAACACAAGTGGAATTATATACATAACAAAAAAGTGTGAAACAACTGAAAATATGTGATTGTGTAGGTTCTTCAAAGTAGCCACCTTCTGCAGCAGACACATCTCTAGAACAACTGTTAAGAGGAGACTGTGTGAATCAGGCCTTCATGGTAGAATATCTGCTAGGAAACCACTGCTAAAGAAAGGCAACACGCAGAAGAGACTTGTTTGGGCTAAAGAACAAAATGAATGGACATTAGACCAGTGAAAATCTGTGCTTTGGTCTGATTAAATCCAAATTTGAGATCTTTGGTTCCAACCACCGTGTCTTTGTGCGAGGCAGAAAAGGTGAACGGATGGACTCTATATGCCTGGTTCCCACCGTGAAGCATGGAGGAGGAGGTGTGATGGTGTGGGGGTGCTTTGCTGGTGAAACTGTTGGGGATTTATTCAAAATTGAAGGCATACTGAACCAGCATGGCTACCACAGCATCTTGCAGCGGCATGCTATTCCATCCGGTTTGCGTTTAGTTGGACCATCATTTATTTTTCAACAGAACAATGACCCCAAACACACCTCCAGGCTGTGTAAGGGCTATTTGACCAAGAAGGAGAGTGATGGGGTGCTGCGCCAGATGACCTGGCCTCCACAGTTACCGGACCTGAACCCAATCAAGATGGTTTGGGGTGAGCTGGGCCGCAGAGTGAAGGTAAAAGGGCCAACAAGTGCTAAGCATCTCTGGGAACTCCTTCAAGACTGTTGGAAGACCATTTCAGGTGACTACCTCTTGAAGCTCATCAAGAGAATGCTAAGAGTGTGCAAAGCAGTAATCAAAGCAAAAGGTGGCTACTTTGAAGAACCTAGAATATGACATATTTTCAGTTGTTTCACACTTTTTTGTTATGTAAATAATTCCACATGGGTTAATTCATAGTTTTGATGCCTTCAGTGTGAATCTACAATTTTCATAGTCATGAAAATAAATAAAACTCTTGGAATGAGAAGGTGTGTCCAAACTTTTGGTCTGTACTGTATATTGGATGGTGACGGTTACTTTCAATTCATGTTCGAGAATATAGGGATTATCATCACTTTATTCACTTTGGACTTTTTTTGAACATTTATTATTGAGTGTTCATTTATTTGGTGATATATATTCACGTATTTATTTGTTTATTATTCACTGTTGGACACCATATGCTACATATAGGTGTTTAGTTATTATATATGCACTGCACCTTTTTTTATGTTTACTCTATTAACATTGCCTTTCTTTTACCTTCATTTTTATCCCTTTTACCTTGTGGTACCATAAGCCCTACAGACCTTTGTACTGTTATCATTATTTATATACAGTACATTTAAATGTACCTACGTTTATTTACATAAATTATAAACATCTTGGCTCAAATTTCATTGATTAACATGAAATAGTTACATGTTTGAAGACACAAATATTACATTATATTAATACAATTTAATTTGTAAGCCCCAAGCATAATATGCATATGTAAATGTGTTACTGTAGGCAAAACAAGCATAATGCAAATGTAAAATCCCTGGCATGTTTTTACACAATACTAAATTCCCTGATACATGTAAATAACACATGTCACATCTGTGTAGCAGATGGATAATACTGTTTAGATAATTTTCCCCAGTTACTTTCTGGGACTCAATAAAAAATTTAAATTTTCATTTGCTTTTTTCTGTTCAAATATTTTATTGAGTAAAAGAACACAGAGTACAATGACAAGCTATTTTTAAGTTATCACACGTAAGAGTACATTAAGGCAAAATCCAAAAGAGTTTAACAAATATACAAAAACAAGAATACGGCATTCAAAAGGTTAACAGTAAATGCCTTAAAGAAAAAAAAACAGAAACAACGGAAACGTAACGAGGGAAGCAGGCCAAGGACTACCCATACAGGCTCTATACAGTAAGCACCAGGATAGGAGGGAGTCACAGGCCAAAAGCAACATACATGTTAGAAAAGCGTTCTGTATAAATGTCAGGAGATAAACCTTAGGCCGCTTTCAGGCGAAAACATGAGGAATCGTCTGAGCGGGTTCATCTAAGGTATTTCAAGAAAAGTAGAGATCAGAGAGAAGGAAGGAGGAGTGCAAGAAGAGAAGAGTGAGGAGAGGAGGGGGAGAGCCGGAAGGGGAGAGGGAAGGTGGAGGGAGTGTCGGCAGGGTCACACAGTCCCCAAGGAGCGTAATACGTTAGTAAGCGGGTTTCGCATCAGTTTAGGATGTCAATAGAGTCATATCAAATCCAAAGGGGAGAAAGTGATCCACCCATGGGGTCCATATCTTACTGTGCTGGGGCATACGATCTAAGATCATAGCTTCTATTTTAGCGTGGGTCATAGCTTGAGTCATTCTGTTCTTAACTTCCGCAACGTACAGGTTTGGGGATTTCCAGGCCCTGGCAATGGTCTGTTTAGCAGCAGTAGTCAATTGTAGTAAAAGTTTACATTGGGCTCTAGTGTAGTCCTTCTGTAGGTGATTTAAGAGGGCCAGGGAAGGGTCAGGTAAGAGCTCCTCATTGAGGAGGGTGGAAGCCATCTGGAATATAACCGTCCAGAACTGTTGCACAATCGGACAGGACCACCAGATATGCTCATGCGTACCCCTCATTCCGCAGCCGCGGAAACATACTGGTGGATAGGTCGGTAAAAATTTGGAGATTCTAGTGGGGACCAGGTACCACCGCATAAGAACCTTATAATTGGTTTCCAGGGCTACAACATTTTGGGAAGAAGCTTTCGTTCTGACCCATATATTGTCCCAGTCAGACTCATCTAACGTAACCTGAAGGTCCTTTGACCACTGCGCAGCATAGAGGGGAAGATCTGTTGAAGAGGTAGTGAGGTGAGCATAAATACGTGAAATAGTGCCAGGGGCATGTGGGTCTGAATCACAAATGGTCTCCTAAAAGGTTTTATCTTGTAGAGAGGAGCAGTTGCCTATTATGGTTCGGATAAAATGAGTAATCTGCAGGTAACGAAGACATTCCCTAGGGGGGAGTTGGGCCTGGGTCTGTAGGTCTGGGAAGAGTTTAAGGGAGGTAGCCGTGGTTAAGTCACTCACCCGGTGGAGTCCAGCCTGGAGCCAGAGCCGGAAAGAGTCAGGTTCCGTGAAAGCGGGGTAAAAGAGCAGATGTCCCAGAAAGGAAAGGAGCGGAGCATGACTGGACATCAGCTGGAAACGACCACTAATAGTATCCCAAAGCTTGAGCGAGTGGCGAGTAACCGGATTAGATACAGGGCCTCGGGCTAAAGGGGGTAACCATAGAAGGTTGGACATTCATAGTGGAAAAGCATCTATAGCTTCCAGGCTAACCCATATTGAAGTTTCAGATGTGGCATGAAATAACGTAATTTGGGCTAGTTGAGCAGCCTGATAATAGCGGGCGAAATTAGGGATTCCCAGTCCTCCACTAAGCTTATTACGGAGGAGTATGGATCTGGAAACTCTAGGTTTTATGGGGCCCCATACATACTTAAAAACCCGGGATTGGACAATAGGAAGGGACTGGGATAGGTAGGACTCTATAAAGATAGAGAAGTTTTGGAAGCAGGGACATTTTAACTGCCGCCACACGACCCAGCCAGGAGACACAGAGCGGCTTCCAGGCATCCAACAAAGAAGATAAATGGGAAAGCATAGGAAAGTAATTAGTTCTGAAAAGGGAGACTGGATCGGTTGTCAGCTGTATACCTAAATATGATAGGGATGTGGTGGACCAAGTGATGGGAAAATGTTCTTGTAAGTGAGCAATTTCCGCTAGAGGAAGGGATACATTGAGGGCTTTAGATTTAGACTTGTTCACTTCAAGGCCAGAAATATGAGCACATTTTTCTAAAGTTTGAATAAGGCTTGGGAGGGTGGTACGAGGAGAAGTAACGAACAGGAGTGCATCATCTGCAAATAAACAGAGTTTGTGTGAGACAGAGGCTACTTCTAAGCCTCTAATGTCAGAGTTAGTCCTTATTAGGGCTGCCAGGGGTACAATCGCCAGTGCGAAGATTAAAGGGGATAGGGGGCAGCCTTGTCTGGTGCCTCTCTCTATTGGGAAATTATCGGAGCGGAACCCTGAGTATTTAATATAAGCCTGGGGTTGATTATAAAGGGAGTTCACCCACTGCATGAAGTGCGGACCAAAACCCCAGCGAGTGAGGATGTAGTTGAGATAGGGCCAGGAGACCGTATTGAAGGCTTTTCTAATATCCAGAGATAGCAGGTGCATGGGAATCTTACGGGTTCTGGCTAAGTGCTGTAAGAGGACCACTCTACGGATGTTATCGCTAGCCTGACGACGAGGTATAAAGCCTACCTGGTCTTTATGGATTAGTCTACCAATAATAGGGTTAAGGCATAAGGCCATTATTTTGGCAAGGAGTTTTACATCGAGATTGAGTAATGAAATTGGTCTGAAATTGGACCAGAGGGAATTGTCCACTCCAGGCTTAGGGATCATGGCTATTATAGCTGTCAATGTGTCGCGACCGAAGGAGTGGTGTTGGAGCAGGGCATTAAAGGATTTAGTGAGGAGAGGGGCAAGGGTACCAGCAATTTTCTTATAGTAAGTACCCGAGAGCCCATCAGGGCCTGGCCATTTGTTAGGTTTGAGGGACTTGATAGCCACCAGAACTTCTTCAGCCGTGATGGGTCTCTCGAGTGACTCACGATTGGATTCTGATAAAGTGGGTAGGGGAACATCGTGGAAGAGTTCATCTGCAGTGGAAGGAGTAAAGGAAGACTGAGCTTTGTAAAGCACCTGTAGCCTGTTCCGGAATTCAGATAGGACTTTTACAGGGTTACTGGTATAAGTGTGTTTGTCTATACGCAGCCTAATAGGAACATGGTTCCGTTCTGGACGGCGAAGGCGGAGGGCTAAAAAGGTATCTGGTTTATTGGCTTTCGTATAAATAGTGTGGTTGGATCTATGGATAGCCTTATCAGCCAATTCAGCTAGTGCCAGATCTAGTTCCATCTTTACTTTTTCCATCTGCACTCTATGCAACTCAGTGGGGGAGGATTGAAATTGAAGGAAACAGTGATGGAAATCACGTTCCAGACCAGCCAGTCTGGCCTTTCTATCACGATTTAGATGAGTAGATACTGAGATGCATGTACCTCTGATTACAGGTTTATGTGCCTCCCACAGAAGGACAGGAGAGATGTCAGGGTAGAGTTTAGCGCTAGATAATCAGCCAAAGCGATTTGGATATCTTGGCAATATGACTGGTTAGTGAGGTGTGCTTCATTTATGCACCAGGATCGATTCTTGGACATAGGGATTAGGGAAGAAACGGTGGTAAGTACTGTGCAGTGGTCAGACCAAGAGATAGGGGTTATTGTGGAGTTAAGTAATATGGGAGAGGAGGCAACTGGGACAAAGATATGATCAATCCTGGAAAAGGATTTATGTGGGTATGAGTAAAATGTGTAGTTCCTCTTCACCGGGTTGCACTCCCGCCAAGTGTCAAGCAAGGAGGCTTGTTGTAAACGTTTCCGGAAACGTAATGAGGGGGGTTACTGGTCTGGAGCATATGGTGACTTATCCATGTGCGGTTGTAACACCAGGTTAGAGTCACCACACAAAAATAGTGTGCCTTTACAATGGGAGCGTATTACCTGAAGCAGGTGTGAAAAGAAGGGGTTCGGGTTAGTATTTGGGGCGTAGTAGGAGACAGGGGTAGTCTCTACATCCTGTAATAAACCAACCAAAATTATGTAGCGACCTTCAGGGTCCTTGATCTCTGAGGTTAAAGTAAAGGGGAGAATTTGATGTAGGGCAATGAGGACCCCACGGTGTTTCGTGGAGGCCGAAGCGGTATATACCTGGGGATATTGTGAGCCAAAAAATTTAGAGGTGGCATGGGCTGAAAAATGTGTCTCCTGAAGGGCGACAATACCTGCCTTCAAGGATGCAAATGTACGGAAAGCTTTGACTCTTTTGTGGGGCGAGTTGAGGCCCTTGACATTTAGTGAGAGTATATTCATGGGGGCCATCTGGGAGCGGGTAAGGAGGAGTTAATTGACACCTGGAGAGTCATGCAACCCAGCCGACACATGGAAGGGGGGGGGAGAGGAAGAAAAGAAAAGCAGAAAGAAAGAAAGGAAGAAAAGAGTAACCATGTAAGTCAAACTAAAAGACATAGAGAGGGAGAGGAGTCAGACTCTGTCGCCCGACCAAACAGTACACCAATACGCGAGCCAGCCAGCTAGCCCGCAGATGGGTGGACCACAATAAGGGGGAGCAGTGACAGCTCCCCGCCACAAACGGGACATGTATAACATATGACTTTGATATATAGGTGATAAACAGTTTACTACTAGAAAAGCCTGTGTTTGGCAGTAAAACATAACAAACAATGGAGGACAACAGCAATAGAAATACAATTATCAGGGCCGATAGTATCAGCCACAACCTTCAAAAAACACTGGGGTACCTGAGAGGAGGAATGGAAGATCAGTTAGTAAAACAATACAGAGGCATGGGGGGAGAGGTAAAGGGAAGTCGGGGAATTGGGGTGAAGGAGGGGAGGGGGGAAGGGTGGCTAGGACTAGGGGGGTAGATGGGGAAATGTTATGGGGGACCCAGAATGTGAGTAAAGAAAGGAGGGGAAGGATAAATCGGGGGGAGGAAAGGGGAGGGGAGGGGTTAGGGGGGGGGGGGAAATAAAACGGGGTTGCCTCCAAGTTGGGGGATAATAAAAGGAGTGCACTGCAGGTTATGACTGGAAAACATCAGTATAATACGCAGTCTACACAGGCCAGTGTCCACCAGGATCTAGTAGACCCAGATGGGGAGCCAAGCCAAGAGCAGACATGATGCCGTCTGCAAAGTGCAGATCAAGGGCATGGGGAATATACACATATATACCATCCTTAGCAGGAGTATTATAGTAAAAAAAAAAAAAGGAACCCGGCAAAATAGAAAAATAAAAAATAAAAAAATAAAGAGAAAAGGGACACAGTAAAAATGTGCTTCCAGAATGAAAAGAATAAAAAATAAAAAAGATAAAGTACAATCAAAACAACAGTAGGAACTGTAAGAAAGTGCAGTACCGAACCTGGGCAACCCCCAGGAGCGACAGATAATTGTAGCAACCATCTCCGGGTGGAGGAAAACAGCAGGGGTAGACAGTCTCCAAGTGCCTGAACGAGAAACCGTTGACAGGTGAATCTAGTGGCAGTAAGGGATCCAGACGTTAAGGTCGACTCGGTAGAAGAGGATCTTCACGGCACTAGGGCGAAAGAAAGACAAGAGACCTGCAAAGAGAAGGTTAGACAGTCAGACTCAGCGGGGTGAGTACAGTTGGCGGTCGGACAGGCCATCCCTGGAAGTGCGAGCAGGGGTTACTTTGCGGATGGAAGGCGGACCCGGCTGGGGTCCCTTTGGAGTAGCCGCGTACGGGTGGGTGGCATTGCGGGCTGGGGTACGGGGTAAGGTAGTCTCTGACACTTGTGCAGGAGAGGCAAGGTGGAGGGACTCCAGAAGGCGCTGAAGGGATTCAGACGATGTACAGGAATGTTGCTGGTTTTGATAAGAAAATTGCAGGGCAAATGGAAAACGCCAAGTATACTTCAGCTGGTGTTGTATAAGAACTTGCAATTGAGGTTTAATAGCACGGCATTTTGCAATTGTGGTGGGGGCAAGGTCAGAAAAAAGCTGGTAAGCATGGCCCTGAAACAGGAGAGCGTCCTTGTTGCGAGCAGCAGCAAGCAGTTGTTCCTTCGTGCGGAAGACAACTGATGAAAAACGGACGAAAAACTGATGAAAAATGGATGAAAAAACGGATCAACTGATGATAAAAAACGGATCCAAAAAATGATCCGCACGTGTGAAAGGACCCAATGTTCAATTAAGAATCATAGTATGTCAGAAGAAAAAAATTATATTTAGTTCTTCTCCTCAATATGTGTACATGTTTTATCCCTTTAAAACACAGTTTAGAAAATCCCTATTGATCTGTCAACAATCCAGTGAGTTCCTAACTGGTAGGGCTGATAATTTAAAAACAGACTTTATCAGCTCTGACTGCTGGACTACAGTCATGGGAATAGGGAACTCATATGTATTGGGAGTATTTAAGCATCATCGGTGGTCACTCATTGGATGTAAAGCGGTAGAAGGTTTATATGATTAATTATAATTGGTGTTTGTGTTTAAAAGTGAATTTGTCAGTGTGATTAAGCCTATGGTGCTACTCTCTACTCTCTATATAATACATAATATTGTTAGTGAAAAAAAATGAAAAATGGAAAAACTACTTCCAAAAACTCTGTCCTACATGCAACCAACTGTCACACTCCCCATACCATCAAAGCAATACAAAAAATACATGTCTACTCGAATAGAGACTCTGAATGAGGATATTGAAAATCATTGGTCAAAAAAGTTTTACATCAAATTAGGAGTATAGAATTAACCTCCTAACCAATGACTCCTTTAGATATATAAGATCATCAAATCAACCAGTGTTTTCAACCAATTAAAGTCCACAATTTTCAGAAATTAAGAATATCATCACAAGACATCTTCCCATCTTATATAGGGATGACAGCTATAAAACCATTTTAAACAATGGAATCAGACATTTCGCAAGAAAATCACAAGCAATAGGCAACATGATCTCTTTTAGTATGCACAGTATAATTCCAATACTACTACTCAGACTTGGTTGATTACCATTGGACTGTTCAGATGTAATATCACTAGGTGTTCCACCTGTAATCTCTTATGCCGCGTACACACGATCAGTTCGTCTGATGAAAACGGTCTGATGGACTGTTTTCATCAGACGAACCGATCGTGTGTGGGCCCCATCAGTTTTTTTCCCCATCGGTGAAAAAATGTAAAACCTGTTTTAAAATTATCTGATGGTTAAAAAAAAAATGAAAAAAAAAACGATCGTCTGTGGGGAAATCCATTGGTTAAAAATCAACGCATGCTCAAAATCAAGTCAACGCATGCTCAGAAGCATTGAACTTCATTTTTCTCAGCACGTTGTTGTGTTTTATGTCACCGCGTTCTGACACGATCAGTTTTTTAACTGATGGTGTGTAGGCAAGACTGATGAAAGTCAGCTTCATCGGATATCTGATGAAAAAATCCATCAGACCTTTTGAAAATACCGCCGAGAGGAGAGATTACATCACTTCCCCCTTCCTGTGTTTACACAGGCAGAGGAAGTGACACACGTAGGAGGACGTGCATTGGCTGGGAGTGATCCGGAGGGGGCGGACAAAAAGAACAGCCGCCCCCTCATCCCGGATCACTCAGACAGCAAACCGGACCGCTGCAAGTACCGGGGGGGTCCCGACCCACATCTAGGCAGGGACGTACAGGTACGCCAATGTGCCTGTACGTGCCATTATGCCGACGTATATGTACATGCGGCGGTTAAATAGTATACTTAAAAAACGTGCGTTGCCCTACATCAAATTCAAAAGATCCTTGCCACGAAAGCAAACAATTTTTTATGGCGACAACAAAAAAAATATATAAAATATATGTATGTGAATTTTTTTTATATATATATGAAAATTGAATAAAGGTCTTCTAGGTTGATCCTCTTTCCTTTATAGTCCCAATATGTTAACCAGGTGCTCATAAGCAGTCAATGCTTCTTCTGTGAGGTTTTAAAAACACAACGTGATTTCACCAATTCCATGATAGTTCTGTCACCGTTAAGAATAGCCACTCACCAGATTATGTTTAATAAATGCCTTTGATTCATTCCCAGGATAACAACTCCTCTTCTGCGTCTCCACAAATATAAGATGTCTTGAGTATATTAGTATGGTCCCTTTTTCTCTATAAAATATCACAGAAAAAGAGTGCCCCTCATAGTGCAGTATGTAAAAAAAAATATTATTTAAAATCAAAGCATATATTGCACTCACATTTGGTTGTGCCCTTATGCCGGACCAAGCTTCTCTTACGCCTGTCTTACAGTTAATGTGTTGTTCAGTAGTTGTCAGCAGTCTCTACACGTTTCGCAAGGTATATTGCGTCCTCAGGAAGCTGCTGTACTCCTGTTATACTTCTGTATTATAGCCCTCTAAATATGTGTATGATTTGAAATTCCTGCCCCTCATCTATTCCCGGAAGTGCACGGACCGGAAGTTGTTCCACCGCCATTTTTCTTACTGGAACCACCGCTTTGGTATTCCCACCTTAGTTCCCTTATTTATGCTATTTATTTACTTAGTATGTAGTGTCCATCTATATCTACACTGGCCATACAGTATGCGCCACTATTTATGTGTTTTCCCCCCTGTTCTGTGATCAGAAACCACCGTTCACGTCTGGTCGGATGTTATTGTCCCGCCAGACCGGATACGGCGTTTTCCGCCATCTTGGTGCTCCCTGTGCCCTTGTTTACAATGGGTGGAAGCTGCTAGTTCCGTCCGACTGGATGTTGTTACTCCGCCTGTCCGGAAGCAGCATCGCCACCATCTTGCTTGTGGTTCCCCCCTTCTTATAATGGCCTGCAATTGCCAATACCGTCTATTTGCTAGACCGGATATTGTGTATCCGCCGCTGTGAGTTCTCTCCCTCCCTTGGTTTCTCCAATCACACAATGAGACTTAGGTTGCACATATATTCTATTGGCCCAATTTAACTACTGGCATATTTTGCCCTACTTTAGCCAGTTAACCCTCTATATGTTACATAACTTATTATTGCATACACAATTGGGTCGCTTTTACAATATGTTCACATTATTAAATACTTTACAGTGCTTTTAAAATTCTAAAAAAGTATCTATATCTATAATACAAAAATATATAATAAATTGTATATATCTATATCTGTGCACGCGCCCGGACTATGTTAAAAATCTACGCGTGTGTATAAAAATCTTTTGCTTCCTGGTGGTTTTATTTATTAATTGGATTTCAACTGTTGCACAGGACTAAAAAAATAAAAATATATATATGTAATAAAAATAAATTAAAAAATGAAAATAAAATAAAAATGTGAAAAATATCTTATTAATAATCGTCTATGAAACAGTTGACATTAAACTCTATGTTCATCCCATAAGGCTTCATTGTATTTAATTTAAATATCCAGAATGTTTCATTACGGGAAATTTCCCTTCTCATATTTGAATTTCTCCAGCTTTTCTCTATTTTGTCTATGGCATAGAACTTAAGGTGCTTAGGGTCTTTCTTCTGATGTGCATCCCTAAAATGCCTAGAGACGCTATGGTATTTATAACCTTTTTTTATGTTTCTGACATGTTCCCCTATTCTTACCGATAGCTCTCTTTTTGTCTGCCCCACATACTGTAATCGGCAACTACATTCTGGGAGATAGGTCACATGTGTGCTGCGGCATGTTATTAGCTTTTCTATTTTGTATTTGTTTCGTAGTGTTTGATTGAAATTCCAAAACTCTTTTATTTGTTTTATTAGTGAGTTTACATGGTTTACATTTCCCACACCCATAGAATCCTTTTTGGTCAAAAAATGTTGAGGGTCCAGTACATTTTTCACAATGACATCCCATATCCGTTAGGCTCATCTATAGATAAATGTTGGTTTTGAGGGATTTTTGTACAATTCCTTCAAGTGTTTTATACTGTGTGTTGAATCCTGTTATAAATGGGATTCTTTCCTTTTCTGTGTTCTTTCTACTTTTACTCTGTAGCAGGGAGTTTCTGTCTCTGTGGCCTATTTTTTCTCTGATAATTTCTAAATTACTTTGTTGATAATTTCTAAATTACTTTGTTCATAACCCTTATCGACAAATCTATTAATCAGTATTCCTGTTTGTGTATGGTAGTCTTCCATTGAATTGCAGTTCCGTTTTATTCCAATGAACTGTCCTTTTGGTATGGCCCTTTTCCTTTGTGGGTGGTGGCAGCTATTGATCAGTATATAGCCGTTTCTGTCTGTGTCTTTGAAATGTGTTCTTGTATGTAGCTTATTGCCACTCTTGAATATTTCCAGATCCAAGAAATGAATCACATCTTGTTGGGTATTTACAGTAAATTTGATGCCATACTGGTTCTCACCCATATGCTGAAAACATTTCTGCAATTCCTCCCAATTGCCTTTCCAGACAATAAGGATATCATCTATAAATCTCCTGTAAGTTAATATGTGTGGCCAAGATTTTCCAAAAATCTCTTCTTCCTCCCACTTATTCAGAAAAATATTGGCCACACTTGGGGCATATTTGTTCCCTATTCCTACCCCTTTGATTTGTCTGTAGTACTTATGGTAATACCAAAAAAAGTTGTTTCCCATGGCCATTTGTAATCCCTCCAATATGAATTTTCTTTGTTTTAGTTTGAGATCTGATTGATTTTTCATTGCCCAGGCTGTTGCCGCTAGTGCATCCGCCTGTTTGAGGTCAGTGTATAACGATTCCACGTCTATTGTGACAAGCATTGTGGAATCTTCAACTTCAATTTGGGCAATCTGCTGAATCACATCCCTGCTATCCTTAATGAATGCCTGTCCTTTTCCTGCCAAAGGCTGTAGGAAAACGTTGAGGTATTCTCCCAGTCTTGAGTGGACCGATCATATATATCACTAATTATTGGTCTACCCAGTGGTCTGGTTTTACTCTTGTGTACTTTGGGTACCTGGTATATGATAGGTATCCTCGGTGCCTCGGGTAATAAGTATCTCACTTCTTTTTTATTTAATATTTTATCAACAATGCCTTTATTCAAAAATACCTTTAGTTTACTTCTCAATTGTTTATTTGGGTTATTTTTAATTACTTGATATGTTGTTTTATCTTGTACTAATCTTTCTAGTTCCAATTTGTATTCTTCTTTAGTTAGAATAACAAGCCCTCCCCCCTTGTCCGCTGGTCTTGCTACTATATTTTTGCGTTTCTCTAATGTTCTTATGCCTTTCCATATTCCATTATTTTTTGCTGGTTTCTCTGATGTTATAGTCACAATTTCCTGTTCTACCATTTTCTTGAAAACTTATATGTGTTGGTTAGAACTCAATTTGTGATTGAACGTGGATTTGTTTATTCAAAGTACTATGCTTATATACAGTGATGTGTTGCGTGTCATTGGAGTTGCCTTTCTCTAAAAAATATTTCTTCAGGTTCAGCTTTCTGATAAACTTCTGTAAGTCAATAAAAGCTTTAAACTGGTTGAATGCTTTACTAGGGGCAAATTTTATACCTTTATCCAAAACGGCCAATTCCTCTTGGGAGAACTCTATATTCGTTAGATTAAATATACCATCCCCTAGTTTACCCTTTTTCTTTTTGCTTCCCCCTCTACATCCCCTCCTTCTTGGGTGTTTCTGTTCCAGGTGTTATCCTGTGGATGTCTGCCCCGCCCCCCTCTGCTGGTCTGGAACACTGGCATTTGGGGTTTGTAGGGCTCCCTCCAGTCCCTCCATTCCCCCTGCCACTGTGCCGGTCCATATTGTGGGTATTGGTAGCCCCTTCCTCTCTCTCTGTATCCCCCTCTCCATGTTCTAGAATATTGTCCACCATAGGGTTGATATGATGGTTGGGGTGCATTCGCTCCTTGTTCGGGTCTGTTAGGGACCGTTTTGACTTAGGTGGTGCTATTTGGGGTGGTTCCTACTGGTTTATTAGTTTTAGGGATGGGGACTTTCGCTATTTTTCCCCCTCATTGAGCTCCTATTGCCTCTGGGTCCTCACTCAGAGAGGTATTGTTGGAATGTATTGTTGTTTCATTGTCCTGCCATTTTATATACTTTTCCCTCCATGTAATCTTTTTTGTCTCTTTGATATTTTTTAACCTTTTTGGCTTTTACCTCATTGTCCAGTTTTGTTAAAAATTCCTGTAACTTAGTGGCTCTGGTTTTATAGTCATTGGTTTCAACATGGGGTATTAGGCTTTCCCTGAGGCCGCGTACACACGATCAGACAGGTCCGATGAAACTTGTCCGACGGACTTGTTTTCATCGGACCACGCTGAAGTGGTCTGTTGGTCTGATGTGCGTACACACCATCGGACCAAAACGCGGTGACGTAGAACACAACGACATGCTGAAAAAACTAAGTTCAATGCTTCCAAGCATGCATCGACTTGACTCTGAGCATGCGCGGGTTTTTGGTCCGATGATTTTGTGTACTAACCATCGAACCTGTCCGACGGACATGTTTCCATCGGACAGGTTTTAAAGCATGTTTTGAAACTTTGGTCCGCTGGAAAACGGTCCGATAGGCCGTACACACGATCGAACATGTCCGCTGAAACTGGTCTGCGGACCAGTTTTAGCGGACATGTTCGATCGTGTGTACGCGGCCTAATGTTGTTAATGTTAGTTTCTATTTTTGCCAGTTTAATCCGGCGCCTGTCTATGATGGTTTCCAATAATTTGTTCTCACAAGCATTGAAAAAGTCATACCAGGCTTTAGACAGTTCTTCATCAACCAAACCGTCATTGGGTCCTACATCCCACCTTAACCTTCTTGGTGTGATCTTGGCCTCTTTATATATTTCCAATGTTATGATATCCCACCATACCCTTACTTGTTTGTCCATGGTATTTTTAAGGTGTTTAAACCCTTGTTCTAGATTAACTGTTGAGGTGCTGTCAACATTTTCAAAAAGTTCTCCTAAATCCTGCCTGTGATTGAATAGAAAGGAGAATACTTCCATGCTGCCTGCAAAAAATGTTCACCAATGTACGCAAAAGTGAATAAGGTTATATGGGACGGGTGTTGCTGGCGCAAATGAAAAAAACAAAATTGTTCTATATTAATGGGTTTGCTGCAATAAAAAAAAAAAGGTGCAAGACACTCTATGGTGTCTCGTCCAGAATTAGATAAGTGTAATATATGGATTGCGCTACCCTGGTGGTTGGTCTATATACACCTAGTCCTGGGCAATAATAACGATTATTAGCCCCTATATATATCAGCCCTATTGACAATCCACCAAACATATATGTGTATATAAGTGTGTACCGGGTGCTCACATGTAAGAATTCCTCTCAGGACAGTGTAGAAAACACACACATATGCGTACCATACATATATTAAATAGTACACTTAAAAAACATGTGTTCCCCTATATTAAATTCAAAAGATCCTTGCCACGAAAATAAACAATTTTTTATGGTGACAACAAAAAAATATATAAAATATATATATGTGATAAAAATGTGTATATATATGAAAATTGAATAGAGGTCTTCTAAGTTGATCCTCTTCCCTTTTGGCCGCTTACACACGATCGAACATGTCTGCTAAAACTGGTCCGCAGACCAGTTTCAGCGGACATGTTCGATCGTGTGTATGGCCTAGCGGACAGTTTTCCAGCGGATAAAAGTTTCTAAACATGCTTAGAAACTTGTCCACTGGAAACCTGTTTGTCGGACATGACCGATGGTTAGTACGCCCAACAATCGGTCCGAAATCCTGCGCATGTGTCGAATTGATTCGACGCATGCGTGGAAGCATTGAACGTCCTTTTTCCAGCACGTCGGTGTGTTCTACGTCACCGCATTCTGGTCCGAGGGGATTTTGGTCCGATGGTGTGTACACACATCAGACCAAAAGATCCCTTCAGACATGTCTGATGAAAACGGTCTGTCGGACCTGTTTCATCGGACATGTCTGATCATGTGTACGCGGCCTTATAGTCCCAATATGTTAACCAGGTGCTCATAAGCAATCAATGCTTCTCCTGTGAGGTGTTAAAACACAACGTAATTTCACCAATTCCGTGATAGTCCGTCACCATTAAGAATGGCCACTCACCAGATTATGTTTAATAAATGCCTTTGGTTCATTCCCAGGATAACCACTAGGGATGAGCTTCGTGTTTGATGCGAACACATGTTCGCATCGAACATTGGCCGTTCGATTGTTCGTCGAAAACGAACACATCGGGTCGTTCGCGCCAAATTCGAATGACCCATAATTCACTGCGGTGTTGCGCGCTGATGATTGGCCAAGCATGCACCATGACCCCGCATGCTTGGCCAATCACAGCGCCCAAAAAACGAAGAGACCTAATTGGCCAAAGCCTGGGTGCTTTGGCCAATTAGGGCTCAGGGCTTTAGCACACGCCCCACACTATAAAAGGCCGCCTCCCGGGCGGCCTTGTGTAGTGTGTTCCAGCTTGCTTTGCAGTCAGACAGACAGAGAGAGAGAGATAGATAGATAGAGACACAGGGGTAGATTCATGTAGCACTTACTCCGGCGTTTTTAGAGATGCGTGGCGTAACTGTTACTTTGCGCCGTCGGATCCATGCGCCGTACCTACTAAACCAGATCCGCCTTCAAATAGGCTACTTCTTACCGGCTTAACTTTTCCACGCCGGCGTGGCTTTGGCGCATTTTTACGCGGGACAGATCAACCGTTCCCATGCATTATCTATTCAAATATGCAAATGAGGGAGAACCGCCGATTCAGAAACGTGCGTTTGTCCGGCGCCGGCGTAACCCGGTGCGCGTAACTGCAATTTCCTGCGGAAAGTCACCCCTCATAAAGCAGGGGTAACTTTGCACAGGAGTTGAACAGATCAGCTGGAGAGCAGCTAAAGCAACACTGTTACAGACGAATTGAGCTCAAACACTTGCTGGACAACACATCTGTCTGCCAACATGCCAGGGGCAGCCTTGCTCATAGCCCTACAGCGTCGACGTGCACGTAGGAGGGCACGGGAGAGGATATTCCGCACGCGCATTGACGTGTTTGGCATGAGTGATTTGGAGGGGTTTCGCCTATTCAGATTCAGCCCTGAAGCCATCCTGGAACTAACCACAACCCTGCAGGATGACATCACCAGCCAGACACACCGCTCACAAGCAGTGCAGCCACTGGTGAAGGTCCTGGCAACACTCCATTTCCTTGCGAGTGGATCTGTTCAAAGAACAAGTGGATTGGTGGCTGGGATGTCACAATCCACCATGAGCAGATGTGTGCACCAGGTTATCCCAGCAATCCTCAGACGCATGGCCAACCAAATCATCAAACCCACCACTGAGGAGCTGCGGCTGAAGGCAATGACAGATTTCTACAGAATTGCCCGAATCCCACGCACCGTGGGGGCCATTGATTGCACACATGTGGCACTACGGCCCCCCCGGGACACAGAGCACATATACGGAAACCGGAAGCATTGGCATTCCATCAATGTACAGGTGATAGTTGATGCCCAAGGCCTAATATGGCACGTCCGTGCCAAGGACCCCGGGTCCAGCCATGACAGCTACATCTACCGTCAAAGCACCATCTCCACAGAATTTGAACAGAACGTGTATGGGGACAGCTGGCTGGTTGGTGAGTGACATGGGTGGCAGACATGACTGTCCCCCCCCATGATGCACACATCACAAGGGGCACATGCACTACTAACATCCTCCTGTCTTTTCATTACCAGGTGACGCGGCATATGCACTTTGACCCCATCTCATGACTCCATTCCGGGATCCCCAAACCAGAGGAGAGCAAAGATACAATGAAGCACACATAAAAACCCGTGCAGTGGTGGAGCGCACCTTTAGCCTCCTGAAGTCACGTTTCCGATGACTGGATAAGTCTGGGGGTACCCTCTTGTATTCCCCAAACTTTGTGTGCCAGATCATTGGGGCATGTTGCATGCTGCACAACTTTGCCATGAGAAAGGGCCTGCAGATTTACTTACGTGATGACCTGACCCCCGAACCACACAGTCCCCCCTTGCCCGAGGGTCCCCTGTCTTCTGAGGGAAGAGCAGTCAGGAGGGTCCTTGTGGTAGGCTACTTTTCACGTTAAACACTCACATTAATCATGTCGCAATGAGAATGCATGCATGCACACCACTGTGGTCCCTAACACACACACACCACATCCACATCAAATTGGATTAGACCAAAGTACACCACATGGGACTTGGGAGCAGCAACGCCATGCCACGGCTCCAATTATGTTGCTGTACATTCATACACCATTCACACGTGTCGTGGTGATAATTTCTCACCAGCGACTGAGGGTGACACCCCTTAATGGCAGGAGTGTCACCCCCACACATTCACACCACATTCACACTGTAGCCTTCACTCCTCACCGTGTGCAGGGAGATAAAAATAAATAAAACTCATAATCTGAGTATCAAACATAAATTACAGTTTTTCTCTATTGGTTTGGCTCATTTCTTGAAACAGAAATGACATTCTCAAAACAACATGGACAAATCTCCAAACCACTTTGCAATTGTTCACAACTGAATGGCATTTCTCATTCATTTCATCAAATTGCAAATGTCTTAGGACATGTCTCAATGTCTCAGTACATTTCTCAAATGATTTAGTACAAGTAACCTACATTTAGCACAATTTCCAATTGAATAGATCTTGTTGATCCAAACTGATTGTCATTTCTCAGTCTAAATGGTCGTTCTCTCCAAAACATGTCAGCGTCATTTCATTGTTTAAGTCATCACATGCACAATAGTGTGTTCAATTGTCAAAATTATTCAGGAACACAATACCATGAATACCATATATGAATCTCTTGGAACATTTGATAAAATCATTACAGCAATTGACAGTCAGGTAAAACTAGAACTTGAACGAAGGAGGAGTTGGTCTCAGATGACCAATCAAACAGTATGTTTAGTTACCTGACAGGTACTGTCCATTACTGTATTGTGAATGCTGCCAAACATGTATATATAGAGATTGACCATGCAGGACCAGTACAATGTCTGAACATGGAGGCACCTGGCCAAGTAGATGAACACGGGCAACTGTCTGCCCAAGGAAGAGGAAGAAGAGGAGGAGTAAGGGTGCATGATGGTGGAATAGAGGGAAGAAGCTGAGGAGCACGAAGACACCATGCTGTCCCTAATGAAATTTGGGCGACAATTATAGACCATGTCGTCAACCATGCCCTCACAATCAATGTATAGGACAGGACACTGTGCATAGAGCAACAAATATGTTTATTTACTCATTTGCGTATTCATTTAGTGTGTGTGTGTGTGTGATAGGCCTACAGTATTACAGTATCTTACTTCAGTGGGATGTTACGTATGATACTAACCATGACAAGAAAAATATTGTAGAAAATAAACTATGGAATAGTATGGAATAGTTTATTTTCTACAATATTGATAATACAGTTTAAAGTAGTATTCCAGTATTACAGTAAAAACTGCAGCTTACTGTATGATGCAATTATCATTATAATCCTTATTTTGAAGAATATAACCTACAATACAGTAAGTAAAAGGGTCAAAGAGCTGCAATTACAGTAGTGCCTCCCATGGAAATCCATCTAATAATGTTACTGTAACATTTCAGTAATTTCATAATTTTTCCCCTCCCCTTTCTGTCAAATACCCCCTGTAGTACCTCTGGATAGGTTACATGTACCCAAGGTTTGGATCCACTGGAATACTGGCCAGTAGTATATTGAACTTGTGCAGAACATTCCTATGTAGCTGTCTGTAACTGTATTGTATGGGGATGAGGCTGGCTTCAACCTGGCCAAGGGCCAAAGACGTGGCCATAATTTTATTGGCCACTGGGCCATGGTGGATGTCCCAGGCCAGCGAGGGGGCAATATAACTATGTGTGCTGCCATTTCTGAGAATGGTGTGGCCACTCACATGCCCAGTCTTGGCCCATACAAAACACAGAAGCTCCTCATCTTCTTGGACCACTTTCATTTGGATTTGATCCCAGAAAATGAGAGAGGTCTCATAGGGCCTCACCTACCACAATATATAATTGTATGGGACAATGTGCATTTCCACCGTGGCCCGCTTATCAGGGCCTGGTTCACTGCTCATCCAAGGATGAATATTGTGTTCCTACCACCTTACTCTCCTTTCCTCAATCCTATTGAGGAGTTTTTCTGCGCTTAGAGGTGGAGAGTGTATGAGCATCAGGCTCAAGATCAGAGGTCCCCGTTCCATGCAATAGACGCTGCCTGTGAGAATATTACAGGAGATCAGTGTAGGCGATGGTTGCGACATCTCCCTCGTTTCTTCCCTCAATGCATCGCAAGGGAGGATATACGCTGCAATGTTGATGGGAATCTGTGGCCAGACAGTCAGCAGCGTGTGGATGGACAGGAGGTTGAGGACAGTACCCAGGAGAGGGAGGGTGAGGACAGCGACCAGTGAAGAGATGTTAGGGCTCTTTCACACGGGTGACCTGTTCAGGTCCAACTGCCAGTTTATTAGGCGGACCTGAATGGGCACTCTGTGCTCCTCTATGGAGCTGCGGATGTCAGGGGTGACATGCCCACTGACATCCGACCCGCTCCGGTCCGCCAAAGTGTGACGGAGGAAAAACCTACTTTTCCATCCGTCTGGCGGATTGGATTGGGTGAACACGGACAGGCGGTCCATGTTCATCCGATCCCCCCATAGGAGAGAGCAGATAGCTGGCAGGGCAGTCCCTGTACAGTGTGCGAGGACCTCCCTCTCATCCGCCGGCTTAGCGGGGATCAATGGAGCGATCCCCGCTGAGCAAGTGGAGGTTCACGGGGCGGATCATTACTGATCCACCCCGTGTGAAAGGGGCCTTACAGTAGTTGTGAAACTCGAGCTTTATTTACAGCATTGTAGGCTAAATTTACAGTAAGGTCTCTTTCACACGGTGCGGACCGTTTTTCGGTCCGCTCCGTGTGTGTCCGTCGGCTCAGCGGGTGGTCCCGCTCAGCTGTCGATGGACAGGGCGGTCCCCGCACACTGTGCAGGGACCGCCCTGTCTCTCCTCCGCTATCCCCTATGGGGAATCGGATGAAAACGGACCGTCTGTCAGTTTGCATCCGAATTGATCCACCGGACGGAAGAAAAATAGGGTTTTCTTCCGTCCGCAAAACGGATCCAGACGGACGCGGATCTTAGGCGGACGTTAGCGGATGCATCATCCGCTAACGGATCCGCTCCCATAGGGCCCCATTCTAAGTCCGTTTACAGACTTAGAAAAAGCGGACCGTTCGTCCGCACGTGTGAAAGGGCCTTAATTGTCCTTGTTTTTTGTTTGTGTGTTTATATTTCCATATATTATGCTGTGTACGTTTTCTTTTTAGTCTCATGTATGGAAGTTACTTTGTGTGTGAATGATAATGGTTACAATACTGTAAAGTAATTTTTCCTTTGCAGTATGAGTGCAATGTGTGATGTCAAACCTTGGAGGCTACTCTTACCCTAAAAACTTTTCTTATTTTTCAGTTTTATACACAATTGTATTCAGTTAGCTAGACAAAAACTGTACAGTAACCATTGGCAATGAAGGACTGGGCTAAGACTGAAAGGTGGACATGAGGGATATTTCAATGGTCCTCTGCCATAGAGATAAAACATCTAAACATTTTGACTTGCAGTGCTTATACAATGCCAAAGGTATGATGCATTTTGGGGGCACTGACTAGTTGAATGAAAAAGAAATTTAGTTTTGACACATGAGTGAAGTGTTTTGGGAAAGATATGAACTTTTGAAGGTGAACCATGGTGTTGTGCCGAACCATCCAGGTTATTTTGGCAAAAGCACCAAAAGAGCTGAGAATGTCTGTCTGGTCTGTTTTTTTAAGAAATGAGCCAAAGCAATTGAGAAGAATCTTTGCCATTTTGGAGGCACTGACTCTTTATATGGGAAAGGAATATGGTTTTGAAGCAAGAGTGAACAGTTTTGGGAAAGATATGAGCTTTTGCACGTGAGTAATAGTGTTGTGCTGAACTGTAAGACTGTTTTGCCAAATGATCTTAGAGTTTTGAGAATGTCATTTCGGTTTCAAGAAATGAGCCAAACCAATAGAGAAAAACTGTAATATAAATCAACGGCCCTGTCGTGGGCTCCTTCTTGTCCCTAGGCTCCTGGGGCGCAGTTGCCTGGGGCGAGCCACAGGTGGGGGGGCTGGGGGATGCTGGTGGTTGAACCTCCCCAGTCTCTCTCTGGCTGCCTGGCTGCCCTCCATTGCCACGGCTAGCCGGTGGAGGTAGGTATTGGTGGCAGCCTGCATCCGCAGCCGGCGGGTGGTATTGCTGCACTGTTGTCGCCGTGTCTGCCTCCCCTCCTCACGGACAGCAGCTGCCAGGCTCCGGACCTCAGAGACCAGGCCAGATGTTGTGGTCTGCAGGTCCACCAGGCAGGACAGAAGGGCAGCCCTGTTCGCAACAACATCCTGCAGACTTTCATTGATATTGGTATTCTGGCCAGCCTGCTGGTTGATGGCTTCCTGCACTGCCACAGTGCAAGCAGCCTGGCTCTCGGCCGTGGACGCCAGGCTATCTGCGACCCGATGCAGATCACCCGCAAGACACCCAATATGGCGTGTCTGCCTTGTTTGGTCCCTTGCCAGATGGTCCTCAAACTTGTCAGGGACTCCTCGTGATTTTTTCGTTGCCTTACTAGAGGCCTGAGAGGCTGGAGGACGGCTGTAGGGGAGGTCCCTTGATGGGGTATCCCTGGAGGGGATGGGGTCCCTTGATGGGGTATCCCTGGAGGGGATGGGGTCCCTTGATGGGGTATCCCTGGAGGGGATGGGGTCCCTTGATGGGGAATCTAGCAGGGGGGGAGGTTTGGGAGGGGCCAGGTATGGGGGGTCTCATCCAGCAAATACAGAGCATCCTCTTCTACCCCGACGTGCTCCTCCTCAACCTCCTCAAGCAATGATGTAGGGGCAAAATCCACCATGGATGGGGTGGATCGCCCTGCAACCAATGACGGCCCAGCTCCATCCTGCACATCTGTGGATGACACAAAACAATCACATGTTGGAGGACCCACACACTTGTCACATGTATCCCCCCCCCCACCCATGCAACACACCACAAAGCAGATAAAACACACTTACCTGACCTCAAAGGTTGATCCCCTGATTCGAAGCCCAGCAGACCCTCCACAAGCTCCCTATCTAGCAACCTGGCCACGAGCATGCCCTCTGCCGTCAGGGTGATTCTTGTGGCTGGTCCTCCACCTGTGCCACTGGCATGCTTCCTGATTGCCACTAGCTTATCTTTGACCAGTCTCCGCATGTCGTTGATTTTCTTGCGGATGTGCTTGGGCTCCCTGTCCGCCACACCGACAGCATTGACCTGCCTGGTTAGTTCCGTATAAATGCGGGTTTTCTTAGATTTCCCAGTGTTGGCACTCTGTGGCCCATAGAGGCGGGCACCATGTTGGGAGAGCCCATCGGTGATCACAGCCTTCTCCTGAGGGCTAAAATTTAACATTCTACGGTCAGCGGGAGTCTCTGGTGCAGCCATCATAAATGCAAAAAGCAGGATGCAAAAGCCCTGGCAATTCAAAAAAATGCTGGTCGCGTTTTGCAAGTGAGTGGCGCTTCTGTGTGCGTATTTATGCACTGGAGTAGGAAGTGGTGCGGCGGATCTTGGTGGTGACGTTGGCGCCGTACTGCGCATGCGCACAGGAGGCAGACAGCCAGGTGACATCAGTGCGCATGCGCCGTTTAAGATACACCGTACGGATCTCTATGCGCCACCGTCAAACCATCATTTGCATGTGGTGACGCCCACTTACAGTTCCGCCGCCTTACGCCGTCGAAAAACCGATGCGCAGGTGAGTGAAACATTGATGAATAAAGTACATGCCTCTCCGCGCTGGTACGGCGTAGAGGAAAAAAGATGCGCCATTGTACATGAATCTACCCCACAGTGTCTTTTTAGATAGATAGATAGATAGATAGATAGATAGATAGATAGATAGATAGATAGATAGATAGATAGATAGATAGATAGATAGATAGATAGATAGATAGATCAGGGAGGCTACTAGTTAGTATAGTTAAATTTACAGTTTGTAGAGAATATATTGACATCCCTAGGAGTTGTCAATATATTTATAAACTGTATAGCTTAGCTAGTTCTGCTATTAGTATCTGTCAGGCAGGAGATTATGCTTGATGCTCTAACGTGTTAGTTAACGTGTGCTAGTTAATTGCACATAGACGCATTACCTGTTACTGCAAGTGTGCTATTTATTTGCACAGAAAGGCAGTTGCTGTTAATGCAAGTGGGCTATTGAATTGCACAGAAACGCAGTCACTCTGACTGTGCGTGTGCTGTTTAATACCACTTTAGCGCATTTGGTGTCACCGCACGTGTGCTGTTACATACCACCTTAGAGCATTTGGTGTCACCGCACGTGTGCTGTTACATACCACCTGAGTGTATTTGGTGTCACCGCACGTGTGCTGTTACAATACACCTGAGCGCATTTGGGGTCACCGCACGTGTGCTGTTACATATCACCTGAGCGGATTTGGTGTCACCGCACATGTGCTGTTACATACCACCTGAGCGCATTTGGTGTCACCGCACGTGTGCTGTTACATATCACCTGAGCGCATTTGGTGTCACCGCACGTGTGCTGTTACATACCACCTTAGCGCATTTGGTGTCACCGCATGTGTGCTGTTATATACCACCTGAGCGCAGTTAGTGTCACTGTACGTGTGCTGTTATATACCACCTGAGCACATTTGGTGTCACCGCACCTGTGCTGTTATATACCACCTGAGCGCAGTTAGTGTCACCGCACCTGTGCTGTTATATACCATTTGAGCGCATTTGGTGTCACCGCACCTGTGCTGTTATATACCACCTGAGCGCAGTTAGTGTCACTGTACGTGTGCTGTTACATACCACCTGAGCGCAGTTAGTGTCACCACACCTGTGCTGTTATATACCACCTGAGCGCAGTTAGTGTCACTGTACGTGTGCTGTTACATACCACCTGAGCGCAGTTAGTGTCACCGCACCTGTGCTGTTATACACCACCTGAGCGCAGTTAGTGTCACTGTACGTGTGCTATTATATACCACCTAAACGCATTTGGTGTCACCCCACCTGTGCTGTTATATACCACCTGAGCGCAGTTAGTGTCACTGTACGTATGCTGTTACATACCACCTGAGCACAGTTAGTGTCACCGCACCTGTGCTGTTATATACCACCTGAGCGCAGTTAGTGTCACTGTTCGTGTGCTGTTATATACCACCTGAGCGCATTTGGTGTCACCGCACCTGTGCTGTTATATACCACCTGAGCGCAGTTAGTGTCACTGTACGTGTGCTGTTACATACTACCTGAGCGCAGTTGGTGTGACTCCGCTTGTGCTGTTACATACCACCTGAACGCAGTTGGTGTCACTGCGCTTGTGCTGTTACATACCACCTGAACGCATAAATATGTCTGGAAGGACAACAAAGAGAGGCAGAGAGTCAAGAGGGCAAGCAGGCTCTGCATGTAGAGGTAATGCTGGTAGTGGATGTGGTGCATCCTCTTCAGCACGTGGCCGTGGCCGTGGCCGCTCGTCCTTCTTTTCGGGAGCTGGCCGTGTTGAGCCTCAACATGCAGAGAAATTAGTAGAGTGGATGACCAAGCCGTCCTCATCCTCCTCATCCTCTCTCACACAGACTGATCAAAGTTTATCTGGCAAAGCAGCTGCCAAGGCGTCCTCTTCCCTCTGCACAATGGCTTCACACAAAACTTCCCTAGTACCACCATGTCCTCCTGAGGAGTCCCCGGAACTGTTTCAACACAGTGTTGGGTACATGCTGCAGGAAGATGTGCAGCGTTTTGAAGACTCCGATGACTTAACACTGATAGAGGAAGGCATTGATGTGAGCCCAGGGAGAGGGGGTGGCCGAGAGGGACAGCAATTTGTCAGTGATGATGTTCCCCCAGCTGGAGCATACTGCCAGATTGTTGACAGTGATGAGGAGGGAGGGGATGATGAGGTCACTAACTCTACCTGGGTGCCTGATAGGAGAGAGGAGGAGGAGGAGGAGGATGAGGAGGAGGAGGACGAGGCACAGGCACATCTCCAAAGAGGCAGGATGCCCTCCAGGGGTCAGCTTAAGGTCACACCCACTGCATTACAGCGCACATCTACGGCGCTTGTGCATGGTGCTGCTGTGTCTGACCGGTACAGCAAAAGTTCTTTGGTGTGGGCCTTTTTTGAAACATGTCCACAAGATCGTACCTTTGCTATTTGCAACTTATGTCGCAAGCGTATCTCGCGTGGCCAAAACATCAACCGCCTGGGTACCACATGCTTGTCCAGACATATGTCGACCTGCCATGCAGCTCGTTGGCAAGCACACCAGAAAGACCCACACTAAAGACAAAAGCGTACCCCCCCTTGCCCTTCTGGGACCTCCAACCCCAGTAGACCCCCAGTCCTCTCTGAAGCCTGCAGTGAAGGTGTAGAAATAGGTGTGTCACAAGCTAGTAGTAGCGGTCAATCTACTGATAGTACCAGGCAAATTTCCCTGCCCCAGCTGCTGCAGCGCCAAAAGAAGTACAATCCCAGCCATCCACATGCCCAGCAGTTGAATGCTAGCTTAGCGAAATTGCTAGCACTTCAACTGCTACCTTTTCAGTTGGTAGATTCTGCCCCCTTCCGTGAGTTTGTGCAATGTGCAGTACCTCAGTGGCAAGTACCAAAACACCACTTATTCTCACGGAAGGCTATTCCGGCTCTCTACCGGCATGTGGAAGGCAATGTCCATGCCTCGCTGGACAGGGCGGTCAGTGGTAAAGTGCATATTACCGCTGACTCATGGTCCATCAGGCATGGACAGGGACGTTACCTGTCTTTTACGGCGCATTAGGTGACTCTGCTGGCAGCTGGGAAGGACGCAGGGCAAGGTCCAGTAGTTTTGGAGGTTGTTCCGCCACCACGCCTCCAAAACACTACTACTGCTTGTGACACACCTCTCTCCTCCACCCCTCCTCTTCTTCTTCCTCTGTGGCCTCTTCCTGTGGTGATGTTTTCTCCGAACCAGCCGTGCTCCGTAGGCGTACGAGGGGATACGCAGGAATGCAGGCCAAGAGATGCCATGCGGTGCTAGAGCTGGTGTGCTTGGGAGACAGGAGCCACACTGGGGAAGAGGTTTTGTCAGCTCTGCAGGCTCAGGCTGAGAGGTGGTTGAAGCCACGCCAGCTGAAGCCTGGAATGGTGGTCAGCGATAATGGCACCAACCTCCTCTCTGCCCTGCGACAGGGAAAACTCACCCACATGCCCTGTTTTGCGCATGTCTTCAATTTGGTGGTGCAGCGGTTCTTGGGCAGGGCTTGCAGGATGTCCTGAAGCAGGCCAGGAAAGTCTGTGTGCATTTTCGAAGGTCATATAATGCCACTGCTCGGCTGACTGACCTCCAAAGGGAATACAACCTGCCCAAGAACTGCCTTATTTGTGACATGCCCACCAGATGGAACTCAACGTTGGCCATGCTGCAGCGGCTGCACACGCAGCAATGGGCCATCAATGAGTACCTGTGCCAATATGGCAGCAGAACTGGGTCAGGGGAGCTAGTTTTTTTTCCCTACGCCAGTGGGCCTTGATCAGGGATGCATGCACTGTCCTGTCACCATTTGAGGAGGCCACGAGGATGGTGAGCAGTGACAGTGCATGCATCAGTGAGACTGCCCCTCTTATTCACATGTTGGAGCACACGCTACGTGGAATAATGGACAGGGCCCTTGAGGCAGAACAGAGGGAGGAAGAGGAGGACTTCCTTACCTCTCAAGGCCCCCTTTACCCAGACAGTGGTCCTGCTTGCCCACCTAGCACACAGGAAGAGGAGGAGGAGGATTGTATCAGCAGCATGGAGGTGGAGCCTAGCACTCAGCAGCAGCAGTCTTCAAGGGATCATTTACAGTCCCAAGGAGCATGTGGAGTTTTACGTGGCTGGGATGAGGTGCCTGTGGATCCTGTCATCCTCAGTGACCCAGAGAACTGTGCCCCGAATGCCTCGTGTACGTGCTATTAAGGAGAGGGATCATTACTGGCTGGCAACTCTCCTTGATCCACGTTACAAGAGTAAGGTTGCGGACCTTATGTTGCCATCGCAGAGGGAGCAGAAGATGAAACCTCTGCGGGAGGCCTTGCAGAAGGGTGTGTGCAATGCGTTCACAGAACCGGGGGCATTACCAAAACCTGGCTCTGGACAACGTCTTGCTGAATCTTCGGTGAGTCACAGAAGGGGCGGTGGAGAAGGTGGTCGTCTGACCAATGCGTTCAGACAGTTTTTTAGTCCGCAGCCCCAAGGTCTGACCGGTTCCAGCAACCATCGTTAGGGTCTGGTTTACATGGTCCGGGAATACCTAGGGGCAAGATCCGACTTGGACACCTTCCCCACCGAAAATCCTCTGGCTTACTGGGTCTTGAGGATGGATCACTGGCCAGAGCTTGCCCAGTACGCAATTGAGCTACTGGCTTGCCCTGCATCCAGTGTTCTTTCAGAACGGACATTCAGTGCTGCTGGAGGCTTTGTGACTGATCACAGGGTGTGCCTCTCCACCGGCTCTGTTGATCGACTGACCTTCATCAAAATTAATCAGGCTTGGATCAACACCAGCTACCAAGCACCTGATGCTGATATTAATGAATAATATCTTTTTGTTGAAATGTCGGATCCCTTTTAGACTGTGTATGCTGATGCTGAGTGACTATCCTTTTATGCTGCTAATGGAATATGCTTCTCCTCCTCACTTTTCTTGCTGATAGCTAGTAAGAAATGTTGTGTTTCTGGGCTCCGCCACCAGTGCCTAAGGCACAATTTTTCAGCCCCTGTTTAACAGGGGCGCCTAATAAAAAATGTTGATGCAATAATTTGCACGTGGCTCCTTGTTGCGCTCCAATTGGAGTTATTGGGAGGGGTTGCAAGTGTTGTGTTGTGCCCAAGGCACAATTTTTCAGCCCCTGTTTAACAGGGGTGCCTAATAACAATTTTTGATGCAATACTTTGCACGTGGCTCCTTGTTGCGCTCCAATTGGAGTTATTGGAAGGGGTTGCAGTGTTGTGTTGTGCCCAAGGCACAATTGTTCTGCCCTTGTTTAACAGGGGCGCCTAATAACAATTTTTGATGCAATAATTTGCACGTGGCTCCTTGTTGTGCTCCAATTGGAGTTATTGGGAGGGGTTGCAGCGTTGTGTTGTGCCTAAGGCACAATTTTTTGGCCCCTGTTTACCAGGGGTGCCTAATAACAATTTTTGATGCAATACTTTGCACGTGGCTCCTTGTTGCGCTCCAATTACAGTATGTTTGAGGGGTGCCCTTTTTTCTAAAAAATTTCTTTCACAAAACAATAATGGCCCCCCACCACCACTAAAATATTCGACGTTGTTGCCACACAGAACTTGCGCAAGTAGTATTAATTACTTTTTTTTATAGTCCTCTCAGGTTGTGCAGGGACATTTCTAAACACGTGCCACTACTATAGACACCCAGCAGGAGTGATATTTAAAAGATTTTTTTTTTTTCACTATAAGCATTATTAAAATGGCTGCTCCGGAAAAAACGGCCGATTTTAAACAATTTTTTTCCATTGATACATGTTCCCTGGGGAAAGACCTGGGTAATGAAGGACGTTTTTCAACATTAAATTGAATTTTGGTCTTTAAAATGATCGTTTTTGAATTCGAACGTTCGGGTCCCATAGACTTTAAAGGGGTTCGAAATATTCGTGCGAACCCGCGGTCTGTTCGAACTTTCTGGTGCGAACCGAACCCGGGGGTGTTCGGCTCATCCCTAATAACCACTCCTTTTTTGTGTCTCCACAAATATAAGATGTCTTGGGTATGTTAGTATGATCCATTTTTCTCTATAAAAGCTCACAGAAAAAGAGTGCAGTATGTAAAAAATGTATTATTAAAAATCAAAGCATATATTGCACTCATATTTGGTTGTGCCCGTATGCCGGCACCAAGCTTTTCCAGCCGTGTATGCAAACATATGAAGGACAAAAAGCCGTTCCTCTCTCGTGTTCCCCTTACGCCTGTCTTACAATTAACGTGTTGTTCCGTAGTTGTCAGCAGCCTCTACGCGTTTCGCAAGGTATATTGCATCCTCATGAAGCTGCTGTACTCCTGTTATACTTCTGTATTTACTATTTATAGCCCTCAAAATCTGTATATGATTTGAAATTCCCACCCCTCATCTCTTCCCGAAAGTCCACGGACCGGAAGTTGTTCAACCGCCATTTTTCTTACTGGAACCGCCGCTTTGGTATTCCCAGAAGAGAGAAGAGTGACCATGAGGCTGTAGGGTAGAGGAAGCCATTGATTCCATTATTATCATCCAAGGTAAGAACTTATCACCCCTTCACCTGGCTGCAACCCCTCTGTCCTCCCCACCACCTGGCTGCAACCCCTCTGTCCTCCCCACCACCTGGCTGCAACCCCTCTGTCCTCCCCACCACCTGGCTGCAACCCCCCGTCCTCCCCACCACCTGGCTGCAACCCCCCTGTCCTCCCCACCACCTGGCTGCAACCCCCCTGTCCTCCCCTTCACCTAGCTGCAACCCCCCTGTCCTCCTTTCCACCTGGTTGCAACCCCTCTGTCCTCCCCACCACCTGGCTGCAACCCCCATGTCCTCCCTTCCACCTGGCTGCAACCCCTCTATCCTCCCCTTAACCTGGCTGCAACCCCCCTGTCCTCCCCACCACCTGGCTGCAACCCCCCTGTCCTCCCCTTCACCTGGCTGCAACCCCCCTGTACTCCCCTTCATCTGGCTGCAACCCCCCTGTCCTCCCCACCACCTGGCTGCAACCTCCCATCCACCCCACCACCTGGCTGCAACCCCCCGTCCTCCCCTTCACCTGGTTGCAACCCCCTTGTCCTCCCCACCACCTGGCTGCAACCCCTCTGTCCTCCCCACCACCTGGCTGCAACCCCCCTGTCCTCCCTTCCACCTGACTGCAACCCCTCTGTCCTCCCCTTCACCTAGCTGTAACCCCCCTGTCCTCCTTTCCACCTGGTTGCAACCCCTCTGTCCTCCCCACCACCTGGCTGCAACCCCCATGTCCTCCCTTACACCTTGCTGCAACCCCTCTATCCTCCCCTTAACCTGGCTGCAACCCCCCTGTCCTCCTTTCCACCTGGTTGCAACCCCTCTGTCCTCCCCACCACCTGGCTGCAACCCCCATGTCCTCCCTTCCACCTGGCTGCAACCCCTCTATCCTCCCCTTAACCTGGCTGCAACCCCCCTGTCCTCCCCACCACCTGGCTGCAACCCCCCTGTCCTCCCCTTCACCTGGCTGCAACCCCCCTGTACTCCCCTTCATCTGGCTGCAACCCCCCTGTCCTCCCCACCACCTGGCTGCAACCTCCCGTCCTCCCCACCACCTGGCTGCAACCCCCCGTCGTCCGCTTAACCTGGCTGCAACCCCCCTGTCCTCCCTTCCACCTGGCTGCAACCCCCCTGTCCTCCCTTCCACCTGGCTGCAACCCCCCTGTCCTCCCTTCCACCTGACTGCAACCCCTCTGTCCTCCCCTTCACCTAGCTGCAACCCCCCTGTCCTCCTTTCCACCTGGTTGCAACCCCTCTGTCCTCCCCACCACCTGGCTGCAACCCCCATGTCCTCCCTTCCACCTTGCTGCAAACCCTCTATCCTCCCCTTAACCTGGCTGCAACTCCCCTGTCCTCCCCACCACCTGGCTGAAACCCCCTGTCCTCCCCTTCACCTGGCTGCAACCCCCCTGTACTCCCCTTCATCTGGCTGCAACCCCCCTGTCCTCCCCACCACCTGGCTGCAACCCCCCATCCACCCCACCACCTGGCTGCAACCCCCCGTCCTCCCCTTCACCTGGTTGCAACCCCCTTGTCCTCCCCACCACCTGGCTGCAACCCCTCTGTCCTCCCCACCACCTGGCTGCAACCCCCCTGTCCTCCCTTCCACCTGACTGCAACCCCTCTGTCCTCCCCTTCACCTAGCTGTAACCCCCCTGTCCTCCTTTCCACCTGGTTGCAACCCCTCTGTCCTCCCCACCACCTGGCTGCAACCCCCATGTCCTCCCTTCCACCTTGCTGCAACCCCTCTATCCTCCCCTTAACCTGGCTGCAACTCCCCTGTCCTCCCCACCACCTGGCTGCAACCCCCCTGTCCTCCCCTTCACCTGGCTGCAACCCCCCTGTACTCCCCTTCATCTGGCTGCAACCCCCCTGTCCTCCCCACCACCTGGCTGCAACCCCCCGTCCACCCCACCACCTGGCTGCAACCCCCCGTCCTCCCCTTCACCTGGTTGCAACCCCCTTGTCCTCCCCACCACCTGGCTGCAACCCCCCTGTCCTCCCTTCCACCTGGCTGCAACCCCCCTGTCCTCCCTTCCACCTGGCTGCAACCCCCATGTCCTCCCTTCCACCTGGCTACAACCCCTCTATCCTCCCCTTAACCTGGCTGCAACCCCCCTGTCCTCCCTTCCACCTGGCTGCAACCCCCCTGTCCTCATCTTCACCTGGCTGCAACCCCCCTGTCCTCATCTTCACCTGGCTGCAACCCCCCTGTCCTCCCCTTCACCTGGTTGCAACCCCCTTGTCCTCCCCACCACCTGGCTGCAACCCCTCTGTCCTCCCCACCACCTGGCTGCAACCCCCCTGTCCTCCCTTCCACCTGGCTGCAACCCCTCTATCCTCCCCTTAACCTGGCTGCAACCCCCCTGTCCTCCCCACCACCTGGCTGTAACCCCCCTGTCCTCCCCTTCACCTGGCTGCAACCCCCCTGTACTTCCCTTCATCTGGCTGCAACCCCCCTGTCCTCCCCACCACCTGGCTGCAACCCCCCGTCCTCCCCACCACCTGGCTGCAACCCCCCGTCCTCCGCTTGACCTGGCTGCAACCCCCCTGTCCTCCCTTCCACCTGGCTGCAACCCCCCTGTCCTCCCTTCCACCTGGCTGCAACCCCCCTGTCCTCCCTTCCACCTGACTGCAACCCCTCTGTCCTCCCCTTCACCTAGCTGCAACCCCCTTGTCCTCCTTTCCACCTGGTTGCAACCCCTCTGTCCTCCCCACCACCTGGCTGCAACCCCCATGTCCTCCCTTCCACCTTGCTGCAACCCCTCTATCCTCCCCTTAACCTGGCTGCAACCCCCGTGTCCTCCCCACCACCTGGCTGAAACCCCCCTGTTCTCCCCTTCATCTGGCTGCAACCCCCCTGTACTCCCCTTCATCTGGCTGCAACCCCCCTGTCCTCCCCACCACCTGACTGCAACCCCCCTTCCTTCGCTTCACCTGGCTGCAACCCCCCTGTCCTCCCTTCCACCTGGCTGCAACCCCCCTGTCCTCCCTTCCACCTGGCTGCAACCCCCCTGTCCTCCCTTCTACCTGGCTACAACCCCCCGTCCTCATCTTCACCTGGCTGCAACCCCCCTGTCCACCCCTTCACCTGGTTGCAACCCCCCTGTCCTCCCCACCACCTGGCTGCAACCCCTCTGTCCTCCCCACCACCTGGCTGCAACCCCCCTGTCCTCCCTTCCACCTGGCTGCAACCCCCCCTGTCCTCCCTTCCACCTGGCTGCAACCCCCCCTGTCCTCCCTTCCACCTGGATGCAACCCCCCTGTCCTCCCTTCCACCTGGCTGCAACCCCCCTGTCCTCCCTTCCACCTGGCTGAAACCCTGCCTGTCCTCCCTTGCACCTGGCTGCAACCCCCTGTCCTCCTTTCCACCTGGTTGCAACCCCTCTGTCCTCCCCACCACCTGGCTGCAACCCCCCCTGTCCTCTCTTCCACCTGGCTGTAACCCCTCTGTCCTCCCCTTAACCTGGCTGCAACCAGCTGGCCCCCCCACCACCTGGCTGCAACCCCTTGTCCTCCTTTCAACCTGGTTGCAACCCCCTGTCCTCCTTTCAACCTGGTTGCAACCCCCCTGTCCTCCCCACCACCTGGCTGTAACCCCCCTGTCTTTCCCTTACCTGACTGCAACCCCCCTGTCCTCCCCTTCATCTGGCTGCAACCCCCCTGTCCTCCCCACCACCTGGCTTCAACCCCCGTCCTCTGTTTCACCTGGCTGCAACCCCCCTGTCCTCCCTTTCACCTGGCTGCAACCCCCCTGTCCTCCCTTCTACAAGGCTGCAACCCCCCGTCCTCCGCTCCACCTGGCTGCAACCCCCCTGTCCTCCCTTCCACCTGGCTGCAACCCCCCTGTCCTCCCTTCCACCTGGCTGCAACCCCCCTGTCCTCCCTTCTACCTGGCTACAACCCCCCGTCCTCATCTTCACCTGGTTGCAACCCCCCTGTCCTCCCCTTCACCTGGTTGCAACCCACCTGTCCTCCCTTCCACCTGGCTGAAACCCTGCCTGTCCTCCCCACCACCTGGCTGCAACCCCCCTGTCCTCCCTTCCACCTGGCTGCAACCCCCCCTGTCCTCCCTTCCACCTGGGTGCAACCCCCCTGTCCTCCCTTCCACCTGGCTGCAACCCACCTGTCCTCCCTTCCACCTGGCTGAAACCCTGCCTGTCCTCCCTTGCACCTGGCTCCAACCCCCTGTCCTCCTTTGCACCTTGTTGCAACCCCTCTGTCCTCCCCACCACCTGGCTGCAACCCCCCCTGTCCTCTCTTCCACCTGGCTGTAACCCCTCTGTCCTCCCCACTACCTGGCTGTAACCCCCTGTCTTTCCCTTACCTGACTGCAACCCCCCTGTCCTATCCTTCATCTGGCTGCAACCCCCCTGTCCTCCCTTTCACCTGGCTGCAACCCCCCTGTCCTCCCTTCTACAAGGCTGCAACCCCCCTTCCTCATCTTCACCTGGCTGCAACCCCCCTGTCCTCCCCTTCACCTGGCTGCAACCCTCCTGTCCTCCCTTCCACCTGGCTGCAACCCCTCTGTCCTCCCCTTAACCTGGCTGCAACCCCCCATCCTCCCCTTCACCTGGCTGCAACCCCCCGTTCTCCACTTCACCTGGCTGCAACCCACTGTCCTCCCCACCACCTGGCTGCAACCCCCCTGTCCTCCCCTTCACCTGGCTGCAACCCCCTGTCCTCCCCTTCACCTGGCTGCAACCCCTCTGTCCTGCCCACCACCTAGCTGCAACCCCCTGTCCTCCCTTCCACCTGGCTGCAACCCCTCTGTCCTCCCCTTCACCTGGTTTCAACCCCTCTGTCCTCCCCACCACCTGGCTGCAACCCCCCTGTCCTCTCCTTCACCTGGCTGAAACCCCCCTGTCCCCCCTTCATCTGGCTGCAACCCCTCTGTCCTCCCCACCACCTGGCTGCAAACCCTGTCCTCCCCTTCACCTGGCTGCAACCCCCGTCCTCCTTTCCACCTGGCTGCAACCACTCTGTCCTCCCTTCTACCTGGCTGCAACCCCCCCAGCCTCCCATTCACCTGGCTCCAACCCCTCTGTCCTCCCCTTCACCTGGCTACATCCCCCCTGTCTTCCTTTCTACCTGGTTGCAAGCCATCTGTCCTCCCCACCACCTGGCTGCAACCCCCCTGTCCTCCCTTCCACCTGGCTGCAACCCCTCTGTCCTCTCCTTAATCTGACTGCAACCCCCCGTACTCCCCTTCACATGGCTGCAACCCCCGTTCTCCACTTCACCTGGCTGCAACCCACTGTCCTCCCTTCTACCTGGCAGCAACCCCCCGGCCTCCCCTTCACCTGGCTGCAACACCCCTGTCCTCCCCTTCACCTGGCTGCAACCTCCCTGTATTCCCTTCCACCTGACTGCAAACCCTCTGTCCTCCCCTTCACCTGGCTGCAACCCCCCTGTCCTCCTTTCCACCTGGTTGCAAGCCCTCTGTCCTCCATACCACCTGGCTGCAACCCCCCTGTCCTCCCTTCCACCTGGCTGTAACCCCTCTGTCCTCCCTTTCACCTGGCTGCAACCCCCCGTTATCCTCTTCACCTGGCTGCAACCCACTGTCCTCCCCACCACCTGGCTGCAACCCCTCTGTCCTCCTCTTCACCTTGCTGCAACCCCTCTGTCCTCCCCACCACCTGGCTGCAACCTCCCTGTCCTCCCGTCCACCTGGCTGCAATCCCCTTGTCCTCCCCTTCACCTAGCTGCAACCCCTCTGTCCTCCCCTTCACCTGGTTGCAACCCCTCTGACCTCCCCACCACCTGGCTGCAACCCCCCTGTCCTCCCCTTCATCTGGCTGCAACCCCCTGTCCCCCCCTTCATCTTGCTGCAACCCCTCTGTCCTCCGCACCACCTGGCTGCAACACCCGTCCTCCCCTTCATCTGGTTGCAACCCCCCCGTCCTCCCTTTCACTTGGCTGCAACCCCCCATCCTCCGCTTCACCTGGCTGCAACCCCCCGTCCTCATTTTCACCTGGCTGCAACACCCCTGTCCTTCCCTTCACCTGGCTGCAACCCCCCTGTCCTCCCCACCACCTGGCTGCAACCCCCCTGTCCTCCCTTCCACCTGGATGCAACCCCCCTGTCCTCTCTTCCACCTCGATGCAACCCCCCTGTCCTCTCTTCCACCTCGATGCAACCCCCCTGTCCTCCCTTTCACCTGGCTGAAACCCTGCCTGTCCTCCCTTCCACCTGGCTGCAACCCACTGTCCTCCCCACCACCTGACTGCAACCCCCCTGTCCTCCCCTCCACCTGGCTGCAACCCCCTTGTCCTCCCCTTCACCTAGCTGCAACCCCTCTGTCCTCCCCTTCACCTGGTTGCAACCCCTCTGTCCTCCCCACCACCTGGCTGCAACCCCCCTGTCCTCTCTTCCACCTGAATGCAACCCCCCTGTCCTCTCTTCCACCTGGATGCAACCCCCCCTGTCCTCTTTTCTACCTGGCTGAAACCCTGCCTGCCCTCCCTTCCACCTGGCTGCAACCCACTGTCCTCCCCTTCACCTGGCTGCAACCCCTCTGTCCTCCCCACCACCTGGCTGCAACCCCTCTGTCCTCCCTTCCACCTGGATGCAACCCCCCCTGTCATCCCTTCCACCTGACTGCAACCCCTCTGTCCTCCCCTTCACCTGGCTGCAACCCCCTTGTCCTCCTTTCCACCTGGTTGCAACCCCTCTGTCCTCCCCTTCACCTGGCCGCAACCCCCCTGTCCTCCCCACCACCTGGCTGCAACCCCCCCCCTGTCCTCCCCACCACCTGGCTGCAATCCCCCTGTCCTCACCTTCACCTGGCTGCAACCCCCCGTCCTCCCCTTCACCTGGCTGCAACCCCCCAGCCTCCCTACCACCTGGCTGCAACCCCCCATCCTCCCCACCACCTGGCTGCAACCCTCCGTCCTCCCGACCACCTGGCTGCAACCCCCAGTCCTCCCCTTCACCTGGCTGCAACCCCCAGTCCTCCCCTTCACCTGGCTGCAACCCCCCAGCCTCCCCACCACCTGGCTGCAACCCTCCGTCCTCCCGACCACCTGGCTGCAACCCCCCTGTCCTCCCCACCACCTGGCTGCAACCCCCCTGTCCTCCCCACCACCTGGCTGCAATCCCCCCTGTCCTCCCTTCCACCTGGCTGAAACCCCCCTGTCCTCCCTTCCACCTGGCTGCAATCCCCCCTGTCCTCCCTTCCACCTGGCTGCAACCCCCCTGTCCTCCCTTCCACCTGGATGCAAACCCCCCTGTCCTCCCTTCCACATGGATGCAAACCCCCTGTCCTCCCTTTCACCTGGCTGCAACCCCTCTGTCCTCCCTTCCACCTGGCTGAAACCCCCATGTCCTCCCTTCCACCTGGCTGCAAACCCCATGTCCTCCCTTCCACCTGGCTGCAACCACCCTTTCCTACCCTCCACCTGGCTGCAACCCCCTGTACTCCCTTCCACCTGGCTGCAACTCCTCTGCCCTCCCTTCCACCTGGCTGAAACCCCTCTGTCCTCCCCTTCACCTGGCTGCAACCCACTGTCCTCCCTTCCACCTGGCTGCAACCCACTATCCTCCCTTCCACCTGGCTGCAACCCCCCTGTCCTCCCTTCCACCTGGCTCCTCTTGTGTTTCAAAAAGTACTTCAAAAAGTAACTAGGCGCCCGTATTGGCAGGGCGTTTGGGCAATTGTTCGGCCCGCAGAATGCCCCACAATGCACTGCACAGTGCAGACTAAACCCTGATTGACTAAATCAGGGTTTAGTCAATGTAGGCTTTGCCAATCAGGGCACAGAGCACTGTCAGAGCCATAATTGTAGAAAGTCATAATGACTTAGCCCAACCATGGCTCATTGCTCATAGACCCACCCCACACTATAAAAGGTTGCTTCCCAGAAAATTACACAGCAACATAGAGAATACAAAATATTATCCATAATTATCCATGAATCTGAATTTGAATAGCAACAGGAGCCTACACGACGCACGCTTCGTAGCAGTAGGACGTGTAAGCTTTAGCTCCAGGCAGGCAGGCAGTTCTCCAGGAAAGACCAGGACGTCAGCTTCCCCTTCCCTCTCTCCTCCACCAACATCTAGAGGTAAGACCGGGGTTTCCCAGACCTATCCTCGCGCCGTACTAAGGCGTGAAAATACCCCCACAAAAAGCCCCCAATAGCTCTCCAGTAGCCGCCCTACACTCCCAGCCACTATCGCTACTCCCTCCATCCACCTGGGCCCGCGGTGACCGACGGCGAGCGCAGCCGGGAAAGCCCGCGGCTTCAACTGCATCCTAGTGCTGCGCCACCCAGGGGACACTGAAAAACCCCCCTCGAGAATCCCCAAACACCCCCTCTTTCCCCAGAAGTAATCCCACCGTCGCCCTGACTGCCCCATCCCCCCCACACCCGGCCTAATCTTAACACACAGCCCCTGGCTCAGACCTAGCCATTCCACTACACCCCAGCAGTTGGGAAATTGCTGGGACGCACACCCCCCCTTTTTTCACAACCCTAAAACAGGGCAACTCGTGACCACCCCCCCCAAATATTCAGTGTTTGATCCAGGGGCTCTCCGATCGCCCTAAGTGGGATCAGGCAGGATTTTTTTCCCCTTGCCTTTGCAGATTGGCCCAGCACAGCAAAGGGTTTTTCGCCTTCCTCTCGATTAAACAGGGAGGGTAGCTCCCCAATCATTCATTGAATATCCCCCCCATAACCCCCCCCCCCGGGTACTTTCTGAAGGTATGGCTCGTCTAAGTTACTCTGCGGAGATCATCTGGGGGCTAAAACCATGTGCCTCAATACTACCAGCCATGATCAAAAAAGCGCTAAGGAACAAACAACTGTTACGAATCAATCGACGATCGACAGTTAAAAATCGCATGCAACCCAAGCACATTCTATGCACATTGGTCAACACAAGGTAAGCAGTAAAACACCATCATGAAATCCACGATTTCATCCTACAATGCGATTTAGACTGCCTCTCCATTACAGAAAGCTGGCTCGCAGCCGACTGTAACACCATTTTGGGAGAATTGGTGCCGGAAAATTATCGCATCTTAACAGAAAACAGAGTGGGGCAAAGAGGAGGAGGCCTGGCAGTGATCCATAAGACTCACCTCACGATCACTAAACCAGTCCTTCAAAACCGACTTCCAGTTAGTGAGGGTTTCCCCCAAGTCTTCGTCCGTCACGTCGCCCAGGTCATGTTCCCAGCAAGTTTTCAGTTGGTAGGCAGTGGCGGTCGCCATGGGTTGTAGAAGATACATGTAAAGATGGGATATGAGTTTGTTATGGTCTGTCCCTGTCACAATATCGACTAGAAGGGGAACCTCGAGGGCTGGGGTGGGCTCACCGAGCTGCATGTCGAGTGCGTGCCGAAGTTGAAAGAAACAGAAAAGCATGTGGTTGGATAGCGTGAATGTGTCTTTGAGTCCTTTGAACGATCTGACTGACCCGCGAGCTACAACCTGCGTCAGGTAGATTATACCACTATCGATCCATATGCCACGATCAGGGACCGTGGCTAGTTCAGGCAAGAGGGGGTTGTCCCAGAGGGGTGTGTGGGAATGGGGGGAGGGTGCCCTGCCAATACGCATGGAGAGCTGCCATACTTTGCGGTGGTGGAATAGCATGTGACCCCCCTCCCCGGGTCGGGGTGGGCCGTAGGGTCTGCGAAACAGGAGCTGAAAGGGGTGACACAGAGGGCCCGGGGAGAGGGGCAGACCAGAGCAGAGTATCGGTCCCTGTCAGAGTTGTTGTGGTGGAAAAGGTGTGAGAGCTGAGACGCCAGGTAGTAGAGGAGCAGGTCAGGAAGCGCAGCACCGCCAAAGTCGGTCGGGCACTTCAGGACCTGCTAGGACAACTTATGCCGTGAGGAGCCCCAAAAATGCGCGGGGGGAGATATAGGGGAGCCTGCCAAAAAATGTAGAGCAGCTTGGGGAGGAGTATCATCTTGATCAGGTTAAGCCGGCCCATCACCCCGAGGGGGAGACGAGACCAGACCTGCGTTTTGTCTTTTTAAGAGGGCGAATAGGGGCTCAACGTTGAGAGCGGCGTAGTCGAAGAGGGACCTAGAAACAGTGATACTGAGGTATTTAATGGTACTGGCTCTAACCAGGGGAAGCACAGCCTGGGGGGGCTGTAGGGGCACCTGCGTATAGGGGAAGGTTTTCGTCCAGTTGATCCGAAGCCCCGAGTAGGTCCCGAAGGCCGTGATTATCTGGAGGGCAGTCTGGAGCGAGGGGCCCGCGTCAGCAAGGTACCGGTACCAGCAGAGTAGCAGATGGGATGTGGGTTGCTGAAGATTAGCAGTGGTGATGAGATGCAAGAGCTGAATGGTCACCAGGGCAGGTGAGAGTGGTACAGTCCCAGTACACGGTTCAGAAGGGAACAGACTGACGGTAGCAGATCTGGGGTACAGATTTAAGTCCGGGTTCAGGGCAAGCTGAGACAAGTCCAAGGGTGCAAGCCAAAGTTCAGGGTCAGGAGACAGAAGCAAATCCAGGTCACGGTCTGAGGTCAGAGAGGGAGGCAAATCCAAAAACAAGCCGAGGTCAGGTTTCCAGGTGAGAGCTGAGTCGGGAAGCAAATCCGGGTCAAAGGGTACAGATCAAACTGTCAAAACTTTACACAGAGCTGACGATAAACCAGCAACTTGTGCAAAGACAGGGGCTGGTTTAAGTAGGGCTGTCAGGCCTCCGATTGGTCCCGGGAGGGGGCGCGCACGTCCGCGCGCTTTTGCACGCGCCACGCTGCCGCGCCACGCACGTGCCCCAGATGCGCGGGCACGTGCCGTGACGCGATTCTGACATGCCTGTGCACAGATTGAGTGCTGTGAGCGCTGGGACTCTGACAGTGGCGGAACAACCTCCTAAACTACTGTACCTTGCCCTGCGTCCTTCCCAGCTGCCAGCAGAGTCACCTAATGCACCGTAAAAGACAGGTAACGTCCCTGTCCATGCCTGCTGGACCATGAGTCAGCAGTAAGATGCACCTTACCACTGACCGCCCTGTCCAGCGAGGCATGGACATTGGCTTCCACATGCCGGTGGAGAGCCGGAATCGCCTTCTGTGAGAAAAAGTGGCGTTTGGGTACTTGCCACTGAGGTACTGCACATTCCACAAACTCACGGAAGGGGTAGAATCTACCAACTGAAAAGGTAGCAGTTGAAGTGCTAGCAATTTTGCTAAGCTAGCATTCAACCGCTGGGCATGTGGATGGCTGGGAGAGTACTTCTTTCGGCGCTGCAGCAGCTGGGGCAGGGAAATTTGTCTGGTACAATCAGTAGATTGCCCGCATGTACTACTACTACTAGGTTGTGACACACCTATTTCTACACCTTCACTGCAGGCTTCAGAGAGGACTGGGGGTCTAGTGGGGTTGCAGGTCCCAGAAGGGCAAGGGGAGGTATGCTTTGGTCTTTGGTGTGGGTCTTTCTGGTGTGCTTGCCAACGAGCTGCATGGCAGGTCGACATATGTCTGGACAAGCATGTGGTGCCCAGGCGTGTGATGTTTTGGCCACGCGAGATACGCTTGCGACATATGTTGCAAATAGCAAAGATACGATCTGATGGACATGTTTCAAAAAAGGCCCACACCAAAGAACTTTTGCTGTACCGGTCAGACACAGCAGCGCCATGCACAAGCGTAGATGTGCGCTGTAATGCAGTTGGTGTGCCCTTAAGCTGACCCCTGGAGGGCATCCTGTCTCTTAAGAGATGTGCCTGTGCCTCGTCCTCCTTCTCCTCCTCTTCCTCCTCCTCCTCTCTCCTATCAGGCACCCAGGTAGAGTCAGTGACCTCATCATCCCCTCCCTCCTCATCACTTTCAAAAACCTGGCAGTATGCTCCAGCTGGGGGAACATCACTGCCAGATTGCTGTCCCTCTCGGCCACCCCCTCTCCCTGGGCTCACATCAATGCCTTCCTCTATCTGTGTTCCATCATCGGAGCCTTCAAAACGCTGCGCATCTTCATTCAGCATGTACCCAACACTGTGTAGAAACAGTTCGGGGGACTCCTCAGGAGGACACGGTGGGACTAGGGAAGGATTGTGTGATGCCATTGTACAGAGGGTAGAGGAAGCCTTGGTAGCTGCTTTGCCAGACAAACTAAGATCAGTCTGTGTGAGAGAGGAGGATGAGGACGGCTTGGTCATCCAATCTACTATTTTCTCTGCATGTTGAGGCTCAACACGGCCAGCTCCTGAAAAGAAGGACGAGCGGACACGTGCTGAAGATAATGCACCGCGTCCACCACCAGCGTTGCCTCTAGATAGAGAGCCTGCTTGCCCTCGTGACTCTATGCCTCTCTTTGTTGTCCTTCCAGACATTTTAATGCGTTCAGGTGTAAACAGCAGACGTGCACTTACAGTAAATGCATTTACGTGCTACTAAAGAGCAAACTTGCACTTACAGTAAATGCGTTTACGTGCTACTGAAGAGCAAACTTGCACTTACAGTAAATGCGCTTATGTGCGATTACACAGCAAATGTGCACCTACACTAAATGCGCTTACGTTCGATTACATAGCAAACTTGCACTTACAGTAAATGCGCTTACGTGCGATTACACAGCAAACTTGCACTTACAGTAAATGCGCTTACGTGCGATTACATAGCAAACTTGCACTTACTGTAAATTTGATTATGTGCGATTACACAGCAAATGTGCACTTACACTAAATGCGCTTACGTGCGATTACATAGCAAACTTGCACTTACAGTAAATGCGCTTACGTGCGATTAGAAGCAAAATTGCACTTACAGTAAATGCGATTACGTGCGATTACACAGCAAATGTGCACTTACAGTAAATGCGCTTACGTGCGATTACACAGCAAACTTGCACTTACAGTAAATGCGCTTACGTGCGATTACACAGCAAACTTACACTTACAGTAAATGCGCTTACGTGCGATTACACAGCAAATGTGCACTTACAGTAAATGCGCTTACGTGCGATTACACAGCAAACTTGCTCTTACAGTAAATGCGCTTATGTGCGATTACACAGCAAACTTGCACTTACAGTAAATGCACTTACGTGCGATTACACAGCAAACTTGCACTTAAAACAAATGCGCTTAGGTGCAAATAAGCAGGACAATTGCAGTAACACCCAGTATGTTTTAGGTGTAAACTAAACACAGCACACAGCCACAGGCAATACAACACGTTAGAGCACTGCAGCTATGCACAATCTCCTGCCTGCACAATCTCCTGCCTGACAAATACTAATAGCAGATCTAGCTAAGCTATACAGTGTATAAATATATGTACAACTCCTAAGGATGTATATATATTCTCTACACACTGCAATAAAGCTAAACTGACTAGCCTGCTCTATCTAGCTAGCTAAAAAGATAATCTCTCTGTCTCTCTGACTGCTCTCTTTAACAAAGCCGGAACACACTACACGAGGCCGCCTGGAAGGTGGCCTTTTATAGTGTGGGGCGTGTGCTAAAGCCCTGAGCCATAATTGGCCAAAGCACCCAGGCTTTGGCCAATTGGCTCTTCGTTTTTTGGGCGCTGTGATTGGCCAAGCATGCGGGGTCATGGTGCATGCTTGGACAATCATCAGCGCGCAACGCCGCAGTGAGTTATGGGCCGACGCACGTCACTCGAATTTGGAGCGAACGACCCGTTTTGTTCGATTTTCGACGAACGATCGAACAGGCAATGTTCGAGTCAAACATACGTTCGTATCGAACGCGAAGCTCATCCCTATCCCTCATTCTTCAAAGCCTGCAAAAGGACTTGAGAATTTGTGGAATCAAGGAGGAGGGCCACTATTAATTGGCAACGCTCCTTGACCATGGTTACAAAGGGAAAGTCTTGGAGATCATCCCATAGAGGGAGCAGAGGATGAAATATCTCAGACACCATAAAGAGGAGTTTATGCTATGCATTTCCAGACTCTTCTAGGTTACAGTGTCATGGAATGGCTAGTTTTGAGGCTTCTGTTGGTCAAGAGAGGAGCGGTGGCGAAGGAGGCTGCCACACTGATGCATTTTAAAAAAAATAGGTCTTCGGCACCCAGGGTTGTGAGCTTCCAAAGTCCATTGGCAGCATCTGCATCGTATGGTGGGAGATTATCTAGGGTTGAAAACAGACATTGATAGCTTTCCAGTTGATGATCCACTGAGATACTGGGTCATGAGAATAGACCACTGGGCAGAACTTGCCCAGTATGCAATTGAGCTGCTGGGCTGCCCTGCATCCAGTGTTATATTTGAACGGGCATTCAGTGCTGCCGGAGGATTTGTGACAGATAAATGAGCATGTTTGTCCACATACTCAATTGACTGGCTGACACTCAAAATGTATCAGTCCTGGATTAGTAGAAGTTATCAAGCCCCTGATGCCGATGTCACAGATTAAGTGTTTTCTGGATCTGGAATCTCTGCAAGACAGTCCTTCCTAGCTTTGTGGATATTAATTTTATCTGGAAGAAATTTTGACAGGTGCATATTATTTAAAAAATTTTGCAGCAAGACCAATTCTTACTTTCATCAAGAGTACCTCTATAGTGTTACAGTGTGAAGGGACCACCAACACTCAAAGCCCAATTTTTCTGCCACTGTTTAAGCAGGGCATATCATTACATTTTGTGACAGCATGGGCAATTCTTGCTTTAATCAAGAGCGCCTCTATAGGGTTATGGTGTTTAGGCATCACCAACACCCAAAGCTCATTTTTTCTGCAACTATTACTTCTATCCAAAGTCTGTGACAGACTTTATCCAAAATAATCTCTAATCTTGTTCCGAGTGCACTAAATTGCGGCCTCATCATACAGACTGGCTCCCCAAGCTGTTGTTTATAAAATAGAGAAAGCTTGCAGGGAAATGTATTATTTTTGCCTTTTTAAATGTAATTTTTGCTGCAGCAGTTTCTATGCACGGTACATATGCGTCATCAGTAAATCACTGCTCATGTAAAAATGATGTTTTCTTTACAAAAAAGTTTTTTTATTGATACATGTCCCCCAGGGCAGTACCTAGACCCCCATGCCCTTTGTTTTTTGTTTACAAACAGTTTATTGAAAAATAAGTCTCAATACAGTTTAAACAGACATTGGCAAGAAGTACAGAAATATATATATATATATCAGCAGTAAGCATCAGTGAAACATAAACATAGCAGTTACTCGAGATGTAGAAAAATAGATCATGGTTTGTGTAAAAGGTCACTCAGTAGCATAATACAGAGATGTGAGAATCTAATGGATTAGTTTAATGGCCGAGGGGAAGAAAAAAAAAAGAAGGGGAGATAACAGACTCACATCCTCATTCAATGAAACAACAGAGATAAGTCCCAATGTTTCCATTTCTGATCGTATATGTCCATAGTATCATATAAGGTGTGGTGAATGCATTCTGCTAGTTTGATGGACAACATACGTTCCATGATTTGGGACCACGGCACAACAGTGGAACGCCAGTTAAGAGCTATAGCCCAGTGTATTGCTGTGAGCAAGGTGTGTATTAGCCTAGTCTGGGCTATAGGAATGTCAGGGATAGGATAGAAAAGGAAACACATTTTAGGTGTCAGTTCTATAGTTTTACCTGTTATCTGTTCTATTTTGATACTGACTTGTTGCCATGTTTTTTTGAGGTGTGTACAATCCCAGAAGGTGTGTATGAGGGAACCCTGTACTGGGCAACCTCTGAAACATAAGGGAGAGATTGTGGGATAGAATGAATTAATTCTGTCTGGGGTGAGGTACCATCTATATTGAAGTTTAATAGCAGATTCCCTAATGGAGGCTGTTTTGGTGCACTTTCTTAGGTTATTTGTCATGTTGTCTCATTGTTCAGTAGAGAAGGATTCATCAAGATCTGATTCCCATTGCAACATTTGGCGTGTTTTGTCTGGTAAATTGTGTTCATTTAGGTTTCTATAAATTCTAGATATCAGACCCCTGTCTCGAGGTGAAGTAAGACAGATTTGTTCAAATATTGTGAAGGGGGTTTGGAGGTTAAGAGAAACGTTTTTTTGATAGAATAGTTTGATGTTATTGTAATCTGAGAGTTCCGTATCTTTAAGTTTATATTCTGTTTGCAAATCTAAGAATGTGCGGAAAGTAATATTTCTAGTGAATGCTTTTAGGTTAGTAAGATTGAGGAGTTGCCAAACAGAATATTGGTTAGAGTGTAGGTCGGGGGGGGTGGGGTAAATAGAGGGGAGGGATATCTGAGGAGATGTTAAATTTATGTTTATGTCTGTGCCATAATAGTACATCTTGATGTACTACTCTGTTAAGGTGGCCCATTCTTTGAGTTTTAATAGATTTGGACCATAGAAGGCCTTGGAGGTGGAACGGTTAGACAGATTGTTCCTCAAAATCTAGCCACGGATATGACTGGAAGGTGCATACCGTTGTGCGAGTTGAGTATATCTGGCTGAGAGATAATAAAGCCATAAGTTGGGTACACTTAACCCACCCTTCGATTGAGGCCTGAACATCCGTGCATATCCAAATCTAGACTTTTTATTTTGCCATATGAATTTGTTTATATCTCTCTGTATAGAATCTAGGGTGTTTTTGGGAACCAGGATAGGGAGTGCTCTAAAGAAGAACAGTAGTTTTGGTAGTATAACCATCTTGGTAGCAACTATCCTACCCATGAAAGATATATGGAATGCCGACCAAGATTTAAGTAAATCTCTGATGCTTTGGAGTAATCCAGGGTAATTTTTGTGGTATAGAGTCTTGTAGGATGGGGTGATGTGGATGCCCAAGTATCGAAAGGACTCCAAACTCCATTGAAAGGAAAATTTCTCTTTTAATATGACCGTCAAATCAGGGGAGCAATTGATTGGGAGGGCAGAACATTTAGATACATTTATGCTTAATCCTGAGAGGTCATGGAACGTATCTAGTGTCTTAATTAGGTTTGGTAGCGAAATTAAAGGTTCAGTGAGAAACAAAAGGACGTCATCCGCATAGAGGCTTAACTTAAATTCTTTAGAGCCTTTTGTGTACCCTTTGATGTTGTTATTACTGGGGATGGCACAGGCGGGGGGCTCGATAGCGAGGGCAGACAGAAGAGGGGATAAGGGGCACCCCTGTCATGTGCCCTTGCTTAATGGGAAAAATTCTGAGTTATGGCCGGGGAGTATGATGCGGGTATGTGGGTTGTGGTATAAGGCTTTAAATCCATGTAGAAATTCATCACCTATACCGTATCTAGGGAGTAGTGAGTTTAAGTAGGACCAACTAACGCTATCGAAAGCTTTATGAATATCTAAGCTAAGCAGTAGTGTGTATCTTGCATGAAGGTTGGAGTCTTGGATGATGTTTGTTGCTAATCTCATATTGTCTGTAATTTGCCTGTCTGGGATAAAACCTGATTGATCTGGGTGGATAAGGGGTGAGATGACTAAGGCCAATCTGTCTGCTAATATTTTACCAAAAATGTTTAGGTCATTGTCTATAACTGAGATCGGGCGGAAGTTTTGTGGGGTTGAATGATCTTTGTTTGGTTTTGGTAAGAGGGACATATTAGCTAGGAGCATTTCAGAAGGGAATTGATTGCCTTGTAAAATGAGGTTGAACAATTTCACAAGGTGGGGGATTAGTACTGGTGCAAACTTTTTGTAGTATGATGAAGAAAAGCCATCGGGACCGGGGGCAGTGAAGGCCTTTAAGGAACTTATGATCTTAACAATTTCTGTTTCTGAGCAAGGTGCATTCAAGGCCTCTATTTGTTGGGTTGATAGGGAGGGAAGCGGGATTTCATCAAGCCATTGTGTCGAGGATTGCTTCGGTGTGTTTTGTGGAGATGACAGAAGTTTCTTATAAAATTTCAGAAAAACCTCCATGACTCCTTTGGGATGGGAGATTAGGTTGCCTGCAGAGTTTCTTAGTTTATAAGTGTGTGTGGGGGGGGGGGGGGGGGTTGTGGATTGGTTTAGTTTTCTGGCAAACATAGTGGATGTAGAATTACTATTCAGTAGAAACCTAGCCCTGGACCATCTAAGGGCCTTTTCTGTATCTGAGGTTAGTAGAGTGTCTAGGGCTGTTCGTTTCTCTTGAATTTGTTTTAATATATCACTGGAGGGGGATTGATTGTGTTTATAATATAATTTATCTAGGTCTCTAGTTATCATTCTTATTTCAGTCAGCTTATTCCTGTTATTAATAGAGGCCATCTTAATTAAGTGGCCTCTCATTACCGCCTTGTGGGCCATCCAAAGAGATGTGGGAAGAATGTCTGGGGAAGAGTTAAGTAAGAAGTATTCATTCATTATGGATGTTAGCTGTTGGATATTCCGATGATCTGTTAGAAGTGTGTCATTGATGCGCCATTTGTGAGGTGTGTCAGCAAGGCCTATTTTTGAGGTAGTGAAAGATACTATCTGGGGATCTGACCAGGAGCAAGAATGGATGTCTGCCTTTGATGAATTAGCAACTAGAATCGGGGTGCAAAAAATTTAATCTAATCTAGCGGAGCAATCATGAGGGTGTGAGTAAAAGGTGTAGTTTTTGATACCAACGTTGTGGGCCCTCCACGTGTCAATGAGTTGGTGATTTAGTAGTATTCGATTTAATGTTTTAGGGAAGGCTTTGGAAGTGGGTGCTACTTTGCTTCTATCTAGGGATGAGTGAGCGGCTAAATTAAAGTCTCCACCCACAATCAAGTGGGGGGAGGAGTATTTATCTAAAGTGTCAAAAAACTTTGAAAAAAATGTTGCACATACTGAGGCTATTGTGACCAGACAACCTCCTATGGAGCCTTTTATAATCAGAAAGCGACTCTCTGGGTCTCTGAAGACGCTTTGGGTTTCAAACATTACTGAGTTTTTGATGAAAATGGCGGTTCCTCTTTTCTTAGAATTGAATGTTGTGTAATGGAATTGGTTATATGCTTTATCAAAAAATTTGGGATACTTAGCTACCGCGAAATGGGTCTCCTGCACCAATATTATGTCCGCTCCTAGTCTTTTATAATGGCGGAAGGCTTTTTTTCTTTTTTGGGGAGAGTTTATCCCATTGGCATTATGGGAAATTACCTTCAATTCCATTTATAGTGTATAAAAAAGTACTAAGGGATGACATATAGTGATAGCCACTAGCACTTCCTGAGTTATGGGGTGTGGAAACACAGAACTGTGACAGATAGGCTGCATACCAAGTGTCCCGATTCTCAATTGTATTGCATGTATATACAAAGTTTGAAGAACCAACTAATAGTATAGCGTTGACCTTAGGTGAGAAATACTTGCCAAATCTATAACTAAACACTTTGTTTTCACTGCGAGACTTGAGTGTATAAAAGCACAACAAAATGAACCGTACGAACCTTGTTGCTAAGATTTTAAAGCAATTAAACATGTTATTAAACTGTGAAAAGTAAGTAAACCAAAAAGAGGGGTCAAACTGAAGAGAACGGTTTGACATAAAAGGGTTTGTGGTTTTGGAAAGAAAATGGACTTTATAGGCACCAGTCATAAACATAAAATGAGTTTTTATTGATACAATACCAAAAGAATTTTGGTGTTGCAATCAAAATTACAATACACGTTTATAAAAATACATTTAAAAATCACATATGATTGATCACAAAATAAAAGTAGTGAACAACAGAAAATAGTCGTTGTAACCAGAAATGGTCCGGCGTAGAAATCAATGTTGGTTGATGACTACTGTAGATACAAGTACAGATAAACATAGACTCTACATGTTTCGCATTTAATGCTTCCTCAGGAGCTATGATTGTTCTAGAGAAAAAGGAAGGGACCGTTATTAGTATACAGACATACATTTATATAGACTAAACAAACATTTGTACTTAAATGCTAAATTGTACCTTTGTGCATCAAAGCACTATAAGGGGGATGCAGTAAAGACTAGTGTTGCTCACGAATATTCGAATTGCGAATATTCGCTACGAATATTGCATATTCGAGTATTCGCGAATATCGCGAATATCGCGGCGAATATTCGCTATTTCGAATATTCGAATGTTTTAATTTTTTTTTTGGAACAGATCACATCCTAGAGATCCCCATCGACGTCTAAAAGCATTGCTGGTATGATTAGAGACCTTGGGCCGAGTAGCTGCAGCGCTCATTTTATATTGCCGAAAAATCGCAATGCGATTATTCGGCAAATAGCGATATCGCGCGATTATTTTATATTGTAATATATCACGAATATTCTGAGCCAATCAGAGTACTCCATTCCGCATTTCTCGAAATTTCGAAATTATTTTGTATTGTAATATATCACGAATATTCTGAGCCAATCAGAGTGCTCCTTCCGCATTTCTCGAATATTCGCAATTATTTTGTATTGTAATATATCACGAATATTCTGAGCCAATCAGAGTGCTCCTTCCGCATTTGCCGAATATTCGCAATTATTGTGTATTGTAATATATCACGAATATTCTGAGCCAATCAGAGTGCTCCATTCCGCATTTTCGAATATTCGCAATTATTGTGTATTGTAATATATCACGAATATTCTGAGCCAATCAGAGTGCTCCATCCGCATTTCTCGAATATTCGCAATTATTGTGTATTGTAATATATCACGAATATTCTGAGCCAATCAGAGTGCTCCTTCCGCATTTCTCGAATATTCGCAATTATTGTGTATTGTAATATATCACGAATATTCTGAGCCAATCAGAGTGCTCCTTCCGCATTTCTCGAATATTCGCAATTATTGTGTATTGTAATATATCACGAATATTCTGAGCCAATCAGAGTGCTCCTTCCGCATTTATCGAATATTCGCAATTATTTTATATTGTAATATATCACGAATATTCTGTGCCAATCAGAGTGCTCCATTCCGCATTTCTCGAATATTCGCAATTCGCATGCGCAATTCGCAATCGCAATTCGCATTCGCGATAGCGAAAATTCGCAATCATTTCATTTCGAAAATATATCACGAATATTCGTATTTAGCGAATATCTGTCGAATATTCGACTATATATTCGAGATATATCGCGAATACGAATATGGCATATTCTGCTCAACACTAGTAAAGACCAAGTTTACCATGGTGTCAAAGAGAGGACGGCATACTCTTAGGCCCCATACACACGAGCGGACAGATTTGTTCAAATCTGTCCGTCCGACAGATTTGAACAAATCTGTCTGCTGGGATTTTGGTTTGCTCGCGTGTACACACGAGCAAACCAAAATCCCCGCCAGCAGAGAGCGCGCTGACGTGTCGGTGACGTGGCGGTGACGTTGACGCCGCCACGTCACCGCACCAGGAAGTAAAACACTTCCGCGCATGCGCCGAATCCATTCGGCGGCGGTGCGGCGGCGGAGCGGGACGACATGTCTGCTGGTAAGTGTACTAACCAGCAGACATGTCGGGCGGACAGATTCCCACCGGATAGATTTCAAAGCATGCTTTGAAATCTGTCGGGTGGACAAATCTGTCCGCTAGCCCATACACACGATCAGAGATGTCTGCTGAAACGGTCCATCGGACCGTTTTCAGCGGACAAATTCGATCGTGTGTACGAGGCCTTAGGGGGCCGCAAGTGATTTTGTGATTTTATGCTAATAGACGTTATATCATTGCAGACCTAGACACTTCTACCTCCTGGGGGGTAAGTAGAGGGGTTATCTCCTCCTCTCTCTCTTTTTTTGCTTTCTAATCTGGTGGTCTACAATATTTGAAACCCTCTATAAACTAGCGTTTTGTATGCCAACAAAGCTGTTCCTTATTATATTTCTTTTTATTTTCTAATTTCTTGCTGTTTTGTGTACTGAGATTTGCTATTTTTGTGAGAGCTATAATGGACTTTGTAGGGGATGCTTGGTCTGGATACATGAGGGAGACCCAGACCAACTGCACCACTGACACAAGGGATGATTTAGGTCTAAATCAATATATGTCTAAGGCCAGTAGACTCCTTAAAAAGAAGTCTAACCTATACTGGCATATTGAATTCTTCCAACAATACATACAAGAGAGGATCTGCCCGGTAGGTCTCAGAGTACAGCTATTTCCATCGTTTGGAAACTCTACACCCGAGTTCAAACGAAACTGGGAATCTGAGCTTACAAGATGCAGCATTGAATTAATTAAAATATTGGTGACCCAATATAAACTAGACCTCCACTCCCTTGACCAAGAATTAGTCACCCTACAAACACAATATGACCATATTAAAAGCCATAAACTCTTTGACAAAAAGTGGCAGGAACTGAAAGAATATCTCAATAAACTCAATAAGGATATCATATAAAAAAAAATAAAAAAAAAATCTACAAGGACAAACTTGCCTTTGCAGAGGGCTTTGCATACCACTGGAATTCATTGGCACCAAACGCTAGGAGAGGTAAACCAGGCCGCAGACCAAATAGAAATGCAGCCTATAGCTCCAGAGAAGAGGATTCGGAGTCTGATTCCTCTTTACCCCCCATCTTACTTCATCCCCCAACCCCCTTTGCACCCCCCGGGAGTACGTCCTTTTACGAATACAGGAACTAGGAAAAGAGGATACAATGGCAACCATATGGCTACACCACACCCCAAAAAACGTCCCGACACGAATACGAACCATGCCATCAGTCACAACAAGTTACATCATATGGTACTACACAAGGAACCAATGCGGGTCTGGGAGAACAACCCAACTATTTGGGACCAACCGCATCCCAAGCATTACAACTACTGCTTCCTATTGAATGCAGAGATATTACACCACAGACCATTAAAGGCAATCCAACTAACATGGGACAACCATCAGGGCGTGGAATACCAGATGTGTCACTTTCATCACCGAGTCTCCTCAATGCAGGCAACAATACTACTAGACAAAGCACTCTTGATTCTCACTTAACACTTACAGGACTTTCCCAGTCTAATTTTCCATTGGTCCCGACTCACGTCCCTCAAACGTAAACCACAACAGTATTATCAACCTGACCCCCTATATATTTTCCAATGAAGAATTAGAGGTATTACAATTTGGACCATCAAGGATCTCTATCTCTTTGCTAGAAAACTCACATATAAATATCTGTTTGATCAGGATCGTGTACGATCCAAAAAAGACAAAGAACTAGCAGAGAGCATGAAAAACTTTACGATGGCCGAATTTCGAGCCTTCAGAGACTTAGTACTATTATTGGAGGAAAGTGAGCCAGATGGGTCTCTATCTGTAGCACTTGACTGTAATATATCTGCAACCCCAACTCTGGTAATACCTCACCGGAAGTTTAAACCGAAATCGACTAAATTTCCGGATTTGACCACTAATTCCTTCATCTGGGCATTCCTATTGGCTACAGTCAGTGATATCAAATTACTGGATATAAACCCTACACAATCTAATCTTACCAAACAACAAATCAAATCCATTACCAAACTTAAAAAGCACTCGGATTTGATAATCAAACCCTCTGACAAAGGGGGAAATATTGTGTTACTGACCAACAAACAATATGTTAAAATGTGTATGGATATTCTATCTAATATATCATGGTATCGCAGAATTGCTGCCATTTCAGTTTCACAGTATACAAATGACTATAAGGGTTTGATAGGTGAGGCTTACACCAAAGGCACAATAGATCAAGAAACCTATGACTATCTTAATGTAAAATTCCCACGGGCCCCCACATTTTATGCCCTACCCAAAGTACATAAAAATATCAAAACACCCCCTGGCAGACCTATTGTCTCCGGCATTGGGTCCCTTACGGAAAACGCAAGTAGACTGATTGATTTCTTCTTGACACCCCATGTTATACGATTACCATCCTTTGTTAAGGACACATTGGACCTTCTCCAACAAATTGAGGGGATGCTCGTCCCTTCCTACGCCCTGCTCGTGACATTGGATGTGGAGGCTCTTTACTCCAGCATCCCTCATGAGCTGGGCGTCGGAATGGCGCACACCTTCTTAATGGAACAAGATCACCATTCTTGGCCCTTCAATGATTTTATTCTGAAACTTCTGCAGTATATCTTGACTCGTAATTGGTTTACTTTCAACGGCTCCCACTACCTCCAGGTACAGGGCGTGGCCATGGGCACTTGTTGTGCCCCGGCCTACGCAAACCTGTACCTGGGGGGGTGGGAGCGTGACATCTTTTCAGATGAACGATTGGCTGACCTTGCCAACCATGCGTTGGTATGGCTACGCTATATCGATGACATATTCATAGTTTGGACCGGGACTCAGTCTGCCCTGACTGTTTTTGTTAACACACTTAACATTAATAATTACAATTTGAAATTTACAGTAAATAGTAACCCCCGCAAGATCTCCTTTCTTGACATTGAGATCTTCATAGATAGTGACAACTGCTTGGCAACTACCCTATACCGTAAAGAAACGGCAGGAAATACTATCCTACATTCAGCCAGCGCACATGCCATCCCACTGAAACGTAGCATATTGTATGCACAATATCTCAGATTGAGACGCAACTGTACACATGACATGGACTTTAAGTACCATGCTAACTTACTAAGGGATCGCCTGCTGGCAAGAGGGTATTCCAAATCCCTCTTACGAAAGGCCTACAACAGAACTATCCAACAGTCTAGGAATTCACTCTTGCACAAAATCAAAACACAACAGGACTCCTATGGCTCAGTTAAAATTATTACAAAATACTCTGACCAACAAGATCAGCTCAGACAGGTACTTACCAAGCATTGGCATATCTTACGGGAGGACTCTATTTTAAGCAAGTATGTTGGCGAACGTCCGGCAATAGTTTTCAAACGTTCATCATCCTTGAGGGACCAACTCACCTGTAGTCACTATGTCCCGGCCAGGCAAGAGCCCCCGTCCGGGAAGGGCATGTTTAGATGTGGGCATTGTGAATTTTGCCGTTATATCACCACAGGCAGTAAATTCATTCTACCAAATGGCGAGTTGTTACAACCCAAATTTAAAGCCGATTGTGGCACCATGGGTGTCGTTTACCTCATGACTTGTTCATGTGGGATTTACTACGTTGGGAAAACAATTCGCCCATTCCGCCAACGCATTAAAGATCACATCTATTACTCGTCCAGCGGAAAAATCCTGACACCTATCAGCCGACATTTGGACCTCTACCATCATTTCAATACATCCTCTGCCTCCTTCTTTGTTCTCGCTGTCATTCAGCGGGACCCGAGAGGAGGCAACTGGGATAAAAAGATCCTACAAAATGAGACCAAATGGATTGAGAGATTAAACGTTACCCAACCTCCCGGTATCAATGAGCTTCAGACATATAAATCCTTTCTGTAATATACTATCATGATGGTTGTGTCTCATTGGTGCTATTACTACATACTAATGCCATAATTAATCATTTTAGTTAAGGAATTTCATTTTCCTTTTAGCTCTGCTCCCCCCCTCCGCTGTGCCCTTGTAAAAAAAAATATATATTTCTGCATTAACGTCTATGCTTTTAATCATGAAACGATTATTGTGAGCTGGGATACCCACTCACAATATTGAGGTATTTTATTTACACTTAATTGCACTCCGTCTTTCTGTACTATTAATATTGCATTATCAACTACTTTGTTTCTTTTGTTAACAGATGCTGACGACCTCTTGCCCTGGTGTCTCTTGGGGATTGTTGCGGTACCTTATGGGGGTCCTTTGTTGGGACATGCACGGCCAGGTAACCACAGTACAATTTCTTTGTGCTGTGGAAACCAAGGATGTGATGGTGACTTTGCCCGTGTCTCTGCGGCATTGGCCTCTGCCATAGCCTCTTGCCACGGACCTCGACACGCCCCGCCGACTCCCATTGGTGAAGCGTGTGCCCCCATCCCTCCCTTCCATGATGCTCCCCCCTTACGCTCACGCCAACGCTGGAGTGCTTCCATGTCTGCGATGTTGTAGTCATCGCAACGTGTGATGTATGGGAGACACGCCCCATTCCATTCTATTGGCGGCGTGCCTCCATACTTCCTCCTCTTGGTGCCCAACCTCACGCCCACTCCATTGGCGCAGCGTCAATTCACGCTGCTAAGGTTACTGTATAGGGATTGGTTAGTCAGGATTCGGCCGGGTCACATGATGCGGAAGTCACTACCGCACATGTGACCGGAGATACACACTTATAAGGGGTGGATTAAATCGGCTGTAGAGTCTGCTACTCTCAGCAGGGAACCTAACCAAACGGCTTGGCTGGTGAGTAAAATGGCCCTCTGTAATGTGAATGTTACACTCTGCTTGCCTTCAGGCACTTACAACATCTTGAATAGGTGTGTAATCCCTATTTTTGTTTTATCCTCTTGTTCAGCCATACTCCTAAATACACCGCAGCTATCAACCAATTTTTGGGCCATTCACTGATTGGAATCCAGGCTTCAACGCTGTGGGATTACTCCCTCTACTTCATAGATTTAGCTGCTTGAGCATACTAATCTAAGTAGTTGATCAGCCCTTTCTACTAAAATACTCTGCGGTATACACACTTGGGTATGTATATGAAACAATAATACCTGTCACTCCTTCTCACTCATACGTAAATAACAAAAAACGTTCTTCTCTTGCTTTCTGGCAAGTTATTAAGTGTCCGACACTTTTATATAAGTTTTATTCACTTTTTCTATATATGTTTTTTCTTATATATTTTTTCTACCAGAGGAAGCCACGTCGCTTTAGCTTTATCCGGATCGCTCTACAATTATTTGGATCTCTTTAGGTTCCATACAGTATCCATCTATACTGTCAATTTTTAATGAAACCCATTATTGGGAACGGTAGGCAGCCATAATATACAACTACTCTATAGCCACGTTATGCGTTTATTACACTCAGGCTATCTTGTCTCTTTGGTTTCTGCTGGGCATCTTCTCTATCTATCTCCACCCCTAATATATCTAACTTAGATACTATCATTCTACACCATCTATAATGTGCGAGCATATTATTCTAAATGCTCCCACAAGAATTAATATACACAATGGTATCTTTTTCCAAAAAATCCTCTCCTGGTGTATCCCTTCATGCCCCCTTACTTGCGGCCCCCTAAGAGTATGGCGTCCTCTCTTTGACACCATGGTAAACTTGGTCTTTACTGCATCCCTCTTATAGTGCTTTGATGCACAAAGGGTACAATTTAGCATTTAAGTACAAATGTTTGTTTAGTCTATATAAATGTATGTCTGTATACTAATAACGGTCCCTTCCTTTTTCTCTAGAACAATCATAGCTCCTGAGGAAGCATTAAATGCGAAACATGTAGAGTCGATGTTTATCTGTACTTGTATCTACAGTAGTCATCAACCAACATTGATTTCTACGCCGGACCATTTCTGGTTACAACGACTATTTTCTGTTGTTCACTACTTTTATTTTGTGATCAATCATATGTGATTTTTAAATGTATTTTTATAAACGTGTATTGTAATTTTGATTGCAACACCAAAATTCTTTTGGTATCGTATCAATAAAAACTCATTTTATGTTTATGACTGGTGCCTATAAAGTCCATTTTCTTTCCAAAACCACAAATCTTTCTAGCTATGTTAGGACGTGGCACTGCAATACTTTAGGTCACCCATAGTCCATCCTATGGTGTGTGCACCTTGAACCTCGTTTTCATTCGGTTTGACATAAAAATAGTAACCTTTGGACATGCAAGTCCAAAACTCACCTCTGGAGTCCTGCCAAAAAGGGCTGCAGACAGTATGATCAAAGGCACAAAAAGGCGTGCCATAAGAATCATACTAAGACTCCAAGAGTGAGAGGGGGGTCAATCAAGTGGAGGAGGGGAGACCCAGCTACTCCATGTGTTGTTGTAGCATTAGCTATCTCGTGGTTGCAGGTGGAGAAGAGAAGCAGAGAAAAAGAAAAAAAAAAACTCAAAAATAGAAAACATTATCTTTTTCCTCCTCTCTCCTCCCTCCATTGGAACAATCCGGTGCGGGTTGCCTGAAATTACTGACCTCATTAGTGGGAGGGGGGGAAGGGGGAGTTAAGAGAAGAAAAAAAAACAATCCTCTCCCCTTATTTCAATAATTAGATAAATTGGGGGGGGGGGGGGGTCTCGACTGGAATCCCCAGATAGAGTGAGTATGTTTTAAGTGACTTCCATGATCTAGCAAAACCCAGGGCCACTAGCAACAGTTTATGCTAAAATGTGAATCCTTTCCTTTGATAGCACAGATAGTTCAAAACTTAGCAGTTAGTTGGGTGCGATTGATCTGGGATGATGAGTTGTATAGGAGAGCCACAATTTGAATCTTGAGTAGGGGAGAGAAGAAAAAACAATGCAATCCAAACTGGAGGGGTCTGAGGTGGTGCCGAGGTATCTCTTGGGGGTCAGTAAAAGTATAGATATGAAAAAATAGAGAACCCATTAGATTCTAGTGATTTTCACGGATTTGCGAATCGCAGAGATGATCTCATTCTTCTGTGATCGTGTCTTGAGGAGGGAGTGGCCCAAATGGGAGATGGGTGTGGAGTTGAAGGTGGTCTTGGGCACGCCTCTGGATCCAGCAATCCCAATTTAATTAAGAGCTCCTTGCCCTCTGCGACATTAACAACAGAGTAGACAGAACCATTATGGGGTACGGTTAGTTTAAATGGAAAACCCCATCTATATCTGATGCGGGCCGATTGAAGGATCGATGTTACTTCCCTCATCTTGCGTCTTCTTTCAAGGGTGGCCTGTGAGATATCAGGGTATAATTGAATCCTCGTGCCTTCAAGCTCGATATTGCGTGAGTTCCTTGCAGCCCTTAGTATATTCTCCTTGGTGATAAAGTCCTTCATACAAAGGATAATGTCGCGGGGAGGTTTGTCTATAGGAGGTTTAGGTCGGAGAGCCCTGTGGATTCTGTCGCAAGCGAAGGATTGTGGTGGGGTGTCTGGAAGAAGAGAATGGAACAGTTTTGAGACAGCCGGCATAAGGTCCGTGACCGACTCCGGAACGGCGCATACTCTCAAATTGTTCCTTCGATTTCTGTTATCCAGGTCCTCGACGTGAGCCTGTAGATAGGAGAAGTTTTCCGCCAGCAACTCAAAATCCTTCATTAGATCACTGTGGGCTAATGATAACTCATCGTGCTTAGTTTCTAAAAAGTCTGTGTGCCCACCCAAGGATGCTGTCTCCTGCTGCAATGTGCTAGTAGAAGTTTTCAGTTCTGAGTGGAACTTGTTTGCTAGCTTTTCATACATAATGGTGAGACAAGCGTCCAGATCAGATTTAGTGAGCTGTGAAGAGGGTTCACATACTTGTTTGTACAGAACTGCGTCATGAGGAGTGTGAGAGAAAGCCGGAGAGGCCAGTAGAGAGGACTGGGAGCCACACTGGGACATCTTGCCCTTCGTTTTGGAGCGGAGCAAGATGTTGGAAGGGGAATGTTTTGATCGGCGACCTCGGGTCCTGTAGTTTCCAGGCATGCACAGAGGTATACTGTGGGGGTGAATGTGGTTTTCAGGTGTTATAGATGGATGATAAGGGTTCTGCTGTGATTGGGCACCGTGGATAAGCTATATTTCTCCCTGACCGGTGATGCTTTTACATAGTCACTGTGGTATGTTACAACTTGCAAGCGACCCCCCTAAGTTGAGAGTGTGTCTTCTAGATCATACTGACATTTCTATTCTAAGATGAAAATTTACTGTTATCTCTTTTATGCAACAGCAGGTGGCACTGTGGGGGAGCAGGGGTATCCTCACAGAGCAGGTGGGGGTCTGAAGATAGAGGCATTGGCAGCAGTTGTAAGGTGTGGAAAATGTCTGAGACTCTGCAAATACTAGCAGTGATTTGTTTTACAATCGACTGTGTGTAACATCCCTGTTACTATCTGCTGCATTGGCACGGCTGTGCCCAGCTTCTACAGCTGCGCTCCGTGTTCTGTGCACTGCGCGTCACTTCCGACGCGCGGACCGATGCGCTCCATGCTGGAACGCGGAAGTGCGACTCAGCACTTTCACCATTTTCCCCGCGAATTCGCGGCTATTTAAACTCCGTGAGTTGACGGCTTGGTGTTCCGATATTCTGTCGAACACCAGTGCCACCTCGCCAGCATTACGACGCACCATCGAGTCCTGGATCCACGGAGGAGCTCCTGTCTAAACTGCCTTCTAGCTCAACCAGCTCACCTCCAACACCACAGCCCTGACCTACTAAGATCTGCTGAACCGCAAGTACTCCATACTAGGCATCTAACCTTGAGTGATTCTTGTGTCTTGTGTAACCTACAGCCACCCAGATCTGCATTACCTCAGGACTGTTTCTATAGCTACTGATACTCTGTGAAGTCTTGTTATAGTGTTGCTTGTACTCAGGAACAGCTCCATTGTTTATACCACAGTGAGGACCTACCACTCCATGTACACCCTACCTTGCCTGCAATAGACATATACTTAATTTCCCTTAGGAATTTGCTTATGAAGGAATAAGCAAAGGGCAACCATTCTCTTGGTTACATGAATGAGGTTGTGATGAGTTAAAACCCCAAACTTTCTGTTAATCTGAGAGTCACCTGGTGGTTGGATCTGAGAAGCCTCTATTGCCCAACGCCCTATTGCACTTCCATAGTCCAAACAGCAGGGGCATGACATAATATCGGAACCCAATATAAAAAAAAAAGCAGAGCTTACCAACCACCTAGTTGCTCTTTCACAATAAGTTGACACTCTTAATACTTCCTTGAATGACCTTCGGTTAAAAAATGAAGCTCTACGTAATCAACATTTTGCACAACCTTGTGATAGACCCGAACCTAAAGTCTGCCCCCCAGAACCCTTTTCAAGGGATCGTAAGCTTTATCGCCAGTTCATTAGCTCCTGCCGCCTGATGTATGAACTGCACCCCCGCACTTATTTTTCAGACAGAGTTAAAATTCTCACCCTGGTTTCTTATCTTAAGGGTGAGCCTAGAATTTGGGCTGATGCATATTTAGAAGAGCACGGAGATCTACTGGGGGCATTTGACACCTTCCTGGACGAGATGTCTCTTCTATATGAAGACCCAAATAAACAGCTTACAGCTGAAAATACAATTAGAAACCTCAAACAAGGGAAAAGACCTGTTGAGGACTTTATTTCAGAATTCAAATGCTGGAGCCGAGAGACCCAGTGGACGGATATTGCACTCCGTAATCAATTCCGACTTGGACTTTCTGAAGCTATGAAGGATGAGATTGCTCGCATTCACCTTCCCCCTACTTTAGAGGATCTTATGCAAGTATCTCTCACCATTGATCGACGCCTGAGAGAGAGAAAGGCTGAACGTGTCAACCCTTATCCAGCTCCACCTCCCAGGAGGTTCAATTCACCACCTAAGGCCGTTCCCATGGAACTTGGAGCTATCAAAGGGCCTTTATCTCCCTCTGAGAAACAACGTCGCAGAGCTCATAACCTCTGCCTGTACTGTTCCGGTCCTGACCACGTTGTGTCCACTTGTCCACTTCTCAAGAGGAACTCTGAAGGTACCATCTTCAATATTTGTAAAACAAATTCACCTGGATCTACTTCTAATCAATTTACTTTAATCACTCTTGTCTTACAGTGGGATCAAAATAGGACCACCGTTGACGCCATGGTAGATACCGGTGCCTGCGGCAACTTTATTGATTTAGGAATAGTGAAATCCAATAAAATTCCCTGTGTGATTAAGCACAAACCTCTCTCTGTCACCTTTATTGATGGCTCTACCTCCATTTCGGGTCCAGTCTCCTCTCAAACCACTCCCTTACTGGTTACTTGCGGCGACAACCATACTGAGACCATGGTCTTTGATATCATTCCGTCCCCACTATTCCCAATAATCCTTGGTTTACCATGGTTATTACTCCATCAACCAACCTTCCTCTGGTCTAACCACTCGCTTAGTTTAAATTCCACTTACTGTAAGCAGACTTGCTATCCGACCTTCTCAGTTCTCTGCATAGAACTTCAAAATAATAATCTCCCTAGTTACCTCCATGATTTCACAGATGTTTTTAGTAAAACCAAAGCAGAGGTACTCCCCCCCCCCCCCATCGTATTTACGATTGTCCTATAGACCTCATTCCGGATAGTTCTATCCCAACTGCTCACATCTATCCGCTTTCACAACCCGAACTCGCACATTTGAAGACCTACCTTGACGATAACTTAAAGACGGGCTTTATTAGACCATCCACTTCACCCGCAAGTGCTGCGATGTTCTTTGTCAAAAATAAGAAAAGATCTCTCCGGCCTATTATAGATTACTGATCCCTTAACAGCATCACTATAAAGAACCGCTACCCCTTGCCACTCATCCCGGAACTCATAGAACGCCTCCAAACTTCAAAAGTTTATACAAAACTAGATCTCAGAGGAGCTTATAAATTGATCAGAATTCGTCCGGGAGATGAGTAGAAGACTGCATTCAAAACTAGATATGGTCTCTGAGTATACTGTAATGCCATTCGGCCTTTGTAATGCACCTGCCACTTTTCAGTGGTTCATAAATGACATATTCAGGGATCTACTTGACGTTTGCGTAGTAATTTACTTGGATGACATACTGATTAACTCTGACTCCCTTGAGCAACATATTAAACATGTTCGTTGGGTATTGGCTAGGCTCAGAACACATTCCCTATATGCCAAACCCGAGAAATGTGTGTTCAGTCAGTCTACTATCTCCTTTTTAGGTTATCAAATTACCCCTCAAGGTATCCAGATGGATCGTTCTAAAGTGGATTCTATTACTTCTTGGCCAGTACCCCACTCAAGGAAAGCTCTTCAACGTTTCCTTGGTTTCTCAAATTATTATCGCAAATTTATCAACATTTTTCCAACGATTGTCAAACCATTAAATGCTCTTACAAGTCCAAAAACACCCTTCTCCTGGTCAGTGGAAGCCCAAAAGTCTTTCGACATCCTCAAGGTCTGTTTCACTACAGCTCCTATCTTACAACTGCCCAACCCATCGTACCACTTCACTCTAGAAGTGGATGCCTCTCACTATGCCTTGGGTGCTATACTCTCCCAACGTCCAACCTTATCTGATCCTCTGCACCCAGTAGCTTTCTACTCCAAGACCTTAACACAAGCTGAGAAAAACTACCCTTAGATTGGAAGATACATCCTTCATTTCACGTCTCACTTATAAAACCTTTCATCCCCAACCCATTCCCTAATCGGAAAGTATGTCCACCTCCTCCTGTCCAAGTACTTGGTAAGACAGAATACGAGGTTGAAAAGATTCTAGATTCTAGAAAACGAGGTTCTAAATTTCAATACTTGATACGTTGGCGAGGTTATGATCAAGCCGATGACTCCTCGGAGGATTCTTCGGAGATACATGCCCCTCGCCTACTCAAACAATTCCATCAAAGATATCCGGACCGCCCCTCTCCTAGAAAAAGCTCCATAGGAGCTCCCTTGAGGAGGGGAGTATGTAACATCCCTGTTACTATCTGCTGCATTGGCACGGCTGTGCCCAGCTTCTACAGCTGCGCTCCGTGTTCTGTGCACTGCGCGTCACTTCCGACACGCAGACCGATGCGCTCCATGCTGGAACACAGAAGTGCGACTCAGCACTTTCACCATTTTCCCCGCGAATTCGCGGCTATTTAAACTCCGTGAGTTGACGGCTCGGTGTTCCGATATTCTGTCGAACACCAGCCGCCACCTCGGCAGCGTTACGACGCAGCATCGAGTCCTGGATCCACGGAGGAGCTCCTGTCTAAACTGCCTACTAGCTGAACCAGCTCACCTCCAACACCACAGCCCTGACCTACTAAGATCTGCTGAACCGCAAGTACTCCATACTAGGCATCTAACCTTGAGTGATTCTTGTGTCTTGTGTAACCTACAGCCACCCCGATCTGCATTAACTCAGGACTGTTTCTATAGCTACTGATACTCTGTGAAGTCATGTTATAGTGTTGCTTGTACTCAGGAACAGCTCCATTGTTTATACCACAGTGAGGACCTACCACTCCATGTACACCCTACCTTGCCTGCAATAGACATATACTTAATTTCCCTTAGGAATTTTCTTATGAAGGAATAAGCAAAGGGCAACCATTCTCTTGGTTACATGAATGAGGTTGTGATTAGTTAAAACCCCAAACTTTCTGTTAATCTGAGAGTCACCTAGTGGTTGGATCTGAGAAGCCTCTATTGCCCAACGCCCTATTGCACTTCCATAGTCCAAACAGCAGGGGCATGACACTGTGTTGCGCCAGCTCCAGCGCTGTTATGAGATGCTGGATTGCTTTATTGCTCCTATGCCTATGACATTCAACTACCTAGCTGGACTGCTGTCCCAAACTGGCCCCAGGGTCTATCCATTAACTTGAGGGTTGTCTCCCAGGGATGACAGTGTCTCAAGCCAGGTCTGGGTGGATGAGGAGGCTGCTGTTAGGCCTAGGGTGCAGCAAGATGGCCACCGTACACCTCTGTGGCTGGAGCTCTGTGTGCAGAGGTGTGCACCCCGATCCCCTGTGTTGTCACCTCTGGACAGTGGGGGGCTTCTTTGGGAGGATACCGGAGGGCCTGATGTGCAGCCACGGATTGCAGGGCCGGGGCCTGGATGTTCTGCAGGCCTCGCAGGCCTCAAGATGGCGGGCAGCTAGCGGCCGGCGGAGCCGGCCGGGTGCATGGACGTGGGCAAAACCCCTCAGCCTGGGCCCGGGATGGACAGCAGACTCTGATCCGGGAGAGTCCGGGGACCCAGTCAACCCGTGCGGGGGATTCCACTAGCCAGGTAGGCCTCAAGATGGTGGCCGGGGGAGCGGAGTAGCGGGGAGGAAGGTGCAGACAGGGAACCGGAGAGACCAGGTAAATGGCTTGCAGGGGTCCGTGGCTGTATGCCGGACACTGACCTGGGGGATCCTGATGTGGGGATCCTACTCATTTATCCCGGAGGATCCGGAGACTGCGTAGGCCCAAGATGGCGGCCGGGCTGTGGTGGAGGGTACAGGCCGGGAGTCGGGATGTGGCTGGTGCCGCTCTGTCTGTGTCCCAATTTTGGCAGCTGGGCGCTTAGGGGTATCTGGGAGGCTGGTGGATGTAGTTTGGTGCCCCAAAAACTGAGCTGAGGTGGCGGATGCCTTTAGATTAAGTCTGGACTTGCAGAGCTCAGTAAAAGCCCCCATGCCCTTTGTTTACCAAATTCCTTAATAATGCAATATAGTCATGGACGGTGCATTATTTGAAAGTTTTGAAATTAATAACTTATAACTTATTCCAGGTTTATTATTTCTCCCCCTATCCATTATAATCTTATCCCTGCACATGCTTCATTCAAAGTCCCGCCCTTTCTCTCTTTTTTAATTATACAACCAGGGATGGAGTTGGTATACTCACTACCTCATCTAAAGTCCCAAATTTACCCCCCCCCCCTTTTCTAACATTCTTACAGTATTGAGTCATCAAATTCAATACGCTTGCCCCTCATTCTCTGCAACCAACCTGACATCTTTATAGCTATAGTAACCAAAGAGAGAAAATATGGGATGCCCACCTAATTTTGAAAAATGTAGTACTCACCGATATTATCGGGGGGTGCAATCCAAATTACAATATAACACAACAATAAAAAACAAAAAAGAAAATAGACTGCTGCACACCCTTAAGAGTTAACTACAAAAAAAAAAATGTATTAGAATAAATATCAAAAAAGAACACATGTATGTCAGGTATAAAAACTCAGGTCCACTATGATATGGTACACCAACCCAGGGATGGTCCCCCTGGATGCCCACTCAAAAACAGCTTATACCAGTAACTAATGCTCGATCATCCCAAGGGGAGATCAGAGTCTACAAAAAATATATAGCGCCCCCACCCTCCACATAACACACAGAGGTCCCCCCCCCCCCACACAAAATTGCACACCTGAACCCCAACTCTTGGCAATATTTCCTAATGGTTCCCACAAATAGCAGTGATTCCCTGTAATTCAGGTGAAAAGATCACTGGCTAGATGATGGAATATAACATAATTAAATACCTGAAAAAGGGGACATGAAAGAATCCACTGACTAGTGGTAATAGTAGCACTGATCCAATAGAGACTGATGATGAAGAAAACAAAAGGAAGGATATTGAGCCTAATAGCTCACTGAGAAAAGTTCTCCCGTTGAACTCGCCGTGTCAGGCTTGGTATTATTTCCTTATAAGTATATTTTCATTAGTAAATAGATGTAAATCAGATATTCAAGCAGAGAACTGTAATGTTAATCTTCACGATAAAATTCACCTGAAACACAATGATATTGCCATAGATAGTGGGCAAGTTCCCATAGCATAAGGGTAGTGTCCATTCAAAGCTTTAAAGCAAATATATCCATATAGTGCGTATTCATCCTGTTAGGCAGCTCACATTCCATGAGATTTGTATCAGCTATCATGGATGGATGATAGGTGATTGGGCATATAATATGCTAGTTTGTAGATGACAGTGTTGTAGTAATGTTCCTCAGCAGTGTTAGTGCAGGGTTTACTCACGGTTTTGCTGTCATTCATAGCTCTAAGTAGAAGCTATTTTCTCCAATCACGCACTGCTCAAAGGGATTGCAGCCAGACCATCCATTTGTGCATGAAGCTTGAAGCGCTGTTCCTAAAGGTAGCAATATCAGGTGAATCGGTATGATAGTGTCCAAGGTGGGACAGTGGTAGTACAGCGTCTCTGATATTGAGTTGTTGATTGCAATGTCCAAGATGAAAATAAAAATAAACTTATTCAATCTCCAAAGACAATGGCTGGAAGCCAAGTGTTGTAATTGTCCTCAGGGTGTGCTTTTCATGTCTCCATAAGGCATCCTTTAATTGATGGTAAATCTGCTCAAGGTACAATATTACCGAGCTGAAAAAAGGAAAAACCGTGAGGCTGAAGTGTGCATAGGGGGGTCCCTGTTCCCCAAGAGTTTACATGTTTTGTTCCGTGGGTATCAGAACTTCTTTATAGCTACAGATTTTGGTGAACAGAAAAGGTGAAGCAACACTACTTTGCTCCCCTCCCCTTCTTCTGATTGTGGCTAACTTTATTTTCATTTCCTTCTTTATTTCATTTCCCACTGTGTACATTATTCAATGAGCTTACGTTTTATACTTTAAATTTTCATGCTTTACAGTCTAAATATTTGGGATGCTTCCAGGTTTACTGTTTTTTATAGACTGGCTATAATATACGGTAGTCAAATTTTTTTTTTTTTTTTTTTAGGACCTTATTTAATATTCAATTATCACACATTTGCAGACTGCAAGACTAAAATTTGTGTAAAATTGTATATCTGTCTAATGTATTTAAAAAAAACAAAACAAAAAAAACAATTAACTATGAAAACTGGAGCTCATACAGTTTGTGTGTGGAAATATAGCCATATGAGTAAATGCTAGTATACCAGAAAACTATAAGTTATATTAGCCTAAATTAAAGGTGTACCAATGGTATTTTGGAGATTGATGGTGGGGGGGAACTTTTTTCATTAGATTGATGGATCTAAACCCAACAAGGAGATTGTTGTAGAAGATGAGGCATACCATAAAAGAAGCAAAGGTCTGCTCACCTCGTAAATTATTTCATAAATTTCTGTGCCACAAAAAAAAAAAACATGTGCCAAGGATGCCCCAAGCAAATACATTTCATTAAAAAAAAGAAGATCAATTGGTGCAATTATGATTTTCACATGGAACCAGCTTAGAAAATTTAAAACTGGAGCAAAATTTGTGAATACCAGCCAAGTTGGAACTATTTGGCCTCATTTGTTTGATACTGATAACAGTGGCGGTGCGTCCCCTAAGGGCGCATGGGAGCCACGCCCTTTCTCCAGCTACTCCCTCTATGACTAATGGATAGATTCATGCATAGCATGAATCTATCCATAGCCGCTGCTGCCACCCCCTATTCAGGCGTCTGTCCCCTTTTCAAGAGGGTCCCTGAATTCCAGCAGTGAGGGTATCTTTTTGAAGCGCCTGATTAGAGCTATTAGCGCTAATAGGCTTAAAAAAAGGTGGATATTGTGCTTGCTGTCCACCAAGATGTGTTAGATATTCATTTGCTTTTCTAATACTGAACCACCTCTCCCCCAATCAGGTAGCATGGGTCTAATACCGTCACCTGATTGGCTGAAGGCACAGGCACCCCGATCGGATGACCAAAGAAGAGAGGAGGGAAAGCATGGATGACACAGGAGCAATCTCACAGCTCCCCATCATCACCCGCTGCCTGACCCACCACTAAGATGGGGTAAGTGCCAGGCAGACAGTGGGCAGGTGCAAGTCACAGTGGCAGCATACAATGGGCACAAGTCGTGGCATTTGATGGGCACAAGTGGCTGTATATGAGGGCACAAGTGGCTGCAATTGATGGGGCACAAGTGGCTGCAATTGATGGGCCAAACTAGCTGCATATGATGGGCACAGTGGCTGCATTTGATTGGCACAACTGGCTGCATATGATGGACACAGTGGCTGCATTTGATTGGCACAATCACTGCAATTGATGGCACAGTGGCTGCATTTGATGGTCACAGTGAAGCTGCAATTGATGTTTTTCAGTATTTTTGTTTGTTTGAGCAACCCAGTGAGACATAAAATACATGCACTGTCCATGATTTCAGACACCTTGGCTTCTGCATGTAGGAGTAGCTTCTATGTACTGACATACATTTTTATGGTAAACCACACTCTCAACAGAACTCCTTCTTAGAAGAGTGGTAGTTATGTATCCTCCATCATGCGTTCTAGGTGTTTTTGAAAGGAGCTTGCTTAAAATAACTGATAAGGGATTGCAACGCAGACCGTTTGGCCACGTGAGCATTTTGTTGAAGCGGAAAGGCAAATGCAGGTAATAAATTACTGTTATGACTGTTAATTATATAGGAAACAAGGAGGTAAAGGTGGAGATATGTGCTATTGAGTTTTTTTGTTTTTTTTTACATAATAGAGATTAACCTAAAAAATCTTATAAATATAAGTTCATGCTTTAAGGGTAACTTTAATGGTTTTAGAACATAATTATGTTCTGCCTCAAATTTTACTTTAAGCAACAGTTATACAGGGTACCTTCTGAATCCCAATCTGTACAGACAGTATGACAAGTTGCTGACTCAACAGAATCCATAAGCAACTCAACATGAACACTCAGAAGGGCTGGAAGTTTTTAACTACAGGGCTAATCTAATGAATAGCCAATTAAAAAAGAGGATTGGAGGTACTAGAGAAACATGCCAGTGCAATGCAATGAACAAAATAAACAGGCTGCTATGGTAGTACAACTATTTCAAAATTAATATTTATTTAGCTTAAAGGAGAAGTACAACCAACGCTGGTTTAGCTGTACTTCTTCTGTGGATCACAGGAGTGTTTTTCTTTCTCTACTCCTGTTACCCGTTTTTACCCAACAGTGGTCTAAAGTCTGCTGTCAGCTGACATCACAGAGCCCGTCCTGGCCGGGAAAAGATTGTGTCCATATGTTAGGATCCACCCAAGAGAGACTGGACCAGTGCCCGGCTCAGCCTCTCTGTGAGCCACTGAGAGGCTGAGCCAGCTGCTCCCGCACCTCTAAAGCCCAATGCTCCAGTGAGCGTGGGAGGCAGAGCACAGTCTGACTAACAGTCTTTAGATTTCTGCTCAGAGCAGTGGTAGAACTGAGTGATCAGAGGTGTTTGATCCCTCAGTTCTCACCCTTAGAGTCAATGCAACAATGCTACATCCACCTAGGTAGGTATGATTTAAAAACAAAAAACAAACAAAAACGTCTCTTTTAAAGAATTGGAATAAGCTGTGCTTACTTCAATCATCCATTTAAGCAAGTAGAACACACTATGGGGCTTATTTACCAAGCCTTTGTGCCATGATTCGTGGAGCAAAGGCAGGAGTAACAGCCATTTTGTCATTTACTAAAGAAATGCGCTGCTATAGCATGCTTAGTGCGCCCAGGAGAGCGCGCATGGTGCGCCTGTATAGACCTGACGCACTGTATTTAGAAATGGGTGGGAGTTTATTAGGGGGGATGTGGGGTGATGTGGGGAAGTGTAGTGACATGTGTTTGTGTAAGTTTTACAGGCCAAATTGAAAGTGAAAGTGATTTTTGTGAAAACATCACCGTACGCCGGCACAGTACGCCTAAACCTGGGGAGTTTTATTTGCATACTGCACATGTGTGGTCGGCAATTTCGGAGATTCACACACGCTGCTTCACTACGCCGGAAAAATCTTGGTAAATCCCAAGCGGCGCAGCTGCATTTGCACGGCTTGAAGCAGCGCACGTGAATCCCCGACCTGTTTTCACCTTACACTGACCATGAAGGGGAACTCCGCGCCAAATTTCAAACAAAAAAAACGGCGTGGATTCCCCTCTAGGGGTACATTAGGCCCTTAGGCTTGGGGCCCCAGGCTTCGTTTTCTGCAGGGGGGTGCGCCACCCCCCGGTCTTTTCTCCACTGTCTTGTCTGTTGCCTCTTTTGCCTGGCTCCTCCGCGGGGGCCAGGGCTTCTCTCCGCTGTCTTCTTCCTTCTTCTGTTCCATCCGATGTTGACACGACAAGGTCTCCCGCTGTAATGCCGTCTGAGCATTCCGCATCGACTTATATAGGCATAGAGCGTGGTCACCGGCTGATGCCACCCTGCAACCTCAACCTTTGTGACATCACATTCCCGGGGCACAATGTACCCCATACTCATTCACATAGGGTCGGGGGCTGGAATCCGGGGGCCACCTTATTAAAGGGGGCTCCCAGATTCTGATAAGCCCCCCGCCCGCATACCCCAACAACCAAACAGCCAGGGTTGTCGGGAAGAGGCCCTTGTCCCTATCGACATGGGGACAAGAGTGCTTTGTGGTGGGGGGCACAGTGTCCCCCCTGCCCCAAAGCACACACTCCGCCATGTTGAGGGCATGCGGTCTGGTGCGGCTCAGGAGGGGGGCACTCACTCGTCCCCACCCCCATTTCTGTCCGGCCAGACTGCGTGCTTGGATAAGGGCTTGGTCTGGATCTGGTGGGAACCCTCACGCTGTTTTTTCGGTGTAGGTTTAACCCCTTATGTTCCAGACCAAACCTAAGGGCCTGGTATGCACCTGGAGGGGAACCCACACGTTTTTTTATTTTTTTATTATTTTGTCTGGAGTTCCCCTTCATGGTCAGCGTCCCCTTCATGAACAGCGATCTGTCATTTCCCCATGTCAGTCCCACCCCCCTTCAGTTAGAAGACCCCCAGGGAACATAATTAAACCCTCCCTCGCCCCTAGTGTTAACCCCTTCCCTGCCAGTGGCATTTTTTATAGTAAGCAATTGCCAATGGTCCCAAAAAGGTGTCAAAAGTGTCCGATGTGTCCACCATAATGTTGCAGTACCAATAAAAATCGCTGATCGCCGCCATTACTAGTATAAAAAAATATTAATAAAAATGCCATAAAACGAACTGCTATTTTGTAGACGCTATAACTTTTGCGCAAACCAACCAATAAACGCTTATTGCGATTTTTTGGAACCAAAAAGATGTAGAAGAATACGTATCGGCCTAAACTGTGGGAAAAAACATATTTTTTTATATATTTTTGGGGATATTTATTATAGCAAAAAGTAAAAAATATTCTTTTTTTTTTTTTTTAATTGTCGCTCTATTTTTGTTTATAGCGCAAAAAAATAAACGCAGAGGTGATCAAATACCACCAAAAGAAAGCTCTATTTGTGGGGAAAAAAAGGTCGCCATTTTTGTTTGGGAACCACGTTGCACGACCGCGCAATTGTCAGTTAAAACGACGCAGTGCCGAATTGCAAAAACTGTCCCGGGGCTCAAGTGGTTATAAAAATAACAAAACAGTAAAGTTAGCCCAATTTTTTGTGATAATGTGAAAGGTGATGTTACACCGAGTAAATAGAAACCTAACTTGTCACGCTTTAATATTGCAAACACTCATGGAATGGCGCCAAACTTCAGTACTTTAAAATCTCCATAGATAACCTGTAAAAAAAAAAAAAAAGCATTATCAGTTTAGAGTTACAGAGGAGGTCTAGTGCTAAAAGTATTGCTCTCACTCTAACGCATGCGTCAATACCTCACATGTGTGGTTTGAATGGTGTTTACATATGTGGGCGGGACTTACATGTGTGTTCGCTTCTGAGTGCGAGCTACTAGGGACAGGGGCGTTTTAATTATTATTATTTTTTTTTACTTAATAATTCAATAAGACCTCCCCTTCAGGGGGAAAAAACACATGCTTTCAGCCGCGATTGCAGCTTTGTTTATGTTTCTGCATTTCTGTTGAACTGAGCAGGGACTTAGAATTTTTGATGTTGCTTTTTGTGGGTGAAAAATCACTTGGATGTCTCTGAGCATGCTCATAGAGCGCGTTTTTGGGGTTTAGTAATTTAAGGACATCCTTGCCAGATGTAACCAGTTACAAGTTCACCCAAACTAGAGACTGAACTTTGTCCATGTGTTTTCAATTGCTTCATTAGCACACATGTTATATAAAGCGTGTATAGAGCAGTTGTCAGCTGCCCTGAGAGAGGGCAGGCTCGCAAGAATGTCTTTGCTAAACAGATATGTTTTTGAGCAAGTTTTCCTTTTGGCAATGTGTTTTTTTAACGATGGTCACTTTGATGTATTTGTCCCTGCAAATTATTAATTTTTCTTCATACATTTTGGCCACAATTTATACTGCTACATGTCTTTGATAAAAATAACCCAAAGTTTTTGGAAATTTTTTGGTCTGTGTGAAAGTTTTAGAGTCTACTAACTATAGTGCAAATCATAAAAAATGATCACATCTGATCACACCTGATGTACTGAAGGCCTCTCTCATTTCTTGAGACCCTAACAAGCCAGGAAAGTTCAAATGCCCACAGATGGCACTGATGAGGCGGCACAGATGGCTCTGAGGTGGCACGGATGGCACTGAGGTGGCACAGATGGCACTGAGGCGGCACAGATGGCACTGAGATGGGTACTGATGTGCTCCGATGAGGCCTGTGTACTGGTGGACACAGGTGGGCACTAATGAGGCGGCACATATGGCACTAATGAGGCGGCACAAATGGCACTAATGAGTCGGCACAGATGGCACTAATGAGGCGGCACAGGTGGCACTGAGATGGGTACTGATGAGATGGGTACTGATGTGCACTGATTGACTGCGGCACAGGTGGGCACTGATGAGGTGGGCACTGATGAGGTGGCACAGGTGGGCACTGATGAGGTGGCACAGGTGGGCACTGATGAGGTGGCACAGGTGGGCACTGATTGCAGATGGGCACTGGGCACAGGTGGTACTGGTGGCACAGGTGGGCACTGGTGGGCATGGTGGTACTGGTGGTACTGATGGGCACGGTGGTACTGATGGGCACAGTGGTACTGATGGGCATGGTGACACAGGTGGGCACGGTGACACAGGTGGGCACGGTGACACTGGTGGGCATGGTGGTACTGGCGGGCACATGGTGGTACTGGTGGGCACACGGTGGTACTGGTGGGTACTGGTGGGCACAGTGGTACTGGTGGGCACTGGTGGGCACAGTGGTACTGGTGGACACGGTGGTACTGGTGGGCACACGGTGGTACTGGTGGGCACAGATGGTCCTGGGGGGCACAGATGGTCCTGGGGGGCACAGATGGTACTGATTCTTCACCTTTTTTTTTTTTACCCAAAGCTCAAAGCCCACAGCTCTGTTCGCTCTCCCTCCTCACACGCGCTGTCTGTGTGAGGAGGGAGAGTCGGCAATGAGAGATGATTTCATATGTTTACATATGAGATCATCTCTCATTGGCCGCACAGATCGCGCTGTAAATAGCCGCTGTGATTGGCTATTTACCGCGATCTGTGTTTGGCTGTGTCCGAGGGACACGGCTAGCACAGGAGTTCCCCGCTGTGCGCTCGGGAGCGCGCGCGGGGAACGCCAAAAGGGGCGGCCGCAAAAACACGGCCAGTCAGGGATTCAGGGCTGCGCTGCGGCCGTACAAAGTCGTACGGCCGTCAGCAAGTGGTTAATCACCAGGAAAGGGAAAAGACAGAGCGGTAAGTATTGTTTCCTTTTTACTGCAGTGGTCCTCAGCCTGAGTCCTCAAGTACCCCCGACAGGACATGTTTTGTGGATTTATCTTATCAAGAATTGCCGTCCAGACTGTCCTTTAAAGCACATGTGCAAGATTAAGTAAAACCTGCAAACATGGCCTGTTGTGGGGGGGGGGTGGTGTATTGGTGGACAGGCTTGAAGTGCTGATTTACAGCACTGTGCTTAAATCTAGCGCAAGACAATCCTATTCTAATCGTGGGTGTTTGAGGGAAGCCAAGAGAGTGTTAGAACCCCTGCTTGTGTTTTTTGGGTTGGGCTTTGTGTCTTTTTTCTTAAAATTGGCTTCACTTCCTGTCACACAACTGAACATGAAGTGAGGGTAAAACCCTACCAATGTCTTTTTTTGGGGACACACAGGTCAATCTAACTAGTGTCCCCATTAAGCAAATTGCACTGCTGTGTACACCCCAAATGATTAGTTGGCTTGGGGTTTAGTAAAGGCAAAGCCACTCTGCAGTAGAAGCGTAGTCGCTGAAAATCAGAAGGGAAGCACTGATGGTTTTAATATCCAATCCTTTTCTTCCTTGCTTCTCCACTTGTAGTGCAAAGTCAATTTGCCTTTAGTAAATGGACCCCAAAGTCCAAGATCCCTAATAATTTGGGGTGTACACAGCAAAATGCTAGAGTGCAATTTACATAATGGGAAACTATTTAGATTGATCTGTGTGTCCCCAAGAAAAGACATTAGTAAGGTTTTACCCTCACTTCCTGTTTGGCTATGTGACAGGAAGTGAATGAATTTGAAGTAGAAAGTGACAACATTTGTGAGGTGTCTTCACCCTATCAGGGGTGCAGGCATCCCCAAAAAATGAGAAACTTATTTGCAAATTAAGAAAATTGTTTATTTAACATTGGGTGTTTGTGGGGGTCCCTAACACACATTCGTACATATTAGCAACACTGTATCCTGGCCTATTGGCATGGTTATATTTTCTTAGGCCTCAATAAAATTATCAGAAATTTGTGTTTAAACTGGAACTATAATCAACCCTTTTTTTTTTTCTTTCATTTTGGATAGAGTGAGGGAGGGAGGGTTATAGGCCCTGTCAGTTTATTTTGTATTATCCCTGTCCAATTGTGGAGATTTTCCTTCACTTCCTGCCCCATAGCCAAACAGGAAGTGAGAGAAAAACTATGCAAATTAAGGGAATCCAGTGCCCCTCAAAACTAGTATGTGTGTGTGTGTGTGTGTGTGTCCTGAAAATTTCTGGGCAGGTCATAAAAAACTGGGTGTGGCCTTGACAGGTAGGGTGGGTTATTTTTCTATTAGGAGGTGCAGAAATTTGCACATGCTGACTTTACACCCCCCAGGTACGAAATGTAACCACTTCTGACCGGCCCCACGTCCAAAGACGTCATTTTTTTGAAGATGGATATCTCGGTAACGGCAGCAGCTGCTGCCACAACCGAGATATCCATCTCTTCGTGGGGCGGTCCTGTTAACGATAACGGCGGTCATCACGGCGGATTCGCCGCGAGATCGCCGTTACCGGCGGCGGGAGAGGGTGCCGCCCCCCTCCCGCCGCTCTCCCGCGCCCTCCGCCGCTTACCGTAGCCGTCGGTAGCGGCGGAGGCGATCGGGTCCTCTTGCTGGCTGTCCGGGGATGCGACTGAGGGAAAAAATGTCCCTCAGCCGTCCTCATACCTCTGCTGGGCGGAAGTGATGTCAAAACGTCATTTCCGCCCAGCGTCTTAAAGAGACATTTAATTTGTTTACATTTTGACTTTTTTTTTTTTTTCTTTTTTTTTTTTTTGCATTTAAGCCTGAATATGAGATCTGAGGTCTTTTTGACCCCAGATCTCATATATAAGAGGACCTGTCATGCTTTTTTCTATTACAAGGGATGCTTACATTCCTTGTAATAGGAATAAAATTGATAATTTTTTTTTTTCTGTGTTAAACATTATAAAATAAATAGAAATAAAAACGAAAACCCCCAAAAAAATTTTTTAAAGTGCCCCGTCCCGACGAGCTCGCGCGCAGAAGCAAACGCATACGCGAGTAGCGCCCACATATGAAAACGGTGTTCAAACCACACAAGTGAGGTATCGCCGCGATCGTTAGAGTGAGAGCAATAATTCTAGCCCTAGACCTCCTCTGCATCTCAAAAAATGCAACCTGTAGAATTTTTTAAACGTCGCCTATCGAGATTTTTAAGGGTAAAAGTTTGACGCCATGCCACGAGCGGGCGCAATTTTTAAGCGTGACATGTTGGGTATCATTTTACTCGGCGTAACATCATCTTTCACAATATATAAAAAAATTGGGCCAAATTTATTGTTGTCTTATTTTTTAATTCAAGAAAGTGAATTTTTTCCAAAAAAAGTGCGCTTGTAAGACCGCTGCGCAAATACGGTGTGAGAAAAAGAATTGCAATGGCCGCCATTTTATTCTCTAGGGTGTTAGAAAAAATATATATATAATGTTTGGGGGGTTTAAATAATTTTCTAGCAAAAAAAACTGTTTTAGTCTCGTAAGCACCGAATCTGAAAAACAGGCTCGGGGCTGAAGTGGTTAAAAGAATATTTCACTTTTATTGTTGCACTCTAACCACTTCCTTACTGGGCATGTATACCCCCTTCCTGACCAGGTGAAATTTCAGCTTGCGGCACTGCGTCACTTTAACTGACAATTGCGCGGTCGTGCGACGTGGCTCCCAAACAAAATTGGCGTCCTTTTTTCCCCACAAATAGAGCTTTCTTTTGGTGGTATTTGGTCACCTCTGCGGTTTTTATTTTTTGCGCTATAAACAAAAAAGGACGACTATTTTGAAAAAAAATACAATATTTTTTACTTGTTGCTATAAAAAATAGCCCAATTTAAAAAAAAAAAATTCAGTCTAGGTCGATACGTATTCTTCTACATATTTTTGGTAAAAAAAAAAAAAAACGCAATAAGCGACTGGTTTGCGCAAAAGTTATAGCGCCTACAAAATAAGGGACAGAATTATTATTTTTTATTATTTATTTTTTTACTAGTAATGGCGGCGATCTGTGATTTTTATTGCGACTGCGACATCATGGTGGACGCATCGGACACTTTTGACACATTTTTGGCACCATTCACATTTATACTGCAATCAGTGCTATAAATATGCACTAATTACTGTATAAATGTGACTGGCAGGGAAGGGGTTAACACTAGGGGGTGAGGAAGGGGTTAATGTGTATCCTGCATTGTGTTCTAACTGTGGGGGGAGGGGGGGTGACCGATCTGTGTCCCTATGTACAAGAGACACAGATCGTTCTGCTCTCTCCCTGACAGGACGCTGTCATTGTGAGAGGCGGCAATGAGAAATGATCTCATATGTTTACATATGAGATCATCTCTCATTCGACGCACAGATCGCATCGCAATTGGCCACTCTGATTGGCCGTTCGCGGCGATCTGTGATTGGCTGTGTCCAAGGGAGCGCGCGCTGGGAACAAAGAAAGGGGCTACCGTGAAAACACGGCGGCCCGGATATTTAGAACCACCCTGCGGCCGCATATAGTCGTAGGGCCGTAGGGAAATGGTTAAGCATTACTAAATTCACTGCTCCCGAAAAAACGTACCCCATACTCATTCACTTAGGGTGGGGGGCTGGTATCTGGGGGCCCCCTTATTAAAGGGGGCTCCCAGATTCCCATAAGCCTCCCACCCGCATTCCCCGACAACCAACGGCCAGGGTTGTCGGTAAGGGGCCCTGTCCTCATCAACATGGGGACAGGGTGCTCTGGGGTGGGGGGGGGCCACAGTGCGCCCCCCTGCCCCAGGGCACCTGACCCCCCCCCCATGTTGAGGGCATGCTGCCTGGTACGGCTCAGGAGGGGGGGGGGGGCGCTCGCTCGCCCCCACTACCCTCCTGACCGGCCGGCTGGCGTGCTTTGGATACGGATCTGGTATGGATTGTGGGGGGACCCCCACGCCATTTTTTCGGCGTAGGGGGGTCTCCTTACAACCCATAACAGACCTAAGGGCCCGGTATGCTCCTGAGGGGGGAACCCATGCCGGATTTTTATTTAAAATCCGGTGGGGACTTCCCCTTCAGGATTCATAACAAACGCCGCCCACGTGTAGAATTGGTGGGAATCCACGTCGGACCCCTGTCGCTTCTATGACGCGCTCGCTGGAATGTGCTTTTATTATTCCAGCGATATGTCGGCACCCTGTCGTCGAGAATCAGTGCGATCCTGTCGTGCTAAAAACACATTCTCGGCGGCAGGCACTGTAAGCCATGAACCGGCGCAGCACATAGACAATAGTAAATCAGCCCCTATGTGTTTAACTTTAATTTCCCTAGTACTTAGATAAACAACTTTACTGGATTTACTGACAAGCTCTATGACTTTAGTAAATTAACTGCATTAGTTGACTCAGAAATGATGCACTTCCTTAATATGGTTATATAGCAGTTCTGATATACATTATCTCTAATAATGGCTACATTACAAATCTTGACATTTAATTATAACCAAATAGGTTCAAGCATGTAAAATTGAAAAGTTTTATTAAACATTGTGAAAAAAAAAAACACTCCAATAACACCTCTAAACGTGTTCACTGAAAATAAGCCATGCTTAAAGCTAAAGTTTAGGTACTTTTTTTTTTTTTTTTGCATAGTTACATTGGTCCTGCTTTTACCAACATATTTATGCATATCTAGTACCTGACTAATCCTCCTGTAAGCTGAAAATCACTGTAGTAGTCACCACTACTACAGTGATAGTAGCAGTCTTCTGGGTCCAGTGCCAATCAGCCACAAAAATGTTCTCTAATTAGACAAAGTGAAGAGGCATGACAAAATGTATATATACTGTATATATCCTAGGTAAATTAGAATATGTACTCTGTACTTCATGTTATTTAAATAAAGGTAACTAATAGCTTGTAAATTCCCTGTTTTGCCATTAGCAGTGACAGTAAAAAACACAGCTATCCCTGACATGTTTCTTTTCCTGAGTATGTCTGTCGTATTGCCAATGTGTTGTTTATTATATCTTTTTCAACATAATTGCTTAATAATAAATGTTTCATTCACTTAGAGATATTGTTAATTTGAATTCTTATTTTTTTTTCTGTGTATCATAAAGTTAAGCTAGCTAATTAAAGGCTCATTGGACACATTAGGTACCAGGACATTTATAGAAGAAACAATTTATTGATCTAATGTTATCTGCTCAAGAGCAATTTAGGCTTCATTTAGACTGCATTTTTGTAGGGTTTAAGACATTTTTATTAGTTGAATAAGCTAATAGAGATGTGGCTTTTTGAAACATATGTAACAATGCATATAATTATATTCAATGACATTCCTAATATTTCTTGCACAACAGCTGCCATAAGTGTCAGAAAAATGTGTATTAACCACTTGCCGACTGCAATATGTATACTGTATATATGTTGGGGTTTGTAAGTGGTTTACGGGGGGGGGGGGGGGTTATGGCTAAAGCTATTAGCCATAACACCTGTTTTTTTTTTCCAGCGGTCAGCTGGCTTTTATGAATGTGATTTGAGCGGCTCATTAGCCACTGGATCTCTTTCCGAAGTGGCAGAAGGGCGATTTTTTTTTTAATCTTTTGCTTTTAAATGTAAAGAAGAGATTTGGTTGTCTTTTTGACTCCAGATATTTCCATGAAGAGGACCTGCAATCCTTATTTCTATTACAAGGGATGTTTAGCCTTCATAACAAATTTTGTTCCTACCAGTTACAATTCAACCCCTAACCTAACCCATAACATTTAAACTTTAACACTTAACCTGAACATAACATGTACTGTATCTCTTTTCTTAACTCTCCATCCCAACACTTAACTGTTTTCTTAACTTTCCATCCCAACACTTAACCTAGAACATAACCCTAACCCTTAAACAAAATCAATACAATCCTAACCTTAAATGAAATTCCTAAACAAAAACCAACACAACCAACACAAAAACCAACATATCCAGAAAATGTAATCTATTGCAGTTTACCAGTTCTTAGATTCAGTGGCTGTGTTTGTGTCCTTTTTTTAAAGCATACTCATATTACTGTATCCACGAAGGAGGAGTGATGTTACCTTAGGTTTTCTCCTTATTTAGACCACAAACACCCTCCCCCATCTCATTACATTACATAAAAAAGAGAGGATTGATTAAAAATCTGACATTGGTTAGGATTTCCTCCAATGCAAAAAAAAGTTTAAAAACAGCAATTTTTTGGGGAGCAGTGATTTTAATAATGCCTCAAGTGAAACAATAAAAGTGAAATATTCCTTTACATTTCATACCTGGGGATGTCTATAGTGTGCCTGTAAAGTGGCAACATTTTCCAGTTTTTAGAACAGTCCCTGTACGGCATGGGTCCCCCCCCCCCCCCGGTCCATTACCAGGCCCTTTGGGTCTGGTATGAATATTAAGGGGAACCCTGAACCAAAATGTTTTAAAAAAAAATGTGTGGGGGTCCCCCCCAAATTTCATACCAGGCCCTTCAGGTCTGGTATGGATATTAAGGGGAACTCTGCACCAAATTAAAATAAAAAAATGGCGTAGAGGTCCCCCCCAAAATCCATACCAGACCCTTATTTGAGCACGTATCCTGGCAGGCCGCTGGAAAAGAGGGGGGACAATAGAGAGTGCCCCCTCCTGAACTGTACCAGGAACATGCCCTCAACATGTTGATGGGGACAAGGGCCTCATCCCCACAACCCTTGCCCAGTGTTTGTGGGGCTCTGTGGGCTGGGGGCAAATCAGAATATGGAAGCCCCCTTTAACAAAAGGACCTCCAGATCCCAGCCCCCCTATGTGAATTGGTAACAGGGTACATTGTACCCCTACCATTTCACAATTTCTTTTTTAATTATAAAAAAAACACACAGACAGCTTGGCACAAGTCATTTATTAAAAAATAAAAAATACCAGTGATGTTATCCTTTCTCGAGCAGGGTTATGGAAAAACATGCTGCCACAACGCGGTTTGCCTCCATTGGAGGCGCCCACCACATGACGCTAGTCCCGCCGTGACAGCTCTTAAATAGCTGAGGATGGGGCCACCTGTGACGTGCGCGGGTGACCCTGCCCCCTTCTGATGCAACAGGGAATTGCCACAGGGTTACCCAGTGACATGTATGGGTGATCCTACCCCCCTCTGATGCAACGGGGGTAACCCATGAAGCCACAGGGAAACCGCTGGAAACCCTGTTGCATCAGAGGAGGCACACATCACAGATGCCCCCACCCTCAGCTATATGAGAACTATCACTGTTGGTCTAGCATCATTCTCCGGGTGCCTCTCACTGAGGCTAATCTGATCGGGGGTGGGCGGTTTTTCTATATCCTGGGTTGAGGGAGGATTACATCGCTGGATTTTTTTTCTTTTTTAATAAATGTCTTGTCCCAAGCTGTGTTTGTGTGTTTTTACACTTTTTTTGTGAAAGGGTAGGGGTACCCTGTTACCATTTCACATAGGGAGGCTGGGATCTGGGAGTCCCCTTTGTTAAATAGGGGCTTCCAGATTCCAATAAGCCCCCCGCCATCAGACCCCCTCAACCACCAGGAAAGGTTGTGGGGATGAGGCTCTTGTCTCCATCAACATGGGGAAATCTTGTTATTGTTTCTCCTTCATTAAAAAAAGGAAATAAACAAAACATTCTGCTTATATTAGCCGATTCCCATTCATTTTTACATCAGAAGCCTGGATTTTCTGAAAAGATGCACCAACAGATAAAGTGGCAAATAAACTATTACATGAATCCAAACCAAGCAATTTAAAATGTCACCAAACTTCCAGTAACACAGTATAGTGCATTCAATGAATGTATCACACATTTAACAATGTAACCACACCCCGAGTATGAAAGGGGTTAAAGTCGTTTAGGACATTCCAATTCCCAAACACAAAAGCTGGCTACCGAACACTTCAATCAGCCGAACAAGAAACCCATACGAATATTTCTCCCCCAAGTACGAGGTGAGGCTCTGTATTAAGGATCAAGCAAGAATCAGACTCTTTATTGAAAGAAATACAGGCTCTTTATATACACTTGAGAATGCTGCAGTTAGGCCCAGATTTCCCACAAGGCCACCAAGGCCAGGCCTCGGTGGGGCAGTGGCATGGAGTCCCCATACATTCGGAACATACAGTTAAGGGCGGTAAGTTTCTTTCTAGCAGGACTAAATGTAGTGTGGGGGAATCCGCTCGCTCGTTAACAAGTGATTGCGGCGATGTCACCAAAATCACTTGAAAAATGTGTGCTGCCTTCTGTCCCCCCCCCCCCACATACCTCTCTCTGCTGGCTCTGTCTGCTGGCTCTGTCTTCTGGACTCTGTCCTCCCCCCAGCCGCTGAGTCTGTCTCCTGTCCCTGCAGCCGATGTACACAGTGAGAGGGGTGAGCTGTGCTCTTCCCATCTCAGCTGTGACAGAAGTTCTAGAATAGTGTTGCTCACGAATATTCGCATTGCGAATATTCGCTACGAATATTGCATATTCGAGTATTCGCGAATAACACGAATATCGCGGCGAATATTCGCTATTTCGAATATTCAAATTTTTTCAATTTTTTTTTTAGAACAGATCACATCCTAGAGATCCCCATGGACGTCTAAAAGCATTGCTGGTATGATTAGAGACCTTGGGCCGAGTAGCTGCAGCGCTCATTTTATATTGCCGAAAAATCGCAATGCGATTATTCGGCAATAGCGATATCGCGCGATTATTTTATATTGTAATATATCACGAATATTCTGAGCCAATCAGAGTGCTCCATTCCGCATTTCTCGAAATTTCGCAATTATTTTGTATTGTAATATATCACGAATATTCTGAGCCAATCAGAGTGCTCCATTCCGCATTTCTCAAATATTCGCAATTATTTTATATTGTAATATATCACGAATATTCTGAGCCAATCAGAGTGCTCCTTCCGCATTTCTCGAATATTCGCAATTATTGTGTATTGTAATATATCACGAATATTCTGAGCCAATCAGAGTGCTCCTTCCGCATTTCTCGAATATTCGCAATTATTTTATATTGTAATATATCACGAATATTCTGAGCCAATCAGAGTGCTCCTTCCGCATTTGCCGAATATTCGCAATTATTGTGTATTGTAATATATCACGAATATTCTGAGCCAATCAGAGTGCTCCATTCCGCATTTCTCGAATATTCGCAATTATTTTGTATTGTAATATATCACGAATATTCTGAGCCAATCAGAGTGCTCCATTCCGCATTTCTCTAAAAATCGCAATAGCGAAAATTCGCAATAATTTAATTTCCAAAAAATATCACGAATATTCGTATTTAGCGAATATTTCTCGAATATTCGACTATATATTCGAGATATATCTCGAAATCGAATATGGCATATTCTGCTCAACACTATTCTAGAACAGTGCTAGTACTCCTGTTTTGGAGGGTCGATAAAGAGAACCTGTCACCTCCAACTGCTATCACACAGGGAATTGTTTTCTCCTGTGTGAGAACAATAAATTTAAGTAAAAAAAAATGATAAAAATAAAATATTAAAAAATAATAAGAAATAATAATTAGATTAATAAAATAAAAAAGTAATTTAAAGGTCGGACATCAAACAATCCTTGGATTTTTGTCCGAAGGGAGTTGTCCGGTCACACCAATAGCATACACACACTCAGACTTTTCTGCAAACTTTTCTAAAACTTTCCCAATGTCACGTGGTTTTTCTGCTCTTTTGTGCTCTTTACCACCACCTTTTGGTTAACTTCTGCTATTGTTGGTTGATTTTAACATTGGTTCTGAGCATGCGCATTTGGACTTTGTACAAAGGTCTGATGGCTAGGCACCATCGGACTTTTGTTGCCGAAAAGTTTGTCCGTTTACAGACTGAACTTTTTGTCTGGAAACCCGAAAAATGTGGTTCGATGGAGCGTACACACAATAGGACAAATTTGAAAACGTGCAGATTTTGAAGTTTGTTGGCAAAAAGTCTGACCGTGTTTACAGGCCTTAAGAAAAATAATATTAAAAATAATAAGAAAATTATACAAAAATATAAAAAAATAAGTGACAAGCTACAAATAGATAAAAATAAAAAAAGTCATAAAAAGTAAAAAGAAAAAAAAAATTTGAACTAACCATGCCACCCCTGCCATATGGTTGCCATTCTCTGTTGATTTGGAGGGTGTGGTTCGGTTGGCGGGGAGGGGGTGCATTGTGGAACCTGGCCTTGGGGTGGCAGGGAGAGCAAATCTGGCCCTGCCTGCAGTCACCACATGAACAATGACCCGGATCCACCCCAATACACATTATTCTGAGTGTCAATATATCCCTTAGCAGACAAGAGGTGAGTTCATTAGCACACTTAATAATAGGTGAATGGAAAGTTGCCTCAGACAAGATTAACACAATTTACTTACCCAGACAAAAGCAACACCGTTAAGCAATAGGCTGCCATTTTCTTACATTGAACTTCCTGGAATGCCCTTATTAGGAGTTATACTTCCTGGTCATAGACCTCACAATGCACAGGGGATGAAATCTTCATATTTCTTGAGAGATATTGTTAATGAATATTACTATCCCATTTGAAGTAATCCAATCATATTCTTAGTGTTCATTATTTTATTGGTCACCCTGCGCCCAAAAAGGACTCCCGTCACAAACAACAAAAGCTGGATTTTAATAGTGACAAAACAATAACTCAATAAAAAAAAAATGCTTTGCTAAGATCTCTAAAAAAAGTTGAATGTTATATGTAAACTGATCATTGTGCTTATAATCTCTGTCTTAAAATAGCTTTGTTAAATTGAAATTGTAGAAGAACTTCTAAAACATTGCAAAAATATTAGCACATCTTTCTGATTAATAACTTCTGTGGCAATACTTCTGGAAGCGGCTCTTCTGTTTACTTTCCTTAACAAGTGTATCTTGCTTAAAAATAATGCATACTTAATTAGAATGTTGCCTGCAAATAGAATTGCAGGATTATTGTTAAGTAAATGGCATACATGCCTTGACTTTATTTATGTCTGAGTCAAATTGGTCAAGGTCACATTTATCAGCATAAATGTGTACATTAATTCTACAGAGTCACACACATTGTCCATGAAATAAGCATCAGGAAAAAAAGTTATATTTTTATAGGGTAATAGCATATTATAAAGAAACAACATTAGCCCTTGTGAAAAATGACATATGATTACCATGAAAACTCCCAGTTATCTAGTGTTTTACAATGGCAGTTGTAAAATATTTAATAAGGTATAAGGTATCATTGCAATGTTCCAAAAAAACACAGGCGTAAACAAAAGGTCAAGTGCTCTTAACACATAACATGCAGCTGCAATGTAAATTAGAATAACTTTATAATTTACAGCAGGCAGTCATTTATGATATTCCTTGAAACATTTCTTCTAAAGAAGCATAACACTGTGTGTGTTGTATGATAATCAAGATTTAACAGATAAAAATTAGCTCCACTACAACTCTGCCTCATCACGACTATCGTAAATCATTAGCCATGCACATGGTTAACGCGGCTAGACTCTGCATTCCAGCACACTGGCGCTCGGCAGATACACCCACCATTAGGGAATGGTTGTCTAGAATAGCTAGGATAGCGGAATTGGAGGAGCTGATTCTCATCTCTCAGGAACGTTTACAGACTTCCACGCAAACCTGGGCTTGTTGGACTCACTTTAATACCACGGATTGTTTAAAATCTTACTTCCCCTCTTAATGCTTGATGTTCTGGTAATTCTCTGGGTTCCCTATGGCGCTCTTCACTTTTACCCTAATTGACTGTTCCCTTGGGGCACCATGCCGGAGGAGTGGCCCCCCCTCCATTTCTTTTTCTTTTCTTGCCCCCCCCTTTTTTTTTTTTTTTCTCCCCCTCTCTATTTTTCTCCTACCATGTACTTTCTCCCCTCCTCCTCCCCCTCTCTCCTTCCCCCTCCCTCCAGCCCCCCAAATTATCCTGAGATACCTTTCACACTCTGACAATGATCTCCCCCCCAATTTTTCCCCCTAGCTCAACCTTCTCTCCGCTAAGGTCTCGCACATACTTCTCCCCTTTTGGACTTGATCTTACAATCAATCTTGGTGGGGAGGGTCTACTTTTCACACCGTATAGCGGGATACCCTCCTTGACTTGTGGGGCGACTATTCCTTGGGGGGAAAGATAAGATACAATTAGAAGAAAAAACAACGTTAAGTCGGATATCCTTTTGTGTTAGATAACCTATATATTGACCTTTTGCATATGTTGTTCTTTTTACTATGCCTACTGTGACGTTTTACTGACGCACCTATTGTATGGGGTTGGTAATTACAACCCCGTGTATCTTTGGTACAAACATGTTTACCCTTACAAACGTCTGTAATGTATCCTTAAGTTTGCCTTAATAAAATCTTTTGTGAAACAAAAAAAAAAATAGCTCCACTTGCTGGCTCCATTTTAAATGGTTGAAGCTAGCCTGACTGATATGCCAAGTCGTCAACATGGAAGAGTGTTCTTGGCGCAATAACATAACATTTTGGGGCATTCCAGAACTGTAAAAAAGAAAGAGCTGGTATCATATCCGCATCAGCTGTTCCTCAAACTTTTTACCTGAAACATCCTGATTGACAGAGCACACAGAATCATGAAGCCTAAGCACTTGCCTGACACGGTCCCCCGTGATGGACTGGCTGACATACACTTTTACCTAGAGATAAGCCGAACACCCCCCAGTTTGGTTTGCAGCAAAATATGTGAACAGGCAAATAAAATGTGCAAACAGGCAAACACTGTCAAAGTCTATGCGAATGCAAACGTGAAAAATCTAAAGTGCTAATTTTAATGTCTTATATGCAAGTTATTGCCTTAAAAAAGTTTTTGGGGTCTAAGTCCTGCCCTAGGGGACATGTATCAATGCAAAAAGAAAGTTTTAAAAACTAAAGCTTTTTCGGGAGAAGTGATTTTTTTATGGCTTAAAGTGAAACAATAAAAATGAAATATTACTTTATATATCATGCCTGGGGGGTGTCCTTAGTATACCTGTAAAGTAGTGCATATTTCCCAAGTTTATAACAGTACCATAGCAAAATTACATTTCCAAAAGAAATTTTTGTATTTAAAACTCACGTCTGTAATGTATGGTTGGATCCTGGCAATATAGATAAAAATACCAAAAATACCCCAAAAATATGGTGTGAATGTCCCTCCCAAAATCCCTACCAGGCCCCTAAGGTCTGGTATGGATATTAAGGGGAACCCCCGGCACCAAAATGTAAAAAGAAATGGCGCGGGTGTCCCCCAGGCACTATGTGCTCCAAACAGCAGTGTATATATATATACTATAAGGCCTGCCCTATATACTCTGCAAAAAAATGGGCCTTAGGTGTTGGTGGTACCAGAACACTGTAAACCCTCACAGCTACTCTTGTTGGGGGCAGGAATGGCCCTGCTGTGAAATATTATATTAAAAATCAAAATGACATGCTTCTGTTAAATAGGGGCAGAAAAATTACACCTTTGGTTTTGGTGGCGCCAGCACACTGTAACCCATCACAGTTACTCTTGTTGGATGCAGAAACAGGCCCTGCTTAACTATTATTTCAAAAATAGTAATTACATGCCCCTGTTAGGCTTTGGGTGGTGGTGGTGGTGATGCCCTAAACCAAAAATATTGTTGGAAGCTATATGAAGGAAAGTGAGAGGGGGGTGGGATTATTTCGGTGCCAAAATAGAGACCAAACAAGGCATAATATATATATATATAATATGTTATCTCTCGTGGTATGGGCATTTTTTCAGTGATTCACTGCAGCCAGGAACTATGTTTAAGGGCATGGTAGCCCATTTTTATTAAAAAAGGCAAAATAAAAGTCCAAACAAAGGTTTCCCACGCAGGGGTACTTCTCCATCAAACACACAACAGAAAATGCTAGCCCACCTGGCTCTCTGTAGCAGTACTTCTGCAGCAATACTTCTGCACGTTTTTCCTGGTCGCCCAGACCAGCGGAATCCTCAACATAGATGCTTTCCTTTCAGCGTCTACAGCTCTGCCTCTTGCAGTCACCGTTCTGGCTGTCTTCTACAGCCTCAGACTTCTGGAGACCTCCTGTCTCCAACTGGGAGCCATGAGATCTTCCCACACACTGATTATAAAGGGCTGTGCTCACCTGAGCACAGACCCTGCTGGTCATCCACAAAATATGAATTCAGGGTTGGAGATCCCGTCCCACCCAAGACACTATGGAATCTCCACACTACAGAGCCCCATGAAGAAATACGAAAACCTGGAGACAGCTTCAAAAGAAGTCTTCTCCAGTCCACAGCTATGCTCTGTAGACTTGTACCTCTAAAGTGTGCAAACCCTGTGTCTATTTTACAGTGACAGTAGCTCCTACTGTTACAATATATATTTATATATATATATATATATATATATATATATATATATATATATATATATATATATATATATAAATATAAAAAATGTAAAAGGTACATATGAAAAAAGACAGTAAATACAAAAAATAATATTGGTTCAATCACAGTTATTGTGGAAGAAATATTTGAAGATACATGTCAGAGGTCAGATCTTCTCTACTAGTTTTTGCCAATCCTTTGGCTTCATCAGGGGTTTTATGACGTGACTTTTCACAAAAAGGCTCTAGAAGAAAAAGATTGCTTATTTATCAATACATACATTGGCAAAATTTCAATAACTACAAAAAACATTTAGAGTTTGGCTAGAACAAATAGTGGAAAATATATTGATATCCAGTTGCCCAGAAATGCAGACCACAAATAACCAAAATGAGCTACTATGAAATCCCATCTGGTGCAACATGCATTGATCCCCTAGGGGGTAGGAAGAAGGATATACCTACCCTAAACTGCCAAGGGAACCATGTGAAGAAACCACAAATGACCTAAGATCAGGTCCACCACAGGGGGCCCACTAGAGGGTGGTTATCTGATGATAAATCACCAACCTTTGGTTTTGGTGGCGCCAGCACACTGTAACCCATCACAGTTACTCTTGTTGGGCGCAGAAACAGGCCCTGCTTAACTATCATTTTAAAAATAGTAATTACATGCCCATGTTAGGCCTTGGGTGGTGGTGGTGGTGATGCCCTAAACCAAAAATATTGTTGGAAGCTAGCATCATCAAGATTGAGGAGAAATAGTATAGTCAGTGTAGGCAGTCTTCTTAGGGATCCCAGATCCATAGCAAATTCAATCAGTTACATCAGTTACATAATGTTATGATTGTGAGCCTATCAACAGAGTCTGTGGACAGGCCCACTCTTTGATCCATTACAAACCCTCCAGCAGCACTGAATATGCATTCAGAAAGCATGCTGGATACAGGAAAGGCCAGTAGCTCAATTGCATATTGAGAAAGTTTTGGCCAGTGGTCCATCCTCAAGACCCAGTAACCCAGTGGATTTTCTGTTGGAAAGGTCTCCAATTCTGCACTTGTCCCTAGATATTCCTGCACCATATAATGCAGAAACTGGTTGCTTGAACCAATCAGACTGTCAAGGAAGCTAGTAGACCAGACTGTGTGACTGCATAGAGGAGACCAGAAACGCATATAAGTAAAAGAAAAAGGTATTTATTAAAAAAGTGACAAACAAGTGAAAACAACCAGTGCACAACCACAACAAATAATGTATACAAATGCAGGGGAGATACCGTAAACGTAAAAAGCCAGGCCGAGGTCATACACCAGGGAATATCAGCAGAATGGGGGACAAGGAGCAGATGGACAGGAAGAGCAAGGATGGATCGGCTGCGGGGCAGGGATCCAAAGGGAACCAGGATATAGACGGGACAGGTCCAGGAAGGGCTTGGGATAAGGATCAGATCAGAAGCAGGGTCAGGATTGCAGGCTCAGGGTCAGGATTGCAGGCTCAGGGTCAGGAAGATAGATACCAAGGCGAGGTATGCTTGTACTCGCCAGGTATAAGTAGAGGTGTAGTGATTAGGTTCAAGTCACACCTGAGCGCAGCAAGAGCCGTACTCTCCACACTGCCAGGATCCTTTGCGTCCCAAAGGTGATATAACAGCAGCAGGGAGAAGTTCTCCTGACAGTTCCAAACTGACAGGAGACACCTGCTTGTGAAACGCAGTACTGTGAGCCAAACAATAATAATAAATATCACCAGCGGATGGAACCTTTCCTGACAGTACCCCCCCCCCTCAAAGGAGCAGCCTCCAGGAGCTCCAACTATCTGTTTCCGGGGAAAGTCCATGGTGATAAACTGGGCAACAGGTAAAGTCACATCAGGTTGTATATGAGGAAGGTCCATGGCTTTAAGCCAAACAGAAAGAGGCTTAAGCTGAGCAGTGGGTACAGACACATCTGGGCAGACAGCGGGCACATCCGGGTAGACAGCAGGCACATTCAGGCAGACATCAGGCACATCAGGGCAGACAGCGGGCACATCAGACTGGAAAGCGGGCACATCAAACTGGAAAGCAGGCACATAAGACAGGAAAGCGTTCACATCAGACTGGAAACCAAGCTCATCAGACTGGAAAGCGGGCACATCAGACTGGAAAGCAGGCACATCAGGCTGGAAGGCCGGCACATCAGGCTGGAAGGCAGGAACCGGGACACCATGCTGGAAAGCGGGCACATCAGACTGGAAACCAAGCTCATCTGACTGGAAAGCAGGCACATCAGGCTGGAAGGCAGGCACATCAGGCTGGAAGGCAGGAACTGCGACACCATGCTGGAAAGCAGGCACATCAGGCTGGAAGGCAGGAACTGGGACACCAGGCTGGAAGGCAGGCACATCAGGCTGGAAGGCAGGAACTGGGACACCAGGCTGGAAGGCAGGAACCGGGACAGCAGGCTGGAAGGCAGGAACTGGGACACTAGGCTTGGAGGCAGGAACCTAGACACCAGGCTGAAAGGCAGGAACTGGGACACCAGGCTGGAAGGCAGGTACCGGGACACCACGCTGGAAGGCAGGACCCGGGACACCAGACTGGTAGGCAGGAACCGGAACGCCAGGCTGGAAGGCAGGAACCGGGACACCAGGCTGGAAGGCATGACCCGGGACGCCAGGCTGGAAGGCAGGAACCGGGACGCCAGGCTGGCATGCAGGAACCGGGATTCCAGGCTGGAAGACAGGCACCGGGACACCAGACTGGAAGACAGGCATCTGAACACCAGGCTGGGCAGCAGACAGGAACACCTCAAGCTGGGCAGCAGCCAGGAACAACTCAGGCTGGGCAGCCGACCGGAACACCTCAAGCTGGGCAGCAGACAGTGGCTCATCAAGCTGGGCAGCAGACAGTGGCTCATCAAGCTGGGTAACAGACAGTGCCTCATCAATCTGGGCAGCAGACAGTAGCTCCTCAAGCTTGGCAGCAGACAGTGGCTCATCAAGCTGGACAGCAGACAATGGCTCATCAAGCTGGGCAGCAGACAGTGGCTCATAAGGCTGGGCAGCAGACAGTGGCTCATCAGGCTGGGCAGCAGACAGTGGCTCATCAAGCTGGGCAGCATACAGTGGCTCATCAGGCTGGGCAGCAGACAGTGGCTCATCAGGCTGGGCAGCTGGCACTAAAATGTCAGGCTGGATAGCTGGCACTGAAACACCAGGCTGGGTGGCTGACACTGAAACGCCAGGCTGGGTGGCTGGCACTAAAACGTCAGGCTGAGTGGCTGGCACTGAAAGGTCAGGCTGGGTGGCTGGCACTGAAACGTCAGGCTGGGTAGCTGGCACTGGGACATCAGGCTGGGTAGCTGGCAAGATGGTGTGGGTTGGGAAGTACTTCCGATTCTTTTTAGGTTTAGTCACTGCAGATTTGTTAACAGGAGGGATGTATGAAAAAGATGGAATTGAGTAATGGATGGGGGACAAGGACCAGACGGACAGGAAGAGCAAGGATGGATCAGCTGCGGGGCAGGGATCCAAAGGGAGCCAGGATACAGACGGGACAGGTCCAGTTTCAACCATTCCTGGCTGAAACTGGTGTGGTGTCAACCACCTCTTAGCCTGCCCCCCAAAGATCTGACAGAATCTCTGCCCCAGTGTGGCTCCTGTCCCCTAGGCAGACCAACTTAAGCACTGCATGGCATATTTTAACCTGACTGCTTGCGTAGCCTTTTGAATGCTTACAGAGTACCGCTGGTTCAGTGGACAAATCTGAAGAAGAGGTCATAGAGGAAGAAGAGGAGGGGTGGAGGAGAGAGCTGTACTGGCATTACTAGCATTTTGGAGGCGTGGTGGCGGAACAAGCTCCAAAAACACTGAACCTTGTCCTGCATCCTTCCCAACTGGCAGGAGAGTTACCCAGTGCACTGTGAAGGAAAGGTAATGTCCCTGCCCATGCCTGCTGGACCATGAGTCACCGGTAATATGAACCTTACTGCTGACTGCCCTGTCCAACAAGGCCAAAACATTGCCTTCTACATGCCGGTAGAGAGCCAGAATGGCCTTCTGTTAAAAGAACTGGTGTTTTGGAACCTGCCACTGAGGTACAGCACATTCCACAAATTCATGAAAGGGGGCCCCAGAGTCTACCAGGTGAAAAGGCAGCAGTTGCAGTGCTAGCAATTTGGCCAAGCTATCATTTAGACACTGAGCATGTGGATGGCTGGGATCAAATGTATTTTTACGGTTCAGCAACTGGGGTAGGGAAATTTGCCTCCTAAAATCAATTGGTGGTGTACTGCTAGCAGATTGGCTGCAAGTGCTTGGGACACTTAATGCTATACCTTCATTCCTCTCAGTGCAGATTTTTGAGAGGAGTAAGGTTGGAGATCCCAGATGAGGAGCAAGGAGAAGTCTGCCTTTTTCTTTGATGTGGGTCTTTCAAGTGCTGTTGTCAACTGACTGCATGGCAGGTCGTCATATGTCTGGTCAAGCATGTGGTGCCCAAGCGGCTGCTGTTCTGGCCACGCTTGATCCACTTCAGACATATTTTTTTTCAGACACATTGTTTTTTTTTCATTGGTCTTATTCCCCTGGTCTCTACCCTTCCAGCCAAGCTCAATACCCTGATGCATGGCCTTCTTCACATTTCTTACAGAAACCCTTTGGGCTCATACTCGCCACCGCTATATTGGAATAGCCATTCACCATTTCATCACTTTCTGCATCTTGAGATTGGATCTCTGTTGCTGCCAATCTGTTGCCACGTCAGCTCCCGGTGAGGTTACTCGCCTCCCCCCTTTGATGCCCCTGATCAACATTATGATTTTCTACCCTGTTTCACCAATTTACCCCAGGTAAGAGTGTTTGGACCACCGAGTTGTGCTCCCCCTCTTCCCTCTCTAGTTATCTACCTCTAACTAGTATCCTACTACCATTTATCTTTTATTATAGGTATCCTAAGCCCCTTCTTGCTCCTGATGAGTGGAAAGTGTCCATGAAATGTGTCGAGCCTACCCCATAGATACTGTGTTACCATAATCATGGATATCACCATGGGCATTCAAATGTTCGAATCATGTACCCCTATTTATTATTTATTATGAGTTTACTCCATTTTGGATACACTGTTGATCACAGTACTTACTATATGCTACATTGCTTACTATGCTACCATCTTAACCTTCCATGATCAATCGGTCATGTTACTACTATATATTCTACACAGATTATTGATTCACCATGTATACCTATTATGCATTATTGCTGATTACATTGTTTATCTTGTGTCACACTGCCCATCATGCTACCTTTACTATGTGTCATGACTGACCTTTCATGTTTTCTTATATTTTGCAATTTTACAAACTTATTTTTAATATGATTACTGTTTGCTGTTGATCACAGTAATTACCATGTGTTACATTGTTTACTATGTCAACATTGGAAGTTTGCAGGACCGATCAGTCATTCCTCCATCATGCACTTTAACATATTTATTGATCTACCATGTATAGCTACCTTGCATTTATGCTGGTTACATTGTTTATCATGTGTTACTTTGTTTATTATGTTACTATTGGAATTTCTTTATGACTGATCGATCATGTTCCCACTATGTATTTTAACACATTATATATTACCATTTACCTATTCTGCTACTTATCCAAATGTGCTATCAATAAACAGTCTATTTTATTTTACCTACTGATTCGTTCTGCCCTTAATTTTTTGTTTCACTTAAACTACCAACCTTCTCCTTTAGTTCCCATTAGGTCCCCTCTGTTCACTTCAGACATAGGTTGCAAACTGCAATGGTGCGATCTTCTGCACAAATGTCGAAAAAGCCCACACCAAGGAACTTTTTTAAAGTCAGTGGGGAGTCAGCAGCGCCCTGCACCTGCCGGGCTCTGCGGTGTGATGCAAAAGGGTGGCTGCCCTTAAGCTGCCCCCTAGAGGACATCCTCTCTTGTTGGAGTTGTGCCTCTTCACTTTCCTCCTCTCTTCTCTCTGGCACCCAAGTACAGTCAGTGATCTCATCATCCCCTCCCTCCTCGTCACTGGAGCAAACTTGGCAGTATGCTGCACCTGAGGGAACATGACTGACAATTTCTTGTGCTTCTGTGGCACCCCCTCTCTCTACATTACTCCCTTCCTCAACCTTGGAACCAACATTGGAGCCTTAAAATCGCTGTGCATCCTCCAGCAGCATGTACCCGACACTGTGGTCAAATAATTCTGAGGACTCCTCTTTTCATGATGGTGGGGCTACGGAAGGAGTGACTGTGGACAAGGAATTGGCTGATTTTGCATCTGCGTTGGAAGGCAAACTACCCTGACCCTGGGTGATAGAGGATAAAGAGGATGAGGGCGGCTTTGTTATCCACTTCACCAACTCTTCTGCATTTTGTGGCTCAATAACACGGCCAGCAGCAGAAAAAAAAGACAAGCGTGCCCCAAGGCCACCTGCAGAGGTTGCACCATGTCCACGACCACCACAGAGACTGCTTACCCACTTTTAGTGGCCTGTAAGTGTCTGCCTATCCTTGGTGGCCTTCCGGACATGATGTATTTTTTGTTTTGCAACACCACACTACACTGTATTATTATATACTGTGTACACTGCCTGAAGTGTATTCTAAACGATACACCACCGAATGCACTGTATATATGGGCTACACTGCATGCAGAGTATATATATATATATATATATATATATATATATATATATATATATATACTGTACAGGTCGCCGTGGCTGCGTCCTGGAGGGACGCTATGTTTCCCCTCTATTTGGGCTATGGTCCTTTTAAGAGGACAAAAAGGGTTAATGCACCTGTCCAGGAGATGGTTTAAGTGAGGACAGGAAGTTGCAGGTGGGAGTGTGGAAGTGTGTAGCAGAGCCTGTGTATGGCGATGCTAGAGAGGTGAATGCTGCAAAGCTCTGAGAAGCTGGGAAGAACTTTAAAAGGACTTGTGTCCTGCCTGAAAGCCTGCAACTGGGGAACTTTACCTGCAAGGACTGTGAATTGCAATGGCAGTGCTGAGCCCTAAGAGTCGGTGAGACTGATTATTTGTTTTGCTTTTGCTGCTGTGAAGCCGTTTGTGTTCAATAAACCTCAGTTTTGATTTAAAAGCCTGTGTCCTGCGATCAAGCTGATCCCCCAAACGTTACACTGGTGCTCGAATGCGGGCAGGACAGATTAACAGGCATAAGAAGAGACATTTTTTTTTTTTTTTTTCTTTGCATTGGACTGTATATTGAACTGACATTTAAAGAGACAGTGCATTGGATTTATGTCCTGGGTTAAAGCTGCACAAGCATTGAAAGCTGAAGCAATGGAGGAGCTAATTAAACAGCTGACCCTGGCTAACATGCAAGCGCAGACTCGCCATGAGGAAGCTAATCAGCGCTTAGCCACCCAACTGGAGGCACAACACACTTACCACAAAGAGGCGCTGACGCTGCAGCAAGAAAATACCCGCCTGTTGGTGGCCCAGTTGGCAGCCCAGCAAACAACCCAGCAAGAGGTTATGCAGACTCAGGTGACTGCTTTAAAGGAAGCAGTGCAGCAGCTGTCTAAGGTTCAGGGACAAGCGGCTGTTGCCCCTGGCAACCAGGTGACTGTGAGGGCAAGCCATTTTCTGCAGAAATTATCCCCAAACGATGATGTAGAAGCATTTCTTGCTACCTTTGAGAGGACGGCAGAGAGAGAAGGGTGGCTTCAGGACCAGTGGGCCGGCCTCATTGCTCCTTTTCTCACTGGAGATCCTCAAAAAGCCTACTTTGACCTGCCACCGGATGATGCTAAAGACTATCAAAAGCTAAAAGCAGAAATTCTGGCTCGTCTGGGGGTGACTACGGCTGTTCGGGCCCAACGAGTACACCAATGGAAATATCGTCCCGATCGGCCACCCCGGTCTCAAATGCACGACCTGGTGCAACTAGTGAAAAAATGGCTGCAACCTGAGGTGTTGTCTGGCCCCCAAATCGTGGAGCGGGTCGTGCTGGACCGATATCTGAGGTCCCTGCCAGATGACCTTCAACGGTGGGTCAGCCATGGAGATCCCAAAACCGCAAACCTCCTTGTTGAGATGGTGGAACGATTTACAGTGGTGGAGGACCTGCTCGGACCTACCAAGCGCATAGGGCCCAGTTTGCCACGGCCTGTTCGACCAACTGCTGCCCTTCGAAAGGATGTTCCAAGGGGCCTGGGAACCAACACCCCGGAAGGCCAAGAGTCACTCCCGGTACCTCCCCAGCGTTCTGTTCCTGTTCGGAGAGGAGTGGATGTACAATGTTGGCGATGTCATTCCTGGGGTCATACCCGGGCACACTGCCCACTGCAAGAGGAGCCCATGGAATGCGGGGTTCTTCGGAGGGGGTCTTTCTGTGCCCATAAAGTATGCACCACACATCTCGACATGGATGACGATAAGTTTGAGTATGAAGTCCAAGTGAACAACCTCCCTGCCTGGGCTTTGTTGGACTCTGGAAGCATGGTAACCCTTGTTCATCCTAGAATAATTGGGAAGGTCGGTACGGTAAGCAAAACTTTACGGGTGGTGTGCATACACGGGGACACTAGAGAGTACCCCATCATCACGGTGTCTATCTCCTCAGCATGTGGCACCTGTACTCAAGAGGTGGGGGTGGTAAAGAACTTGGTACATGATGTTATAATAGGACGAGACTGTCCATTGTTTACCAAACTGTGGGAACAAGGAGAACAGTTCAGAGACTGGGGAGAAACTAGCCCCCCTGTTCCTGCTGCTGAGAGGAATAACCCTGAACTGCCAAATGTGTTTAATGTGGATCCAGATGAGGTGTTGTCTGGCCCCCAAATCGTGGAGCGGGTCGTGCTGGACCGATATCTGAGGTCCCTGCCAGATGACCTTCAACGGTGGGTCAGCCATGGAGATCCCAAAACCGCAAACCTCCTTGTTGAGATGGTGGAACGATTTACAGTGGTGGAGGACCTGCTCGGACCTACCAAGCGCATAGGGCCCAGTTTGCCACGGCCTGTTCGACCAACTGCTGCCCTTCGAAAGGATGTTCCAAGGGGCCTGGGAACCAACACCCCGGAAGGCCAAGAGTCACTCCCGGTACCTCCCCAGCGTTCTGTTCCTGTTCGGAGAGGAGTGGATGTACAATGTTGGCGATGTCATTCCTGGGGTCATACCCGGGCACACTGCCCACTGCAAGAGGAGCCCATGGAATGCGGGGTTCTTCGGAGGGGGTCTTTCTGTGCCCATAAAGTATGCACCACACATCTCGACATGGATGACGATAAGTTTGAGTATGAAGTCCAAGTGAACAACCTCCCTGCCTGGGCTTTGTTGGACTCTGGAAGCATGGTAACCCTTGTTCATCCTAGAATAATTGGGAAGGTCGGTACGGTAAGCAAAACTTTACGGGTGGTGTGCATACACGGGGACACTAGAGAGTACCCCATCATCACGGTGTCTATCTCCTCAGCATGTGGCACCTGTACTCAAGAGGTGGGGGTGGTAAAGAACTTGGTACATGATGTTATAATAGGACGAGACTGTCCATTGTTTACCAAACTGTGGGAACAAGGAGAACAGTTCAGAGACTGGGGAGAAACTAGCCCCCCTGTTCCTGCTGCTGAGAGGAATAACCCTGAACTGCCAAATGTGTTTAATGTGGATCCAGATGAGGAAAATGCTCATGATGTGGTTAATGGTGATGAAAGTAGCATTGATACTGTTGAGAATGTCAAGACATGTGGTACACAGACCTACCAAAACCCTCAGGGGGAGGAGCCTTCCCCACTTCAGGTAATGCTGGGGGAAGAGGATGAGGAAGTAGCCTCTACTCCTGCCCTGCCGGATTTGGGTGTTCCCCAGGGGGCGTTTGGTACTGCTCAGATGCAGGACCCCACTTTGGCCCGTGCACGGGAACAAGTTGTAGTAGTAAATGGGGTTCCCCAAGAGCCAGGTGCGAATGAAAGGTGGCCACACTTTGCAATATATAATGAATTGCTGTATCGGGTTACCAAAGAGAGAGAAAACGTGGTAGAACAATTGTTGGTACCCCAACAATATAGACGAAAGGTTCTGGAACTGGCCCATGATGATGTGTTAGGGGGGCACCTGGGAGTTGAGAAGACGGAGGCACGGATCACCGACCGGTTTTACTGGCCAGGTCTGAAAGCAGAGGTAAAGAGATACTGTACCTCTTGTCCGACCTGCCAGTTGACCGCTCCGGTGACTCACTTTCGGAGCCCTTTGGTCCCTCTGCCCATAATTGAGGTCCCATTCGAGAGGATAGCCATGGATATAGTGGGTCCCTTGGTAAAGTCAGCTCGAGGTCACTCCTACATTTTGGTGATTCTTGACTATGCCACCCGATATCCTGAGGCGCTACCCCTGCGGAATACCTCCTCAAAGGCCATTGCTCGAGAATTATTCCAATTGTTTACACGGACGGGTTTTCCCAAGGAAATACTCACAGACCAGGGTACCCCGTTTATGTCGAGGGTTATGGCCGATGTGTGTAAGCTGTTCCGCATTAAACAGCTGCGCACCTCGGTCTACCATCCCCAAACGGACGGGTTGGTGGAACGCTTTAATAAAACCCTTAAGTCTATGCTCAAGAAAGTGGTGCAAAGGGATGGGAAAGATTGGGACTGCCTGTTGCCAGCTCTCCTATTTGCCATCCGGGAAGTGCCCCAGGCCTCCACAGGGTTTTCGCCTTTTGAGTTGGTTTATGGGCGGAGACCTCGCGGACTACTTGATTTTATTAAAGAGGAATGGGAAAGTGAACCTGTTCAGCATAAGAGTGTCCTGGAATATGTCTCCCAAATGCAGGAAAGGATCCAAACCGTGATGCCACTAGTCAAAGAACATTTACAAAAGGCCCAGGAGGCTCAACGACGGGTCTATAACAGGGCTGCAAAAATAAGGCACTTCCAAGTGGGAGATCGAGTAGCTGTGCTCATTCCCACTGTGGAAAGTAAATTCTTGGCCAGATGGCAAGGTCCCTTTGAAGTTGTGGAAAAAGTAGGAGAGGTAAATTATAGAGTGCACCAGCCAGGCAAGAGGAAACCGTATCAGATATATCATGTTAACTTGTTAAAACCCTGGACGGATCGGGAAACAGTGACCTCCCTGGCTAGTGCAAGGCTTGAGCCTCAGGTTGGGGTAGAGCGTGTCCAAGTAGCAAATACCCTGTCTAAAATACAAAATCAGCAAGCAAAGGAGTTCTTGCAAAGAAATAAAGAAAAGTTTTCAGACTTGCCAGGGCTTACTAGGGTGATAGAGCATGATATTATCACAGAACCTGGAGTCAAAGTTTTTGTCCGGCCCTACCGCATCCCAGAGGCGCAAAGAAAGGCCGTTTCAGAGGAAGTGAAAAAAATGTTAGACCTGGATATCATCGAGGAATCGCAGAGTGAGTGGTCGAGCCCCATCGTGTTGGTACCAAAGCCCAACGGGACTCTGCGATTCTGCAATGATTTTCGGAAACTTAATGAGGTTTCACGGTTTGATGCCTACCCCATGCCCCGGGTGGATGAACTTATTGAGCGACTAGGTCCAGCCAGGTACATCACAACATTAGACCTTACCAAGGGGTATTGGCAAATCCCGTTGACTAAGGCGGCTAGAGAGAAAACTGCTTTTTCTACTCCAGAGGGGAGTTTTCAGTACAAACGAATGCCTTTTGGACTGCAAACTGCTCCAGCCACATTCCAGCGAGCAATGGATAGGATTTTACGACCTCATCGGGAGTATGCCTCAGTGTACTTGGATGACATAGTCGTTTTTAGCAGAGACTGGGACTCGCACTTGCCCAAAGTCCAGGCAGTACTGGACTCTCTTTGGAAGGAAGGGTTCACAATAAACCCTGAAAAATGTCATTTGGGAATGGAGGAGGTAAAATACCTAGGCTATATCGTGGGTAGAGGGGTGGTGAAACCTCAGGTCAACAAGGTAGAGGCTATAAATAGTTGGCCCCGCCCCCTCACAAAAAAGCAGGTACGTGCATTCCTGGGCATGGTGGGATACTACAGAAGGTTCGTACCCAACTTTGCCACATTAGCGGCTCCACTGACCGATCTGACCAAGGGTCGGAAATCGGTCATGGTCGAGTGGAATGCGGATGCTGAAAAGGCTTTTTTGGAGCTCAAGTCAGCACTGTGCCAACACCCTGTCTTGATAGCGCCCAATTTTTCAAGAGAGTTTGTTGTCCAAACTGACGCTTCCGATGTAGGATTAGGAGCGGTGTTGTCACAGGTTGTTAATGGTGAGGAGCACCCAGTAGTCTTCCTCAGTAGGAAGTTGACACCAGCAGAAAAAAACTACGCTGTTATTGAGAGAGAGTGCCTGGCCATTAAGTGGGCCCTGGAGTCCCTCAGATATTACCTTTTGGGCAGGAAATTTAGGCTAATTTCTGATCATGCCCCTTTAACATGGCTTAGGCAAGGTAAAGGGACTAATGCCAGGATTACCCGGTGGTTCCTGGCGCTCCAAGAATTTAAATTTATAGTGGAGCATAGGCCCGGGAGACTGCATCAAAATGCAGATGCCCTCTCCCGAGTCCATTGTTTGGGCTCCACTGTTGCCCCCACCTCCTCGGCGTTGGGGCACAGGGGGGGGATATGTACAGGTCGCCGTGGCTGCGTCCTGGAGGGACGCTATGTTTCCCCTCTATTTGGGCTATGGTCCTTTTAAGAGGACAAAAAGGGTTAATGCACCTGTCCAGGAGATGGTTTAAGTGAGGACAGGAAGTTGCAGGTGGGAGTGTGGAAGTGTGTAGCAGAGCCTGTGTATGGCGATGCTAGAGAGGTGAATGCTGCAAAGCTCTGAGAAGCTGGGAAGAACTTTAAAAGGACTTGTGTCCTGCCTGAAAGCCTGCAACTGGGGAACTTTACCTGCAAGGACTGTGAATTGCAATGGCAGTGCTGAGCCCTAAGAGTCGGTGAGACTGATTATTTGTTTTGCTTTTGCTGCTGTGAAGCCGTTTGTGTTCAATAAACCTCAGTTTTGATTTAAAAGCCTGTGTCCTGCGATCAAGCTGATCCCCCAAACGTTACAATACACACTAGACTGACTGTATATATATATCAAATACACTGGCACTAACTAAATAACCTACTTGCTTAATCTAACTCACTATATGGACCCCTTATATATAACTCAAACTATCATTCTGTCCACACCAACAACACTACACACACCCACCGTGTAAACAGCCTTATATAGTGTGGGGCGTATACTTAGTCACCCCTGAGCTATTATTGGCCAAATGCACCCTGACCTTATGGCTCTCTCAGCAAAGCGCACTGTCATTGGCATGCAAGTCAGGTGCATATTTTGGCCAATCATCATACAGCAATGCACTGCAAGATCGGGGGCTTTCCGCGATGCTCAAATTTCCTGTGAATGCCCCATAATGTACGCTGTTCTGCGAACTGGCGAAGACCAGATGCTCGAGTCGAACTTATGTTCAACCCGAACATCGAGCTCATCCCTACTTTTACCATATTAAGGATAGACTCCCAGAACCATATGCTGCTATCTCACTCTTCCAAGATTTGTCAGCAGCAATCTCTGAGGCCGCGTACACACGAGGAGATATATCCGATGAAAACGGTCCGACGGACCGTTTTCATCAGACATGTCTCCTGGGAGATTTTGGTCTGATGTGTGTACACACGATCAAACCAAAATCCCCGCGGACAGACAGCGCGGTGACGCGGTGGTGACGTTGACGCCGCCACGTCACCAAACCAGGAAGTAAAATACTTCCACGCATGCGACGCATGCAGAAGATTTCGGTCCGCTAGTTTGGCCTATTGGGTACTATCTTATCAGCTATTTAAGGTTTATACTCCACCCCTTCTGCTAGAATGTGCACTTTGGGAATGTTATCAAACCCCTTTTGGAGTACCAATGGTACCCGGCAGGGCTGTCTTTTCTCCTGCTTTTTTTCCACTAATCATGGAACCTTTGGCAGAAGCTATTAGGTCACATCTGCTTATTTCTGGTCTTACGGTTGGGAACGTTCGGTTGGAAAACAGGCTTTACACAGACAATGTAATATTGGCAATATCTAACCCAATCCAGTCGTTGCCTGCTCTCCAATCTTTATTAGAATGCTTTGGTGGGATTTCCTTATACAAGGTAAATTGCTACGAATCCTCCATGATTGGCAATTGCCTTGCACCAAACGCACAATCTCGGCTCTGTCTCTTTTTCCCATGGGCACCAGCCTCTACGTTAATGTACCTAGGAATACAGGTGGTGACCCCATATTCTACTCTTCTATGACTAAACTTAGATAAACTCATCAAAAAGTACAAGACTGATGCTCCCAACTACACTCAGTAAGGGCTTTCTGGGCGGGCAAAATCACCCTTGCAAAAAAATTTCTTTTGCCGCACATACTCTATACCTTCTGCACAATCCCAGTCATCATACTACCAAACCAATTACATACACTTAAACAGATAATTAACTTGTTTGTAAGGTAAAAAAGTATCCCTGTACGGCAAGCTACCTTGTGCATACCAACCACCCTAGCTGGAATGTAAAAGACTTTATTTTAAGGCAACCATTCCAAATCAAATTTAACAGTGGTGGACCTCTACACTCTCAACATCTCAAACTTCATGGATGCAAATTGAACAGGCAGATCAATAGCGCATCCACTTCAACAATTCCTCAGTGTTATTTGGCTTTGCTTCCAACCCCCACGCCCATTTCTTCTAACAGTCAATGCTATTATAAGAACCTGAAGAACCTGGAGACCTGGAGATCAATCTCCAATCAGGCAAAGAGAATTTCCAAACTGATGTTAAAGGTAATGCTCCTATCCACATTGGAGCCTCTGAGTGAGGATCTGTCACTCTATAACTGGACCTCGGTGGGAAAACAGACTATTCAGACTTTATATGAAGCCTCTTTCCAAACTCTCCACCATGTATTCAAGATCGGACACAACGACGTTTACAAATATTTATGGATTTGTCATATAGCAACTTCACCTGGTCAGAGTCTGCCCTCACACTAGAAACATTATGCTTCATTGAAGCTACTGGACATAAATTGAAAGGCCTCTCCTGCTTCTCTAAACTGGTTACGCGATCTCTGGAAGCACAGAAGCTATCATCAATAGCACACTCTGAGACAATACTTCACATTGCCCCAGATCTCACCCAATGGCAACGTGCTCTTACCAAACTGTTTATCTATTTGAAATGTATCAACCACTGGGAACCTGTACAAAAGATCTCTCACAATTGGTATTATACACCAACTAAGATCAACTCTATATATTGTGAGGGATTAACTCGGTAGCGGGTGTGTGTGACCCCCTCTATGGGTTCACTACACGCTGAACTGTACAAAAAGGCACTTGAGGATGACTGAAAACAAATGATATGGTTTATTTTTCCATCTTGCGGGATACACGTGCAAGCATCAAAACAGTATAAACAAAACACAAAATAAACCCTTGCCACTTGGGGCGTCTACCTTCCCAACACAGGAACCTACCTATTGAGTCTGGCACAGCCTACTGCTGGGCAGACACTGCTGGTCCTACAGCAGAAAACAACAACAAAAGTCTCTTTGATATTTCTCACACAGAAATATCCATCAGCACCTCACCTCTTCAGAAGTGCTTCTGACTGCTCCTTCACTTCACAAAGCCCCAGGATCCAACAATCAGTCGTTATCCTTAGGCTTTATTTATAGGGGCTTTAATTGCTTCATTTTGAACAGCTGAAGGCTTCTAACTCCCCAAACCTCTCTGGCCATTTCTACAGCCGACGCCCAATAGTAATTGGTGTATTGTCTACGCAAGGCAGAACAGTATCTTCCGTCTGGGACAACACACACAGATTTACCTGACTTTCTGTCACAATATCCTGATGCCTCACCTATAGTGACTGCTGGAGACAGTGTGGACTGGGGGGAACCTGGTGTAACGGAATGGCAGTGACAGACTGAGATTCTCCTATGTCTAGGGTCACCTTATGTCCACTAGGGCCATAGGGTGACAAAGAATCATAATTCATATATTACATGAGATGGGACATTAATAATAATTCATATTGCAGGACTGGAATATTACAAAGTGGATGTCTTGAGATATCACAAACTGTTGCCTATTCAATATGGGCACACATGCTTTTGAAAGGTGTTAAGTGCATCAGGGCCTGAAAGACCTTTTGATTGTGTGATTCATTGTGTCTAAAACAATGTGTTAAATTCTCCATTCAGATGCACTGAATTAGCATGTCATTGTCTACAGGAATGTCATGCTCTCTGAGTTAACCCAATTGATGATGCGGTGCCGACAGGTCTACATAATTAGCTTACCTGAATGCCTTTTAGAATGTGATTGAAGCCCCCTGTGACGGTGGTTGAAAATATCCCCGTCAAGCATTCCCTTCTCCTTCCATGAAATAAACCACCCAATATTCCATGGGTAGGAATATCCCTGGCATCACCGAATAATCCACACATGAGCCAAGGCTTAATGCTGGATGTAACAGGACACACTTTAATGGCAAAACTCTGCAGATTTATATACACAGTTTACAAGCTTGTCATCAATCAAAGAACAATGAAATCTCCACCCCCTTTTCCACACACTGGGGGTTTCCATACAGAGGCATTTCGGCACCGCAAAGCTTGACACATCACATTCTTTAATTGAATTCAATTAACCTTTAGAATACACAATCACAGATCTAAAAGACATTTAGTAATTATCTCCCAGAGACAGAAGCCCCCAGGGGCAATTACTACAATGAAGCAATCAGAATAACAATTAACACCTCTACACACTGGACAATACAATGTATCTCACAAGCCCGACTCCGGTATGCCATTGAAGGGTCATTGTCCAATTATCAAGGTCTAGAGGCACACAGACATTAAAATTAGCAGGGAGAGAATTACACTGAAGTATATAGGCAGTTGCATAAAAGTCCTTCACAATGGCCCCCCCTTTTCTCCCTGCTCCGGCAACTCGGTTGGACCTTTCCTGGTCCAGTAGAGTTGACGGGTTCAGAGCTTCTAGTCTGAGGTTAACTCCGTTTGGCGTGACAATCCATCGGCATTCCCGTTTTGCTTGCCTGGGCGGTAATGAATCGTAAAGTCATAGGGCTGTAAGGCCAAGCTCCAGCGTAGCAAACGGCCGTTGTCCCCTGAAACCCGGTTAAGCCACACCAAGGGGTTGTGATCAGTGATGAGATTGAAAGCCCGGCCATAAAGGTAAGGTGTGAGCTTTTTGAGGGCCCATATCAAGGCCAAACACTCTTTTTCAATGGTGGCGTAACTGACCTCCCTTGGCAACAGCTTCCGACTCAGGTATGCCACCGGGTGCTCTCCTCCATCCTCCCCGATCTGGCTTAGTACTGCCCCCAGTCCAAACATTGAAGCGTCTGTGTGAACAATAAATCTTTTGTTAGGATCTGGGGTAATCAACACGGAACATTAACCAGAGCAGTCTTTAGTGCTTGGAAAGCCACCTCGCATTCCGGGGACCACAGGACTTGTCGGGGTAGCTTCTTTTTGGTTAAGTCGGTCAGGGGTTTGGCCAGGGCGCTGTAGTCGGGTACAAAGCGTCTGTAATAGCCGGCTGTGCCCAAGAAAGCCATGACTTGTGTCTTGGTGTGGGGAGTGGGCCAATTGGCAACGGCCTCGATCTTAGCCGGCTCCGGCCGTTGCTTACCACATCCTACTCGGTGGCCCAAATATTGTACCTCCGCCATACCCAAATGACATTTGTCGGGTTTCAGGGTCAGCCCGGCCCCTTTGATCCTATTCAATACTATCCCTACGTGCTCTAGGTGCGCTTTCCATGTATCGCTGTAGATGGCGATGTCATCCAGGTAAGCGCATGCAAAGCTCTGGAGACCCCCAAGTAACTGATCCACCATCCGCTGGAAGGTGGCCGGGGCGTTCTTCATCCCGAACGGCATAACCCGGAATTGGTATAGGCCGAATGGGGTGATGAAGGCTGACTTGGGTCTGTCCTCTTCTGCTAGGGGGATCTGCCAATATCCCTTGCATAGGTCTATTGTGGTCAGATACTTCCCGGCAGAGATACGGTCAAGCAGCTCGTCCATCCGTGGCATCGGATAGGCGTCCGTAACTGTCTTGTCATTGAGGCGCCGGTAATCTACACAGAAGCGGGTTGTCCCATCCTTCTTGGGCACTAAGACTACTGGCGAGGCCCAAGGACTTTCTGAGGGTTCGATTACGCCTAGCCGAAGCATCTCAGCTATTTCCTTCCGCATCCCCTCCCGGACTGCTTCAGGGATACGGTAAGGAGGCTGTCTCAGGGGTGCCTGTCCTGGAGTCTCCACCTTGTGTATGGCTAGGAGTGTGTATCCAGGCTCCTGAGAGAATGTGGCCTGTTTTGTTTCTAGTAAGCGACCAGCTTGAGCCCACTCTTGCGGCTCCAGCTGTTCCCCTAGCTGGACTTTCTCTATCTGGGTCATCCCCTCGCTACTGCCCAATAGGTCGGGAAGGGGTAGGGTCTCTGTGTCTTCTCCTGCTGGTGCACAGATAGCGGCTACCTCCTCCACCCGTTCCTGATAGGCCTTGAGCATGTTGATGTGAAAGGTTCGTTTCACCTCTTCATCCTCGTAACTGGCTATCGTGTAGGTAGTGTCGCATATCTGTCCTATAACTTTATAGGGGCCCTGCCAGGCAGCCTGGAGCTTGTCTGTTCAGACAGGCCTTAATACCATGACCTTTTGGCCTATCTGAAAGCTCCGGTGCCTAGCTCGTCGGTCATACCATATCTTCTGGCGCTGTTGTGCCGCCTGGAGGTTCTCTCGCACTGTCTGGGCTAATTCTTCCATGCGGTCTCTCAGCTCCAGGACATAAGGTACAACCGGGGTCCCCTCAATTTCTGTTTGCCCCTCCCAGTGATCCTTGATGAGATCTAAGGGCCCCCTCACCCGCCTCCCATAGAGAAGTTCAAAGGGTGAGAATCCGGTCGATTCCTGCGGCACCTCTCGGTAGGCAAAGAGAAGGAGCGGCAAGAATCGCTCCCAATCCTTGTAAGCCCCCGTGAATGACTTCAACATTTGCTTTAGCGTTCCGTTGAAGCGCTCGCACAGGCCGTTAGTCTGGGGGTGGTATGGGGAGCTTGTCAGGGATTTAACTCCACAGGTTTTCCATATCTGCTGAGTTACCTCGGCCGTGAATTGTGTACCTTGGTCGGACAGGACCTCCTTGGGAAAGCCTACTCGGGAAAATACTTTAACTAGGGCCTCTGCTACGGTCTCAGCCTGTATGTTAGAGAGAGCTACCGCTTCAGGGTAACGGGTGGCGTAGTCTACCACGGTGAGTATATACCGCTTGCCGGAACGGCTAGGTTGGGCCAGGGGCCCTATAATGTCCACAGCTACCCTTGTGAACGGTTCTTCAATAATGGGCATGGAAACTAGTTTAGCCTTTGGGTGGTCTCCCTTTTTACCTATACGTTGGCATACCTCGCACGTTTGACAATATGCCCTGACGTCGTTGGATACCCCAGGCCAGAAGAAGTTCTGGGTTATCCGATACCCTGTCTTGCGTATTCCCAAATGGCCTGCCAAGGGTACGTCGTGCCCAATCCTCAATAACTCCTGCCGGTACTTCCGGGGAACTACCAGCTGGCGTTTTTGCTTAGGCCCTGGTGCATTACCCTGGGTCTCGGTGAGCCTGTACAAGCGGCCTTTCTCCCAGATAAACTGCTCCTTCTCTAACCCCCCTTGGCCCCCCTTGGCTTTCTCTCGATACTTTCTGAGGGAAGGGTCTCCGGTCACCTCCCGCCCAAAGTCCTCTGGGGTGTCCCAGGGTAGGGGTTCTACAGTCAAGGGTAGGTTGGGTTGGCTTACCTGGGTCTCAGTAGGAAGGGGATGGCTCTCGGCAGCGCGACTTTGCGCTCTGGTGGTTACGGCGTGGGCCTCCTGAGCGGTGGTAGAGGCGAACGCCGAAGTCAGGGGCCCAATGTCGTTGCCCAAGATGACTTCAGAAGGTAAGTCCTTCATGACGCCCACATGAACATTGCCAGCTCCTGCACCCCAGTCCAGGTGTACCTGTGCAGTAGGAATACGGTATACTGCCCCCCCTGCCACTCTCACAGCAATTGATTTCCCTGGTTTCTCTGATGCATTAATTAGGTGTCTTTGTACCAACGTGATGGTCGCCCCACTGTCTCTTAATCCCCGGACGGTTTTTCCGTTAACCATGACCAGCTGACAATGGTGTTTCCTGTTGTCCGTAATACCAGATTGTACCATGTGGACTTCGTAAAGGGTGCCCCATGGTTCTTCCTGACCCAGCTCCTGGGAATCCCAAGCCGAGTCTACACAATGGGCTGCTGCTGGTGGGCGGTACCCAGGTCGAGACCAATTTGACCTGGTGTTGTCATCCATGGGGCAATTCTGCTTGAAGTGACCCAGCTGTTTGCACCGGAAGCAGCATTGTTCATTGTCCTCCTGGCGTGGATAGCGAGGGCTAGATGTCACCAGTCTGTTAGGAGGTTGGTATCTAGCGGCTGGTGGGTGTGAGGGCACCGTTGGTCGTGGAAGTTGTACCCGTGGTGTGACCTGGTTCATCTTGCGAGTATCCGCATATTCATCCGCCAACTTAGCGGCCTCTGGTAGAGTCATGGGCCTGCGATCTCTCACCCAGTCTTTGACATCCGTCTGGATGTGATTGTAAAATTGCTCCAGGAGCATTAGTTGCAAAATGTCCTCTGCGGTGGTGGCCTGGCTGCTGTTAACCCAGTTAGAGGCCGACAGGGATAACTGGCATGCCCATTCCACGTAAGAGTCTTTCGTGGCTTTGCGTGAGTCCCTGAACTTCTGTCGGTAGGACTCTGGGGTTACTGCATAACGAGCTAGGAGCACTTCTTTAACCCTGGCGTAGCTATGGATCTCCTGCTCTGGCACAGTCCGGAAAGCATCAGAAGCTTTGCCTGACAATTTGCCTGACAATATTGAAACCCACTCTCCTCTAGCTATTCGGTATAGGTTACATTGTCTCTCAAAATCTGCCAGGTAGTTATCAATTTCACAGTCTTTTTCATCAAAAGCTTTAAAAGCGCTAAACGGAATCTTCCTCGTGTCTGCTGTGCTGTACTCACTGTTTGGAGAATGTGCGGCTGCTTGTTGGACTGCTGCCAGTTTTAACTGTAGCTCTGCGTCTCTTGTTTGTTTAGCCTCCTCCGCTAACAGGGTCATCACTTTCAGCACCACATCCTCCGTTGGGTTCGGACCGAACCATGCTAATTTCTCTCTTATTAGCTTGTTGGCTGGTGATTCCTCATCCTGAATCACTGGTGTCCCCATCTCTTGTACTGCTGGCGTTGCTGCAACCGAGTTCTCCTGGTCTAGCTCCATTAATTCTGCTATGATGATCCGCTTGGTTTTGTTGCTAGCAATCCTTCCACAAACTTCCAGTAGTTCTTTCAGTGTATTTCTTTTAAGCCGGGTGTAGTAGTCTTCCATTCACTGTTCCCAGTGTCTGCTTGGAATCCTGGTGTAAAGGAAAGTAGAAAGGAAAATCCCGCTGCTGCCAACCAGTGTGACGGTGGTTGAAAATATCCCCGTCAAGCATTCCCTTCTCCTTCCATAAAATAAACCACCCAATATTCCATGGGTAGGAATATCCCTGGCATCACCGAATAATCCACACATGAGCCAAGGCTTAATGCTGGATGTAACAGGACACACTTTAATGGCAAAACTCTGCAGATTTATATACACAGTTTACAAGCTTGTCATCAATCAAAGAACAATGAAATCTCCACCCCCTTTTCCACACACTGGGGGTTTCCATACAGAGGCATTTCGGCACGGCAAAGCTTGACACATCACATTCTTTAATTGAATTCAATTAACCTTTAGAATACACAATCACAGATCTAAAAGACATTTAGTAATTATCTCCCAGAGACAGAAGCCCCCAGGGGTAATTACTACAATGAAGCAATCAGAATAACAATTAACACCTCTACACACTGGACAATAAAATGTATCTCACAAGCCCGACTCCGGTATGCCATTGAAGGGTCATTGTCCAATTATCAAGGTCTAGAGGCACACAGACATTAAAATTAGCAGGGAGAGAATTACACTGAAGTATATAGGCAGTTGCATAAAAGTCCTTCACACCCCCCCATGGTGTGAAGGGGGTGGAGACTGCATTGTCCTGTGATTACTGCCACATGCTTGGAAACTGTATAAGAAGCTGAGAAAATACTATTAAAGTTCATATCTTTGAAACCAGTACCAGAGCAGAGTCTCGGTTATTATGGGAAATGGGATGGATCGTGTATGCAGGATTGTGGAGAGTCGGATAAGCTTGTCGGGGTTGGATGGAAGGTCGTAAGCGGTGGTGACCGTTACATTTGGTTGGCAGCGGTGGGATGATTCCATCTTCAGAAGGACGGCTACAAGGACACATGACAATAGAGACGGTGTATGAACGGATGAAGCTCTCTTCCCTCATGGACTTACTGGAGAGCCGGGGCAGACCGGCCAGCAACCATAAGAAAAGGGACATTATCGCAGAACTAGTCGAAATGGATAGAGCTAAAAGGCCCGCCGTAACGGACAGGACACCCGAGGAAGAAAGTTTTGATCGGGCTGTTAACCTAAGACTGGCACATTATGGTCCTAACCCTCCACCGGAGATCAGGGACTGAGTTATTGCGGCTCTGAATGTCATCTTGCTACAGCGAAGAAGTGCTGCAGCAGCTGAAGTCACAGCAGCACCAACTAAAGAGAGAGGAGAGGTGCAGATACCAGTCTCCATGGAAAAGGAATTCCAAAGGAGGTTACAAGAGATGCGGATACAGCACAGAGGACCTGTATCAGAGGAGGTCCTGCTGGGATGGTCGGATGTGATTCGGTGCCAACTCTGGAAGGAAGCACTAGCTTTGGAGCAGCAACACCAAGGAAAGGTCCTGCCCTCCATCTATGCAAGATACTGGCCGCAGTATGACGTACGAATGCTGTTGTTGGGGGAACAACCGAAGCAGGAGTGGACAGCCGAATTGAGCAGGCTGATTCGGGCAGAGATGCAGCTAGACGAGAGCTACAGAGCCCTCCGGTGGTATGTAGCCCAAGAGTGCCCGTGGTCAGCAGATGACAGCCCCACAGAAGGCTATGACTATGATGGCCTGGGATTATTGTATTGGAGGATGTCCAGTGATCCAGACTTCGGGGATGATCGGGAGTGGCGCTTGGAGGACATAATGGAGCACAGAGAGGAAAGATTGAATATTTCGGGAGGCCACTGGTTACAGGAAGATTTGGAATTTCTGGCCATTCGGGAATGGGAGCTGGAGGTTGCCTACAGACAGCTGCTAGACTCGGCTCAGCAGCAGGGTGGGGCTCCCATTGCCTGGGACTATGAGGAAAGGTCAGATGACAACTGTGAAATCCTGGCTGAAGAATCGGCAGTGGAAAATATGGAGATTTTCTTCCCTAAAGCCGAAGCGGATGGTGTGGAGTTCCAGAGAGCGGGGGCGGTTGGCCCCTCTCTCCAGCAACAAGCTGAGGTGGTAAAGATTTTACCCCCAGCTGAATCACTGGCAACAGAGCAGGGTGCCCCAGGCCTCTGCTCCCAACTAGCAGTAGAGGGGGACCCTGTGGTAGTGGATGGGACTGTGGTCTCCACTCACAGCAACCCAGCGGAAGAGCTGGCAACAGAACAGAGTGTCATAGGCCTCTGCTCCTCACTAACAGAAGAGGGGGGACCCTGTGGTAGTGGATGGGACTGTGGTCTCCACTCACAGCAACCCAGCGGAAGAGCTGGCAACAGAGCAGAGTGTCATAGGCCTCTGCTCCTCACTAACAGAAGAGGGGGACCCTGTGGTAGTGGATGGGACTGTGGTCTCCACTCACAGCAACCCAGCGGAAGAGATGGCAACAGAGCAGAGTGTCATAGGGCTCTGCTCCTCACTAACAGTAGAGGGGGTTCCTGGGGTAGTGGATGGGACTTCAGTCTCCACTGACACAACCCCAGAAAATGGTGCAGCCCTGAAACAGGAGGATGTCGGCTTTGCTTTGCAAGCACCGGGGGGTTTTCACCTGGCACCTGTGGATGGGACTGCAGTCTCCACTGGTATACTCCAGGAAGATGGGGGCAGTTGGCCCAGACCCCCAACAGCATGATGGACTGAGCCCAGCCACCCTGCCTTCTCTCCAGCGGCTGAAAGGACTCCAGGGATTAGGGCCAGTCCAGGCCTCTCCCCAGCGGCAGGCGTGTTCTCTGAGAGAGGCAGAGGTTTGCGGGGTGAGTAATGCCCTGTTTGGAGCCATTTATTTGGGGTACAGTATGGATACCAGCATTGGAGGACTGGAACTACTGACGGACTTCGGAGTCAACCCGTTTGGGGTTCCCACCTGTGTCCGTCTCCCACCGAAAGGGGAGAGATATAACAGAATGGCCCGTGACAGACTTAGATTCTCCTATGTCTAGGGTCACCTTATGTCCACTAGGGCCATAGGGTGACAAATAAGTCATAATTCATATATTACATGAGATGGGACATTAATAATAATTCATATTGCAGGACTGGAATATTACAAAGTGGATGTCTTGAGATATCACAAGCTGTTGCCTATTCAATATGGGCACACATGCTTTTGAAAGGTGTTAAGTGCATCAAGGCCTGAAAGACCTTTTGATTGTGTGATTCATTGTGTCTAAAACAATGTGTTAAATTCTCCATTCAGATGTACTGAATTAGCATGTCATTGTCTACAGGAATGTCATGCTCTCTGAGTTAACCCTATTGATGATGCGGTGCCGACAGGTCTACATAATTAGCTTACCTGAATGCCTTTTAGAATGTGATTGAAGCCCCCCCATGGTGTGAAGGGGGGTGGAGACTGCATTGTCCTGTGATTACTGCCACATGCTTGGAAACTGTATAAGAAGCTGATACAATACCATTAAAGTTCATATCTTTGAAACCAGTACCAGAGCAGAGTCTCGGTTATTATGGGAAATGGAATGGATCGTGTATGCAGGATTGTGGAGTGTCGGATAAGCTTGTTGGGGTTGGATGGAAGGTCGTAAGCGGTGGTGACCGTTACACCTGGCTACACATCTAGTGGCAATGTTCAAAATGAAAGCCCTTCTAGTCAGATGTGAACACATTTATTTTATTTGAACTGGGATACAAGCTATTATTTGACCATCAATGGCCCTTTTGGGACTAGATCTCGACTCTTGGCCCAGGTGGATGCACAACATCCTGACACACTCATTGCAACCTAGCATTGGCATGCAACTTGAAATCTGCCTCTCCTCCCACCATTCCACATCTTTCTCTGTCTAAGGACATACAAGAGATTGGTGCTATTATTGTACACCACCATTCCTGGCTCCAGTTGGCATTGCGTTAACCACCTCTGGGACTGCCCCTGCAGAGCGAAAAGCATCTTTGCTCCATGGGGCTCCTTCCCCCTACACAGACCAGCTGAAGCCGTGCATGGAACCTTTTAGCCTGACTCATTGAATAGCTCTTTGAACACTATTGCATATGAGTGCCTTGATGAGGTAGGGCACATTCATCATGCACTGCATGCGAGTGTCTTGGTGAGGGAGACATGGTCACTGCCCATGCCGGAATGCTAGTGTTGAGCACCTGGATAATAGTACCTCCTCCCACCCATGACAACAACATTCATACATGCATGTCACCAGGGCACTCACTGATCATAGTGGAAATCCCCTAAATTACACCTCACCCAATAGGTGTTCGGGATATACTTTGGTATACTAGCACAAGGGAATATCCCTGCATGCTGACACTGTGCAGCCACTGGACCATTGATGCCAACACCAGAGGCAGTGTTTTTATACTTGGCCCACCAGTGACAATTTCAATATTGCAAATCCCCCACATAATTGGAGAAGTCCCCATGTAGGATAACTGTATTCCCTTTTCAACAGACCATTTTAGATGATAGGTCTTGCAGGGCACCCAGCAGCATAGCATTCACATGCTCCCCAAACCACCATTTTTACCTGAGAAGGTACCTACAGATGTGATTCTCCAGACTGTTAAGGAACAGCTCATGCAAAAAAAGAGCACTAGGCATCTTACCTGACACTTATGGCCGGCTGCAAAGATTTGCAGATCTCTCACTACATACCCTGAGCTGACGTAGACAACTCAATACAATTATCAAAGCACTGCATAACCACCATATCTAATACCAATGGATTCCCCCAGCAAAAATGTTAATTAGCCACACCGGCTCCAAACACGCAGTGGCTTCACTTCTAAGAAAAATTACATCTCCTGCAAAGCTGGAATATAATTGTAACAGCACTGGTGAACCGAGTGAACCACAACTGCTGTAAGCAAGGACTTCAATACCATTCTCTATGCGACAACTCAGTATTAGGCCCCAGGCATCACTCCTCGCAACAGTAGTTTGCGTCATCTCTGTGTCACATAAAAAAAGACGTTGAGCTACTAAGCTTGGAAGCATTACAACATGTGACCAAAGTTTAGCGTTTAAAATTATAGTATAAGGTCAATATCCCAATACATGCAGGTGATTATCAGTAAGGGACCCCAGGCGTCTCTCCTCGTAACAGGAGTTTGGGGGTTCTCTACATCATATCACCTTGGCATGTAGAGATGTATTAAGGCCACTAGGTGAGATACTATGGGATAGCATCAACCCCCAGCATAGAAAAGTTAGAGCGAACATGTTCAAACAATTTGGACAAGGCCTATGAGGATTTGTACTTATGTCAGGCTCGTAGTAATTAGAAGTTGTAGTGACAACTGTTGCTTGCATATAATAGGTACTTCACTTGAGTAGTAGTACTTGCGTATGAGAGGCAATATAACTCATGTAATTATAGTAACATACTTGAGGTAAATTTGTAGGTATAATACTATTGCTTATGAGAGGCAGTATAGCTCAGGTAATTATAGTTGCAGACATGAGCTGTTATTATAGATGTAGCAATGGTTACAAGTGAGAGGCAATATAGCTCAGGTAATTATCCACTTAAGGACCCCCGCACGCACATATACGGCCACAGAATGGCACGTACAGGCACAAGGGCGTAAATTTACGTCCCCGCCTGAGTGCGGTTCGGGGGTCCCATCGGGACCCCCTCCGCGGCGTGCGGGGGTCCCCCTACCTCTGGGAGCGATCCGGGATCTGCGGGCGGATGTCCGTGATATCCGCCCCCCCCGCGATCGCTCCCAGCCAATGGGAGCGCGCTCCCAGCCTGTCACTTCCTCCTCCTGTGTTTACACAGGAAGGAGGAAATGATCATTTCTCTCATCGCAGCGCTGTTTCCCAGCGCTGCTGATGAGAGAAGACATCACAAGTAAGTGTGCACCAACACAACACTGACACACACTCACATAGGCATATTAACCCCTTGTGATCGCCCCCCCCACCCCCCTGTCACAGTGTCACTGAATGCAGTGATTTAATCACTGCATTTAGTGTCAGTGTGACAGGCAGTGTAAAAAACAGTTAGTGTTAGGTTCAGGATAGCCCCCCCACCCCCCCTAATAAAGTTTTAACCCCCTGATCTCCGCCCTAGTTAACCCTTTCACTCCCTATTGCCAGCGTCACTAAGCGATCATTTTTCTGATCGCTGTATTAGTGCCGCTGTTCCCGCTAGGTAGCTATTTTTTTTTATTGCGATTTTTTTTTTTACTAAAGACATGTGGCTAAATAAATTTTGGCCTAAATGTTTGACTAAAATTTAGTTTATTTGATTTTTTTTTTAACAAAAAGTAAAAAAATAGTGTTTTTTTTTCAAAAATGTCGCTCTATTTTTGTATATAGCGCAAAAAATAAAAATCGCAGAGGTGATCAAATACCACCAAAAGAAAGCTCTATTTGTGGGAAGAAAAGGACGCAAATTTTGTTTGGGAGCCACGTCGCACGACCGCGCAATTGTCTGTTAAAGCGACGCAGTGCCGAATCGCAAAAACACCTTGGGTCATTTACCAGCGTATTGGTCCGGGTCTTAAGTGGTTATATAGTAACATACGTGAACTAAATATTGCTGTAGTAATTTAGAGGTAGCTGTCCCTTTAATGAACTCCTTTGCATCAAACTTTAGCACAATAGTATCTCCCAGAGATATAGTAATATCCACACTGTATTTGTAATACTGCAATTGTAATAGATGAAACATTAGCATTAGCTCTACCTATAGAACTACAAGTGAAGGAATGACTACTTATCCGTTTGTAGATATCTTCAAGCAGGAGATGGAATGCTCATGGTACAAGATGTTCAAGGCATGAAGGTAGTTCCCAGCATTGCAGTTGTTGTAGGAAGTCTTAGCAGCAAAGTTGTAGTTGTTTCCTGGAGCGGTGTTCTGGCAAAGGGAGCTAAGGCAGCTACATGTGTTATGTATGTATGTAGCTGACGTCATCGTGCGAGCACCGTATGCGTTCCAGCATGGAACGCATTACGGCACTGAAAGGGCCAGTCTATAGTAGGGAAACAGGTGCGTGGAGCGCCTGTTACAATCATACTGAATTCATTTGCCACCTCGCCTATGAACCAAAGCTCACCAGAGGATCAAACAGCTCAACCACTGCCTCAGCAATCTAACAGACATCGCTCTAGCTAACCAACCATTCTTAACAAGATATCCCCTTATGATGAAGACCCCACTCGGTCCTTAGAACTTTTTTCCTCTGACTTGCCTTCCTAGACACTCCTCCTTGTAATAACAAAGACTATACTAGCATCTACACTGCCAACACCCTGCTCAAGAAGAAAGGCATACTGGTCGCCATCAAAAATTCTCTCTGCTTCTAAATTCATAGCTGCACCACAGATCCTGACGGGTACTATATCATCTTGGTAATCAGCTCTGTAATTTGGTGTGGAAACTTCAACATCACACCTGACCCCCACATTGATGCTGCATCCCTGTCTAAAAGAGGTAAACCTGCTTTGAGTTCACTGCTATTCTTCTTCTAAATCAATGATGTATGGAGATGCCAGCTTGTGGAAAAGCGTGACTTTACATTTTTTTCCTTTTCCCACAACTCTTACCTATTCTTACTAGACCAATGGACCGTGCAAAAAGTTTTGTTATTTTTCCATACTCACAGCCACCTGGAAGGACCATGCTCCAATTTGCATCACCATTGAGGACAGCCCTAAGCACTCTCCTGCCTCCTCATGGAGAATGAACACCCGGATCCTTCAGTCTGACCCCTACACAAATTCCTTACGCAAGCACCTAGAGGAATTCTTCAGACATAACAAGTACTTCATATTTAACCCTCACTTTGCCACACATTGGGTGTGGTGATGGGGGCAAAATTTGCCCCCAGTCTTGCCAACCTCTTTATGGACAAGTGGGAGAAGGATGTTGTCTATGCCCAAGATAGACCACAGCTTGTGTTGTGGGCCAGGTATATTGATGACATTCTCCTCCTATGGGATGGGACCCCTGAATCATTGGCTTAATTCTTCTCCTCAATGCTTATGACAGAGGAATTGTTCTGTCTTATGAATTTAGTCATCACAAGATTCACTTCCTGGACTTAGAAATAGAACTCTGTGAATGCCAGTTCTAGTTTAGTACATATTTTATTCCGACAGATCTTAATGGTTTTATTCCAACTCACAGTTGTCATTACAAATCATGGTTACGCTCAGTTTCCAGAAGTAAATTTCTGTGTTTATGCAGGAATTGTACTGATATAGACACATTTAAAGTTCAAGCCGCGGTCTTAAGACAGAGATCCTTCAATAAAGGTTATTCCCAAAGGGAAGTTGATTTAGATCTCCATAATACTACAAGTCTATAAAAGAAAAAGAACAAGGTGGATAGCAATGTTTCCCCAATCGATTGACCAAAACTCACAATCCCGTTGATAGTATAAAAGAAAATAGCAAAGAACATATAAGGTTGAGGAAAATCCTCTTCCAAATATAGGGATTTTTACGTGAGATGTCAATCGTTGTATTAAGGTAAGCACACCAAAGACAAGAATTGTAAATATATCAAAAAAGGTTTAATTTACATATAAAAAAGTTACACATATAAAATAATTTCATTAAAGGTTGACCACAATAGTTACAGAGAACAAGGAAAAAGTAAGTTATGCAGGTTGCCGACTAGTTTCACATTCTTATGTTTCATCAGGGCTTTGCAACTTTAGTCTTTCTGAGTTTTAGTGGTCTGTGTGTGACATAAAAATGCCATTAGTACAACATAAAATAGTACAACATAATCCATTATTAATTTTCTACATTAAAGATAAAACAAAATAAAGCAAAATATCTGTGTGCTTACCAATCCCATCAGCCACTGTGACAGGACAAAATATCAAGACGCCTTTCAGAGAAACCCGGTAGCGCAAATGGCAATGAGGATGGACACAGGCCGGTGGAGGTCAGATCCAACCAACTGTTTGATGTGCGGATATTAAGGTGATGAGATATCCAACCCACAATAAAGTTGATTCTGCAAATTATTTAAAGTACAAACAAAAGATAGTATATAGGGCTACTCAAGAAATGGCTTTCAGCAGGTCAAATGTGGGAGGTATCAAAGGACGAACCATCCCACATTTTACTAGTCAATAGGTCCCATAGCAGTCCCCGTAGCGAATAAGTCAGGGGATATTATGGTAATGAAGTTGTACTTAAAGAGGTTCTATGTATAGCTATAATTAGAAATTGTTCAAAACAAGCAGAGTGGGGTAGAGTGTAAGGGTAGAGTGTAAGGGGAATGTTATATAATAAAGAAGGTAAATAGCAAATAGATTCAAAGGACAAAGACCATATTACCTAGTTAGTTATATGTATTATATAGCTATTACCTGTAGATAGAGCACGGTACACGACCGTAGTCTATAAAGGCAGATAGATAGTCCTCACATACGTCCAATACCACTCCGCTGCTGGTTGTGTAGTCTCCTCATACCCGGGACGGCGTCTGACATATGATCCGTCAGCGCCGTCTTAAGTATTCACCTTCACCGGAAGTGAATGGCCATAAATGACCCCTGACTTCACTTCCGGTCCGTGTGTCCCAACTTATGCGCGCGCACATACCGCGTCCAATGCGTGCCTCCACTGGCGTGGAACGCACGTGAGGCGCAACGCGCCCCACCTCTCAATAGGCATTGGTTGGCTCAATGAGCCAAACAATTCGCCGAATGCAGCGCGCGCATTCTGCCATATGAATATGACGGAAGTGTTGAGGTGTTCCGTGTAGGTTCACCTCCATTGTGGGACTCACAAATATCCTCACAATTCAATGTCCAATCTCAAAATGCCACCTCGCCAGCGGGAAAGACTACAGAAAGGCGCCTTACACAGGGACCATAATGGAATAGGAAATTGCATTTTTTACTTTGATACATTGTTATAAATCTATATCATAGAATAGTACACATATACTTATATCCAACAAATCAGAATGTATGCCAAAATATTAGCATTTACATTAAATGGGCTCAAAAGAGAATCAAAATAATTTGTATATCTATCAATAGAACAACAGATAAGGCATTTATCATCAAGGGGAAAGGAGGGAGGGGAGGACAAAAGAGAGGGGTTTTTTTTGGGACATACCACATAACAAACCATATATACACCACAACAACAGCAATGAATCGAAATGTAATAATATTGATTATAACAGGAGACTGTGTGTGAACCCTTAGAGGCCATATTGTTAATAGAGGATTTTTGTGAGTTGACAAGACAGGAGGCAGTGCTGGTGCCCAGACTCATTCACTGCATTTCATATATACACTCCAAAATGTTTATGTATTGATACTTAATTTAAAGAAATGGTCTGAAAGACAGTGAGGTATTTAAACCTGGGGGATAGGTGGCCCTTTGATCAAAAATCCAGCGTGCCTCACGCTGTAATATTTTCTTATCGAAGTCACCCCCTCTTTCTGGGAGGGGGATGACTTCTAGGGCAAAAAATGATATGTATGATGGATCATAACTGTGATTAAGGCCCACATGCTTACAAATTGGCGTATATAGGAGGCCGGCATTCAAATAGTATAGATGATCCTGGATCCTCTTGGCAAATGGTCGTTTAGTTTTGCCGATGTAGAACGCTCCACATCGGCATTTGGCTAGATAGACAATGCCGATAGTGGTACAATTGGCAAATGTTTTAGATTTTAGAAAGCCTCGTCTTGGTAGTGAGCAGCCATCACCCTCCTGTATCCAGGGGCATTGGTCACATTTCCCACATTTATACGTTCCACATCCCCCTGATGCTTCTATAGCTACCGTATCGGGAGTAAAATGGCTGTGTATTAGACCATCTTTTATAGATTTTGATTTTCTATAAACAATTTGCGGTCTATCTGATACGTATTTGGAAATTATGGGGTCCTCTGAAAGAAAGTGCCAGTTGTTATTAATTAATTGACGAAATACATCTTGATGGGTGCTAAAAGTTGTGATAAATTTGGTAGTTGGCTTAGTTTCTGTTTTTTTGTTCTTAAATAATAACATCTCTCGTGTGCTTATTTTACTTCTGGCATATGCCTTCTTTAAGATTTTTTTGCTATAACCTCTTTTAAGCAGGCGTAGGTATAAGGCATGTGCCTCCTGTTCAAAGTCCTCTTCTCTTGAACAATTACGACGTAATCTAAGGTACTGGCTGTATGGAATGCTTTGTACTAGAGGTCGTGGATGTGAGCTTGAATAATGTAAGATGGTGTTGCCTGCTGTCTCTTTTCTATATAGGTTACTATATAGTGTTCCATCCTCATTTAGAAATAATCTTATATCCAGGAAGGGAATACTTTTGGTATCTGACTGAATAGTGAATTTTAAATTGAATTCATTAACGAATAAGTACTGCATGAATTCAGATAGTAGTCCTGTAGATCCTGTCCAGATGACCAGCACATCATCGATATACCTCCGCCACAAGAGAATGTGGCGGACGTATATCATGGCGGCGTCATCCAAAAACACGGCCCTTTCCCACCCCCCCAGGTACAGGTTGGCAATTATTACAGAAGCACAACAACGTAACCTTGTAGATAAGGATTTACGGGAATACCTTGAAATAAAATGGCCCATTATCCCAACTTTCTACGCATTGCCAAAAGTGCATAAAAACATGAAGGATCCACCTGGCAGTCCAATTATATCCGGAATAGGGAGTCATACCGAGACAGCAAGCAAATACATAGATACCCAGTTAAGACCCCATGTAATGGGCCTACCCTCCTACCTTGGGGACACTCTTGAGCTGCTGAGAGTCGTTGAAAGTATGGTAGTACCACCAGGTGCCATTATGGCAGCAATAGACATCGAAGCACTGTATTCGAGTATCCCCCATGAAAAAGGCATTGAAGTAGTATCCCGTTTCCTCCGTGAACAGAATCACAATAACTGGAAATTATGCAGCTTTGTTACCACACTGCTGGAACACATTTTGACGAACAACATGTTTGTATTTAATGGCTCCACTTACCTCCAGGTACAGGGGGTTGCGATGGGGACTTCTTGCGCCCCATCGTATGCCAACCTGTACCTGGGGGGGTGGGAAAGGGCCGTGTTTTCGGATGACGCCGCCATGATATACGTCCGCCACATTCTCTTGTGGCGGAGGTATATCGATGATGTGCTGGTCATCTGGACAGGATCTACAGGACTACTATCTGAATTCATGCAGTACTTATCCGTTAATGAATTCAATTTAAAATTCACTATTCAGTCAGATACCAAAAGTATTCCCTTCCTGGATATAAGATTATTTCTAAATGAGGATGGAACACTATATAGTAACCTATATAGAAAAGAGACAGCAGGCAACACCATCTTACATTATTCAAGCTCACATCCACGACCTCTAGTACAAAGCATTCCATACAGCCAGTACCTTAGATTACGTCGTAATTGTTCAAGAGAAGAGGACTTTGAACAGGAGGCACATGCCTTATACCTACGCCTGCTTAAAAGAGGTTATAGCAAAAAAATCTTGAAGAAGGCATATGCCAGAAGTAAAATAAGCACACGAGAGATGTTATTATTTAAGAACAAAAAAACAGAAACTAAGCCAACTACCAAATTTATCACAACTTTTAGCACCCATCAAGATGTATTTAGTCAATTAATTAATAACAACTGGCACTTTCTTTCAGAGGACCCCATAATTTCCAAATACGTATCAGATAGACCGCAAATTGTTTATAGAAAATCAAAATCTATAAAAGATGGTCTAATACACAGCCATTTTACTCCCGATACGGTAGCTATAGAAGCATCAGGGGGATGTGGAACGTATAAATGTGGGAAATGTGACCAATGCCCCTGGATACAGGAGGGTGATGGCTGCTCACTACCAAGAGGAGGCTTTCTAAAATCTAAAACATTTGCCGATTGTACCACTATCGGCATTGTCTATCTAGCCAAATGCCGATGTGGAGCGTTCTACATCGGCAAAACTAAACGACCATTTGCCAAGAGGATCCAGGATCATCTATACTATTTCGATGCCGGCCTCCTATATACGCCAATTTGTAAGCATGTGGGCCTCAATCACAGTTATGATCCATCATACATATCATTTTTTGCCCTAGAAGTCACCCCCCTCCCAGAAAGAGGGGGTGACTTCGATAAGAAAATATTACAGCGTGAGGCACGCTGGATTTTTGATCAAAGGGCCACCTATCCCCCAGGTTTAAATACCTCACTGTCTTTCAGACCATTTCTTTAAATTAAGTATCAATACATAAACATTTTGGAGTGTATATATGAAATGCAGTGAATGAGTCTGGGCACCAGCACTGCCTCCTGTCTTGTCAACTCACAAAAATCCTCTATTAACAATATGGCCTCTAAGGGTTCACACACAGTCTCCTGTTATAATCAATATTATTACATTTCGATTCATTGCTGTTGTTGTGGTGTATATATGGTTTGTTATGTGGTATGTCCCAAAAAAAACCCCTCTCTTTTGTCCTCCCCTCCCCTCCCTCCTTTCCCCTTGATGATAAATGCCTTATCTGTTGTTCTATTGATAGATATACAAATTATTTTGATTCTCTTTTGAGCCCATTTAATGTAAATGCTAATATTTTGGTATGCATTCTGATTTGTTGGATATAAGTATATGTGTACTATTCTATGATATAGATTTATAACAATGTATCAAAGTAAAAAATGCAATTTCCTATTCCATTATGGTCCCTGTGTAAGGCGCCTTTCTGTAGTCTTTCCCGCTGGCGAGGTGGCATTTTGAGATTGGACATTGAATTGTGAGGATATTTGTGAGTCCCACAATGGAGGTGAACCTACACGGAACACCTCAACACTTCCGTCATATTCATATGGCGGAATGCGCGCGCTGCATTCGGCGAATTGTTTGGCTCATTGAGCCAACCAATGCCTATTGAGAGGTGGGGCGCGTTGCGCCTCACGTGCGTTCCACGCCAGTGGAGGCACGCATTGGACGCGGTATGTGCGCGCGCATAAGTTGGGACACACGGACCGGAAGTGAAGTCAGGGGTCATTTATGGCCATTCACTTCCGGTGAAGGTGAATACTTAAGACGGCGCTGACGGATCATATGTCAGACGCCGTCCCGGGTATGAGGAGACTACACAACCAGCAGCGGAGTGGTATTGGACGTATGTGAGGACTATCTATCTGCCTTTATAGACTACGGTCGTGTACCGTGCTCTATCTACAGGTAATAGCTATATAATACATATAACTAACTAGGTAATATGGTCTTTGGCCTTTGAATCTATTTGCTATTTACCTTCTTTATTATATAACATTCCCCTTACACTCTACCCTTACACTCTACCCCACTCTGCTTGTTTTGAACAATTTCTAATTATAGCTATACATAGAACCTCTTTAAGTACAACTTCATTACCATAATATCCCCTGACTTATTCGCTACGGGGACTGCTATGGGACCTATTGACTAGTAAAATGTGGGATGGTTCGTCCTTTGATACCTCCCACATTTGACCTGCTGAAAGCCATTTCTTGAGTAGCCCTATATACTATCTTTTGTTTGTACTTTAAATAATTTGCAGAATCAACTTTATTGTGGGTTGGATATCTCATCACCTTAATATCCGCACATCAAACAGTTGGTTGGATCTGACCTCCACCGGCCTGTGTCCATCCTTATTGCCATTTGCGCTACCGGGTTTCTCTGAAAGGCGTCTTGATATTTTGTCCTGTCACAGTGGCTGATAGGATTGGTAAGCACACAGATATTTTGCTTTATTTTGTTTTATCTTTAATGTAGAAAATTAATAATGGATTATGTTGTACTATTTTATGTTGTACTAATGGCATTTTTATGTCACACACAGACCACTAAAACTCAGAAAGACTAAAGTTGCAAAGCCCTGATGAAACATAAGAATGTGAAACTAGTCGGCAACCTGCATAACTTACTTTTTCCTTGTTCTCTGTAACTATTGTGGTCAACCTTTAATGAAATTATTTTATATGTGTAACTTTTTTATATGTAAATTAAACCTTTTTTGATATATTTACAATTCTTGTCTTTGGTGTGCTTACCTTAATACAACGATTGACATCTCACGTAAAAATCCCTATATTTGGAAGAGGATTTTCCTCAACCTTATATGTTCTTTGCTCTTTTCTTTAATACTACAAGTCTATCGAGCATCTTTGCTGACTGACAAATCTCCAAAAAATCCTGATGAAACCTTTAAATGGTTTTTGTTAACATCTTTCTGTGTCCAACATAAGCATATTAAATCTATTTTTGAATCACATTGGCATGTGTTAAAATTTTTTAGGATCCTTGGTACTATTACCAGAACGGGCAAAAGTAATCTATAGGGGAGCTCCCTCCTTTAGGAGAAAAATCCCTCCTAATGTCATCAATCCTCCTGTACGAGCATCTTTTTGTCACAATTTGATAGTCTACTATCCATATAAGAAGTGAACAGTTTGCCACTTTAATACCCGTGGTAGATGTACAACTAAAGAATTTACATCTACTATCACTAAACGTACATATCTGATTAAACAATTCTGCACTTGTGCCACTACCAATGTGGTTTATCTGCTAACTTTCTCTTGTGCCAAACAGTACGTTGGTCATACTATACGTTTGTTTGCTACTAGGGTTACAGAGGGTTAATGAGCTCCCCAACCTAGAGACATTCGAATCAGCAGCATCTGACATTACAGGTTGGTTTCTCCGCACAGCGTGGGTGCGTGATTAACGCTATCGCTCGTGCGCATTCCACACAAGCCAAGAGGAGGGGAGCCTGGCTCGGAGAAAGCAAGGAGGGGATAATCCAATTTGGGTCACCCCTACCAGGGGAAACACAAGTCCGCCGCTGTGTGGGTAGCAAAAAGCCAGGCGGCCCGGGGTCGCATCAGACTGCCAGGGGTCGCTATATACAAAATATAATGCAGTAAGAAAAAAAGGAGAAATTACATTAAAATGTAATGTATAAACAATGGCAAAAAATTTGCGGAAATGTAAATCCCACAAAAGCGATTACTTCAAGGTTGTTAAACCATACAGGAAATTGTCACAAAAGGGCTAGTAGACTAGGAAAACTATCATTATCGAGTAGGGCCTATGTAATAGGGCAGGTCATTGGTCGGAACAGTTGCAAAATACATAAGAAGTTGGATAGTATGTCCCACTGATTAGGTAGTGTAATTGGGGACAGGGTGATAGACAAAAAATATATATATTGATGCGTGTGGCACCAGATTCACACTATTTGAGTGCTAATAAAGTGATTGTGGATATGCTCAAGATGGGTATAGAAAAAGTGCTTGTGATAACTACATACTTAATTTATTGAGTACACTAAAAACTAACCTAAAGTGAAAAGTGAAACAATAGAAAGAAGGGGAGGGTGATGAAAAGGTGGAAGGTGTAGGACATTAAAAGGTCTAGGATTGTGTCCAAGTTACCCCATGTGTAAGATATGTACAATTGGGAACAATGCATCGCGGTGGCAAACTCACTAATAGGACGGCAGTGTCCGTTTGGGTTGTGTTAACTTAATTACAGGTATGGAGAGAGGTGTATATCCCTATGATAGCAAGGTTAGGGATAAAGGGGAGATCAAACTGCTAAAATTAGAGCGATGTGGTAATATGTCTAAGGGGGGTAAAAATCAGCTTAAGGTTCCAATGTGGGTAACATATGGAAATCCTATTGGGTCGGAATATTATCCAGTCCATTAAGCACATAGTCTTGGTTAAAGACTAGTGAATATTGCTGAATTGATCCTACTTGGTAGACATAATCACTACATTAGTAATTGTAGCCAATATTATCCAAACCCCTGATACAATTGAATGACACAATAGCACTTGCTGAATAGTATAGTAATCATGATGGAACCTGTCATATGTGGCTGTTTGGACATGATGAGGGTGATTATGTGGAAATTTACATTTTTTCTGCCCTTAATACATATTTTTATATTTTTATCAGTTACAGATTCCATTATTGGATTTGTTATTTTAAAGTTCATGACCAGTTTTTTATGGATAGTTTCTATCACCCAGTTGTTATTACCGGTAATTATTATTTATGGTGTCAATGTTTAATGAAGATTATATGTATACAGTTAGTTCTATGTGGCTCCAATTATGATTACTGTTCCAACTTTAGGCATTCTATATTTGATCTGAATGCTTATTGATTAGCTTATTTTTTTTTAGCCGTGGCTCATTGTTAGCTTGACTTCCATTTTTCCGTGTTGTCGCTGACATGTTGCTGTGCTGTTGGTAGGTGCTGATTATATGACCTATGCTCGGTGTTTCGGACTACATGCTTATGCTTAAACGAGGCCTGATACGCGCTTGCTTCCGGGTGAGGATGTATTGACGTTAGACATTTGATGTGACGTCTGACGGCACCCGTAATCCAGAGTAAGGCTTGATTTCCCTGTTATCTGATGGTGTAAATGCCAGTGGTGGACATCTTATATTTTCCGCCACCCGCAACTCATAGCAAGGCTTGGTTTTCCCTGCTCCTCACACTGGATATGACGTATGGTTATCTGATGGCGTAAATGCCGGTGTATGACGAGATCTATTTGTATTGCCATTTATTTAACATACGATTTTCACTTTGGCTGTTATTAGCAGCAATTTCTAGTTCAATATATGCTTAATTTGCTAACCCCAATCGAGGCAATTGCCATTACTCTATAGATCGTAAGTGATACAATTCCAAAATGGGAACTTCCGGTATTACATAATTCAATTTGGGGCACGGTTAGTTCAAATATTTTTTATTACTTTTTTTATTTTATTTATTTGTAGCTTGTCATTTACTTTTTTTTATTTTTGTATAATTTTTTATATTATTTTTCTTATTCTTTACTTTTTAATTACTTTTTTATTTTATTAATTTAATTATTATTTCTTATCATTTTTTTCACTTAACTTTATTGCTATCACACGGGAGAAAACAATCCCCTGTGTGATAGCAATTGGAGGTGACAGGTTCTCTTTATTGACCCTGTCATCTCCAAAACAGGAGTCCTAGCACTGTGCTAGAACTCCTGTCACAGCTGAAATGGGAACAGCACAGCTCTCACCCCTCTCACTGTGTACATCAACGGCAGGGACAGGAGACAGACTCAGAGGCCGGGGGGGTGGAGTCCCAAAGACAGAGTCAGCAGAGAGAGTTATGTGGGGGGAGGACAGACGGAAGCACACATTTTACTAGTGATTTTGGCGACATCTGCACAATTACTTGTTAACGAGCGAGCGGATTCCCCCACACTACATTTAGTCCTGCTAGAAAGCAACTTACCGCTCTTAACTATTCCGAGCATCTGGGGACTCCGTGCCGCGTTCGCCCCTTGGCACCCTGCCGCCCCAAGGCCTGGCCTTGGTGGCCTTATATCCCGGTGGACAGCTGTCATTTTGATCCTTGGTTGATCAATATACCCAAGGGACAAATGATGAGGCTCCGGAGAAATTGCACAGACCCCCAGGTATTCTTAGAACAAACAAATGTGATTGGCACCAAATTTGTAAATAAGGGATATAATTAAGTATTTATACAAGCTCAAATCTGGAAAGTTCATGAAATCCCAAGGGATACCCTTATACAAGATAAAGAGAAGAAGAGCAGATGGGAAAAAGAACTCCCTATCATCCTGAACTATAGTGTTTAGCATAGACAAATAGAGTCCATATTTAGAAAACACTGGCCTATCCTGAAGGCAGACAGGCAGTTACAAAGTATACTGCCTAGTCTTCCAAAGGGTAATTTACAGGAGAGCCCCTACTTTGAGGGATTTGGTGGCAGACAATGTACCAGATCCCCCAAGTAGAACCAGTACACTTACTTGTTATCAGGGAAAAGGCTTTTTTCCCTGTAAGCGGTGTTACGCTTGCAAAAAAAAAACAATTTCAATGGACAAAAATGTTCTATTCATATGCAATGTCACCCAAAAAAATTATGAAATAAAAGATCTCATAACATGTAGGACAGAGGGTGTGGTATATGTCCTGCAGTGCTCCTGTTAATTGCAATACATAGGACGTACACAAAGACCCCTATGGAAACGTATAAGGGAACATGTGCAAAACATAGAAAAAGGTTTCCCGAAGCATAATGTCTTGCGTCATTTTGCACTTTGTCACCAAAAAATTCTGAAAGAAATTAAGTTTTGGGGTATAGACAAGTATACACCCCATTGGAGGGGAAGTCATAAAGTCTGAGAATTAAGTAAGAGTAAATCCAGATGGATACAGGAAATGGGGTCATTAGCGCCCAATGGCCTGAATATAGAATTCAACTTAAATTGCTTCATTTCGGATTATTAATCATGGGTTGCATATACAAATAAATATTTATTTTTTCAATATCTTATATTTTTACTTTATCAAAAAAGAAAAATTTACAAAATAAAATACATATTCCATAAAGTTCAACATCCAAATGTTACAGATATACAGCTATGACACATCCATACCTATTCTTTCTTATTCTATCCATCTATACAACATAATCGGACACTTAATCTATACTTTATATATCCCTCTCTCCTTTATTCTTTTACCTCTTTCCCCTAAAAAACAAAAAAAACAACACATACCCCCCCCAGAAAAAATAACAACAAAAAAAAATAGATAAATAAAACTACCCCTTAAGATGTAAGGCTCATGATCCTATATAGTCCCTTTGTACACATATACAGATATCCAATTTCAAAAGAGTTTACATTTTTTTCCCCTCTTATCTCTCTTCCAACATTCTCTTCCCTTCCTCTGAATTAATAAATGCTTTCCATCCTGTCCAAGTTTCATTATATTGTTTCCTCCTGTCCCGAGAGTACTAAGTCCTCGATTGAGTCCTGAGTCCTGAGTCCTATTAAGCCATCCTGATATGGAGGGAGGCCTAGAATCCCTCCATCTTTGGGTGACTGGAATCTGTGAACAATGAAGCAAGAAAAAGGCAGTGTCATTTGGTATCAGGTGTTCTATAAATTTTTGTGATATTCTCCTCACCTCCTCCCAATAGTGTCTCATTTTTTCACAGGACCAAAATATATGCAAGAGTGTTCCCAACTCCCTCTCACATCTCCAGCGTTAAAGACCAAATTTCCTCGTTCTCAAACGCGGTGACTTCAACACATACAACAGCAAGGGAAGTTTGATTCCATTACACAACCCTTGGGGCTGCTTTTGCTAATCTCATGTGACTGTATGTTAGGTTAAAGTTTGGTAAGAGACATTTTCACTTTTCAGTCTGTTACAGCGTGACAAATGTGCTATTTCCATTACAAACGCTACTTTTACCGAAGGTTCACGAGTTTCTTAGCATACACATGCTCGAGTTTCTCGTCGAAAAGCAGCCCGACGAGGAACACGACGAGCCAATTTGACTCCTGTCGAGGAAAAAGAGAACTTGCTCTCTTTTTTGCTCGTCGAGTTCCTCGACAGTTTCCTCGATGGAAACCAGTCGTGTGTACGAGGCCAAACTGGAGTATAATACCAATGTGTAAGGCCGCGTACACACGACCAAATACATCTGTTCAAATCGGTCTGGCAGACCGATTTGAACAGATTTGTCTGCTGGGGATGTGGCGTGGCGGTGACGATGACGCCGCCACGTCACCGCACCGGGAAGTAAAACACTTCCACGCATGCGTCAAATCCATTCGACGCATGTGCGAGCAGATATGTCTGCTGGTTAGCGTACTAACCAGCAGACATGTCGGGCGGACGGATTCCCAGCAGACAGATTTTAAAGCATGCTTTAAAATCTGTCGGCTGGCCAAATCTGTCTGTCCGCCTGTACACACGATCAAATCTGTCTGCTGAAACGGTCTGGCAGACCGTTTCCAGCAGACAGATTTGATCGTGTGTACGCGGCCTAAGAATTTTATAACTGACTTCTTGAGTTTTTGTTAAATGTCAACAGAATAATGTGTTTGCGTTGGATTGGAATGAAATTCCTCCCCAAGGCCTCTTCCCATTTATTAATTCCTGACATCACATAATCTTCCGGGGAGTGCATACAACAGGCCATACATCTTGGATACCACTCGTGAGAGTGGTTCCTCCTCACTACAATATAGTTCAAGTGCTGTTAAATGCCTTTGAAATTCCCCCGCCGACCCCAGCGATCTCAAGAAGTGGCTTATCTGAATTGCCTGCCCGAGTGTGAGCTCAAAAGCGCCCCCTGCCTTTGTCAGGTCACCTATGGACGGCCAGGAACCTGACTGCATAAAATGTGACACCTGGCAGACGCCCTTCTCTCTAAGTTTGTCAAAATTACCCTTTTCCAAACCTGGTGTAAAATTTGGGTTTCCTAATATGGGTAACAATGGTGAGTGGCTTGATGAAAATTCCTGATTCCTACATATCTTTGCTGATATTTGTAACATGGGTCCTATTGTAGGGTGTTTCTTAAGATGAATAGTGGTATTGGGCTGACATGTCTACCCAACGTTTCATCTCCCCGTGTCTAGACCAGTCCACCAACCTTGTCAAGTGTGTTGCTCGGTAGTATTTTACTATATCTGGTACTGCCATCCCACCTGCTTTCTTCGGCATTCTCAACAGCTCTCTCTTTATTCTAGGCCATTTCCCCGCCCATATCAATTTCAGGAACAAACTACCTACTTGGCGGAGAAAGGATGCTGGGATAGTAAGTGGCAGTGCCTGAGATAGATACAACATTTTTGGCAGAATACTCTGTCTAGGAGTATTCGTATTGAGTCATACAGAGATAGAAAGTTCAGCCCAAAAATATTCTTTACATTTGATGGTATATGTGTACCCAAATATTTCAGGGCCTTCCCCCATTTAAATCCGAAGTTCCGTCATATGGTATCCCCCATAGTTGCGGGTACTGCCACCTCAATTGCCTCGGATTTAATACTGTTAATTTTTAAATTAGACATCCTTCCCTATGACTCAATTTGGCTTACCAGGTTGGGGAGTGAGATATGTGGATTGGTCAGGGAAAAGAGCAGGTTGTCCGCATAGGCTGCCACCTTGTGTATCTGCTCTTCCATTCGTATTCCCTGGATTTCCAGGTTCTGATGGATCCTATTTAGAAGAGTCTCCAATGAGAGAGCAAACAACAAGGCCGAGAGAGGACATCCCTGTCTCGTACCGTTTGAAATCTTAAACGGGCATGATAGTACTCTATTTACTTTTACTGAGGCACGTGGGGTCGTGTACACACTCATAATCCAACTAGTCATGTGTTCCCCCAGCCCCACATGTCTCAGCACTTCTTCCAAAAACCGCCAGCTCACTCTATCAAACGCCTTTTCCGCATCAGTGTTCAAGAATACACAGGGAATTTTTTTAGTCTCAGCGTAATGGATTAAGTTAATGATCTTGATTGTATTATCTCTGGCTTCTCTCCCCGGAATAAACCCTACCTAGTCCAGATTCACTAACTGCGCTAACCAGGGTTGGAGTCGAGTCGCCATTATTTTCGAAAAAAGTTTTAAATCTACATTTAAAAATGAGATTGGCCTATAACTGCCACAATCTGCTGGGTCCTTTCCCTCCTTTGGTATCACTGTTATATGTGCCAGAAGTGCATCCGGGGGAAACACTGCAGTGCTCCCAAGTGCATCAAAGATTTTTGCCATTTGAAAATTTAACAGTGTAGCAAATTCCCTATAATACCTTATAGTGAATTCATCTGGGCCTGGGGCCTTCCCTGACTTAATCTTTTTTAAGGTTGCGTCTACTTCCTCAATGGAGATAGGTATCTCTAGACTATCTCAGGCTGGAGATGAGAATCTAGACAGCCCTGAAGCGGCCAGGTATTCCTTCACCCCTAGTTGGGTTTCCCCAACTATCGCGAGATTGTATAAAGAGGAATAATATTCCCTAAATGTCTGGACTATCTCTCTTGGTTTTCGTACTAAATGTCCTTCTTTCCCTTTTATTTGTGGTATGTATGTTGAGCTGTTCTTTTCCCTGAGTGTTCCTGCGAGCAACTTACTGCACTTGTCTCCTAGTTCATAATTGGCTTTCTTGCCTCTTTGTATTGTTGCTTTTACTTTAAAACGCATAATCTCTGTGAGCTGTCTCCTTAGCTGTCCTAACTCCCTTCCACTGAATATCCAACCTCTGAATATCTTCCAGTAGTTCCCTGATCTGTTTATCACGTTTCTTTTTCAGGATAGATCCATGCTCGCTCAGTACACCCCTGATCACAGTCTTGTGTGCCTCCCACACCATCCCCGGGTCACTCCCAGGTGTATTGTTAACTTGCAAATACGCTGCAATTTCTTTAGCGATGTCTTCCCTAATTTAAGGATTTTGCAGTAAACTCTCATTTAAATGCCAACATCTATCCTGTGAGAAAACCGCGCTGGAGAGGGAAAGATACACATTGACTGCGGCATGATCTGAACATGTTATGTTCCCAACTAGGGATGAGCTTCGCGTTCGATGTGAACACATGTTCGCATCGAACATCGGCCGTTTGATCGTTCGTCGAAAACGAACAAATCGGGTCGTTCGCGCCAAATTCGAATGACCCATAATTCACTGCGGCGTTGCACGCTGATGATTGGCCAAGCATGCACCATGACCCCGCATGCTTGGCCAATCACAGCGCCCAAAAAACGAAGAGACCTAATTGGCCAAAGCCTGGGTGCTTTGGCCAATTAGGGTTCAGGGCTTTAGCACACGCCCCACACTATAAAAGGCCGCCTCCCGGGCAGCCTCGTGTAGTGTGTTCTGGCTTGCTTTGCAGTCAGACAGACAGAGAGAGAGAGAAAGAGAGAGATAGATAGAGACACAGGGGTAGATTCATGTAGAGATCCGACGGTGTATCTACTGATACACCGTCGGATCTGTGAGATCCGACGCTCGGATCTATGTGGCTGATTCCTCGAATCAGGTTCCGCATAGATCTCCCTTAGAGCCGACTGGTGTAAGTGAGTTACACTGTCGGTTCTTAGGCTGCATTCTCCCGCCGTCCGCTAGGTGGCGTTTTTTTTTTTTCTACGTGACGAATATGCAAATGAGGAGAACCGCCGATTCAGAACCGAACACCCGGCCGTCGCTTTTTTTTTACGTCGTTTGCGTTCGTCTCTTTCCGGCGGATCGTTACCCCTGCTATATGCGGGGTAAGTGCGGCGGATCCTATGTTAAGTATGGCCGTCGTTCCCGCGTCGAGTTTTGAATTTTTTACGTCGTTTACGTAAGTCGTCCGGGAATACGGCCATACGTTAATTGCGTTAACATCGAAAACAATGACGTCCTTGCGACGTCATTTAAAGCAATGTACGCTGGGAAATGTTGCCGGCGGCGCATGCGCAGTACGATCGGCGCGGGGACGCGCGTGATTTAAATAGTAAACTCCCCCTAGCCGCGGAATTTGCATTCCGCCGGGGGATTTACGATCCGCCAGGGCTAATTACGAGGCAAGTGCTTTCTGAATACAGCACTTGCCTCAAAAACTGGCGCAGGCGGATAGTAAAAAAGATAGATCACGCGGATCAAAAGATCCGCTGATCTACATGAATCTACCCCACAGTGTCTTTTTACATAGATAGATAGATAGATAGATAGATAGATAGATAGATAGATCAGGGAGGCTACTAGTTAGTATAGTTAAATTTACAGTTTGTAGAGAATATATTGACATCCCTAGGAGTTGTTAATATATTTGTAAACTGTATAGCTTAGCTAGATCTGCTATTAGTATCTGTCAGGCAGGAGATTGTGTTTGATGTGTGCTAGTTAATTGCACATAGACGCATTACCTGTTACTGCGAGTGTGCTATTTATTTGCACAGAAAGGCAGTTGCTGTTAATGCAAGTGGGCTATTGAATTGCACAGAAACGCAGTCGCTCTGACTGTGCGTGTGCTGTTTAATACCACCTGAGCGCATTTGGTGTCACCGCACGTGTGCTGTTACATACCACCTGAGCGCATTTGGTGTCACCGCACGTGTGCTGTTACATACCACCTGAGCGCATTTGGTGTCACCACACGTGTGCTGTTACATACCACCTGAGCGCATTTGGTGTCACCGCACGTGTGCTGTTACATACCACCTGAGCTCAGTTAGTGTCACCGCATGTGTGCTGTTACATACCACCTGAGCGCATTTGGTGTCACCGCACGTGTGCTGTTACATACCACCTGAGCGCATTTGGTGTCACCGCACATGTGCTGTTATATACCACCTGAGCGCAGTTAGTGTCACTGTACGTGTGCTGTTACATACCACCTGAGCGCATTTGGTGTCACCGCACCTGTGCTGTTATATACCACCTGAGCGCAGTTAGTGTCACTGTACGTGTGCTTTTACATACCACCTGAGCGCATTTGGTGTCATCGCACGTGTTCTGTTACATACCACCTGAACGCAGTTAGTGTCACTGTATATGTGCTGTTACATACAGTCTGAGCGCAGTTAGTGTCACTGTACGTGTGCTGTTACATACCACCTGAGTGCAGTTAGTGTCACTGTACGTGTGCTGTTACATACCACCTGAGCGCATTTGGTGTCACCGCACGTGTGCTGTTACATACCACCTGAGCGCATTTGGTGTCACCGCACGTGTGCTGTTATATACCACCTGAGCGCAGTTAGTGTCACTGTACGTGTGCTGTTACATACCACCTGAGTGCATTTGGTGTCACCGCACCTGTGCTGTTATATACCACCTGAGCGCAGTTAGTGTCACTGTATATGTGCTGTTACATACCACCTGAGCGCAGTTAGTGTCACTGTACGTGTGCTGTTACATACCACCTGAGCGCAGTTAGTGTCACTGTACGTGTGCTGTTACATACCACCTGAGCGCATTTGGTGTCACCGCACCTGTGCTGTTATATACCACCTGAGCGCAGTTAGTGTCACTGTACGTGTGCTTTTACATACCACCTGAGCGCATTTGGTGTCATTGCACGTGTGCTGTTACATACCACCTGAACGCAGTTAGTGTCACTGTATATGTGCTGTTACATACCACCTGAGCGCAGTTAGTGTCACTGTACGTGTGCTGTTACATACCACCTGAGTGCATTTGGTGTCACCGCACCTGTGCTGTTATATACCACCTGAGCGCAGTTAGTGTCACTGTATATGTGCTGTTACATACCACCTGAGCGCAGTTAGTGTCACTGTATATGTGCTGTTACATACCACCTGAGCGCAGTTAGTGTCACTGTACGTGTGCTTTTACATACCACCTGAGCGCATTTGGTGTCATTGCACGTGTGCTGTTACATACCACCTGAACGCAGTTAGTGTCACTGTATATGTGCTGTTACATACCACCTGAGCGCAGTTAGTGTCACTGTACGTGTGCTGTTACATACCACCTGAACGCAGTTAGTGTCACCGTACGTGTGCTGTTACATACCACCTGAGCGCATTTGGTGTCACCGCACGTGTGCTGTTACATACCACCTGAGCGCATTTGGTGTCACCGCACATGTGCTGTTATATACCACCTGAGCTCAGTTAGTGTCACTGTACGTGTGCTGTTACATACCACCTGAGCGCATTTGGTGTCACCGCACCTGTGCTGTTATATACCACCTGAGCGCAGTTAGTGTCACTGTACGTGTGCTGTTACATACCACCTGAGCGCATTTGGTGTCACCGCACGTGTGCTGTTACATACCACCTGAGCGCATTTGTTGTCACCACACGTGTGCTGTTACATACCACTTGAGCGCATTTGGTGTCACCGCACGTGTTCTGTTACATACCACCTGAGCGCATTTGGTGTCACCGCACGTGTGCTGTTACATACCACCTGAGCGCATTTGGTGTCACCGCACGTGTGCTGTTACATACCACCTGAGCGCATTTGGTGTCACCGCACGTGTGCTGTTACATACCACCTGAGCGCATTTGGTGTCACTGCACGTGTGCTGTTACATACCACCTGAGCGCATTTGGTGTCACCGCACGTGTGCTGTTATATACCGCCTGAGCGCAGTTAGTGTCACTGTACGTGTGCTGTTACATACCACCTGAGCGCCTTTGGTGTCACCGCACCTGTGATGTTATATACCACCTGAGCGCAGTTAGTGTCACTGTACGTGTGCTGTTACATACCACCTGAGCGCATTTGGTGTCACCGCACGTGTGCTGTTATATACCACCTGAGCACAGTTAGTGTCACTGTACGTGTGCTGTTACATACCACCTGAGCGCTTTTCATGTCACCGCACCTGTGCTGTTATATACCACCTGAGCGCAGTTAGTGTCACTGTACGTGTGCTGTTACATACCACCTGAGCGCATTTGGTGTCACCGCACGTGTGCTGTTACATACCACCTGAGCGCATTTGGTCTCACCGCACGTGTGCTGTTATATACCACCTGAGCGCAGTTAGTGTCACTGTACGTGTGCTGTTACATACCACCTGAGCGCATTTGGTGTAACCGCACGTGTGCTGTTATATACCGCCTGAGCGCAGTTAGTGTCACTGTACGTGTGCTGTTACATACCACCTGAGCGCCTTTGGTGTCACCGCACCTGTGATGTTATATACCACCTGAGCGCAGTTAGTGTCACTGTACGTGTGCTGTTACATACCACCTGAGCGCATTTGGTGTCACCGCACGTGTGCTGTTATATACCACCTGAGCACAGTTAGTGTCACTGTACGTGTGCTGTTACATACCACCTGAGTGCTTTTCATGTCACCGCACCTGTGCTGTTATATACCACCTGAGCGCAGTTAGTGTCACTGTACGTGTGCTGTTACATACCACCTGAGCGCATTTGGTGTCACCGCACGTGTGCTGTTACATACCACCTGAGCGCATTTGGTCTCACCGCACGTGTTCTGTTATATACCACCTGAGCGCAGTTAGTGTCACTGTACGTGTGCTGTTACATACCACCTGAGCGCATTTGGTGTCACCGCACGTGTGCTGTTACATACCACCTGAACGCACTTGGTGTGACTCCGCTTGTGCTGTTACATACCACCTGAACGCAGTTGGTGTCACTGCGCTTGTGCTGTTACATACCACCTGAACGCATTAATATGTCTGGAAGGACAACAAAAAGAGGCAGAGAGTCACGAGGGCAAGCAGGCTCTGCATGTAGTGGTAACGCTGGTGGTGGATGTGTTGCATCCTCTTCAGCACGTGGCCGTGGCCGTGGCCGCCCGTCCTTCTTTTCGGGAGCTGGCCGTGTTGAGCCTCAACATGCAGAGAAATTATTAGAGTGGATGACCAAGCCGTCCTCATCCTCCTCATCCTCTCTCACACAGACTGATCAAAGTTTATCTGGCAAAGCAGCTGCCAAGGTGTCCTCTTCCCTCTGCACAATGGCTTCACACAATACTTCCCTAGTACCACCATGTCCTCCTGAGGAGTCCTCCGAACTGTTTCAACACAGTGTTGGGTACATGCTGCAGGAAGATGCGCAGCGTTTTGAAGACTCCGATGACGGAACACAGATAGAGGAAGGCATTAATGTGAGTCCAGGGAGAGGGGGTGGCCGAGAGGGACAGCAATCTGGCAGTGATGATGTTCCCCCAGCTGGAGCATACTGCCAGGTTGTTGACAGTGATGAGGAGGGAGGGGATGAGGTCACTGACTCTACCTGGGTGCCTGATAGGAGAGAGGAGGAGGAGGAGGAGGAGGACGAGGCACAGGCACATCTCCAAAGAGGCAGGGTGCCCTCCAGGGGTCAGCTTAAGGTCACACCCACTGCATTACAGCGCACATCTACGGTGCTTGTGCATGGCGCTGCTGTGTCTGACCGGTACAGTAAAAGTTCTTTGGTGTGGGCCTTTTTTGAAACATGTCCACAAGATCGTACCTTTGCTATTTGCAACTTATGTTGCAAGCCTATCTCGCGTGGCCAAATCATCAACTGCCTGGGTACCACATGCTTGTCCAGACATATGTCGACCTGCCATGCAGCTCGTTGGCAAGCATACCAGAAAGACCCACACCAAAGACAAAAGCGTACCCCCGCTTGCCCTTCTGGGACCTCCAACCCCAGTAGACCCGCTGTCCTCTCTGAAGCCTGCAGTGAAGGTGTAGAAATAGGTGTGTCACAAGCTAGTAGTAGCGGTCAATCTACTGATAGTACCAGGCAAATTTCCCTGCCCCAGCTACTGCAGCGCCGAAAGAAGTACAATCCCAGCCATCCACATGCCCAGCAGTTGAATGCTAGCTTAGCGAAATTGCTAGCACTTCAACTGCTACCTTTTCAGTTGGTAGATTCTGCCCCCTTCCGTGAGTTTGTGCAATGTGCAGTACCTCAGTGGCAAGTACCAAAACACCACTTATTCTCACGGAAGGCTATTCCGGCTCTCTACCCGCATGTGGAAGGCAATGTCCATGCCTCGCTGGACAGGGCGGTCAGTGGTAAGGTGCATATTACCGCTGACTCATGGTCCTTCAGGCATGGACAGGGACGTTACCTGTCTTTTACGGCGCATTAGGTGACTCTGCTGGCAGCTGGGAAGGACACAGGGCAAGGTCCAGTAGTTTTGGAGGTTGTTCCGCCACCACGCCTCCAAAACACTACTACTGCTTGTGACACACCTCTCTCCTCCACCCCTCCTCTTCTTCTTCCTCTGTGGCCTCTTCCTGTGGTGATGTTTTCTCCGAACCAGCCGTGCTCCATAGGCGTACGAGGGGATACGCAGGAATGCAGGCCAAGAGATGCCTTGCGGTGCTAGAGCTGGTGTGCTTGGGAGACAGGAGCCACACTGGGGAAGAGGTTTTGTCAGCTCTGCAGGGTCAGGCTGAGAGGTGGTTGACGCCATGCCAGCTGAAGCCTGGAATGGTGGTCAGCGATAATGGCACCAACCTCCTCTCTGCCCTGCGACAGGGAAAACTCACCCACATGCCCTGTTTTGCGCATGTCCTCAATTTTGTGGTGCAGCGGTTCTTGGGCAGGTACCCGGGCTTGCAGGATGTCCTGAAGCAGGCCAGGAAAGTCTGTGTGCATTTTCGGAGGTCATATAATGCCACTGCTCAGCTGACTGACCTCCAAAGGGAATACAACCTGCCCAAGAACCGCCTAATTTGTGACATGCCCACCAGATGGAACTCAACGTTGGCCATGCTGCAGCAGCTGCACACGCAGCAACGGGCCATCAATGAGTACCTGTGCCAATATGGCAGCAGAACTGGGTCAGGGGAGCTAGGTTTTTTTTCCCCACTCCAGTGGGTCTTGATCAGGAATGCATGCACTGTCCTGTCACCATTTGAGGAGGCCACGAGGATGGTGAGCAGTGACAGTGCATGCATCAGTGAGACTGTCCCTCTTATTCACATGTTGGAGCACATGCTACGTGGAATAATGGACAGGGCCCTTGAGGCAGAACAGAGGGAGGAAGTGGAGGACTTCCTTACCTCTCAAGACCCCCTTTACCCAGACAGTGGTCCTGCTTGCCCACCTAGCACACAGGAAGAGGAGGAGGAGGAGGAGGATGATTGTATCAGCAGCATGGAGGTGGAGCCTAGCACTCAGCAGCAGCAGTCTTCAAGGGATCATTTACAGTCCCAAGGAGCATGTGGACTTTTACGTGGCTGGGATGAGGTGCCTGTGGATTCTGTCGTCCTCAGTGACCCAGAGGACTGTGCCCTGAATGCCTCTGCAAACCTATGCTGCATGGCCTCCCTGATCCTGCAAAGCCTATGTAAGGATCCTTGTGTACGTGCTATTAAGGAGAGGGATCATTACTGGCTGGCGACTCTCCTTGATCCACGTTACAAGAGTAAGGTTGCGGACCTTATGTTGCCATCACAGAGGGAGCAGAAATGAAACTTCTGCGGGAGGCCTTGCAGAAGGGTCTGTGCAATGCGTTCCCAGAACCGGGGGGATTACCAAAACCTGGCTCTGGACAACGTCTTGCTGAGGCTTCGGTGAGTCACAGAAGGGGCAGTGGAGAAGGTGGTCGTCTGACCGATGCGTTCAGGCAGTTTTTTAGTCCGCAGCCCCAAGGTCTGACTGGTTCCAGCAACCATCGCCAGCGTCTGGTTTACATGGTCCGGGAATACCTAGGGGCAAGATCTGACTTGGACACCTTCCTCACCGAAAATCCTCTGGCTTACTGGGTCTTGAGGATGGATCACTGGCTAGAGCTTGCCCAGTACGCAATTGAGCTACTGGCTTGCCCTGCATCCAGTGTTCTTTCAGAACGGACATTCAGTGCTGCTGGAGGCTTTGTGACTGATCACAGGGTGTGCCTCTCCACCGGCTCTGTTGATCGACTGACCTTCATCAAAATGAATCAGGCTTGGATCAACACCAGCTACCAAGCACCTGATGCTGATATTAATGAATAATATCTTTTTGTTGAAATGTCGGATCCCTTTTAGACTGCGTATGCTGATGCTGAGTGACTGTCCTCTTATTCTGCTGATGGAATATCCTTCTCCTCCTCACTTTTCTTGCTGATAGCTAGTAAGAAATGTTGTGTTTCTGGGCTCCGCCACCAGTGCCTAAGGCACAATTTTTCAGCCCCTGTTTAACAGGGGCGCCTAATAATTGTTGATGCAATACTTTGCATGTGGCTCCTTGTTGCGCTCCAATTGGAGTTATTGGGAGAGGTTGCAAGTGTTGTGTTGTGCCCAAGGCCCAATTTTTCTGCCCCTGTTTAACAGGGGCGCCTAATAACAATTTTTGATGCAATACTTTGCACGTGGCTCCTTGTTGCGCTCCAATTGGAGTTATTGGGAGGGGTTGCAAGTGTTGTGTTGTTCCCAAGGCCCAATTTTTTTCTGCCCCTGTTCAACAGGGGCGCCTAATAACAATTTTTGATGCAATACTTTGCACGTGGCTCCTTGTTGCGCTCCAATTGGAGTTATTGGGAGGGGTTGCAAATGTTGTGTTGTGCCCAAGGCCCAATTTTTCTGCCCCTGTTCAACAGGGGCGCCTAATAACAATTTTTGATGCAATACTTTGCACGTGGCTCCTTGTTGCGCTCCAATTGGAGTTATTGGGAGGGGTTGCAAGTGTTGTGTTGTGCCCAAGGCACAATTTTTCAGCCCCTGTTTAACAGGGGCGCCTAATAACAATTTTTGATGCAATACTTGGCACGTGGTTCTTTGTTGCGCTCCAACAGTGGTGCAGTGAGTAGCACTTTCACCTAGCAGCAAAAGGGTCGCTAGTTCGAATCCCGACCACGACACCATCTGCCTGGAGTTTACATGTTCTGCTGTGTCTGCGTGGGTTTCCTCCGGGTACTCCGGTTTTCTTCTACACTCCAAAGACATGCTGGTAGGTAAATTGGATCTCGTCCAAATTGGCCCAGTATATATGTTTATATGTGTGTATGACTGTGTGTCCCTAGCATGTCAAGATCTTACGGGGTAAAAATGACTGCACCACCCAGAGGCGATTCAGTTCGCATGCGTTGCGCTATACGAGTCATTCATTCATTCATTCATTCAAATGGTGTTATTGGGAGGGGTTGCAAGTGTTGTGTTGTGCCCAAGGCACAAGTTTTCAGCCCCTGTTTAACAGGGGCGCCTAATAACAATTTTTGATGCAATACTTTGCACGTGGCTCCTTGTTGCACTCCAATTACAGTATGTTTGAGGGGTGCCCTTTTTTCTAAAAAATTTCTTTCACAAAACAATAATGGCCCCCCACCACCGCTAAACTATTCGACATATTGTTGCCACACAGAACTTGCGCAAGTAGTATTAATTACTTTTTTTTATAGTCCTCTCATGTTGTGCAGGGACATTTCTAAACATGTGCCACTACTATAGACACCCAGCAGGTGTGATATTTAAAGGATTTTTTTTTTCACTTTAAGCATCATTAAAATGGCTGCTCCGGAAAAAACGTCCGTGTTTAAAAAAAAATTCATTGATACATGTTCCCTGGGTCAAGACCCGGGTTCTGAACAATGTTTTCCAACATTATATTGAATATTGGTCCTTTTAGAGCTCTATATGGCATAGGAAGTCCCCGTGCAATAAGAAGAGAAAAAAAAAACTATTGCAAACAACACAAGGAAGTCTCTGAAGCAGTTAACAACATAAAGTTTACCCTCCTTATACTTTTCTTTTTCTTCAGGGACTTCCAATGAACACTGTCTCTTTCAGGGATACCCCTTCAGCTCTAATGCAGTCACTATGCAAACCATATAAATTGCAAGTTGATACACACTTACCCGGCTTCAGGATTCTAAAGATTAATGAGAGTAGTGGATATTACCTGCTGCCTATAGTGTAGAATCCAGCAGCACTTCGGGGTCCGCGGCGGGGGTGTGATGTTGTCGGGGCCGTCACTGATGAACTTACTGATGAACTTACTTTCACATTCGTGCAACAAGCTCACCCAGTAAATTTGGAACGATCAGAACGAGCAGCTCCGTCGGGGGCGGGGGGTGGAAGAGCCCCATAGGGAAGGCTAGACGCCGCCCCGAATACAGGAGGCGTCGGCTGGGAACTCGCAGCACCATCGCCTCGCGTTCATCATGGGTGCCTAATCCGATCCCCGGGTCCTCCCTGTCTATGGCGTCTCCTCTCCCTGGGACTCAGGTCGGCTTCGCAGCGCGGGCTCAGCCCCTCCCTCGGCGTGCGTGTATCACGTACCGCACATCATCCCCCAGTGATGGACTGGATTTGTAAAGAAACTGGACTGGAGTGAAATACAGCGAAATACAACGGACTATATATAATATACCAGCATAAACCGGGAGAGCTAGTTATTAAGTAAATCATTTTTATATGCATATGACATACGCTTAGACTGCTATACTCTGGCAAAAGTAGTCTAAAGCTCCCAGGCGGACTCTGAAGGCACTAATATAGTACCGAAGATGTCAATATAAAACAACAGGATGGGCCGGACTGGGCTCGGTAACTTATGACATCAGAATACGGTCGGGTATATAGTAGCAGAGCAAAGCATCTAGATGCTCGGCGTAGGTTTGAATAAGGGAATGAGGACCTACCTACTGAGAAAAGACCTTGATTAAATAGAGCACACGCAACGCTACGGTCCCCTTTAGAACACAGGAATGTTCTCACAATTTTACTTGAATATCTCAGAAGAGATATTAATGAATCCCTCCTCTTAAATGTAGCTGTCAATAGGGTCGCTCCTAGGGTTGTCCCCTTATACACATACACATATGAAGGGAGATTTATTACCCCATGGAGCCTAGACATTTATCACTTCATCGTCAATTCACTGTTCTAGCAACAGGGGGAGGGTCGGCACAGGAGGGACAGGCCCTAATATTTCTAAAGCGCAGATAAAGAGGGAGACTTCCTGCATAACTGTGTACTTGGCGTATGCACTGAATCATCTAAATGCAATAGGAATTGTGAATAGGCTACCAGTGTGTTGTAATTCTAGAAATAGGAGCGAACACAGTTAAAACTGGGGAAGCGAATCAGGGCAAAGAAAAATCATAATATGAGCAAGACAACAATGGGCTCTGCCCCAAAAACTCCCAAGGATAATCCCACAGCCAGTACAATAAGACAATATATGACCCAGGAGGGTAACACCAAAAAAACAGAGAAAACAGAGAAAATGGGGACAGTAAAAAGAGGGGCGGGGAGAACTAACCCTCAAACCCCTGATGTATCAATGGAAGGGGAACAAGATCAGACCCTAAGTGTGGAGGGAAGTACAGATACACATATTACATCCAAGGGGGAACTGGAAGTCATGTTGAGGAGACTAGAGAGCAGTCTAGAAAACTCTATAAAGAATGAAATGAGTATCCTGAGAACGGATTTGAGTCATCTCCTGACACGGGTAGAAGAAACAGAGAACAGGCTGGAAAAACAAGAACTCGAACTAAATCAATTAAAGGGGCAATACCTCACTATTCAACAGAACCAGAGAATGCTAAAATACCGCTTGGAGGACCAAGAAAATCGTAATAGAAGAAAAAACGTAAGGATTAGATCCAATAAAGAAGAATGAGGAGAAGACCTGAAAAAAATCCTAAATAGCTTGCTTATACCACTCCTAGACCAGGACGTCGAAGAGACCCTCAAAATTGAGCGGGCGCACAGAATTGGAAGGTTTAACAATGGCGAGGGAGCAAGTACTGCGTGCGGGTCCATTGGTTTCAGTATCGGCGGCTCAGAGACTGACGCATTTGTTCATTCTACACAGGGTATATAGGACTCCAGTACAATTACATCAATGGGGCAGACGTGACACACCCATATGCCCCAAATGTCAGGTTCACCCAGGGGACCTTATCCATATGTTGTGGAGATGCCCCAAGCTTGTGAGGTATTGGAACGCAGTGATTGTGGTCATTAATTCCACCTATCAGGTGCAGTTGCCTGTGAGTCCGCTGGTATGCTTGCTCGGGGGCCTTGGTGAGGACTTATACTTGCCTCATGTTTACACCGCTCTGCTTAGACTATTATATCTGGCAAGAAAGCTTATCGCGAAATCTACCCGGGTTCCAGTGAGCCGGCAATGGATCCAGGAGGTTAACAGGATCCTCATAAGGGAAAAGAACACATACTCTCATAGTAAAGCGTCACGAAAATTCGATAATATATGGCAGTGTTGGTTGGAATCTCCGGAGGTAGCTCCTCCACAACTAGTCCTGGATAGGTTGTTACAGGGATGATGATTTGGATAGGTGGGCCATTGAGATGTGACTGGGTTTTTAAAACTACTGGAAACGAGGGTAATGGGACGGCTGGCATAAGAACAAATGATTTATTGGTGTCTTCAGGCTGTATTGGTCTTTGTTTCATTTTGTCCCCCCCCCCTTTTTTTTTTTTTTTGTTTTTTTGTTGTTTTTTGTTTGGTTATTGTTTAGTTGTTTTCTGTCTTTATTCCACTCCTGAAAGATGTAACGAGGGGCGAACTGGAAGTTGTACATGGTACTTGTTTCAGTGATGTTATTGAGATTGTGTATTGCCCCTCATTTCTGTACAACTGATGATGTATCCTATGTAGCCCTTTTTCTTTTGGGTCACTTAATTGCTGTGTACATGCCCTTTGTTTTTGTTCTTTTTTGCCTTACTCATAATAAAAACTTTTCTGATTAAAAAAAAAAAACAATGGCGAGGGAGCAAGGCCAAGAGATATAATTGTAAGATTTAGATACTACGAGGACAAAGCGGAAATCTGGTCGAGACTCAGGAAAAAGCCCCCCCTATGTTATGGGGGAGCCGAGATACTGATTTTCCCCGATCTGGCCTGGGAAACCCTAGCGAGAAGGAGATATTTAAAACCCCTTCTGGAACAGATGCAGTCGCAGAATATCAGATATCAATGGGGGTTCCCTGCGTGCCTTATTGGGCAAAAAGATGGGGTGTCAGCTAGATTAACCTTCCTGGAGGATTTACCAGGGTTCTGTTCTAAATTGAACATTCTGGTCCCAGATCTACCAGGATGGATAGATTAAGTATATTAGATCCCGGAGTCACTATTAAGTAAAGAATGAGAGGAGTTGGAGAAGGGAGGGTGCCCGCGGAGAGGGAAAGGGTAGGGGGGGGGTCTACGAGAGGTCCTGCTGTCATCCCTATAATTGGGAGGGCAGTAGACCACTGCAGACCTCAGGTCGGGGGAGGACGGGGCGAGGTCTCACCTCACTTAAAAGTTCAGTGGGAATGAGGTGGGAGGATATCCACGGTACGGAGGCCTCCACAGGCCTTAGGAAAGGGGGGGATGGTGGGTGGAGGGTAAGCTCAAGGGGGGGAGGGTGGGAGGGGAGGAAAGAGGGGGGATGGTGGCCGGGGGAGGCTAAAGGGGGGAGGGCGGGCTGGGAAGGTGGCTCCCAGGGACTCCACAAGGGCATTTTAGGATAGCGGTGAAGCAGAAATAATATGGCAGAAGTCAAATTTATGTCATATAATGTCAAGGGTATGAATTCTGCCGGGAAAAGATTTAAGGTCCTGGAAGAGATTAAGCGATATAGAGCCGACATCGTTTTCTTACAGGAAACCCATTTAACTCTGGAGTCTAATACAAAGCTACATTCATCCACATACCCAAACTGGTTTTATGGGGACTCTATCTCCAAACGTGCAAGGGGAGTGGCAATTGGCTTTGCAAAAGGTACCAGGTTCACCCTTAAAGCTAGACTGACGGACCCAGAAGGCTGCTTCCTATTCCTGAAAGGAAAGATTGGGAATATTGTCTACACTTTAGCTAATATCTATGCCCCAAATGTACATCCAACCCAATATCTGTGCAGAATCCTTGGTAAACTGAAAAACTTTGTAGAGGGCTATGTAGTCCTGATGGGAGATCTAAACTTCGTCATGAATCAGAGAGAGGATAGTACGTCCTATGTGAGGGAGACATCTAACGTGCAGATACAAAAAATAAAACATATGATGCATGGTTGTCAACTGGTAGATGTCTGGAGAGCTTTTCACCCTAAAATACAAGATTACACGTTTTTCTCTCCCCCACATGGAACGTACACTAGAATAGATTACATTCTGGTGGACCATAGACTGTTGGAATGTGTCACCGAGACAGATATTGGAATCATGACTGTGTCGGACCATGCACCAATAACTATGAAAATTAAACTATCTACACAAAAGACTCAACAGTCTGTGTGGCACCTGAATAATGATCTGATTCGGGATGAGGAAGTAGCTGGCAGGGTGGAAGAGGATCTCAAACAATTTTTTTTAACAAACGACACAGAAGGGATTTCTAGCGCAACGCTCTGGGAGACGCACAAAGCGTATATTAGAGTGATTTTTATCTCAGAAGATGCAAGGGCAAAAAGAGAGAGAAATAGGAAGGCCGATACCTTGGTCAAAAAAATAATAAACTTAGAGCGTAAACATAAAGAGCAACGACTAAAGGAGACGTTCCTGAATTTAACCCTAAAAAGAAATGAGCTCAAGGAAATTATGGAACAAGAAACAAGTAAACACTTCAACAACATTGCAAGAAAAAGATATCTATGGGATAATAAATCTAGTAAACATCTCGCCAAAATGGCCCAAAAAAAGAAAGCTAGGAATTATAACGAAAAAATTAAAAGAAAGGACGGGAAATTGATCTATACAACTGCGGAGATAGCAGAAACCTTTAAAAATTACTATGAAGAGCTATATACAATTGATCGGTCGAGGTGGCAGACGGGAGAGAGAGAGGCTAGAACTCAAGAGTTTTTAGAGAAAGCAGGACTTCCCAGAATAAATGAGACAGAAAAGATCAACATGGACAGGCCCATAACTGAAGAAGAAATAAAAAATGCTCTGAAAAACACAGCAACTGGAAAAAGCTCTGGTCCTGACGGGTTCTCTGTATTTTATTACAAGAGATATAGTAACATCTTAATCCCCAAATTAGTCAGATATTTCAACGATCTAGGCTCAGAGTATGAAACTAGTAAGGAAGCGCTTGCCGCCTCGATCACAATTATATTAAAAGAAGGGAAGAATAGCTCTCTCTGTTCAGGGTATAGACCAATCCCCCTCCTGAACGCTGATATTAAGCTCTTTGCGAAAATACTAGCGGAACGCTTGAAAAGGGTAATGCATTTTCTAACCATATAGATTTTATTAAGAAATAGGAAAATACATAGACATTTATGTCACAGCAGCATCGGCAGGTATAACAGTAAGATCAGAAGGAGTTACAAAGCGGTATTACATATGAGATACAGGTATAAATTAAGCATGTACCATATGATCGAGGCAATAGACCTAATAACCCAAGACATATCTTCCAAATGCAAACCCTTCGGAGGGAAACAGGTCACAGAGTGGAAGGGAGGGAAGGCGTCAGGGAATACCTATTGATATGCATAAGGAGTTTCCAATACCTGACGCTTACAACTAGCTATGGCACCTTGCCCGTCTATATATGCCCAGCAGATACCGCTCAGGTTCCCCTCTATACAGGACATGGGTGGGCTAGACAGCTGGAGACCATCCCGCCCTCCTAACCCCGCAAACCGAGGGTACAAAATAAGGGGGAAAGGGAAGAAAGAAAGACCTCCAGACGAGGGAGAGGGGAAAGAAAGAAAAAAAAAAGGGAGAGGGAAAAAAAAAAAACAAGGAGGGGAGGGGGGAGGGGAGACCAGTGGGAAGAAGCGAGATGCAGAAATGCAAGCCTGAGAGGGCAGGAGAGTAAGCTCACTGCCCCTCTCGTCCACCAGACACCGTAAGGAGTACACCTCAAAGAAAACCGGGACCATGCGTCCGTTAGGTCAGAATTATTGGTCATCGGTTAATGCACGAAACTCTGCCAAATGACGGAATTCGAACCACCCGTTCCAGACACAAGTGAAAGCGAGAATCCTGTCTTGTGTAATGCTTATCAGCTCCTCCATCGAGGCCAAATGGTCAATGCGCGTCACCCATTCTTTGATAGAAGGAGGCACAGCAGATCTCCAGTGAACGGGGACACAAAGTCTAGCAGCATTGATCATGTGTATCGCTATTGAGTTACGAAACGTTTTCATGGGAAGTTCAGAAAGATGAAGTAGATATTGTGCTGGTGAAAACTCCAGGGGGAGTTCAGACACTACTGTCGTCACCTCATGAACCTTCTGCCAATATGACAGGATCAGTGGGCATTCCCACCAGATGTGGAGGAAAGAGCCCAATGCCTGTCCACATCTCCAGCACCTGTCTGACATCGAAGGGGCGAATTTGTGCACAACATCCGGTGTCCTATACCATCGAGTCCTGATCTTGTAACCGTTCTCCTGAATGTGCACACTTGGTGAACCCTTAGGCCTCGTACACACGATCGGACATATCCGATGAAAACGGTCCGCGGACCATTTCCATCGGATATGTCCGATCTGGAGTTTGATCCGATGGCGTGTACACACCATCGGATCAAATTCCCCGCCGGCGGACGGCGCGGTGACGTGGCGGTGACGTTGACGCCGCCACGTCACCGCACCAGGAAGTAAAACACTTCCGCGCATGCGCCGAATCCATTCGGCGGCGGCGCGGCGGCGGTGCGGGACGACATGTCTGCTGGTAAGTGTACTAACCAGCAGACATGTCGGGCGGACGGATTCCACCCGATAGATTTCAAAGCATGCTTTGAAATCTGTCGGGTGGACAAATCTGTCCGCTAGCCCATACACACGATCGGAGATGTCTGCTGAAACGGTCCATCGGACCGTTTTCAGCGGACATATCCCCTCGTGTGTACGAGGCCCTAAAGATAAGCCAGTTTATCCTCTCCCAGGCCTTCGGCTCAATCAACTCAGAAAGCTCTTTCGGTTTGCAAAACCTCAAAGGGAGTCTGAAATAGAGACGCGTACAGTATCGAAATAACATGCCTCTGGGGCGAGGAACTCAAGCAAAGCGATTCAAACACAGTAGGTGACCTTGTGAAGCTTCCTCATAACTTGGGGTTGTCAAGGAAGTGTCTCACCTGGAAGTAGGCGAATAGCGGGAATGTCTTAGTTGGGGATCTCATTTCCAGTTCTTTTTTAGACAGAAATCTATCACCCAAAAAAAAATGTTTTGCCAACATCTCTGCATGTGGCCATTCATCCATCAAGTAGCGCCCATCTCGCCCCGGCACAAAATCCGGGTTACCTCTAAGAGGAGTCAGTCCACAAGTCACCCAGAGATCACCTGCGTAGAGCAAGCTTTCAGAAAAACCGACAACGTCACCCCTATAAGTGGGTGAGCTTGAACATTAGACGGCCAGTGTCTGCAGGAAGTCCAGGGTAGTTTCCCGAGATCAGATCCCACGATCTGACTTTCCAGTCGAACCCATCCTTTACAGCGGGCGTGGACTCGCCAGTCCACTATTCACGCTAAGTGTGTAGCCCGGTAGTATCTCTGCAGGTTCGGGAGGCCAATACCCCCCTCTATTTTTGGCAACACCAGTTTCGCCCAGCTAATTCTAGGGGCTTTGGATCCCCACAGAAATTTCCTGCATAGTCTTTTGTATGTTGCGAAAAAGGAAGGTGGTAAGGCAACCGGAATCATCTGTAGTTTGTATAGGAGTCTGGGAAGCACCGTCATTTTCAAGATGGCGGCCCGTCCAAACTAAGAGATCGAGGGAGAGTCCCATTTCAGTAAATCTTGTTGTATGGACCTCAGCTCCGCGGAGAAGTTCTTCTCATATAAATCCGAGAAATTCCCTGGAAGCCGAATGCCCAAATACGTGATGTCATCCGATTTCCACCGAAAGGGGAAGTGTTCTTGGCAGCGGGACACCAATGCCGAAGGTAAGGAAACATTTAAGGCAAAGGACTTTGAATAATTGATTTTCAGGTGGGAAATAAGGCGGAAGTGTTCAAATACTTGAAGTAGGTTTGGAAGGGATATCAAAGGGGCCGATAGGAAAAGCAAAATGTCGTCGGCGAAGGCAGCAAGCTTGAATTCGGTATGATCTGTTTTAACACCCCGTATGTCCGTATGCTCCCGAATGCAGCGGAGGAGCGGTTCCAAAGTGAGAATGTACAGTATGGGGGAAAGGGGACATCCCTGTCTGGTGCCATTGTGAATGGGGAAGGCCTCCGACAGGTGACCATTGACCCAGACTCGTGCTCTAGGGTTCGTGTACAGGGCACCTACCAGGGCCCTCAACCTGGACCCCAACCCTAAGGCCTCCAGAACCGAGCCCATGTAGTCCCAGGCCACCCGGTCAAAAATGATTAAAAAAAAACCTTCACTTTAAGTAGAAGTGAGCCAGTGGTGTAAGTTTAGGGCCTTGATGGTGTTGTCCCTGGCCTCTCTGCCAGGGACAAACCCCACTTGGTCAAGGCCCACCCAAGCCGGGACATGTAGAGCTAATCGTGTCGCCAGAATCTTTGAAACATCTTCACGTCTACATTCAGGAGTGAAATCGGCCTGTAACTAGCTACTTCAGAGGGATCTTTACCCTCCTTAGGAATTACCGAGATATGCGCTTCCAAAAGGGTGTTAGAATTGTGAGATGGGTCCGCTAGTGAGTTGAAGGCCCTGAGGAAGCCTGGCGCCAACAGTTCTGGAAAGCATTTGTAGTATTGTGCCGTCAGGCCGTCCGGACCTGGGCTTTTGCCTGGTTTGGTAGCCTTAAGGGCTTTCTCCCATTCTTCTGTTGTCAATGGAGAGTCTAGAATTTGCTGGTCTTCCACAGATACCGCCCAGGGGCAGTACCTCTGCAGAAAATCTTTCGTCAGGGACTCCCTGAAAGCCGGCGAACCTACCCCTCCCTCCCTTGCCTTAATATTATAGAGATCACTATAATAGTCCTGGAATTGACGAGCAATATCCTCCGTCTTCGTAAGGATCCTGCCGTGCTTATCTTTCACCTGGTGGATAGTGGTGGCAAGAACACGTTTTCGCGTGTACTTCGCTAGAAGCCTGCCCGGCTTATTCCCTTGCTCAAAAAATACTTTCTGTGAGAATAGCATGCGTTTACGTGCTTTTTTATACAGTTCCTCCCTTAGGAGTGTCCTAGCTTCCACAAGGTCCGCCGCCACCTGGGCCGCCCTGGATCCTTTATGTTGCGTCTCTAGTCTAGCGATCCTGTCTGTGAGCTCCCGGATAAGGGCAGCATGTTCCCTTTTCCTCCTCGCTGCGATGGACAACAAGTGGCCTCTCACCACACACTTGTGTGCCTCCCAAATAGTCAGGGGCGACACATCAGGTGTGTTATTCAGCCGAAAGTACTCCTCAATTGCCTGTTTGATGGTAGCACAATCTGCAGCATCTGCAAGTAAAGAAGCATCTAGCCTCCAAACTTTCGTACGTGCCTCCCTCTGTGGGAACCGTAAAGTCAGCGTAACTGGGTGGTGGTTGGATAACACCATACTCTCTATCGTAGCGTCATGTAGGTATGAAAGATCATTCTGGGAAAGAAAAATGTAGTCCAGCCTCGAATACTGTTGGTGTGGCGGCGAAAAGAACGTGTAGTCCCGACCTCTGGGGTTCAAAGTGCGCCATGTGTAATGCATTTTCTAATACATCCCGATCAAGTTGGATTTGTTCCAAACAGAGAGGGTAAAGATAATACTATAAGAGCATTGCTTCTGCTTCAGAAGATAAAGCAGAGTGGGTCCCCGGGTCTGTTCCTGTCGGTGGATGCCGAAAAAGCATTCGATAGGGTAGACTGGGGACTCATGATGCAAACCCTTACAGCAATGGGAATCGGGAATAGGCTGTCTACCTGGATTAAAACACTCTACCATCACCCCTCTGCTAAAATAAAAATTAACGGTATACTCTCAGACTCTTTCGAGATGAAGAATGGGACAAGACAGGGGTGCCCTCTGTCCCCCCTTCTCTTCATTCTGTCATTGGAACCCCTGCTGGCCACGATCCGAAACGATCCTGGCATCAACGGTGTCAGAGTCGGAGAAGAGGAACATAAATTATCGGCCTTCGCCGACGATATAATGTTTTATCTTACTAACCCAGTAACCTCTATCCCCAAGCTTTTTACGATATTACAGCAATATGGTCCCATTTCTAATTTCAAGATCAATATAGCAAAATCTGAAATATTAAATATAAACCTCAATAAAAAAGAAGAAGGGCAAGTAAAAGAGATTTGTGCCTTTACTTGGTGTAAAGAATTAAAATACCTTGGCATTAAACTTGCAAATACGCTACAGAAAATCTATAAAATAAACTACGTACCCCTGCTAAATGAGATTAAAAACGAATTAAAAAAAACAATTAATAAACCCATCTCATGGGTAGGACGAATAAACATGCTAAAAATGGTGGTAGTACCAAAAATACTTTACAAATTTTTATTAATCCCAATAACAGTACCCCAACAATTCCTAAGAATCCTAAACTCTCTATTGATGAACTATGTGTAGAAAAATAAAAAAACATAGAATATCTCTATCTATTCTCAAACAGGGAAAACAATATGGGGGCCTGGCGGTGCCCGATATTAAAAGTTATTATAAGGCGGCGTTTCTCTCTCGGGTGGTGGAATGGGCCAAAGATAGAAAAGGCAAAAGGTGGGTTCAAATTGAAAAAGCACTAGCCAACACACAATTGAGCAATATTATTTGGATCCCTACCCAATATCGAGCACTTGATCACAATACAAACGATATGACACGGGACACTTTAAGAATGTGGGATAGGGTTCAGACACTATTAGAAAGGAAATTCAACTCCCCACTAATGCATTTAAAAGAAAACGCCTATTTTGCACCTGGGGGAAAAAAAATTGGAGGAAATTGGATAAAAAAAAATATTGTTCACTTAGGAGATATAATTACAGTTGACGGGATCAAGACCTATGAAGAGCTGAAAACCAGAACTGACGTCTGAAATTTGGATAGGTGGCATTATTCCCAACTGTATCACTTTGTGCAGCACCTCCCCCGACCCTTGCGATCGTGGGCAGAGCTGACACCACTGGAGAAGGTATGCAAAACTGAAAACTCAAAGGGCACGGTTACTAAATGGTATGGGCTACTCATTAAACTAGGAGCACGGGCTGAAGCACCTTTTGTCGAAAAGTGGCAAAGGGAGTTGGAAACACCCAGAGGGGAAAATACTTATCAGAGGATTATGCAGCTGACCCATTCGTCAGCAATTGACATACGAACCGCTGAGACAAACTATAAATGTATTTTGGGCTGGTACATCACCCCGGATAAATCCAACCACTTTAAGGATGGGCAGACCGCAGATTGCTGGCGCGGATGCCCAGAAAGAGGTACAATGGCACATTTGTGGTGGACCTGCCCGAAAATTCAAAAATACTGGGATACCATATTGAGCCAAATAAGAGAGATCACGGGTAAGGAGATCAAGAAAGATCCTTGGGGCATACTATTCCATTGTAACCAGGAAGGTATTAAAAGGTATAAACAATCCCTTCTCCCACATTTGCTGAATGCAGCGAAAAGACTTATACCAAAAAAGTGGCGCAAAAATGAAACTCCTTTGATCTGGGATTGGATAAATGCAGTTGAAGAAACTTACAAGATGGAAAAGCTTAAGGAGAGTGTGTTAGAAACAAATAATGATTTTAAGGACAAATGGAAAAAATGGAAAGAGTACAAAAAATCTTGGAGCTATGCAGAGAGATTGAGGGTCTCCTAATCAACATACGCATGAGAACATAATATAATTAAGTATAATGTAACAATCAAAAAAAAAAAAAAAACATATATATACATAAATATATCTAGGAACACCTCAGCGGTTAAAGTACATTTACATAACATGACATTTATGTCAAACCTGTAAACAATATCTCAATAGGTCAATAGTGGAGTGTCCTGGGAGCCACGGGGAAGGGGAAGGGGAGGGGGGGGGGGGTGGAGGGAAAAGTATATATAAGTATCTCATCTCCAGGTCTCTACCTATGAAGGGTAGGGAAGGATAGAAGTAGGCGCATTCTTGTGCTTTTTTGCTAGAAATGAGATATACATTGAAAATAAATTTATAATGATAAACAAAAAAAAAAATATTATAGTAATGAAGATGTTTGCCATACCCCAGGCAGCACAAATACCACAGATGATGCAAAATCGCAAACAGAGACGTAACGAAGCAACAGTGAGCTGGTCTCTGGAGTTTGGTGAAGGCTGAGGTGGTAAAAAAAAATAATTGAATATTGGTCTTTAAAACGATAGTTTTTGAATTCGAACGTTCGGGTCCCATAGACTTCAATGGGGTTCGAAATGTTCGTTCGAACCCGCGGTCTGTTCGAACGTTCTGGTGCGAACCGAACCTGGGGGTGTTTGGCTCATCCCTATTCCCAACTTCTACTTTCAAGACTAAAGTGATCAAGTAATGTGGAATCAGGAAAAAATCTATGTGGGAGTATACCTGATGTAATATTCTCCAGACATCAACTAACTGCACCTCATGCAATTTCCGCAGTATACCTTTCCTGATGTTCCCCGGAGTCGATGATGTCCCTGAGGACACATCCATTCTGGGGTCCAAGGTGACATTAAAGTCTCCCCCCAGGATTAGCTTACCCTCCGCAAAGTCAACCAACTCTGTAAGGACTTTTTTAATAAATACGTCTTGGTGGGTATTTGGTGCATACAGCGTGGCCAGGATTACTTTGACCCCTCCAATGCTACCCTTTAAAAAGCGAAACCTACCCTTAGGGTCCAGGCATTTGTCTAGTAGTGTCCAGGCTACCCGGTTGGAGATCAAAATCGATACTCCTTTAGATTTTGCTTCCTGATTCATTGAGTGATAGACACATTGAAAAAATCTATTCTGGAGGAATGGTAAATGTCCTGCCCTGAAATGTGTCTCCTGAACATACGCCACATCAGTCTCCCATCTCCTTAAGTCATTCAACATCATTCTGCCTATTTGTATAGATTATGCAATGTGCTAATCATAACCCCTTCATGTTACCGTATTTAACATCCATAATTACTATTCATAAGTGTCATATATTTAAACATTACACGTTCACAGTCCTCCTCCCGTCCCCAGTGTTCGCATTACAGATCTAATACTCTTATATAGCCACATTGGCCTCTTTAGCCTGGTCCTTAACAGCACCAGGTAGAGACTTGTTTTAATAGAAAAAAAAATTGGCCGTATTAGATGTCTTATATGAATAAACAGCAAAGCAAAAAAAAAAAAAAATCTTTTTATGTAATTGGTCATGACACCCTGCTTCATACTTATATGCGAACATTAAGATAGCGATGAGGAATATGAGTTTGTCTCACTTCAGCAGAGTTTACATTCACAAATCAATATTATTAACCACTTAATACCGGGTACATTCCATTAGCATACAGATCATAGTTAGTATATCAGAGAAAAAAAAAAAACTCTCCCCCCTCTAGTTCTCACCTAAAAAAAAAAAAAAAAAGGCTAGCCCTCACAAGAGTTTGTCTCCAAATCCCTCCCTGTTTCTCCCCAGAGAAACCCAATCCCTGTGAAAAGTGATAAAAAAATCCCTATAAGGAAAAAAAAAAAATTATATATAAGTAAACCAAAAACCCTACGTAAAAAAGTGATATATGGGTCCCTCTAAAAAAAAAAAGAAAAAACAGGACTTTATGTGTGTCTTATGTGTATTTGCTATATTACCCAATCCTCCCCCTTATGACTGGGGAGTGGAGGAGACACCCCCGTGAAAAAATGATGTAAAATGTATAGATCCCCAGTAGAAGAAAAAAAAGGGGGGATCTTTGTGTGTATCTTATGTATGATTTTATTTATATTTTGTGTATATTTACTATGTGACCTAATCGACCTCTCTCTTAAATAGAGGAGGAAAAAAAAAAAAGAAAAGTTGGGAGGGTTAGAGGTGCTTCCTACACACATTTATACAGTAATTATAGCACCGATCGCTGTATAAATGTGAATGGTCCCAAATTTGTGTCAAAAGTGTCCAATATGTCCGCCGCAATATCGCAGGTCTGATAAAAAAAAAATTGCAGATCGCCGCCATTACTAGTAAAAAAAAAATAAAAAAAAATCATAAATCTATCCCCTATTTTGTAGGCGCTATAACTTTTGCGCAAACCAATCAATATACGCTTATTGCGATTTTTTTTAACAAAAATATGTAGAAGAATACGTATCGGCCTAAACTGAGGAAAAAATATATATATTTTTTTTTTATTGGGATATTATTATAACAAAAAGTAAAAAACATTGTCTTTTTTTCCAAATTTCTGTATTTTTTTGTTTATAGCACAAAAAATAAAAATCGCAGAGGTGATCAAATACCACCAAAAGAAAGCTCTATTTGTGGGGAAAAAAATGATAAAAATATAATTTGGGTACAGCATTGTATGACCGTGCAATTGTCATTCAAAATGCGTCAGCGCTAAAAGCTGAAAATTGGTCTGGGCACGAAGGGGGTTTAAGTGCCCAGTAATGAAGTGGTTAAATAAGCTCAGAGGTCTCCCCTCCTTCTCCCCTCCCCTCCTTTCTTGCCACATTTATTGTCCGTTTACTCGTTTTCTAAGGGTACTGCTTCTAGGAATTTAAACAGTTCTGGTAGGTCTGATGGCTGTTTGAGAGAAAAATACCACATATTCTTCTTGACTGTTAAGGAGATCAGGTAACCCCAGCGATAGGCTCCCCCAGATTTTCTGATTTTATCTAATAGGGGGCGTAACATTGCTCTCCGCTGGAGAGTAGGCCGAGAAAGATCAGGCAAGATTTTTATCTGTGCACCCTCATATATAACCTCACCCACCTCCCAGGCTGAGCGGCTAATAATCTCTTTTTGAGCATAGCGGAGAAAACAACAGATGACGTCCCTTGGCCTATCTGCATTAACTGAGCGGGCTCCCAGTGATCTATGAATTTGTTCAAATTCAATGGCCTGGGGAAGGGGAGTAACAGTCGACTGGAGACAGATTGCCTGGATAGTTTCTTGCAGGCTTTCTCTCTCGATAGTCTATGGGATCCCCCTAAACCTCAGGTTTTTGCGACGGCTGCGGTCTTCCATTGCTTCCAACTTTAATTGTATAACATTTGTATGAGATAGATGTTGTGTTTGTACCTGTTCTAACTGCATAATGCAATTTTCTACAGAACTTAGCCATCTTTCATTATTATTTAACTTATCTGTAAGAGTCTAGATATCTCTCCGTACAGCTTCCAAATCCTTCCGGTGTATCTCTTCTAATCGAGTTACCAGCGCTTCCATGTCCTGTTCTACCCGTGAGATGAAGACTTCCATATCTGCACGTGTTGGCAATGCTTGCAGGTCAGATCGGGTTGGAAGGGCTTGCAATAAAGCCCTTAGATCCATCTCCTGATCTCCATGACTTGACTGCCTTGTCAATGGGCTTTCCTCGCACTCTTTCACCTCCTTTACCTCCGTTAAGCTCTGCTTCTTCATAGGTATCTCTATGGGTATCTCCCGCACTCCTGCCATTACCGCCGTGTGAGATTGTGTGTACAAGCGTGTGTGTGAGGGTGTGTGAGGGTGTCAAGGGTATATGAGAGTATCCCTCCTCCTCGAACCACAAATTAGGACTTTATTTCTCTAAGACGTACCCCCAGTAAAGTACAAGTTATAGTAATCAGATACACTGAGAGAGGAAAGGGATAGCAACAAGGTAGAAAAATGGAAGAAAGGACAGAGGAGAGGTCTGGGAAGGGGAGGGAGGGAGGGAGTAAGGTTCATAAATCACAATTTTGTCCCTGGCTTTGATTGGGAAGAATTCCTGGGAAAAAGGATATACCCATGAACTTAGTCCAAGGTTCCCAGACCATCTCAAATTTACATTTTGGAATCATTGAGAATACTAGCCAGTTTTTCCTGGGCCATAATCCAGCATACTTTCTTGCCTTAGTTGAGACAGTGTGTTGCTTCCAAGCCTTAGCCAGTGTTATTTTGGCTCCTAACAGTGGATCAGTGGAGAAAATGAATCAGTTTGCGATTGTATTTGGAGATCCTGGGTATATGAGCATTCAGTAGAATGAATTCTGGAGACCTGGGAATCTCGTAGCCTGTGATTTTTTTAATGAGGTTTAACGTCTGATTATGGGGCATTCCCAATAAACATGAATGATTGTGCCTAGCAGTTGGCACCCCCTAAAACATAACGGATCTGCTGTTGGGAAAAATGTTGCTAGTCTAGTTGGTGTCATGTACCACCTAGTAGTCATTTTTATGTTCGCTTCCATGAGGGATGTATTGATGTCTTTATATGCGGTGGCTAGTGCTGACTGCCAATTCTCCAGGTTCCATTGAATTTGGTAGTCCTCCTCCCAGGCTAACATGTATGGGGATTTACTAGAAGGTTGGGAGAGTGACGCATAGATGACTGAAATGCCTCCCCTCTGCTCCATGGCCTGACTGCACCAGAGTTCATAACTGGAGAATTTAGGAGGATTTGGTTTATCAGACAAGATTCTGTGAAGGAAATGGCTGATTTGATTAAATCAGAATCGTTCCGACTGCAGAAGGTCTAGATTGCTGACACAGTGTGCTAGAGATAGGGGACCTCTAGATGTGAAGTAATGACCTATACGGTACATCCCTTTGTCAAGACACCACTGAAAGGCCTTTGTGTCTAACCAGGGGGGAATTTTCAGTTACGAAACAGGTGTGACAGTGGCATGAATTCCGAGGTAAAATTAGGGTTCACTTTTCATTTATCCCACAAGGCAAAGGAGTGTCAGAGAGTGGGGCCCGTATAGGAGGTCTATTTCTGGGCGAGCGCCATAGTAGAAATACAAGGTGTATTGCACATCCTGACGTTTGATCTGTATCCAATCCGGTTTTTCCCTGTTAGCGTATATAACTGAGAACTGGGCCAGTCTAGATGCTAGATAATATCTATGCAGGTTTGGCAGGCCAAGACCGCCTTGTTTTCATGTGAGATAAAGAGTCTGTTGTTTAATCCTGAATCACGAACCCCCCCAGATAAATTTTAAAATCTTGCCCTAGAAGGACTTAAGGTGATCCCTTCTCAGTGGGATGGGAAGGGCTCAGAACACGTAGAGCAGACTAGGCAACGTCTTAACAGCATTTATTCTCCCCAGCCAAGATAAATTTAGTTTGGACCAGGACTTCAGCATATGGTACATGGGAGGGAATTTTTTAGTGTAAAGTGAGTCAAATTTAGATGTAAGAAAAATGCCCAAATATTTGATAGCAGAGTCATTCCAGTCAAATGTAAAGTTTAGTTTAAGAAAGGAAGCCATCTCGGGGGTGAGAGAGATGTTTAGGGCTTGGGATTTGGAGAAGTTTACTTGAAGACCGGAGATGGTCGCAAAAGAAGATAGGGTCTTGCATAAATTAGGAAGGGATGTTAGGGGAGAGGTAATAAGGTAATAAGGTCTGATGCATGGGGGAGCAGTGGTCCGTTGGAAACCACTCAGCATGGTGTTAACCACCTAGCAACCACCTGCCGAAAAATAACGGCGGAAAGGTGGTTGCTTAACTCTGGGATCACGTTATATAACGTGATTCCAGAGTCGCGCTCCCGCGCGCCCCCTGGGGCGCGCACACGGGAATGTCCTCTGGACCCGGCGGGTCACGGATCACGGTAAATCGCCGCTGATAGCGGCGGTTTACCACGTGATCGCGCCGTCCAATGACGGCGCGATCAGATGTAAACAGACCGGCGTCATTTGATGACGCCGGTTCCTCCCTCCTCTCTCTGTACCGATCGGTACAGTGTGAGAGGAGAGGGGAGGGAGCGGATGGCAGCGCCAGTGCTGCGGGCTGGATCTGTGACAAATGTAGTCACAGATCCATCCATACATCCCTCCCTGCTCAGCCATCCCTGCTGCACATACTCTGCAATGCTGGGCAATACTCTGGGGGGGCAACACTCTGGGGGGGCAACACTCTGGGGGGGCAATACTCTGGGCATACTCTGGGCATACTCTGCAATACTCTGGGCATACTCTGCAATACTCTGGGCATACTTTGCAATACTCTGGGCATACTCTGCAATACTCTGGGCATACTCCGCAATACTCTGGGCATACTCTGCAATACTCTGGGCATACTCTGCAATACTCTGGGCATACTCCGCAATACTCTGGGCATACTCTGCAATACTCTGCAATACTCTGGGCATACTCTGCAATACTCTGGGCATACTCTGGGCATACTCTGCAATAATCTGGGCATACTCCCCAATACTCTGGGCATACTCCGCAATACTCTGGGCATACTCCGCAATACTCTGGGCATACTCCGCAATACTCTGGACATACTCCGCAATACTCTGGGCATACTCCGCAATACTCTGGGCATACTCTGCAATACTCTGGGCATACTCCGCAATACTCTGGGCATACTCCGCAATACTCTGGGCATACTCTGCAATACTCTGGGCATACTCTGCAATACTCTGGGCATACTCTGCAATACTCTGGGCATACTCTGCAATACTCTGGGCATACTCTGCAATACTCTGGGCATACTCTGCAATACTCTGGGCATACTCCGCAATACTCTGGGCATACTCCGCAATACTCTGGGCATACAGCGCCCCTGTCCCCGTGAGCTCGCATGCAGAAGCGAACGCATACGCAAGTCCCGCCCACATATGAAAACGGTGTTCAAACCACACATGTGAGGTATCGCTGCGAACGTTAGAGCGAGAGCAATAATTTTGGCCCTAGACCTCTTCTCCAACTAAAATGATGTAACCAGTAAAAATATTTAAATCGTCACCTATGGGGATTTTTAAGTCGCAAAGTTTGGCGCCATTCCATGTGGCCACGCTGTGTAAAAGTCCCACACATGGGGTATCGCCATACTCGGGAGGAATAGCAGAATGTGTTTTGGGGTGTAATTTGTAGTATGCATATGCTGTGTGTGAGAAATAACCCGCTAATATGAAAATTTTGTGGAAAGAAAATAAAAATGAAAAAAATCTTGATTTTGCAAAGAATTGTGGGAAAAATTACTACTTCAAAAAACTCACAATGCCTCTTTCTAAATACCTTGGAATGTCTTCTTTCCAAAAAGGGGTCATTTGGGGGGAATTTGTACTTTTCTGGCATGTTAGGGTCTCAAGAAATGAGAGAGGATGTCAGTACATCAGATGTGATCAAATTGATCAATTTTCAGTAATTGGTACCATAGCTTTTAGACCCTACAACTTTCACCCAGACTAAATAATATCTACATTTTTTTTGTTTTGTTACCAAAGATATGTAGCAGTATACATTTTAGGCCAAGTTTATGAAGAAAAATTACTTTTTTGCAAAATGTTATAATAGAAATGAAGAAAAATTCATTTTTTTACAAAATTTTCGTTCTTTTTTCATTTATAGTGAAAAAAATAAAAACCGCAGAGGTGATAAAATACCACCAAAAGAAAGCTCTATTTGTGGGAAAAAAAGGACACAAATTTCATTTGGTTATAGTGTTGTATGACTGAGTTATTGTCATTCAAAATGTGAGAGCACCGAAAGCTGAAAATTGGTCTGGTTATTAAGTGGGTTTAAGTGCCCAGTAGTCAAGTGGTTAAAGTAGTCTGAAAACTGAGATAAATCAACAGTGGCACAGAGTGAACAAAAAACATTAGACATCACCTAAAGAAAGATTAAAACAGTTTTTACCTAAATTGTATAACACAACAATTTAAACTGTAAAGGCGCATTGCGGGCGGTATTAACCCTTTATTGGCCGCTAGCGGGGGTTAATACCGCACTGCTATCGGCCGAATCCCGCGGCAAATCTGACTGTATAGCGCCGCTATTTTTAGCAGCGCTATACTACCACCGCGCCTCCCGCCCCAGTGTGAAAGAGGCCTTATTGCAAGACGGCTCTGTCCCATCCTCGACTCAGACCATGCGTATCTCTTGGGAAAAAGATCTACAAATGACACTTAAGGACGATGACTGGGAATCCATTTATACACTCACCCATAAGGGGGTCAATGAATGTAGCAATCCAGTAAAATGGATACAAAATCATTACGATGTGGTATAGAACTCCAGCACGCTTACACAAGTTCTCTCCTTCAATTTCAAATAAATGTTGGAGATGTAAAGGAGCGGTAGGATCCATGATCCACATTTGGGGGAGTGTGCCTTGCTCCAACCATTTTGGAGGGAGGTTCATTCCATAATTACACAGGTTACCACTTTCACGCTAGATTATAATCCTGCTCAATACCTCTTGCATCACACTACCCTACCTAAGCGAACCTACCATGGCCATGCATATGGTTAATGCAGCCAGACTTTGCATTCCTACACATTGGGAAACTCGTCAAGCCAAAATAGAGAGCAGGTTCTCTATTTGCTCGACGGGCCATCGGGACTAATGGCTCGACGACTTTTTCGACAGCCTGGTCGACGAACTCGACGGCCGGCCGAGAACCTCGTCGGACGGAACGATGAGTTTAGCCCGACGAGGTTCTCGGTCGTGTGTACGCGGCCTAAGTCACCTTGACTGCTCACTGCAATCCTACCCGTACACTATACTGATTGGGGGGGCCCGAGACGAGTAGCGGTCCCTACTATTCTCTATTTGGTACATCTTTCCTTTACTTCTCCCCCCTCTTTTGCTCCTTTCCCACATTCTATGTCTCCTATTTAATTTTTCTTCTTTTTTTTCTTCTTTCTTTTTACCTCCCCCTTCCCTCCCTCCTTTTTTTTAGTTTATTTTTATTTTCCCGATAACGATATTATCGACCACGTGTTAGCTAGGAGCCTTGCCACAGGCTCCTAACGTCAATAAGGCCATAGTAACATCAAGCTTGAGAGTTCTTCCATGACCACAGATAGACCTGTTGATATTGGTCTACAGGGGTCTTTGCAATCAATTGTTGATTTACTTGCTCTCATTAGTGTTGAGCAGAATATGCCATATTCGATTTTGCGATATATCTCGAATATATAGTCGAATATTCGAGATATATTCGCTAAATACGAATATTCGTGATATTTTTTGGAAATGAAATGATTGCGAAATTTCGCTATTGCGAATGCGAAATTTCGAGAAATGCGGAATGGAGCACTCTGATTGGCTCAGAATATTCGTGATATTTTACAATACAAAATAATTGCGAATATTCGGCAAATGCGGAAGGAGCACTCTGATTGGCTCAGAATATTCGTGATATATTACAATACAAAATAATTGCGAATATTCGAGAAATGCGGAAGGAGCACTCTGATTGGCTCAGAATATTCGTGATATATTACAATACAAAATAATTGCAAATATTCGGCAAATGCGGAAGGAGCACTCTGATTGGCTCAGAATATTCGTGATATTTTATAATACAAAATAATTGCGAATATTCGGCAAATGCGGAAGGAGCACTCTGATTGGCTCAGAATATTCGTGATATATTACAATACAAAATAATTGCGAATATTCGGCAAATGCTGAAGGAGCACTCTGATTGGCTCAGAATATTTGTGATATATTTCAATACAAAATAATTGTGAATATTCGGCAAATGCGGAAGGAGCACTCTGATTGGCTCAGAATATTCGTGATATTTCACAATACAAAATAATTGCGAAATTTCGAGAAATGCGGAATGGAGCACTCTGATTGGCTCAGAATATTCGTGATATATTACAATACAAAATAATCGCGCAATATCGCTATTGCCGAATAATCGCATTGCGATTTTTCGGCAATATAAAATGATCACTGCAGCTACTCGGCCCAAGGTCTCTAATCATACCAGCAATGCTTTTAGACGTCGATGGGGATCTCTAGGATGTGATCTGTTCTAAAAAAAAAAATTGAAAAAATATGAATATTCGAAATAGCGAATTTTCCCTGCGATATTCGAGTTATTCGCGAATACTCGAATATGCAATATTCGTAGCGAATATTCGCAATGCGAATATTCGTGAGCAACACTAGCTCTCATTTAGATACCTGTTTTAACTTTGTTTATGTGATGACTATCCATAAAATTTACATAAGCTTATAAGACCTTCTTTATATATCCAGAATCCTATTGTTACACACCCTATGATTTCTGTGGTCTAATCAAAATGTTTTACTTACATTGGAATAATATGTCATGTTCATTCACGCAGACAATATGTTAACCACTTCCCGCCCGGCCAATAGCAGATTTATGGCCGGGAAGTGGTTATGAAATCGTGACTGGACGTTCTCAAACGTCCTGCACAATTTCATGCCGCGCGCGCCCGGGGGGGCGCGCAACGCGGCAATCGCTGATGCGGGGTGTCAGTCTGACACCCTGCATCACCGATCTCGGTAACGAGTCTCCGGCGGAGGCTCGCTACCACGTGATCAGCCGTGTTCAATCACGGCTGATCAAGATGTAAACAGGAAGAGCCGTCGACGGCTCTTCCTCACTCGCGTCTGACAGACGCGAGTACAGGAGAGCCGATCGGCGGCTCTCCTGACAGGGGGGGTTCGCGCTGATTGTTTATCAGCGCAGCCCCCCCTCATATGCCCACACTAGACCACCAGGGATGCCCACACTGGCAGGGCAAAAAAAAAAAAAAAAAACGTAAAAATAAAATAAAAAAAACAGGATTAAAATAAAAATATATACAGGTAAAAAAAAGAAAGATGGCAGTCAGTGCCCACACATGGGCACTGACTGGCAACATATACATCAGTGCCACCCCTCAAAGTCCATCAGTGCCACCCCACAGTGTCCTTCAGTGCCACCCCTCCGTGCCAATCCATGCCCAGTGCCCACCTATCAATGCCCATCTGTGCCACCCATAAGTACCCATCAGTGCCACCCATAAGTGCCATTCTGTGCAGCCTATGAGTTCCCAGTGCTGCCCATGAGTGCCCATCAGTGCTGCCTATGAGTGCCCATCAGTGCCGCCTATGAGTGCCCATCAGTGGCACCTATGAGTGACCATCAGTGCCGCATACCAGCGCCGCCTATCAGTGCCCATCAGTACAACCTCATCGGTGCCCATCAGTACTACCTCAGCAGTGCCCATCAGTAAAAATGTATTTTTTTTTCTAAATTTTCAGTCTTTTATTAGTTGTTGCGCAAAAAATAAAAACCGCAGAGGTGATCAAATACCACCAAAAGAAAGCTCTATTTGTGGGGAAAAAAGGATGCCAATTTTGTTTGGGTATAGTGTACCATGGAAAAAAAAACACAGAACGATTGTATTCCCATATTGGGAGCTGATCTATTCTCTGTAGAAGATCATCGTGGTGAAACCCCCACTCCCTCCTCCTCTGAGTTCGAGAATAACATTCATGGCTTATCATCCATTGGAACAGAGAACAGGCTTGTTTAAAATGATCCAGGCGTCTATGGATAGGGGGCTTCTTCTGAGCCAATTAGTGAAAGTTAGCAATAACGTGTGGTCTTCCATCAGGTGAAAACAAGGATTTAATAAGCTCCTCTAGAGACAAACCAAACAGTAACAGGGGGATAAAAAAAAGGGGGAACTGAGGATAGAACAATTTCTAATTAAAAAAAAAAAGGGAAAAGAGTATTTGAGAGAAACTGGAGGAGCTATAGTTTCATTTAGGAGGGTGGAAAGTCCCTAGTGTCTACTCCCTCTAGGAGTAAAGGAAACAAAATGGAGACTGCAGTCAACATTTCGGTGCTTTAGGTCAGACCGTTGTCTTTTGTTCTCTTCATCTTCGGCTTGTTCCATAGGGTGTCAGTGGGCTGGTGGGTGAAGGTGGTTTAGCTGAGTTGTAGGCAGGGTTGGAAGTGTCCATATTCGCTTCCAATGAGATAAGCTTCAGGGATAAGAGGTTCTTCTCTCCATCTTGGAAGTTGGAGAATGTGTAATGCTTGCTTTTGAAGTGGAATTTAACAGCAAATGGAAAGGTCCACCAGTATTTAACCACTTGACCACTGGGCACTTTAGCCCCGGACCATATTGCTGCCCAATGACCAGAGTACTTTTTGTGATTCGGCAGTGCAACGCTTTAACTGACAATTGCGCGGTCGTGGGAAGTGGCTCCCAAACAAAATTGGCGTCCTTTTTTCCCACAAATAGAGCTTTCTTTTGGTGGTATTTGATCACCTCTGCGGTTTTTATTTTTTTCGCTATAAATTAAAAAAGAACGAAAATTTTGTAAAAAAATGAATTTCTTTATCGTACATCACGGGACACAGAGCGGCATAGTCATTAGTATGTGTGTGTGTGTGGGTTATAGAGTCTACCTTCAGGTGATGGACACTTGTGTAATCAATTAAACAGGAAGTTCCCTCCCTATATAACCCCTCCCCTACTGGGAGTACCTCAGTTTTTTTCATCAGTGTCTAAGGTGTTGGTCACAAGCTAACATGTGCTCTTAGGAGCTCCACTGGAGGGATCCATGCTGGATGTAAAAAGCCTCCATAAATCCGGATCCGTCCAAGGTGCTTCATAGCCAAAGTGGACGGTACCCGGGCCTCGGCACGAAGAACGAGGTTTAGCCTATAATGCCTCTCTGCGGAGGGCTGGATCCTGGGTTCCAGAACTTTGTGCCTTCTAAGGACCAAATGTTTTTTCTGCTGCCAGTGTGCTATATAGGTCCAGGGGTGTGGTGTTCCTGCCATGGCCCCCGGTCCCTGAAGGTCTAGGACTATACCCACGGTGAAGGGGGAATATTGGGCCTCTTGCTTTGCAATACCCTTCAGCGTGGAAAAGGTAAGAGGAGGACCTACAGGACTTGGTTCGACAGTAGGGATTCCGTAAGGGGCTATGGGTTTCGCCTATATTATGCTTCTATGCATTAGCAATGTAAACAGCAATGTAAACAACAATGTCTTCTGAGACGGGATGACTCAGGGCACCCATATACCTCCCCTAGCCAGCATGTAGCCTGGGCCACTATGTCTGTTCAGACAGGATGGCTGTAGTACCCATATATCTTCCCTTGAAGGGGCTGGTACATAAAAAAAATGCCCTTAATCCTATGCAAAGGATTGTCTTCCAGGAGTAGCTGCAAGTCGTATCTGTTTTTCCATTACTATGGGCAGTAGAAGACATGCCTGATGTTTTCGCTTACCATGCTTTCCAAAGACGGAAGCTTAAGTGTTAGCTGGTCTATTGTGCGTCCCACTTCCTCCGCTTCAGGCTCTACCATGTCGCACGTGCTCACCGGCTCAGTGCAGTCACAGAGAGGGCTCTTCAGAAAGGCCCAGACGTCAGAGCTCTGTAAAGCTAGGGGGACACAAACGTAAGCACCTTGTGTGAGTTGGATACAGATTAATTAAGATGCCTACTCCGCATCTAGCTGTGCAGATTAGCAGGCATTGGTGTTGCCAGACTAAGTTCAGCTGTTGATGCACCTAGGTTAAGTTCCTCTGCTTTTAGCTTAGGACTTTTGTCTCCCCATTGAAAAAGGTCAGGGGTAGGAATATAAAAAGGAATCGCCACCTGAACCTGGTGGCCCCTTATTCTCCCCTGTAGAGACTTATACAGCTCACAGGTTAAGCCTTCAGACCTGTCAGGCAATGCAGCGTCCCCCAACATTGCAGCCACTCTGCATGTGTGTGTTTTGTTTTTTTTGCATCGCATTTGTTGGTCTACAAGAGGTTAACTGCTATGTTCGCAGCATCCTCACAAGAAGAAAAGAAAAAAAAACAGGGTGGGTCCCTTTTCCTGCTTTAATCCTTAAGAGATTAGAAGAGCTGGGGATGTAGGTTCACTGTCAGAAGACAGGAGACAGGAGCTGCAGCCTAATGAGGAGAAGCTATCAAAGCCCTACAGGTTCTGATTGCACCTGCAGTCTTTTCAGAGATTCATGCTGCATATAACTTCCTTCTGCCTAGTCGGCCAAAAGCCTCTATCTTCTCTTTGGGCCGCGTACACACGATCAAATTTGTCCGCTTAAACTGGTCCGACGGACCAGTTCAGCGGACAAATCTGATCGTGTGTATGGGCTAGCGGACATGTCTGACCGGCGGACAAATTTTAAAACATGCTTTAAAATTTGTCCGCCAGAGACATGTCCGTCGGATATGTCCGCTGGTCAGTACACTCACCAGTGGACATATCTGCCCTCACAAGTGTCGGAAGGATGCGACGCATGCGTGGAAGTTGTTTACTTCCTGGTGCGGTGATGTGGCGGCTTCAACATCACCGCCACGTCACCGCGCTGTCTGCCGGCGGGGATTTTGATCCGATGGTGTGTACACGCCATCGGACCAAAATAGCCCGGCGGACATATCCGATGAAAACGGTCCGAGGACCGTTTCCATCGGATATGTCCCTCCGTGTGTACGCGGCCTCGGAGATAAAGAGAGGTTTTCCTATAGGTGGCTAGTAAGACCTCCATATGATCCTCAGCCTGGTGTCGGCTTTAAGCTAACCAAATGCACATCTAAGGGATGCACAGTTGCTGGTACACATTGCTAATGTCTCTTAATGGAGGAAGCGCACATCTGCAGAGGATGACTTTCTCTTTACCAGTTTGCATGTTGCATAAGATACATGAGTTTGGAATGTTCATAATGCATGTGGGATAAAAGCAAGTAACAAAGCATGTTTTATTGTTGATTGCATAATACAGTTTCTGTCTGTATGTTGTTGCATGTTTGTTACAGTTGCATAGAAATGCTTGAGTGCTAGTTACCTGATCACTCAAGTCCTGGATTACCCAAGGATATTTGGTCACACAGAGAGGCTTATTTCCACAGAAAGGCCTAAAATCGCATAAAGACGTTAGTATGCATAAAAATGCTGGATCACACATGGTTACCTGATCACCAAGTCCTTGATTACCCAAGGATATTTGGTCACACAGAGAGGCTTGTTTCCACAGACATGCCTAGAATCGCATGAAGAGGCTTGAATGCATAAAAATGCTGAATCACACATGATTACCTGATCACCCAAGTCCTTGATTACTCAAGGATATTTTGGTCACACAGAAAGGCTTGTTTCTACAAGAATGCCTAAAGATTGCTTAAAGATGCTTGAAGGCAAAAAGAAGCTGGATCACACATGGTTGTCGGACAACAGAGTCCTTGATTACCCAGGGATACTTAATCACATAGAGAGGCTTGTTTCACAGAAATGCCTAAAGTTCATAAGGATGCTGGATCGCACAGGGGTGCTTGATCACACAAGAGTCCTTGGTCACACAAGGGTTCTTGTCCGCACAGTAGTGCTTAAAATGCATAAGATGTTGATCGCATGGGAGATGCTGAATCGCATAAGGATGTATGATTACTCTAAAGTTGCACATGGCGGCTTAGTTAAGCTATACAGAATTCCTTGTGCTTGCATAGAAATATGTGTCTGCATTGGTTCATGTTGCACATTGTTACATAACACGTTTATAGCGCATGCTTGCTTGCAAGATGCTTGTTCCAGAGCACACATGCTATAGGCATGTTTTGCTTAAAACATATTTATCTGAATTTATGCTTCCAGGAACACACACTGCCATGTACACACGCTTCCATTAAGGCATATGGCTTTAACACTTGCCACATACACATATGGGGAGCCAGTTGCATATGTGTTTATTTACTTGGGACTGCAGAGGTTGTCTGCGTTTTGCAGGGGAACAGCACTATCTCCAGTTGGTGGTCTTGCCCTTTTGGGTTAGCCTCCGTGCCTGGGTTGTCAGGGTGCTAGGGCCCGCCTCTAGCAGGTCTGTAGGCCCAGGGTATAGCAGTAACGGCATACCGAAGTAAACTCCTGATGATGGGTCAGTCAGTACCATGGCTGGACCTAAGGGTGTCCAGCATGGTCAAGTATCTGGAAGTCCTGGGTTGGGATTCCAGTCTAAAGGTACATTCTTTCATTTGACAAGAAGCTGGGTATGTTTGGAACAGTCCAAAAAGGAGAGTTTTTTGGCCTCAGACAAGACCATCGCTATAAGAAAACTGGTCTATGTGGTCACGGCAAGGAACAGTTGCATACTTTTGGCCTTTTGCGCAAGAAAATGCTGGCTTCATTCAAGACAGTTCCCTATACTAACTTTTATTCAGGGCTGTTATAAACAGTATTTTGTTGGCCTAGAAAGAGTGGATCTTGACCTAGCATTTTCTAAAGAACCTGGTCCCAGAGATATGCTGGAATTCCTCTTGGTGGTTCTTAACTAAAAGGTTTGCCAGGTCGGGAAGAGACCATGGCCCAGGGGAAGTAGCCAAGCTCCAAGTGAGCCTTTTCTGTCAGCTAGAGCTACCGATGAAGCATCTGGCTTAGGGGCCTGAACGTTCAGGTGGCAGGTTGGTTCTGTCAGAGTACAATCAGACTATGCCATACTAGGGATTTACTTAATTTAACTAGGAGGAGCTTGTGCCTTGCCTATTGACATTCGTCATTTCATGAAATGCAGAATTGGCAGGCGATTCGCTGGAGCCATCAACAAGTGTCTCCGGGAGAATGACCTTTACACCCCGACTGTTTCCCTAACCAAATGCCACAGAATTGGTACCCTGTACATAAGATGTATTGGTGTCCAGGCTCAACAAGAGATTGAACAGCTTGGGGTCAAGGACAAAGGATCCACCCGCATGTGGGGCAGATGTGTTAGTGTTGTCACTGGTTGTGTCTCTCCCCCCAGTGCCGCGACTTTTTTGGCTTCTATGCAACATTAGAGGAGAAGGGAAGCTGGCCTGATTACTCCGGCATAACCCTGATGACCTCTCTGTGCAAGAACAGCAAGGGTGGTAGTAAAGGACCCACGGTCCCTTACATCTTGTCCGGGCCTACTTCACAGAAGGTATTACATCCTGTTTTGCAACAGGTGAATTAATGGTCTGGCTATTATAGACCACATTCTCGAGGATCTGGGCTTTCAGAATCAGCAGCAATTCCCTTGATTCATACAGGAGAGCTGGCCTCCAGGACCAGATATCCTAGGATCTGGAAGGCCCATGTCCCTGGTGTGAAACCAGATGGTGGCATCCCTAGAAGTTTGTCAAAGGTAAAATTCCTGCCTTCCTACATTTGGAAAGGAGACGGAGCTAACCTTAAGTTACATCAAGGATCCGATCTCGGCCTTGCTTCCAAAGGTCGCTTGCTTCACTCTCTTTGGTCCGGGCTGTTATACAAGGGGTGACATGCATAAGTCCACCAGTTTGGTAGCCCTTGTGCTCGTAGGATTGGCTCTAGTTTTATCGGCTTACAGGGTCAGCTCCTTGGGCCGATGCACCCTATTTCCCTTCATCCTTTAACAAGGGAATTGGTGTTCTTGGTTGTGGTAGCCTCCAAGAGAGTTTTAGTATTGACAACTTCTTGGTATAAAACCATACTTAATTATTCTTACACCTAGGGTGATGTTAATCCTCACCCAGCCTTATTTACTAGAAGGATCTAGTATTCAGTTGAATTATGATATTCTTACCTTCCTTGTTTTGTGGAAGGAAAAGTTATTGCTTTCTCTGAATTAAGATGAGAGCAGTTAAATATCTACAGTATCTGACATTTTTATTGTGCTGCCAGAAGACCCTAGATGTGGGCAGGCAGTGTTCAGTTCAGCTATTAAAATGGTTACACTCTCTCTCTCGTTGGAGTAAGAAGGGTCAAGGCCTATCTGAAGCGGCTGCTCGGATACGGAAAACTGATGTTCTTGCGCTACCAGGAGGCCCCAGGAAAGGGCAGGCAACGCCTAAATCAACTGTTTTTAAGGTTGATTCATCAGGTTATTATTCAGGCTTGTGGTTTAGAGTAGAATCCCCCTGTTTTTCTTGTGAGGGTGCTACCTACCAGGATGGTAAGTGCTTTATGTGCAATACACTACCAAGCCTTTATGACGCAGGTTTTCAAGGCCGCAACTTGGTCGTCTGTGCTTTACGTTCTCTAATTTCTATCAGGTGAACGTAAGACGGCAAGAGGATGCAGCTTTTTTTGAAGCAGTATGCTGCAGGCAGCATTATAGGTTCTCACGTCTGATGGCGGTCTGCGTTGTTGGTGTCTCCCTCCCCTCAGTAAGCATTGCTAAGTAATGACTATGCCGCTCTGTGTCCCGTAATGTACAATAAATAATAGGATTTTTTATAACAGCTTACCTGTAAAATCCTTTTCTTGGCGTACATCACGGGACACAGAGCTCCCGCCCCTCTTGTTTGGGGATATTGGGACACTTATTGCTTTGCTACAAAAGCTGAGGTACTCCCAGTAGGGGAGGGGTTATATAGGGAGGGAACTTCCTGTTTAATTGATTACACCAGTGTCCATCACCTGAAGGTAGACTCTATAACCCCCACACACACACATAGTAATGACTATGCCGCTCTGTGTCCCGTGATATACTCCAAGAAAAGTATTTTACAGGTAAGCTGTTATAAAAAATCCTATTTTTTCTTCATTTATATTATAACATTTTGCAAAAAAGTTTTTCTTCATAAATATGGCCAAAATGTATACGGCTACATATCTTTGGTAACAAAAAAAAAAAATGATATTATTTAGTCTGGGTGAAAGTTATAAGGTCTATAAGCTATGGTACCAATTACTGAAAATTGATCAATTTGATTATACCTGATGTACTGACAGCCTCTCTCATTTCTTGAGACCCTAACATGCCAGAAAAGTACAAATACCCCCCAAATTACCCCTTTTTGGAAAGAAGACATTCCAAGGTGTTTAGAGGCATTGTGAGTTTTTTGAAGTTGTCATTTTTTCCCACAATTCTTTGCAAAATCAAGATTTCTTTTATTTTTATATTTTTTTCCACAAAAGTTTCATATTAGCAGGTTATTTCTCACACACAGCATATGCATACCACAAATTACACCCCAAAACACATTCTGCTATTACTCCCGAGTATGGCGATACCACATGTGTGAGACTTTTACACAGCGTGGTCACATACAGAGGCCCAACATGCAGGGAGCACCATCAGGCACAGCATTTTTTCGAATGCATATTTTTTTAAATAAAACAGTTTTGTGCTTAAAAAAAAAAAAAAAAACATGGTGGCCAACCGCCGAGCTTAATGGACGCCTGACTTCTCAGCTCCTGCACCGACCGGAGAACAACTACATCCACAGTGCTAACCCACAGCTCCACCATGCATCATTTTACTCCCCAGACACTGGGGAACCCGACCGGGTCTACCCGAAAATGTAAAGAGGAGCGGCAGCCGCGGAAACTCACAGACTTTTTCTCCCTGCCTCACAACACTCAAGGCCAAGATGGCGCCCGCGACCGCTCGCCGCGCGGTGAGAGAGCCTTCTCTGAGAGAAACCTCTCTGACCTCCCAGAAGACGGAGACTCGTCCATCCACCCTCACCCACCCTCCGCCTTACCTCCTGGATCGATATCTGCCTCGAACAGCCCGGCGAAAACGCGGATGCGGCTGGACCCTGTCGCTCAGGCCACTGAGGTAAGGCCTACCTTAGATAGCCTCCCAGCACTACCACCAGTGTCATCCCCCATTGCGGCCTTCCCCACCGATAATCAGCCAGTAATGGACACTGTCTTGAAGGACATGCTGATGTCTCTACACAGCTCCCTGCATAATGACATTTCCTCAATGTTCACAGCACTTAGGAATGAAATGGTGCATACAGGCCGGAGAGTGGGTCATATTGAACAACAAATGGGCACCATGACGGTCACGGTTAATGATATAGTAGACACACATGAACACACCAGAGATGAGCAACAATGGATACGGGCCAAGTTGGCGGACCTCGAGGACCGATCCAGACGCAACAACGTGAAAATCTGTGGCATACCAGAAACGATCGTACCAGCCGATCTTAATGCATACGCTCGGAAAATGATCGCTTCTCTCCTACCCGATCTCCCGGCAGTGGAGACCATTATCGATCGTATACACCGCCTGCCAAAACCCACGCACCTGCAGCCGGAAGTGCCTCGTGACACCCTCATGAGAATGCACTTCTATCATGCCAAAGACATGCTCATGTCCACATCCAGAAGAATGGGCCAAATGCCTGCACCGTACGCAAAGCTACAACTTTTTGCGGATATCTCCCAATTCAACCGCCAGCAGAAAAGGCAACTCCAGACCATCACAAAGCCACTAAACAACCATAAAATCCCCTACCAATGGGGGTTCCCGACTAAGCTTCTGATATTCAGGAACGGTGTGAAACATAGCGTCCATACGGTGGAAGATGGCATCCGACTCCTCAGGAAATGGAATATAATTCCCGACGATGTCACCCCGATGCAAGTGTCAACCCCTGATATTCCCCGCGCCAACTCTCCAGGACCTCACCCCAGTGTCAACATGTGACCATGCGGTTAGTAAAATCCCCACCAGCATTTTTACTATGTTCTCCGGTTAGTGTCTGCTCGACGTGATCAGCCCACAAACTTTTACCCCTCTAAATACTACTGATTCTGGTGTACCTTTACACACATCCAATTTGCTGTTTTACGTGAGCTACTGTTGACTTTATTTTTTCTTTCCTCATTTGTTTCTCCTTCCGCCCTCCCACCCATCTTCCGGAGACCTCCGGAATCCCGAGAGCACCTGCTTCTGGATCCACCACCTGACCTCTTGGTTCGTACTACTCTCCGCAGATCGGTGGACCTCTGACGCACTGTGAGTACTTTTCTATATACGCATAACACTTACCCAAGATGCCAAAGTTCCTGTCCTTGAACGTCAAGGGTCTAAACCATCCGATGAAAAGGTCTTCGATGTGGAAGACGGCTCAGTCATCCCTCTGTGATGTCCTCTGTGTGCAAGAAACACACTTTAAATCCTCTGCAGAACCGCCATGCACTAATAAATTCTTCACTAACATCTTCAAAGCCTCCGGACCAGAAAAAAAGAATGGAGTCCTAATTGCCATTAAAAACACTGTATCGTTTACTCTCCACAACAGCTTGGTAGATGTCAAAGGCAGATACTTGGCCCTGGACTGCTCCATGAATAACATTCGATACACTGTTGTGACGGTCTATGCCCCTAACACTAGACAAATCAGTTTCCTGTCCAAGCTAATGAAAAAGATCAACCGCTTCTGACCGAATCTGACTTACTTACCCAATTCAAAGACCAACAATGGCAAGCAGCGATTACGTCCATTTACAAATGCACCTCCTGTACCTCTCTCTGGGAACTCTCGCAAAAACTGATGATGAGATGGTACCTGACATCTTCTAAGATAGTAAAATTCCAACCCCACACCTCTCCTACTTGCTGGAGGAACTGTAACACCACAGGTACTCTCCTGCACATTTTCTGGTCCTGCCCACGTCTTAAGAACTTATGGTCGGCAGTGGAGACGCTGCTCCAAGGAGTTCTAGGTTTCCCTATTGCACTGACCCCGCAGCTAGCTGTTCTCAATCTGACCATTGAAGACATACCACCCCCTCTGCAACTGGTGACCACACACATACTATTGGCAACTAAACTCTTAATTGCTAGGCGCTGGAAATCTGTAGACACCCCCACGTTAGCTGAAGTAGTGAACTTAGTGCAAACCCACTATTCCTACGAGACCATCCTTAATCGAGGTAAACACACATACACCACACTGCTAAACCTTTGGAACCCATGGCAACGCTGGTACACTCACGAGTGGATTCAATGATTCCCCCCTTTTTTTGAGTATAGATTTAAGGGACTCAGGGATTCCCCACGAACCCCGAGGCTCCAACAGAAAAAGGTGGGCGGGGAGGACTATACCGGTACTGTGTAGATTGGTTGCCAACAACCAGAATAAATCACATAAATTGTAGAAAATGTATTCACATGAAAACATCAAACAAGATAAATATTACATAACATTAAAAAACAATACAAACATATTGACCACAATCAGGTCACCAGTCGTGCAATCCCTTCTATTGAAAAAGGGGGGAATATCGGTGTATAGGCCATATCCCCCGATCCTCTTGGTGTCACTTAGGCACCATTCTGTTAGATGTACTGTATTAAGTCTTGCTACTAGCCTCCTGTAACACAGGACGCTTGTTTTTGTTTACATACTTAATTGATTTGTAATATTTGTATATGTATCGATTGCAATGTGTATTTACATATCCTTTATAAACTTGTTTTTTATGTATTTAATACCTGTTATTATTTTGTCGATCATGTCTCCCGACCTGAATTGTCCAGCTGACCCCATCCCCTCGGCTGCTGCTTGTCCCGTTTTGTTTTTGTCCTCCCCCCTCCTCCCCCCCACTTTACTCATTGATTTTCTCCTTTCCTCCCCCCCCCCCTCTTCACTCTCTTTTTCATGTGCTGTGCAACAATATACACCTCCTGGTTGCTTCACATTTTTCACCCTCCTTGCAGCAACACCAACCCAAATGTGCACAATCAATATTTATTTTATCATTCAATCTTTTTTCCCCACACATTGGTTTGTTTTCTCTTCTCTTCCTCTCATTGCCTGTCTTGTAATGACCTCCCTCATACAGACGGGCTCGGCCCTCTTTTGCCCTTAGTTATGGCCATGCGTTCACTGGCCTCAAACCATAGCTTTACTATGGACAGGCCTTGATTGACCAATCGGCGCCACCAACGCCGTCCTGTTAAGTTCTGTGGGTTACCGCCCACTAATGACACGCGCTGTAACTGATGTACTGATTGGCCAATCCCCCGCCGCGTCAGCGTGTACACTTACTCGTCAGACGCAGGTGCCGTTCGCCCGCCCCCCACTTATCCCATCATCTTGGTTTGGTACCCCTGGACCAATGGGGACACAATACCGGCAGCCACACCCCTCATGTCGGGTGCCTACACGCCCATTTGCTAATGGTGGCTCCCATGGACACACAGCAGGCCACGGGGCTATTTAAACCCAGTCCACTGGATGCTTTCCGCACCGGAGCCGGGTCCCAGGACATGTGTATTATCATACACTAAAAAGTGAGTACACTGGGCCTTACTTTGATATCTTCACATAGATCGGTTCTTTTTCCCATGACGCTGCATCCCCTCTTTCCCCTCCTCAATATCGTTGCACTCCATTTACATTATCCTTATTGTTTGTTTACTAGGAACCAGCCCTGCTACCAGCAGGAGATTGGTAACTTACTTACCACTTGCTTTGCACAGACTTGGACATAATCTTACCCTTCCTATCTGTTTATGCCTGTTTGGGCACATCGGTAATATTATATTATATTTTCATTTATGGGTTCACTAAGTCACGGATTTGCATGGTCTGAAGGTGTCACCTACTCATTAACCACTTGTTTATCATACCCACAATGGTGATCTTCTCACGACGATCTTGTGGTCTTTACTTCACATTTATTTTTCATTCACTATATCTTGTTTCTGGCCGGCTCCCCCACCCTCTCTTCCTTCCCCCCCTCTTTTCCCATTACTATAGCCCGTTTCTCCTTCTATACTCACTTCCCTTTGCCCTTCCCTTCTACCCATTACTCTCACTCCCCCGCCACGTCTCCTTCCCCCCCTCCCCCTTCCCTTCCCCTTACCGTTTGCTCCCATTTTTTTGCCTTCTTCTTTGTTTTCTCCTCCCCCCTTCCCCCCTTCTTTTCTCACATCTTCCCCTTGGTCTCCCTTTCCCCCATCCCCTTCCCCCCCTACCTCTTCCCTTCCCCTCTGTCCCACCCCCCCTTCTTTCCTTCCCTCTCCCCCGCCTGGGCTTCACCCTTTCCCATCACCTTCCCCCTGCTTTCCGGACCCTCGTTCCCTTTGTCTGTTTCCTTTCCCCTTCTCTTTTTTCCCCCCTACCCTGACCTTCCCCAAGTCACTCACTACTTCCTCCCTTCCTCCCCCTCTTTATTCACTTAACACCTCACATGTATAGATTCTCCCCCCCCCTTCTCCCTCCCCTCTGATATATTCATACATCAGTGCTATTTATCCTTACCAATAGGTCCGTTCCAAGAAACCATCTTGGCCGAGCCGTGAGGTACTTACCCATTGCCTGCCTTGGACCTTCTTGGGGTCAGAGGACGCTGTGCCTTTAGGTAGGCGACATGTTTGACAAAATTCCCCTGTCATGATTAATATTGGCATCCAGGGGCTATCTCCCATACACCCCTTGGTAGCAAACAATGTATTGTGTTTTTTAATGTTTTATTTTTGTCTTGTATTATATTTTAAACTGTCTCCTGACGAAGCGAACCCAATTCGCGAAACTAGTAGAGACTAGATACCGCCTGTCTTATGACTCCAATTTCTTCACAGATATTCCCCCCTTTTTCAATAGAAGGGATTTCACGACTGGTGACCTGATTGTGGTCAATATGTTTGTATTGTTTTTTAATGTTATGTCATTTTTATCTTGTTTGATGTTTTCATGTGAATACATTTTCTACAATTTACCTAATGTGATTTATTCTGGTTGTTGGCAACCAATCTACACAGTACCGGTATAGTCCTCCCCGCCCACCTTTTTCTGTTGGAGCCTCGGGGTTCGTGGGGAATCCCTGAGTACCCTAAATCTATATTAGAATACTAGGACGATGGTACACCCCCTATTGAATTGAATTGTATTTCCTCAATTATCAAAGGTTAAATTATATTCTTTTTTTGAGTATACTGAATATTCTTAATACTCCCAATTTGTCGTACCTCTATTTTGACGCTCTTGCATTGCTCTCGCCCTCTCTCCCTCCTGGCTATACCCCTTCCTCTTTCCCCCTTGCCCACCCCTCTTGTTTATATGGATGCATTTTTGTTGCAACATTACTGTTTGAACTGTTTATCTTTTATTCGGACTGCTTGTTCTCTTCAATACGCACTTATTCCTTTTATATGCACATGATTTGTTTAAAGACTCTGTATTGTATGTGGGTTTTTACCCAAAGTTTTCTTACTATTGTACTTGACATAAGCTCAATAAAAAATATTTGAAAGAAAATGAAAAAAAAAAAAAAAAACATTAAAGTTAGCCCAATGTTTTTGCATAATATGAAAGATGAAGTTACGCCGAGTAAATAGATATCCAACATGTTACCCTTCAATATTGCACACGCTTGTGGAATGGCGCCAAACTTCGCTACTTAAAAATCCCCATAGGTGACCATTTTAATGTTTTTACTGGTTACATCTTTTTAGTTGGAGAAAAGTTCTAGGGCCAAAATGATGGCTCTCGCTTTAACGTTCGCAGAGGTACCTCACATGTGTGGTTGAACACTGTTTTCATATGTGGGCGGGACTTAGGTGCACGTTTGCTTCTGTATACGAGCACGCGGGAACAGGGGCGCTTTAATTTTATTTTTATTTTCTTATTGTTCATTTTACTTTATTTTTTTTAGTTTGACATGTTTTTCCCCGAAAATAAATGTTTTGATTACTTTTATTCCTATTACAAGGAATGTAAACATCCCTTGTAATAGAAATATAGCATGACAGGTCCTCTTTACAGTGAGATATGGGGTCAATAAGACCCCACATCTCACCTCTAGGCTGGGAAGCCTGGGGAAAAAAAACGATCCTGGCTTCGATCGTAGCGGTGAGTCGGAAGAAGCACCGGAGGGCGAAGGGAGTGGGGACGTCCCCATTTGCCTCCCATAAGAATGATTAAGAGGTGGAACAGCCACCATGATCATTCTTATGGTGTCTAGAATCGCCGGGTGAAAAAAATGATATCTAAATGATGCATGTAGCTGCAGGCATTATTTAGATATCCCTGCACAAAGTCAAGGACGTCATATGACGTGGGCGGGAAGTGGTTAAAAAAGTATTGGTCGGGTATTGTAGAGTATTGTGAGGGGGGTATTGCAGAGTATAGTGCGGGGGTATTGCAGAGTATTGTGCGGGGGTATTGCAGAGTATTGTGCAGAGTACTGCGCAGGGGGTACTGCAGAGTATTGCGCAGGGGGTACTGCAGAGTATTGCGCAGGGGGTACTGCAGAGTATTGCGCAAGGGGTACTGCAGAGTACTGGCAGGGGGTACTGCAGAGTATTGCGCAGGGGGTATTGCAGAGTATTGCCCGGGGGTATTGCAGAGTATTGCCCGGGGGTATTGCAGAGTATTGTGCGGGGGTATTGCAGAGTATTGTGTGGGGGTATTGCAGAGTATTGCGTGGGGGTATTGCGTGGGGGTATTGCAGAGTATTGCACAGGGGTATTGCAGAGTATTGCGCAGGAAGTATTGCAGAGTATTGCGCAGGGTGTATTGCAAAGTATTGTGCAGGGGGTATTGCAGAGTATTGCAGGGAAGGAAGAGTATTGCAGGGGTTAATGCAGGGATGGCTGAGCAGGGATAGCTGGATCTGTGACTGCAATAGTCACAGATCCAGCCACAGCACTGCTGACACCCGTGCTCCCCCTCTCACACTGTACCGATCGGTACAGAGAGAGGAGGGAGGAACCGGCGTTATCAAATGACGCCGGTTTGTTTACATGTGATCGCTCCTCCTTGGACGGAGCGATCACGTGGTAAACGGCCAATATCAGTGGCAATTCACCGCGATCCGTGATTCCCATGTGCGCGCCCCAGGGGGCGCGCGGGAGCGCGATTCTGGGAAGACGTTATATAACGCCCTCCCAATGTTAAGCAACCACCTTGCCGCCGTTATTTGACGGCGGCTAGTGGTTAATGTCCTTTTGGGCCAGGACTGATAGAAGGGGTTTCAGGGCCCGTCTCCTGGGGACAGGACCTTGACATTAAATTTGTTTAATCGCTCTGGATTGCTTCATTAACTCCTCCTTGACCAAGTAAATGTGTGGTTTTGTGATGATATTCCTGGGTGAGCCATCCTTTCTGGGGGGCTCAGGGCTCTATGGACTCTGTCCAATTCCAGACGGTGTTGAGGGATGTTCGGGATCAAGGATTTAATTATCTCTTGGGTTGCTTGTGAGACATCCGTAATGGATTCAGGAAGGCCTCTAATCCTTAAATGGTATCTTCTTGATCTATTTTCAAGTTCATTGATTCTGATTGATTCTGATTAGGATCGAGTCAAGCCTATCCTGGAATGTGGTCAGAATTCTGGTTAGTGGTTGCTACTGTTAGGTCAAGTTTATGCTCTATTACTTCCATCCTGGATCCCAGGTTCTAGAAGTCAGCTTTTATGTCCCCAGATATTTTAGCTGCTATGGAGGCAATCACTCTTTCCAGTAATGCTCATAACTTCAGGAAGAGGTCATCTAAGTGGGGACCTGCCTCTTCAATCAGGGATGCGGGAAAGGAGCTCTGTTGTGGTGATAAGGCAGGCCTGGCTGGTGAGTCCCCAAAGGTTCTGCTGAGCAGCGATTCAGTGGATGCTGGGGATGAAGTCATCTGCTGCAAGGGTATGCTCTGATTAGCAGGGGTGTATATGAGAGAAGCTGGGGATATCACTTGCCTCTGGTCTGCTTGTCCCTCTATGCCTGAGGCGTGCTGCTGGGCCGCGGTGGCCATCTTGGTACACCCGGTAGGTGGAGCTTCGGTCAAATTGTGGCCCGAGGTCTCTATGGGCCTGGTTTCCACTCATGCGGCGGGTGTCCCTGAATGAACGGGGGTCGGGATCGCCCATTGTGGCTCACCTGGCTCCCTTCTGTGCAGGGCTGTAGGCGCTGTTGGAGCTGGGTGTGATGAAGCAGCCGTCTTGGAGACTCCGCGCATGCACTACTTTGTTTTTTTATTTTACAATCTCCTTCATGTTCAAATCTATTTGATTTCTTCTTTAAGCCTAAAATGAAACACAGATGGATACTATAACTCATGCACCAACATACCCATGTTGACTTGAGCTTTCACATCAGCAAATCAAGACCCATTATAATCAACAATAGCAAATAAATTGACATTTGTGTTTATTTTTGATTGCATACTTAAGTCCTTTTTGTGAGCTTATATCCAAAGGAAAGCCATAACCAATGTGTTTGTAGTTTTTCGTTTAAGCAGAAAAAAGGTGAACCAATTTTGAAAGCTATTAACCTTATGAGTTGTACGTTGACACAAAAGAAGTTGAAGTGTAATCATATGCAGTAGCGCTAAATTGTTCTTTAAACTGCCCATGCGTTTTCTATGTGCATATGCACGGTTGAATTCCCACTGTCAGCACTATGGACAGTTCCAACTAGTAATGATGCTGTACATTTGTTCGGTGTGATTCCAAACCTTTAAATTTCAATAAGGCTGTATAGCTGCTTTAATATTTATCTGACTTATAATTGTATATACAGCAAGCACATTAAATGAAGATGATAAACTGTCCTAAATGCTAATTGTACCATCGTAATTGTACCATGCAGTAAAATTTTTTAATGCCTTTGTTTAAGTTTGTAATTGAAAACCAATCAGAACTCACAAAATGCAATACATTTAAACTTGCTATAGTAAACAAGTCAATTATATCTATAATCCTTTAAAGTAGCTAACAAGCACCTACTTAAAATGGATCACAGCATACTTCCTAACAGTTTTACATATTACATGCATAGGGAGTGAGCTCCGCCTCTTTCCTAGTAATGAATAAATCAATGATGTCACAATGGTAGGTGGATTTCAATAGCCGGCAGCAGGACTGTACTTTTCAAACTCCACCCACTAGTGTGACATAATTCACTTAATCATTATTAGGAAAAGAAAGAAGCTCACTACCAGTGCATGCAATCCAGTAGCAGACATGAAAGGTGTTGGGGCATCCCAATAAAGTCCTTTCAAGGACTGGTATAGGTGTACTATTATTTGGTGTGCACTCAGTATATAGGGATGTAATACACTTAAATAATTTTTGTCAGTGTAGTGACAGATGCTGTGTGCGCAGCAGGGACAGACTGTAGTGACACAAATTGTCACCTGACAGGTCCACAAAAGTCCTTTCAAGGACTCTTATAGGTGTACTATTGTTTGGTGTGCACTCAGTATATAGGGGTGTAATACACTCAAATACTTTTTGTCAGTGTAGGGACAGGTTGCTATGTGCGCAGCAGGGACAGACTGTAGTGACACAAATCGTTTCCTGACAGGTCCTCAAAAGTCCTTTTAAGGACTGGTATAGGTGTACTATTGGAAAAAAAGAGAAAATACCGCTCTCCCTAATGGTGACTCAACACAATACAAATAAGTGAAATACTGAAAATGCATCTAACCTAGCAGTAAATGCAATATTATGAATATAAAGCAGCAGTGAAAAATTGTGCGACAACACAAATGATTAAGCAAAAGAAAATACAGAAACTGCACTGTAAACCAACATGAAAATAAAAACTGGGGAAATTATCTTAAATATAAACAATATAAATACCACACTTAGTGCAAAGGTGTAAATGTACCCATATGATTTTATATTAGATGATATAAAAGTCCAATTGCCAACAACTAAATGGCAGCAAAAAGGAAAAACAAAGTCCTCATATGCTTCAAACAAAAGTGATTCCACAATAACAGAAACGTGAAGAAAAGCCTATGATGGCACCAATATCACACGTGTTCCTTCACTAGAAGTACAAGCCTGCTTACCAGAACACAGGCTAAATAGGTCTGGAAGTCAAACACACTATGGACTGAAATAGGTCATTAGGAAGATGGACGCGGGAAATCCAAACGGATCCAAAATTGATCTCCTCAATTTTGACGGCTGGAGGGTGGATGGAAGTAATCCGAACGAGTGGAAACGATCACCTCACTCACAGCAGGTCGTACAGTACCGAGGGAAGAAATACTTGCATAGCATTATATTGTATGCACAGAATTTAATGTAAAAAGAATCAGATATACTTACAAAAGCATCTGAGTAAAATCACGTATAAAAACAAACAGCCGGCCGGCAAGCAGACACCCGTCCTAGGGGCGAAGACGTTGGTGCGTCAACTTCCCGACGTCATCACAGGGGATCAGGTGACGCACTGACGCATCGCATGCAAAAGAAACAACGGTCACCACGCCTCAATGTGACTTTGAGACAACGGAACCGCGACAATACAATCAAACAGAATCTCCAAATGGAAATAACCATAAAGCGGCGTACACACGACCGAGGTTCTCGCTAGAAAGCAGCGAGAACCTCGCTGGAAGCTGCATTCCAGCGAGAACCTCGGCCGTGTGTACGCTCCTGGCTCGCCCCGCCCGTCGGGAATCCCGTCGAGCGAATAGAGAGCAGGCTCTCTATTTGCTCGACGGCCCGCCTGGATGAATGGCTGGTTGCCATTCCCGACGGGCGGGTCGCCGATTTCGACGGCCGGCAGAGAACCTCGACGGGCGGAACGATGTGTTCTGCCCGTCGAGGTTCTCTGCCGTGTGTACGCAGCTTCATGGAGAGCTGTGAGAAATAAAGTGAATAAAAAATAAATGAGGACCAGAGAATATGAAATTACTAACTAAAATATGATTACACAGGCTGGAACAAACCAGCATATGATACTCATAGAGAAAAAAATTGCATCTCCACTGGTTAAATAAGAGAATGCAAATAGATGTTAATACAAGATCTTGTATAATGTATATACACCTAAAAAAAATTATATAGTAATCCATAAGATGTTATAATGAAAAAAACATGAAAAATTGAAAACTTTAATAAAAATTATATATAAAAAATGCATAGAATCTAAGTTCATGCATGATATATATAAGACAAAAAATATATAGCAGAGTCTCAAAGTGTAAGGGATCCAATAGAGTTGTCCCCGCGAATTCGCGGGAGCGTGCGGGAGCGCGCGCGTGTGAATTCGCGGGTGTGCGCGCGCGTGAATTCACGGGTGCGCGCGCGTGCGCGTGTGCGGGAGCCCGCGCCCACGTCCGTTGGCGCCAGACGGCCTATTTAAAGGTTGCACTGACACCAGCCGAGTTCTGACGGATCTCAGCAGTTCCGGTTCCTGTGTCCTGTGCCTGTTCCCGTGCTCCTGATCCCGGTTACTGATCCTCGGCTCTCTAGACCTTGCTCTCGGACTCGCTTCACCTCTGACTCTTGGTTCCTGATCTTGGCTCTCCACGTGACCATGTTTCCTGCCTGATGACTTAGTACCTCGCTGCCCGCTCATTGCTGAACCCGGCTTTCCATGCGACCACGATCCTGTCTCCTGTTTTGCTCCGCTCTACTTCCCGGGTACCTGCGACTTCGTCCCTGCAACCTGCTGCGACTTTGTCCCTGCAACCTGCTGCGACTTTGTTTCTGCAACCTGCTGCGACTTCGTCCCTGCAAACTGCTGCGACTTCGTCCCTGCAAACTGCTGCGACTTCCTGCCTTGCAAGATTCGCATCACCGGCTGCGGGCTTCCCAAGTTACATCTGCAGGCACTCGTGCCTCCCCTGGCCCTTGGTTTCCCCTGTCTCCACTCTCAGCGGGACCAGGGCTGGAGATTCAAGAGAGGCTAACCTCATCATTTCAGACTTCACCCAGGTACGTGACAGTATCTGTCAGCCAATAATGGAGTCTGAAAGGGAGGCCTCTTCTTTCAAAGATGTTTGCCAATCCCTCTCGGCACTTGCCCACACAGTACAGAAACTTCAGTCAGATCTGAATCGGATGGAAGGTCAGCTTTGGGATCAGCCTGTTTCCTCTACTCCTGTGGTGAACTCTTAAGTTCAAACGGACTTCTGTCAGCTCTGTGTGGCCACCACGCCTCCTGAACCCAGAGTGCCATTGCCTGAGCATTTTTCTGGAAATCGCAAACAGTTTCGTACCTTCCGAAATGCCTGTGAACTGTATTTTTCCTTGCTACCCCAAACCTTCTCTTCCGAAGACACTAAAGTGGGGTTCATCATCACCTTGCTACTTGGAGAGCCTCTTTCCTGAGCCCATCATCTTCGAGAGCAACAAGACCCGGCCCTGACAACCATGGACTCCTTCTTTTCGCCATGTCCCAGTTGCATGGCGACCCTTTTTTCCAACAATCGGCGGAATCCACACTCAGTAGACTCCAGCAAGTCCCAAGGGCCGTGGAAGATTATGTGTCAGACTTTCGTGTTCTAAGTATGGATACTCAGTGGAATAGAGCGGCTCTCCATCATCAATTTCGTTGTGGACTTTCTGATCCATTAAAAGATGAATTAGCACGCGTGGGAATACCCTCCTCCCTAGAAGATTTAATTAATCTATTCATTCAGATTGACCGTCGGTTACGAGAAAGACATTTAGAGAGGACCAATACCAAGCCACCTGCATTTTCTAATCCTGATTCTTCAAATTCTGCCAGTTCTGTCGGTTCCTTGAAAATGTCCAGTAAGAATAAGGAGCTCCACAAACTCTCACGTGTAAGCTATCCTAGACCAGCCCTGTCTTCCTCGGAACGCCTCCGGCGATTACAAAATAGACTATGCCTTTACTGTGGGGGAACTAGTCACTTTATTCAGACTTGTCCTGTGAAACCTCCCAAGCCTGCCTCCCTGTTGCCCCACATGATGCATCTCCCTGGAAGGGGCCCAAACCATCTCTCTTTACCACTTCAGTTACAGTTACCAGAAAAGACTATCCTTGTACCTGTCATTATAGACTCAGGGGCTTGCAGTTGCTTTGTGGATGCTGCATTCGCGACCTTACACCAATTACCTCTATGCTCCAAGAGGCAGGGACTTATCGTTCATTTAGCAGATGGTTCTGGTCTCAAGTCTGGACCAGTAACCCAAGAGACTATACCTATTCCTTGCCGTACTGCCTCAGGACATCTGGAACTCCTTTGTTTGGATGTGATTGCTTCTCCCATGTTCCCTATAATTCTGGGGCTACCCTGGCTAAAAGCCCATAACCCTCATATAGACTGGGCCACTGGAAAAGTTTCCTTCTCATCCGACTATTGTCAGGTACAATGTTTTCCAGAAAGGATCTGTAACTCTACTCCCCTTCTTAGTATTTGTCCGTACCCTGAAACTGTAAAATTGGTGCCTGTTGCCTACCATGAATTCCTGGATGTGTTCAATAAGAAAAGTGCAGATACCTTGCCCCCACACAGGGCTTATGACTGTCCTATTGAACTTTTACCTGGATCCGAGATTCCTTTCGGTCGAATCTACCCACTTTCAGAACCTGAACTAGAAGCCCTGCGCAAATATATAGACGAAAGTCTGGAAAAGGGGTTTATTCGGCACTCTTCCTCACCTGCAGGAGCTGGTATTTTCTTTGTCGAAAAAAAGACCACTCTCTAAGACCCTGTATTGACTACCGTGACCTTAATTAAGATCACTGTCAAGAACCGATATCCACTTCCGTTGATTCCTGAATTGTTCCAGAGGTTGCGGGGAGCACAGATATTTTCCAAACTTGATCTTAGGGGTGCTTACAATTTAGTCCGGATTAAAAAAGGACATGAATGGAAGACAGCTTTCAGAACACGCTTCGGGCATTTTGAGTATTTAGTTATGCCCTTCGGCCTCTGCAATGCCCCAGCCACCTTCCAACATTTGGTAAATGATGTATTTTGGGACTTTCTTGACCTGTTTATCATAGTCTATCTCAATGACATTCTCATATTCTCCGAAACGATTGAACTACACCGCACCTATGTAAAGAAGGTCTTGAGTAGACTCCGTGAACATCACCTCTATGCCAAGGCTGAGAAGTGCGACTTTGAAAAGCGCACCATACAGTTTCTTGGACTCGTCATCTCTGCTGATGGCATTTCCATGGATCCTCAGAAGGTTGCTGCAGTTCTGGAATGGCCGGCCCCTACTGACAGGAAAGCAGTACAGAGGTTCGTGGGTTTTGCTAATTTTGACAGAAAATGTATTAAAAACTTTTCTGGTATTATCTCGCCTATTACCCAACTAACGAAACCGCATGTTCCTTTCCGATGGACTCCTGAGGCACAAGTAGCATTTGAACAATTAAAGACCCTGTTCACTTCGGCTCCCATCCTGAAGAATCCCGATCCGTCCCTGGTCTATGTTTTGGAGGTGGACGCATCCGAAAGTGCCGTTGGGGCTATTCTGTCGCAGCGCCAAGGTCCTAAATCTTTATTGCATCCCGTAGCCTTTTTCTCCAAAAAATTGAATCCTTCTGAGAGGAACTATGATGTTGGAGACCGGGAACTGTTGGCCATTAAAGCTGCACTTGAAGAATGGCGTTATTTGTTGGAAGGAGCCGCCCACCCTATTCTCATCTTCACAGACCATAAGAACTTGGAATACTTGAGGATAGCAAAGAGACTAAGACCCCGGCAAGCAAGATGGGCATTATTCTTCTCCCGGTTCGCCAATTATGGCTATCATCCCTCCTTTTTGCCTGAACTGCCTGTTGAGTCCTCCGTACCTGCCGTACAAGACAGACTAGACTTTTTCAACACCAACAACAAATTACTCCAGCATACCATCTCTAAAGCCCAAGCGAGCAACAAGAAGTTCTTTGACAAAAAGAAGAGAGGCAACCTAAATCTGGAACCAGGAGACAAGGTCTGGTTGTCTACTGCAAATTTAAAGCTGAGTTGTCCCTCCAGGAAACTTGGCCCAAAGTTTCTGGGGCCTTTTCTGGTTAAAAGGAAGATTAACCCTGTGGCCTTTGAGTTAATTCTACCTAGGAGCCTGAAAATTCATCCGGTATTCCACATCTCCCTACTAAAACCAACAGTGCCTAACCCATTTTCCAATCGGGATCCAGAAAACCCTCCTCCACTTCTCGTCAAAGGCAATGAGGAGTATGAAGTCAAAGCCGTTCTGGATTACAAGACCAAAAGGGGTCAAACGCAATTCTTGATTAATTGGAAGGGTTATGGCCCGGAAAAGAACTCTTGGGAACCAGCGTCCAATGTGCATGCCCCACAAAAGATTCGTGCCTTTTTCCAGCGCCATCCGGAAAAGAAACCCCTGAGGGGCATCCGGAGGCTGCCCATAGGGAGGGGGCAATGTAAGGGATCCAATAGAGTTGTCCCCGCAAATTCGCGAGCGCGTGCACGTACGCGGGAGGGCTTGCCCGCGTCCGTTGGCACCAGACAGCCTATTTAAAGGTTGCACTGACACCAGCCGAGTGCTGACGGATCTCAGCGGTTCCGGTTCCTGTGTCCTGTGCCTGTTCCCGTGCTCCTGATCCCAGTTACTGATCCTCGGCTCCCTAGACCTTGCTCTCGGACTCGCTTCACCCCTGACTCTTGGTTCCTGATCTCGGCTCTCCACGTAACCCTGTTTCCTGCCTGATGACTTTGTACCTCGCTGCCCGCTCGTTGCTGAACCCGGCTTTCCATACGACCACGATCCTGTCTCCTGTTTTGCTCCGCTCTACTTCCCAGCAATCTGCTGCGACTTTGTCCCTGCAACCTGCTGCGACTTCGTCTCTGCAACTTGCTGCGACTTCGTCTCTGCAACCTGCTGCGACTTCGTCCCTGCAAACTGCTGCGACTTCGTCCCTGCAAACTGCTTCGACTTCCTGCCTTGCAAGATTCGCATCATCGGCTGCGGGCTTCCCAAGTTACATCTGCAGGCACTCGTGTCTCCCCTGGCCCTTGGTTTCCCCTGTCTCCACTCTCAGCGGGACCAGGGCCGGAGATTCAAGAGAGGCTAACCTCGTCATTTCAGACTTCACCCAGGTACGTGACACAAAGTTACACCAAGTGTACATCGATAAGAACAAAAATATAATAATTATGACATTAACAATAAATAAAAGAGCAATCACAAGTTATCAATAAATGTGTTAAGGTCAACCTCAACATTTAAGCCAAATGAAGTAAAACACTTTTGTGGATCCAGGCCATTTCTAGCCTGGACATACTACGCACCATTGAATTGCCTCTCCATTGTGGAGCATATTTGTCTATCCGTAGAAAAATGGTTTTATCTGGGTTTTTGTCATGGGCCTCCAAATAGTGCAGAGAGACTGGGTGTTTTGGAAAACCTGTGAGGATATTAGTTATGTGCTCGTTTAGTCGTACACGTAAGGGTCGTTTAGTTCTGCCCACATATTGAAGCCCGCATGGGCATTGGAGCAGATAGACGACTCTTTCAGTCGAGCATGTTATGAAAGATTTTATTTCAAACTCAAGTCCAGTGCTGGAGGAGATGAATTTGTGAGTACGTCTATGGTTGCATCCACTTAATGTGCATACTCTACATTTTCTACACTGGTAAAACCCAGTGATGTACTCAAAAAAACCTCTCTTGATAGGGGGGATCCAAAATGTTTGGTGTCACTCTATTTCTAAGAGATGGAGCTCCCATGAAAATGACCTGTGGCCTGTCTGGAAGTGGAGGTTTAAGTACTGGGTCATTAGTAAGAATGTGCCAATGTTTCCCCAAGAGTTTATTAACACTGAAGTGTTGTAGAAGGGACAATAGGTGCCCTATTGGTTCTCTGAGGCCTCTTTATGAGTAAGTCCCTCCTATTGAGTAGAATAACTTTATCTAATGTGTGTCTGAGGGAGTCCTCCGAGTACCCCTTATCTACAAAACGCTTGAATAATACATTGGCCTGATCTCGGAATTCTAAATCATTAGAACAGTTCCTTTTTAGCCTAATAAACTGGCTTGTGGGTACAGACCTCAGCCAAGATGTATGGTGGCAACTTCCAATATGAATAAAGGAATTCCTATCGGTACATTTGAAGAAAAAAGACGTGGTGAAGGTATTATTATTGATCTTAATTTTTAAATACAAGAAATTGATCTCAGTTTGACTGGCCTCAAAATTCAAAATGATACCTTTGTTGTTAATGTTTAGATCTGAAATAAAAAGATCTAATGTGTCACGGTCACCATCCCATAGGAGGAGGATGTCGTCGATATATCTGCCCCACAACGCCACCTCTGGTCGTCGCTGGGCATAGACGACATCCTCCTTCCATAGGGCCATAAAAAGGTTCGCCAGGCTGGGGGCATATTTAGCCCCTATTGCCCATATTTGTAATTCTGTGGAAGGGGCCGAGCATAATTCGGACCAGGATGTTGATTATCAAAATTACCATCCCTGCCACCACCCGACCCTTGACCCGATCTACGAGGGTGCCGTTGGGCTGAAGGTGGAGCGGTGGGGGTCCTTCTCTCCAGGTACCAGACCAGTATGGGGAGTGATAAGACCCTCATCTCCCTTTAGTCTGTGGACCACTAGGTCCCATATTGGGATTATTACTTTTGTTTTCGTGTGAACCTGTAGAGGGGGGAAGGACCCTAGTTTCATTAGGGGGTACCGTCACCTCCATTGCTGTATTGGCCTGTTCAGCTAGAATTTTCTTCTGCCATTCAAACACTACACCCCCTTGATAATCAATGAGGTCTCTATTATATTTTTTCTTTTTCTTAAATTTTTGTTCTCAGTCTTTTTCTAAGATTTTAAGAATAGACTGTGACTTCTCTTTATATTCCAAACTATCGCTGAATGAATTGAGTTTCTCTTTAATAGTTTTTAACTCTTCATCCAAGCTCAAGCGTTTAGAATTTTTTCTCTCTAATAAAAATTTGAGGAAATGAACACCAGGGGTGTTGAAGTGTTTAAACCAATCCTCAATCTGAACATCACCCTTTTGCGGGCTAACCTCCCATCTTAAACTTCTAGGCACCATACCATTTTTAACATATGTGTTAAAGACTGGGTCACCCTTGAACAAGCATAGGTCCCCCATGGACTAAAAAATATGCCATGGATCAATCCTAAATATCATACAAATTCTATCAAATCTCACCCCCTTATTGGTCCTACATTAGAAAGCTTCCGAAATACTTTTAAAAACAAAACTCCCTCACCTTAGCTCAGCCCTCTTACACCGCTCCGACATAATCCCGACTTTCCGCCAGGCACGGAAAAGTTGTTCCCATCACATCAGTGGCCATATAGAGACATCCTGGCAAAACACTTCTTCAAACATGGTAAACTCCTCTCTAGAGAAGACATATTAAAACACATCAAACCATCCCTCCTATCTCATTGGAACTATACTCAAATCAGACACTTTCTAAATAAAAAAGACAGTGTTCATCATTGGACCAGACCTCTCACTTCACTAGAAACGCTCTGCACTAAAACTTCCCCCCTCAGGCACATTATCTCGACAGTCTACAAATCATTATTTGAGGAAAACACTGTGTCAGGGCTTCAGAACTGCCCGATCGCGGCCGTTTACCGTGGGCGCGCGTGCGGCTCGGGCGCCCGCGTGCACGTCTTAAGCGCGCGCGTGCGCGGTATAGGCGCGCGGCACGGGCGCGCACGGACACGCTTCCCATCCGGCCAATCAATGGCTTAGGCGGGCTATTTAAGCCATCCTCTTCCCCCTGTCTGGTTGCTGGCTTGTCACAGCTTCTGAGTGCATCTGATACTTCCGACCTTCTGATCCTGAACCTTTTGACCTTTGGCTATTGTTACCGGACTGCTGCTGCCTCCTGCCCTTGACCTTCGGCTTGAACTATCGGACTTCCTGATCTCTCCAACCCTCCTGACCACGGCCTGTTTCCCGGATTAATCTTCTGCTTGTTCCCAGCTCCAGCTATCTGGACTTCCGGACTACCTGCGTGTGCTTCCTCGGCTGACCCCAGCCACCTGCTTCCGGTTCAATCTCTGCTCCACGGATCCAGTCCTCGTCCACCTGTCGGTACCGGTGCCTCCTGGTGCGTCCGTCCCTCTGTCCCCACTCCAGGGGGCGGATCGCGCTAGGTCGCAAAGGGAGCCGCCCTCAGCATCTTGGCCTTGGTGAGTTTATCCTTTAATAACCGTGATAGTACAAGCCAGCCAGATGTCCGAGGCCGACAGGGTGTGCTCTCCCTTTGAGACTCTCTGCCAACAAGTCTCAGCACTAACTGACGCGGTACAGAAATTGCAGGAAGGATATTTACAAATGGATGGTTGCCTCCAACAAATGGCTGTCACACCTGGACCTGCGGCCCCTCCCGTGGCTCCAGCCACAGGAGCATCCTCCTCCCAGTCATCCCCAGGACCAGCGATGGTTGTCACCCAGCCAGAACCTCGTGTCCCAACACCTGAGCATTTTTCTGGCGACCGCAAGAAATTCCGAGCGTTCAAGAATGCCTGCTCGCTATACCTGGCCTTATAACCTAGGACTTTCTGTTCTGAAGCCGTGAAAGTAGGTTTTGTAATTTCTTTGCTCGCGGACGAGCCACAAGCCTGGGCACACAGCCTAATGGAGCGGAGGAGCCCAATACTGGACACTATAGACACCTTCTTTAAAAACATGTCTGAACTGTATTATGATCCCCTGCGCTCGGCCACGGCCGAAGCTACTCTCCACCAACTGAATCAGGGGAGGAGACCGGTGGAGGACTTCATTGCGGAATTCTGCAAGTGGTCTGCAGACACAGGGTGGAATGAGGCCGCCCTGAAGTATCAATTCCGACTCGGCCTATCAGAGTCCCTCAAGGACGAACTAGCCAGAATTGACCCACCTGCCACCTTGGACGCATTAATTCAATCAGCTACCCAACTTGACAGACGCCTACGAGAACGCCGATCAGAACGCTTTCAAGTAACTCGGTCCAGCTGGACCCCACCAAGGTTCCCTCCAGCTCCGCCGCCTCTCCCGGTTCCGCCCGTCTCCTCGCTTCAGGATCCGGAGCCCATGCAACTCGGTCTGGTCCGGGCTCCCCTCACGTCTGAAGAAAGGCAGCCTAGACGCCAGTCAAATTTGTGCCTGTATTGTGGTGGAGCAGGCCACTTCCTCCGCACTTGTCCCATTAGACCCAGTAAGTCTAGATCTCCATCCTCCTTCAATTACCACATTACCAACTTACCTCAGACTTATGTTGTCCTCTTTCTCTCCCTACAGCTCCCGGAGGGGGCGACCCGGCTGCCGGCCATCGTTGACTCTGGGGCCTGCAGCTGCTTTCTGGACTCCGCCCTGGCCCAAAAGCTGCATGTCCCCTGTCATCCTAAGGACTCTCCCTTACAGATCCATCTGGCAGACGGCTCACTCCCCCGCTCAGGACTTGTTACCCAGGAGACCCTACCTATCTTTGCCGTCTCAGATACCGGACACCAAGAATACCTGTGCCTGGACCTTATCCCGTCTCCACTGGCCCCCATCATCTTGGGTCTCCCATGGCTACAAGTACACCAACCCAGTATAGACTGGTGTGAAAAGGAGGTCAAGTTCCCCTTAATCTACTGTGCTCAACATTGTCCCGTACCCACTAAACCCGCTTGTTCCACCTTGATGACGACTTTAAAAGACTTCCAATATGTTCCCTCAGTCTACTCAGAATTTAAAGATGTTTTTGACAAACAGCAGGCAGACCGCCTTCTTCCACACCGGTCATACGACTGTCCCATTGACCTGTTGCCTGGTTCTAAGATTCCCTTTGGGAAAATCTTTCCTCTATCAGAGACTGAATTAGTAGCCCTCAAGGCTTATATCGACGAAAACTTAGAAAAAAAGTTTATTCGTCCTTCATCCTCTCCAGCCGGCGCAGGAATCTTTTTCGTCGAAAAGAAAGATGGCTCCCTCAGGCCTTGCATCGACTATCGGGAGTTGAACAAGATTACTATCAAGAATCGGTATCCGTTACCCCTGATCCCGGAACTGTTCCAGCGATTCCGTTCAGCCCAGGTCTTCTCCAAACTCGACCTCCGGGGGGCCTACAACCTTGTCCGAATCCGGCCCGGGGACGAGTGGAAAACAGCTTTCAGGTCAAGGTTTGGCCACTTTGAGTACTTGGTGATGCCTTTCGGTCTCTGCAACGCCCCTGCCACTTTCCAGCACCTGGTAAACGACATCCCTTGCCAGTTCCTGGACGACTTCCTGGTCGTCTATCTAGATGACATCCTCATCTTCTCAGTCTCCCTTGAAGTGCACCGGGTCCACGTTAAACAAGTCCTGGCCATCCTTAGACAACACAAATTATACCTCAAAGCGGAGAAATGTGAATTTGAAAAGACCACAATTCAGTTTTTGGGCTTTATCATCTCAACCAATGGGATATCCATGGATCCACAAAAAGTCAAAGCAGTCCAGGACTGGCCAGCACCGGCCGACAAGAAGGGGGTACAGCGGTTTATTGGCTTTGCCAACTTCTACCGAAGATTCATTGCCGGCTTTTCATCCACTGTGTCCCCTATTACCAAACTAACCCAGCAGGGGTGCCGTTTCCACTGGTCTCAGGAATAGTGTTGAGCGGAATACGCCATATTCGATTTCGCGATATTGAGCGAATATATAGAAGAATATTCGCGAATATTCGCTAATATCGAATATTCGTGATATTTTATCCCAAAAAAATGTTGTGAAATTTCGCTAATGCGAAAATGATTGCGAAATTCTCATAAACGGAGATCATTTCCTGTATTACTAAACTAATATGCACTAAACACTAACTCTACACTAACTCTACTTAAAAGAAAGGAGAATAAGGGGGCAAAAGAAGGGCGGAGAAGATAATCGCGCAATATTCCTATTGCGCGATTTTCTTCTCTGCCCTTCTTTTGCATCAGAGCCAATCAGAATAACTTGAATATTCGGCAAAAGGAATATCGCGCAATATTCCTTTTGCCGAATATTCGAGTTATTCTGATTGGCTCTGATGCAAAAGAAGGGCAGAGTAGCTGATGCGATTCTTTTATGTTGCCGACAATTCGCAATGCGAATTTTCGGCAACATAAAAGAGTCGCATCAGCTACTCTGCCCAGGGTCTCTCTCTAATCATACCAGCAATGCTTTTAGACGTCGATGGAGATCACTAGGATGTGATCTGTTTTAAAAATAAATTGGAAAAAATACGAATATTCGCCATAGCGAATATTCACCGCAATATTCGAGTTATTCGCGAATACTCGAATATGCAATATTCGTAGTGAATATTCGCAATGCGAATATTCGTGAGCAACACTACTCCTGTATTGTTTCCTGTATTATGATTGCAGTCTCATTTAAAGAGTTTTCCCCAGGGCTGAATTTACATGTTATAAGATCGAAGGCACAGAAATCAGACCAACATCCCAATAAAAAAATGAGATAAAAGAAATGAGAAAAATATTTATACATGTAAGTAAGTGATGGAAGATGCATTCTATATATATATATATATATATATATATATATATATATATATATATATATTTTGTATCTTCATTCTGGTATATGTGTGTGTGCATATATATATATATATATATATATATATATATATCAGATATCCTCTATGTGTATGTGTGTATATTTGTATGTATGTATATATATATATATATATATATATATATATATATACACACACACACACACAGTATATCTGAGATATACAGTATATATATATATACACACAGTATAACAGTATATACATACATACACACACACATATATATTGTACATACACACACACACAGTATATCTGAGATATATATATATATATATATATATATATATATATATATATATATATATATATATATATATATATACAGTATATACATACATACATACACACACACAAGAACGCAGGTGTCATCACTTACATATTTATCTTCCAGCCCAGCCTAGCATTGGCACATGACAACAATGCAGCTTGGGCAGGGATATGACATTTACTTTCAAAATCTTTTATTTTAGAAAGGTACAAAAAGACAAGAGGATGATGACATAGGTATAAAAGAGACATGAGGAAAATATCTTGTTGGTGATACGGTTGATACAAAAATTATATCATCATAGACATAACAGAGAATAAAGTGGAAGAAGAACAACTTCTGCCAGAGACAAACTTATGAAAAAAAAAAAGGAAAATATTCAACATTAAGAGATAAGAATACCAGCAGGATACTCTGTCATCCACACCCCTGAAGGGATCTCACTGTGTGGATGACCTGAGGACAGAGCATAAGTAAGTCAGTCAGAAGCATATTATCGAATATAAAATTACACACTCCAAAAAAAGTATCAAGAAACAAGAGAGATAAATTAAGGTCATCCTAGGAAAAATAATTACAAGAAAGAGGTACAAAGATAAAAGGATAAGAGAAAGAAGGAAAGAAACAGACCAGAAATAAAGAAGAGAGAGAAAAAGAACAGAAAAAAGGCCGACCCGCCAGTACACCCGCTGCAGAACGAATCCAAAGGATTCATTCGAGGGATTATCCAACACCTATGTAGGAGGCCCAAGGTTCCCAAGTCTCCTCAAATTGTTGCGTAGTATCCAAGAGGAAACTCACTATTTTTTCTTGTGACATAATCCAAGAGATTTTGTGTTTCGCCGCGCGAAAAGATACCGACGGAAGCTTCCAGGACTTTGCAATGGTCAATTTGACCCCCAAAAATATAAAAAATATAAGCTTCTGGGTAAATTTAGAGATCTTGGTAATATGAAAATTTAGAAGAGCTACAGAAGGAGACTTTGGAACCCTGGTACCCGTAAGGCCTCGTACACACGATCGGACATATCCGATGAAAACGGTCCGCGGACCATTTCCATCGGATATGTCCGATCTGGAGTTTGATCCGATGGCGTGTACACACCATCGGATCAAATTCCCCGCCGCCGGACGGCGCGGTGACGTGGCGGTGACGCGGCGGTGACCTTGACGCCGCCACGTCACCGCCACGTCACCGCACCAGGAAATAAAACACTTCCGCGCATGCGCCGAATCCATTCGGCGGCGGCGCGGCGGCGGTGGGGGACGACATGTCTGCTGGTAAGTGTACTAACCAGCAGACATGTCGGGCGGACAGATTCCACCGGATAGATTTCAAAGCTTGCTTTGAAATCTGTCGGGTGGAGAAATCTGTCCGCTAGCCCATACACACGAGCGGAGATGTCTGCTGAAACGGTCCATCGGACCGTTTTCAGCGGACATATCCCCTCGTGTGTACGAGGCCTAACCCTAAATATCATATAAAAAACTTTATTCCAAAAATCTCTAATCCTAGGACATTCCCACCAAACATGCGACATAGTGCCTATTAGCTGACACCCTCGAAAACATAAAGGGGAAGCCGAGGGGAAGATCCTAGCAAGTCTGGAGGGTGTCATATACCATCTAGTTATAACCTTAATCGAAGCCTCCGAAAGGGACGTATTGAGAATACCCTTGTATGAACGAAAGAAGGCCGTATGCCATGTATTAAGATCCCAAACTTCCCCTAGCTCTGTTTCCCAAGAGGTCATGTAGGTAAGCTTCACATTAGAATGGGCCAGTGACGAATAGATGACAGATATCCCACCTCTCTGCTCCGAGGCCTGACCACACCAAATCTCATAAGGAGAGAACTGGGGAGGGATCGGTTTAGTTTTCCATAACGTGTGCAAGTAGTGTGAAATTTGGAAAAATCGAAAGCGTTCTGAATCAGGAAGGTCCAGGTCTTTAATACAAGTAGCAAGGGATATGGGGCCTGCAGAGTTAAAGAAGTGTCCGATACGGAACAATCCTTTATTCAACCACCAGCTAAAAGCCTTAATGTCCATTCCAGGGGGAAAGTCCGGATTGTGGAACAAATGGGACAAGGGTTTACAGGAGGAAATTAGAGAGGGGGGTTGCTTAAGCTTATCCCAGAAAGCCAACGTATGACAAAGGGACGGAGACAAAATTGGGGGGCGGAATTTAGGAGAACACCAAGGAAGAAAGTCAAGGGTGAATGAGGGAACGGACTGTCTCTCCATATCTACCCAGTCAGGCCTGCCCCGTTTCGCATATATCGTGGAGAATTGTGCTAAGCGCGCAGCTTGAAAGTACCAAAAGAGGTTCGGCAATCCCAAACCACCCTTCTTCCTTAGTCTAAATAATACAAGTTTCGAAAATCTATAACCCTTGGTACCCCAAAGAAACGTAATAATTTTGTTCTGGAGAGAACGTAGATGATCCTTCCTAATTGGAATTGGAAGGGACCGGAAAAGGTAAAGTAATCTAGGGAGGAGGGTCATCTTGATTGAATTTATCTTTCCCAACCAGGAGAGCCCAGAATCAGACCATTTGTCCAAATCCGCTTGTAATTTCCGATATAAGGGAGGATAGTTAGCAGCATAAAGTTGTTCAAAGGTGGGAGTGAGATTAATTCCCAAATATCTGATGAACGATTCAGACCATTGAAAATTAAACGATTCTTTCAGCTGAGCCACCAGAGAGGGATGGAGAGAGATGTTTAGAGCCTGGGATTTAGAGAAGTTGACTTTTAGGCCAGAGATTTGGTGAAAGTCATCAAGAAGCTTGCACACAACCGGGAGGGATGTCACTGGGGAGGTGATGAAGAGGAGAAGGTCATCAGCAAAGAGACCGCACTTATGAACGTTGGGACCACAATTAACCCCAGCAATGTCAGGATTGGATCGGATAGCGATCGCCAAGGATTCTATTGCTATGGCAAAAATTAACGGTGATAGGGGGCATCCTTGGCGAGTGCCCCTAGCTATGTTAATGGGATCTGAGTAAAGGCCTTGCAAGCGAATCCTAGCACTCGGGAAGGAATAAAGGGATTTAATTAGACCCATGAATCTGGGGCCGAACCCCCACAATTCCATAAGGGAGAACAGATACGGCCACGATACTGAATCGAAAGCTTTTTGTAAGTCGAGAGACAACAACATACCTGCTTGTTTAGGACCAACATCCCAGCCAGATTGTAGAAGAGAAACAATATCGATGGCTCTGCGTATCTGATCCGGGCCTTGCCTATTGGGGATGAACCCTACTTGGTCTCTATGGATATAACCATTAATGAAAGAAGCCATGCGGTTGGCCATCACTTTGGTCATGATCTTCAGATCATTATTGATCAGAGAAATCGGCCTGTAATTACCAACCTCAGTTGGGTCCTTGTCAGGTTTAGGGATAACGGAAATAAATGTGGAATTTAGTTGATGATCTAGGGGAGAGCCCTTGGCAGTGTGATTAAAGAACTTAGCCATAACAATAGGCTAACAAGCCTGCAAAGGATTTGTAATAGGTCACTGAGAATCCATCTGGACCTGGGGCAGAATTAGTCTTCAAATGTTTTATTACCTCCAACACTTCTTCCGCTGAAAAGGGCGCTTCAAGTCTATTTCTGTGATCTAGGGATAGTTTGGTAATCTGGAGATTTTCGAAAAACGAAAGCAGTTTCGGGGTGCTAAGTTTATCAGGAGAACTGTACAGATCTTCATAAAATGTATGAAACTCCTTCAGAATATTAATAGGATTAGCACACAGAGTTTTACCCCCTATCCTAATCTTAGGGAAAGTGTACGATCTACGTCTAGGTGAGAGTTTAGAGGCCAAGAGAGGGCCCACCTTATCCCTTTGGTGATAGTATCTCGCCCCGCTCCACCTGATATGCTTTTCTGCGGAAGCAGTCAGTGCTAAATTCAGATCAAGATGCGCCTTATCTAACAGAGCTAAGGATACCTGAGTGGGGTTTTTCTTATGCGCTTTCTGGAGGGAGGAGAAAGATTGCTCGAGCCTCTCCACTTCAGAACGTTTCGATTTCTTTAATTGAGAAGAAATTTGAATAAGTTTTCCCCGAACTGTGGCCTTATGGGCCGCCCCCAAAACAATTCCGCCGAGATATCATCAGTATCATTAAGGGAAAAGTAGTCTGAAATAGCCTTCTCAACTTCAGACCTAACAGCAAGGTCAGAAAGCAGAGCTTCATTCAGCTTCCAATAAAAGGACCTACCAGGATTAACAAACTGACTGACAAAAGACATAATCACCATGGAATGGTCCGACCAGACCGTATCAACTATGTGCGCCTTAAGGACTCTGGGAATAAAAGCTTGGGTGACCAAAATATGGTCAATCCTAGAATAGGATTGATGGGCATGGGAAAAGTGCGAATAGTCAATTTTAGTGGGATTCATCTCTCTCTAAATGTCTATGAGGCCCCTCTGAAAGATCATCTTAGCGACTTTAGAGCTAACCCTGGCTGGGCGGACAGATTGATCGTGCAAGGGTCTGGATTTATCTACACCCCGGTCAAAAGCAAGATTAGAATCTCCACCCAGAATAACCGTACCCTCAAGGTGGGGCTCAAGTGATTTAAAAAGTGTCTGGAAAAATTTTGGTTGGCCTAGATTAGGGGCATAATAAGACACAACGGAATATAAATTACCATCTATTGTACCCTTGACTAATAAAAATCTACTATCGTTATCCACAATTTTGTCCTTCAAAGAAAACCTGCAACGTTTTGAGAAGAGAACAGCTACCCCTCTAGTTTTATCTTCAGCATTGGAGAGGAAGAAGAGAGGAAACTGAGCATGAATGAATGGAGGCTTATAGCTGGTGGGGAAATGTGTTTCCTGAAGGAGGAGAACATCAATTTTGCGGGAATACATGAAATCCAGGACTTTTCTACGCTTAACGGGAGAATTTAACCCTTGAGTATTATGGGTAGCCACTCTCAGGGGAGTGGCATGGTCAGTGTGTCTAGCCATGGAGCCCAGGAGCGAGAGCTATTAGCAAATAAACGTCACTTACCACCATGAAGAACAGAATTCTGGTGCGAAACTCAGCCACCGAAGAAGGATGGAGTCTCCGGAAGAAGGACCGCTTGGATGGGGACCGGCGGAGGGCTGAAAAAGAAAGAAGAATGAGAAAAAGTACAAGAAAATGGAAAAAGAGAAACAGTTTCAGGACTTCCGTCGTCCTGAGAAGGTACCAGGAAAAAAGAAACCTGGTGCCTTTAAAAGGACAAAACATAACCGCACCCTGAATGAGGGGCGGAAACCAAATCCATAGGATGGAAGAGACCCAAACCATGGATTGGGTGGAGGCACAGCAAGACTACCACAGCTACAGGCCACCTGAGAAAAAAGAAAGATTACACAAAAACCTCAATATAAGAAACAGATGCAAACAACATGTGAATATCAGTTCAGAAGGACAACATAGCCGTCATGGGTTAGAAAAAAGAGCAGCCGACCATAAAAAACAAAAAAACAAAAAAAAAAAAAAAAGAAAAAGAAGGGGGGTCCAAAAAAACAACAAAAAAAAAAACAAAAAAAACAAAAGGGGGGGGGGACAAAACAAATGTTCATATTCAAAAACAGCAGGCTGCAACTGCAAAAGGGAAGAGAGAAAGTCAACAAGCGTAATCTTGGGCACGACGGATCAAATAAGGACTGCGAGGAACCACCTTCTCGATGGACACCGAGAATAAAAGGAAGAGGAGAAAACCTTCAAGGGCTTGATAGATTAGGGAGGTCTAGCTTCCTTGGATCGTTTGGTTTTAGGCTTGTTCCAGACACCAGTGAGAGGGCTGACAGGGGAAGGACGTTTCGCAGAGCCCGCATTAGGATTAGCAACGTCCATCAGTGCTTCTTGCGAGATGAGATGTAGATCTAGCAAAAGACGCTCACCTTCCTGCAGGTTGCGAAAAGAGTAAGTTTTGCATTTCAGATCAAACTTTAAGGCGAAAGGGAAGGCCCATTTGTATTTTATCTCCCGCTTCGTTATGACGTTCAAAAGCGGTTTTATGGATCTCCTCTTTTGTATGGTCGTCGGCGATAAATCCACAAAGAGAGGGTTGAGAGCGACTCAGCCTCATCACCTCTTCTTTGATGGAAAAGAAATGAGGCTTCACCACAATGTCCCTAGGGAGGCCATCTTGTCTTGGAGGTCCTAAAGATCTATGGCAGGGGTGTCAAACAGGCGGCCCTCCAGCTGTTGCAAAACTACAAGTCCCATGAGGCATTGCAAGGCTAACAGTTACAAGCATGACTCCCACAGGCAGAGGCATGATGGGACTTGTAGTTTCGGAACAGCTGGAGGGCCGCCAGTTTGACACCCCTGATCGAAATACGCGATTGGTGGGCGTGAAGCATTTAAATTAAGCGCGTCCCCGCGGTGATCGAACTGCGCATGCTCCGTTCAGAAATTTCCCGCCGTGCATTGCGCGAAATCACATCGTTACGCCATTCGTTGTTTGAGTAGCGTCGTTTACGAACATTCCTATTCCGGGACGACTTACGTAAAAAATAATAAAAGACGTCGGAAAACGTAGAAATTCGACGCGGGAACGACGGCCATACTTAACATGGACTGTCTAATATTAGAGCAGCAAAAAGCTGGTATAGTGTTACGCAAATAAAAGATGACTAAAGGAGCCGTAAGAGATTGCGATTGAAGATCGTAATTTCGGGGATCGCCGGCAAAAGCTCATTTGCATACCCCGACGCCGAAAACGACGGGAAGTCCACCCAGTGGCCGCAATTTTATTGCAGTGTAGATCCGAAGGCGTACGAACACGTAATCCAGTCGAATTGAAGCCCGCAACCGTCTATTCATGGTTTGAGGTTTTCGACTAGCTAGAAAACGCGCGTAATTTGAAATTACTCCAGTCTAACACCAGTTAGACAGGCGTAATGGCTCTCTGAATCTGGCCCAGAGTTTCTCTCGGTACTCTGTAAGCAGACAAGACCCTTGGACTGTGGAGGTGGATGTCTGTGAAGGTTTTCATTCATTCAGGTCAATCAATAAATCAATATAACTGGACTTGCTGTATTTTAAGACGTTTTGCTGGTCCGCCGACAAGCTTTCTCAGTTGAGAATGACTTATACAAAAATTCTTTGGGAATAGAAAGTGGATGCGAGAGGTTTATCTGCTTTGTATTAAATGGATTATGTGCTTAAAATCTTATAAAAAATATATATATATTTTATTTGAATCTTTTGGTTTTTATTTTATTTTTTTTTTATTTTAAAAGAGTAAAACAAGCCATTTTAAAATGTTAGTGGGTCTCTTATAAATGTATTCAGAATGTTATTTATGTCATAGTTACAAAAATATCAGACAAAATATATGTTGAAATGTCTTTATTAGACATTAAATATTTTCAGAAAAACATATTTTAAAAATATATTTTCTAATATATATATCTGTAAAATATTTTTTTCAATATATTTGACAGATATTTTTGAGCATCTAAAAAAATGCATTTAAACATATATTTTTAAATATACTTGTAAAGGCATTCCAAAATATAATTTAAATGCATTTTCCAAAGACATATATTGGAAAATATATTTTTTAAATATATTCTTCAGATTTTTTTCAACATATATTTTTACATATATTTGTAAATGCATTCCAAAAATATAATTTTAATATATTTTCCAAAGGCATATATGTGAAAATATATGTTTGTAAATATATTGTCCAGATATTTTTGAACATATAAAAAAAAATGCATTTAAACATATATCTTTAAATATACTTGTAAATGCATTCCAAAAATATAATTTAAATGTATATTTTAAAATATATGCCTTTGGAAAATATATTTGAATTTACATTTTTGGAATAGATGTAAAAATATATTCGCGTAGACCAATATATTGTAAATATATTTAAAATATATCATTTTTTTAAATAAATATATTGGAAATATATTTTTCTTCCATATGGGTGGTAGTGGTCAGTGTTGGTGTATGCAGGTTATGTCAGTGTGTGTGTACACTGACACACACACACACACGTAGGTCTGGGTGTGTGTGTGAGGTAGGTCAGGCTCCTCTCTCTCGAGTAGACACATAAAATACACATTTTAAAAAAACAAAAACAAAGTATTATACCCACAAACATAAACCTTGAAACATCTATTCTTGTACTGTCTACATACCCAACCTGAAAGAAAACCAAATGACGCAAAAGAATTAAAACAAATATTCAGAGTACACATGAAATTTGCTTACGTTGTCGGAGAACTCTTCTAATTCTCCTCATCTGTTTCGGCTCTCTGATTTTCAAATCACACCATCGCTTCCGCAGCTGCTCACTGGACCTCTGCACCCCGAATTTTGCACGGAGAGTCCTCCGCACCTTCGCCATTATCTGTGCCTTCAGTTTGTTTGGGTTCTTGTACGGGCCTTTCTTGCCGTCATAGTCCTGCTTTTAAAGGACAGCCACCATCTCCACCATCTCTTCGAAGCTCATGTTGGTGGCTTTGTAACTCCTGCTCCTCCTGGGGCGTGCCTGTCCTTTCTCCTGGCTGGTTGCAGCTTGCTGTCTTCCCTCCATCATGTCTTCGGACTCTTGCATCGAACGAATGAAAAGGGGCGTGGCAATCACTCGAACGATCGTCATAGGCGGGGCTATATGCGGAGCTGCACGCATGCGCAGTGTACAAAGGGATATTGCGTGAGTTAAGTAGTACGCCGTCGGTATAATATGTCGGAAAAACGATTGCGCAGTACGACGATAAGAAACTTGATCTTTGGACTTTGTGATCATCAGTGGGGATAAAGCTATGGGGATAAAGCTAAGGCTTGACTGACATTTGTTTTTTTTCTCAATATTTTAACTTGCATACATAATGGAGGGCTTCAGAGAACAGGAGTTCTTCACAGAATTTGTTCAAAGGGGGCCCCGGATGGCAACCCCCCAAAATTCTAAAATTGTAATTTCCCAAAAAAATAATTTATTGAGCCAAGATCTGGCATTGTAATGCCCACCCCCCCACCCCTAAAATAATTGACATATTGTTGCCACACAGCACGTGCACTTTTGGGGGGCCAAGCCTGTATGGACAGTCTCATGGGCCACCACCACTGGAACATCAGTGGCCTCAGGGCTGTCTTAATGAGAGGGCACACCTGGGCACTGCCCGGGGGCCCCAGCTGCATGGGGGCCCCTGCCCTTTCCCCAAAGCAGCTGGTCCTTGAGCCCAGGCTGCCCCAAAATTGGGGAAGCCCGGGCTGCCCCTCTACATCCCAGTTATCCCCCAGCACTCTGACCCCTCTACAGCTAGGGTTGCCACCTCATCCCTTTAAAACCGAACACATATTAATTACACAGGTTCTGTGGCTGATTAAGGTGATAATTAAACTCACATGGCTGCCTTATCTGCATTAAATTAGCCATAGAACCTGTGGAATTCATATGTGTTCGGTTTTAAAGGGATGAGGTGGCAACCCTATCTACACCCTAGATAGCCCCTGACTTCTACCTACTTGATTTCTGTTTACATGCACGGTCTCCATTGTAGGGGCCCCAGAGCATTACTTTGCCCAGGGGCCCATGATGCAGACGGCACTGAGTGGACTCATCAGGCACAAGTGTCAAGTAGTTTGTTAAGGGTCTCTTTAGGAAATTGTGCAATATGCAGCATCAAAGTATGACATGGTTCTGATTCTACTTAAGAAACCTATAGTCCCTATCTTGTTTGCAATGCCTGTATACTGCTGTTCAAAGTACTGTATATAGGGCCAGACGGTGTTGTCAGTGCCGATCCTCGCTATAGGCTCACTATGCAAGCCGCTTAGGGTCCCGCAAAGCTGCAAAGGGCCCCCCAAATTACTAGAGGCCCCGCCTGGTGAGAAGTCATTTTCGCCCCCTCACCCCGCTTCTAAACTCGCTGGCTGAGTCATTTCCGACAGCAGAACAGCCCCTCCCCCCACTTCTCAACTTTCTTTAATGTGACATGTCACTGTCGTCAGCGCCCCCCCGATTCTCAGTTTTAATGTGCCATGTCATTTTGATTAGGGCAGGTCAGGATCGGCACTGGTTCTAGTAATGACCTGGGGGGAGTGGTGGCGGGGAAACTCATGCTAATATTTTTCACTGATTTTTATCCATATTGCAGGACCAAACATTACATTTAAGCCGCAAGCAGTATGAAATTACTTTTTTTTTATAGTCCTCTCATGTTGTGCAGGGACATTTCTAAACACGTGCCACTACTATAGACACCGAGCAGGTACCATATTTAAAAGGATTTTTTTTTTACTTTAAGCATCATTAAAATGGCTGATACTGAAAAAACGTCAGTTTTTAAAACTTTTTTTTTCCATTGATACATGTTCCCTGGGGCAAGACCCGGGTTCTCAAAGACGTTTTCCATCAATAACTTGAATATTGGTCTTTAAAATGAGCTTTTTTGAATTCGAACGTTCGAGTCCCATAGACTTCAATGGGGTTCTAAATATTCGCGCGAACGGTCGGTCTGTTCGTCGGTTCTGGAGCGAACCGAACGGGGGTATGTTCGGCTCATCCCTACACACGATCGGAATTTTTCGGCAACAAACAAGAACGTAGTGACGATTCAACGTACTGACGAGAGTTCAAAAGAGGAAGTTCAATTCTCCAGCTCCATCTGCTAATCAAGAGTTAGTAGAGATTTCGTCTGTGAGGATTCCCAAATTTCCGTTTTGTACAATTTTGAACGGCCGTTCGTTAAGCAGACATGTTGCGCAATCCTACGAGAGAGCGTGCTGTTTATGGGCTTGGAGTTCTGGCCTTTTTCTCAAGCCCGGTCCAGGTCTAGGAGTAGGAGGAGGACTGTTTGGACCAAAAATTGGTTGCTTCATTGTGACCAATTTTTCCATATGCCATTGCTAAGGGAGCTCCAGGAGAATAATCCTAAGGATTTTCGAAACTATCTGCGGATGACGGACTTCTGCTTTCAGCATCTTTTATACTTGCTGTGCCCCTATATTAGGAAGCAGGACACCTGTATGAGGACTGCTATTCCAGCAAAGCAAAGGCTCATAGCCACTTTATGCTACTTGGCGACAGGGAGAAGTCTCCAGGATATAAAGTTCACCACTGGGATCTCTCCCCAGGCCCCCGGGAGTCATAATTCCTGAGAATTGTTGTGTCATTATTCAAGTCCTGCAGAAGGACTATGTTCGGGTAAGTTATTTTCTGTAATTTCTGTATATCACATTCTATCTACTTCATGTTTTATAATGTTTTATTATGTATTTTTTCTTACATCATTCCCATTATTGTTATTTGCTGTGAATGTCCTTTTATTGCATGCTGAATCTTTTTCTTGGCCTTCATGCATATTTGCTTTCACTAACCTCCCCAGCATGCTACCCTGGGCACATCCACACCTAGCATATTAACACTAGTGTTGCTCACGAATATTCGCATTACGAATATTCGGCTCGAATATTGCATATTCGAGTAATCGCGCAATATCTCGAATATCGCGCTGAATATTCGCAATGTCGAATATTCGGATTTTTCTAAAAAAAAATTTAACACAGATCACATGCTAGTGATCTCCATCGACGTGTAAAAGCAATGGTGGTATGATTAGAGAGACCCTGGGCCGAGTAGCGCATGCGATCCTTTTATGCTGCCGAATATTCGCAATGCGAATATTCGGCAATAGGAATATTGCGCGAATATTTTCTCCGCCCTTCATTGGCATCAGAGCCAATCAGAGTTCCATTTCCACAGGTGTCAGAGGTTAGCAACCTCCACATCAACCAATAGGAACCTGCCTCACGACCATTATATAAACTAGGTCCCAGCATGTGCTCATTGCAGATTCACAAGGTGGATATAGAGGGAGAAGTGTTTCTGTGCTCTGTGTTATATTGCATCAGCATTGCAGTGCCTTTCAGTTCTGTGCTCCTGTTCAGTGTTCAGTTCATTTGAGTATTAGCAGCTGCTAGTGCTTATATTTCTAAACTGCTTTTTTAAAAGCAAGAAGATACCAAACAGCTTTTTTTAAAGCTACTATTTGTGTGTTTGTGTTCCAGTTTCATTTAGTGTTAGATAGATAGGTTTGAGTGTACTTGTACACCTCTGTAAGCTAGCTAGCTTCGTTTACTGTGTTTATTTGGTTATCTGTTTTATAAAAAAAAAAAAAAAAAAAGTTATTTTTAGTTTATTCAGATCTCTGGCTCTGCTGTGTTAGCAGAGTCACTGTTCTATCTATATATAAAATAAAAAAAATTAAAAAAAATTTACCTTTCGTTTAAGTGTTGTTTAGTGGCATAGCTACTAGGTGTTTGTCTGCGTGCCTGTTTTTTCTTTTATCACATTTACCCCCCCCCCCCAATAAAGTTTACCCACCCCCCCATATCAGCATGAGCAGCATCCGTGGCCGTGGTCGTGGCAGCAGGGGTAGGGGAGTTACTCCCAGTGCTGGGTCGCTGCCAGCACGGGGTACCTCTCGCGCCCCTACTACTGGTAGAGGATCGGGTGGAGGGGGAGTCCGCCTCATCCGGGAGTTTTTCACTTCGGGCAGCCGCCCGATATTGCCTTCCCAGGCTCCAGCAGTGGTGGAGTACATGGGGCACAGCAGTGCCACTGAGTCATCACCAGTAGCCACACCAAGTAGCACCACCACCATCAGTACACCGGTGCCTTTAGTACCCAGCCCCAGCCCCCAAGAGTCCAGCCTCATGCTGTTTGAGGATGAAGGTGAGATGGATATCTTGGGGGAGGCCCTCGATCATGCAGACATAGATTTATGTGCTGATGGTCAGGACCTTTTTGAAGGGTTAATCGAGGAGGAGGAGGATGGGGTACCGGCTGTCAGTAGCCCAGAGACCTCCCTTCATGGTGGTGCTGGTGATTTTCTGCAGGAAACACCAGCACCTAGTCAGACCCATGCGTCTGTGAGGGGACATCGGAGCCAGGCTAGCAGCTCCATGTCAGATGTCTCCTTCAGACCACCATATGTCAGCCCTGGGTCTGACATATCTGGGGGCGAAGAGGAGGGTGACCCAACATGGGTGCCACCTGCCTCGTCGGTTCACAGCATCAGTGACGACGAGGAAGGTAGGCACCCTGGGGAAACGGTGCGCCAGGTCACCAGGGAGACCAGCGTCAGGGTCTCCACTGGTGATGGCAGCAGGAGGTGTCAGCAGCAGCAGCAGCAGCAGGCAGCTCCACCTGTGCGCACCGAGTCCCAGCAGGTGGAAGTCAGCGTCACCCCATCTGACAGGAGGGCGGCGCTGAAGTCACCTGTCTGGGCCTACTTCACCTTGGTAGCAGATAACCCGACAGTAGCCATCTGCCAGCTCTGTCGTGCCAAGGTGAAGAGAGGGAAGTGCTTGGCTCGGGTGGGTACCACGGCACTCAACCAGCACCTGAGGATTAACCACTGGCAGGAGCATGACCAGATGAAGCGTGGTGGTGGTAGCAGCGCCACCACCACAAGTGTGCAGGGTACAGCAGCCCCTGCCACAGCTTCATCGGCTACCAGCAGGTCATGCCCCCCCGCTCCCTCTAGTAGAGGTACTGGTACCGGCAGCCAGACCTCCACATCATCACCCTCCTCTTCGGTGTCCCGCACTGCCGTCCGGCGCCAGGCATTGCTTTCTGACGCCTTGGAACGCAACACTCCCTTCCCCCCTGCAGACCGACGTGTGCGTTCCCTCAATGGGCTCCTGGCAAGGGTTATTGCCCAACATCTGCTTCCCTTTAACATAGTGGACTGCAACCCCTTCAGGCAGATGTTGGAGCAGGCCCAACCCCAATGGCGTGTCCCCAGCCGCCATTTCTTTGCCAGGACTGGTGTCCCTGCCCTACACCAGCACATTGTGCAGAATGTAACCCTGTCGCTGGATCATGCTGTCAGCAACAGGGTGCATCTGACAATGGATGGCTGGACCAGCAGGCATGGGCAGGGGCGCTACATAAGCTTCACGGCCCATTGGGTTTCCCTCCGAGGCGCCGGGGAGGGATTGGCGGCATCTGATTTTGTGGTGCCGCCCCGGGGTGTCCAGGGGAGAACTGCTGGTCTCCCTCAAGCCACTGTCTCCGCAGCTGCTGAGCCTCCCAGCAAGCGCCCCCGTAGCTATTCAAGTGTGGGGCACGTGCGCTGTCAGGCCGTGCTCCAGCTTGTTAGTTTAGGGGAACGGAGACACACGGGACGAGAAGTGCTGAGCGCACTTCAGGCTCAGGTCCAGAAGTGGCTGACACCCCGAAGGCTCCAAGCAGGTCTGGTTGTCTGTGACAATGGCAGCAACCTCCTCTCCGCCCTCCAGGCTGGCAGTCTGACACACGTGCCCTGTCTGGCACATGTCCTCAACCTAGTGGTGCAGAAGTTCCTGCGCACCTATCCCGGGTTGAGTGACATTGTGCTAAGGGTACGCAGGATTGCCAGCCACTTCAGGCGCTCCCCAACCGCTACCGCGTCCCTGTCAAAGTTGCAGCGGGACAACAGCCTGCCCCTTCACAGGCTGATTGTGGACAGTGTGACGCGGTGGAACTCCAGCCTCTACATGCTGGAGAGGTTGTGGGAGCAGCGAAGGGCGGTGAAGGAGTACCTGCTGGAGCAAGGCACTGGCGGGCCATCACAACACACACTCCCGTACATCACCAGTCTGGAGTGGGGGCAGATACACCAGGTCTGCCATGTGTTGGCCCCTTTTGAGCAGGCGACCAAGATGGTGAGCAGGGAGCATGTCGGCCTCAACGACGTGCTCCCTATAGTGTTCCTGCTGGACAGGGCACTAGATCGCCTGCTCGAAGCTGGGGAAAGTGCCTTGGTGGAGCAGGAGGAGGCAACACTGCTCCACCAAGACCAGGCCCAGGACGAGGAGGAGGAGGAGGATCATGATGATGATCAGGAGGTGACTGGTGGCGTCCTGGAGTCAGGGCCTGGTCAGGAGGGAGAGCCGGTGTTGGGGGCACCGATAGTCCGGGGGTTTGGCATGACTGACTGCGAACAGCAGCGCCTCCATGACGAGGAAGCGGACGTCATGGACCCAGGCAGCCATGAGGAGTCACAGCGGGCTGTGCTCTTCCCCATGGCTGCCCACATGCTGAGATGCCTCAGGAGGGACCCCCGGGTTAAAGCCATCAAGGAGAGGGATGAGTTTTGGCTGGCCACCCTTGTAGATCCCAGATTTAAGGGGAAACTGGAGCAGTTCCTCCCAGCCAGACGGAGGCAGCCCCGGATGGAGGAACTGCAGGCATGCCTAGTCAGCCGGTTGGAGCAGGCAACTCCCCGGCCTCCAGTTGTCCCCCCTCATCTCACCCAGCAGGTGGCTGCACCCAGCAGCAACATCAGCAGCCGAGCAGGGGACCTAATGGGTGAGATGAGGATGTTCATGCAAACTGAGCGACCCAGTACCAGCAGCAGCAGCAGCAGTCACCACCAGCGGCTGGCCCACATGGTGGCAGACTACATGGGGGTCCGTCAGTGCTTCTGACAGTATGAGCACCGACGACCCCATGGAGTACTGGGTTGCCAGATTGGACACCTGCCGCGAGCTCGCTCAGTATGCGCTGGAGTTATTGTCTTGCCCCCCCCCCCAGCGTACTATCTGAGCTTACATTCAGCGCGGCAGGTGGGGTGGTCACGGACAAGAGGACCGGTCTGTCCACAGACTCCGTGGACAGACTCACATTCATCAAAATGAATGAGTCCTGGATCGGCGGTGACTTTCTGGCACCCGCCGTCGGTTCAGGGCGCTGAATGGTCCCTTGTCAGTTAGCAATACCTCTCCTATCTCTTTATACCAGGGGTGTCAAACTCAATTTCATCGTGGTCCGCATCAGCATTATGGTTGCCCTCAAAAGGGCCGGTTATATCTGTAATATTATATGTCCAGCGCATCCCCTCCCCTTACATTAGATGTCAAAGGCCACCCCACCATCCTACCCCACCATCAGAAGTGGAGTTCCCCCTCTCCCTTACATCACAGTGCATCCCCCTTTCCTTATGCTGCTGCTGGGAAGAAGTTGGATATTTTTTTTTTTTGAAAAGCCTGTGGCGTGCAAAACACAACCCAAAAACTCCACCCGGTGCCACAGCTACTTAAGGCCTGTGTCATTCTGCTTTTCAAATGTAATCACCATGCTAATGCAATTTCAAGCTTTTGTAATTTTGGCACTATATGGGCTCCTACTGCTAATGCCAAAAGGCTAAGTGATTATGTACCGATATATTACTCATACTGGTGCTGTCACCTTTTGTCTGTGAGATTTGCCACTTTCTTACTACTGCTGGTGCTGCTGCCACCTCTTCCACGACCACGAGTGAAAAAAACACTTAATTGTGTACTGGTACTACTATGCTGCTGCTGCTGCCAGTGCTCAGATACTTATGTGTCAAGTTCTTTGGCACTATATGCTACAATTATCAATGCTGCTGCTGTCCTGCTGCCACCTCTTCCACGACCACGAGTGAAAAAAACACTTAATTGTGTACTGTTACTACTACACTGCTGCTGCTGCCAGTGCTCACTTACCTATGTGACAAGTTCTTTGGCACTATATGCTACAATTATCAATGCTGCTGCTGTGCTGCTGCCACCTCTTCCACAAGTGATAAAACACTTTATTGTGTACTGTTACTAATACTTCTGCTGCTCAGATACCTATGTGACAAATTCTTTGCCACTATATACTACAATTACCAATGCTGCTGCTGTGCTGCTGCCACCTCTTCCACGAGTGATAAAACACTATATTGTGTACTGTTACTACTATACTGCTGCTGCCAGTGCTCAGACACCTATGTCACAAGTTATTTGCCACTATATACTACTATTACCACTACTGCTGCTGTCAAGTCTTGCCCAAGTGTTTAGATGCTATCTAGTACTATTACCACTACTGCTTGTAAATGTTGTGTGTGTGATAATTACTTTATATTTGAATACTACTGCTGCTGCCTTCATGCTGAGTAATGCTTCATGACCTCTCTGTCACAGCGGATCCACAAACAGCCTCCGCTACAAGCTACCAGACCGGATCGTAACAAACAGCAAGTGTGACTAAATGACTGAACGTTATGTTAAACCCTGGTTTGTGGCCTTTTTACTGCAACTATTAGCCTGTCTGCAAGAGCAAATCAGCACTCTCTTTCTCTTTCTCGCTCTCTCTCTATATCTATATCTATATCTATATCTATATATATATATATATATATATATATATATATATATATATATATATATATTGTAGCTTTTGTTATAGTAATTTTTCAACAGTTTAGTTTGTGTTAGTAGTGTCTGTGTCCGTGTATTTTATTTTTTATTAGATTTGTGTTAAATAAAATAATAGTATGAAATGTTTTTAGGTTATTATGAAGTTAGATGTGTTGATGTTGATGTTGATATGTTAGATGTGAAGTTAGATGTGTTGAAAAACCTAACAATCTCAATAAGAAAGGAAACATTTGAAAAGAATAACAGGTTTAATAACCAAAAATAAAAATATTTACATGGAATTTTTCATGCGCTTGTAAATCTCAGCCAGCTCCTCGAAATTTTTTCTCTGCTGTTGTAACAGCTGTTCATTCTCAAGGTCCAATTTTTTTATTTTGCGCCGATTGGACAGGACTTTTTTATTTTTTCCTCTCCATGACACGTGATTTCTCCTGAATCTCTTTCAAAACTGTTAGGATATAAGAAAAAAAAAATAGGATTAAATACTGTCCATTTTTATATCTACATCTTATTGTTGAAATGTCATTAATCTTTGTGCACATATTTACCCTCCTGACTGATGGTCATCACAGGCGCTGTGTTATCCTCCTGCTCCTCTTCTGCATCATGGCATTCACCAGGAGGTTGGGTGGGGGGAAGTTGCAGCTCCTCAGGAGCTGGGGGTGGTAAGTCGGAGGGCCCTGGCTGCTCCTTATCCCTCTCCTCCTCTGAATCCTCCTCTTCTTCCTCCTCCTCCTCTGCGGCCTGTCGCCTTGTGCGCTTGGGGCGCACAGATGGTAGAGGAGCTCCTATAATAACACAATGTTCATATATGTAAAAATGATTTCTAATAACATATGCAAATTCTGTGTACTCTACTGTAGTGTTGAGCAGAATATGCCATATTCGATTTCGCGATATATCTCGAATATATAGTCGAATATTCGAGATATATTCGCTAAATACGAATATTCGTGATATTTTTTGGAAATGAAATTATTGCGAATTTTCGCTATCGCGAATGCGAATGCGAATTGCGAATTGCGAATGCGAATATTCGAGAAATGCGGAATGGAGCACTCTGATTGGCTCAGAATATTCGTGATATATTACAGTATAAAATAATTGCGAATATTCGAGAAATGCGGAAGGAGCACTCTGATTGGCTCAGAATATTCGTGATATATTACAATACACAATAATTGCGAATATTCGGCAAATGCGGAAGGAGCACTCTGATTGGCTCAGAATATTCGTGATATATTACAATACACAATAATTGCGAATATTCGAGAAATGCGGAAGGAGCACTCTGATTGGCTCAGAATATTCGTGATATATTACAATACAAAATAATTGTGAATATTCGAGAAATGCGGAATGGAGCACTCTGATTGGCTCAGAATATTTGTGATATATTACAATATAAAATAATTGCGAATATTCGAGAAATGCGGAATGGAGCACTCTGATTGGCTCAGAATATTCGTGATATATTACAATATAAAATAATTGTGAATATTCGAGAAATGCGGAATGGAGCACTCTGATTGGCTCAGAATATTCGTGATATATTACAATACAAAATAATTGCGAAATTTCGAGAAATGCGGAATGGAGCACTCTGATTGGCTCAGAATATTCGTGATATATTACAATATAAAATAATCGCGCGATATCGCTATTGCCGAATTGTCGCTCTATTTTGGTTTATAGCGCAAAAAATAAAAACTGCAGAGGTGATAAAATACCACCAAAAGAAAGCTATATTTGTGGTTAAAAAAGGACGCAAATTTTGTTTGGGAGCCACGTCGCATGGCCACGCAATTGTTAGTTAAATCGACGTAGTGCCGAATCGCAAAAACTGGACGGGTCCTTTAAATGCCTAAAGGTCCGGGTCTTAAGTGGTTAAATGTTAATTTTTTTATCTTTTCCCTAGAATGTATGTGTCAAAATAGCTTGCAATTGTATGTGCTCAAGTAGTAACACATTTTTCTTTGCTTGACTTCACAGTTCCCTTCCAACCCCCAGCAATGGCAGGATGTTGCGGCCCAGTTTGCCAATCTGTGGAATTTTCCCCACTGTGGGGGTGCCATTGATGGCAAACATGTGAGGATTGTCCCACCACCTGACTCAGGATCTTATTTTTTTAACTTTTGGCTTTTGGCATAGTTCTGCTTGCTGTTGTGTCAGCAAACATAGAGTTCCTGTATGTGGATGTGGGTATGAATGGGCGACACTCTGATGGAGGTGTCATGACGCATATGGAGTTCTACCATCGTCTACAGAATGGCACCTTACATTTGCCACATGCTCAGGACAATGTGGATTGGCCTCAATTTCGTTTTTGTGGCAGATAAGGCTTTTGCTCATGGGGAAAATTTTCTGAAGCCCTTTCCTATGAGGAACCTCACCCCTGAGCAACGTGTTTTTTATTACCGACTCTCTCGTGCCAGAAGGGTGGTGAAATACGCCTTTGGCATATTATCGAGTCATTTTTAACTGCCTTTTTTTTGGCAGAATATAAGCTCAACCATGTTGTGTTGTGCTGCTGCATCCTCCAATTTTTTTTTAAGGAGAAATGCTAGCAACTACATTGACTCCGGGCATACTGATGACCCCTCAGGTTTACGGACAGCTGAAGAGGCAGTGATGCCAACTCTGGAAAGTGGGCGTGCTGCTGTCTCCTCCCAGAATGCCCGTCTTGTCTGGGACCAGTATATGGACTACTACTTTGTGGGTAGAGGGGCAGTGCCTTGGCAGCAAAATGTCCTTGAGAATCTGTAAAAGATGCATGTTTAGCCAGAAAAAAATTGAAAATAAGGAAAATATAAATGTTCATACACAAATAACGATGTTGTTTTTTTCTAAAACACTAAAAAACGCACATTTGAATGTGCTGGAAGTAAAAATATTTTTGATTAACAATGTGTGGCTTCTCATTTCTATGATCAATACCAGTATATTTGATAATTTGGTGTAGTTGCATTGACAGTGTATTGGAAAATGTGTGTAGCAGAGCCACAGCACAAAATAATACACTACATAGATCAAGGCAAGATTTTAACAGCAATTTTGCACATCTGTTTGGTTTGCAATAGTTGAGAAAATGACAAATATTATCAGAATGACATTTGCAAAAAGAATAAACAAAAATACATTTTAAAACAGAGCAATACACATCACCAATTCTTAAAAACTTGAAATTTACACATTTTTACATTAAAACGCTATATGAGATATTATTAATATTATTCTCAACTTGGGAATATCTTGCCTTCCTCAGGTGGTATGAGGTCGTTACTTTCCTTGACAAATTTAGAAGAGGCCTAAATCTAAAGTTTCCCTTATGATACCCTGCCTAAAAGTGTGTACCTACAATTTTTTTTTTTAGTAAAAGTGTTGTTTCTTTATGAATGTTAAATCCACTTTGCACTGGAAGTGCACTGAAAGTGCATTTGGAGGTGCATTCGCTGTATATTTGAGGGGGGCAAATAGGATACCAAACATACATTTTTGGATCAGGCCCATGATTGGATGTTACAATCAGCACAGCTGACCCTCATTTACTGTAGGCTAAATAATAAGCGTGTGCATTTCCAAGTGCACTTTCAGAGTACTTTTGCAGTGCACTTGTAGTGCAAATTTTGAATAATGTTTTAAAAAAAACACCCACTGTGTGTTGTATGGAATTTAAAATCTCCATGTAGGCAAACAGTCTCCTAATTTTGGATAAGTAATCATGAGGGAAATTGAAGGTTTGTATCCTCATTTCTGTGGTTCTTCACATTTTGTCTTTGAAAAGACAAGAAAAAAAATATTAGCCCAAAATGTAAATGTAAGACCAGTTCACACCAGATGCAGTTCCGTTCAGTTTGGTGTGCTTTTTTTGTGCACAAAATGCATGCACAGTATTTTCCATGTATTCCAATGGTTCTAGTTGGCTCTAGTTCACATCATGCAGTCAGTTTCTGCACCAGAAACTGACTGGAAACTGACTGCATGTTGTGAACTAGAGCCAACTAGAGCCAATGGAGGGCACTGTGCATGCATTTTTGGCGCATAAGGGATGCACACCAGGCTGGACAGAGCTGCGTTTGTTGTGAACTGGCCCTTAGGACAGTGTTTTTCTCGGCTCTCCTTCTCCAGGTGCATTACCAGGTCTTATTTTCTCTATTTTTAACTTTTGCCACAGGTGCATTGTTCAGTTTTTATTGTTCAAAATTGACTTTGTTAGGTTTATACTGCCTACAATAAAGAAAAGGGGACGTGGTCAAGCACCTGGAGAAGGGGAGTGGAGAAACACTGACCTGAGACACTTAACCTCTTTCCCACTGCGCCATAGGCACTTTACTGCTACGGCGCGGTGGAGTTATTTTGGGACGACGTCCCTGGGACGTCGTCCTTCACTTCCGCGATTGCGCGTCCCCTGGGACGCGCTCGCGGAAGTGTCCGTGCTCACCGGGTCTAGAAGACCCGGCGCATCACGGATCACGGTAAATTTCCGCTGATAGCGGCCGTTTACCACGTGATCGCGCCGACAAATGACGGCGCGATCACTTGTAAGCAAACCGGCGTCATTTGATGACGCCGGTTCCTCCCTCTCCTCTCTGTACCATTTGGTACAGTGTGCAAGGAGAGGGGGGGGGAGCGGGGTGTCAGAAGCTGCGCTGTGGCTGGATCTGTGACAAATGCAGTCACAGATCCAGCCATCCCTCCATCCATCCCAGCTCTGCAATACCCCAGTACCCTGCAGTACCCCAGTACTCTGCAATACCCCAGTACCCTGCAGTACCCCAGTACTCTGCAATACCCCAGTACCCTGCAATACCCCAGTACTCTGCAGTACCCCAATACTCTGCAGTACCCCAACACTCTGCAATACCCCAGTACTCTGCAGTACCCCGGTACCCTGCAGTACCCTAGTCCTCTGCAATACCCCAGTACTCTGCAGTACCCCAATACTCTGCAATACCCCAGTACTCTGCAGTACCCCAATACTCTGCAGTACCCCAGTACTCTGCAGTACCCCAGTACCCTGCAGTACCCTAGTACTCTGCAGTACCCCAGTACTCTGCAGTACCCCAATACTCTGCAATACCCCAGTACTCTGCAGTACCCTGCAATACCCCAGTACTCTGCAGTACCCCAGTACTCTGAAGTACCCCGATACTCTGCAATACCCTGCGCAATACTCTACAATACGCCAATACCCTGCGCGATATCCTGCAATACCCTGCAGTACCCCAATACTCTGCAGTACCCCAATACTCTGCAGTACCCCAATACCCTGCGTGATACTCTGCAATACCCCAATACTCTCCAATACCCTGCGCGATACTCTGCAGTACCCCAATACTCTGCAGTACCCCAATACTCTGCAGTACCCCAATACCCTGCAATACCCCGATACCCTGCGTGATACTCTGCAATACCCCAATACTCTGCAATACCCTGCGCGATACTCTGCAATACCCCAATACCCTGCGCGATACTTTGCAATACCCCAATACTTTGCAATACCCTGCGCGATACTCTGCAAAACCCCAATACTCTGCAATACCCAAATACTCAGCAATACCAAAATACTCTGCAAAACCCATTTTTTTAAAGCACCCCTGTCCCGTGTGCTCGCATGCAGAAGCGAACGCATAGGTAAGTCCCGCCCACATATGAAAACGGTGTTCAAGCTACACATGTGGGGTATCTCTGCGAACGTTAGAGCGAGAGCAATCATTTTGGCCCTAGACCTCCTCTGTAACTAAAAACATGTAACAGTAAAAGTAATTAAAGCGTCGCCTATGGGGATTTTTAAGTAGCGAAGTTTGGCGCCATTCCATGAGTGTGTGCAATTTTGAAGGGTAACATGTTGGGTATCTATTTACTCGGCGTAACGTCATCTTTCATATTATGAAAAAAAAATGGACTAACTTTACTGTTTTTTTTTTACAGAATTTTCAGTCGTTTTTCTTTTATAGCGCAAAAAATAAAAAACCCAGAGGTGATCAAATACCACCAAAAGAAACCTCTATTTGTGTGAAAAAAGGACAAAAAATTCAAATGGGTACAATGTTGTATGACTGAGTAATTGTCATTCAAATTGTGAGAGCACCGAAAGCTGAAAATTGATCTGGTTAGGAAGGGGGTTTAAGTGCCCAGTGGTCAAGTGGTTAAAATGCACATATTGTAATTTTGTGTGAATTGTCATGCAATTTTAGAGGTAAAATCGCATGAAAAGTCACATCATATGGCAGTTTGTGACCTTGGAAGAAGATAAGAAAAAATAATGGGAATGATGGTCAAGTGGCTAAGGCACCAAAAAGATGGGCACAGTATTATTCACGGCTAGTTTCGGCAAATACTTACCTAACCTAGACAGTCAATTCTTTGTTGCAACCTGCTTGCTCTTCAGACACCTACACTGCTAGGAATATACACACTACAGATACTCTGGAAATATAGGCCCAGGTGCCTGTATCTTCAAAACTTGGGTACCTAGCAACACTGCCAGCTCATTTCAACCTCTTTCTTCTACATGCTAAAATGTTCAATGCACTACATACTTTGCTCCTGTGTTGGGTGCGTCTTTGGTTTGGACATCTAATCACTAGACATGTCTAGACTTTTGAAGCCAGATGTAAAAAATACTCACTGGGGCAAACAACAGGCTCCAAAGTATCATCTTCTATTTAATGAACTCCTCTACCCCCTGCATGTCTTGTGTCTGGGGATGTGCTGTCCACTGGAGGCTCTTTGCTGTACCTCTGGTTGCAAGACTACTAAAGCGATCACAACATTTTCTGGACATCATGGCCAACTATGCCACATCTTAAATAAACACTGGCACCTCTTGACTGATCACCATGTACTCAAGAAACATGTACGTGTTGCCCCAGAGATAGTGTTTCGGAGAGCAAAATCATTGAAGGACCGACTAACAAGTAGTCATTATAAACCATGCAAACCTGTCAGTTCTGGTCCTAGAGGCGCGTCGGAATGCAGCCAATGCCCGCATTTCCCATAGATCCTGGCAGGTAGACGTTATACACTTCCTAATGGGGAAACTTTTGCACCACATTTCTCTGCTGAATGTGACACCACTGGGGTTATTTATTTAATGCTCTGTGAATGCCGTGCATTCTATGTTTGGAAAACCATCAGAGAACTTAGGCAACGGATAGGAAATCACTTGTATTGTTCCACCAATGGCAACCTTACCACAATAGGCCGCCATATAGGCTTATGTCACAGATACAACTCCTTGGCAGTTAAGTTTTTGGCACTTGAGGTACTTCCTTCCAACCCTAGAGGTGGTGACAGAGATAGAGTACTATTACAATGTGAGGCTCTTTGGATCGAGAGACTAGAGGACACTATACCCCCAGGCCTGAACAAGGTCAACTCGTTCAGACCATTTTTATAACCGACAAGGTTTTCTTTTCTCTGTCCCTTTCTTCTCTGTTTTTTGTCCCTGTTTCTCTGTGTGACTCTGATCCCCAAGGCCTCTCCTCTACCCATGTCTACCCTGGAAATGCGTCATTAATGGGCAGTGATAAGCCATGCAACTAAAGTGTAATGTACCCCTTAAGTTACGCCCTGAGCCCATAGCCTTTATCCTACCTAGAAACACCCCTGTCGGAGGCTAAATTTGTGTTTTTCAAGTTGTGACTTATGTTTTGGGGGTGATGCTGGCCCTGTTGTCTCCCCTGTTGGCGCCCAGCCAAGGGAAGCCTCCCTTTGCCCCCTGTGGTGTCTTGTCTGGTGTCTTTCTGGTGTCTTTCTCTGTGCCTTCGTCCTGTGGAAATCATTACATACAGTATATAAATTATTACACAAGAAAAGCCTAGCCAGAAAGAACAAGTATAATTCATATCTGCATTAACTTTAATAAACTTCTTCTTTAGTCCCCCCCCAAAAAAAATGCAAAAAATACTTTTATCCATCTAATGTACAGACAGCTAATAAAAACATCACCATAATGACTACAGTCATTAAATGTGCTTACTTTTTTGTTAATAATGGTGCAGTGAATGGAGTCCAAATGCTCTTTCTCTCTGTGTTTCAAATCTGACTAGCGTATGCGAATTTGATCTTTCGTTCGTTTGACCCCATATTCTCCTTCCAATACCACAAGGACCTTCTCAAGAACCCAGTCTTTGTGGCTGTTGGGCCTATCATAGTTCTCCATCTTGCAGTCATAATCATATTTTTCAAATGTGCGCACTATCTCCACCATCTCCCCCTTGCTCATGGGGGTGGCCATGTGTTTGCGATAATCTCCACCACTGTGGGGCCTGTTTGTTTTCGTGGATTCTGCCATCATGTTCTGCCATGTATGTCGCATGCAGAATAAAGAATGTGGTCATGCCCCAGCGTCATGACGCACAGAGAGAAGAGTTTCACGTATACACAGGCTATAAAAATCCATAACGAGCGGTCGATGTACCGGACGCATGAACGAATCCATAGTTGCGAAACAAAGTCAAGCCGAAGGGATACGCAAAAAAAAAGGTACGTGACTACATTGTGACACTGGTGGTTACTGCAATATACTGCTAAGATAAAGGCCTATATTGTAAGAAGGTTATGAGCTAGAAGCAACCCATTATTGTTTGTATTGTATTCTTTATTGCAGATATCTGATAAACTTGAGCCTAAAATGAAGGCAAAACTGAATTCACACAAATTCATGACTGCTTTTATCGAGCAATACAGATCGTACACATGACTGTGGCAGGTCAAACATAAGGACTAAAATATGATAAAGACCAAAATTGGGGGCCTGAGGAGCATGTATAACAGGGAGATCAAGAAGTTTGAGAAATCGAAACGATAGGGAGCAGCAGCATAAGACGTTTATGTGCCCAAGCTGTGGTATTTCTCCAGCCTGCAATTTTTGAAGGATCAAACTGTGCTACGCAAACATCTCTCCACACTACCCTCCGCATCAGCAGAGGCCACCGATATTGAGGCAGATCCTACACCGTATGAAGAAGAGGATGAGGAGGAGCTCAGCTTGATCCAGGTATAGCATTATATAAAATATTGTAATTCAAATATACAATGATATTAATGTGCTGTTATGATGGCTCAAATATTTTAACATAAACAAAGTGAGTTGCATACCAAATAGACAGTAGTGAAATAAATACATTTGGACAAGAATAAGAAATGCTGGAGGCTTAATGATAGGCTTTGCTTTTTGGACACATTCAAGTTGTAAAAGTAATGAGCTGAAAAGTGTTTGGGATTGATGACACAAAAACTAAAATGATAACGTATTTTCCGGCGTATAAGACGACTTTCTAGCCCCTTAAAATCTTCTTAAAAGTCGGGGGTCGTCTTATACGCTGGTAACCTAACAGCTTACCTTACCAGAATCGCGGCCGTACGATTTTTCAAAAGCCGCGCCTCCGACATCTTCTGTTCCGTGATAGGCGGAAACAATCAGCTTCCCAGAAGGCACTGTGTTCAGTGTCCGCCTATCACGGAGGCCCTCTCGTCCTGTGTTTAGTGTCCGCCTATCACGGAGGCCCTCTCGTCCTCGGAAGAGAGGCGGACTCCGTGATAGGCGGACTTCCGCCTATCACTTCCGCCTATCACGGAACAGAAGACGTCGGAGGCGCGGCTTTTGAAAAATCGTACGGCCGCGATTCTGGTAAGGTAAGCTGTTAGGTTACACGGCCGCGATTCGCATGGGATAAGGTAAGGGCACGGTCTGGTCATGTAATGGGGCACGGTCTGGTCATGTAATGGGGCACGGTCTTGTCATGTAATGGGGCAGGTCTGGCATGTAATGGGGCACAGTCTGGTCATGTAATGGGGCATGTCTGGCATGTAATGGGGCACAGTCTGGTCATGTAATGGGGGAGGTCTGGTCATGTAATGAGGCAGGTCTGGTCATGTAATGGGGCACAGTCTGGTCATGTAATGGGGCACAGTCTGGCATGTAGTGGCATAGTCTGGCATGTAATGGTGGCACCGTGAGGCGAGGCATGACTAGTAGGAAGGGGGTAGTCTTATACGGTGAGTATATCACAAAACCAACATTTTGGCTGGAAAATTAGGGGGTCGTCTTATACGCTGGAAAATACGGTACTCCTTTTTCAGACACAGAAACTTTGTAGCCAAGAAGAGTCCTGGCCAAGCAGCCAGACAACTGAATGCAGAATCCCTACCCTGCGCCCTCCTAGAAAAAGGGCCAGGAAGAGCCACCACCTGGATGGGGCCACAGCTGAATTCCTTACTAGGGCCACATCTGTCATCACCACAGCACCCGATAGTGCTAAAGGCTTTGGCAATAATAAGTTCCGCAAGGTTGATGTGGATCAAAGAGAGCTATGTGAGGGGATAATCATCCAGCTCCTGAGCAAGACCAGGAAAGAAGAGCTAACCCCTAAATCACATGTTGGTTCTAGTTTTTGTAGGACAATTTGCAGTTTTGTTTTCAAAATGATCATTTTTTTACTTCAAATATTTTATTGGATTTTCAAAATAGGTACAGAGTACAGTTAAAGAGTGTACGTTGTGCAAAAACATTATAACAGGAGTTACATCATAACAGGTTGTGCTGCTAACAATAATGAGTATACTAGGCGTGGGGTATAGGCTATAGATACATATTAAGTATAGGCGTCCACTCCTCCAATGTGGCACCCCCATTGGGAGCAGTAGTGCCACAAGGGAGGAGGGGAGATACATATCGTGACAACATAAAACATTGAAGATAACACATAAGGAACCTTGTATAGCGAGGTCTGAAAGAGGAGAAAAAGAGATTTGAAGTGAAGAATAAGGTGTTGCTCGGTCAAGAAAGAGTGCAATGAGAGTCTTGGAGGGTAGTCTTTATGTAATATTCGCAGCTTTCGTCCAGGTGGACCACGGCAGCCACTGTTGGTTTGTGACAGTGGCGTGTCCATTGCTGGAGGCCATCATGGTCTCATAACTAAAGTGCAGGGCCACTAGATTTAGGATTTGATCCCTGGATGGGGACACGTCTGATTTCCAGTGTCTCGTTAAGTTAAGCCTAGCTGCTAACAGTATGTGTGTGGTTGTGTATCGCAGGTGGTGAGGGATGTCTTCGATGGTGAGGTTGAGGAGTGCAAGAGCAGGGGATGGCAAGATTTGGGCACCGGTGACTTCAAATATAAGCTTAAAGGTGTCGTTCCAATAGTTCTGGATATTTGGGCATTTCCAAAAAATGTGCAGCAAGTCCCCTTTAGCGGCCTTGCATCTCCAGCAAACGCTGGAATTTTGCGTGCCGAAAGATGCTAGTTTTGTGGGAGTAAGGTACCAGCGCAGCGAGATTTTCTGCGTAAGTTCCCAAAGGGCTGCTGATTTGGTGAATTGGTATATTGATCTAAAAGCACGCTGCCATTGGGCTTCAGTGAAGGTGCATGTGAGGTCATATTCCCATTTGTGATGTGGTGGAAGTTTGGAGAAGGTACGTTTTTGGCGGAGGTTGTTGTAGAAGTGGGAGATGCCTTTGGTGGTGGAAGCGGGGGTCAGTGAGGTAGTTCCACGTCTTAGAAGGAAGGGTGTAGAGGGGGAGGGGGATGGAGCGCAAGCAGTGGCTAACTCGTAGGAAGGTAAACTGTTCAGCGTCTGGGAGTTTGAATTCGGCCTGTAGTTGTGTGAAGGATTTAGGACGACCGTCCCGAACTAGGTCTTGAACATGGTGGATCCCATGTGTGGACCACCTTGATAGTGAAAGGTCTGGTGAGAGGAACCGTAGGGATTCCAGAGGGATTTTGAAGTGAGTTGTGGCAGGAGCTGGCCCGAGCATGGAGATCAATATCCCCCATGCCTGGATCGACGCTTTCATGGTCGGGGGGATGGATGTTGGGACATGAGCACCTAGAGGGGTGCTCAGTATCCAACTCCTTAGGTCAGGATGGGTGAGTGTCAGGCTCTCTATTTGTCCCCACGGTGAAGTGAGGAGGGGTTGGAACCATGCGGGCAATTGGGCCAGAATGGCCGCAGTGTGGTAATCTTTAAAGTCTATTGAACCTGCACCCCCAGCTAATTTGTGTTTGGATAGTGTCGCATGAGCGCATCTAGGTTTTTTACCGTTCCATAGATACTTGTTGTAAATCGTTTGCAAGGACCTGAAAAATGAGGCAGGTAACGGGATGGGGAGGGTTCTAAAGTGATACAGGACTTGGGGCAAGCAAATCATTTTGAAAGCTGCGAGTCTCCCTGACCAGGAAAGTTCGTGTTTCGCCAATTGTTGTGTAGTTGCTTGGACGGTTTGGAGAAGTGGTGAGAAGTTACAGGAGTAAAGATTTTTAAGAGATCTTGGCAGTTGAATGCCCAAGTAAGAGATGTGTCGTTGTGTGCCCATTTAAATGGATATTGTAGTTGTAAGAGGTTTCTGGTTGTGGCGTCAATGTTGAGGTCTAGAATGTATGACTTAGTCGTGTTCACTTTGTAATACGATACCAAGCTAAACCAATTCAGTAATTTTTGTACCTCAGCCAGGGAGGATGATGGGTTAGTGAGGATGAGAATGACATCGTCAGCAAAGAGGCTAATCTTATGGGACTGTGGGCCAATTTGGAGGCCTGTGATGGCCTTATGAGAACGTATGTGTTCCGCCAGGGGTTCCATAAGCATGTTGAAAATAAGTGGAGATAGTGGGCACCCCTGGCGTGTGCCGTTTGTAATGGAGAAGGGGCAGGAAAGGAAAGCATTCCTTCCGTGAAAACTTGGGCCATAGGGTTGGTGTAGAGTGCTAGTACGGCGTTTAGGATGAAGCCTTTAAAGCCAAACTTTTGGAGAACAGCATTAAGGTAAGTCCAGTTAACCCTGTCGAACGCCTTCTCTGCATCTAGTGATAGCAGCAGAGAAGGCGTTCCGGTGGATTCTGCGTGGTGGATTAAGTTGAGCATTCTCCTGGTGGCGTCTGAGGCCTGTCTGCCCGTGTGAATCCTGTTTGGTCTTTATGGATTAAAGTGGGCATAATTCCTAGCAGTCTTGAGGCAATGGTTTTGGCGTAAATTTTGAGGTCGAGATTTAGAAGGGATATGGGGCGGAAATTCTGGGGAGTATTGGGCTCCTTCCCTGGCTTCGGTAGAGTTATAATCAAAGCTGATAAGTATTCTTTGGAGAAGGTAGAAGAAAAGGCAGCGCTATTAAACAGTTCAGCGAGGTACGGGGATAGAGATAGGGAGAATTGTTTGAAGTATTCTCCTGTCAGGCCGTCGGGGCCAGGTGCCTTACCACTAGGGAGGGAGGCAATAGTTTTATTAATTTCCTGTTCTGTGAACGGGGCGTTAAGCGCCTCCAGTTGTTGTTCAGTCAGGGATGGCAGGTTTATCTTGTGTAGGAAGTTGTCAATTTCGTCCTGTGTGGGTTGTGGGGTACCAGGGTCACGTTTCAAATTGTATAGATCACCATAATAAGCGCTGAACGCATCAGCTATGTCCTGCGGGTTCGTCAGAGTGAGATTTGAGTGGGGGTGGATTAAGTAGGGAATCTTAGCTTTGGCGCGTCTACCCTTAAGGCGTTGGGCAAGCTTTTTTCCTGCTTTGTTGGAGGTGGAATATGAAGTCGCTTTGAATTTCCTCTGAAGGAATTCATAGGAGTGTAGGAGCAACGTCTTAAGTTCCTGTCTGAGGGACAGTAGGAGGGTCGTCTGGGGGCCAGTAGCGTTAGTTTTGTGTGCTGATTCTAAGGAAGCTATTTGGGAAGTCAGGTCATTCAAGCGCTGCATTTTCTTTTTCTTATGATGGGAGCTCAATCTAATCAACATTCCTCTCATGTATGCCTTGTGCGCGCTCCACACCACCGCAGGGTCAGACACAGAGCCCTTATTCAGCATAAAAAAGTCATCGATTTTTTCTAAGATATCTGTCTTGTATTCGTCATTTTGAATAAGGTAGTTATTTGCCCGCCAAACAAATGTGGGTCTATGTGAGTTGGGATCATCTATCGTTATTGTTATCGGGGCGTGGTTCTGACCATGTTGCAGTGTGGATCTCTGATATGCATATTTTCTGTAAGATCCATTTGTCAGTTAAGAACAAATCGATTCTGGAGTATGAGGCGTGCCTGTGGGAAAAAAAAGTATAGTCCCGGTCTGAGCCGTGGAGACATCTCCATGCATCATACAGGTCATGGCGGAGAATGACGTTTTTTAGAGGAGATTCGCGTCTTTTTGCGGCTGAGGTGGAGTCTAAAGTAACATCCGGGACCATATTGAAGTCTCCGCACATTATGAGGTGTCCCTTCTGGATAGGTTTGGTGTAAGCAAGTACCTTGCGCAAGAACTTCATTTGATGGGTGTTCGGGGCATATAGGTTTACAAGGGTATATGTGGCCCGGTTTATGTTGCAAACAGTTATTAGAAAACGACCTTCAGTGTCTGCAACAGAGTCTAGGAGTTGGAAGTCCAATGTATCTTTGAATGCTGTCATGACACCTTTAGTTTTGGTAGAGTGGTTAGCGTGAAAGACATGTGTGAACTGTCGGTTGGAGCAAAGAGCCGTATCTGACGGCAGCAGGTGTGTTTCTTGGACACACACAACGTCACTGTGGAGGGCCGCAGCGGTCCTCCATAGTGAGTGTCGCTTGGCAGGGTGATTAAGACTGTTCACATTTAGTGAGAGAATTGTGAGCGGCATCTTGAGGGCTGCGGCCCGGTGTGTGTAACTGGGTAACACTTACAGATAGTTGACTCAGACCCGTCTGGGTGTGGATTGGGGAGGATGACCTGAGGTGGGGGTGTAGCAGCAGACCAGAGGCGTGCGGTCCCAAAAGCGATCGTCGCTGTAGAGTCGGTTCTTGAGCTGTGGCGTGGAGATTAACTGGTAGTAGAGTGGTAGACAGTGGTCCTGGAAGCAATGGATGCGAGAAAGCTGCAGATAGAGCAACAAGTTATCTGATCATAAAATGAAAAACTTAAACCAAAGAAAAAAAAACAAAGCAGGATAGTGATTAGTGCGATCCGGTATAGTGAAAACCCCTGTGGGTCGCAATGCCAGCAACATCAACAAAGGAAAGATTCTTAGAGGGGGTGTAAGCCACCGCTGAAGCCTCTAGGTGGGGGTATCAAACAGTTATTAACTCGAGGAGTCGGGTGTATAAGGGATGTAACAAGCCAGAGCTCAGGGGAACTATGTGAACGTTGAGTGGCCAGGGCACGTAATGGCAATTCAGGTGCGGTTGCGATCCATGCGTTTCTTCTGGGGATTCGGTCCCCCTGGGAAGTGGCGGGTTTGGGAGGTTCTAGCAGGATTCCCCAAGCGTGGAGCAGACGCATGCCGTCATCTAGAGTGTTGATGGTGTGGTTCTGACCATTCCTCACGATGAGGAGGGTGGCAGGATAACGCCACTTGTATGGCACCTTGTGGTTCTGGAGACCCTTAGTAATCGGGCTTAGATGGCGCCTTTGTTGTAGTGTGAATTTGGAAAGGTCAGGGAACAGTTGGATGCCGGTGTAAGGAGCTGGCAATGGCGATTTGGTTTTGATTCCCATCATAAGTTTTTCTTTAACTTGATAGAAGTGGATCCTCATTAGTACGTCTCTGGGGACCGAGGCTGCCAGGTGGAAGGTTTGGGGATTCTGTGGATCCTGTCTATTATCAGGTCGCATGGGGCTGCATCAGGAACGACAAGGTGGAGCAATTCCTTGGCATAGCGAGGCAGAATCCGCGGGTAGAATGGATTCTGGGACCCCCCTTAGCTTAACATTATTCCTGCGGGACCTGTCCTCTAAATCGGCCAGCTTGGCGCGCATCCATGCCTGATCCTCCTTCACCTCCTCATAGGCGTCTATTATGTCATTTACTGTGGACGTGCAATCAGACATTCCCCTCTCCACGTTAGTAACTCTGTCGTCTAGGGAGTGTATGTCTGAGGTGACCTTGGCAAACAGGGAGGAGAGGTCTGTCATGAGGGATGTCTGTAGCGAAAGGAGCATGTCCTTCAGGGTGGTGTCAGGGCACTGGTTGGCCTGAGGTGGGGAAGGACCCATGGAGGAATGTAAGGCCTGGTTGGAGAGGAGGGGTTGAAAGCCTGGGCCTCAATTTGCGGGTGGAGCACTCGCGGCGGCGTGTCTAGCCGCATCTTGGCTTTAGCTGGGCTGCGGAGGAGGGGGTCACTCTCCTGGAGGTGGGACAGGGCAGCATCGGTACCTGGCTGGGGGGATTCCCCTGTAGTTTCGTCCGGGAGGTCTGTATAGGAGTCGCGAGGTTCTTCCTGGCCGGCGCCATCTTGGCTAGCTCCGGTCCGCATCGCCGGCTTGTAGGCGAATTCTGTCAGTTTTTGCGGCTGGTACTCCGGGTATCTCTTTCTCGACATGTCGGGGAGGATCACTGCAATGTCTGGAGTAAAGGAGTGGGTAGATGATGGCTCGATTCGATTCTGCCGTTGTCGCTGATTCTATTCCCCTGGCTTAGGAGCTGTGCTTTCAGGCGTCCATGTCCCTCTCCGGCCGGCCACGCCCCCCCGCTGCTCCGTGCACTTTAACAAGGAGTGAGTGCCTAGGACGTCACATGTATAGATTGGAAAGAAGATTAACTTGGTACATGACTTGTCAGGTCATCTCTGATTCAAACATCTGATATCACCCATGCCAACCGCTTGTCAGAACACGTAAAGTTGGGCAATTCAATATTTATTGTTACCAAAAGCACCTGCAAACCAACTTTGTTAAACAATTGAAAGTTTGCAGGTTTTCTTTTTTAATTCATCCTAGCAGAGTATTTAAAGATTTTTTTTATTTTTTTCAGTCCATTAAAAAAACGGAACCCTAACGACATCTTATCTCTTATGCCGCGTACACACGATCACTTTTTGTGATGGAAAAAAAAACGTCATTTTATCTGACGAAACAAAACGACGTTTTTCAAACTTCATTTTCCAAAACGCATTGCATACACACCATCGTTTTTCCACAATGCTCTTGCAAAGCGCGGTTACGTAAGACACTTTCGACGGCACTCTGTTCCATTGAAGCTCCCATCTCATAACTTGCTCCTAAGCATGGCGCGGGTTTAAAAACGTTGTTTTAAACGTCGTTTTGCCCACACACCATCACTTTTTATGACACAAAAAACGACATTTTGAAAAGCGACACAAAAAATTCAAGCATGTTGGAATTTTTTTTTGGTCGTTTTTTTGAAGACATAAAACAACGTTTTGTCCACACACAATCATTTTAAATGACGTTTTTTTAAAGGTCGTTTTTTTTCATCACAAAAAGTAAACGTGTGTACGCGGCATTAGGCCTCGTACACACGATCAAATCTGTCTGCTGGAAACGGCCTGCTAGACCGTTTCAGCAGACAGATTCGATCGTGTGTACGGGCGAGCCGACGGATTTGGCTACCTGACAGATTTCAAAGCATGCTTTGAAATCTGTCGGCTGGGAACCCGTCCGCCCGACATGTCTGCTGGTTAGTATGCTAACCAGCAGACATGTCTTCTCGCAGACGCGCCAAATGATTTCGACGCATGCGCGGAAGTGTTTTACTTCCTGGTGCGGTGACGTGGCGGCGTCAAAGTCACCGCCACGTCACCGCCACGTCAGCGCGCTGTCTGCTGGCGGGGATTTTGGTTTGCTCGTGTGTACATGCGAGCAAACCAAAATCCCAGCAGACAGATCTGTTCAAATCGGTCCGACCGATTTGAACAGATAGATTGCCTCGTGTGTACGAGGCCTAAAGCCGAGTACACACGATCAGACCGGTCCGATGAGAATGGTCCGACGGACCGTTTTCATCGGACCACGCTGAAGTGGTCTGATGGTCTGATGTGTGTACACACCATTGGACCAAAAATCCGATCAGACCAGAACGCGGTGACGTAGAACACAACGACGTGCTGAAAAAACGAAGTTCAATGCTTCCAAGCATGCGTCGACTTGATTCTGAGCATGCGCGGGTGTTTGGTCCGATGCTTTTGTGTACTAACCATCGTTTTGGACTTTTAGGCCTTGTACACACGATCAAATCTGTCTGCTGGAAACGGTCTGCTAGACCGTTTCAGCAGACAGGTTCGATCATGTGTACAGGCGAGCCGACGGATTTGGCCACCCGACAGATTGGAAAGCATGCTTACCAATCTGTCAGCTGGGAACCCGTCCGCCCGACATGTCTGCTGGTTAGTACGCTAACCAGCAGACATGTCTTCTCGCACACACGCCGAATGGTTTCGACGCATGCGCGGAAGTGTTTTACTTCCTGGTGCGGTGACGTGGCGGCGTCAACGTCACCGCCACGTCACCGACACGTCAGCGCGCTGTCTGCTGGCGGGGATTTTGGTTTGCTTGTGTGTACACGAGAGCAAACCAAAATGCCAGCAGACAGATTTGTTCAAATCGTCGGACAGACCGTTTTGAACAAATCTATTGCCTCGTGTGTACGAGGCCTTAAAGTACGCGGCATTACTTATTTGGTGCACGTGCCCTATGATCCAACCTTTTTGGATAGAAGTTCATAAATACATCACAACAATAACCCCCTACAATTTAGAATACACACCAGTTCCAATTCCTGCTACACCTTTGTGTACTTCCCCTCTTTGGTGAACGCAGTGAAGATGTGTATCCCTGCTAAATGGCGCTCCCATAACCCTCTGTCCATTGCGGACTGGTTCCATTGTATTGGTAAAACTACAGAAATGGAGGATCTAATTCACCAGGCAAAAGACACACACCTTCCAAATTCACCAACATTTGGTCTTGCTGGCTACATTTCACTACTACAGATAGGTCGTATTGTGAAAAGACCTTATGAGAGGTATTAGGATATTTGAGACTCTGGTAATCCCAATCCTTCCCCACCTAAATTTCTCTATACTCCACTTCCCCCTTCGTTGAGACTACATAAACTTAAAACTTCTAAAATTCCCCAATAGCACCTCTAGTTGTATATACTTTCCTTATACTCCCTTCCTACTTAGAAGGCCAGTCATTCTCTTTTTCACCACCTTTTTCCCCTGATGGCCTACTTCAATCACTAACGACTTAAGGTTTTAATGATTAGAATAGTTCCACATTGCCAGGTACCCTTCTCACAGGCACGATATCAAAAATCTAATTTATGTACCTGTTCACAAGGTTTCACATTCCAAGTTATTGACTAATTTTGCCTTATCTACTAATGTTTGTTATATGAACTTAACTTTACGATTGTGCAAGTATACATTTGTGTTTATTGTAGCGGCTGTGCCCGCATTTATGATTTTTATGTAACGTATTTATCAGCGTATAACACACAATTTCTCCCCCTTAAAATCAGGGGAAAATCGCGTGTGCGTGTTATCAGCTGATCCATGCTGTCTGAGTGAAGAGGAGCGAGCACCATTGAATTACACAGAGCCGTGATCTCCTTCCTGTGTATACAGCACTCCGTTGCGCACCACGCCTCCTGGCCCGCATTGGACCACTGTACTTGTCATTGTGGGCGGCAGGGGGTGTGGGGGTGCTGAAGGTGAAGGGGGGGTACAGGGAAGGAGGTCACGGGCTCTATATAATTCAGCGCTTGCTCCCCCTTTCCAGGGGACAGCAGGGATAATCTGGGAGAAGCAGATGGGCACTGAAGGGGGTGTGGGGGTTTGGTTTTAAAGTATGGGCTGCAGATGGGCACTAATCAGTGCACTAAGGCTGCAGTGGGGTGGACATGGGGGGCTGTTTGGCTGCGTGTGTGGGGATCAGGCTGGGCTGTGAGTGGATGCAGATGGGCACAGATTGGGACTGGACTGCAGTGGGCACAGGGCTGCATTGATGCTCAAATACCATCATTTTGCTTCAAAGTTTATTAAAAAAAAAAAAATCTTGAAACTGGTTTATTGTGGGGCGGTGGTGCGGGTACACACGTGTGGGTTCGATGGTTGGTCTGACGGTGGTGTTCGACCACGTTGGTGGCCTGTTGGTGTGTGCGTACACATCAGTGGTGTTTTCGATCGGTCCAGAACGCGGTGGTGATGAACACACAAGACATGCTGAAAAAACGAAGTTTGTTGAAAAAAAGTGTGGTCGACTTGATTCTCAATGCGCTGTGTTTGGTCCGATACAGAAATGGAGGATTAATTCACAGGCAAAAGACCTCCTTCCAATCTCAACATTGGGTGTTGGTTGGCTGCTGGCTATAATGGTGGGGTGTACTGGGAGTAGGACTTGTGGGAGGTATGGGTTTGGAGACTTGGGGATATTTGGCTTCTGGTTTCTCTTACTTCAATTCCAAAGGTTGTCAGGTATTAACCTTTTGGTCCTCTGTGGACTACATTCTTAAACACCTTTTTCTATTCCTTATTCCACCCTTAGTTGTATTGTTATTTCCTTATACTCCTCCCTTCCTGGATGAAGGCCAGTCATTCTCTTTTTCCTTTTTTTCCTGATGGCCTACTTTCAACACAATGGGGGTAGGGTTTTAAAACTCTTACGTTTCTTGTGGGGTGTGGGGTGTCCATCACAGGGGGTTTCAAATCTAATGTTAGGTTTGGGGGTTTGGGGGGGGGGTTTGTCATTGGGGGTGGATTGGGGTGTTATCTTAGGGGCATTGTTGGGGGTGTAACTTTACAGGTGGTGTGCCACGGTTTGATTTTGGGGGGGTTTGTTTATGTACCTGTAACATATGTGTGTTTTTATGGGTGTTTTGGTTGGGATTGGTTAAAATTGTTATATATGTTGGTGGGTTTGAGTGTGCGTGGATATATGTGTGTGTTGAGGGAAGTGGTTGCGGGTGTTAGTTCAGGTGTTGTGTAGTTCTCCGTTACAGGTTGTTGTTGCGTTTGGACGCCTTTTGGCCCCGGGGGGGATGGTGTGTTGTGGTGTTGAGCAGCGGTGAGGTGTGGCTGCGGTGTGGAGGCACGGCGGGTGTACACAGGAAAGAGGTTCTGGCTTTATAATTTTTGCGCTTGCGTTTGGATGACAGTGGGGGTTTGTCATGTGGGGTAAGAGAAAGAGGGATGGTATTGATGGGGGGGGGCATGGGTTAGGGCTAGGTTGGGAGGGGGTCGGGCTGGGTAAAACATGGGGGGTTATAGGTCTGTTTGCAGTGGACTGGGTGGGGGGTTCAGGCTGATTGAGCTAGGGCTGGGGGGTGGGCATGTTTGGACTGCGATGTGTGCAGGTGGTGCATTGAGCACAATGTGGTGTTGTGCAGGCTGGGGCATGATCAGGCTGCAATTAGGGGGTGGGATGGGCACAGATCAGGCTGTTTGTGAGTGTGCAGATGGGCACAGGTCAGGCTTTTGTGTCTGAGAAGGGTGGTGGTTGGACCCCCTGATGGTTGTTAGGGTTGTGTTGTGTTGGTATGAACAGGGTTCGTGCGTTTGGTGAGGTGGGTTATTTGGGACCCGTGTTGGGGTGGGGGTGGACGTGTGGGTTCAATGGTGGTCCAAAGTCCGTCGGGTCAGATGTGGTGATGTGATCACTGGGGGTGATGAAAATGCGGTGGTTGTGTTGTGTAGTGGGCGTGTATTTGGTTCTCAACAGGCGCATGCTGCGGTCCGTGGTTGTTTGGTCGGATGGGTTTTGCGTCCAGAGGGTGCGGTTGTGGTTGGATGGTTGGGTGTCGTTTGGGTCCGATGGGTTGTGGGTGGTGGTCAGGGGTTTGTGGTGTTGTTAAATTTGGTCCGGTGGTGGCGTTGAAGGGAAGTTTTAGGTTGTGGTGGTGTTTACGTGGGTGTTCGGACCGGTTGGGTTGTGGTTTATCAATGGTGGTTTGGGTTGGTACAATGTTGGGTGATAATGTGTGTGTGGTACGCCTGTAAATAGGTTGTTATGTACTTGTTAAAATTTGAAAAAAAAAAAAAGCTGTCAATTAAGTTGTTTGAAATAGTGATGAGTTCCAAGATTGTGCAGAAAAAAAAAAGAAGCAAATGGAATTAATTTTTTGAAAATATGTTTGCCCGTTGCTTGTTGAAGGTTAATTGTGCGGGAACTGGGTGGTTTTTGTCATTTTCTACAATAATTGAACCTTTGATCTGATGGTTGTTTGCTGCACTTCAGTGGGTGAGTCATCATGTACCAGTTTAAGTATTTTAGCTGACTGATTAATTGAACAGTTATGAGAGTAAAAATTTGTGTTAATGTGCCAACGGGTGTTGTACGGGGGGTGGTTGGTTGGGCTGCATCATTAATAGAAAGTTATTTTGTTATTAACCGTGCGTGGTGTGGTATACGGGGGGGTGGGCTTGGTGTTGGCTGGTAGATGTAGTGAGTATTCGGGATTTGTGTTTTTTGGGGATGGGGGTGTTAGGGTGGGTTTGTGCACCGGGGTTGGGTCCTGTGGGGGAGGAAGGGAGCTTGTGTTTTCCCCCAGTGGGGTTTGGTCCTTTAGTAGGTTGTTATGACCTTGTTGTTAATCCCATTTTGAATAGTAATGTGTTTTTCCCCCTTTTGTGTAACCCCTTGGGTTTTGGTTATAGTTAATGCAGGGTGGTGTTTAACTTTCCCTAGCAGTGGGGTTGGTCCCTTCCGTTGTTAACATGCCAGGTCGGGGTGGGTGGTGTGTCCGGTGTATTGTGGGGTTGTATCCCAAGTAAAAATGGTTGTTTGGTAGTGTCCATTAAAAAAAAAGTTAATAAATTTACGTTGATCGACGCCTTAATAGTAAAAAAAAAAACTTAATAAAAATGCATAAAAAACTTTGGGTATTTTGTAAAAAATTTATTTACTATGGATAAACCAATCAAAATTTTGTGGTATAAATTTTTTGGTAAATATTTGGGTTTTATTACAGCAAAAAAAAAAATTAATTTTTTTTTTTTATTTTTTTATTATATTTTTGTTTATTAGGAGCAAAAAAAACGAAAAGTTTTTGGTAATTAAAATTAAAAAAATTCTGGGGGGTTTGTGGAAAAAAAAATTTTTTTATATTTGGTTTGGGGGGATTTATTGAAGGGGGTGTCAGTGGGAATTTTTTGTTAAGTGGTTAGTGGTTGGGGGGCAAGTGGGTGAAAGGGCAAGTGTGGGCAAAGTTGGCGGGCAGGGGTGGGGTGGGGGGGTGGTGGTTTGTGTGGTTTGTGCAAAAGTTGTGGGGTCTTGCAGTTGGGTTGTGGTCTGTTGGTGTGGGGGGGGTTGTTGGGTGGTTCCTCCAAAGGTTGTGGGGTTCTTTGTTGGTGAGGGTCTTGGATTGGGTGGTCCAAGTGTTGGGGGGGGGAGTGTGGCTGGTGACTTCTTGTGATGGGTTGCATCTTTTGGGGGTGTCACCAGGGGTAGAGCGTTGTTGACCGTTGTAAGGATTGCATTTTCCCCACTTTTTCTTCAATGTATGGTGGTATTTTTTTTCACTAACCATTAATAAAAGTGGTTTTAGCAAGGGTTCTCTGAGTCCTGAATATTATTTCAAGGGTTCCACTTGGGTAAAAAGGTTGAAAAAGGCTGGGCTATGTGATCATCTGAGACTTTCCACTAAAAGTTGTCTTATACTATAACAGAGAACAATACTTTAATTCTCTTGTCCCGACTCACACAGACTCATAATCTACCGGATCATTATGTTTTTCGGTACCTACAACTGTCACATGCGTTTAATGCCCAATTCCCACATTCCTCCTGCATGGTGGTTCAGTCAGGGTTGGAGAGGACACTTCGCTCCAGATGTGCTGAAAAACCAACATCTCGTCTGTATGAGCATCTGATATTTGTGTCTCTCCCTCCCATGGATAAGCTCTGGGCTTGTTGGCAAAGAGATATCCCTACGCTGGACAATGATGATGACTGGGATGACTGGGATGACATCAATGATGATGACTGGGATGATGTGACGTCTAGGATTTCCCCTTTAGCTCCCTAGTTTCGTTGCGAGACAGACTTGTACAGTTTAAAATAGTACACAGAGCGTACTTCACACCTCATAGGCTTCATAAAATGAAACCTGAGCTCTCTGCAGAATTCTGGAGGTGTGGGGTCTCCCCGGGAGACTTTACACATATTTTCTGGGCTTGTCCTAAGATCCAGCAATATTGGACTGAAGTGCTGGATTTGATTGGCCTAGTCACCCTGATTACGGTGCCAATGATGATGGGGGTGTGCCTCTTGGGCCTGGTAGACACGCTGGTGCCGACTGTTGCGAGGAGAACTCTGATTGGGTTATTGCTCTTTTATGCTCGGAAAAATATAGCTATGCATTGGAAGAAACCCACGATGCCTTCTCTGGCTCGATGGAAGCGTCTTGTAAACGAGAACCTTCCCCTATATAAAGATACATATGAAAATAGAGGGTGCCCCTTGAAATATAACAAAATTTGGCGTACCTGGTTAGCGGAACCTACAACGCTTGATTGTCAGGAGGCGAGGTTACGGAATAGTTATGGATACCAGTGGCGGCTGGTGCTCAAAATTTTTGGGGGGGCGCAAACGAAAAAAAAATATTGCAGCCTCACTGTGCCCATCACATGCAGCCACTGTGCCATGCCACCAAATGTAGCCACTGTGCCATGCCACCAAATGCAGCCACTGTGCCATCAATTGTCACCACTGTGCCATGCCATCAAATGCAGCCACTGTGCCATCAATTGTCACCACTGTGCCATGCCATCAAATGCAGCTACTGTGCCCATCAATTGTCACCAATGTGCCATGCCATCATATGCAGTCACTGTGCCATCAAGTGTCACCAATGTGCTATGCCATCATTTGCAGTCACTGTGCCATCAATTGTCACCACTTGTGTCACTAATTGTGCCATGCCATCAAACGCCACCACTGTGCCATCAATTGTCACCAATGTGCCATGCCATCAAAAGCAGCTACTGTGCCCATCAATTGTCACCACTGTGCCATGCCATCAAACGCCACCACTGTGCCATCAATTGTCACCACTGTGCCATGCCATCAAACGCAGTCACTGTGCCATCAATTGTCACCTCTCTGCCATGCCATCAAATGCAGTCACTGTGCCATCAATTGTCACCTCTCTGCCATGCCATCATATTCAGTCACTGTGCCATCAATTGTCACCACTGTGCCTGGCCTGTGCTCATTGTTGCCTCTGTGCCCCATGATGCCACTGTGCCCCATGCTTCTACTGTGCCCCATGCTTCTACTGTGCCCCATGCTGCCACTGTGCCCCATGCTGCCACTGTGCCCCATGCTGCCACTGTGCCCCATGCTGCCACTGTGCCCCATGCTGCCCCTTTCCCTGTAAAAAAATCACTTACCTGACGCTTCCATGTCCTCCCTCGATGTCTTCTGCCGCCCTGGAGAAGCTTCAGCCAATCAGGTTCCTGAAAACCAGAATCCGGGAACCTGATTGGCTGAAACGGCTGTCAGTCTAATGCAAGGACCGCAGATTGTCTGCGCTCCGAGCATAGACTTCCGAGAGCCGGAGGGCGGGACTGGAAAAGCCTATCAGAGCCACTGGCTTTGATAGGCAGTTCCCCTCAGCCAACCAGCTGTCGCTATTCGGGTAACCGGCGTCCCATGTCCGGTTATACGAATAGACCAGGCAGCTGGCAACAGTAACACACGTCCAATGCATAGCATTGAACGTGTGTTACTTGCGAGAGGGGGTGGCGCTGCAGCGCCCTCTATAGACGGCCGCCAGAACTTCGGCTAAAATGTCAAAATGACATTTTAGCCGAATAAAAGTTCTTAAAGGGCCCGTTTTTTTTTTTTTTTTTATTCTTTTTTTTTTTTGTGACTGCGGGAGGGGGGGGGGGCGGCGCCCGTGCGCCCATATGGGCGGCCCGCCACTGATTGGATACCTTGCTGTAGAGGGTACGGGAGCATTGTATACCTGATTGGGGAATAGCTGCTCCTGGTTATGGAGGAGATTGTCTGACGCACTGGATATCAGCTGTGTCCCGAGTACGCATATACCTGTCATGCACTGTCCAGATCACATGCCAAAACTGTCATGACTTGTTAAGCACTATCTGTCTGCTGCTTATGTACCTGTCAAGATTTTCACCTTTTTTTTTTTTGTTTTGTTTTGTTGTTTTTTAAAACTGTCTATTGTTCAAAAATGTAATAAAAAAAGATTTATCAAAAAAAAAAAAAAAAGTTGTCTTATACTAGATGACCACTGACCAGCAGTGTTGAGCGGAATACGCCATATTCGATTTCGCGATATTGCGCGAATATATGGAAGAATATTTGCGAATATTCGCTAATATCGAATATTCGTGATATTTTATCCAAAAAAAAAATTGCGAAATTTCGCTAATGCGAAAATGATTGCGAAATTCTCATAAACGGAGATCATTTCCTGTATTACTAAACTAATATGCACTAAACACTAACTCTACACTAACTCTACTTAAAAGAAAGGAGAATAAGGGGGCAAAAGAATGGCGGAGAAGATAATCGCGCAATATTCCTATTGCGCGATTATCTTCTCCGCCCTTCTTTTGAATCAGAGCCAATCAGAATAACTCGAATATTCGGCAAAAAGGAATATCGCGCAATATTCCTTTTGCCGAATATTCAAGTTATTCTGATTGGCTCTGATGCAAAAGAAGGGCGGAGAAGATAATCGCGCAATATTCCGTTTGCCGAATATTCGAGTTATTCTGATTGAATCAGAATAACTCGAATATTCGGCAAAAGGAATATCGCGCAATATTCCTTTTGCCGAATATTCTAGTTATTCTGATTGGCTCTGATGCAAAAGAAGGGCCGAGTAGCTGATGCGATTCTTTTATGTTGCATAAAAGAATCGCATCAGCTACTCGGCCCAGGGTCTCTCTCTAATTATACCAGCAATGCTTTTAGGCCGCGTACACACGACTAAATAAATCTGATCAAATCGGTCTGACAGACCGTTTTGATCAGATTTGTCTGCTGGGCTATTTTGGTTTGATCGTGTACACACGATCAAAGCAAAATCCCCGCAGTGCGGTGACATGGCGGTGACGTGGCGGTGACGTTGACGCCTCCACGTCACCGAACCAGGAAGTAAAATACTTCCACGCATGCGTCGAATCCATTCGACACATGTGCGGGCAGATATGTCCGCTGGTTAGTGTACTAACCAGCGGACATGTCGGACGGACGGGTTCCCAGCAGACAGATTTTAAAGCATGCTTTAAAATTTGTCTGCTGGTAAAACCTGTCTGTCCGCCCGTACACATGATCGAATTTGTCAGCTGAAAAGGTCCGTTGGACCGTTTCCAGAAGATAAATTTGATAGTGTGTACGTGGCCTACGGCCTCGTACACACGATCAAATCTGTCTGCTGGAAACGGTCTGCTAGACCGTCCCAGCAGACAGATTCGATCGTGTGTACGGGCGAGCCGACGGATTTGGCCACCCAACAGATTTCAAAGCATGCTTTGAAATCTATCGGGTGGGAACCCGTCCGCCCGACATGTCTGCTGGTAAGTACACCACTTACCAGCAGACATGTCGTCTCGCACCGGCGCCGAATGGATTCGGCGCATGCGCGGAAGTGTTTTACTTCCTGGTGCGGTGACGTGGCGGCGTCAACGTCACCGCCACGTCAGCGCGCCGTCTGCTGGCGGGGATTTTGGTTTGCTCGTGTGTACACGCGAGCAAACCAAAATCCCAGCAGACAGATTTGTTCAAATCTGTCGGACAGACAGATTTGAACAAATCTATTGCCTCGTGTGTGCGAGGCCTTAGACATCGATGGAGATCACTAGGATGTGATCTGTTTTACAAATAAATTTGAAAAAATATGAATATTCGCCATAGCGAATATTCGCCGCAATATTCGAGTTATTCGCGAATACTCGAATATGCAATATTCGTAGCGAATATTCGCAATGCGAATATTCGTGAGCAACACTAATGACCAGTACTAAAGGGCTTTATTTTTATAATATATGTGTAATATTATTACTGCATTAGGTTTTTAAATATCTACATTAAACGCTCCAAATTGTCATGGATATGCAATAATTACTGGCAGCTTACCTTCTCCATGTGTTCATTAGAGGCCTGACTCCCTTATCTGGCTGCCTTTTATCATCTCTCCTCCCTGTATGGCTCCACCCCAGGCCATCCCAGGAACTGTATATTAACTAGTGTACTGCAGGTCTGCTTTGCTGTTCAACGTTGTTTGTTAGGTTGTGTTCCTGCTTGCCGTGTGCTACGTTATTCTCTCTGTGTACCGACTTTGGCGTGTCTCCGACTTCTCCTGTTTGCCTGTGACCCTGACCCTTGGCCTGTCCCTTGGTTAATCCACGTCTGCTTGTTGCACCGACCTCGGTTTACCCTCCACTATCGCTTGTGTCCTGCGTGCTGCTTCCCCTCTCTCCCTATGGACCTAGGGGACTCCAGGGGCCGCGACCTGGATCCAGCTGCAGCGAAGGCCATCCTCACCACTAGAGGCTCTGGTGAACACCAAGCTGGGTCTTAGACTCTGCGCCCTGGGGAATCTTGGGCTCAAGCTGCCTGTAGGATCCCTGTTTGTGCCCCAGCGAACCTCTTCTACATATCCGCTCTTTGGTCGACTATAAGGTTCACTAGAATCACTACCCTGTGGTGCACCCCTGACCCTAACGGGATGCACTTGTCATCTGGCCACAGATGACCTGACACAAATCTTTAGACCCCTTTCACACTGAGGAATTTTTCAGACGGTTTAGTGCTAAAAATAGTGCCTAAATACCGCCTGAAAAACTCCTGCTCTGCAGTCTCAGTGTGAAAGCCACAGGCTTTCACAGTGGGGCGATGCACTGGCTTGACTGCTTCAAAAGTCCTGCCAGTAGCATCTTTGGAGCGGTGAGAGGAGCGGTGTGTTTACCACTCCTCCACCGATTCTTCCCATTAAAAACAATGGGACACCGCGGCTATACCACCGTCAATGCTGCAGAGGCGCATTGCGGGCGGTATTAACCCATTTTCGTCCGCTAGCCGAATGGGTTGTTTTACAAGGTGGGGGTTTACATATACAGTACTTTAATGAGGACATAGAAAAGGACCAACTGAAATTTGAGACTGCTGCTATATAAGCTCTATTATGTAAGGTCACATCTTTCTGTTGAGTGAATTTAAGGGGGGGGGGGCATGCAGGTAATGTGGATTACACTGCCTCCCTGAAAGATATGTGCATTTCTTGAGGGTGGCACATATTTGATTGGATACTATTGGCTACTACCTGATGAATAATCACTATATTAGACTTTTTATTAATGATCATTAGGTGTTCGATTACCCGCATTGAATTTTATTTTTATTTTTTGTAAAAGTTTTATTGCAAAAGAATAATTATACATAAAACAGAGAGTTGACATAAGCCAGACAACAAACTTTGCACACTTTCAGAGGAAAAATGGGGCTACATGTGTTCCAAGTTCCGGGTCCGAGCGACCTACAACTAGCCGGTACCGGGTCCCAAAATTCACTGGAGAAATTACAGTCTTTGAAAAATTGGTGCTCCCCAGCCGTGGGTCCCCCGGACAATACATTTTGTACACTTGTAGAGGAAGAGGGGCTAAATGTGTGCCAAGTTTGGGGTCCAGGGGTCCTACGGCCGGCCAGTACCGGGTCCCCAAATCCAGGAGATCAGGTGCAAAAAGGTGACTCGAGTATAAGCCGAGGGGGGCATTTTCAGCAGTGCTGAAAAACTTGGCTTATACACGAGTATATACAGTAATTAGGCTCGCAAACCAAGGTGTAATGTGTATTTTTTTGGTTGTTTTTTGTTTTTTTTTCTTATATTAAAAGACAAGAAACTGCATTACTAACGATAGCTATTGTTGCTTTTTTTTATGTCTGATCCTTTTCCACATATTTGCTTGAATGTATCTCACATTTGCACTGTCTAATTCAAGATCGATAACCTTGGGCAGTGGATGGTTAACTGTCATGACATTCCAGAGTCATATGCTTGAAATTACTATAATTGTACTCCTGGATTAATAAAAATAGAAACCAAATATCAGAAGACCCCCCCTTTACATTACTCTACCGCTCATTTAAGTATTTTATCCCAACATAATATATCATCTTTAATCACCATTCCGTGTTCTGCTTGAACTGTGACCTGTGACATTCACCCAAATGGAGGCGGTGGCGGTGCGCACCCTGCCCAGATGCTCAGCGATACTTCTTCATTAGCAAGAACTGCTTCACCTTTAAGAAACCCTATGCTTCCTGTTTGTCCAGTCAGATAGAGACGTCTTGGGTCATAATGACATTTCGGAGTAAGCCTTCAACTAAAAAGGAAGTCAATTACATCGCCGGTTCTTCTGCAAAGGAGATGTCACCCGACTTGCCACAGCCAGAAGGAGCAGATGAACCAGTGTCAACTTGTTAGGTCTGCAAAGGTAACTCAGCCATTGGATCTGGAAGCAAGTAGGATGAAGAATCCTATCATTACTGACACCAAAGAGCTTACCGGTGTCAAAGGTTCTCCTTGTCACAAAAGTTCAGGTGTTGCTAAATTCATTAGTGTGTCATTTTGAGGAGACATGATGTCATTTCTGTTGTCTTCAGGGATGGGAACCACAGTAGGCTCCTTGCTCCTGTCAACACCTTGTCAGTCTGATATCTTCCCTTGTATCTGTCTTTATTGGCATCTGCGAGGAGGAGAGGGACTGCTACAAATTAGTTCAAAAAAGAAAAATGAAAAAAGCCTGTCTGCGCTCTCATACCAATAAAACCGCTGCTGTTGGATTCACACTTTTGAATAGACAAATGATGATTTGTAATATTTGTAACATGAATATTTGGAGAAAAAAAAAATAAGACATTATATGCAATAATTCCATCTGTGTTTTACAGACATCATTTTTATTATTATTATTATTATTTAGGTACTTGTATAGCGCTGTCAATTTACACAGCACTTTACATATACATTGTACATTCACATCAGTCATTCTTATTATTATTTAAAAGTGTTATTATTATTATTATTATTATTATTATTATTATTGTTATTAATTAATTAATAAATGTATTAATTAATTAATAATAATAATAATAATAATAATAATTAGGATTGTCCCGATACCGATACTAGTATCGGTTTTGGGACCGATACTGAGTATTTGCGGGATTACTTGTACTTGCGCAAATGCTCCCGATGCTTCTGCCGATAATTTTTTGTATTTATCAACATGTTCTGTGAAAATTCTTTGAGTTTTTTACTACTGCGTGACAAGCAAATAAAACATTTTTATTCATTTTTACTAATTTTTATTCTTTTATAATGTCTTGAGTGATGCCGCATACACACGATCATTTTTTCCGATGAAAAAAAACGACATTTTTTAAAACGTTGTTTAAATTGATCGTGTGTGGGCAAAACGTTGTTTTTTGTCTTAAAAAAAACGACCAAAAAAAAATTCCAACATGCTTGAATTTTTTGTGTCGTTTTTCAAAACGTCGTTTTTTGTGTCATAAAAAGTGATGGTGTGTGGGCAAAACGATGTTGAAAACTACGTTTTTAAACCCGCGCATGCTCAGAAGCAAGTTATGAGACGGAGCTTCAATGGAAAAGAGTGCCGTCGAACGTGGTGTACGTCACCACGCTTTGCTAGAGCTTTGTAGAAAAACGATGGTGTGTACGCAACGTCGTTTTGGAAAATTAAGTTTGAAAAACTTCGTTTTTTTTCATGATTGAAAATGTCGTTTTTTTTCATCGCAAAAAGTGATCGTGTGTACGCGGCATTAGAGTTCTTCATAATTCTAAAGAAAATATCCTTAGTCTGTATTGTGGTTTGGAAACGGTCACATGACATTTAAAAAAAGTATCGGTATTCGGTATTGGCGAGTACATGAAAAAAAGTATCGGTACTTGTACTCGGTCCTAAAAAAGTGCTATCGGGACAACCCTAATAATAATAATAATATTATTGAAGATTTGTATAGCGCCAACAGTTTAAACAGCTTTATATAAAATGATATGAGGTTGAAAACAATATCAATAAAAAATAGAACTGTTTAAAAAAGACATTAGATGAAAAGGTACTATAGATGTTTTACAGACAATATTATTATTATTATTATTAACAAAAATTAAGGAAAACATTTTTTTTGCTAAAATGACACATGTTTACAGGGTATAGAGACATTGGGCCAGATTCTCAAAAGAATAATAATTTGAATATCCCACCGACGTATCATTGTTTTGTATTCACAAAACAAGATACGCCGGAATTACGCTAGGATCTGACTGGCGTAAGTCGCTAACACCGTCGGATCCTAAATGCAACAATACGCCGGCCGCTAGGTGGCGTTTACGTCGTTTTCTGCGCCGAATATGCAAATGTGGTTACAAGGAAACAGACAACCAGGAAGTGTGGAGATCAGAGAAGAATTACAGCAACTTGAGAGCAAAAACGAACAATGAGGACATGAAAACAGCACTGCATTAATGTAAAGGAAGCTATTAAGATTTAAAAAAATCCTATACAAACCCTTTAAACAGCTTTTTATAAATTGATATGAGGTTGAAAACAATATCAATAAAGTCCTGTTTTGAAAAATTCAATAAAAAAAAAACATGGGGCCAGATTCACAGAGCCCTTACTCCTGTCTAACTGGTGTTAGACTGGAGTAATTTCAAATTACGCGCGTTTTCTAGCTAGTCGGAAACCTCAAACCATGAATAGACGGCTGCGGGCTTCAATTCGACTGGATTACGTGTTCGTACGCCTTCGGATCTACGCTGCAATAAAATTGCGGCCACTGGGTGGACTTCCCGTCGTTTTCCGCGTCGGGGTATGCTAATGAGCTTTTGCCGGCGATCCCCGAAATTACGATCTTCAATCGCAATCTCTTACGGCACCTTTAGTCATCTTTTTTTTACGTAACACTATACCAGCTTTTTGCTGCTCTAATATTAGACAGCCCATGTTAAGTATGGCCGTCGTTCCCCCGTTGAATTTCTACGTTTTCCGACGTCTTTTATTATTTTTTACGTAAGTCGTCCGGGAATAGGAATGTTCGTAAACGACGCTACTCAAACAACGAATGACGTAACGACGTGATTTCGCGCAATGCACGGCGGGAAATTTCTGAACGGAGCATGCGCAGTTTGATCACCGCGGGGACGCGCTTAATTTAAATGCTTCATGCCCCCCATTCGCGTATTTCGATTACGCGGCGAGAAATAGACTACGCCGCCGTAGCGTACGGGCAAAAATCTACCAGGATTCGGTGTAGAGCCTGGTAAAATACGGCAGCGTAGAGTATTTCGATTACGTAGCGCAATATTAAGTGTATCTGAATCTGGCCCATTAAATGCAAAGGTACTATAGATGTTTTACAGACACTATTATTATTATTATTTGTATTAACAAATATTATTATTATTCAAGATTTACATAGCACCAACAGGTTGAACAACTTTTTATAAAATGATATGAGATTGAAAACAATATCAATAAAAAATAAAACTGTTTTGAAAAAAAAAAAAAAGACATTAGATACAAAGATATTATAGACATTTTACAGTCAATCTTATTAATATTATCAATATATTATTTACATTATTATTTTTACTATTAATCAAGTTTTATATAGCGCCAACAGTTTGAGCAACTTTTTTATAAAATTATATGAGATTGAAAACAATATCAATACAAAATAGAATTGTAAAAAAAAAAAACAAAAAAAAAAAACATTAGATGCAAAGATACTATAGATGTTTTACAGACAATATTATTATTATTAAACGGGTTGTAAAGCTTTGTGTTTTTTCCCACTTAATGCATCCTATACATTAAGGTGAAAAAAACACCTTGCACTCTCGGCCCCCCCCCCCCCCCCCGATTTACTTACCTAAGCCATGAAACTTCATGGGCTTGTTCCCGCAATGGTTTCCCCCAGCTTGAGGCGGCTCTATCAATCAAATCAATGACGTTGCACGCTGGGGGGGCGGGGCCGAATGATACAGTCGGCGGCTATAGCCACCGGCTGTATCACGGGAGCACGCCCGCCCGCAAGCTAACTCCCTTGAAGGGGGTTAGCTCTTGCAGGGAGGAGCTGAGACAGCCGCCGAGGGACCCCAGAAGAGGAGGATCGGGGTCACTCTGTGCAAAACAAACTGCACAGTGGAGGTAAGTATGATACGTTTGTTATTTTAAAATATATACATACCTTTACAACCCCTTTAACATTATTATTAGTTCTCAAAATTTACATAGAGCCAACAGTTTGAGCACCTTTTTATAAAATGATATGAGGTTAAAGCGTGGGTTCAGCCTAAATTTTTTTTCGAACTTTACATGGAGCCGACCTATGAGAGCGACAGTATGCTGTTTTTTTTGTTTTTTTTTGCGTACATACCATTTTAGGGCCATTTTCACCCCCGGCTTCCGGGTAGGTAATCGTGCGGGACTGGGCGTTCCTATTTACAGGCTGTGATTGACGTGCTTCCAACCGGCGCATACTGCGCGTCACAAGTTGCCGAAAGAAGCCGAACGTCGGTGCGGCTCTATACGGCGCCTGTGCACCGACGTTCGGCTTCTTTCTGATGAAGAAATTTTGTTTTTTTAATTATTTTTGGGATATTTATTATAGCAAAAAGTAAAAAAATATATATTTTTTTGTTTATAGCGCAACAAATAAAAATGGCAGAGGTGATCAAGTACCACCAAAAGAAAGCTCTATTTGTGGGGAGAAAAAGGTGCAATATAAAAGACATGTGCACACTGAAATGTTTTGTTTGGGAATTTTGTTTTCGTCTTAATTAATTAATTTAGTTACTCCCAAAACTCGTATTTATTTATTTTGTTTTGTTAACCACTTGCCGACCAGCCGCCGGTCGGCACTCCTGCGCGAGAGCCCGTAGCTCTACATCGGGACTTTCGCGGCCACTAGGGGGCGCGTGAGCGCCGCCGGCGGCCCGCGCGCGCGCCCCCCGCTCGCCCCCGAGACCCGCGCGCGTGCCCGGCGGGCGCGATCGCCGCCGGGCACACGCGCGCTCGTTCGTTACAGAGCGGGGAACGAGAGCTGTGCGTGTAAACACACAGCTCTCGTTCCTGTCAGCGGGGGAAACGCTGATCTTCCGTTCATACAATGTATGAACGGAAGATCAATGATTCCCCCTAGTGAGTCCACCCCCCCCACACAGTAAGAACACAAATAGGAACACACTTAACCCCTTCCCCGCCCCCTAGTTTTAACCCCTTCACTGCCAATGGCATTTTTATAGTAATCCAATGCATTTTTATAGCATTGATCGCTATAAAATGCCAATGGTCCCAAAAATGTGTCAAAAGTGTCCGATGTGTCCGCCATAATATCGCAGTACCGAAAAAAAACGCTGATCGCCGCCATTACTAGTAAAAAAAAAATATTAATAAAAATGCCTTAAAACTACCCCCTTTTTTGTAAACGCTATAAATTTTGCGCAAACCAATCAATAAACGCTAATTGCGATTTTTTTTTACGAAACATATGTAGAAGAATACGTATCGGCCTAAACTGAGGAAAAATAATGTTTTTTTAAATCTTTTTTGGGGATATTTATTATAGCAAAATGTAAAAAATATTGCATTTTTTTCAAAATAGTCGCTCTATTTTTGTTTATAGCGCAAAAAATAAAAACCGCAGAGATGATCAAATACCACCAAAAGAAAGCTCTATTTGTGGGAAAAAAAGGACGCCAATTTTGTTTGGGAGCCACGTCGCATGACCGCGCAATTGTCAGTTAAAGCGACGCAGTGCCGAATCACAAAAAGTGCTCTGGTCTTTGGACAGCAATATGGTCCGGGGCTAAAGTGGTTAAACAATGCATTAGTCCGAAAATCCGAATGAATTAAGGTGGAATATGTCATTGATAGCTTATGATGTCTGGAATGTTCTAAGGAGATTCGACGAAGCAACTAAACTGTACGACGCCGCAATCGTACATTTCCGGTTGAATGTTCCGCCCACAAGCAATAGAAGAATTCTAATGTTGTATGACACTAGTAATAATTATATTTATAACATTTTTTTGCTAGTCAACCAACATTCAAATTCTTCTATAGCCTTTGGGCCGAGCATTTGACCTGAAATGTACGATTGCGGCGTCGTACAGTTTAGCTGCTTGTCGAATCTTCCTAAAACTTACGACAGACACCATAAGCCTTTAATGACAGATTTAACGTTTGTGGGCCAGATTCTCAGAAGCGCTATGACGGGGTATCACAGATACCCCGTCGTATCGTCGTTTTTTTGCACTTGTATTTATGCATGTGATTCCTAGAATCACTTACGCATAGATACAGGTGAAGATCCACCATGTGTAAAACAATTACACTGGCGGATCGTAGATGTAATGACAACTCCGGCCGCTAGGTGGCCTTTACGTTGTTTTCTCATTTGCCTATGCAAATGAGGCTAATACGCCGATTCCTGAACACTTTTACGCCGCCCCGTCGTGGTTAACGTCGTTTTCGTCCACGTAAGGTTACCCCTGCAAAGATGTGGAGTAACCTTACGAAGTCCCGTCGGATGCCGTCGGCTGCCGTCGGATGCCATGTTAAGTATGGCCTCGGGACCGCGTCGTGTTGTGCGTCATTTATGTCGTTTGCGTACGCCGATTCTCAATGGGGCTGGCGTACGCTACGATTACGTTGTTTACATTGAGAAAATGTGACGTCCTTTGGAGCATGCGCACTGGGATTTTGTCGCGCCTGGCGCATGCGCAGTTCGATCGGCACGGGGGCGCCCTTAATTTAAATACAAGCCACCCCCTTTGAATTACGCGGCCGTACGCTGGGCCATTTACGCTACGCCGCCGCAAACTACGGAGCAAGTGCTTTGGGAATAAAGCAGATCGCTATTGTCAGCATCATGTCAAATCTCCTATCTATTCCCCGTTCTTCACTGTGACGACGTCATCGATCGTGTGATCCCTTTTATAGGGATACACAATCGATGATGTCAAAAATACAGCCACACCCCCTACAGTTGTAAACACACATTAGGTCACACATAACCCCTTCAGCGCCCCCTTGTGGTTAACTCCCAAACTGCACTGTCATTTTCACAAAAAACAATGCAATTTAAATGCATTTTTTGCTGTGAAAATGACAATGGTCCCAAAAATGTGTCAAAAGTGTCCGAAGTGTCCACTATAATGTCGCAGTTACAAAAAAAATCACCGATCGCCGCCATTAGTAGTAAAAATATATTTTTTATAAAAATGCAATAAAAATATCCCCTATTTTGTAAACGCTATAAATTTTGCGCAAACCAACCGATAAACGCTTATTGCGATTTTTTTTTAACCAAAAATAAGTAGAAGAATACGTATCGGCCTACAGAAAAAAATATATTTTTTATATATATTTTTGGGGGATATTTATTACAGTAAAAAGTAAAAATATTGCATTTTTTTCAGAATTGTGGCTCTATTTTTGTTTATAGCGCAAAAATAAAAAACCGCCGCAGTGATCAAATACCACCAAAAGAAATCCCTATTTGTGGGGGAAAAAGGACGCCGATTTTGTTTGGGAGCCACGTCGCACGACTGCACAATTGTCAGTTAAAGTGCCGAATCGCAAGAAGTGGCCGGGTCCTTTAGCTGCCTAAAGGTCCGGGTCTTAAGTGGTTAAAACGATTACAGAAATACCCGAAATTCAGATGAAAATGCATTAGGACAAAAAGAAATGCACATGTCTACAATATAATGAATGTTTGCTTTTGGGTTTAATACTACTTTAAAGCGTCAATCTTCTGGTACCATAGACATGGACATTCTCTGATGTGGTGGATGGATAGTGACTGGCTTTGATCCTGCAGGTTACAACAATTCTCATAGATAGAATTCAGAGAAGACCATTTGAATAGAGGGGCATGGGGGTCAACTTTTTAAAGAAGAAGCATCACCCAAATTTGGGTAAGCCCCTGTGTACGGCACGTATCTGCAATGAGTCCTTTTGAAAGATACAACTGGCACCCAGTGAAGATCAAGGAGCCTCTACACAATGCCATCCCTAATCCCGAGGTCCTGCTCCTCGGGTTCATATTTACTGGTCTCCTAGTTTTGTTCTTTCTTTTTTATCCAAAGCCAAATACAAATGTAAATGTGCTGTTCCCATAGCAAGAGAATTGTGAACACGCAGACCCCCGCTATAATAACGCCAGACCCCAATGAATGACCTTCAGCATCTCAATTTATTAATTCATAGGAAACATGGCAACAAACTTGATTTAAAGCAGTATTTACCACTTGACCTCCGGAAGATCCCCCCTTTTCTTTTGCGATAGGGCACTGCATTGCTTTAACCACTTTAGCCTTGGAAGATTTTACCCCCTTCCAGACCATTTTTGCGACTCGGCGCTCCCAAACAAAATTGGTGTCCTTTTTTTCCCACAAATAGAGCTTTCTTTTGGTTGTATTTGATCACCTCTGCGGTTTTTATTTTTTTGCGCTATAAACAAAAAAGGAGTGACAATTTAAAAAAAAAATGCTATAATTTTTACTTTTTGTTATAATAAATATCCCCCAAAAATATATAAAAAAAAAAAATTCCCATTTCAGGCCAACACGTATTCTTCTACATATTTTTGGTAAAAAAAAAATGTCAATAAGCGTATATTGATTGGTTTGTGCAAAAGTTATCGCATCTACAAAATAAGGAATAGATTTATGGCATTTTTATTAATATTTTTTTTATTAGAGTTGGCGGCGATCTGCGATTTTTATCATGACTGCAACATTATGGCGGACACATCAGACATTTTGACACTTTTTTGGGACCATTGTCACTTACACAGCTATAAAAATGCACTGATTACTGTGTAAATTACACTGGCAGGGAAGGGGTTAAACACTAGGGGGGTGATCAAGGGGTTGAGTGTGTCCTAGGGAGTGATTCTAACTGTGGGGGGGGGCTGTGCTACAAGTGACATGACAGCGATCACTGCTCCCGATCACAGGTAGCAGTAGATCTCTGTCATGTCACTAGGCAGAACAGAGAAATGCCTTATTTAGAACATTCTGCCTCTCGTCACCGCAATCGCAGGCCGCCGGTGAACATCGAGTTTGCGGGACCTGCGAACACACTCCCAAGGCACGCAGGAGTCTACAAGCGATGGGATAGATTTATGGCATTTTTATTTATTCATTGGCTTATAGCGGGACTGTGACATTGCGGCAGACAAATTGAACACTAATGCCACGTACACACGATCGGTCAATTCAATGAGAACGGTCTGATGTGTGTGGGCCCCATCAGTTATTTATCCATCGGTTAAAAAATGTAAAACTTGTTTTAAAATTAACTGATGGACGCCTAACCGATAGAAAAAAAACGATTGTTAATAGGCACGTGCATCGGTTAAAAATCCACGCATGCTCAGAATCAAGTTGACGCATGTTTGGAAGCATTGAACTTCATTTTTTTTCAGCACGTTGTTGTGTTTTACGTCACCGCGTTCTGACACAATCGTTTTTTTAACTGATGGTGTGTAGGCATCAGTCAGCTTCATCGGTTAACCAATTGAAAAATCCATCAGACCGTTTTCATCGGATTGACCGATCTATGTACAGGGCATTAGGGGTTTACTAAAGGAAAATCAGAAGCACAGGATCACTACCTTCCCTTCTGAACAGTGATATGCCTAGTATAGGCAGACTGCCGTTCTGCCGTTCTACTTCTCTCGTGAATAATTAGGGGGTCCCATTGGAGATCGAGTCCGTCGGACATGCTGATGGCTCCCGCTGTGTTCTATCACAGCAGGTGCGGATTTTGCCGCATGCACACCCCGGAACCTGGAAGTGCAGAATCATGTACATGGGGCACAGTCATGTTGGAACAGGAAGGAAACTGTACTTACAAAGTTGGGTGCATGAAATTGTCCAAAATGTCTTGGTATGCTGATGCCTTAAAGAGGAAGTAAAGGTGGATTTTTTTTTTTCCTACAAAAAAAAAACCTGCAAGAGAAAGTCATAATGAGCTAGTATGCATAGCATACTAGCTCAATATGAATGACTTTCCTGAGATTGAGGCCCCTGAAGCGCTTCTCGTTCCCCTCCTCCGCTGCCGCCATGTCCCCTCTGTGCTTCTTCCAGGTATAGGCACTCCGGTGCTGTGATTGGCCGGAGCAGAGATGACGTCACTCCCGCGCATGCGCGAGGGACCGGCATAATCCCAAGCATAATGCCGGGATGCTCAGTGCGCCTGTGCCGTTGTCTACGGCTGGCATGAGCCGAAGACATCGGTGCAGTGTTTTCTGCAAATATCTTCTTAACCGTGTAGAGTAAGGAGATATTTCTTGCACCTACAGGTAAGCCTTAATCTAGGCTTACCGGTAGGTGCAAGTTGTCAGAGTGGGTTTACTTCCTCTTTAAGAGTTCCCTTTACTGGAACCAAGGGGCCAAGCCCAACCCCTGAAAAACAACCCAACACCATAATCCCCCCTCCACCAAATGATTTTTTAACCCATTGCACGAAGCAAGGTCCATAAAGACATGGATGAGTGAGTTTGGGGTGCAGGAACTTGAGTGGCCTGACCTCAACCCGATAGAACACCTTTGGGATATATTAGAGCGCAGACTACGAGCCAGGTCTTTCTGGAAGAATGGTCAAACATTCCCATAGACTCCTAAACCTTGTCCTTCCCAGAAGAGTTGAAGCTGTTATAGCTGCAAAGGGCGGGCCAAGCCAATATTGAACTCTACAGACTAAGGCCCAGATTCACAGAGCAATTACGCCTGTCTAACTGGTGTTAGACAGGAGTAATCTCAAATTTTGCGCGCCGTATCACTAGTTTGAATCCTCAAACCATGATACGGCGGCTTCGGGCTTCGATCCGAGAGGCTTACGTCTTCGTAAGCCTTCGGATCTACACTGCGATATTTTTGCGGCCGCTGGGAGGAGTTTGCGTTGTTTTCATGCGTCGGGATATGCAAATTAGTTTTTACGGCGATCCACGAAGGTACGAGTGTCCCTCGCAATCGCCTACGTCATTTTTTGGCTACGTAATGTTAGAGGAGCTTTTTGCTGGTCTAACAGTGCGTAACCCATGTAAAGTATGGCCGTCGTTCCCGCGTCGATTTGAAAATATTTTTTTTTTTAACGTAACTCGTTCGGGAATAGGAATGTACGTAAACGACGCTACTACGACGTGACGACGTGTTTTCGCGCAATGCACGGCGGGAAATTTGCGAACGGAGCATGCGCAGTTCGATCGCCGCGGGAACGCGCCTATTTTAAATGCTTCACGCCCCCTACTCGCGCAGATGGATTGCGACGGGAGAAATACACTACGCCGCCGTCGTTTACTGGACAAAATCTACCTGGATTCCACGTAGAGCCAGGTAAAATACGGCGGCGTAGTGTATTTCTGATACTCTACGAGAATCTAATTCTCTGTGAATCTGCCCCTAAGACTGGGATGTCATTAAAGTCTATGGCCCAGATTCACAGAGAGTTGGGCGCACATTACGCCGCCATAGCGCAAATGCCGTACGCCACGCCGGCGCAGCACGGAGAGGCATGCACTGTTTTCAGCAAGCTATTGCTCCCAACGCTGCGTCGGAGTGGCATATTTTTCTAAGGCGCAGCCCAGCAAAGGTGGAAGTGGGCGTGACCACATGCAAATGAGAGTCCGAGCATGGTGCAGTGTTTTACGCCCGGCGTATCACGAACTGCGTATGCACCGTGACGTAGCTGTGATGTGGACGCATGAAACTGCACCCTTATGCGCATGCTCACAACCACGCCGGCACAACTGCCTAATCTACGCCGGATCACCACGTACGCTGTGAACGTAACGTAACGTGTTCTCTGGTGCAGACCTTTGCATGTCTGTTGCCGGGTTGCGCCTCATCTATGGGGAATAACTTTACCCCGGACGTACAATTTAGGCGCACCTCGCGCGGAATGCGTCTGGCGCACCAACGTTTGTGAATCGCCGTATTTCCTTCATTTGCATGTTTGAATGCCTAATCAATGGGAGCAGCAACATGCGTCCAGACGAAAAGTACGCCTATGCTATGCCGGGGTATGTAAGCTACGTCAGCGTAGGGTGGCCAGTTTTTAGGCGTATGTTGGTTTGTGGGTCCGGCGCAAATTTGCACTTACGGGCGCACATTTGCACTTACGTCGGCGTAAGTGCTTTGTGAATCTGGGCCTATGTGTGTAAAGGCAGGTGTCCCAATACTTTTGACAATATAGGGCCAGATTCACGTAGCGCGGTTTAAATTTCCGCGCGCATAACGTAGCTCTGATACGCTACGCCGCCGTAACTTAGCGAGGCAAGTGCTGTATTCACCAAGCTAAGTTACGGCGGCGTAGCGTAAATGGGCCGGCGTAAGCCCGTGTAATTCAAATGTGAATGAGGTGGGCATGTTTTATGGCAATGTGTTGTGGCCCCACGTTTTTTACGTTTTTTTCAACTGCGCATGCGCCGACCGTGGACGTATCCCAGTGCGCATGCTCCAAATTATGACGCTACGACACATTGTTTTCGATGTGAACGTAATTGACGTAAATCCCTATTCACGGACGAGTTACGCAAACGACGTCAAATCTGAAAAATGTGACGCGGTCCCGACGTCCATACTTAACATAGGATGCGCCATCTTTTTGGTGGTTTATCTTTTTACGCCGGAAAACTCCTTACATAAACGGCATAAATTCACTGCTTAGGCCGGGCGTACGTTCGTGAATAGGCGTATCTCGCTGATTTACATATTCTAGGCGTAATTCAGCGGGAACGCCCCTTTCGATCATCCTAAAAATGCAGTTAAGATACGACGGCGTAATACAATTACGCCGCTCGTATCTTAGCACAATCCCAGCGTATCTTGTTTTCTGAATACAGAAAAAAGATACGCCGGCGCATCTAAGAAGTTACGCGGCTTGGGCAAGATTCAGATACAAAAATGTATCTTTCCGGCGGCGTAGCGTTTCCTCTTTACACTACGCCGCCGCAAATATTATGGGCAAGTGCCTTATTCAGAAAGCACTTGCTCCATAATATGCGGCGGCGTAGCACAAAGTGCACGGCGTAAGGCCGTGCAATTCAAATTGCTGAAGTGGGGGCGTGATTCATGTAAATGAATCATGAGCCCACGTAATTGACGTTTTTTTTGGACGGCGCATGCGCCGTCCGTGGACGTTCCCAGTGCGCATGCGCGAAATCACGTCGCTTTTTCTCAATGTAAACGACTAACGCCGAGCCCCATTCCCGAACGATTTACGCAAACGACGTAACAGACGTAGAATTTGACACGGTCCCGACATCCATACTTAACATTGGCTGCGCCTGCTATAGCAGGGGTAACCTTACGCCGGTCTCACGCTTACGCAAACGACGTAAAATACGACGCGACGTCGCAAGTACGCTCGTGAATTTGCGTAAATAGCTCATTTGCATAATTTACGCAAAGCGTCACCTAGTGGCCAGCGTAAATATGCAACTTAAGATATGACGGTGTAAGCGAATTACGCCGCTCGTATCTTAGAAGAAAGCCAGCGTATCTTCTTTTCTGAATAGCAAAAAAAGATACGCCGGCTATTCTTAAGCCGTGTACACACGATCAAATCTATCTGCTGGAAACGGTCTGCCAGACCGTCCCAGCAGACAGATTCGATCGTGTGTACGGGCGAGCCGGCGGATTTGGCCAGCCGACAGATTTGAAAGCATGCTTTCAAATCTGTCGGCTGGGAACCTGTCCGCCCGACATGTCTGCTGGTTAGTACTCTAACCAGCAGACATGTCTTCTCGCACACGCGTCGAATGGTTTCGACGCATGCGCGGAAGTGTTTTACTTCCTGGTGCGGTGACGTGGCGGCGTCAACGTCACCGCCACTTCACCGACACGTCAGCGCGCTGTCTGCTGGCGGGGATTTTGGTTTGATCGTGTGTACACGTGATCAAACCAAAACGGCAGCAGACAGATGTGTTCAAATCGGTTGGCCCGAGCAATGTGAACAAATCTATTTGGTCGTGTGTACACGGCCTTGGTATTTACGCAGCGTATCTATAGATACGCTGGCGTAAATGCTTTCTGAATCTGGCCCCTTATCTAGAGATAAGGGGGTTGATACACATAGAGATACGACGGTCTATGTCTGAGATCCGACGGTTGGATCTATGCAGCTGATTCATCGAATCGGGTTCCGCATAGATCTCCCTAAGATCCTACAGGTGTAAGTGACTTACACCGTCGGATCTTAGGCTGCAATCTCCCGCTGGCCGCTAGGTGGTGCTTCCGTTTGTATACGCGACGAATATGCAAATGAGGAGAACCGCCGATTCAGAAACGAACGCCCGCCCGTCGCTTTTTTTTTACGTCGTTTGCTTTTTCGGCTTTTTCCGGCGGATAGTTACCCCTGCTATATGAGAGGTAAGTGCGGCATATTCTATGTTAAGTATGGCCGTCGTTCCCGCGTCGAGTTTTGAATTTCTTACCTCGTTTATGTAAATTTCTGCGTAAAACCAACGAGAATAGGGTGATTGCGCCGCGAATACGGCCATATGTACTTTGCGTTAACGTCAAAACCAATGACGTCCTTGCGACGTCATTTGGAGTAATGCACGCTGGGAAATTTAGACGGCGGCGCATGCGCAGTTAAATCGGCACGGGGACACGCCTGATTTAAATAATACACTCCCCCTAGCCGCGGAATTTGAATTCCGCCAGGGGATTTACGAGCCGCGTAATCTATCTTATTTACGATCTGCCAGCGCCAGTTTTTGAGGCAAGTGCTGTATTCACAAAGCAAATAAGATAGATTACGCGGATCTAAAGATCCGCTGATCTAAAGATCCGCTGATCTATGTGAATCTACCATAGGAGCCGCGTAACTTCTTACTGAATCTGGCCCATACTGTAAAAATTTCTTTAGGAAGTTAAAAGCGTCAGGATCCACCAACAGCGGAAATATCGGTTTATGGTTTGCTCCGTCTCTAATGTCTTCTTTTATCATACATCCCATATGTGTCAGGATTTCTGCTCTGCTAATTTACCTCCTGTTTCCTTGCTTTTCTATCAGTATTAACAGTATTAATAGGGTTAAAGGTACCGGCGTGGTGAATTTAATTGTCAACATCTCTGAAGCCTTTAGAGAAGGAGCACTAATGGTTGACCTTGAGATTTGACCATCCAAGGCTCAGTAAGGTCAGGATTGGGCTCCTCCCCAGTGCTGTGACCCTTCCATTCTCTGCCTTCGCCGTCTAACCTCTCGTTCGCTGATCTTTGACCAAATTATTAAGCAAACACCTGCTTTGGTTTGTGACCAAGGGGACTTTTCGATCCTCAAGAGTGACAATAATTAATTGTTTATTATTCGTTGGAAGAAAATTGCAAATATCATCTTCACGAGAGAAAAGCTGCCTTCTAGTAAAAGGTTTTAGGGGACACCCGGATTATGAATCAATCGTCTCGGCTACATTAATCAAACAACTCAAATAACAGATGTATGATTCTGGTGGCTGAACAATTAGAAGGATGATTAAACGCAAGAAGGGAAAAAAAAAAAGTTGAAATACAGTTCTATGATGTCAGCTGCTGGCGCCACCGAGCATCTCCTAAATTAATATTTATTGGACTAATTGTTCACTTATGCCACCCAAAATCACAATTAAAAAGTGATGCGATTTTACTCAAGGACCAAAGCAGTGACTGTAAATTTATTGTCTCATATATGCAGTATGCGCGGGTGTTGATTTAACCACTCCCATACCGGGCACTTACGCACCTTCCTGCCCAGGCCAACTTTCAGCTTTCAGCGCTGTCGCACTTTGAATGACAATTGCGCGGTCATGTGACACTGTACCCAAACAATTTTTTATGATTTTGTTCCCACAAATAGCGCTTTCTTTTGGTGGTATTTGATCACCTCTGCGATTTTTTTTTTTGGGCAACAACTAAAAAAAGACCAAAAAAAAAATCTGTACATTTTTTTTTGTAAATAAGTAAGTTTTTTCTTCAATTACGGGCACCGATGAGGCGGCACTGATGGGCACCGATGAGGCGACACTGATGGGCACTGATAGGCAGCACTGATAGTCGGCACTGGCATGCGGCACTGATGGGCACTCATAGGCAGCGCTGGTGGGTACTTATAGGCGGCACTGATGGGTACTTATGGGTGGCACTGATTGATGGCACAGATGGCATTTATTTACATTTATCAACATTACACCTCATCTGCCACATAGTCGCCCATGGCTATGTTTGCTTTTTTTGGAGAATGGACAAAACACATATGGGAGAGTTAGAGCTGCGCACCTCAAGATACATTTGAATACTATGGGAATGTTCCCCGGGGGGGTTTTAATGCAGCAAGATATGTCCATCAAAGTATGAAAATCTATATAAAAATCTTTATTGGAATAAATTACAAATACATGTTAATATTAAAATGTAGACTCTGGTTGTAGGGATACAATACATATTTCATGATACAGCCAAGCAACCATATATTTATACATAGCATTACATAAGTGGTTGAACCGTATAGAGACCCGATGCGTTTCGTCCTATATATCATGGTCTTCTTCTGGGGGATGGTTGGCTCCTAAATAAATATATTAAACATCTCAGTTTTACGAAGATATTTTACATTATGCACTAATTTTTATTTGCACACTGCTGCTTTGAAATCAACACTAAGATGACCAATTCTTGATAAAAAAAATATGTAGATTAAAAGTGGACCTTTTCCCTCCTTTCACTTAAAATCACATCAGCATTCAGATCTGCATTTATAAAAGTATCCTAAATTCATTAGTTAAACACAATTTTTTTTTTGCTTTTACTTACAATTACTGTTTTTCAACTTCTTGGCTGAGTGAGGCACCAGACTGGTGGTGTAACCCTGACCTCCTGGAATGTTCCTGTCACATATTCCAGGACGCGGAGTAAGAGGGCCTCATCTGTGCCTAGTGAAAATGGCCACCTTGAGAAGAATGGGAAGTTAAAAATAAAGCATGCAAAGAATAAAAAGCCTGCAATTATGTATAAGTATCTGCTTGTAGATTACTATTTCTAAGCATGTATAAGAGTGTCTTTGTTGTCATTTTTATTATAAGGGTGAAGTTCCTCCTCAGGTGTGATGCTCTATTCTGTGAGAACGTTAATTAATTTTGCAACAGAGAGATAGAAACGCGCACCTGAGCACTTTCCTGGTTCTTAGACCCCACTTTCAAATTAACAAATTACTCATATATTTAAAATCAAGCTAACGGACTCATATTGATGCTACCAAATTTGACTCCCAAACCAGAGATTTTACGGTTGATTTACTAAAACTGGAGAGTGCAAAATATTGTGCAGCTTTACAGGGTAGCCTATCAGCTTCCAACTTCAGCTTGTTCTATTAACCACTTAAGACCCGGACCAAAATGCAGGTAAAGGACCTTGCCCCTTTTTGCGATTCGGCACTGCTTCGTTTTAACTGACAATTGCGCGGTCGTGCGACATGGCTCCCAAACAAAATTGGCGTCCTTTTTTTCCCACAAATAGAGCTTTCTTTTGGTGGTATTTGATCACCTCTGCGGTTTTTATTTTTTGCGCTATTAACAAAAATAGAGCGACAATTTAAAAAAAAATGCAATATTTTTTACTTTTTGCTATAATAAATATCCCCCAAAAATATATAAAAAATTTTTTTTTTCCTCAGTTTAGGCCGATACGTATTCTTCTACGTATTTTAGGTAAAAAAAATCGCAATAAGCGTTTATCGGTCGGTTTTCACAAAATTTATAGCGTTTACAAAATAAGGGATAGTTTTATTGAATTTTTATTAATTATTTATTTTTTACTACTAATGGCGGCGATCAGCGATTTTTTTTCGTGACTGCGACAATATGGCGGACACTTCGGACAATTTTGACACATTTTTGGGACAATTGTCATTTTCACAGCAAAAAATGCATTTAAATTGCATTGTTTACTGTGGAAATGACAGCTGCAGTTTGGGAGTTAACCACAGGTGGCGCTGTAGGGGATGTGTGACCTAATGTGTTTGTTTACAACTGTAGGGGGGTGTGGCTGTAGGTGTGATGTCATCGATCGCGTCCCCCTATTACAGGGATGACGCGATCAATGCTGCGGCCACAGAGAAGCACGGGGAAGCCGTGTGTACACACAGCTCTCCTCGTTCTTCCGCTCCAGGGACAGATCGCCGCACTCCAGCGGCGATCGGGTCCGCGAATCTGCCATTCTGCCGACGTAAATGTGCAGTAGGCGGTCCTTAAGTGGTTAAGCTTTGACAATAAAACTGGAAACTGATTGGTTTCTATGCATGGCTGCACAAGATTTTGCACCCTCCAGTTTTAGTAAATCAATCCCTGAATGCTAACCCTTAATACACAAATTTGCTAACCCTTAATACACAAATTCTGTAATTCTTGATTCCTAAGCTAACACTAGACATTAAACCCTTAAATCAGGTATCTCCAAACTCTCTAAACAAAGGGCCAGTTCACTGGCCTTCAGATTTTTTTTTTGGGGGGGGGGGGGGGGGGTCAGACACGTGGAAGAAGAAAAGGTCCTGACGTCATTGGGAAAACAATGTCCCGTATTTGGTGTCAGTGGGAGGAATTGTGCCCCATCACTGGTGTCATTGGGTTCAACTATTGGTGTGATTGGGAGGAATTGTGCCCCATCTTTGGACGTTTCACAGAAAACATTGTTTTTTTCCATCACATGAAGTGATCGTGTGTACGCGGCATAAAGCCATGCGTCTGATCCAATATCATTTTATTTACCTTATCAATTACAAAAGAAGAGTTGAAATGTAACAGTTCCAGACTGCGGCCAGGCAGTGTTAAAAAGTCACGCTCCTCCTTGTCCTGTACCGTAATAGGCGGAACACTCAGTTTCCCAGCAGACACTGTGTTCAGTGTTCCGCCTATCACGGACGCCCTCTCGTCTATCACGGCGTCCATGATAGGCGGAACACTGAACACAGTGTCTGCTGGGAAACCGAGTGTTCTGCCTATCACGGAACAGGACAAGTAAGAGCGCGACTTTTTAACACTGCCTGTCCGCCGTCTGAATCTGCATGTCACAGACTCAAGGAACACAAGAAAATTGAGTCTGCAATGGGCACAGTGAGGTCTGGCTGCAATGGGCACGGTGAGGTCAGGCTGCAATCGGCACGGTGAGGTCTGACTGAATTGGGCACGGTGAAGTCTGGCTGAAATGGGCATGGTGAGGTCAGGCTGCAATGGGCACTGTGAGGTCTGGCTGCAATGGGCACTGTGAGGTCAGGCTGCAATGGGCACAGTGAGGTCTGGCTGCAATGGGCACAGTGAGGTCTGGCTGCAAAGGGCACAGTGAGATCTGGCTGCAATGGGCATGGTGAGGTCTGGCTGCAATGGGCATTGTTGACCCTCTTTTCCACTTACAGTAGCTGCTGCATTCTCACCCTAGGCTTATACTCGAGTTAATACGTTTTCCATTTTTTTTTTTTTTTTTTTTTTTTTTTTTTAAAGTAGGTGCCTCGGCTTATATTCGGGTCAGCTTATACTCAAGTATATACGGTAGTATATCAGAAAAATCTGAACATACTTCATTCACTCTGAACAAGGAAGATCACTTAAAATGTCCATTTGGTTGATCATGGTTTGATAATTCTAACAGTCCTTCGAAAGAATGGGAAGCTCAGTCAACGAAGACTGGATGGAGCTCTTATGGAACACTCACGGCCGGTTCAGGATCCTTACATGCACCGGCTTTAGATTTCTGGGATCAATGTATCTTTTTTATAGATGTGATCCTTAGTCAAGAAGTGTTCATGTGGTATATGAAAGTCAAAAGGCTAATGTACCTCATCCATTAGAATAGTAAACAAGGTAAACTATACCAGCACAACCGCTTGTCATTTACTCTGGTTAGATGTTATTTAATTATTTATATGTGAAAATTGTTTCCTTTTTCCAGGCATATGTTGCAGATTAATTTAGTTGACTATATTAGGTGTAAAGCTCTATAGGTTACTAGTTCAAGTTATTCAACACCCGTAATATAGCTATTGTCCCAAGAGTTTGCCCTAGAATGACCTTACTTTCTAATATATGTAATGCTTTTTTGTTAAGTAATGCGAAGACATTACAGCTGTTTCTAATACCATGACATACACTGTCCTCTTGGCCACAGGGACAGTATCCATTACAAAGGCATGTTCAGTGGGGATAGTGACTGGTGGAACAAGATCCCTGGAATGGTAAAACTTCCTTTAAAATAGGTTCCTAATGAAAGCAAATCTGTCGCTATGCAGGAACTCTGTTATACACTGTCCCAATGGCAATAAAGATGTGTTTGATTTTTTAATTCATACTGTTGCAGCGCTACCGCCCATAGGAGCCTTATGCAATGTACACACGATCATTTTTCGGCATGAAAAAAAAACGTTTTTCCAACTTCATCATTAACCACTTCCTTACTGGGCACTTATACCCCTTCCTGACCAGGTGAAATTTCAGCTTCTGGCACTGCGTCGCTTTAACTGACAACTGCGCGGTCGTGCGACGTGGCTCCCAAACAAAATTTGTGTCCTTTTTTCCCCACAAATAGAGCTTTCTTTTGGTGGTATTTGATCATCTCTGCGGTTTTTATTTTTTGCGCTATAAACAAAAAAAGAGCTACAATTTTGAAAAAAAGTCAATATTTTTTACTTGTTACTATAATAAATAGCCAATTAAAAAAAAAAAAAAAACATATTTTTTTCTCAGTTTAGGCCGATACGTATTATTCTACATATTTTTGGTAAAAAAAAAAAAAATCGCAAAAGGCGACTGGTTTGCGCAAAAGTTATAGCGCTTACAAAATAGGGGACGGAATTATTATTAATTTTTATTATTATTTTTTTTACTAGTAATGGCGGCGATCTGCGATTTTTATTGGGACTGCGACGTTATGGCGGACACATCGGACACTTTTGACACATTTTTGGCGCCATTCACATTTATACTGCAATCAGTGCTATAAAAATGCACCGATTACTGTATAAATGTGACTGGCAGTGAAGGGGTTAACACTAGGGGGCATGGAAGGGGTTAAATGTGTATCCTGGGTGTGTTCTAACTGTGTGGGGGGAGGGGGGTGACTGGGGGAGGTGACCGATGCTGTGTCCCAATGTTTACACACAGAGCTCCACGTCTTGTCCCTGTAGCCACCGATTGCGAGTGCCTGGCAGACATCGCGGCCGCCAGGTACGCACATCGGTATCTCAGGGATGCAGCGGGCACGTGAGCGCCGCCGGAGGCCGCGCGCCCTCTAGTGGCCAGGAATAGCACAGGGCGCATATATGCGCCCTGTCAGGCCTCGTACACACGATGAGATATGTCCGCTCAAACTTGTCCGATGGACAGTTTAGAGCGGACATGTCTCATCGGATTTCGGTCCGATGGCGTGTACACACCATTGGATCAAAATCCCGCCGGCAGACAGCGTGGTGACGCGGCGGTGACGTTGACGCCGCCACGTCACCGCTACATCACGCACCAGGAAGTAAACACTTCCGCGCGCATGCGTCAGATCCATTCACAGGATACGACGCATGTGCGGGAGGATATGTCCGCTGGTTTCCCGTACTAACCAGCGGACATATCCGACGGACAGGTTTGTAGCGGACACATTTCAAAGCATGCTTTGAAATTTGTCCGATGGACAAATCTGTCCGCTAGCCCGTACACACGATCGGATTTGTCTGCTGAAACTGTCCATCGGACCGTTTTCAGCGGACAAATTCGATCGTGTGTACGCGGCCTCAGAGATTCAGGACCGCCCGACGGCCGCATATATTCGTACGGCCGTCGGGAAGTGGTTAAAAAGATTTTTTGCCCACAATCCATCGTTTTAAAAAAATGCTCTAGCAAAGCGCAGTGACATACAACGCGTACGACGCCACTATAAAGGGGAAGTTCCATTCACCTTTGGGCTGCTTTAGCTGATTCCGTGTTAGTAAAAGACCATTCATGCTTTTCAGTCTGTTACAGCGTGATGAATGTGCTTACTTCATTACGAACAATAGTTTTACCAGAACGAGCGCTCCCATCTCATAACTTGCTTCTGAGCATGCGCAGGTTTTTCACGACGTTTTAGCCCACACACGATCATTTTTTACAACCCGAAAAACGACATTGTTTAAAACTACGTTAAAAAATGCAGCATGTTCGGAAAAAAAAATTGTCATTTTTCAGAACCTGAAAAATGACGTGAAGCCCACACACCATCATTTTAAATTACATTTTTTTTAAAACGTTGTTTTTTTTTTATGCCGAAAAATTATCGTGTGTACGCGGCATTAAGAAATATGTTCTATAGGACTTTCAGCTTTAATTTGAGGGTATTTACATCCAAATCAGGTGAACAGTGTGAAGCCGCGTACACACGCAGAGAACCTCGACGGGCAGAACACATCGTTCCGCCCGTCGAGGTTCTCTGCCGGCCGTCAAAATCGGCGACCCGCCCGTCGGGAATGGCAACCAGCCATTCATCCAGGCGGGCCGTCGAGCAAAAAGAGAGCGTGCTCTCTTTTCGCTCGACGGGATTCCCGACGGGCGGGGCGAGCGCTCTGTGTACACACGGCCGAGGTCCTCGCTGGAATGCAGCTTCCAGCGAGGTTCTCGCTGGTTTCCAGTGAGAACCTCGGTCGTGTGTACACCGCCTAAGAATTACAACAGTTTGTATATGTGCCTCACACTTTTTAAGGGACCAAAAGTAATGGGACAATTGGCTGCTCAGCTGTTCCATGGCCAGGTGTGTGTTATTCCCTCATTATCCCATTTACAAGGATCAGATAAAAGGTCCAGAGTTCATTTCAAGTGTGCTATTTGCATTTGGAATCTGTTGCTGTCAACTCTCAATATGAGATCCAAAGAGCTGTCACTATCAGTGAAGCAAGCCATCATTAGGCTGAAAAAACAAAACAAACCCATCAGAGAGATGACAAAAACATTAGGTGTGGCCAAATCAACTTTTTGGAACATCCTTAAAAAGAAAGAACGCACTGGTGAGCTCAGCAACACCAAAAGACCCGGAGGACCACGGAAAATAACTGTGGTGAGTGTAATTCTTTTTTTTTTACATAAAAAAAAAAATGCTTGTATATCAAGACAGCACTTGTATGTCTAGGCAAATAAAAAAAAAAAGGTTGTTCGGCTTTCAAAACGCTTGTAAACCACGTTACTTGTAAACCAAGGTTTCACTGTATATCTCTTTACCAAGGCATAAGGTTGGCTGCGTTTTTCACAAGTGCGGTCTTTTTCAGGTATTACCGTATTTATCGGCATATACCGCACACTTTTTTCCCCTTAAAATAAGGGGAAAATCGTGGGTGCACGATATACGCCGATCCCCGCTTCCCGCGCTCAGTTTGAAGTGAGCCGCCAACATATACCGAGTGCAGTACACTCGGGTACATTCGGCTAGGCTCGGCTTTGCTCGTGCTCACGCATAAACGTCACAGAGCGTGAGCACGAGCGAAGCCGAGCCTGGCCGAATGTACCCGAGTTTACTGCACTCGGTATATGTCGGCGGAGGCGTTCAAACTGAGCGCGGGAAGCGGGGATTCGACTCGAGACAGCGCTGGACAAGCCGGGAGGACACCACCGAGGCCCAGACGGACGCCGGGCAAGACACCAAAACTGTAAGTAATAAAATGTTATAATATTTTTTTTTCAGGAATTTCGGGGCTACTTTAGGGGTGTGCGCTATACGCAGGAGCGCACAATACTCCGATAAATATGGTATTAAGATTTCAAATACGAATAGATAAATCTCTCACTACCTGTCCCTATTCTGTCCATGTATACAAACCTTTATGACTGCCATACAGAGGCCGTTGGTTCATTAAAAACTGTAGTCTATGATGCATAAACACATTTGTAGTATTATGTCACACCTTTGTGCGCAACATAAGTGTTATTACTTACCTAATTGATATATTTTATATGCCCCCCCCCCATCTTCTTTATATGGCTTCATCTTTGGAAATGCAAGCAATGCTTGGGCGCGTTCCTTTCATGCTCACAAGCATGTCATTAAATATGTTTTTAATGGTAAGTGTACAATACAAAGTCTTATCTGATTATAAATGCCAGTACAGAGCCAAATTGGTCCCTAATGGAGGGCCAAACCAACTGACTAATTTACAGCAATAAACACTAAATCCCATGTATGCCCAAGCTAGTACTCTATTTATGATCATATCTAAAGATAATAATAAATCTAGTAGTTGACCCATTAATTGTAGCGAGATCATAGATAAAAAGTCGCAGACATTATCTAATTTGAATGGGTACAACATGCACTACTATTGGATCGTCCAATGTGTACATTTTATACAAACCTCTGACATTAAAATTATTAATTAGTTAATTTACATTTAATGGGCTAGAATCAGGTATATGAGCGCATCTTTGTGCGGGCGTAGCGTATCCTATTTACGCTACGCCTCCGCAACTTTTACAGGCAAGTGTTGTATTCACAAAGCACTTGGTCCGTAAGTTGCGGCGGCGTAGCGTAAATTTGCCGGCGTATTGAAATCAACCGTGACCCCACGTAAATGACGCGCCAAATGAACTGCGTATGCGCCGGCCGTGGACGTATCCCAGTGCGCATGCTCAAAATTATGCCCCAAATACTCATTGGTTTTGACGTGAACGTAACTTCACAAACCTTTTTACGCAAACGACGTAAACAACGGAAAATTCTACGCCGGCCCGACATCCATACTTAACATTACGTACGCCTCATATAGCAGGGGTATCTTTACACCGGACTTACGCTTACGCAAACGGCGTATCTAGCTCATTTGCATATTCAACGCGTTAATTGACAGAAACGTCACCGAGCGGCCAGCATAAATATGCAACTAAGATACAACGGCGTAAGACTTACGCCAGTCAGATCTAAGACAAATCTATGCGTAACTGATTCTAAAGGCCCGTACACACGGTCGGACATCCAACAATATTTCCCTTGGATTTTTGTCCTAATTGATTTGTCCGGTCACACCCATAGCGTACACATGGCTCGGACTTTTCTGCAAACTTTTCAAAAACTTTTCCATCATCACGTCGTTTTTCTGCTCTTTTCTGCTCTTTACCGCCACCCTTTGGTTAACTTCTGCTATTGTTGGTTGATTTTACCATTGGTTCTGAGCATGCGCATTTGTACTTTGTCCAAAAGTCTGATGGTTTGCTGTACACACGGTCGGACAAGGCACCATCGGACTTTTGTTGCCAGAAAGTTGGTCCGTTCGCAGACCCAACTTTTTGTCCGATGAAACCCAAAAAGTTGGTCCGATTGAACGTACACACGGTCGGACAAATTCGAAAAGTTGCAGATTTTGAAGTTGGTTGGCCAAAAGTCCGACCGTGTGTACGGGGCTAAAGAATCAGGCGCATAGATATGACGCCGCTCACTCAGAGTTACGACGGCGTATCTGGAGATAGGCCGGTGTAACTCGTTCCTGAATCTGGCCCATAGTGTTTTTATTTTATTTTTTAAAGCGCCTTTTCCTGAAAGTGTACCTACCTCGTGTTTAGGATGTTGGGTTACTAATTATTATATATTACATAGAGCCAGCATTTATCAAAGCACAATATGAAGGGAGACAATACACTTGCAATACAGTTCAAGACAAGAGGTTTAGGAGGACCCTGCTCCTGAGAGCTTACAATCTAATAGCAAATTTTTATTGAAATGCAATATACAGTAGACATATTCAACTCTAATTATTACCAAATTAACTTATTCTTGGGATTCTTGACAGATAGTACTTATGGCTTGGGTTACATTAGCATTTATCAACTCAGCCTTCACTTTTTGAAAAGGTTGTGGTAAATGAGTGGAATGCCATTAAAAAAAGACGGTGGAACGTTGCGTAGAGAGCGTCATGCAAGATTTACATACGATATACGTGTTTGACACACTCAGAATAATGAGAATTTCTATATTTATTCCATCATTAGCTATTCTTGATTCTGGGGAACATATGTAGACTCTATAGATATTATGATCTAGATAAGGAATGGCCAAACTTTTTTCAAAGATGGCCAGATTTGATGAAGTGAACATGCGTGAGGGCCGACCGTTTTGCCTGACATTCTGTGAACTATTAAAATTTGGTCTAAGTGTGTTTGTCCGATCACTAATACACAGCCCAACAATAATTCTCTAGCCTTTGTGGCTGTGTGTGATGAAGAGATGAGACAGGGGGTGTTATTTGGATATACCGTATTTATCGGCGTATTACACGCACCTTCACTTTAAAAAAAAAAATCTTACATTTTAAATAAAGGACTGTGAATCAAAATAAGGGTCACTGCCCATCAGTACAGCCTCACAAGTGCCATAAATGCAGCACCCCCGTTGCCCTGAAGGCAGCACCCCCTTGCCATGAATACAACACACCCTTGCCATGGATACAGCATCCCCTTGCCATGAATACATCACCCCCTTGCCATGGATACAGCACCCCCTTGCCATGAATACATCACCCCCTTGCCATGAATACAGCACCCCCTTGCCAAGAATACATCACCCCCTTGCCATGAATACAGCACCCCTTGTCATGAATACAGCACCCCCTTGTCATGAATACAGCACCCCCTTGCCATGAATACATCACTCCCTTGCCATGAATACAGCACCCCTTTGCCATGAATACATCACCCCCTTGCCATGTATACAGCACCCCCTTGCCATGAATACAGCACCCCCTTGCCATGGATACATCACCCCTTGCCATGAATACAGCACCCCCTTGCCATGAATACATCACCCCCTTGCCATGAATACAGCACCCCCTTGCCATGAATACATCACCCCCTTGCCATGAATACAGAACCCCCTTGCCATGAATACATCACCCCCTTTCCATGAATACAGCACCCCCTTGCCATGAATACATCACCCCCTTCCCATGAATACAGCACCCCCTTGCCATGGATACAGCACCCCCCCTTGCCATTAATACAGCAATCCCTTGCCATGAATACAGCACACCCTTGCCATTAATACAGCACCCCCTTGCCATAAATACAGCACCCCTTGCCATGAATACAGCAACCCCCTTGAAATGAATACAGCACACCCCTTGCCATGAATACAGCACCCCCTTGCCATGAATACAGCACCCCACCTTGCCCTGAATGCAGACTTAACATTGAAGCCTGATTCATGGACATCAACAGCCTTGCAGGAGATATGGAGGGGGCAGGACGAGCGCCGACAAACATACAGGAGAGTTTCCTGTTTTATTGGCTGCCTCTTTAATCAAAAGTCCTGCCTTCTGTGATGGACAGAACAGTTATCCAATGGCAGTGCAGAAGATGGGGCTTCCTGTCGCCCTGTAAACAGGAAGTACTCCTGTAGGCATGGCACTTGTCCCACCTCCTCTAAGGCAGCAAGCATGTATTTATTTTGTGGCCCCCAGTGCTCGGGGATTCATTGGGGGCCACAAAAGATATTGGCCCAGATTCACAGAGAGTTGGGCGCACATTACGCCGCCGTAGCGCAAATGTCGTACGCTGCGCCGACGCAGCACGGAGAGGCAACCACTATTCAGCAAGCTATTGCTCCCAACGCTGCGTCGGCGTGGCGTAGGTTTCGAAGGTGCAGGACGACGTAGGTGGAAGTGGGAGTGACCCCATGCAAATGATGGTCCGAGCATGGTGCAGTGTTTTAAACCCGGCGTATCACAAACTGTGCATGCACCGTGACGTTACCGTAACGTGGACGCATGAAACAGCACCCTTATGCGCATGCTCACAACTACACCGGAACAAATGGCTAAGCTACACCGGATCACCACGTACGTCGTGAACGCAACGTTCACCCAATACACCAGCCTGTGTTCTCTGGTGCAGACCTATGCATGTCTGTTGCTGGGTTGCGCCTCATATATGGGGAATAACTTTACGCCGGACGTACAACTTACGCGCACCTCGCGTAGCATGCGTCGGGCGCACGTACGTTCATGAATCACCGTATTTCCCTCATTTGCATATTACAATGCCTAATCAATGGGAGCAGCAACATGCGTCCAGACGAAAAGTGCGCCCACGCTAGGCCAGCGTATGTAAACTATGTCGGCGTAGGCTGGCCAGTTTTTAGGCGTATGTTGGTTTTGTGGGTCTGGCGCACAGATACGCCGGCGCACATTTGCACTTACCGGTGAATCTGAGCCATACTGTACATGTCAAAATGACCAGGCGGGCCATCTGAAACCGGAACCCGGGCTGTGATTGGCCCGCGGGCTGGACTTTGGACATGCCTGATATAGATAAAATAGATAAAATCGTTGCTCCCCGGCTGTAGGTTCCCCAGACAACAAACTTTGCACACTTGTAGAGGAAGAGGGGGGCTATATGTGTGCCAAGATTGGGGTCCAGGGGACCTACGGCCGGCTGGAACCGGGTCTCCAAATTCCAGGAGATCAGGCGCAAAAAGGTGACTCGAGTATTAGCCGAGGGGGGCATTTTCAGCACTAAAAAATGTGCTGAAAAACTCGGCTTAGGCCCCGTACACACGACCGGTTTCCTCGGCAGAATTCAGCAAGAAACTCGATGGGAGACGTATTCTGCCGAGGAAACCGGTCGTGTGTACACTTTTCGCCGAAAAACCCGGAACTCGTCGAGCCAAAAAGAGAGTATGTTCTCTATTTTCTCGATGGTCAAGGGGGAACATTTGGCTCGACAAATTTTTTGACAGCCGAACAAGGAACTCAACGGGGAAAACGATGTGTTTCACCCGTCGAGTTTCTCGGTCGTGTGTACGCGGCCTTATACTCGAGTATATGCGGTAGATTGGTTTGCTCAATTCTACTTCCTGTAGCATGCAAAATAATTAATATGGACACCCCTGCCATACATGAGCATCTGTAAGTTAAAATGAATACATACATTATGTAAACTTTTCTTGTATCTCACAAGGTCTCAGCAGCTTTTCTGTTTCAAGTGTAAACCCTTTTTGAAATCCCACCACTGCCATTTTAATGGCATTGGTGGGCCACTCTAATGAATCCATATAAGCCTCTTTTTTTTTTCTGCCTATCTGCTTCGGCTGATTGCGTTGAGCTCATTTTACTTGGCAGAAACTGTCTGTACAGGCAAATGCTCATGTGAAAATCGCAACTGATAATTTTCTTTAGAGGGCTCAACATACAGAGAAGGCTTCCAGAATGAGATTTCCTGCACTTTATGATAAAAAAAAATTAAGCTGTTATGTTTAAAAAGCAGTATTCCAGCAAGCAAAAGAATACAATCCGTCAAAAGCATCAATAAAATGTGCCTTTTTTCATATGCAAATTCAGACTTAGAAAGAAAGCATTGTTTTTCCGACGAGAGATAATATTCAGGAAAAAAAAAGGTTAGCGGAATTTCTATAACTTATCTTCATCAGGGAAAAATTTGGAGTTTACTGTTGCTCTTTCATTAAAAAGGGCTTTTCATCTAGAATCATCTAAGAAGACAAACTTTGCATTTTAATTAGAGATAGTTAACCCCTGCTGTCCTGGAAGAGTTTGCAGTGCTGCTGAACAGCGGCGGGCACACTCCTGGCCGAGACTAAAGGGGGTTAAATAATTGTAGCGCCATGAAGCCTAAATCAAAAAGAGCCTTTTTTAATAAAGCCAACTAACATTTTAGCTTTTCCAGTGATCATGCAAAGAACGACGAGGAGAATAATCGTATTATTTTGTGCGTCACAGCATTGTCTTCAATTGCCTGACTTGCGGCTCGGAATGAAAGCGTATAATGTTAAACAGAACAAAAAAATAAAGAAAAACAGGCAGACAACAAAATAAACTGTAAGTGATGACTAGACGTTGGATTAAAGGAAATGGCAATTACTGTATATGCTTGGAAATTGATGAGTTTGTAAAAGATTTAACCATGATCGGCAATATAGGGGGAAAAAAAATACTGTGGCTGTTTTAAGCCACTACTAATAACGTGGATATTTGTTGGTTTCTTTTTATTGCAAGCCATTGTTTATGTTTTAATTAGACATGTGCGGTTTGTTTCGTTCCCAAATTTATAAATGTATATATACCGCGCTATCTTTAAAATTAAAAAAGTGCAGCAGCTAACACAGCAACATAGATCAAAATTGCAACATCGAAAAATTGGAAAAAAAGGTATGACAAAATATCTAATGACAAATATCAAAAAATTAAATAATGATCATCACCATATGTGAACACCATAGTGAAAAAACTTGTTAAGAGACAACGTAAATAAACAGAGTCCATATATAAAGTCCAATTATTGAGTGATTGAACCCATTCTAATAGTGACTACTTGAAAAAAAAATTGATCGAAGATCCACCACCGTATGTCATAAAGCTTACCGGAAAGATTGAACCCAGATGAGCATATAGGTCAATCAAACTTTATGAGAGTCGATACACCATAGGGGGGTGTCACAGGTGCCTCGAATATTGGGAGATCTCGATAGACATTCATGCTTGTAAGTCCAAGAGACTCGAAAAGGGAATCCAACAGTATCAGAATCACAGCGAAGGAGGGCTCCCAATCATATGTCATATGTTATGACAACCAACCGTTTAAATATGAAAAAGAAGTACAGTACACATAGCATAAAATATGAAAAAGAAGAAAAGTAGGGGCACACATAGCATAATTCTGTAAGATATTTCACAGCATTTATTTAAAAGAAGAAAAAAACTCACATTTGCAGTGACATAAAAGCGCTTATAAAATCAGGGTAACAGTGACATCAGTATTCCTTCCTAAATTTATATTCGGACACGATTTTCGTTATTCAGAGATTCGGATATATCAAATTAGCAAATTACAATGAAAACTAATTTTACTGAATGCTCCGAATAACGTAACAAAATTCGTCTGAATTTTGGAAATTCAAACTGAAATTCTAATCAAATTTTACATTGAACTCCAGTCGGATACTCACTACACATATTGCTGAAATCAAAAACTATGGCCTCATACACACAACCGTTTTCCTCAACAGAATCCATCAAGAAACTTGGTGGCAGAGCTTTTTTGCTGAGGAAAACAGTCGTGTGTATGTTTTTTGTCGAGAAGACTGTCATGGAACTCGACGAGTTTCCTTGTCGGGAGTCTCAATTTCCTCGTCCTGTTTCTCGTCGGGCTGGTTTACGACGAGAAACAAATTTGTGTGTATGCTTAGAAACCCGCGCATGCTCAGAGTAAAGTATGAGACAGGAGCGCACCTTCGGTAGAAGTAGCGTTCGTAATGGAGATAGCAATTCGTCACGCTGTAAAAGACTGAAAAACGCAAATCGTCTCTCACCAAACTTTTACTAACACGCAGTAACATGAGATTAGCAAAAGCAGCCCCAAGGGTGGTGCCAATGGAATGGAACTTTCCCTTTATAGTGCCATTGTACGTGTTGTACGTCACCGCGTTTGAGAACGACGAGATTTTGTCTTGACAGTGTGTATGCAAAGACAGCTTGTCAAGATTCTCAACAAGCCTGACAAGGATTTCGTCGAGGAAAACGATGTTTCATTTACGACGAGTTTCTCGGCCGTGTGTTTTAAGCCTGAGGGGTTGATCTACTAAAAGCAAATCCACTCTGCAATACAAGTGCACTGCAAGGGTCAGGGAATTTGAGGAACATTAGCCGCTTGAGGACCGCAGAATGGCACGGCTGAGCACAAGGGCGTACATGTACATCCCCTTTAAGAGCCCAGCCGTGGGTCGCACAGCGCGCCGCCAGCAGCACGCTAATGATCCGGTCCTTAGCTCCATGACCGTCCCCACAGGAACTGCGAACATGATCACCGCCGGTGTCCCACTATCGGGTCACAGAGAGGTAGAACGGGGAGAGGTAAGTGTAAACAAACCTCTCCCCGTGCTTCCTAGTGAGACTGACACTGATCGTCTGTTCCCCATCATAGGGGACGACGATCAGTGACATCACGCCCCCCCACAGTAAGAAACACAAATCATGGCACAGTTAACCCCTACAGCGCCCCCTCCTGGTTAACCATTTCACTGCCAGTGTCATTTTTTATAGTAACCAGAGTATTTTTATAGCACTTTTCGCTGTAAAAATTCTCAAAGTCTCAAAATAGTGTCAAAAGTGGCACTAACACACATCTCCTTTCTCTATCTGCAATGTAGAGAGTGTCCTGACTCTCCTGTAGTCCGATGGAGGGGGCAAGCACGACACTCCACACCAGGGAGAAAGCCTCACATTACTGTGTGGAGTTACAGACAGAAGAACAGGAAGTGAGGATTTCCCAGAAGAAATAAGGACATTTAAAAGCAAAATGGAAGGATGAGGTAAGTGAAGGAGGACTGCACTGAGGTAAGTGAAGGAGGACTGCACTAAGGTAAAGGAAGCTATTTAGGGAAAACAAATTGTACCTTTCCAACCTCTTTAAGGCATAATTGAATCCTTATCTTCTGCCAGCTGCTGTGCCTCCAATCCCCATAGGTTCTGTGTTGCTGATCTTTGGCTTGTTGTGGCTCATCATTCTGGCCTCTTCTTGCCTCTTCACATGTTCCAAGATTCTGCATGTATCCTGAATGATGAGTAACTGACATGGTGAAAAGGCACAGGCGGTGGTCTCAGCGGGGGTCATTGATAATTTCAAAAAAACTAGTAGATAAGCACCTGAACGACCACAACATACAGGGATATACAATGTAATACTGACATATAATCACACACAGAGGTTGGACTTGATGGACTTGTGTCTTTTTTCAACCTCACCTACTATGTAACTATGTGACCCCAACTCCTCAAAGCTTGTCCTCATACCATACTCACACAGATATACATTAATTGCCCGCTGCTGCTGGTGCAAACACTTCAGCATGGCCAACTTTGAGTTCCATCAAAATTGGCCATGTTTAGCTCTGCATTTCTACCAGGCAAACACACGCAGGCCAGGGTATGACCACCTAAAATGGCCACAAATCTTCTGGTTCTGCTGCAGGTCCTTCCTGGAAGCCAAGGTACCTAACCAGCAACCGTTGCACCACCCTTTTCAGGACATGTGCCAGGCAAGCTCACCAAAAGAGGCCAACACTGAAGGAGAATAAATGTATAAAAATGCTTTAAGAAAAATAAAATATGTAGTTAGTGGCGCCTACTAAAAAGGTGTTCTTATTATAAACATAAAGTATGATGCCCAGTATGTGAATAGAATTGGTGCTGTGATAAAGTGCTGGTGCTACTATAAGATAATCACTGTGAACCAATAAATAATCACTGCCTAAATATAACAAATATGTAAAATATATAAAAGTATATATGAGAAATCTTCAGACTTCATGCAAAAAGTGCTGCATGCTCCGTGCAAGAATATTAATATATCCTTAGTGAAAACACTCCGTGCTCCCTCTCTCCGTGGTCTAATAGGTTCCACACTCACCAGATCCAATGCCCCATATAGGGATAACAGGCAGTCACAGTATAAGCCCTGTACAGCTCTCTGGCAAATCCCTGCTTGTCTCCTAATGGATGATCCTCTTTAACCCCTTCCATACAGGGCATTTTCACCCCCTTCCTGCCCAGACCAATTTTTAGTTTTCAGCACTGTTGTACTTTTAATGACAATTGCGCGGTCATGCAACACTGTACCCAAATTAAATCGTTATGTTTTTTTCCCCACACAAATAGAGCTTTCTTTTAGTGGTATTTGATAATCTCTGCGATTTTTATTTTTTGCGCTATAAACAAAAGAAGAGTCACAATTTTAAAAAAAACACAATATTTTTAACTTTTTTATTTAATACATATTACAATTTTTTTTTTTACTTGGAAAGGTGGAAAGAAGGCCGCAGTACCATACCCACTGCAGGTCTTAACAGACGTCATCTGGAGTGCTCTCCTAAAAATGCTTCAGTCGATTTATTTTGGTTGATTGAGTTGATGTTGTACCTTGCGGAAAGGCAAATGATGAAATATAAGACCAAAATAGAATGATTTTCTGTGTAAACCTGCAGTGCCAGTGTAACAGGCATGGCTGGGATGAGTTGACCAGCCAGTCACTTGTGGTACTAGTGGTGGTTCAATTATCCTTTGTAAGGAATATGCCACGTACACATGATTGGAATTTCCGACAACAAATGTTCGATGGGAGCTTCCGGCCTTGTGTTGGCTCCATCGGGCATTTGCTGTCGGAATTTCCGACAATTAAAATTTGAGAGCTGGTTCTCAAATTTTCCGACAACAAAATCAATTTTGGTAAATTCCGATCGTGTGTAGACAATTCCAACGCACAAAATTCCACGCATACTCTGAATTAAGTATGGGACGGAAACGCTCGTTCTGGTAAAACTAGCATTAGTAATGGAGATAGCACATTCGTCACGCTGTAATGGACTGAAAAGCACGAGGCTAAAAAGCTTTAATCGTCTCTCACCAAACTTCTACTAACACGACTGGTATTGAACTTCCCTTTTCTAGTGCCGTTGTACGTGTTGTACATGATCCCGTTCTTGGCGTTCGGAATTTCCAACAACATTTGTGTGACTGTGTGTATGCAAAACAAGTTTGAACCAACATGCGTCGGAAAGAAATCCACGATTTTGTTGTCGGAATTTCCGATTATGTGTACGCGGCAATAGAGTGGAGTACCAAAGCATACATTTGTGTGTGTGTGTGGGGGGGGGGGGACCTGTATAATGATGGATACACCAAGAAACGGTGGTGAAAGTGATGGGAGAGCATATGATGTATCCTTCAGATAATGGAATCAAAACAAACCTCAGAGCCAAGAAATGTTTTAGAGATTCAGAGCTCGCTATGTATAACTGTTCATCCATGTATATCTAACTGACAAAAGAATAGAGGTAGAACTGGCTCTGAACCAAGAAACTGTGGAGTCAATAGCTGACTATTGAGTTTGAGAACGAGAACCAGCTGATGGGATGATAATAGTGATGAGAAGGAGAATAGACTTTCTGTAGTGGAATAATGGCATTGGTGGCTAGTGTAAGGAAACAAAACAAGAGAGTAATGCTGGACTTCTGCCTGGCCCGGCTATGATTTATCCACACACTGACCACAAGTATTTTCCCCAACAGTAGTCAAAGGGAAGGCTGAATGAAGCGGAAATCCTGCTTTTAAGAGCACCTTATGGGAATTTAATTTGCGTAAATGTTTTGAATCATCAGTCTGACACAATCTTCAACTTAAAGTGATACTAAAGGTTCATGATCTGAGAGCCACTGAGGGACCCCAGAAGATGATGTTCGGGGCCACTCTGTGCAAAACGAGCTGCACAGTGGAGGTAAGTATGACATGTTCGTTATTTAACCACTTAAGATCCCCTTCAGGTCGATATACGTCGGCATAAGGGCACGGCTGGTCACAAGGGCCACCGGCGGCGCGCTCGTGTTCTGGTCCTGCTCTCTGTGACCGCGATCGGGTCACAGAGCAGAAGAACAGGGAGATGTAAGTGTAAACAAACCTTTCCCCGTTCTTCCTAGTGTGGCTGTCACTGATCTTCTGTTCCCTGTGTTAGGGAACGGCGATCAGTGACATCACACACACAGCCACTCCCCCCACAGTAAGAACACTCCCTTAGGGCACACTTAACCCCTTCAGCGCCCCTTCCTGGTTAACCCCTTTACTGCCAGTGTAATTTTCACAGTAATCAGTGCAATTTTTTATAGCACTTTTCGCTGTGAAAATGACAAGCGAAAATAGTTAACCAGGGGACGCACAGGGTGTGCATTCCTTGGTTAACACTGACACACATCTCAGCCAATTAGGTTCACTGAATCTGGTTACTGGTAACCTAATTGGCTGATGCGACATCGAGGGCCGCACTACATCGAGGGATCGTGGAGGAAGATCCAAGGATGGCTGACCGAGAAAGGTAAGTACCAGGTGGGGGGGCAATCTGGCGACATTTTAGGGGCAAACTGGCGGCAATTGATGGGCACAGTGGAAACAATGGCATAACACAGTGGTTGCACTTGACATGGCACAGTAGCGACAATTGATGGGCACAGTGGCAACAATTGATGGGCACAGTGGCGACAATGGCATGGCACAGTGGCTGCGTTTGGCAAGGCACAGTGGTGACAACTGATGGCACAGTGGCTGCGTTTGGCATTGCACAGTGGTGACAATTGGTGGGCACCGTGGCGAAAATGGCATGGCACAGTGACGACACTTGATGGACACAGTGGCGACAATGGCACGGCAAAGTAGCTGCGTTTGGCATGGCACAGTGGCAACAATTGATGGGCACAGTGGCGACAATGGCATGGCACAGTGGTGACAATTGATGGAACAGTGGCTGCGTTTGGCATGGCACAGTGGCGACAATTGATGGCATGGCACAGTGGCGACAATGACATGGAATAGTGGCGACAATTGATGGCATGGCACAGTGGCGACAATTGATGAGCGCAGTGGTGGCAATTGATGGGCGCAGTGACGCTGCAATTGATGTTTTTTTTTTTTCATTTGTTTGTGCCCCCCACAAAAAACTTTGAGCACCAGCCGCCACTGGTCGAACGGTAATGTTGGAATACTTTTGTCGATCAGTGGTTGCAACTGTTGATCAGTATGTAACACAGACCCCTGATGGTCCTGCTGATTTATCCCAAGATCTCTCCCAGATAGAGTTGCCACTTTTTCCACAAGCCAAACCCGAACACTTTAGCGGCGCACAACAATATATTTTTTTCTTTTTAGTATACACTGTAGGATAACAGACCTTTCTGTTTTCTCGCCTGAAGAGCCTCATGAAAGGTGCACATTTTGCGAACGTGGCAGCAATCCAAGATGTGTGACAGAGGTTCTGCAATCGACTCCCAAAGAGGCCATTGCTGACAGTTTCCAGGAGCTTAACGTTGCCAAAAGTGTGTTGTAATGGGTGGCAATTATTTTGAAGGCCAATAAAGGTAATTTGTTTGTATCTTCCATTTTGTTTGTTTTCTGATACCATTCACCAAACTTTTTAGATGCACCACGTAAACACAAAAGTATACAGTTTGCTGTGCAATGTGTAGCATAGGGTACACAGCAGAGCAATGTGGAGTGCATAAGGTGCACCACTATGTACAGATAGTGGGAACAGGAGGGAACACAGTTCTGGCACCTCCAATTGAAAATGTATGTGTAATGGCAAAGCATGGTACGGTCTTCTGGAGAGTCTATTGGAAAATCATCTGTTGCCGGAGGGGGGGGTGGGGGTCTATTGTTGCTGGAAGAGATCTACTATTGAAGGAAATATCTATTGTTGCTGGCTGTTTGAGGTCTATTTTTGCTGGTGGGGGTCTGTTGTTGCTAGGGTGGATCTATGGTTGCTAGGGTGATCTATTGTCCCTGTTCTTCCTCTCTGTGCCCCGATCACGGGACACCGACGGCAATCGGGATCTGCTGTTCCGGCGGGGGGACGGTCACAGAGAAGAGGACCGGGTAGCAACCATTCTGCTCGCGACCCATGGCTGGGATCCTAAAGGGGACGTACATGTACGCCCTTGGGCCCAGCCATGCCATTTTGTCAACGTATATCGTCGTGCGGCGGTGCTCAAGTGGTTAACTTGGGTCTTCCTTGTGATGGCATGTTCTCACAGGATTCTCCCAACTGCTTACTTCTCCAAAGTCCTCCAGAACAAATGGATTGTCCATGTCTCTTCCCCCGCTCCCTAATTATCGCAGCATAATTTCCTGTCCTGAGTTTACAAAGCAGTTCAACAAGTTCATTAGCACATGAGTAGGGGAGGCATAGCTTCTAAAACAATACATGGTCATCATTCTATATTTAAGATAAAAATCTCTAAAATAGCAATAGAAACACAGAGACATCTACTGCTATTAGGGATTATCTATTGTTTCTGGGGAGAATCTATTGTTACTGGGGATGATCTATTGTTGCTAGCCGCAGGTGATCTATTTTATTGGTTTTCTTGTTATTAACAAATTCCATACAAATTCCATAGCACCCCCAAAATGATACTTGGCTCTGTATTTTATAAAAGGGACAGTACAGGAAGGTGGTCAGGTGGTGGAACCAAGGGATGGTGCTCAGAGGTGGGTAGGAAGCAGAGATAAGGAATGACTCGGAAGGGGGGGGGGGGGTGTACCTACACCTATTCTTTTTTTTTTAAAAGCCCTGGATAGGAATATATATTGTATAAAAGTGCATAAATAATAGAGCAGAACATGGAGTATACAGTAATGTATAACACAAAGGGTACAAAGTGGAGAAGTTTCTACAATAAGAGGTAAAATACGCACACATTATAGGACATTCACATATGCGCACAGTTACTTGCTGTATGAATAAAATATTGAAGTAGTAATTTTTCACTGCAACCGGGAAAAAGAAAAAAACCACACACACACGTGAGCGCCGTCTGACAGTTTTCCAGCTGGGGATCTATGGTGGCAGGTTGGAGTCAGCAGGTGGAGAAGCTGTGTTGCCTCTCTCCCATCGGGGGATGGATTTGCAGCTGGGCCAACAACAATAGGAAACAAATAACGCATGTAAATATATTTTCTTTATATTACTTGACAGCTCACGTGTAAAACTGACGGTATTATAAAAAGAGAAGACAAAGCTAATTGCACCCCCAAGCTTGTTACGATCACCAGAAAGTCAGGAGACAAGACAATGCATAGAATATAATACTGTGCTGTATTAGAACTTTGGTATACGTTATATGTATATATATATATATATATATATATATATATATATATACATATCTAAATATATAAACAAATATATAATACATATAATAAAAAATATAAATGTATAAATATACATATAAAGTGTGCATGTATATACTATGGCCCGGATTCACATACATCGGCGCATATGTATGTCGCCATGGCATACTGTATGGGCCAGATTCACGAACAGTTAGGCTGGCGGATCGAGTGATCCGCCAGCCTAACTGTGACTTTGAGCCGGCGTTTCTGTTTTCTGTAACCAGAAAACAAGAAACGCCGGGTTGAAGTTCCGATGCGAGCAGCATAACTGAGTTTCGCCATCGCATCGTTACTTCAACTTAAAAATGGCGCCGGGGGCGTTCCCGCCGATTTACGCTCAAAAAATATGTTAATGAGCGGAAATCGGCAATTCACGATCGAATTCCGGCGCGACGCAATGACGATACAACGTTTCCGGACGGGATACGCGGCGCATAGATATACCTACATGGGGTTGGAGTATCCTATGTTAGGTATAGGCGTCGTCATCGCGTCGGGAAAAAAAAAAAAAAAACGTCGCTTGCGTAAAACGGTCATGAATGGGAATGTGACGTCATTGACGTTCATTCACAGATTTTGGAGCATGCGCACGGGGATGTTTTGACACTCGACGCATGCGCAGTACGTTGGCGACGGGATCGCGCTTAGTTAGCATACTACACGCCCCGTACCCGCCAAATTTGAATTCCGCCGGCTCATTTGCGATGCGCTGCCGCAACTTTAGGAGCAAGTGCTTCGTGAATGACAGCACTTGCTCCTAAAATTTCTGCAGCGCAACGCAAATGAGAAGCGTTACTCCAGAGCAAAGATGCTCTGGACTACCTGAATCTGGCCCTATGTCTTTTACAATACGCCGGCACAGCGTGGAGAGGGAAGCATGGAATTCACAAAGCAAATGCTTCCAAAGTTGCGCCGGCATAACGTAAATTCGTAGGCGTAAGCCAGCCTAAGTCAAAGTAGGTCGAAGTGGACTAGAAGTGGGCGTGATACATTTAAATGAAGAGTGACCCATGCAAATGATGGGCCAAGCGTCAGACAAGTACTTAAAATAAACTGCGCATGCGTCGTGCCTTGGACGCATCCCAGTACGCATGCTCACAATCACGTCGAAACAACTGCCTAAGAGACGTTGAATCACTGCCTACGACAAGAACGTAACCTACACCCAGCCCTATTCATGTACAACGTAAACTACGTAAAATTAGACGGCATTCGTTCCCTGGTCCATACCTTTGCATGAGTTGCGCCTCCAATATGGGGAATAACTTTACGCCGGACGTATGACTTACGCAAACCACGTATATTATGCGCCGGGCGCAAGTACGTTCGTGAATCACCTCATTTGCATATTTGCATCAAAAATCAATGGGAGCGCCACATGCGTCCAGCGTAAATATGCGCCCACTATATGCCGGCGTAGGGAAGTTACGTCGGGCGGCTGAAGCCTATTTTTCAACGTGTCTTGCTTTGTGGGTCAGCGCATAGATACGACGGTGCACATTTGTACATATATACTGTATATATATATATATATATATATATATATATATATATATATACAAAAAGTAATTGCTTCCTCCAATGCTGAATCATAAATAAACTGTTATTAAACACCATTTTTTGGAAAGCTGAGTTAAATTTCACTTGCCACACCAAGGCTTGATTACTGCCAGACCTGTTGAATCAAGAATACACATAAATAGAAGATGTCTGACAAAGTGAAGCACGCTAACAGATCACAAAAAGCCACACATCATGCCACAACCTAAAAACAAATCAAGAACAGATTATAAACAAACATGTATCGGTCTAGGAAGGGTCTCAAAGCCATTGCTAAGGCTTTGGAATGCCAGTGGACAACGGGAAGAGTCATTATTCATAAATGGAGATAACATAGAACAGTGGTGAACCTTCCCAGGAGTGGGGCCGGCCTACAAAAATGACTCCAAGAACACGACGACTCATCCAGGAGGTCATAAAAGAACCCAGAACAACATTTAAAGAACTGCAGGCCTCACTTGCCTCAGGTAAGATCAATGTTCATGATTCAATAATAAGAAAGAGACTGGGCAAAAATGGCGCCCATGTGAGAGCTCCAAGGCCAAAGCCACTGCTGACCAAAGAGAACACAAAGGCTCATCTCACATTTACCAAAAAACGTCTTGATTATCCCAAAGTCTTTTAGGCAAATATTCTGTGGACTGACGAGACAAAAATGTAACTTTTTGGAAGGTGTGAGTCCCGTTACATCTGGCTTAAAAGGAATACAGCATTTCATAACAAGAACATCATACCGACAGTCAGACATAGTTGTGGTAGTGTGATGGTCTGGGGCTGCTTTGCATCTTTAGGACCTGGACAATTTACTTTAATTGATGGAACCATGAATTTTGAGATCTACAAGAAAATCAGCAGAATGTCAGGCCGCTCATACTAGAAAACCCTCCAATGTGGATGAATTAAAACAATTCTGCAAAGAAGAGTGGGCCAAAATTGCTCCACAGCAATGTGAAAGACTCATTGCCAGTTATCGCAAATGCTTGATTGCAGTTATTAGATTTAGGGGAAAATTACACATAGGTAGGTTTGGATAGCTTTTTTGCCTTAATAAATGAAACCATCATTTAAAAACTGCATTTTGTATTTACTCAGGTTATCTTTGTGTAATAATAAAAATAGTTTAATGATCTAAGTAATTTAAGTGTGACATATGTGCAAACAAGTCAGAAAGTGGGCAAATACTTTTTCACACAACTGTGTATATATATATATATATATATATAGTAATAGTGAGAGTCCTTGGGGTAGATTCATGTAGCACTTACTCTGGCGTTTTTAAAGATGTGCGGCGTAACTGTTACTTTGCGCTGTCGGATCAATGCGCCGTACCTACTATACCAGATCCGCCTTCAAATAGGCTACTTCTTACCGGCGTAACTTTTTCACGCCGGCGTGGCTTTGGCGCATCTTTACGCGGGACAGATCAACCGTTCCCATGGATTACCTATTCAAATATGCAAATGAGGGAGAACCGCCGATTCAGAAACGTACGGTTGTCTGGTGCCGGCGTAACCCGGTGCGCGTAACTGCAATTTCCTGCGGAAAGTCACCCCTCATAAAGCAGGGGTAACTTTGCACAGGAGTTGAACAGATCAGCTGGAGAGCAGCTAAAGCAACACTGTTACAGACGAATTGAGCAAAAACACTTGCTGGACAACACATCTGTCAGCCAACATGCCAGGGGCAGCCGTGCTCATAGCCCTACAGCGTCGACGTGCACGTAGGAGGGCACGGGAGAGGATATTCCGCACGCGCATTGACGTGTTTGGCATGAGTGATTTGGAGGTGTTTCGCCTATTCAGATTCAGCCCTGAAGCCATCCTGGAACTAACCACAACCCTGCAGGATGACATCACCAGCCAGACACACCGCTCACAAGCAGTGCAGCCACTGGTGAAGGTACTGGCAACACTCCATGTCCTTGCCAATGGATCATTCCAGCGTACAAGTGGAGTGGTGGCTGGGATGTCACAGTCCACCATGAGTAGATGTGTGCACCAGGTTGTCCCAGCAATCCTCAGACGCATGGCCAACCACATCATCAAACCCACCACTGAGGAGCTGCGGAGGAAGGCAATGACAGATTTCTACAACATTGCCAGATTCCCACGCACTGTGGGGGCCATTGATTGCACACATGTGGCACTACGGCCCCCCCCGGGACACAGAGCACATATACTGCAATCGGAAGCATTGGCATTCCATCAACGTACGGGTGATAGTTGATGCGCAAGGCCTAATATGGCACTTCCGTGCCAAGGACCCTAGGTCCAGCCATGACAGCTACATATACCGTCAAAGCACCATCTCCACAGAATTTGAACAGAACGTGTATGGGGACAGCTGGCTGGTTGGTGAGTGATATGGGTGGCAGGCATGACTATTCCCTCCCATGATGCACACATCACAACGGGCACATGCACTACTAACATCCTTCTGTCTTTTCATTACCAGGTGACGTGGCATATGCACTGGGACCCCATCTCATGACTCCATTCCGGGATCCCCAAACCAGAGGAGAGCAAAGATACAATGAAGCACACATCAAAACCCGTGGAGTCGTGGAGCGCACCTTTGGCCTCCTGAAGTCCCGTTTCCGATGCCTGGATAAGTCTGGGGGGACCCTGTTGTATTCCCCAAACTTCGTGTGCCAGATCATTGGGGCATGTTGCATGCTGCACAACTTTGCCGTGAGAAAGGGCCTGGAGATTGACTTACGTGATGACCTGACCCCCGAACCACACAGTCCCCCCTTGCCCGAGGGTCCCCCGTCTGCTGAGGGAAGAGCAGTCAGGAGGGTCCTTGTGGTTGGCTACTTTTCACGTTAAACACACACATTAATCATGGCACAATGAGAATGCATGCATGCACACCACTGTGATCCCTAGCGCACACACCACATCCACATCAAATTGGATTAGACCCAAGTACACCACATGGGACTTGGGAGCAGCAACGCCACGCCACGGCTCCAATTATGTTGCTGTACATTCATACACCATTCACACGTGTCGTGGTGATAATTTCTCACCAACGACTGAGGGTGACACCCCTTAATGGCAGGAGTGTCACCCCCACACATTCACACCTCATTCACACTGTAGCCTGCACTCCTCACCGTGTGCAGGGAGATAAACAAAAAAAACCTCATAATCTGAGTATCAAACATAATTTTTCATAAATCAACGGCCCTGTCGTGGGCTCCTTTTTGTCCCTAGGCTCCTGGGGCGCAGTTGCCTGGGGCGAGCCACAGGTGGGGGGGCTGGGGGGGCTGGTGGTTGAACCTCCCCCAGTCTCTCCCTGGCTGCCTGGCTGCCCTCCATTGCCACGGCTAGCCGGTGGAGGTATGTATTGGTGGCAGCCTGCATCCACAGCCGGTGGGTGGTATTGCTGCGCTGCTGTCGCCGTGTCTGCCTCCCCTCCTCACGGACAGCAGCTGCCAGGCTCCGGACCTCGGAGACCAGGCCAGATGTGGTGGTCTGCAGGTCCACCAGGCAGGACAGAAGGGCTGCCCTGTTCCCCACAACGTCCTGCAGACTATCGTTTATAGCAGTATTCTGGCCAGCCTGCTGGGTGATGGCTTCCTGCACTGCCACAGTGCAAGCAGCCTGGCTCTCGGCCGAGGACGCCAGGCTATCTGCGACCCGATGCAGATCACCAGCAAGAGAACCAATATGGCGGGTCTGTCTTGTCTGGTCCCTTGCCAGGTGATCTTCAAATTCGTCAGGGACTCCTCGGGTTTTCCTCGTTGCCTTCCTAGAGGCCTGAGAGGCTGGAGGACGGGTGTAGGGGAGGTCCCTTGATGGGGAATCCCTGAAGGGGATGGTGTCCCTTGATGGGGAATCCCTGGAGGGGATGGTGTCCCTTGATGGGGAATCCCTGGAGGGGATGGTGTCCCTTGAGGGGGAATCTAGCAAGGGGGGGGTGGTTTGGGAGTGGCCAGGTATGGGGGGCTCCTCCAGCATATACACAGCAGCCTCTTCTACCCCGACGTGCTCCTCCTCAACCTCCTCAAGTAATGCTGTAGGGGCGATCTCCACCATGGATGGGGTGGATCGCCCTGCATCCAATGACGGCCCAGCTCCATCCTGCACATCTGTGGATGACACAAAACAATCACATGTTGGAGGAGCCACACACTTGTCACATGTAAACCCCCCCCCACCCATGCAACACACCACAAAGCAGATAAAACAGACTTACCTGACCTCAAAGGCTGATCCCCTGATTCGAAGCCCGGAAGACCCTCCACCAGCTCCCTATCCAGCAACCTGGCCACTACCATGTCCTCTGCAGTCAGGCTGATTCTCGTGGCTGGTCCTCCACCTGTGCCACTGGCATGCTTTCTCATTGCCACAAGCTTGTCTTTGACCAGTCTCCGCATATCGTTTATTTTTTTGCGGATATGCTTGGGCTCCCTCTCCGCCACACCGACAACATTAACCTGCCTGGTGATTTCAGCATAAATGCGTGTCTTCTCCGATTTGCCAGTGTTGGCACTCTGTGGCCCATAGAGGCGGGACCCATGTTGGGAGAGCGCATCGGTTATCACAGCCTTCTCCTGAGGGCTGAAGTTAAACATTCTGCGGTCACCGGCAGTGTCTGGTGCAGCCATCCTAAATGCAAAAGCCCTGGCAATTCCAAAAAAATGCTGGTCACGTTTTGCAAGGGAGTGGCGCTTCTGTGTGCGTATTTATGCACGTGTAGGAAGTGGTGCGGCGGATCTTGGTGGTGACGTCGGCGCCGTACTGCGCATGCGCACAGGAGCCAGACAGCCAGGTGCCATCAGTGCGCATGCGCCGTTTAAGATACACCGTACGGATCTCTCAGCGCCACCGTCAGACCATCATTTGCATGTGGTGATGCCCACTTCCAGTTCCGCCGCCTTACGCCGTCGAAAAACCGCTACGCAGGTGAGTGAAAAAATGATGAATACAGTAAATGCCTCTCCGCGCTGGTACGGCGTAGCGGAAAAAAGATGCGCCACGCCGGAGCAACGATGCGCCATTTTACATGAATCTACCCCCTTATCTCTAGGAAAATTAGGTTAAAATGGACACAGAGGGCCGGATCCAGATACATCCGTGTATCTTTCCGGCGGCGTAGCGTATGCTATTTACGCTACGCCTCCGTAACTTTTACAGGCAAGTGTCTTATTCAGAAAGCACTTGCTCCGTAAGTAGCGTAAATTGGCCGGTGTAAGGGCGCCTAATTTAAAATAGGCAGGTAGGGGGCATGATCCATGTAAATGAATCATGACCCCACGTAATTTACGTTTTTTCTGAATGGCGCATGCGCCGTCCGTGGACGTATCCCAGTGCGCATGCGTGAAATCACGTCGCAAGTAGTCAATGAAAACGACGTGACCGTAACTTACGCCCAGCCCCATTCCAGAACGATTTACGCAAACGACGTAAACGACGTACAATTCTACGCTGTCCCGAAGTCCATACTTAACATTGGCTGCGCCTCATATAGCAGGGGTAACTTTACGCCGGACTAACGCTTACGCAAATGACGTAAATTACGACGCCCGGCCGCAAGTACGAATCAGCGTATCTAGCTCATTTGCATATTTGACGCGTAAATCGGCGGAAGCTCCACCTAGCGGCCAGCGTAAATATGCAACTAAACTACGACGGCGTAACAGACTTACACCGCTTGTATCTTAGCTGAATTCCGGCGTATCTTGTTTTCTGAATACAGAAAAAAGATACGCCGGCTATTCTTAGTAGTTACGCGGCGTATCTCCAGATACGCCGACGTAACTACGTTCTGAATACGGCCCAGGGTCTGCATATCGGTGGACTGCAGAGCTACAGAGCATAGCTTTGAAACAGAGAAAACTGCTTTGGCAGCTTTATCTGGATTTTGCTATTTCCGGATGGGGCTCTGTAGTTTGCAGATCCCATAAGAGTCTTGGGTAGGGAGACCACATTTCCAAACTACTATTCAGGGACACCCCCCTTCCCAAAAATCAGCTTGTGTTGTAACAAATCACAGCACAGTAATTGGACACAAGATGTGGAATTTATGATTTCTCCAATCACAAGCAGAGGGAGGGGACTGTGCTCCTTCAAGCATTCCCGTCCAGGACAAGTACTGTCAGTGAGAAAAGCGGTGATGTGGCAGCCTTTTTTGGGGGCATTAGTTTTGCTCAATGGGTGGCTGTGTTAGTTTCATTCCGGGACACTGTATTGTCCTGGAATGAAGGTGCCCGGGACAGACCTGCAAAATGTGAGACTGTCCCGGGCAATCCGAGACACGTGGTCACCCTAGTCTTGGGTGGGGCGGGATCTCCAACCCTGTGTCAGGGTCTTGTGAATAGCCAGCAGGTTGTGTGCCCAGGTGCACACAGCCCATATAATGAATGGCTGGAGTGAGTAGGAGGTGGAGTGTGAGCAGCAGCTTGTTGCTGCTGTATGAAGACAGACCTGTGTCAGAAGCTGTCTGCCCTGTGTAAGAGATTCCATGCTCATGGACCGGGAAAGGCTGGCAGCACTGAGAGTCTGGGTGACTAAAGAAGCCAGTGAGTCCAGGGGGCTGGAAGAAATCAAGTCTGTTGGGGGCAAGCAGAGGAACTGCTGACAAGAGAGCCATGTGGCTCGGTTTGTTTTTCATTTGAGTGCTAAAGGAAGTTTGAACCCCCGCATGGGAATCCTAAATGGACTTGTGTTTTTGTTTTTCCGTTTAATAAACCAGGCCCTTAAAGTGGAGTTCTGCCGAAAAAAAATATTAAAAGTCAGCAGCTTCAAATACTGCAGCTGCTGACTTTTAATATATGGACACTTACTTGTCCTGGGCGCACGCAATGGCGGCACCAAAAGCCAATCTATCCCTCGGCTCTCGGGTGGTGGCACCACCATCTTCGGTAAGGCAAACAGGAAGTGAAGCCTTGTGGTTCACTTCCTGGTTCATAGTGCGCATACGCGACTCACGCTGCGCATTCCCACTGGTCCCTGCTGTCCTCTGGGACCTGTGTGTCTCCTAGAAGACAGCGGGGGGGGGAGTAGGCGCAGAACGTGGTGTAGGTCACCGCAGTATTAGACAGGTATCTGCTCCCTCCTTCCCCCTGAAAGGTGCCAAATGGGACACCGGAGGGCTGGAGGATTCCGAAAAGCGGAAGTTCGATTTTTGGGTGGAACTCCGCTTTAACTATAAACGCCTGTCTGACGTGGACTTACTGTACTAAAGGTGCATCTATCACTTGAGTTAAACACCCCCAATATCACAATGTATGTATGTGTGTGTGTGTGTGTGTGTAAGTGTGAGCTGGAGTTTGGCTTCAATGTTAGTGTATTTCAGGGGCGGACTGACCATTGAGGAACTCAAGCACTGTCCGAGGGCCCCATGCCACTAGGGGGCCCCATCAGGGTTGCCAGGCTCATTAAAACCAGGGACAGTATGTACAAATCTGTGTTTTTTTTACATCTGTCCCTGATATGTCCAAAACCTACATGCTTTTGATGTGAAAAACCCAAGATTTAAGCTGCCCCGCCTCTGTACTGCCACCTGGCTTGGTGGCCATCTGTAAGCCTGGGGGCCCCATAATCTTCTATTGCCCGGGGGCCCCATGAGTTGTCAGTCCGCCCCTGGTGTATTTAATACATTTAACATTCCCCTCCTCCCCCCAGACTGATAATGCTGCTGTGCCTCTTGTGCACCTTCATCCTGAGTGGGGCACTCTAATACAGGAGATGTGTTACTGGTCAGATCCCCAGGTGAAAACAGAAGGGAAAAAAGCAAAAGAAAACAAATGCAACCACCACATCAAACGATAAGCTGCAATATTATGGCCCGAAAAGCACTTACGCCGACGTATCTCCAGATACGCCGCATAAGTACAAATATGCGCCGTTGTATCTGTGCGCCGAACCCACAAACTAAGATACGCCTAAAAACAGACTTCATCCCACCGACGTAACTTGCCTATGCCGGCGTAGAGTGGGCGCATATTTACGCTGGATGCATGTGGCGCTCTCATTTACGCATGATTTACGCGGTTTGCGTAAGTTTTACGTCCGGCGTAAAGTTATTCCCCATAGATGAGGCGCAACCCATGCAAAGGTATGGACCAGGGAACACAAGCCTACGTATTTTACATTGGACGTCTGTGAATATGGGCCGACGTGGGTCTGGCTGGGCGTAGGTTACGTTCACGGCGAACACAGTGATCCGGCATATCTTAGGCAGTTGTTCCGACATGGTTGTACGCATGTGCACAGGGATACGTCCATGTCCCGACACATGCACAGTTCATTTTAAGCAGAGCTTTTTTTCTCAGAAAATAGGTGCAGGAACTCAACCACGAACCCCGTTCAGATTTCAAAAACAGTACAAGGGTCTTAAAGGGGCATTAAATACCAGGATTGCATTACATAAAAAGTGCAGAGTTCAGGGGGTTACACACAGAGTACAGAGCTGTAAACACCACTTGTAAACATAGAAACCAGACTTCTGTGTTTACAAGTGATTGTGGTGAGCAGGCACCAAAGGGTCTGAGACAGAGGTGGTGGAACTGAGTTCCCCCAAGTTCCCCCTGAAAAAAAGCCCTGATTTTAAGTACTTGTCTGGCGCCCGGCCCATCATTTGCATGGGGTCACGCTTCATTAACATGGATCACGCCCACTTCCAGCCTTCCACCTACTTTCACTTATGCCGGCTTACGCCTACGAAATATACGCAACGCCGGTGCAGAGTTGGGAACATTTGCTTTGTGAATTCCATGCTTGCCTCTCCGCGCTGCGCTGGCGTAGCGCAAAAGAGATACGCTACGGTGGCATTAATATGCGCCGATGTCTGTGAATCCGGGCCAATGTTTTTAGTACTGAGTTTAAATTAGCATTCAATAACACCCTCAAATGATTTTTGTCTCTATACTATCAGTCCGGGATGTGATATTGGAACACCTCCGTGCTTTTGCGTAGCTTTCAAGAACTTATCAGCCTGAATTTCTCCGACACATGTTGCATTAATCACAAAGGTAACCATTAAAACAAAGTCATGTCAGCATTGCACTTAATACTGTAATAGCTGATCCCAGATTGGAAGAAGTTAAATGACAAAATGTCACACAGTAACATTTTCCGGTGACTGATTTCATTTGAGCCCGCCTGATCATCATATATGAAATGAAAGCTCCATAGGAAACGCTAAGGCTTGCTGACTACGATTAAAAAAAGAAAAAAAAAAACGATTGCTTTCCGTCTGCTGTCTGTGTGTCCTGAAGGACGGCTCCTTGAGAGAGAATGCATCTCCACAGTGAAGGGCAGCGAGGGACAGAAGTCCGTAGCGAGGGGTGCTTGTCCCCATCCACAGCCCAGAGGGAACAGACAGGAGCCATTAGAGAGGGGCTTGAGATTGACACCGACCCAGCTCTCCCATTCCTCATTGTCCCACCATCTGCACAACTGTGAACTTTGCCTCCAAAACTTCTTCTCAATTAACATGTCCAGCTGGGGAAGGATTGCGTCATATTTCTGAAACCGGTATGGCAAGAGGCCTGTCGCTTTAACCCTGCGCAGTCTGAAGGAGCTGTGTTTAATCAATGGGTTTACACAAAGTTAATTGTGTCTTAGAGCTGAACTAAAAAATGTGTTTGACTTGGCAACAGTCTCTTATAGTCTCTGTACAGTAGGGCTGATGTAAGAGAGAAGGATGCCAATTGGTTCTTGTGATGACAAATGGGGATAAGCCAATGGTTCAGTCTGAACATAGGTTTAGATCAACGTTTAGGTTTTTGTGCATTCGGATTAACACCCAAACTAGGGATGAGCTCTGCGTTCGATACGAACGTATGTTCGACTCGAACATTGTCTGTTCGTACGTTCGACAAATTTCGAACAAAACGGGTCGTTCGCACCAAATTGGAGTGACGCGCAACGGCCCATAATTCGCAATTCGGCATTGCACGCTGATGATTGGCCAAACATGCACTATGACCCTGCATGCTTGGCCAATCACAGCGCGCAAAAAAACGGAGAGCCATAATGGCAAAATGGCTCAGGGCTTTAGCACACGCCCCACACTATATAAGGCCACCTGCTGGGCGGCCTCGTGTAGTGTGTTGCAGCGCTAAACAGAGATCAGTTAGAGAGACAGAGAGATTGTCTTTTTATATAGCTAGAGCAGGCAGGCAGGCTAATCAGTTTAGCTTAATTTACAGTGTGTAGAGGATATATATACATCCCTAGGAGTTGTACATATATTTATACACTGTATAGTTTAGATAGATCAGTTCTTCCTAATTTACTGGCAGGCAGGTGATTGTGCTATTTAAAGACGTTATCACAGGTATACTATAGACACCCAGCAGGTACAATATTTAAAGGAATTTTTTTATTTATTTTTTATTTAAGCATCAATAAAATCACTGCTCTTGGAGCAGTGATTTTAATGATGTTTAAATTAAAAAAAAATAAAAAATTCCTTTAAATATTGTACCTGCTGGGTGTCTATAGTTTGCCTGTAAAAATGTCTTTAAGAACCCGGGTCTTGCCCGAGGAAACATCTATCAATGGAAAAAAAAGTTTTAAAAACGGTTGTTTTTTCAGGAGTCCTGCTCCTGAAAAAACAACAGTTTTTTAAACATTTTTCCATTGATACATGTTCCCTGGGGCAAGACCCGGGTTCTCAAAGACGTTTTCCAACAATAACTTGAATATTGGTCTTTAAAATGATCGTTTTTTAATTCGAACGTTCAAGTCCCATAGACTTTGATGGGGTTCTAAATGTTCGGGCGAACGGTCGGTCTGTTCGACGGTTCTGGTGCGAACCGAACGCGGGGTAGTTCGACTCATCCCTAACCCAAACTTTTGCCTGTCTGGCCTGCTGTTCGGTGGAAGTGGACCAGAGTAGGTATGAGCTGATCGTTCTGTCCAAACTTTGAGCTGACAGTTCAGTCTGAATGTAGGTGCAGACCAAACTTTAGGTGTTTGGGGATTCAGGAGAATAGCTTTTGCCGGAGGGTGACCACATTTCCAAAGTGCCATTCAGGGACACACCCCCTCTCTCACCTTCCCCAAAAAGAGATAAGGGGGGGCAGGGGGTTATGTAGTCTCGGGGTTGATGGGGAATTTAAGTTATTTGTCAGGTGAATGCGCCACTTGCCACATGATGCACTGCCGCTTGTCACCCATAGCCTGCCACCAGATCCAGTGCTGCTGTCACTCCCTCTGCATGAGCCACGTGCATAGAAGAAAATGAGTGGTGTCACTACCTGAAAAGTGAAGATCACACCAGTCCCTGCTGCTTGCCGCTGGGTGCCGGAGAAGGAGGAGGTGCCGAGGTGGGTGGGGACAGCAGTGCTGCACTAGGCACAGGCCTCGCTCCCGGTCTCACTGTCTAAGAGTAAATTGTCACTGGTTGCAAGATGCCAGGCAGTTCTGGAAATGTAGTTATTAGTAGGGGGTGGCTGTGTCCTGTATTTCATTCCAGGACATTGTATTGTCTCGGAATGAAGGTGCCCGGGACCCAGGACAGACATGTTAATTGCGGGACAGTCCCGGGCAATCGGGGACATGTGGGCACCCTATTTTGCCAGTATAGCCTCCTACTCAGTGAGAATGGAGCAGAGTAGGTATGAGCTGAGGGTTCAGTCCATGCTTTAGGTGATTGGGCATTCAGAGGAACACCCAAGCTTTTGCCCATCCAGTCTCCTGTTCGTTGGGAGTGGAGCAGAGTAGGTATGGGTTGAGGGTTCAGTCCATGCTTTAGGTGTTTGGCATTCAGAGGAACACCCAAGCTTTTGCCCATCTGGCCTCTTGTTCAGCGAGAGCAGTGCAGAGTGGGTATGAGCTAACGGTTCAGCCTGAACATAAATTTTGATCAAACTTTAGGTGTTTGGGCATTCAGGAGAATACCCAAGCTTTTGCCAGTCTAGCCTCCTGCTCGGTGTGAGTGGAACAGAGTAGGTATGAGCTAATGGTTCAGCCCATGCATTAGGTGTTTGGAGATTTAGAGGAACACCCAAGCTTTTGCCCATCTGGTCTCTTGTTTGGTGGGAGTGGAGTGGATGTGAGCCAATGGTTCAGACCAAACATTAGTTGTTTGGGCATTCAGCAGAATACCCAAGCTTTTGCCCGCCTGGCTTCCTGTTCGGTGGGAATGGAGCAGAATGGGTATGAGCTGATAGTTCAGTTCAAGCTTTAGATGTATAGAAAAGTCCCAGGCCTCTTAGTCCTAATGGTGACCTTCAGAGTTAGGAACAGCTGACATCCTTCTGTGTAGAGTGGGTTACAAGGCATGGTGGGTGTAATACAAGATGAACAGGTGGGCGCTAGACACTTTTTGAATGCAAAGAGATTCATTGTCTCTTAAACAGAACTGTGGGAGAGAGGGTTAGGGCCATCACACCCTTAGGTAGCTACAAAGATAATTTGCAGACTCCAAGACTTCTAAAGGCAGACAGCTATACAGGTGAAGGCAGACAGCTGGACACCCCTTCTGTATGGGTAGGACCGCTGTCTCCTATGCAAGCAACCTTGTAACTGTAACTAACGGCAATAGTATTCAACTATTTTCAACACAAACAGTACTCAGCTTACTCCACAATTACTCACTGTGGGTCTTTACTCAACGAGTCTCTCATTGGACTGCAGAGCCACTAGCCACTGGATCCCACAAGTTCTTTCACTGTTAGCACTCAGTGTCTTCCTCTAGATTTCCCCACTGCTTCCCTGCAGGGTTCCTGGCTTGGCACTCACAGATACTCTTCAAGCTTCACCCCGGCTGACACGTTTAGGTCCCTGGCTTGGCACTCACTGATGCTCCGCAAGTGTCACCTCTCCTGTCCTGCTGGGTCCCTGACTTGGCACTTGTGCAGCAATTCCAGAATTAAGGGGAAATCAATTGATCTCCTATCAATTGGCCAAGGCAACTATCGCCTGGCAACTAAATTTGATAGCAGTCCTGCCTTAACATCAGGCTGCTACAGGTGTTTTGGGCATTCAGAGGAATGCCCAACCTTTTGCCCATCTGGCCTTTTGTTCGGGGGAGTGGAGTAAAGTGGGTATAAGTCAATGGATCATTCCAAATTTCAGTTTAGATCAAACTTTTAGGTGTTTGGGCATTCAAGAGAACACCAAAGCTTTTGCCCGTCTGGCCACCTGTTCAGTGAGAGTCAAGCATCATATAAAGAACCAGTATTTCTACCTCTTCCATATATGACAGCTTACCACTGTCACTGGTTCCTAAGAAAGCTGCAGGTGCTTGCACCCGCTGTGTCCCTAGGAACCACTGACTACCTGACACCAGGAAATCCTGGCCACATAAGTAAAGGTGCAGTGATGTCATTTGTTAAATATGGACACTGTCCCTAGTGTAGCTTGAAGTTTGTGATCCCTAATTCAAATGTTAACTTGGGGTGGGGGGGGTGAGTGTGCCCCCTGAATTCCTGATCCACATAGACACTGGAGTCACAAAAGCAACCTTGCCCATTGCCCAACCTTACACCAAGCTGCCGTTTTCTGACTATTTTAGCAAAAGCTATTCTTTTTATTTTTTTTATTTTTGGAGTTCTGCTTAAATTTGTTATCCTCTTGCAGAAATGATATAAGGCGTAAAGTTCTAATTACCAAAAACACTTAAGAATTTAGCCTGTACACTGCCCAGCACTCTCTACAGCAGTGGTGATCTCTTGATATTGAGGGGCTCAAGTGCGATCCCCAACATCACCAAATAGCTGCAGATAAAACTCAGTGAATGATCAGTGTCACAGAAAGCAGACACATAAAATTATATAGTCAAAGTCTGTGGGCATGGTACAAGAGATAGTCAGAGACTGTGGGCATTATACAATAGATGGTCAGAGACTATGGGCATGATACAAGAGATGGTCAGAGACTGTGGGCATTATACAAGAGATGGTCAGAGACTGTGGGCATTATACAATAGATGGTCAGAGACTATGGGCATGATACATGAGATGGTTAGAGACTGTGGGCGTGATACAAGAGATGGTCAGAGACCGTGGGCATGATACAAGAGTGTCAGAGACTGTGGGCATGATACAAGAGATGGTCAGAGACTGACATGATAAAAGAGATGATCAGAGACTGTTGACATAATAAAAGAGATGGTTAGAGACTGTTGGCATGATAAAAAAGATGGTTAGAGACTGTTGACATGATAACATAGATGGTTAGAGACTGTTGACATGATAAAAGAGATGGTTAGAGACCGTGGACATGATACACAAATGTTTAGACTGCGAACATGGTACAACAAATAGTCAGAGACTGCAGACATGATACAAGAGATGGTTAGAGATTGTGGATATAATACAAGAAATGGTCAGAGTCTGTGGATATTACACAAGAGATCACCAGAGACTGTAGACAGGGTGCTTGAAATGTTCAGAGACTAAGGAAAGGATACAAGACATGGTGATAGACTGTGTACATGAGATAAGAGATGGTCAGAGACTGCAGACATAATATAAGAGATGGTCATACACTGCAGGCTTCAAGCAAAAAATATTTAGAGATACACGAGATGTCAGAGACTGCAGACATGCTGCAGGAAACTGTCGGACTGTGAACATGCTGGAGGAGTTGTTGTAGACTGTGGACATGCTTCAAGAGTCAAAGACTGGAGACATATTGCAAAAGGCTTCTAGAAATCACTGCTGTAACAGGGCAATAGGGAGACACGGATTAGTGTCTGCAGAGACCCTGAGGGCCGTACAGAAAGTGCCAAGGGGCCACACGTAGTCCCTGGGCTGTAGGTTGGACACCAGGGGCCAGATTCTCGTACAGACGCGTATCTTTTTGCGGGCGTAGCGTATCTCATTTACACTACGCCGCGGTAACTTTGAGAGGCAGGTGCCGTATTCACAAAGAAGTTGCAGTTCCAAAGTTACGGCGGCGTAGCGTAAATGGGCTGGCGTAACCGCTCCTAATTCAAAATTGGCAGGTAGGGGGCGTGATCCATGTAAATGAATCGTGACCCCACGTAATTGACACTTTTTCCGTGGACGTATCCCAGTGCGCATGCTCAAAATTACGCCGTAAATACTCATTGGTTTCGACGTGAACGTAACTTACGCAAAGCCTTATTCACGAACGTTTTACACAAACAACGGAAATTCGACGCTGTCCCGACGTCCATACTTAACATTACGTACACCTAATATAGCAGGGGTAACTGTACGCCGGACATACGCTTACGCAAACAACGTAAAAAAAATGAGGTGGGCGCAGGTACGTTCGTGAATCGGTGTATTTAGCTCATTTGCATATTTACATGTAAAACGACAAAAGCGCCACCTAGCGGCCAGCGTAACTATGCAACTAAGATACGACAGCGTAAGAGACTTACGCCGGTCGGATCTAAGCAAAATTCCGGCGTATCTTGCTTTTAGAATCTGGCCCCAGGATTCTACAGAATAACACATGTATAAATACAAGGGACCATACAGCACTGAAGCATAAAAGAATTTAATGGAAATATACTGTATATTTACAGAATGCCAATTGACAACAGTCTATCAAGACACTCAAAGACGGTCATATAGAATGAATAACAAATACTTACGCAGCCAGTAATAAATATTATTAGAACACATGGCGTCGGAGGTGTCTGCAGTCTACACTATACACTAAGATGTCTCAGTAGGCTGCAGGCTTGGACTGGCCATAGGGACTACAGGGAGTTTCCCGGTGGGCCGATGGCTCAGTGGGCCGGTTTCAGTGACAGCCTGTCAAAGTAATGGCTGCGCAGCTCGCCCTTCACTTCATGCAGTGATGTGAGAAGGATGAGAAAAATACAGAGGAGATTAAGTGAAATAATAAAAGAGGTGAGGACTCCTTATGTTATGCTACTTATAGTTTATATACTGTTTTTGTGCTTGTTAGCAAACTTAAAGTGGGCCGGTCTGGATGAAGTCCAGGGCCGAATTTTGGTCTCAGTCCAGCCCTGGTAGGCTGAAATGATTTGCGGCTCAATGAGACGACTGTGATTTCATTTTAATAAGCTATGTAACTTATTGCTTCAGCCTTGGCATTTGCTTATGTCATTCAGGGGGAAAATTTAGTCTATAGACTCCATGTTATTTTTTTTATATAATTTTTTTTGTAAGGTATGTACAGTATGCATAATGGAATGTTTGGTATGGCAAAAATGTGCCTATAACTTGCTATTGTGCGTGTGTGTTTTCCTATAACTTACATTGCATTGTAATAATATGTATTCAATATCCTTGACACCAGGTCCTGTATTGTTGTGTGTACTGGAGGACAACAGGATTCTGATTTACTAATAATTAGACCTTCACAGCACATTTACATTCCGGGGGGAAGTGTTGGGGAACTGAAGGCAGATGAGAATCCAATGGAAGTTAACCACTTAAGACCTGGACCATTATGCAGGTAAAGGACCTGGCCAGTTTTTGCGATTAGACACTGCGTCGCTTTAACTGACAATTGCGCGGTCGTGCGACGTGTCTCCCAAACAAAATTGCCGTCCTTTTTTCCCCACAAATAGAGCTTTCTTTTAGTGGTATTTGATCACCTCTGCGGTTTATATTTTTTGCGCTATAAACGAAAATAGAGCGACAATTTTGAAAAAAAAACAATATTTTTTACTTTTTACTATAATAAATATCCCCAAAAAATATATATATATTTTTTGTCCTCAGTTTAGGCCGATACGTATTCTTCTACATATTATTGGTAAAAAAATCGCAATAAGTGTTTATTGATTGGTTTGCACAAAAGTAATAGGGCCAGATTCAGGTAGATGGGCGCATCTTTTTGTTGGAGTAACGTTTCTCATTTACGTTACTCCGCCGAAACTTTAGGAGCAAGTACTGTATTCACAAAGCACTTGCTCCTAAAGTTGCGGCGGCGTAGCGAAAATGAGCCGGCGGAATTCAAATTGGGGGGGTAGGGGGCGTGTATTATTATAACTAGGCGCGATCCCGCGGCGAACGGTCAGTGCGCATGCTCCAAATTCTGTCAGTGAACGTCATAGACATCAATCCCCATTCACAGACGTTTTACGGAAACAACGCAAATATTTTTAAATTCGGCGCGATGACGACGGCCATACTTAACATAGGATACTCCACTAGGGGGCTGGTTTTTCTTTACGCTGCGTATCTCTTACGGAAACGTCGGAAAGTCACTGCGTCGGGCCCGAATACGATCGTGAATTGCCGATTCTCGCTGATTAACATATTCTCAGCGTTAATCAGCGGGAACGCCCCGAGCCCCATTTTTAAAATTGCAGTTCCGATACGATGGCGAAATACAATTACGCCGCTCGTATAGGAACTCCAACCCGGCGTTTCTTGTTTTCTGCTTACAGAAAACAAGAAACGCCGGCTCAAAGTGAGAGTTAGGCTGGAGTATCACTGATACTCCAGCCTAACTCTACCTGAATCTGGCCCATAGGGCCAGATTCAGGTAGATGGGCGCATCTTTGCTCTGGAGTAACGCTTCTCATTTACGTTACTCTGCCAAAATTTTAGGAGCAAGTGCTGTTATTCATGAAGCACTTGCTCCTAAAGTTGCGGCAGCGCATCGCAAATGAGCCGGGGGAATTCAAATTGGGCGGGTACGGGGTGTGTAGTATTCAAACTAAGCGCGATCCCGCGGCGAACGTACTGCGCATGCGTCGAGTGTCAATGCATCCCAGTGCGCATGCTCCAAATTCTGTAAAAACGTCAATGACGTCACATCCCCATTCATGAAAGTTTTACGCAAACGACGCGATTTTTTTTTTCCGACGCGATGACGACGCCTATACTTAACATAGGATACTCCACTAGGGGGCTGCTTTATCTTTACGTCGCGTATCGCTTCCGGAAACGTCGTAAAGTCACTGCGTCGTGCCCGAAAAAGATCGTGAATTTCCGACTCCCGCTGATTAACATATTTTTTCAGCGTTAATCAGCGGGAACGCCCCGGCGCCATTTTTAAGTTGAAGTAACGATGCGATGGCGAAATTCAATTGCGCCGATCGCATCGGAACTCCAACCCCGACGTTTCTTGTTTTATGGTTACGGCTGGGCTCTTAAAAGCGACGTACCTGTACGTGCCTGTGCCCAGCCGTGCCATTCTGCCAACGTATATAGTCGGTAGGGGGTCCTTAAGTGGTTAAAGAGAATCTAAACGATATCCTAATGCCGCATACACACGACCGTTTTTCATGATGAGAAAAATGCAATTTTTTTAAATGGTCTTTAAAAACAGTCGTGTGTAAAGCCCCGTACACACAGCCGAGGTTCTCGGCAGAAACCAGCGAGAACCTCGCTGGGATCCTCATTCTGCCGAGAACCTCGGCCGTGTGTACACTCTCGGCGAGCATCCCGTCGGGAAAGCCGTGGAGCCGAAATAGAGAGCAGGTTCTCTATTTGCTCGACGGCCCGTCGGGATGAATGGCTCGTCGCCCTTCCCGAATCTGACGGCCGGGCGAGAACCTCGACGGGCGGAACGATGTGTTCCGCCCGTTGAGGTTCTCTGCCGTGTGTACGCGGCCTAGGATCCAGAGCATTTTTCTTGACGAGAAAAATGGGCATTAAAAATTTAGAACCTGCTCTATTTTTTCTCTACATTTTTCATGTCGTAGTGAAAAATGGTCGTGTTTACGCTTTAACGACGGGGAAAATAACGAGCATGCTCAGAAGAAAGTTATGAGAAGGGAAATTTGCATAATTAGCCCAAAGGGTGGCGCCATTCAAATGGAACTTCCCCTTTATAGTGCTGTCGTATGTGTTGTACGTCACCGCGCTTTGCTCGAGCATTTTTTTCCCCGATCGTTTGTATGCAAGGAAGGCTTGACAAGAATCACGTTGAGAAAAACTTTTTTCCATGACATTAAAAACGGTCGTGTGTTTGCTGCATTATTTAAAAAATATGATCAATACACCGGTGAGACGGGTTGTTCAAAAAAAATTAAAAATAACTCAATCAGGCTGGTTGTACAAAAGTTGATTGGCAGATTGCCTTCTGTACAATTAAGCCTCGTACACACGATCGGATATCTGATGGAATCTAGTCTGATGGATTTTTTCATCAGATATCCGATGAAGCTGACAAAAATCTGATTGTGCCAAAACGCAGTGACGTCAAACACTATGACGTGCTGAGAAAAATGAAGTTCAATGCTCCCGAGCATGCGTCGACTTGATTCTGAGCATGCGCAAATTTTTGACCAAGCCTTCTAGGTCTCTTGAGAGGTTTAATCAAATCACTACGGGGGTCACAGGTGTCTATTTGCATCAAGAAAACTGTGTGGTACCAGTGACCACAGGGCGCATTCCAAAAAAAATTGTTAAATAACAATTGGAAAGTACATATCAGTAAAGTTTTATGGATACAGCACTGTAGAACGCATATTCCAACATGTTTCACCCATGTATCAGGCTTCTTCAGGGGATGCTGTCTAATTAGAGGTACAAGCCTTCTAGGTTGCTTCAGAGGTTTAATGAAATCACTACAGGGGGTCACAGGTGTACAGGTCATTCTCAAAAAATTAGCATATTGTGATAAAGTTCATTATTTTCTGTAATGTACTGATAAACATTAGACTTTCATATATTTTAGATTCATTACACACAACTGAAGTAGTTCAAGCCTTTTTTTTGTTTTAATATTGATGATTTTGGCATACAGCTCATGAAAACCCAAAATTCCTATCTCAAAAAATTAGCATATTTCATCCGACCAATAAAAGAAAAGTGTTTTTAATAAAAAAAAAGTCAACCTTCAAATAATTCTGTTCAGTTATGCACTCAATACTTGGTCGGGAATCCTTTTGCAGAAATGACTGCTTCAATTCGGCGTGGCATGGAGGCAATCAGCCTGTGGCACTGCTGAGGTGTTATGGAGGCCCAGGATGCTTCGGTAGCGGCCTTAAGCTCATCCAGAGTGTTGGGTCTTGCGTCTCTCAACTTTCTCTTCCCAATATCCCACAGATTCTCTATGGGGTTCAGGTCAAGAGAGTTGGCAGGCCAATTCAGCACAGTAATACCATGGTCAGTAAACCATTTACCAGTGGTTTTGGCACTGTGAGCAGGTGCCAGGTCGTGCTGAAAAATGAAATCTTCATCTCCATAAAGCTTTTCAGCAGATGGAAGCATGAAGTGCTCCAAAATCTCCTGATAGCTAGCTGCATTCACCCTGCCCTTGATAAAACACAGTGGAACAACACCAGCAGCTGACATGGCACCCCAAACCATCACTGACTGTGGGTACACTGGACTTCAGGCATTTTGGCATTTCCCTCTCCCCAGTCTTCCTCCAGACTCTGGCACCTTGATTACCGAATGACATGCAAAATTTACTTTGGACCACTGAGCAACAGTCCAGTGTTGCTTCTCTGTAGCCCAGGTCAGGCGCTTCTGCCGCTGTTTCTGGTTCAAAAGTGGCTTGACCTGGAGAATGCGGCACCTGTAGCCCATTTCCTGCACACGCCTGTACACGGTGGCTCTGGATGTTTCTACTCCAGACTCAGTCCACTGCTTCCGCAGGTCCCACAAGGTCTGGAATCGGTCCTTCTCCACAATATTCCTCAGGGTCCGGTCACCTCTTCTCGTTGTGCAGCGTTTTCTGCCACACTTTTTCCTTCCCACAGACTTCCCACTGAGGTGCCTTGATACAGCACTCTGGGAACAGCCTATTCGTTCAGAAATTTCTTTTTGTGTCTTACCCTCTTGCTTGAGGGTGTCAATGATGGCCTTCTGGACAGCAGTCAGGTCGGCAGTCTTACCCATGATTGCGGTTTGGAGTAATGAACCAGGCTGGGAGTTTTTAAAAGCCTCAGGAATCTTTTGCAGGTGTTAAGAGTTAATTAGTTGATTCAGATGATTAGGTTAAGAGCTCGTTTAGAGAACCTCTTCATGATATGCTAATTTTTTGAGATAGGAATTTTGGGTTTTCATGAGCTGTATGCCAAAATCATCAATATTAAAACAAAAAAAAAGCTTGAACTACTTCAGTTGTGTGTAATGAATCTAACATATATGAAAGTCTAATGTTTATCAGTACATTACAGAAAATAATGAACTTTATCACAATATGCTAATTTTTTGAGAATGACCTGTATATCTGCATCAAGGTAGACATTAAGTGACAGCACATATGTCCCTGGTGTTCCAGCTGCTGGAATCCAGGGACATATGTGCTGTCACTAAATGCCAGTATTAGAGATAAGTATCTATGAGTATAGACAGCATCCTTCCCTTGGTATTGAGTCCACTGCAGAACTTTGTCTTTCTGGTCCTTGAATGAGCCCTATGGTCACTGGTACCACACGGTTTTCTTGATGCAAATAGACACCTGTGACCCCCTGTAGTGATTTGATTAAACCTCTCAAGAGACCTAGAAGGCATCCCCTGAAGCAGCCTGATACATGGGCGAAAACATGTTGGGAACTGCATTCTACAGTGCTGCATCCATAAAACTTTACTGATATGTACTTGCCAATTGTTATGTAGCACTATCCCCGAAGGAGCTGCTGAGTATTTTGGGCGGTATGTTACCTCTATCTTCTCGCTGTCAAGGGTAATAAAAGAGAGTTGAAAAAGTTCAATGTGCACACTTTACACTTCTTTTTCTAGGATTTATTTGCAGAACTTGGTAACAAAAATAAGTAGTTGGAGGGGTGGAAGGGTAAATAGGTAGACAGGTTCAGGTGCATAACCTCAAATAGGAAACACTCCTGCTTCCAGCAAATGGTTCTCGTCGCCACTCTAGCCAGAGTGGGTATTGCTCACCCGGATAGGTCTCTCTCACTGGCCTAGCAGCCGGGATGACGCACAAAGTAAATTACAGTCTCTGCCACAGACCTTCCTTTCTTGATGAGACACTTTTGGTCCAGAATCCCCTGCCACAGGATTCAGCACCCGGATTTCTTTTTTTGTTTCTTTAGAACTTTAGATCCGACAGGCGACACTATCACGCCTCTCAGTATATGGTGCATCCTTCGATGAAGTTTCCAGGCCTTCTCCCAAGATACCAGCTTCTTGCATGGTCCTCTCGAGGATAGGTCCTCCCCTGGCTTCCTTCATCAATCGGCTTCTTCCCTCCAGGATCATCTTGAAAGTACAGACCCAGTCTAACTACTGGGCCTACTCAGCTGAACCAATGGCGTCTGTCCCTTAAGTACCCCTCCCCAGCATGCACAGCGAGACAATCACTCCCCTGATTCGCTGCTGAGGGGGACACCCAATACACCCTGACTCTGCTGCTGCCACCCATGGTATTAACACCCCCGGGTGAACAATGGTGGTTACTCCTAGCACAGCCATTGCTGGAACAGAGGCTAAATTGCCCATAATTACATTTGCCTGAGTCAATTAACAACTCAGACCCCCTCTAAATTTAGAGCAGCGCCTGTTCTACAGGAGCAGGCCGCTGCAGTTATTTAACAGTTTTTTTTATTTGCTCTTTAAATGCTTTTATTAAAGTGACACTAAAGGTTCAGTTTTAAAAAAAAATAACAAACATGTCATACTTACCTCCACTGTGCAGTTCATTTTGCACAGAGTGGGCCCGATCGTCCTCTTCTGGGGTCCCTCGGCGGCTCTCTCGGCACTTCCTCGCATTAGATAACCCACTCTGGGAAGCTCTCTCCCAAGGGGGTTACCTTGCGGGTGCGCTCCCGTGCCATACAATCGGCGTCCATAGCTGCCGAGTGTATGACTTGGCCCCAACCCCCGGAGCTGCTATCAATCTATCCAATGTAGAGCTGAGAAGCCGTGGAGAGACACAAGTTGGGGGCTCAAGTAAATAAAACGGGGGCTCGGGGGGGCCGGACACTGCAAGGTTTTATGCATTTAGGTGAAAAAACACGAGGGTTTACAACCCCTTTAAGCTTATGATTTACCAGAGCCCCCGGATCCTTCTCCACTATGGATTCCCCTAGTATGTATGCTGCAAATAATAAATTGAATAACTCTGAATAATGTTGTTGAAATTTTGTTAACTGATTATCCCATGAGCAACCTTGAGGCACGGGGGTAACAAAGGCAGGTAAAATAGTAAACATGCATTCATCATTGTACTCCATTGTTAGCCCAGGATACTGCTGTGTGTAAATGTATCAAAAACTCGGCCTCTTTGTATAGTCGGAGTCATGTGCAGTAATGACTGGTAGCCATTAAGAATGAGGTTTGTGTTCACCACTACTATGGGTTCAGGGTGAACCATTGTGTGGATTAATTGGAAAGTTGCTGTAGGCAAAGCATATGGAAAGCTGACAAACTGCATATTGAAATTAGGGTCAGTTATGAAATTGTACATTAATTCTGATTGCTAGCTCTTTAGCCAATCCATCCCTTTGCTGCTTTTATGCATTTATGTATTCATTTTTTATTATTAGGGAGCTTTTTTGTCTTTTTTTTTGGTTGATTTGAGTTCAGCAGTCACAATATTTTTTACTTTTTGTTATAATAATATCCCAATTTTTTTGTCAGGCCTGCGATATTGCCGCGAACACATCGGACACTTTTGACAATATTTTGGGACCATTCACATTTATACAGCGATCAGTGCTATAAAAATGCACTGATTACTGTATAAATGTGACTGGCAGGGAAGGGGTTAACACTAGGGGGTTAGGAAGGGGTTAAATGTATTCCCTGGGTGTAATTCTTACTGTGGGGGGAGGGGACTGACTGGGGTAGGTGACTGATGATGTGTCCCTATGTAGAAGGGACACAGTATCGGTCTCCTCTCTCCCTGAGGCCACGTACACACGATCAAACCGGTCCGATGAGACTGGTCCGACGGACCGTTTTCATCAGACCACGCTGAAGTGGTCTGATGTGCGCACGCACCATCAGTCCAAAATCCCATCGGGCCAGAACGCGGTGACGTAGAACACAACGATGTGCTGAAAAATGAAGTTCAGTGCTTCCAAGCATGCGTCGACTTGATTCTGAGCATGCGCAGGTTTTTGGTCCGATGCTTTTGCGTACTAACCATCGTTTTGGTCCGACGGACAGGTGTCCATCGGACAGATTTTAAAGCAAGTTTTAAAACTTTGGTCCGATGGACAACGGTCCGATGGGCGGTACACACCATCGAACTAGTCCGATGAAACTGGTCTGCAGACCAGTTTCATCGGACCGGTCTGATCGTGTGTACACGACCTGACAGGACGTGGAGCTCTGTTTTTACACACAAAGCTCCACATCCCTGCTGTCACTGCCGACCGCTGGGATTCTGGCATTCTGACCAGGCATGCAATCGGCATCTCAGCGATGCGCCGAGCACAGTTTTTCCCCGCTGCGCGCCGAAGCGGCGCACGCGGGGAATGCAAATAAAAAGACGTCCAGGGATGTCCACTCGGCAGTTGAGAGCCGCGCTCTGGACGTCTTTCGTCTACAGCGCGGGTCTCAAGTGGTTAAAAAGGTGGTATTTTGTTTTTTGTTTTTCTTTTGTGTTTATCATTATACATATTTTTTATGTTGATATGGTCTTTAAAAAAAAAATAGGTACAGAACATTAGGGTGGAGCAACAAGTCTCTGACGTCATCACGTTTTTCTCAGCCAGCTGGTGCGAGCCGCGGTTGTTTTTGAAAAAGTAGTTTCTGTTTTTGTGGATGTCAGTATGCTATGAGGAAATACTGCACCATGAGGTTTTTCTTCTTGCTTCTCCTGGGCAACATTCGAGCTACAGAGGTAAATCCTTGATGGTTGCGTGACAACCATAACTTGAAGTGTGGAGAGTATACCAGCCTAGTGGAAAGTGTTTACCGTTTCCGGGAGGAACATCGAGTTGTGAGCGGGCTGGGGAGCCAATCGAACGGTGTCCAGATCTGGAGCCAATGGTTGACCCGCCTATGTGGTACCTGGAAAGGAACATCTAGGGGAAGATCGGCCCAGTAACGAACCAATCAACCAATATACAATTTTTTCTTTTTTTTTGGGCATTTGGCAGAATACATATTGACTTAAATTGTTGAAGAAATTATTATTATTTATTTTCATGAATCGATTTTTTTTTTACTTTTTTTTTTATTGGATGTGTTTTATAGCAGAAAGTAAAAACATATATATATATTTTTTTTTTAATTGTCACTCTTTTTGTGTTTATATCGCAAAAAAATAACGCAGAGGTGATCAAATACCACCAAATAAAAATTGTATTTGTGAAAAAAAGGACATTAATTTTATTTGGGTACGGTGTCGTACGACCGCGCAATTGCCAGCTAAAGTAACGCAGTGCCGTATCGCAAATACGTGCCTAAGCGCCTTGAGGCGATTCAGTTCGCATTTGTATCACTATACAAGTTATTCACTCACTCAAATCGCCTCGCCTACTACGCAGACTCACTCCGTTCATCCCTAAAGAAGATCTAGCGGTCGTGGTGGGAGCAATTGTAAACTCCAGGCTGGATTATGCAAATGCCCTTTACCTCGGCCTCCCCAAATACCAAATCGCTCGTCTGCAAGTCGTTCAGAATACGGCCGCCAGACTTGTGACTGGGAAAAAAACCCTGGGAATCTATCTCACCTTCACTGAGAGCCCTTCATTGGCTGCCAGTTAAAGACAGAATCGCTTTTAAAGCCCTCTGTCTTACGCATAGATGTGTCCATGAGAATGCCCCCCTTTACTTATGCGAATTAATAAAAGCGCATAATCCAAATCGCGTTTTGCGATCCACGAATCAGAACCTGCTCCAGGTTCCGAAAGCCAACTTCAAGTCCAAAGGAGAAAGAAGATTTGCGATCCAGGGTCCCAGACTATGGAACGCTTTACCAACCAGCATTCGGTTGGAGGAGAACCACCTAGCATTTAGGAAAAAGGTCAAGACTTTTCTCTTTTGATATCAAAGGAGACAGGAACAACAAGCGCCCAGAGGCGATTCAGTTCGCATGTGCCGCGCTATATAAGTTTTCATTCATTCATTCAAATAATGGCCTGGTCAGGAACGGGGTAAAACTTTTCGGAGCTGAAGTGGTTCAGGTAATTTCAGTTATATGTCTATAAGCAAACTCATTTGTCATATTTTTTAATTAAGTTAAAATTATATAAAAAAATAGAATAGAAACAAACACAACCTGTTATCAGCCATGGAAATGGTAAAAGAATAACATATGGGAAATCCACAGTAATAACCGTAAACACTTCAGAAGCAATTATTATTTCACAGTTGTCAAACTAAGGACGGCCAATTGTTGCCTGCAACAAAAGGAAGCGTACCACCTGATTCACCGCAGGAAAAAAGTACAAATGTTTTCACATGAAAACATTTATCTCATTCAAGATTCTTTTTTGTGCAACGTAAATGACAAGAAGTCATATCCATTCCTCTATCCATTCCTCTATCCATTCCTCTGCCTTTGTATGGGAACACTTTCCTATGAAAACTAGACTGTCTCCACACATTTTTTGCATTCTGAAGTGCTTCAATGGGTGCAAAGTAAAGGAAAGAGAGTCCTTGTGTAGCACCCTGCTCCTGTTGGGTAGGCGCTATTTGTAATTGTAAGTTATCTGAGGTGTAGTTTAGCTTAGAATGATTACCGTATATTAGGGGTGAGCTTCGCGTTCGATATGAACGTATGTTCGACTTGAACATTGTCTGTTCGTACGTTCGACGAAATTCGAACAAAATCGGTCGTTCGCGCCAATTTCGAGTGACGCAAATGGCCCATAATTCACTGCGGCATTGCGCGCTGATGATTGGCCAAGCATGCTGTATGTCCCGCATGCTTGGCCAATCACAGCGCGCAAAAAACAAAGAGCCATAATTGGCCAAAGCCTGGGTGGCTTTGGCCAATTATGGCTTAGGGCTTTAGCAAACACCCCACACTATAAAAGGCCGCCTACTGGGCGGCCTCGTGTAGTGTGTTCCGGCTTCTTACTGAGAGCAGTCAGAGAAACAGAGAGATTGGGCCAGATTCAGGTAGAGTTAGGCTGGAGTATCAGTGATACTCCAGCCTAACTGTCACTTTGAGCCGGCGTTTTTGTTTTCTGTAACCAGAAAACAAGAAACGCCGGGTTGGAGTTCCTATACGAGCGGCGTAATTGTATTTCGTCGTCGTATCGGAACTGCAATTTTAAAAATGGCGCCGGGGGTGTTCCCGCTGATTAACGCCGAGAATATGTTAATCAGCGAGAATCGGCAATTCACGATCGTATTCGGGCCCGACGCAGTGACTTTCCGACGTTTCCGTAAGAGATACGCAGCGTAAAGATAAAGCAGCCCCCTAGTGGAGTATCCTATGTTAAGTATGGCCGTTGTCATCGCGTCGCAAAAAAAAAATTTGAGTCGTTTGCGTAAAATGTCCGTGAATGGGGATTGACGTCATTGACGTTCACTGACAGAATTTGGAGCATGCGCACTGACAGTCGACGCATGCGCAGTACCTTCGCCGTGGGATCGCGCATAGTTAACAATAATACACGCCCCCTACCCGCCCAATTTGAATTCCACCGGCTCATTTTCGTAATGCCGCGCAACTTTAGGAGCAAGTGCTTTGTGAATAACAGTACTTGCTCCTAAAGTTACGGCGGAGTAACATAAATGAAAAACGTTACTCCAAAGTAAAGAAGCGCCCATCTACCTGAATCTGGCCCATTGTCTTTATATATAGCTAGATAGAGCAGGCAGGCAGGCTAGCCAGTTTAGCCTAATTTACAGTGTGTAGAGGATATATATATACATCCCAGGTGTTGTACATATATTTATACACTGTATAGCTTAGATAGATCAGTTCTTCCTAATTTACTGGCAGGCAGGTGATTGTGCTATTTAAAGACGTTATCACAGGTATAGACACCCAGCAGGTGCAATATTTAAAGGAATTTTATTTTTATTTTTTTAATTTAAGCATCATTAACCACTTGCTTACTGGGCACATAAACCCCCTTCGTGCCCAGGCGAAATTTCAGCTTCCGGCACTGCGTCGCTTTAACTGACAATTGCGCGGTAGTGCGACGTGGCACCCAAACAAAATTGGCGTCCCTTTTTTCCCCACAAATAGAGCTTTCTTTTGGTGGTATTTGATCGCCCGTGCGGTTTTTATTTTTTGCGTTATAATGAAAAAAAGAGCGACAATTTAAAAATATATATATATTTTTTACTTGTTGCTATAATAAATATCCCATTTTTTTTTTTTTTTTTCTCAGTTAAGGCCGATACGTATTCTTCTACGTATTTTTGTAAAAAAAAAAAAAAAAATCACAATAAGTGACTGCTTTGCGCAAAAGTTATAGCACCTACAAAATAGGGGACATAATTATGATTTTTTTTTTTATATATTTTTTTTTACTAGTAATGGCGGCGATCTGCGATTTTTATTGGGACTGCGATATTGCGACAGACACATCGGACACTTTTGACAAATTTTTGGCGCCATTCACATTTATACAGCGACCAGTGCTATAAAAATGCACTAATTACTGTATAAATGTGACTGGCATTGAAGGGGTTAACACTAGGGGGTGAGGAAGGGGTTAAATGTATTGCCTGGGTGTGTTCTAACTGTATGGGGGGAGGGGGGTGACTGGGGGAGGTGACCGATGCTGTCTCCCTATGTACAAGAGAAACAGCATCTGTCACCTCACTGACAGGACGTGAAGCTCTGTGTTTACACTCAGAGCTCCACGTCCCTGCTGTCTCACCGACGATCGCGTGTACCTGACGGACATCGCGGCCGCCGGGTACACGCATCGGATCCTCGGTGATGCGTCGGGACTGTTTTTCCCCGCCGCGCGCCACAGGGAATTACAAGCAAATCACGTCCAAAGACGTGACCCCGGCGCCTCAGGTCCGCGCTGTTCACGTCTTTGGACGTGACGCGGTATTGAAGAGGTTAAGATCACTGCTCCTGGAGCAGTGATTTTAATAATGTTTAAAAAAAAAATGAAAGATTCCTTTAAATATTGTACCTGCTGGGTGTCTATAGTTTGCCTGTGAAAACGTCTTTGAGAACCCGGGTCTTGCCCGAGGGAACATGTATCAATGGAAAAAAGTTTTAAAAACGGTCACTTTTTCAGGAGTCCTGCTCCTGAAAAAACAACAGTTTTTTAAACTTTTTTCCACTGATACATGTTCCCTGGGGCAAGACCCGGGTTCTCAAAGACGTTTTCCAACAATAACTTGAATATTGGTCTTTAAAATTAGCGTTTTTGAATTCGAACGTTCGAGTCCCATAGACTTCAATGGGGTTCTAAATTTTCGCGCGAACGGTCGATCTGTTCGACTGGTGCAAACCAAACGCGGGTATGTTCGGCTCATCCCTACCGTATATACTCGAGTATAAGCTGAGATTTTCATCACATTTTTTGTGCTGAAAATGCACCCCTCGGCTTATACTCGAGTCACCTTTTTGCGCCTGATCTCCTGGACTTTTGGGACCCGGTACCGGCTGGCTGTAGGTCCCCTGGATCCTCTACAAGTGTGTAAAGTTTATTGTCCGGGGGACCTACGGCCAGGGAGCACCGATTTTTCAAAGCCGGGCACCCCTTCCATAGACACCCATGTTAAACGGTAATTTCTCTGGTGACTTTGGGGCCCCGGAACCGGCTGTTCGTAGGTCTCCTGGACCCAAAGTTTGGTACACATGTATCCCCATTTCTCCTCTACAAGTGTGCAAAGTTTGTTGTCTGGTAGACCTACGGCTGGGGAGCATCGTTTTTTCAAACCTGGGCACCCCTTCCATGGACTCCTATGTAAAGCGTCAGTCTAGGCATGGCGTATGGGCACAGTGAGGAATGGGCACAGTGAGGCATGCACATGGACACAGGGAGACAAAGTGAGGAACAGTGAGGCATGCAGATGGACACCCTAGGCTTATACTAGAGTCATACAGTTGTGTTAAAATTAGGTGCCTCGGCTTATATTCAGGTCGGCTTATACTCGAGTATATCCGGTATGTCAAATTATTGGTTTCTGCTCCAGTTCAGCTGCTTTGCATTTTTTCCCACTTAACTGTAGGTGTCGCCGTCACCACGGGTCAAGGTTGGAAACGCAGCGGGTTGGGTGTATTGAGTATTCTTTGCCTAGAAGTAGCCCAGCAGGCGTTGTCCCCACTGCTCTGCATTCTGGGAGAGGGTACTTATAAGACAGACACTGTTCTGGTGGGGTCTTCTAATCCTGACCTGATGGCCCTCCTGGCCTCAGGTATGTGCTAGCAGTTGTTTTCCGACCTCGGGGTCTGCTGGTCCAAGGCTCCATTACTAAAAATAGGCCCAGGAGTTTCTGGGGCCTACTGGTCCAGGGATGGTCCTGTGCTGTCTTAGATAATGTCATAGTTTGTAGACAATATCATTTTTGTGCAAACCAATCAATATATAAACGCTTATTGGGATTTTTTTTTTTTTTTTACAAAAACATGTTGCAGAATACACATTGGCCTACATTGATAAAGACAATTGATTTTTTTTTTTTTTTTTTTATTTTTTCGCGGGACCTTCACTTTAAGTTCATGTGTGTGTGTAAAGGCAGGCGTCCCAATACTTTTGCTAATATAGTGTAGTTCGTCTTGGATACAACCAGCCTATCATTATTGTTTTTTACATGCAATTACAATAATCATTGTGTTTTGCTGCCCGGGAAGGCTCCTTGCGTCCTTGCGTACACCCCTGCCAGCAGAACACAATAGCACTGTAGGAGGCAATGTTGATGGGGGTATCAAGCAATTTTCTTTCTATCGATTGCTTTAAGCCTCGTTCGGTTTTCTCGGCAAGAACCAGCAAGAAAACTAAGTAAACCGAGTGTGTGTACGAGGCTTTCAAGGATTCTCGCCTGGAAATCTGGCCAGAATCTCAACGAGAAAAATAGAGATCCTGCGCTGTATTTTCTCATCGAGATTCTTGTCGGCCTGTTTCCAGACGAGGAACCCGAGTGTGTATACTTACCTGTCGCTGTGGAAACCCGCGCATGCTCGAAATGACTTTGACGCATGCTCGGTAGCTTCCATGGCATAGGTAGGGTGAAGCAAGATGGCTGCGAAGGCATCGAATGTGAGGAGCGCATGCTCGTCGTACGCGGTGACGTCACCGCATTCTTGCCTTTAAGAGAACCCTGGTTCTTTTGAAAGGTCTATGTGTACACTCGGGCGGCAAGAGATTCTTGCCAAGAATCTCGTCGGGAAAAACAACGTTTTTTTCCTGACGAGATTCTTGCCCGTGTGTACGAGGCCTAAGTATACCAAAATGTAAGTTAATAAACAAAGTTAAGCCATCTTTTGCATTATTTTTGGTAAATCCCTTGTATAATAAAAAAAAATAAAATGGGGCATCACTCTTCGGATGCCTCGTACACACGGACATTTTTCTCGGCAGGAAAAAAGAACACAATTTCCCGACGTGATTCCTCTCCAGCCTGACTTGCATACACACTGTCATGCAAAAAAACGCCCGACCAAAGCGATGTGATGTACAACACGTACGATGGGACGATAATGCCCTGTACACACAATTGGTTCGAGCCGGACAAACCGATCTTGTGTGGGCCCCATCAGTTTTTTCCCCCATCGGTGAAAAAAAAAAAAACTGTTTTAATTTTTTCTTACAATTGTCTGTGGGGAAATCCATTGGTCAAAAATCCATGCATGCTCAGAATCAAGTTGACGCATGCTCGGAAGCATTGAACTTAATTTTTCTCAGCACGTCGTTGTGTTTTATGTCATCGCCTTGGACATGATCAGATTTTTAACTGATGGTGTGTAGGCAAGACTGATGAAAGTCAGCTTCATTGGACCGTTTTCATCGGATGAACCGATCGTGTGTATTAAGGGAGAAGTTCCTTTCAAATAGCACCACCCTTTGGGCTGTTTTTGGGCTGCATACTTGATTCTGAGGGAAACACAACGAGAAAAAAGAGAGCTGGTTTCAATTTTTTTTTTGCGGGCAGTTTTTTTCATAGAGAAAACTGCTAGGGAGCATACACACGACCGGTTTTCACGACCAATATAAAAAATGGCAGTTTTCTTGAAAACCGGTCGTGTGTACAATGCATAGGTTTCTATAAGGAACACAAATATTTAACCTCTTGACGACCGAGGACGTCCCAGGGACGTCCTCGGCTTTGTGAGGTGATATCTGAATGATGCCTGCAGCTACAGGCATCATTCAGATATCGCCGTCTTCAGCCACCGATTCTGTGCACGATAAGAATGATCAAAGCGGAGGTTCCGCCACTTAAACGTTCTAATTGGCAGCGGGAGGGGACGTCCCCACCCCTCCCGCTGCTATCCGGTGCTTCTCCGGGCTCGGGGGCCCGGAAAGCGAAACAGTCGGCGCTGCTGGAAAGCATAGAGATGCTGCCATTTTTTTATATTGGTCATGAAAACCGGTCTATGACCGTCGAAAGCCCGGGCACGACGTTATGACGTCATGCCCGGTACCCGGAAGTAAACAAAGCCGCAATTGCAGCTGTCAGCATGTGATCAGTGATTTTTTTCACCGATTTAATGCTTGTAAGCCTGGAGGAGAGATGTGGGGTTTTATTGACCCCACATCTCTCCATAAAGAGGACCTGTCACACTGATTCCTATTACAAGGGATGTTTGCATTCCTTGTAATAGGAATAAAAGTGATAAAAAAAAAAAGTGTAAAAAAAGTAAAAAAAAAAATTCAAAACGCCCCTGTCCCTGTTATCTCGCGTGCATAAGCGAACACACATGCAAGTCCCACCCACATATGTAAACGCCGTTCAAACCCCACATGTGGGGTATCGCTGCGTGCATTAGAACAATTCTAGCACTAGACCTCCTCTGTAAATCGAAAAAAGTAACCTGTAAAAAATGTTAAAGCGTCACCTATGAAGATTTTTAAGTACCCAAGTTTGGCACCATTCCATGAGTGTGCGCAATATTAAAGCGTGACATGTTAGGTATCGATTTACTCGGCGTAACATCGTCTTTCACATTATACAAAAAAATGGGCTAACTTTATTGTTTTGTTATTTTTTTATTTCATGAAACCTTTTTTTAAAAAAAAAAGGCATTTGAAAAATGATTGAGCAAATACCTTGCAAGATAAAAAGTTGACAAGCATAACGAGCTTGCGGCTGTAAACCCCAGCTTGGGCCTTTGCGATGGAACTGTAGGAAACACTGGTGTAGCAGATCCTCCAGATTTCCGTGATTGGCAATGGAACCCTGGGGAAAAAAAAGGCTCACAATAGTGATGTACTGTAAGATAAATTACGTTTTAATGTAAAAGGTTACACTTGGGCCCCGTACACACGAGCAAATACATCTGATCAAATCGGTCGGACAGACCAATTTGAACAGATCTGTCTGCTGGGATGTATTGGTTTGATCGTGTACACACGATCAAACCAAAATCCCCGCCGGCAGACAGCGCGCTGACGTGGCGGTGACGTGGCGGTGACGTTCACGCCGCCATGTCACCGCAACAGGAAGTAAAAACATTGACGCATGTGCGAGCAGATATGTCTGCTGGTTAGCGTACTTGAAATCTGTCGGCTGGCCAAATCCGTCTGTTTGCCCGTACACACGATCGAATCTGTCTGCTGAAACGGTCTGTCAGACCGTTTCCAGCAGATAGATTTGATCGTGTGTACGCGGCCTAACAGGATAAGTTCTTCATAAAAGCATAGGATAAAAGTAAAGCCAGCCGGCTCACACGAACGCCCGTCCACACAGGACCTTAACGCCACACGTCAGCACGTCTCCTCTCCCCGACGTACGTTTCGTCATACAATGACGTCGTGATTAACTATTAGCGCAAATACATTTCTTTTCTTGTACTTTTGGTGTGTATATCACTTTTTTAGTTGCAGCTTATTTAGGGTCTTTAGCGTGGTAATTTTTCTTTGTTTGTAAGATAAAAAGTTGCAATGACCGCCACTTTATTTTCTTAGGGTGTCTGCTAAAAAAATCTATATAATGTTTGGGGGTTCTGATTAATTTTCTAGCAAAAAAAATGTGATTTTTACATGAAGGAGAGAAGTGCCAAAATAGGCCCGGTTGTAAAGTGGTTAATTCACAATGCCTATTCCATAATATAATATGGTGTAACTATATAATAAAATATATAAAGGTATCATAGCCGGAGTTGAGAAGCTGAAGTCCCGAAGCTGTCAGATAATGACCATCACTAAAGATCCACAGCCATCCTAAATTTACATCAAGAAAAGTAATATAAAGCAATGATATCTTTGATCATCGTAAGAACAGAGAAACAACGGCGCACTGTCCAGTGTGGTTATCATCAACACATTTTCCATATATACGGAGCAAAGAAATTACTCTGTATTCTCCAACCCTCGCCCTTGTTCTGGGCTTCAAAAGCAATTTCAGCAGCAAAATAATGTGCTTTTCTTCAATTTTCGAGCCATTTGTACGAGGTTAGTGTTGTTTACCCACCTGGTACACTGATATTTACATACCCCTTTAAAGAAAAATTGGTAGGTATGATTTATGGAGTACAGTAAGAGCACAATTTTCCATGTACTGCACCTAATCTAAAAGGGCTGCAGCAAAGGTTACGCTGGCCAAACAAATACCAAGTCTGCTCTTCGCAATGAGCTGAGATATTCATTTTTTTTTCCAGCAAAGTAATGTCAGCAAGGCCCCATTTTTTTTTTTTGTTTAATGCAGATAAAGGTGGGCATTGGCACAGCAGTTACTCATATATAAAAGACTGTCATTTTTCCTTTGAGAATAAATAGTCGGGGGTTGCAGTATTGAAGATATATTCTGACTTAAAAAATATATATATTATTTTTGATAAAGGTGAACCGAAATCACAATTTTTTTTTTCTTTTTTTTTTCTTTAATTTATTTAGTTTTTTTAAAGGTTACACAGATAACAGTAGAAATTGTTTGAGGTGGTTGGTTGTGTTATGTATTAAATGTTCAGGGTAAACCTTTTCACATTTATGAACCATGTGTAATGGATGTGGGGATGATCTGGCATTTCACAAGTCAACAAATTAGGTATTAAGCTCTAGTAATACAAACTGTATGATGAAGAATACAGATTTCCGAATATTTTAGTAATCCCAAAGGAAAATTGTTGCTACACAGAATTACAAATAACAGCCATTAGCACCAAATAAAAAAAATTGACTGCTTTAAGACCAGGCAGGTTGGCTCTCCTGGGCGAATCACCATCATTTTATGTGGCCGCTTTTAAGAGCTCTAGGGGGCGCACGCGCGCGACGATGCGCGACGCTGAGTGAGTGAGTTTCTTGTATAGCATTACAAATGCAAACTAAATCGCCTCAAGGTGCTGTATCCAATATCGTCGTCCAGCCACACTTCAGAGTAGATGTGTCTTAACTACTTGCCGACCTGCCGCCATCGTTTTACGGCGGCAGGTTGGCTCCCCTGCGTGAGAGCCCGTAGCTCTACGTCAGCTCTCTCGCAGGCCACAAGGGGTGCGCGCACAGCAAGAGGCGTGCGCCCCCCGAGTCCTGTGTGCGTGCCCGGCGGGTACGATCGCCGCAGGGCACCCGTGATTGCTCATTACAGAGCGGGGACCGGGAGCGGTGTGTGTAAACGCACAGCTCCCGGTCCTGTCAGGGGGGGAATGCTGATCTTCTGTTCATACAATGTATGAACAGAAGATCAGTGATTTCCCCTAGTGAGGCCACCCCCCCCCCCATACAGTTAGAACACACCCAGGAACATACTTAACCCCTTACCCGCCCCCTAGTGTCAACCCCTTCCCTGCCAGTGGCATTTTTATAGTAATCCAATGCATTTTTATAGCATTGATCGCTATAAAAATGCCAATGGTCCCAAAAATGTGTCAAAAGTGTCCGAAGTGACCGCAATAATGTCGCAGTACTGAAAAAAATCGCTGATCGCCGCCATTACTAGTAAAAAAATAATAATAAAAATGCCATAAAAATACCCCCTATTTTATAAACGCTAAAACTTTTGCGCAAACCAATCAATAAACGCTTATTGCCATATTTTTTTTACGAAAAATATGTAGAAGAATACGTATCGGTCTAAACTGAGGAAAAAAAATGTTTTTTTTATATATTTTTGGGGGATATTTATTACAGCAAAAAGTAAAAAATATAAAAGTAAAGCCGGCCGGCTCACACGAACGCCTGTCCACACAGGACCTTAACGCCACACGTCAGCACATCTCCTTCCCGACGTACGTTTCATCATACAATGACGTCGTAGTTAAATATTAGCGCAACTACATTTCTTTTATATATTTGTTTTTCAAAATTGTCGCTCTACTTTTGTTTATAGCGCAAATTCCATTCCATCCGAATGTCTGTAGGTAGAGCGTTCCATAGCCGCGGTCCTTGGACTGCGAATCTTCATTCTCCTTTAGATTTTTTAGCGGGACTTGTGGACTCTGGAGCCGATGCGCGTGGCCGACGGCCGTGATGTCCGCTGGCCACCCGCAATCGCTCCACAGAGAGCCAGAACGGTGATCTGTCAATGTAAACAGACAGATCCCCATTCCATCAGGGGAGGAGAGACAGATCTACTGTTCCTAGTGAGTCTCCTCCCCCACAGTCAGAAACACCTCCCAGGAAACACATTTAACCCCTTTATCGTCCCCTAGTGTTAACGCCTTCGCTGCCAGTGACATTGACACAGTAATCAGAGCATTTTTATTGCACTGACCGCTATATAAATGGCAATGGTCCCAAAAATGTGTCAAAAGTGTCCGAACTGTCTGCCGCAATGTCGCAGTACCGCTAAAAATAGCAGATTGCTGCCATTAGTAGTAAAAAATAAATAATAATAAAAATGCCATAAATCTATCCCTTATTTTGTAGACACTATTGCCCAGATTCAGGTAGAGTGGCGTAATTTTATGCGGGCGTAACGTATACGCTACCCCGCCGTAAATTAGAGAGGCAAGTGCTGTATTCACCTAAGCTAATTTCCGGCGGCGTAGCGTAAATGGCCCGGTGTAAGCACGCTGAATTCAAATGTGTTTGGTGTGGGCGTGTTTTATTTAACCACTTTAGGACCGAGGGTGTTTTTCAGATTTCGTGTTTACGAGACTAAAACATTTTTTTTGCTAGAAAATTACTTAAAACCCCAAACATTATATATATTTTTTTCTAACACCCTAGAGAATAAAATGGCAGTCATTGCAATACTTCTTAATTACGATCCTGTAAAAGATAATGGCGGTCTCCGCGGCGGATTCACCGCAAGATCGCCGTTATCGGCGGCGGGAGAGGGGCCCCCCTCCCGCCGCTCTCCCGTGCCCTCCGCCGCTTACCGAAGCCGTCGGTACCAGCGGAGGCGATCGGGTCCGCTCGTCTGCTCAGTGGGGATGTGAGTGAGGGTAAAATTTCCCTCACCCGTCCCCATACCTCTGCTGGGTGGAAGTGATGTCAAAACATCAGTCCCGCCCAGCGTCTTAAAGAAAAATTTTTTTTTTCTTTTTTTTTCTTTTAGGTCTAAATATGAGATGTGAGGTCTTTTTGACCCCAGATCTCATATTCAAGAGGACCTGTCATGCTTTTTTCTATTACAAGGGATGTTTACATTCCTTGTAATAGGAATAAAAGTGATATTAATTTTTTTTTATTTCAGTGTAAAAAATTATAAACTAAATAAAAATAAATAAGAAAACAAAAAAATAATTTTTTAAAGTGCCCGGTCCTGTGAGCTTGCGCGCAGAAGCGAACGCATACGTGAGTAGCGCCTGCATATGAAAACGGTGTCCAAATCACACAAGTGAGGTATCGCCGCGATCGTTAGAGCGAGAGCAATAATTCTAGCCCTAGACCTCCTCTGTATCTCAAAAAATGCAACCTGTAGAATTTTTTAAACGTCGCCTATCGAGATTTTTAAGGGTAAAAGTTTGACGCCATGCCACGAGCGGGCGCAATTTGTAAGCGTGACATGTTGGGTATCATTCTACTCTGCGTAACATTATCTTTCACAATAAATAAAAAATTAGGGCCAAATTTATTGCTGTCTTATTTTTTAATTCAAAAAAGTGAATCTTTTCCAAAAAAAGTGCGCTTGTAGGACCGCTGCGCAAATATGGTGTGACAAAAAATATTGCAATGATCACCATTTTATTCTCTAGGGTGTTAGAAAAAAATATATAATGTTTGGGGGTTTTAAGTAATTTTCTAGCAAAAAAAAATGTTTTAGTCTTGTAAACACCAAATCTGAAAAACACCCACGGTAGAGAAGTGGTTAAAGGACCTTTACCCACTCCCTGACCCGCCACTAAGATGGGGTAAGTGCCGGGCAGACGGTGGGTGGGGGGCACAGTGGTGGCTTTTGTTGGTCACAAGTGGCAGCATTTGATGGGCACAAGTGACTGCATTTGATGGGCACAAGTGGCTGCATTTGATGGGCACAAGTGGCTACATTTGGTGGCCACAAGTGGCGGCATTTGATGGGCACAAGTGACTGCATTTGATGGGCACAAGTGGCTGCATTTGATGGGCACAAGTGGCTGCAATTGATGGGCACAGTGGCTGCAATTGATGTGTTTTTTTTCAGTATTTTTCTGTTTGTTTGCACCCCCAAAAATTTGGAGCACCAACCGCCACTGGCCAGAAACCTAGCTGTCCTCAAATGGTGTATCTCCACAGTTCTGGGGTATCCCATGCTCCCCATCCATATCCAAGTTCCTGTTCCCAGTAAAAAAAAAAAAGAAAAAAAAAAAAGCTTTTATTTACCCACTTGCCTTTCCCGGCCATTGTAGAATGATGGTCACAAGGTGGCTCTACAATGCTGGGAGGCGTCTATTGATGTCCTCGGCTCCTCCCGGCCACTGGAGGGTGCAATGCGCGATGTCCGCCAGATACCCACGATCGGCCAGGGTCCTGTCAGGGAGAGGAGATCGATGTTTTGTCCCTTGTACATAAGGACAACCATCGGTCACCTCCCCCAGCCAGTCCCCTCCTCCCACAGTAAGAATCTCTCCCAGGGAACATATTAACCCCTTGATAGCCTTCCTAGTGGTTAACCCCTTCCCTGCCAGTCACATTTATACAGTATCAGTGCATATTTATATAACTGTTCGCAGTATTAATGTAATGGTCCTAAAAATGTGTCAAAAGTGTCCCATGTGTCTGCTGTAATGTCGCAGTCCTGACAAAAAATGCAGATCACCGCCATTACTAGTAAAAAAAAATTATAATAATAAAAATGTCATAATTCTATCCCCTATTTTGTAGGCGCTATAACTTATTGCCATTTTTTTTTTTTTTTTACCAAAAATATGTCGAAGAATACGTAGTGGCCTAAACTGAGAAATCTTTTTTTTTTTTTAAACAGGATATTTATTATAGCACAAAGTTAAAAATATTGGGCCAGATTCAGAAAGAATCGCCTATCTTTAGGCGGGCATAGCGTATCTCAGATACACTACGCCGCCGTAACTTAGAGCGGCAGGTACGGTATTCAGAAAGAACTTGCGCCCTAAGTTACGACGGCGTAGCGTATCTGGTCTGGCGTAAGCCCGCGTAATTCAAAATAGGAAGGAGGTGGGCGTGTAGTATTGAAATGAGCCGTGACCCCACGTAAATGATGCGTCTAACGAACGGCGCATGCGCCGGCCGTGGACGTATCCCAGTGCGCATGCACGAAAATCACGTCGCAAATAGTCAGCCCCATTCCCGAACGACTTACGCAAAGGACATAAACGACGTACAATACAACGCTGTTCCAACGTTCATACTTAAAATGGGTTGCGCCTCATATAGCAGGGGTAACTTTACGCCGGTCAAACGCCTACGTAAACGACGTATATCAATACGTCGGGCGTACGTACGATCGTGAATCGGCGTATCTAGCTAATTTGCATATTTTTAATGGGAAAGTCTAATGCGTCCAACGTAACTATGCGCCTACGATACGCCGGCGTAGGCAAGTTACGCCGGACGACTGAAGCCATGTTTTTCAGGCGTAACTTGCTTTCTGAATCGGCGTAAAGATGCGACAGCGCACATTTAATTTTACGGCGGCGTATCAGGAGATACGCCGGCGTGGATTCTTTCTGAATCTGGCCCATTGTGTTTTTTTCAAAATTATTGCTCTTTTTTTGTTTATAGCGCAAAAAATTTAAAACGCAGAGTTGATCAAATACCACCAAAAGAAAGCTCTATGTGTGGGGTAAACAAAGGATGTCAATTTTGCTTGGGAGCCACGTCGCACAACCGCGCAATTGTTATTCAAAGCGTGACAGTGCTGAAAGCTGAGATTTCACCTGAGCAGGAAAGGGGTGTATGTGTCCAGTAAGCAAGTGGTTAATATACTGATTCTTAAGCCACAAAAAGAGTGTCGAAAATAGAGTGTACTTGGCTGTGCATGCAGTGATTTTGGGAAATAGGCCAAAATAACTAGTGCCTCCTGCAGGGATAGCGCTACATACATTATACATTATACATAAATATATAGGCATGGAAGGTAACATGTCTTGCATGATAATGATACCTCTTTTAATCTGCTTCCTATAAACCCAGTCCAACATTGCCTAATGGGAAATTGGCTTTGGGGAAGGGTTGGAAACCTCAGGTTATGCCGTTGTCTTCAATCTATGTTGAGAGTAATTTTAGGAGGATAGTAAATAAGGGAAAGTGAGGGAATTCCTGCCCAACCGGGGACACAGATGGAAGTTCTAACATTTTCCTATTGCATGAAAAGTTTGGTTGGTGCTCTAGCTTAAAGTGGAGTTTCCATCCCAATTTTTTTTTTCATTATTGTGCTCATTAGACCTAAAAAAGAAAAAAAAGAAAAAAAAAATTTTTTTTTACTCATCTATAAATGCCTGTTGCTATGCGGTCCCACAAAATCTGCCCTTGGAATCACCTAGGATTCTGACATCATCTCCCTCTAATGCTCCTGGGAAATGTGTGTCATCATTTCCCAGGATGCAGTGCGCTACCCAATTATCACTCCCCATCCAAGACTTCCAGGAAGTAAGTGCTTGTAGGCTTCACAATGCCCACAAGCAAAATGACAACCGTGTGGACATAGTTTTATAAACTTTATTTTTTGAATAACTATGCGGAGTGGCGGCAGATTGTAAAATAGTAAGTGACCGGATTTATATTATAAAAACACATGATGAAAGGACATATATTTAAAAAATGCTAATTGTGGTTGGAACCCCGCTTTAATTTCCATTTCTTCCCGGCCTTAAAAGATGAGTTTATCCTTCCTCTCTTTTCGAAGCCACAACAACCTCAAGCAACCTCAAGCAAGGCATCAAGTGCCTGGAAAATCATAAGCAAAGGAGACCAGCAAATTAATTCATATTATATTGATTAGGTTTGTAGTGAAGCATACAACATTTCTAAAATAAAAAAATAAAAAAAACGAATAACAGGCAACAATTCTTGTTCGGACTAAGGAAGAAGCAATCATGTGGTCAGATGTCAAAGGAAATTAAATAGAACATTGGATCATTACAACTTCATCCTTTTTATATCAAGCTCTACTGTGCATCCCAGATATCTGTTTTTCTTCTCCTGTTACAAAGAATTGCACCATTCCCAAATCAGTCTGTTGGAAATGTTCCCAGGCCAAAAACATTTCCAATCATCTCATACTTAATATTAATCAGGTTAAAAGTCATGCTTAGCTGCAGGCAGGATTGACAAAGAGAGAAGGCTGGAACTTCCTTCATCCTCCTGCATCATGTATCACAATAGGAATACAGACTAAAATGAGAATCTTACAATGACAAATACATGGAAATATTATCTTAATCTCTTATTACTTAGCCAGTCAGTTTTAAAGTGTTTGTAAACCCACTGTTAACACTTGCACCTACAGGTAAGCCTAGACTAAGGCTTACCTGTAGGTGCAAGAAATATCTCCTTAACCTACACAGTAAAGGAGATATTTTCACAGAAACGGGCACTGCTGTCAACAACTGAGTGGTGCCATTTTTGTGAATGGCATTAACGGGGTTAATGCCCTGTTTTCGCGCATGAGCGGGGACCTTCCCGGCCCCACAAGCATGCGCAGGAGTGACGCTATCGCCGCTCCGGCCAATCACCGGAGCGGCGAAAACAGGAACTAGCCAAGAAGGGACATGGTGGCGGGGTGGACGGGACTGAGGCGGACTTCGGGGGCTTCGATGTCAGGTAAGTGACACATAATGAGCTAGTATGCAGTGCGACAATTGTAGCCCATGTCCTGGATACGTCTGTGTGTGGTGGCTCTTGAAGCACTTACACCAGCCTTAGTCACCTCCTTGTGAACCCCCCCCCAAAAAAAATTTGCATGGCCTTTGCTTCACAATCCTCTAAATGCTACGTTTATCCCTGTTGCTTGTGCACCTTTTTCTACCACACTTTATCCCTCCACTCAACTTTCCATTAATATGCTTGGATACAGCACTCTGTGAACAGCCAGCTTCTTTGGAAATTACCTTTTTATGACTTGCCTTTTGTGACTTGCCCTCCTTGTCGAGGCAGTCAAAGACTGTCTTCTGGACAACTGACAAGTCGTCAGTCTTCCCCATGATTGTGTAACCTACTGAACCAGACTGAGAGAGGCTCAGGAAACCTTTAGGGTCCTTTCACACGTGCGGACCGTTTGTCCGTTTTTTCATACGTCTGTTTACGGACTGCAATGCTTTCCAATGGGATAGCGTACGTTAGCGGATAAGCATCCGCTAACATCCGTTAACATTCATCTCCGTTAAGCTCCATTTTTTTGAACGGAAGAAAACCCTATTTTTCCCGTCAAAAAAACATAACGGACGAAAAACGGATGTTAGCGGACAATCCGTTTAACATTCGATCCGCTAACATCCGTTTTTCATCAAAATATGTAATAAAAATAAAGTTCTAACAAAAAAAAAAACGGATGAAAAAACGGATGTAAAGCGGATGAAAAACGGATGAAAAACGGATCAACTGATGATAAAAAAACTGATCTAAAAAACGGTTCGTACGTGTGAAAGAGCCCTTACAGGTGTTTTGAGTTAAATGGCTGACTAGAGCATGGGTCTTCAAACTACGGCCCTCCAGTTGTTCAGGAACTACAATTCCCATCATGCCTAGTCATGTCTGTGAATGTCAGTGTGTTACAATGCCTCATGGGATGTGTAGTTCTACCACAGCTGGAGGGCCATAGTTTGAGGATCCCTGGACTAGAGTGTGACACCATGAGTCTACAATATTGAATTTTTTCACAATATTCAAATTTTCTGAGATACTAAATTTTTGGTTTTCATTAGCTGTAAGCCATAATAATCTAAATTAAAAGAAACAAATGCTTGAAATAGATGCACACTCTGTGTATAATGAATCCTTGTAGTATATGATTCACTTTTTGAATTCAATTACTGAAATAAATTACATTTTTGAGGAGGGCGAAATTCTGCACATGATTACCTAGTTGATCCAGGCAGAAGTGGGAGCGGGTACCTGTCAAAACCGAATGGCAGAAGGGAAAGAGGTGGAAAAGGGGTACCTCCTCCTCTTCTGGATGAAGTTCCACCTTAACCACTTCAGCCCCGTAGGATTTGACTGCCAAATGACCAGGTCACTTTTTGCAATTTGGCACTGCATTGCTTTAACTGACAATTACACATTTGTGCGACGTGGCTCCCAAACAAATTTAGGTCCTTTTTTCCCCACAAATAGAGCTTTCTTTTGGTGGTATTTGATCACCTCTGCAGTTTTAATTTTTTGCGCTATAAACAAAAATAGAGTGACAATTTTGAAAAAAAAAACATATTTTTTACTTTTTGCTATAATAAATATCCCCCAAAAATATATAAAAAATAATTGTTTCCTCAGTTTAGGCCGATACGTATTCTTCTACATATTTTTGATAAAAAATGGCAATAAGTGTTTATTGATTGGTTTGCTCAAAAGTTATAGCGTCTACAAAATAGGGGATAGTTTTATGGCATTTTTATTGATTATTATTTTTTTTTTACTAGTAATGGCGGTAACCAGCGATTTTTATCATGACTGCGACATTATGACGGACACATCGGACACTTTTGACACTATTTTGGGACCTTTAACATTTATACAGCGATCTGTGGCTTACTGTGACATGACACTGATTGCTGCTCCCGATGAGAGGGAGCAGACAATCAGTGTCCTGTCACTAGGCAGAACGGGGAGAGGCCATGTTTATACTGGCCTCTCCCCGTTCTGTGACCCGACGGACATCGTGTCGGGTCCCGCAGGCACGGTCACGGAGCGTACCCACTCGCTGGCAAATTTAAAGGGACGTACCTTTACGCTCATTTGCCTGTCTGTGCCATTCTGAGTGAGTGAGTGAGTGAATAACTTGTATAGCGCTACAAATGTGAGCTAAATCGCCTCAAGGCGATTTGCATCCAGTGACGTCCTAATCCTTCAGAAGACGTGGGCCTTAAGTTTTTTCCTGAAGGCCCGATGGTTTTCCTCCATGCAGATGTCCGTGGGTAGAGCGTTCCATAGCCGTGATGCTTGGACTGCAAATCTTCGTTCTCCCTATGATTTGTAGCGGGACTTGGGGATGTGGAGGAGGTTTTGCTTGGTTGATCAAAGAGTGCGATGGGGGGTGTACTGTTTTATTTTCTCGCATTATTGAGGAGCATTTCCTTATGTGCACTTGTGGGTGAGACAGAGGGTCTTAAATGTGATTCAATCCTTTACGGTTAGCCAATGAAGGGTCCTCAGTAAGGATGAGATCTGGCGTGTTCGCATAGTACACGTGCAGAGCCCACCAGAAAGTGTGCACGGCGCTGCGCTAATCACAGCCAGGGAGACATTTCCCGATGCTTGGCTGCAGAGATCGGGAAATGTCTCCCTGGCTGTGAATAGCACAGCGCCTGTCACGTACCTGGTACAGAGCAGAGCCTGATGTGCAGGAGTGGCCACTCTTGCTCCTCTGACTCCGGAACCCCTGGTAGAGTAGACAGGGAGCGCTGGAGTTCAGAGTCGCACTAGCGCCTGCATGGGCGTCCGCTGAACTTTTTTCAGGGGGGGGCATCATTTTAAAGTCATCAATGCTCGGTCCCTTTTTGTCAATGTCATGAAGAAGAGGGAATTAGTCATTATCGCATAAAGCGTAGTCATGCTAAGGTCGGAGAAACTGATGCAAAAGCTTAACACATGAGTTACCAGTGCAAGACATTTACCCCCCCCCCCCGCCGCATATTACAAAAATCAGTCATCACAGTTAATAATCTTCAGACTGCATCATTCCGTATGGCATCATGCAGTCGGAAGATTTTTTTAATATACAGCATGGCGGCGGGGGGGTAAATGTCCTGCACTGGTCATAGTAACTTGAATTAATGTCCTGCACTGACATTAATACATGAGTTACTATGACCACTGACCAGTACACCCTCTTGGCATTTTAAGGGTATATATACAAATAAAAATGTAAAGGTTTTTGTTGCCAAACCCCTTAAAGCGCTAGTTTGACTCTCTCTGGTGGCTTTCCAGCCAAGAAACAAGTATTTTCAGAAGGGAAGTAAAAACAGGCTGGCTTTGCAGACAGTACAGTATTGCTACACAAAATTGGCACATTTTGTACGTATTAACCAGTTAAGGACCCCCGCACGCCTATGTACGTCCACAACATGGCTCGTACAGGCACAAGGGCGTAAATTTATGTCCTCGCCTTAGTGCGGTTCGGGGGTCCCATCGGGACCCCCTCCGCGGCGTGCGGCGGTCCCCCTGGCTCTGGGAGCGATCGCCGACGAGCGGGCGGATGTCCGTGTTTTCCGCCCCCCCCGCGATCGCTCCCAGCCAATGGGAGCGCGCTCCCAGCCTGTCACTTCCTCCTCCTGTGTTTACACAGGAAGGAGGAAATGATGTATTCTCTCATCGCAGCGGTGTTTCCCAGCGCTGCTGATGAGAGAAGACATCCACAGTAAGTGTGCACCAACACAACACTGACACACACTCACATAGGCATATTAACCCCTTGTGATCGCCCCCCCCCCCACCCCCCTGTCACAGTGTCACTGAATGCAGTGATTTAATCACTGCATTTAGTGTCAGTGTGACAGGCACTGTAAAAAACAGTTAGTGTTAGGTTCAGGATAGCCCCCCCACCCCCCCTAATAAAGTTTTAACCCCCTGATCACCGCCCTAGTTAACCCTTTCACTCCCTATTGCCAGCGTCACTAAGCGATCATTTTTCTGATCGCTGTATTAGTGTCGCTGTTCCCGCTAGGTAGCTATTTTTTTTATTACGATTTTTTTTTTTTACTAAAGACATGTGGCTAAATACATTTTGGCCTAAATGTTTTACTAAAATTTAGTTTATTTGATTTTTTTTATAACAAATAGTAAAAAAATAGTGATTTTTTTCAAAATTGTCGCTCTATTTTAGTTTATAGCGCAAAAAATAAAAATCGCAGAGGCGATCAAATACCACCGAAAGAAAGCTCTATTTGTGGGAAGAAAAGGACGCAAATTTTGTTTGGGAGCCACGTCGCACGACCGCGCAATTGTCTGTTAAAGCGACGCAGCGCCGAATTGTAAAAACACCTTGGGTCATTTAGCAGCGTAAGTGTCCGGGTCTTAAGTGGTTAATGTATGCGCTGACATTTTTTTAATGGCTCCCCAGTGCACTAAAGGAACACACCTGCTGCATGGTAACACACTTTGATTTTTACTATATGTCACACACACACTTGTAAAATAGCTCACTAATCGAATAATAACAATCACAATTTCATATAGTAAAAATCAAAGTGTGTTACCATGCAGCAGGTGTGTTCCTTTAGTGCACTGGAGAGCCATTAAAAAAATGTCAGCGCATACATTAATAAAAATAAACAAAGTGTGCCAATTTTCTGTAGCATTACTGTACTGTGTGCAAAGCCAGCCTGTTTTTACTTCCCTTCTGAAAATTTGCAATTAGCGCTTTAAGGGGCAACAAAAACCTTTACAGACTGACTGTGTCTGTATGTTTGACTTGCCTTAACAGCGCGCGGGCTCCTCTGGGTACAGCTCTCTACACTCCTCCTCCCATCAGCCACTGTATCACCGTGCGTGCGTGTAATGTTGATCCCCTTGAGTGACGTCACGCCGCCAGGACGAGCACCAGGCTGGGTTAGGGGGAGTGGCTGAACTGAGCAATGATCGACCATTGGCTGGCCGGAAAACAAGGGGCGGGGAGCGGAGCAAAAAAAAAAACAAATGCAGGAACACACATGCCGTGGACGTTAGGGGGAGTGGCTGAGCGATGATCGACCATTGGCTGGCCGGAAAACAAGGGGCGGGCGGGAGCGTAGCAAAAAAAAAAACAAATGCAGGAACACACATGCCGTGGACGTTGGGGGGAGTGGCTGAGCGATGATCGACCATTGGCTGGCCGGAAAACAAGGGGCGGGCGGGAGCGGAGCAAAAAAAAAAAACAAATGCAAGAACACACATGCCGCAGACTTTAGAGAGACGGACAGAGGTTACAATCGGCGGCGCAGGTTCGAGAGGCTGCGGTGCGGCGGCCACAGCTATCTAAATGTGTGTCACATCTTACTACTGATTCTAGGGGGGGGCGAACGCCCTCCCTTGCCCTATGGAGCGGACGCCCATGAGCGCCTGGCAAGGATGCTGTGCAGGAACTGCGGTGGTCTCCTGTAGTCTCCAGGAAGATGTCGGTGATGCTGGGACAGCAGGACAGTAGACAGCTGGAGCTTGGTGCAGGTGACCGGAATCAGCAAGATGACAGGTAGCAGGAGCTTGGTGCAGATAACTGGAGCAGTCAGTAGGAGGGAGGTGTACTGTAGTACTGGTACAGGAAGGGTCAGGCGGGCCGGGTCGGACACAGGCGGGCGGACCAGGTACAAGGAGGAAGCAGTAGCGGAGTCGTGGTTCAAGCCAGATCAGCAACGGGCGGGCAGCAACCAGTTTGGAGGATAAGGCAGGAGCAGCGTCAGACAAGCCAGAGATCAGGTCAGGCAGAGGTCAGAAAGGTCATAGACAAGCCGGGTTCACGGGAACAGAAGTTAATCAGGTAACGGGTATCGGGTGGGTAACAGAAACGCTGAAGATCGAGCAGCAAAAGGATATGGGATGAGCCCGATTAAATAGCCTGAACTGGTGCCAAAATGGCATCAGCACGTGCCCGTGCGCTGCTGCCGCGATTGCGCGTGCCTGTGCACACCGATGTGCCATGAACGCGCGCTCCTGTCCCACCTAGTGGTCTACCACGTCTATGACAGCACCGTGCACACTTCCTGGCGGGCTCTGCACGTGTACCATGCGAACACGCCAGAGCTCATCCTTAGTCCTCAGTGAAGGGGTGATAGATTCCCAGTGTTTTTTCCCTGTTACTTGCTGCCGTATTCTGACGACATAAAAGTGGGTGCGCTGGTCGGCAATCGGTTAAGAAGATTTATAATGCCTTTAAAGGACAACATTTCTAAAACTTAAGATGTCCTTTAACCACTTCCCTACGGCCGTACGACTAAATGCGGCCGCAGGGTGGCTCTAAATCTCTGGGCCGCCGTGTTTTCACGGCAGCCCCTTTCTTTGTTCCCAGCGCGCGCTCCAGAGCGCGCAGCGGGGGACTTGTGTACTGGCCGTGTCCCCTGGACACAGCCAATCACAGATCGCCGCGAACGGCCTATCAGAGTGGCCGTTTGCGATGCGATCTGTGCAGCGAATGAGAGATGATCTCATATGTAAACATATGAGATCATTTCTCATTGCCGGCTCTAACAATGACAGCGTCCTGTCACTGGAGAGAGGAGACCGATCTGTGTCTCTTGTACATAGGGACACAGATCGGTCACCCCCCCTCCCCCCACAGTTAGAACACAATGCAGGATACACATTAACCCCTTCCTCACCCCCTAGTGTTAAACCCTTCCCTGCCAGTCACATGTATACTGTAATTAGTGCATATTTATAGCACTGATTGCAGTATAAATGTGAATGGTGCCAAAAATATGTCAAAAGTGTCCGATGTGTCCGCCATAATGTCGCAGTCGCAATAAAAATCGCAGATCGCCACCATTACTAGTAAAAAAAAAAAATAATAAAAAATAATAATTCTGTCCCTTATTTTGTAGGCGCTATAACTTTTGCGCAAACCAGTCGCTTATTGAGATTTTTATTTTATTTTATCAAAAATATGTAGAAGAATACGTATCGGCCTAAACTGAATTTTTTTTTTTAAATTGGGCTATTTTTTATAGCAACAAGTAAAAAATATTGTATTGTTTTTCAAAATTGTCGTCCTTTTTTGTTTATAGCGCAAAAAATAAAAACCGCAGAGGTGATCAAATACCACCAAAAGAAAGCTCTATTTGTGGGGAAAAAAAGGACGCCAATTTTGTTTGGGAGCCATATCGCACGACCGCGCAATTGTCAGTTAAAGCGACGCAGTGCCGCAAGCTGAAATTTCACCTGGTCAGGAAGGGGGTATACATGCCCAGTAAGGAAGTGGTTAAAGCAAATGCTGAAGTTAAACATCCTTTGCATTTTTTTTTTTTTTTACCCTCAGGCTCTAAGAATTTTGCATGCAGAGCTGGCTGACCTCAGTTCAGCTTGTAGTAAATGATAGAAGGATCACACACAACACATGCGCAAACAAAGCAACCATTGTGCATCGACCCTTGACATGTTTTAGACTATCTACTAAACCCCAAATTGTCTTTATAGAATTATCAAAGACAATCCATTAGAAGGGCAAACCGCAGTCTGATATACTTTTGCATGGTTGTAGAGCAAATTTTATAACAAGATTTTCTTTAAAACAATTTATTCAGATTGCATTGGTGGAGCATATCAGCTGTTTTCTCTATTTTCATGGTCAGATAGGCTTGCTTGTTAAATTGTTCTTGCTACAAAACTATCACAGAAAGAGGAAAAAAAAGTGCTGTGTAAAGACTTTGGATGTAATTCTTTCATACGACAATTTTGGTAGCAGTTGCGTCGAGTTTGGAGACTTTGATAAATAACCCCCTTCTGACTCAACTGCTTTCCATATGCCACTTTATCTGTCATGCCCAACCACTTATTAGCTTTTCTAATCTGTCCTTGTGTTCATGCACTTCACAAACTTGGAGTTTCTTTTCTCTAAAAGGAATTCTCACATGGGTTCCTTTTTGTTTCCTTCTGTGTTATCACCAGCTAGCAGAAAGTTAAGAACTGAGTCATACCGTGGCAAATCTGTAAAGAATGAAAATTTTCAAAGGTCAGCTTCTCGAACTTGTCTGTTGTTGACATTTAGGCATTTATTTCAGACGTCGCTGATAATTTTCTTGGAGATAATGTGGAAGACTAGCTCTGTTGATATGCAATTATGTGCATAATGAAATGCAAAAATGCAAATACGCCTGGTATATGCCAGTTGCTGGCTTGGCTTTTTGTCAGCCATGCAGTCATCAACAGACTTTGATGGATAAAGAGTCATCACTTCTCAAAACATCTCCTGATATCTTTTAATGGAACATATAGGACATGTTATCTCTTGATGGTAATTAGCATCAACCTTAAAATGTGAAAGTTCCCCCGGGTCAACTTTCCTGTTAGTAAATTCTGAATAATAAAAAAATAAAAATAAATCACAAAGGCTTAATTGCAACATTAATTTATTGTAGGACTTGAAATTCAGCTGGGCTTCTCAAGCGAGCAAGGACTACCGTAATGTCTTCATTAGGGATGACGGCTCACGCTTGCCCCACTGCTTCGGAAAGGCGAGGGTTATGAAGCCCAATGTTTAATTTTCGTATATCATATTTTAAACAGTAATTATAGGAAAATTGAGAAATAAGTTGAATTGAGTCGAATGTGTGACCAAACTGGAGAAGTTTTGTAAAAAAAAAAACTTTATTACTACAATACAAAGGCCTAGATTCACAAAGCGATTACGCCTGTGTAAATGTTGTTAGACTGGAGTAATTTCGACTTACGGGCGTTTTTAAGCTAGTCGAAATCCTCAAACCATGAAAAGACACCTGCGGGCTTCATTTCGACTGTATTACGTGTTAGTACGCCTTCAGATCTACGCTGCAAGAAAATTGCGGCCACTGGGCGGACTTCCTGTTGTTTTTCGCCGTCAGGGTATGCTAATGAGCTTTTGCCTGCAATCCACAAAATTTCGCACTTTAAACGCAATCTCTTACGGCACCTTTAGTCATCTTTTTTTTCCGTTTCACTATACCAGCTTTTTGCTGCTCTAATATTAGACAGCCCATGTTAAGTATGGCCGTCGTTCCCGCGTCGAATTTCAACGTTTTCCGATGTCTTTTATTATTTTTAACGTAAGTCGTCCGGGAATAGGAATGTTCGTAAACGCCGCTACTCAAACAACGAATGACGTCATGACGTGATTTCGCGCAATGCACGGCGGGAAATTCCTGAACAGAGCATGCGCAGTTCGATCGTCGCGGGGACGCGCTTAATTTAAATGCTTCACGCCCCCTAATCACGTATTTCGATTGCGCGGCGGAAAAAAAATACGACACAATAGCGTACGCGCAAAAAAACTACCTGAATTCGGTGTAGAGTCTGGTGAAATACGGCAGCGTACCGTATTTCGATTACGCAGCGGAATATTACGTCTTTGTGAATCTGCCCCAAACTGTTTAGGTTAAAGTCTAATTGCAGACAACACAGTTCTTAAGACTAATTATCCAACAACTTCTGCGTTGCCAAATATCCATGCTAACAATTACCTGGTTATTACATTCTTAAGGGGCTCTTTTTTTTTTCTCCTTTTTCTACACATTAGCAAGCTTTGTTTAGAAACGGTGAAATTTATTTTGCACACATTTGGCAAAGTGTTAAACACATGAAAAAATAACATTAATGTAAAAAGTTAAGTCAAAGAAGTTTTTTTATTATTATAAAATGTTGTTCACAGTGTGATACTTAAGTTAAACTTAATCCAGCGCTTCATGGCATGCCACAAAAGGATTAATTAGTGAGTTGTTTCACACACTACATATGTTACAGTTAAAAGGGATTTATTTAGAACACAGGGGGAATAGGTAATCATCATCATCACCTTCAGTTTACTGCATGCTGTCCAACATTTGAAAATCCAACATCATCGTCTCTTCTTTGTTTTTTTTTATACATTTTGTTATACATTTTTTCAATGATACATATACATTCCCTTACATTTCAATGCTCTCGCAGGAGCATCAATATCTTTCATCAATAATTTCAACATTAAAATCAATATCAAAAACAGAAAACCACAACACGTACATTTATCCCCAATCATTCTTACTCTATTGGTGTAGTTTATCCCCTCCTTGTACCCTCTGTGTCTTTAGGCCGTCATGGGATTCCCTATCCAACATTCCCATATATTCCCATATCTTTCCTCGTGTCCTCTATTGCAATATCTCTGTATAATAGTACCATATTTTCCAGCATATAAGACAACCTTTTGTACTTCAAATTTTCCCTCAAAAGTCGGGGGTTGTCTTATACACCGGTACCTGTATGCGCGGCTCACGTCCATTGTTCAAAAGCCGCGCCTCCTCCTGGTGCTGTTCAGTGATAGGCAGAACACTGTTTCCCAGCAGCGCCTCTGTTCAGTGTTCCGCCTATCACGGCTGTCTTCTCATCTTCCGTCTCGGACAAGAGGACATCCGTGATATGCAGAACACTGAACACAAGGCACTGCTGGAAAAATGAGTGTTCCGCCTATCGCGGAACAGCACGAGGAGGAGGAGGCGCGGATTTTAAACAATTGACACCTGTAATCTGATTGAGACTGCATGTCAGGGATAAGGTAAGTGATCGTCCAGGTAATGGCACTGGAACAGTGAGGCATGTAATGGCACAGTACAGTGAGGCGTGTAATGGCACGGCAAACAGTGAGGCAAGGAATGGCACGGGAACAGTGAGGCATGGAATGGCACAGTACAGTGAGACATGTACTGGCACAGTGAAGGAAGGGGGTCGTCTTATAAGGTGAGTATATCCCAAAACCAAGATTTTAGCTGGAAAATTAGGGGGTCTTCTAATCTACTGAGACTGTTGTTGTTGCAATTACTCTCAGTACCTCCTTCCCAAATATCGCTATCTTTGGACAAGTCCAATATATATGTATAAAATAAATTATAATATATATATAAAAATGTGCCTACACATCTCCAACAATCCTCGGGGCTCGACGGAAATATCTTATGTAATTTATACGGTGTATAATAACTTCTATGTGTTATCTTGAACTGTATCAGCCTATCACAAAGTGATATCAGTATCTGTTGTGAATTTCTCCAGATCTCTTCCCAGTTCTCCTCTACCAGTTCTGGAAAATCTTTCATCATCTCTTCAATGAGTAGATCAGCAACCAGCCAACCCATGGGTCCAGCTTATAAAGTGAGTATGGGTCAAATATGCAGCACAGTTACTAGTGGCGGCTGGTGCTAAACATTTTTTTTAGGGGGGGGGGCAAACAAACCCCTCCCCCAGGTCCGTACTCCACAGTTCCGCTCCACGGTCCCCACACTCACTGCCCCATGGCACATTCCCTCCACAGCTTCCTCGACTTCCCCTCCCAGCCAACCCGATCCGCCTCCTGTCCAGATTGACCAAGTGGAGAAGCTGAAGAAAATATAGAATATTTATTCACTATTGTCAGAAATGGGTGGGTTCTGCACCCCAAGCCCAACCCTTTTCAAGCCAATTAGAGCCTCCGGCTCTAATCGTGCAGCCCAACATCTGAAATATTTGAAAATTGGACATTTTCATTCAAGCCTTTGCACAAATTTAGATCTGTAAAACATAATACAGCTTATGTTTAATATAAAAATAATAATATCAATCATAATAGTACTCTTCTCATCTCAGAAATTAGTAGATCAGCATCCAGCCTCTTGGCTGCTTCTCTGATGAATGCTCTCCTTGCCCGGCCGGTCAGTTTAGGTGGACGGCCATGTCTTGGTAGGTTTGCAGTTGTGCCATACTCTTTCCATTTTCGGATGATGGATTGAACAGAGCTCTGTGAGATGTTCAAAGCTTGGGACATTTTTTTTTAACCTAACCCTGCCTTAAATTTCTCCACAACTTTAGCCCTAACCTGTCTGGTGTATTCCTTGGCCTTCATGATGCTGTTTGTTCACCAAGATTCTCTGATAAACCTCTGAGGGCCTCACAGAACAGCTGTATTTATACTGAGATTAAATTGCACACAGGTGGACTCTATAATTAGGTAATGATTAGGTTACTTCTGAAGGCAATTTGTTCCAGTAGATATTACTTAGGGGTATCTGAGTAAAGGGGGCTGAATACAAAAGCACAATTGACGAGTGTGCCCTGCTACCTAGATTTAAGTTAAGGAATTGAAATTTCCTTGCTTGGGCAATAGTCTCTTTGGAAGCTATAAAGATCTGTGTTATAAGTATTAGGCCGCGTACACACGATCGGACATGTTCGATGAAACTGGTCTGCAGACCGGTTTTATCGGACCAGTTCGATGGTGTTTACGGCCTATCGGAACCTTTTCCATCGGACCAAAGTTTTAAAACATGCTTTAAAACCTGTCGGATGGAAACCTGTCCGTCAGACAGGTTCGATGGTTAGTACACAAAAGCATCGGACCAAAAACCCGCGCATGCTCAGAATCAAGTCGATGCATGCTTGGAAGCATTGAACTTCGTTTTTTCATCACATCGTTGTGTTCTACGTCACCATGTTCTGGTCTGATCGGATTTTGGTCCGATGGTGTGTACGCACATCAGACCATCAGACAAGTTCAGAGTTGTCTGATGAAAACGGTCCGTCGGACAAATCTCATCAGACATGTCTGATCGTGTGTACAGGGCCTAAGATTACAACAATAGACTCTCTGGGTTTATCGAGAAGAGTATCCCATGGGTCTTTTTGGAGGTTCATCTGTAAGATCAAAATGAGTAGACCCTTATCCAATAGACACGTGCACACTGAAATATTTTGTTTCGAAAAAAAAAATTGTGCGAAAAATTCATTAATTTAGTTACTCTTGAAATTTGTTTTTGTTTATGTTTAGTTAAAAAATGCATTCGTCTGAAAATCCGAATGAATTAAGGTCTAATCTGTCATTGAAGGCTTATGGAGTCTGTCGAATGTTCTTAGAAGGTTCGGTGAAGCAGCTAAACTGTACGACGCCGCAATTGTACATTTCCAGTTGAATGTTCCACCTACAAGCTATAGAAGAGTTCTAATGTTGTATGACATTAGTAATAATTATATATATATTAATTATTGTTACTAGTCAATCAACATTCAAATTCTTCTATAGCCTATGGGCCGAGCAATTGACTGGAAATGTACGATTGCGGCGGTGTACAGTTTAGCTGCTTGTCAAATCTTCTTAGAACTTTCAACAGACACCACAAGCCTTCAATGACAGATTCAACGTTTGTATGTTTTTCGCTGCTTCGACGAATCTTCATCGTTCATGTCGAATGGTCTATCCCAACACTGTCTCTATAATGTTGAATCTTTCCTCTCTATGTAGAATAATCTCGAACTAATAGAGTTATGGTTAGGCACATTCGACCACAGGTTCGATAGACACAGATCGCTATTGTCAGCGTCATGTCGAATTTCCTATCTATATCGAAATGTTGTAGCAACGAAAAAGAAAATAAAGCATTTTTTTAATGTGGGATCTTTCAGATTTTGGATTCTGCGCCTTCGTTTTTATTTGTTAAAAAGATAAAGAAAATACCCGAAATTCGGACGGAAATGAATGTACATGTCTATTATCCATAGGCTCTGCACAAATTTGGATCTGTAAAATATAATACAGCTTATGCTTAATATAACAATAATAATATCAATCATAATAGAACTCTTCTCATCTCTCTAATCATCTCTTCTTTTTTTTATAAATTTTATAAATTTTGTTATACATTTTTTCAATGATACATATACATTCACATTTCATTGCCCTCGCAGGAGCATCAATATCTTTCATCAATAATTTCAACATTAAAATCAATATCAAAAATAGAAAACCACAACACGTACATGTAGCAACGAAAAAGAAAATAAAGCCTTTTTTTAATGTTGGATCTTTCGGATTTCGGATTCTGCGTTCGTTTTCATTTGTTAAAAAGATTAAAAAAATACCCGAAATTCGGACGAAAACTAATGCACATGTCTATTATTCATAGAGGATAGGCCTTTGGGTAGGACCACCAAACTTGTTACACCATATATTTCTTGTTTGCTTGTAAGTGTAGTTCATTTTTCATTGGGCCTCCCATAGGCAGCACTAGGGTTGTCAGTTCGAATCCCAACCATGGTATTACCTGCCTGTAGTTTGCATGGATGTTCCCCATCTGTCTGGCGGATTGGAATGAATGGCACCCGTGTGTAAACAGATAGGCGCTCCATTTACATCCAACCACCCATAGAGGAGAGATGGTTGTGTCTTCATCAGCGGAAAGATTCCCACGGCACCACCTGCCTGGAGTTTTACATGTTTTCCCTGTGCCTGTGTGGATTTCCTCGGGGTACCCGATTTCCTCCCACACTCCAAAGACATGCTGGTAGCTTAATTGTCTAAATTGGCCCTAGTATGTATATGTATGAATGTGTGGGGGAGCTGTGGTGGCTCAACGTGATTGGCACTGCGCTGACAAGCCGTTCACCTCTGCAGCCAAGGGTTCGGATCCCGGTCTCGGCTACATGTGAATTGAGTTTGGTGGTCTCAGCCCGGCTCCCGGTGGGTGTGCTATGCAAGGTACGCCTGTGCTTAGTACGCCCACCCCCCACCCCCCACAAAAACCACCACACTTGCACGCACACAAAATTGGTTTAATACGCACGCACTTTGGCCATGCGGTCTCCTAAAGAGAGGCGAAGGACCTACGGGGCTGGCTTGGTGGGTTGGGCCCCCTCACTCCCTCATAGGGGGAGTCCCTCTGCCCCGATGGGGTCCTGTTGGGCCCCAGTTGGGCTCCCAAGTGGAGCAGGTAGGGCGGGGTGAGTGGGAGGCCCCCCCTCACACCCGCCATTGCCACCGGGGGCATGGAGAAGGATGGCGATTGCCTCCGGGGGGAGGGTCTGCCTACTCCCAACTCCTGCAGTCCGGCTCCTCTCTCTCGAGTTCACGCACAAAATACACTTTAACAAAAAAAAAAAAAAAAATATGTATGAATGTGTGTAAGGCCGCGTACACACGATCGAACATGTCCACTGAAACTGGTCCGCAGACCAGTTTCAGCGGACATGTTCGATCGTGTGTACGGCCTAGTGGACAGATTTCCAGCGGACAAAAGTTTCTAAACATGGTTAGAAACTTTTCCGCTGGAAACCTGTCCGTCGGACATTTCCGATGGTTAGTAAGCCCAACCATCAGACCGAAATCCCGCGCATGCGTCGAATTGATTCGACGCATGCGTGGAAGCATTGAACTTCCTTTTTCCAGCAAGTCAGTGTGTTCTAGGTCACCGCGTTCTGGTCCGAAGGGATTTTGGTCCGATGGTGTGTACACACATCAGACCAAAAGATCCCTTCAGACATGTCCGATGAAAACGGTCCGTCGGACCTGTTTCATTGGACATGTCTGCTCGTGTGTACAGGGCCTAAGGGACCTTAGATTGTAAGTTCCTTGAGGGCAGGAACTAATATGAATGTACAATGTATAGCACTGCGTAAATTGTCAGTGCTATAAATATACATCATAAATCTGTAAAATTAAATGATCCTTTCTGTAGACCTTCAGGAAGGACTACCAGCTGTGGAACATATCACCAGCCTCTCTGCAACCCCTGTAGCAGAAAGTAGGATAAGATGAAATACAATGTATTTAGCTTTCAGCGCTGTCACAATTTGAATGACAATTACTCAGACATGCAACACTGTACCCATTTTTTTTTTTTTTGGACAGGTAGGGCTTTATATTGATTACATTTAATCAACACTGCAGTTTTGATTGATGAGGCTGGACTGATAGGCACTGATGAGGCTGCACTGATGGGGACTGATGAGGCTGCACTAATAGGCACTGATGAGGCTACACTAATGGCCACTGATGAGCATGCACTGATGGGCACTGATGGGGCTGCACTGATGAGCATGCACTGACAGGCACTGATGTTTGCTGCACTGATGCACATTTGGCTCTTCTCTGGAAAAAAAAAAATAGCTAATCATTCCACATCCTTTCCTCTCTAAAGCCTGAGGCCTCGTACACACGACCGGTTTCCTCGGCAGAATACAGCAAGAAACTTGTTGGGAGACGTGTTTTGCCGAGGAAAGCGGTCGTGTGTACGTTTTTCATCAAGGAAACCGTCGAGGAACTCGACGAGCCAAAAATAGAGCATGTTCTCTTTTTCCTTGACGGGAATGGAGAAAATTGGCTCGTCGAGTTCCTCGACAGCCGAACAAGGAACTCGACGAGGAAAACGATGTGTTTCGCCCGACGAGTTCCGCAGTCGTGTGTATGAGGCCTCATACACACGCTCGGTTTATTCGTCAAGAACCGGCAAGAAAACTGCTGGCAGAGCTTTCTTGCCGAGTAAACCAAGCGTGTTTACGAGGCTTTCAGGTTTCTCTTCAAGAAAACTGCCTAAAATCTCGACGAGAAAAATAGAGAACCTGCTCTCTATTTTCCCATCGTGATTCTCGAGAGTGTTTTTCTGCCGAGAAAACCAAGAGTGTGTATACTTACCTGTTGCCGTGGAAACCCATGGATGCTTGAAATGACTTTGACGCATGCGCAGTAGCTTCCCAGGCATAGGTAGGGTGCAGCAAGATGGCGGCGATGGTATCGAATGTGACGAGCGCATGTCACTCGTCATATGCAATGACTTCACAGCATTATTGCCTTTCAAAAGAATTGCGGTTCTTTTGAAAGGCGGGTCTGTACAAGAGATTCTTTCCAAGAATCTCGTCAAGAAAAAACTGTTTTTTTTTTCCTGACGAGATTCTGGCCCGTGTGTACAGGGCTTTACAGTAAGGCCCCTTTCACACTGGGGCGTTATTCGAGCGTTATTCGAGCGAAAAGCCTCATATGCAATCCCAATGTGCTGGTAAAGCACCACTAAGACCCTAACGTTTTAGGGCGTTTTAGCAGTGCCTCAGTGTGAAAGGGTAAGGGGTAAGTTTTTGGAGCGTTTTTTTTCAGCGCCCAAAACCTGCTCCAAAGATGCTGCTTGCAGGACTTTTCTCAACGCCCCGCCAGTGCAACGCCTCAGTGTGAAAGGGTAAGGCGTTTTTGGAGCGTTTTTTTCAGAGTCCAAAAGCTGCTCCAAAGATGCTGCTTGCAGGACTTTTCTCAACGCCCCGCCAGTGCAACGCCTCAGTGTGAAAGGGTAAGGCATTTTTACAGCGCTTTCAATTCATTTGAATGGAGAGGGGTGTTTTTGGAGCGTTTTTTTCAGCGCCCAAAAGCTGCTCCAAAGATGCTGCTTACAGTGTGAAAGGGTTTATTGAGATGCATGGTGAGCGTTTTATGAGCGTTTTAATAGCGCTATTTTTAACTCTATAATGCTGTAAAAATGCTTCAGTGTGAAAGGGGTCTAAAGAACCTTCTACACAGTTTAGGGTTAAACATCTCAAAGTATAAGGCCCTGTACACACGAGCAGACAGATTTGTTCAAATCGATCGGACAGACCGATTTGAACAAATCTGTCTGCTGAGATGTATTGGTTTGATCGTGTACACATGATCAAACCAAAATCCCCGCCGGCAGACGGCGCGCTGACGTGTCGGTGATGTGGCGGTGACGTTGACGCCGCCACGCCGCCGCACCAGGAAGTGAATTACTTCCGCGTATGCGTCGAATACATTCGACGCATGTGCGAGAAGACATGTCTGCTGGTTAGCGTACTAACCAGCAGACATATCGGGCGGACGGATTCCCAGCCGACAGATTTCAAAGCATGCTTTAAAATCTGTCGGCTGGCCAAATTCGTCGGCTCGCCCGTACACACGATCGAATCTGTCTGCTGGGACGGTCGGGCCGACCGTTTCCAGCAGATAGATTTGATCGTGTGTACGCGGCCTTAGACTACAATGAGGGACATTGCCGATAAGTTTATGATAAAGCTCCATCCCTTGTGTATTTTCAGAATTGAATCTGTAAGATCAAATTGATCATTGTGTAGAGCCTTAACCATAGACAATGGGCCTTTGGGCAGGACCACCAACTGTGGATCATATCACCAGCCTCTATGAAGCATAAAGTAGGATAATGCCGTGTACACACGGACTGGCTTTTGCCAAATCACATCGGAATTCTGACGGTATTCCATCGGAAAAATATAGAACACGTTCTATATCTAAAGTCCGATGGAATTCATCGGGATTTCCGATGAAAAAACTCAGATGGGGCTACACACGATCGGAAAATCTGATGGAAAAAGTCCATCAGATTTTTTCCATTGGAAATTTCCGATCGTGTGTACGGGGCATATGACTAAGGCCCCATACACACCATCTGTCCAAACCGATGAAAACGGACTGAAGGTCTGTTTTCATCGGTCCAAACCGATCGTGTGTGGGCCCCATCGGTCAGTTATCATTCGGTCAAAAAAAAAGAGAACTTGCTTTAAAATTTAACCGATGGACGCCTAACCGATAGGTCAAAAGCGATTGTTAGTACGCACGACCATCGGTTAAAAATCCATGCATGCTCAGACTAAATGAGGGGACGGGAGCACTCGTTCTTGTAAAACTAGCATTTGTAATAGAGATAGCACATTCATCGTGCTGTAACAGACTGAAAAGCGTGAATCGGCTCTAACCAAACTTTCACTAACACGCGGGAACACGGAATCACCAAAAGCAGAGGCAAGGGTGGCGCCAAAAGTTTTGGCCTTCCCCTTTATAGTGACGTTGTACGTGGTTTATGTGTCCGCGTTCGGACACGATCGGTTATTTAACCACTTAAGCCCCGAGCCTGTTTTTCAGATTCAGTGTTTACGAGACTAAAACATTTTTTTTTGCAATAAAATTACTTAAAACCCCCAAAAATGATATATATTTTTTTTCTAACACCCTAGAGAATAAAATGGCAGTCATTGCAATACTTTTTGTCACACCGTATTTGCGCAGCGGTCTTACAAGCGCACTTTTTTGGGAAAAAAATCACTTTTTTTAATTACAAAATAAGACAACAATAAATTTGGCCCAATTTTTTTACATATTGTGAAAGATAATGTTACGCCGAGTAAAATGATACCCAACATGTCACGCTTAAAAATTGCACCTGCTCGTGGCATGGCGTCAAACCTTTACCCTTAAAAATCTCGATAGGCGACGTTTAAAAAATTCTACAGGTTGCATTTTTTGAGTTACAGAGGAGGTCTAGGGCTAGAATTATTGCTCTCGCTCTAACAATCGCGGTGATACCTCACTTGTGTGGTTTGAACACCGTTTTCATATGCGGGCGCTACTCGCGTATGCGTTCGCTTCTGTGCGCAAGCTCGTCGGGACGGGGCATTTAAAAAAAAAAAAAAATGTTGTTTTCGTATTTATTTTTATTTATTTTACAATTTTTAACACTGAAATAAAAAAAATTAAATAAATATCACTTTTATTCCTATTACAAGGAATGTAAACATCCCTTGTAATAGAAAAAAAAACATGACAGGTCCTCTTAAATTCGAGATCTGGGGTCAAAAAGACCTCACATCTCATATTTAGGCTTAAATGCAAAAAAAAAAAAAAAAAAAATTAAAACTGTAATTTTTTCAAATGACAAAAAAAAAAATGTTTCTTTAAGACGCTGGGCGGGACTGACGTTTTGACGTCACTTCCGCCCAGCAGAGCTATGGGGACGGGTGGGTGCCATGTTGCCCTCACTCGCATCCCCACTGAGCACGGGAGAGGACACGATCGCCTCCGCCGGTAAGCGTCGGAGGGGGCGGAAAAGCGGCGGGAGGGGGGCCCTCTCCCGCCACCGATAACGGCGATCTTGCGGCGAACCCGCCACGGAGACCACCGTTATCGTTGACAGGAGCGCCCACTGAAGAGATGGATATCTCGGTTGTGGCAGCAGCTGCTGCAGTTACCGAGATATCCATCTTTAAAATACCGACGTATAACAACAGTGGGCGGTCGGTAACTAGTTAACCGATGGTGTGTAGGCACATCAGACCATCAGTCAGCTTTATCGGTTAACCAATGACAACGGTCCTTCGGACCGTTCTCATCGGATGGACTGATCGTGTGTAGGCGGCCTAAATACATTTGCTTAGTTTTATTTTAACATCCTTACATTGTGAAACTTGTTGCACCATATGATTCATGTACATATGGAAGTGTCCCCATGATTATATTTGTTTCCATGTTGAATGTAGTCACACAACCCGAGTACATCGGCTGTTCCCTGATATTGCAGTGTCTTATTCTACAGCTGGTTTCCAGCACGGCTAGTAGGTAACTGTGATCTATAACTTGCAAGCGGCCCTGCTGTTTGTTACTGGCAATTAAATTCAGTGGTGCTTTTTTTCCATTCAAAGAAGGGTCTTTATGCTTTAAATCCGGCTCTTCTAAAACTCCCCACTTGTGCTCTTGGTTAAGAAAAAAAAAAAAAAGGGCTCAGACTGACAGATTATCGCGAGGCAGTTAAGCATGTAATTGCTCAAATGAGTTAAAATCCCTTCAAATATCTGTCTTTGTACCTCATCACACCACTTCACGGACTCAAATATTTGACAATTGATGAAGATAAAACTAAAAGGATCTTCATTAGCTACCAACCACCGTGACAAGCTTCTTTCAGCTGAAGGCTGGCGAATTTTGGAACTTATTATCTACTTAAAAACTGTAGGAAAGCAAGAGAAATACTTCTGTAGTTTAAAAGAGAGAAAAGTGGAAGCTTAGGGGCACAACATACAATCATATTTTGCTAGCCTTGAAATTAATTCCGAGGCCGACACTCAGGAAGCTTTGTTTACTACGCACAGTATGGAGCAGAGGAAGGCTTGGTACACCAGTCTTCTCATTATTATCTTCCCACACCTTCAAGATTTTATCCCAACAGGAAAGTATGCATTGTAAGCGACGTCAGGTATGGTGTAGTGTTCATGGCTCACCATTTATTTTCTTCCTTAGTGATGGCAAACTGTTTTGTTGGGTCTCATATGTTCTTGCACGTGAACAATCAGCTAGGTCTTTTGATAAAATTACACTAAACTCTGGTTTAGGGATGAGCCGAACACCCCCCCCCCCCTCAGTTCAGTTTGCAGCAGAACATGCGAACAGGCAAAAAATGTAACACTGTTAAAATCTACGGGACACGAACATGAAAAATCAAAAGTGCTAATTTTAGGTTAATATGCAAGTTATTGTGATAAAGTGTTTGGGGACCTGGGTCCTGCCCCAGGGGACATCAATGCAACAAAAAAAAAAAAAAACAGACGTTTTTTCCAGGAGCAGTGATTTTAATAATGCTTAGAGTAAAACCATAAAAGCAAAATATACCTTTAAATGTTGTACCTGGGGGGTGTGTATAGTATGCCTGTAAAGTAGTGCATGTCCCCCAGTTTTTATAACAGTCTCTGCACAAAATGTAATTTCTAAAGGAAAAAAAGTAATTTAAAACTATTTGCAGCCATAATGAATTGTCGGGTCCCGGCAATACAGATAAAAGTCATTGAAAGTCATTGGAAAATAAAAAATAAAAATGCGTGGGGGTCCCCCCAAATTCTATTAGCAGGCCCTTCAGGTCTGGTATGGCTATCAAGGGGAACCCTGCGCCAAATTAAAATAAAATAGCATGGGGTTCCACCCCGAAAATCCATACCAGACCCTTATCCGAACACGGAACCTGACAGGCCGCAGGAAAAGAGGGGGGATGAAAGAGTGCCCCCCCTTCTGAACTATACCAGGCCACATGCTTGATGGGGACAAGGGCCTCATCCCCACAACCCTTGCCCGGTGGTTTTGGGGGTCTGTGGGTGGGGGGCATATTGGAATATGTAAGCCCCCTTTAACAAAGGGGACCTCCAGATCCCAGCCCCCCTATGTGAATTGGTAACGGGGTACATTGTAACCCTATCATTTCACAAAAAAAGTGTCAAAATGTTTAAAAAAACACACACACCAAGTTGGGACAAGTCCTTTAATAGGAAAAAAACTCCTGCGTCGTAATCCTTCTACGATCCGATCCCGGACCCGCCGATACGAGAGATACCACCTCCACTGGAGGCTTCTGGCTGAATGAAGCACGGGCTGTCTGACAGCTCTTTTATAACCGAGGACGGGGCCACCAATGATGTGTGATCTGCCCCTATGACGCTTTGCACAAAACCCCCGTTGTGTCAGAGGGGGCGGGGCCACACATTATGTCACAAATGGCCCCGCCCTCAGTTATAAAAGAGCTGTCAGACAGCTCGCACGTCATTTGGCTGGGAGCCTCCGGTAGAGGCAGTATAGTTTGTAGCGGCGGGTCCGGAATCGTAGAAGGATTACGGCACTGGTGTTTTTTTTTATTTTTTATTAAAGGACTTGTCCCAACTTGGTGTGCGTGTTTTTTTAACATTCTGACACTTTTTTTGTGAAATGATAGGGGTACGATGTACCCCGTTACCAATTCACATAGGGGGCCGGGATCTGGGGGTCCCCTTTGTTAAAGGAGGATTCCAGATTCCGATAAGCCCCCCGTCTGCAGACCCCCACAACCACCGGGCAAGGGTTTTGGGGATGAGGCCTCCCCATGTTGTGGGCATGTGGCCTGGTACGGTTCAGGAGGGGGGGTTGGATTAATGGGGGGGAACTCCATTGCATTTTTTTTATTTGGCCTTAAAATCCACACCAGAACTAAAGGGCCTGGTGATTGAATTTGGGGGGACCCCCACACATTTTTATTTTTTTATCAATATTATTTAATGACTTTTCTCTGTATTGCCGGGAGCCGACCATTGCAGCCGCGAGAAGTTTTAAATTACTTTTTTTTCCTTCAGAAATGACATTTTGTGCAGGGACAGTTCTAAGCACGGAAAACAAGCGCTACTGTACAGGCATACTATACACCCCCCTAGGTACGAAATTTAAAGTAATATTACACTTTTATTCTTTCACTTTTAGCATTATTAATATCACTGCTCCCGAAAAAACATCAGTTGAAAAAAAAATTGCATTGATACATGTCCCCTGGGGCAGGACCCGGGTCCCCAAACACTTTTTATGACAATAACTTGCATATAAGCATTTAAAACTAGCACTTTAGATTTCTCCCATAAAATTTTAGAGGGTGTTGCGCGGCTTTTCGAATTTGCGGCGAACACCCCAAATTGATCGCTGTTCGCCCGAATGGGCAAACAGGCAATGTTCGAGTTGAACTCGAAGCTCATCCCTACTGGACACATTTGCCCATCCCTACTCACTATAGATTTACTTAAATAGTGAAATGTTAAAGCGTAATATATTACAATTGTTACAGTGCATTGCAAAAGTATTCATACCCCTTGAAATTTTCCACATGTTGTCATGTTACAACCAAAAACATAAATTTATTTTATTGGGATTTTATGTGATAGACCAACACACAGTGGCACATAATTGTAAAGTGTAAGGAAAATGTTAAATGGTTTTTATTTTTTTTTACAAATAAATATGTGAAAAGTGTGGGGGTACTTTGTAGAACCGCCTTTCTCTGTAATTACAGCTGTAAGTCTTTTTGGGGATGTCTCTACCAGCTTTGCACATCTAGAGAGGGACATTTTTGCCCATTCTCCTTTGCAAAATAGCTCAAGCTCTGTCAGATTGGATGGAGAGCGTCTGTGAACCGCAATTTTCAAGTCTTGTCACAGATTCTCAATTGGATTTAGGTCTGGACTTTGCCTGGGCCATTCTAACACATGAATATGCTTTGATCTAAACCATTCCATTGTAGCTCTGGCTGTATGTTTAGGCCTCGTACACACGAGGCAATCTATTTGTTCAAATCGGTCGGACCGACCGATTTGAACAAATCTGTCTGATAGGATTTTGGTTTGCTCGCGTGTACACACGAGCAAACCAAAATCCCCGCCATCAGACGGCGCGCTGACGTGTCGGTGACGTGGCGATGACGCCGCCACGTCACCGCACCAGGAAGTAAAACACTTCCGCGCATGCGCCGAATCCATTCGGTGGCGGTGCGGGACGACATGTCTGCTGGTAAGTGTACTAACCAGCAGACATGTCGGGCGGACGGATTCCCACCCGATAGATTTCAAAGCATGCTTTGAAATCTGTCGGGTGGCCAAATCCGTCGGCTCGGCCGTACACACGATCGAATCTGTCTGCTGGGAAGGGCTAGCAGACCGTTTCCAGCAGACAGATTTGATCGTGTGTACGAGGCCTTAGGGTCGTTGTCCTGATGGAAGGTGAACCTCCGCCCCAGTCTCAAGTCTTTTGCAGACTCTAAAGCCGCATACACACGATCGGTCAAAACCGATGAAAATAGACTGAAGGTCCGTTTCATCGGTCTAAACCGATCGTGTGTGGGCCCCATCAGTCAGTTATCCTTCGGTCAAAAAAAAAGAGACACTTCTTTAAAGTTTGACCAATGGACGCCTGAACGATGGGTCAAAACCGATCGTTAGTATGCAAAAAGCATCGGTTAAAAGGCAGCGCATGCTCAGAATCAAGTCTACGCATGCTTGGAAGCATTAAACTTTGTTTTTTTCAGCACGTCGTTGTGTTAAAACATGTAAACGTGGGAAGAAGAAATGGGAAGAAGAAACGGGCTCATCAATAAATGAATTTGAAATGAGACAGATAATAAATAGGGTCCATGTCACTTCTATAAACAACAAAGTAATGGAACAGAATTATAAATGTTTGGTACGATGGTATCTTACACCAGAAAAAATACATTCATCCCTAGGAAATAATTTGCGTTTTTGCTGGAGAGGTTGTAGAGAGGTGGGCACAATGACCCATATCTGGTGGTCTTGCCCAAAAGTTAAACATTTTTGGTCAAAAATTAGACAAAAAATTAAAGAAATAATAAACATGAATATACCGGAGGACTTTTGGGTCTGCGTTTTGCACGGGGCTCGAATGCCAACCAAAAAATATTTAAAGACACTAATCCCAGATTTTCCTAATGCCGCAAAAAGTCAGATCTCGAGTAACTGGCAACAAGAAGAGAGCCCTACATTAAGAGAATGGGGGAAAAAGCTTGATGAAATATATTACAATGAATATTTAAGATATAGAGAGGAGGAAACTTGGGCAGATTTTGAAGACAAATGGGATGCCTGGAAAAAATATAAGTCTAAGGTGGAATACGCAGAAATGATGGAGGCTTAAGTAACAATGAGGGGAGGAAATTACCGAATAGGAGAGATGGTAGAGGCCTAGTAAGAAGAATGGGAGGAGGTCAGGGAGGGGAGGAGGAGGGAGATGGGGATGAGGGAGGAGTGGGATGGGGATGGGAAAAAACATAATCATTGAACGTAACCATGAGCAGGTCTCAAGTTATGGTTAAGTCTAAAGTGGAAAAAAAAACATGTAAACGTCACCGATCATGTGTACGCGGCCTAACAGATTTTCTTCTAAGATTGCCCTGTATTTGGCTCCATCCATCTTCCCATCAACTCTGACCAGCTTCCCTGTCCCTGCTGAAGAAAAGCATCCCCACAACATGATGCTGCCACCACCATGTTTCATCCAGTGTTCTGTCAAAAGAGACGGCTCGTCAAAATCTCCAACCACTTTGCTTTCGGTGACTCTCCAGCAGTGGTAATTGCAGATTTTGACAACTTGGCTGTTTTTACAGAACACCAGAAGCATATACTCAACAGTACACAATATAATGAGTGGACATTGTAAGTCGGCCCGCTAGTAACCAACAACATGGCTGTCTCCAAGGCAGCGACAACTTTTTTACTCTGGTCCTTAGCCAAGTCGTAGAAATCTGCCATTACTGCTGCTGGAGAGTCACCGGAAGTGATGTAATTGGAGATTTTGACGAGTTGGCTCTTTTTATAGAACACTGGGAAGAAGAAAGTGCAGGGTCTGGAGAAGGACCAGAGACGGGCTGGAATCAGTTGTCAGAGTCTCCTGAATAATGAGACCAGGGGGAAGTGGACATAAGATTCAGGATCTGTGGGAGGAGTTCTGTCCTCCTCTCTGCTAGGACAAGATGGGGGCGGAGACCAGGGGGTGCCGAACACTGGGAAAAAGCTGAGGGGTAGAGCTGGGAAAAAGAAAGTGCAGGGTCTGGAGAAGGACCAGAGAAAAGCTGGAGTCAGCTGCTGGAGTCTCTTGAACACTGAGACCGGGGAAGGTGGAGATGAGGTTCAGGATCTGTAGGACTAGTTCTCTCCTCCTTTCTGAGAGACAAGATGGGGTGAAGAGACCTGAGGGGTGCTGCCGCTCTAGTAGAGGTGCGAAGACCACATGAAATGGCCTGGTGGGCCGGATTCAGCCCGAGACCCTTGTGTTTGACACATGTGCCATACAACCATCACTGAAATGCATGCTGTATATATTGAGAGCAGATATATTAAATATTTTTCTGTATATAAACAATGAATTGGAAATTCTTTACAACCAGCAACTGGTCTTCATTTGTTCCAGCTCTTCCAAATCAGCATTACGGTATCTTCAGAAATATTTTTAAGTACCGTATTTGCCGGCGTAAAAGACAACTTTTTATGCTTAAAAGTTTGGCTCAACAATCGGGGGTCGTCTTATATGCCGGATACAGACTAAGGGCGTCTGACTCAGTCTGACTCATTCTGCCAGGCAAAAACGGAATGAAGATCGGCGAATTGAGGTGAGTCAATGGCACAGTTAGGCAATGGCACAGTGAGGCAATGGCACAGTGAGGTGAGCAATGGCACAGTTAGGCAATGGCACAGTGGGGCAATGGCACAGTGAGGGGAGGCAATGGCAAAGTGAGGCAATGGCACTGTGAGGCGAGGCAATGGCACTGTGAGACGAGGCAATGGCATAGTGAGGCGAGGCAATGGCACAGTGAGGTGAGGCAATTGCCCAGTGAGGTGAGGCAATGGCACAGTGAGGTGAGGCAATGGCCCAGTGAGGTGAGGCAATGGCACAGTGAGGTGAGGCAATGGCACAGTGAGACAATGGCACAGTGAGGTGAGGCAATGGCACAGTGAGACAATGGCACAGTGAGGTGAGGCAATGGCACAGTGAAGTGAGGCAATGGCACATTGAGGGGTCATCTTTAGGGTGACCACATTTCCAAACTACCATTCAGGGACACCCCCCCCCTTCCCAAAAATCAGCTTGTGCTGTAACGAATCACAGCACAGTGATTGGACACAAGAGGCAGGATTTATGATTTCTCCAATCACAAGCAGGGGGCGGGGATTGTGCTCCTTAAGGTATTCCCAGCCCGGACCAGTACTGTCAGTGAGTAAAGCGGTGATGTGGCGGCCTTTTTTGGGGCCATCAGATAGGCCCGGAGGGGTGGCTGTGTCAGTTTAATTTCCAGGACACTGCATTGTCCTGGAATAAAGGTACCCAGGACAGACCTGCAAAATGCGGGACTGTCCCGGGCAATCCGGGACACATGGTCACCCTAGTCGTCTTATACGGTGAGTATATCCCAAAACCAACATTTTAGGTGGAAAATTAGGGGGTCAACTTTTACGCCCAGTTGTCTTATACGCCGGCAAATACGGTAGATTATGTTAATTTTTTATTTTATTATAGACAGGCATTTTCATAAAGATATATATTCATAGATTATTCTGCAAGAGAAGATCTGGGTATGATTCCCCTCGCGAACAGACTAATGAACTTTTAACCTTCCCCTGGAATTAATCACACTTGATCTCTTGGGTAAAAATGTTTTAACATAAAGCCGTACTCTTTTGTGATTTAACAAACTATATTTTAATTGTAATTGATTTCTACTGAAAGGAAAAAAAAAAGAGTTAATTAGGGTAAGCTATTGGAAATCTTACCAAGTGGAATGCTTTACACAAGCCGCAGATTAATGTAAAGTAATGAAATATTCGGAAATGACTGAGGAATGTAGTTTTTAATCGCTGAATGAATTAACATGATTCAGTGTGCTTTGCGGCAGGTTTATGAACACTACCTTTTAGGCACTTTCCTGTTTAATAATGTAAAATAATGTTCTCAGTACAGATTTCACAGCTAGTTATGAACTCATGGTATGGCAGATAAATGTAATGGATCTTATTTAGCAACTAGACATTGGATCATTTATAAAAAGAAAGACAGAGAAATGTCTGGGGTGCCCCCGATGCCCAATTATGGTGCAACAGTCATTAAAAGCAAGTTAAAAGAGAAGAGGGTCTGATTGGCTGCTGAGGACTGTCCAGGACATCTTTCTGCCCTTACCTTCTTTTTATAGAAAGGCTTTTTGCCTTCTGCTTTATAATTTATAATATATATATATATATATATATATATATATATATATATATATATATATATATATATATTGTGACAGGAAGTCAGGTAAATCTGTGGGTGTTGTCACAGACGGAAGATACATTTCTGCCTTGTTTAGACAATTCACCAATTACTATTAGGTGTCGGCTGCAGAATTACCCAGAAAGGTTTAGGGCGTTGGAAAACTTCAGCTGTTCAGAATGAGGCAATTAAGGCCTCTATAAAGACATCCAAAGGATGACTACTGATTGCTGCATCCTGAGGCTTTTTGAGTTAAGGAGAGCAGTCAGAAAGACTTCTGAAAGAGGTGAGGTGGTGTTGATTTTTCTGTGTGATACAAATCAAAAAGACCATTGTTTTTCTGCTGTCTGACCAGCAGTGTCTGCCCAGCAGTAGGCTGTGCCAGACTCAATAGGTAGGTTCCTGTGTTGTGAAGGTAGATGCCCCAAGTGGCCAGTGTTTATTTTATGTTTTGTTTTGTTTATGCTGTTTGGATGCTTGCACTTGTATCCAGCAATATGGAAGAATAAACCATATCCTTTGTTTTCAACCATCCTCAACTGCCTTTCTGTATAGTTCAGCATGTAGTGAACCCATCCAGGGCGTCACACACACCCGCTACCGAGCTAAATCCCTCCCAATATATATATATATATATATATATATATATATATATATATATATATGTAGTGCCCTGCTCCTGTGGAAAAGGCACTGCTGTAAATTTAGAGGGGTCTCAGTCTGCTGGAGGAAGAGAGACACAATTGTCGTCCATCACTAATCTCCCTCCATGTGTGGGCATCCCTGTGTTCTCGGGACCCCTACAAGAGGACTGGTGCTCCCCCCCAATCAGAGGCCCTGAGAACCCTTATTACCAGTGCTGAAAGCGAAAGGATTTCAAAATGTTAAGGTATCAGTTGAAAAAGTATAAAGGTAAGAGGTTGCTCTTATTTTGGAGAGACTTCCTTTCACTTTCTGTTGTGTCTATGGGAAAGGGGATGAAGCTAATTCTCCCCAACTGGACCATATATGGATGGTAAAAAAACAAACTCACATCCAAAACATTAAGAAAAAAGTTTTGGCTTTAGATGAACTAAAAAATATGAAAAAATATGAGTTGAAAATTAATCTTTAAAAATGATTAAGGAATTAATAAAGAATGACGTGGTGGTAATTGGAACTGCCTAGAGTGCCATGCTATAGTTTAATTCTGCCCATTCGGGTCTGGTATGGATTTTAAGGGGAACCTCATGCCAAAATGAAAAAAAAAATAGATTAGGGTCCCCCTAAAATCCATGCAGGTCAGGAAAGAGGGGGACAAGCGAGTGTCCCCCTCCTGAACCATACCAGGCCTCATGCCCTCAGCATGGGGGGTGGTTTGGGGCAGGGGGGCTCTGTCTTGATGGAGATAAGGGCCTCTTTTGGACAACCCTGAGCTGTGGTTGTGGGGGTCTGCCGGCAGGGGGGGGGGGGGCTTACAGGAATCTGGGAGTCCCCTTAAGCAAGGGTGAACCTCCAATGCAATTGCAGGTTTCGGAGCCACGCAGGACCCCTTGTCCTGCGTGGCTCCGAAACGTCGCTTTTATTTTTTGATTAAAGTTTTGGACCCAATTTTAGAGATCCTGGTGTGCTGGTGACATTTCTTTCTCAAGCGGGCACCCAGATCCTGCCCCCCCCCTGTGTAAATGAGTAGGGGTATATAGTAGCCCTACTAATTCACCAAAAAGTGCTCAACGGGTTAATAAAAACACAACACCATTTTTTTAAAGTTTTTGACACATCTTTTATAAAAAAAAACATAAAAACGCAGACCTGAACAAAAATGTTGCCCACTGTACATGACTGTTCCCATCCAAGGATGACAGGTAAACATAGGCGTGGGGTTACCCAGCGACATAACCAGGTGAATCTGCCCCCATGTCTACCTCTCATTTTTTTTGTAAGAGGGTCTCAAAGAGGTCTCACTAAAGATCTATATAGTGGAATCAGAACTTACCATCCTCCACATCATTATTTATGAACAATACTTACCTAGTTGAATCTCTGATCCCCTCTGGAGATAACTCCTCTCCTCCACATTTCCCCCATATCCCAACCCCTCCCTCATCTACCTCTTATACTTTTGTTTTCTAATCTCACACTACTTATGACCTATTGATCCTCCGTACACACGATCAGTCCATCCGATGAGAACGGTCCATCAGTTAAAAAAACAATCGTATCAGAACGCGGTGACGTAAAACACAACGACGTGCTGAAGAAAATGAAGTTCAATGCTTCCAAGAATGCGTCAACTTGATTCTGAGCATACGCGGCTTTTTAACTGATGGTCGTGCGTACTAACGATCGGTTTTGACCTATCGGTTAGGCGTCCATCGGTTAAATTTTAAAGCAAGTTCTATTTTTTTTGACCGAAGGATAACTGACTGATGGGGCCCACACACGATCGGTTTGGACTGATGAAACGGACCTTCAGTCCGTTTTCATCAGTTTTGACCAATTGTGTGTATGCGGCCTTAGATGTGCCTCTTTTAATCATCAGCCATGTGAATTGCTAAATGTTGTACCTTCATTAACCTCCCTGGCCGTATGATTCTTTCAGATTTTAGGTGCTGAAAGCGGAACCATTATTTGCAAGGAAATTTGGCGTTTTATATTGTAGACTTGTAATTCTTAGGAATAACTCACTTAAATCTGACCAAACAAGAGTCTAATAGGCATCCCGGGTATGACATTTAAAAATATATATATATAAATTATAATATAATAAATAATTATAAATAATTATAACAAATAATAATATAATTTTAGTAAAAATTATTCAATAATGTAATCAAATTTCCCCACAAATCGCTATCGCTCAATTCTGCAAATGATTCTGATTTATTATCGCTGTTTTTTAGCTGATCTAAACCCATTCTTGACATAAAGGGACACTTTTGGTTGCTATGGGCAATCTACAGTTTCCAGGGAGAAAAAACAGTTTTTATTGTATAAAAGTACATGCAGGGCACTGGGCAGACCACTAGGGACACGGGGGGTGTGTATTTTTTACATACAGTACTGTAATTTATAAAAATACAGTGTACTGTATGTATAGTGTTTGTTTAAATTTTTGAATATGGCGCCGCTTCTCCGCCGCCGTGTGTCGTAACGTCGCAGGGAAAGGAGCTCTGCGGCACACTGGGACACTGTGTCAATCGAGCGAGGACCCGCTCGCTCACACACCGTGGATACATCGCTGGATCCAGGAACAAGGTAAGTAAACCTTGCCTGTGGATTCAGCGAGGCGAGCCCGAGTCTGATTCGGGGTTACCGATCGCAGCACAGAAATCTAACCCCGAGTCAGACTCGGGAATACCGCCAGGGGGGTTAAATGTAACCATATTGCTCCTCTCTTCTCTTTTATACTCTGTAGTTCCTGCTGGATTTTGCTTCTAATCCTCTTGGGGAGGCTTTCATTAGTGGATGGACATTTTATGGTTACAAAACCTATCACATTGCTATAATCTTTTTATATGGACTATAATCTGAAGGACTTATGAATAAATGGTTGTGGAACAAATCATTTGAGTTTTCCTTATTTCTTATGGGAAAATTTGCTTTGATATACAAGTGCTTTGGATTACAAGCATGCTTTCGGAACTAATTGTGCTTGCAATTCAAGGTTTTACTGTATTGTATTATCTTCAATAAAATATTTTAAACAGGAATCAGTACCTTCTTCCTGAGGATGAAGTCAAGATGGTGAAACCTCCCCAAAAGGTATAGGAGTCAGCAAACCCCAATTGCCTCCTGTTCCATGAGTAGGATGTCAATGGGCCAGCATGGGTGTTGCTGTTGACTACTAGGGGACCTGCTAACATGCAGACTTCAGAGAAAACAACGTGTAAATGTTGCTGCATTTACACTTTTTTTATAGAAAACGTGGACTAAGCTTTTAATTATGTATTGGACACCCTTCTTTTACAACATATGGATATGTGTAATCAACTTTGTGAGAGAGAAAATATTAACATTTCTTCCCCTCTTTTTAACTAGAGCTGTACATATTCTGTCCCAAGGCTGATAAGTGAGCTTGTATTCCTCTTTGCTATGCAGTGTACATATTCCCCACCTGGTTGTGTGTTCAGACAGAACAAGATAAATACCCAGTAGACATACAGATAGAGAAAGTGCTGTAATTGCTCCAGTAATGACTCTTAGGCATCAAAGGAAGGCAAATAATAGTATTTAACACTATTTCCATTCTTTGGCTAGAATGTAATTTTGGCGTTATTGTCTGCCACTATAGTGGACTTACAACAACTAGAAACGTCACATTTAATTTCTTTTAATGAGCAGCCATGAAGAGGTATCAGATATTAATGGTACAGTCCATCTCATTTTCTGATAGGCTGATATCTGGTAGCAACCTTAAAGAACAATAACTTGATTAAAATTATCGCATGCTTCTGTTTTCCATAAGACTTGTCTGTTTGTGAAATGAGGATTCAATTAACAGCAAAAATGATGTTCCTGACAACTAGGCTGTGAATGGTAGTCATAACTATTCTAGTAATAGTTTTGAGCAGATTTTCTCAAACCTTTTAGCATAGAGGAACCCTTGAAATACCTTTCTGAGCTCAGAAAACGCCTTATTATAATTCTATAGCTACAGCCTATGATGATACATTAGTGTTAAGGTCACTGAGAAGAACGTTCCTCACATTTGTGGTCAGTAGGAAGAATTCACCCCCTTACAGATAGCTAAAAAGAACATTGGTGTTCAGGGCCACCATCAGGGGGGTACAGGCAGTAGACCTGTAAGGGTCCCGGAGGTTCCCAGGGGCCCGGATGGCAACCCCTTTATTTTATTTATTTTTTATGTATTTATTTATTTTTTATTTTATTTTTTTGTAAGGGCCCGGAGGTCCCCAGGGCCTCGGATGGCAACCTCCCCCCCTTTTTTTTTATATACACCTGTATTTTTTTATTAAAGGGCCCAGAGGTCCCCCTTTTTTAATTAAAAAAATATTTATTTTTTATATATGTTGTTATTTCTTTTGTCTTTCTTCTTTCTTTTTTTTAAGATAGCTACCCCCCCCCCTTTTTATATATATATATATTTTTTATTTCATTTTTTGTAAGGGGCCCAGAGGTCCCCAGGTCCCCCCACTTCTCAATTCATGCCCCCCCACTTCTCAATTTGCAGAAGTCCCTCCGCTTCTCAATTTAAGGCGGCGCCCCCCCCCCCGGTTTTCTGCTCCGGGGGGCCCATGCCTGAAGCTGTGTAAGGGGCCCCATAATTATGGCGGCCCTGTTGGTGTTAGACAGTGCAAATTTATTTTCTGCCACCACGGGTTGCTGGAAAGAAATTTGCACAATTTCCACATCAACACAGACAGTGATGACAGGGGAATCCCTCCTGCCAAGCAATATTCTTCCTGGTGGAGGTACGAAGCCGCCTCTACCAGGAGAAGACAGCGATTATCGCTAGTGGGTATAGCAGCCGATTGCGATATTTGGAAGTGAATCCGGCAGGCTGGCTGTACCCAAGTTGATGTGATCGATCAACTTGGTACATTCAGCCTGCCCATTATTGGTTTGAATTTCAGCTGGCTCTTCAGCGAGGTCACCGGAAAGTGTGTAAGCCTGTGGATCTCAATGGATCTCAATGGCTAGCAGTGACCGCTGCAGCCCTTTTTACGCCAACAGGTAACATTCTGAGCCCATATATCTATACAGGATAAACATGTCTACTGATGAAAAATTCATTTATTTTATTTTTTTCATTCGTTTTTGTTTGTTTTTTTGTTTTACGGGTCTCTCATTATGATCACAATTTGTAAATTCCTAAATTTAAAAATTCCTAAATTTGAAAATTTGAAAATCAGAAAGAAAATCAGAAAATTCGAAAGAATAACTAACTAATAATAACTAACTATTACATTTTAGGTATTTTAAATTCCTTCAAAATGCATCTGTTAGTGAATGTAACGAATACAAATTTATCCGAAGTTACAAATTTATCCAAAATAACGAATGCCGCATCTAAACAAATGGAGCGGAACAAATAAATAATAAATAATAATAATAAAATGTTTTTATTATGTTTGTTGATTATTAATTTATTATTTGGGATAATTCATAACTTTGGAAAAATTAGTATTCATTACGTGGACTAACAGCCAAATTTGAAAGAAAATTCCAGTACCTACAATTTAATAGTTAGTAATGGTTAAGTTATTATTAGTTAGTTACTATTTCAGATTTTCTAATTTTCAGGTTTTCGTATTTTCGAATTTCAAATTTTTGAATTTCCAAATTTTCGAATATTCGAATTTACGAATACTTGGAAAAAATTTGTTAAAATGGTTTTCGCTTATATGGATATTTCCGAATTAAGGAATTTGTCGATTTAAAAAAAAAAAAACATTTAGAATGAAACAAATTGCACATGTCTAATACAGAATCTACATAAGGATATAGGACACAGAAAATCATCTCCCCTCTAGTGGATTCTCTAAAACAAGAAATGTAGAACTTAAAGCGTGGGTTCGCCCAAAAACCAACTTTCTGCGATTAGCTCCAGCATACTGCTGACATCTGCAGTATGCTGGATTTTTTTTCCGTACTTATCGTTTTAGCAGGGTTTCTTTTCCGGCACCGAGCAGGGATTCCTTCCGGGTATAGGCATTCCTAAAACAAGCGTAATTGATTGACGAGCTTGGATAGCGCGTCACGCCTTCCGAAAATACCCGAAGTGGCACTCGGGTGTTTACAGCGCCTGCGCAGGCACGTATAGCACCGTAAACAGCCGAGTGTCACTTCGGCTATTTTCGGAAGGCGTGACGCGCTATCCAAGCCCGTCAATCAACTCTGCTTGTTTTAGGAACACCTACTCCCCGCAGGAATCCCTGCTCGGTGCCGGAGAAGAAACCCTGCTAAAAAGATAAGTACAAAAAAAAAAAATCCAGCATACTGCAGATGTCAGCAGTATGCTGGAGCTAATGGCAGAAAGTTGATTTTTGGGTGAACCTCCGCTTTAAGGTGAGTGACTCAAGTAGTTCACATGAAAAATTAATCAATCTTAGTCTGTTAGGCTAAGTTTAGATGCTCCTCACTGCATGTTTTGACCCCATAAATGGCCCACCAAAGTGCCACAACTACATGCATTGCACACGGTTGTTGGTCATCTGAGAAGCATCCCCGTTTGCTTGAATGAGTTGTGGTTGGGTCATGAGCATTCCTACCACTTTGTTTAAGTGTAGCAGCAGGGTGGAGAATGCCCAAGCCACAGCTGATTGATCCGGCACTGACAGCTTCCTTCTGGGTTCGGATTAAACCTAAGCTTATCCATAAAAATAACATATTCTCGCTTTCAGCAGAAATTTCCTGTGACCTCAGGGACAGGGAAGCTGGATGTAATCAGTGGCAGATTAAACTCTGCGGAGGGAATCAAAACCTTGGGACCCTCTCATAGGTTTCTGGAGGTTTCATATGTGTGTAATTATGTATACTTTAGTGAGATAACATTGCGCTAAGTAGTGTGCATGCCAGCAGCTATGTGGAGGTGACCATCACTATTGTACATTACACTCACGTAGGTTGCACCAATTTTTTTTTTCAAACTGACAGCTGAAAGAAGATGAGCTGTTAAGTGACAAACTGTAATGTGAACCTGATGTCTATAGTTTATGTACTTTAAGTTGTTATTGGGTAGATTACATTAATTCAGTATTTTCTAAAATGTAAAATGTTTGTTTCTTTGAGTTAAAGTGGTTGTTGAGCCACTCTAACCTGTATACACCATTAGCACTGCCTCCTATTGTAGTGTCCCCCTATGTGTGTGATTTATAAAAAATAAATGCTGCAAATACCTAATTTCACTGCTGAGATTTGCCATCACATGACTGGCCAGCTTTCTCCTTTCCTCCTCTGAGAGATGCAGCTGACATTCCTCTGCTGATGTCAGTTTGGAGGGGAGGAGGAAAGGAGGCTGAACATGTGATCTCAATCTCAGCTCTTAAATTAGGTATTTACAGCATTTATATTTATAAATCATTCACAGAGGGGGAGGGGGACACAGAGGGGGACACTGCAATAGGAGGCAGTGCTGATGGTGTATACATGTTAGTGTTATGAGAGCAGAAGGAGGGAGAGGGGCAACTCACACAGAGACAGAGAGGAGAGGGGGAGGAGGACATAGGAGCAGAGAGGAGACAGATAGCAGGCTGCTCATAATGGAGGCATGTAAACTGACCATCATGTCAGGGCTCAGCAGCCATGATACACCGCAGTCAGTATACAGAGGGGTGGGGAGAAACTGGCAGGATCAGACATGCTTTTTAGGTGTTACAGGGGGCCAAATGACACAGGACAAGCCCTGTGTCATACAGCATGCTTTAAAGGAGCAGGATCGTTTTTTTTGGGGGGGGGGGGGGGTTTACAAACACTTTAATTTTTTTTAAAATCTTTTGTAACTTCCACACCAGGCTTATTCTGGCATTCCTCTCCTGCATGTAAAAATCATAATTTTTGGAAGCATAAATCCTTTCGCTAGCATTCTTGTAATCCAAAGCACTTGTATATCAAATCGAATTTCCCTATAAAAAAATATGGAAACTAAGATGACTCGTTCCACAACCATTTATTCAAAAGTCTTTCAGCTTATAGTCTATATAAAAAGATTGTGATAAGTTGTGTAACCATCAGATATCCATCCACAAATGGAAGTCTCCACAGGGGGGTTAGAAGAAAAATCCAGCAGGAGATACAGAGCATAAAAGAGAAGAGAAGCGCCTCTCAGGCCGCGTACACACGATCAAATTCATCTGCTGGAAACGGTCCGACGGATCGTTTCAGCAGACAAATTTGATCGTGTGTACGGGCGAGCAGACGGGTTTTTCCAGCAGACAAATTTTAAAGCATGCTTTAAAATCTGTCTGCTGGGAACCCATCCGTCCGACATGTCTGCTGGTTAGTACACTAACCAGCAGACATATCTGTCTGCACATGCGTCGTGGTGGCATCAATGTCACCGCCACATCACCGCGCTGTCTGCCGGCAGGAATATATCCCAGCAGACAAATACGATCAAAATAGTCTGTCAGACCGATTTGATCGGATTTATTTAATGGTGTGTACGCGGCCTAAGTGTAATAATGTGGTTACATTTAGGTTCAACATGTAGCACCTCACATGGTTCAGTGGTGGCTGGTGCTCTAAATTTTTGGAGGGGCGCAAACGAAAAAAAAAAATTGCAGCCTCACTGTGCCCATCAAATGCAGCCACTGTGCCATGCCATCAAATGCAGTCACTATGCCATCAATTCGCACCACTGTGCCATGCCATCAAATGCAGTCACTGTGCCATGCCATCAAACGCAGCCACTGTGCCATCAATTATCACCACCGTGCAATGCCATCAAATGCAGTCACTATGCCATCAATTTGCACCACTGTGCCATGCCATAAAACGCAGTCACTGTGCCATGCCATCCAACGCAGTCACTGTGCCATGCCATCAAACGCAGTCACTGTGCCATGCCATCAAATGCAGTCACTGTACCATCCCATCAAACACAGTCGCTGTGCCATGCCATCAAACGCAGTCGCTGTGCCATGCCATCAAACGTAGTCACTGTGCCATGCCATCAAATGCAGTCACTGTGCCATGCCATCAAACACAGCCACTGTGCCATCAATTGTCACCACTGTGCCATGCCATGAAATGCAGCCACTGTGCCCCTCAATTGTCGCCACTGTGCCAATTGTCATCACTGTGCCCTTTAATTATCGCCACTGTGCATGTCACTGTGCCCATAGTTGCCAGTGTGCATGTCACTGTGCCCTTTAATTGTTGCTAATTAATTGTGCCCACTGTCACCACTGTGCCCTTGATGCCACTGTGCCCTTTATCAACACTGTGCCCATTGATGCCCATTGTAGCCGCTGTGCTCTGTAAAATGCACTTACCTTAATCCTTCCACATCCCTCGATGTCTTCTCCCACCTTGGTGACGCTTCAGTCGATCAGGTTACTGATAACCAGAATCGGCGAACCTGATTGGCTGAGACGGCCATCAGTCTTATCTAAGGAACGCACCCGTACGTTCCCTGGATAAAGCATCCGGGAGCCGCTGGCTCTGAAAGGCACTTCCGCACAGCCAACCAGCTGCCGTTATTCTGGTGGTCGGCGCTCAATGTCTGGCCATCTGAATAGACCAGCGGCAGCTGGCAACAATAACATACATTCATGCAATGCATGAATGTATGTTATATTCAGTGGCGGTGCAGAGCCAGAGGGGGCGGCGCTCCAGCGCCCTCTATGGACGGACCGCCGCTGACATGGTTGCTGATTAAAAGAGGCACATCTAAGTATGCAGGCATCCGGGGTTAAGCACAACACAATATTCTTTATTTTTTTTTTTAGTTATGGCAAGGATAGAAAGAAGAAGGTGTTCAGATGAACGAGTACTGCAAACTTCTAAGGGGATGCTTAAAGCTATACCTAGGGTATTAGGTGGCTTCTGAACCAAATTTCTATTGTTTGTGTTCCAATGCACAACTCATAAAGAAATGGTTCAGTGTTGGGTTCAGGTATAGGGTGAGCCCCTGGGAAAAATGAATGGTATAAAACTAAGAGCTTTAGTAGAGCGTTGACAGTATTAGCTGTCAGGACTTACCTTTGATCCCTCTCAAAGGGAGATCCTCTTTGAAAAAAACGTCAGTATTTGCATAGGTGCTTCCAGGGGGCTTCTGGCTCCAAGCTATGGATAATAAAAAATAAAAAGATATGTCTAAACATCATTTTCTGTCTCCTCTCTGCTAAAGTGTTTTCCTACAGGTTCACGTCAAGTACCCCTAATTGTGTGTATCAGTTTAACGTACTAATATCATTAAAGTTTTATTTTATCTTTTTTTTTTCTTGCAATAACTAGCACTTCTAATAACTCGAAGAATCTTATCTTTCAGTTACTCATTTCACAGAGTATTATATTAAACAAACTCATTTATCAAGTTTTATCTGAAAAATGAGTTTTGCTAGTAGGTGAAGAGAAGAAACGCCGTCAGACCTGAAATGAATCTATCCTCTGACACCTGCGTGGTAAATCCAGGGCAATTTTAATGGTTCTGCTCCTAATCACTTTCTACATACATCTGCATGCTCATTTTCTGATTGCTGATGAGGCGACAAGGTTATTGGACATACAAGCACTTATTATTTAAAACATACAAGGAAGTAAGATAGGGTTCAGCGGGGTCTCCCGTCATTGTCAATCTGTTAATGAAAAATTATTGAGCAAAGATACCGTGAGGAAAGTAAGCAGAAGAAATTAAAATGACCAAGGAGACACTTTATAGAGAAAACGACAGATCTGTCCATAGATGGACCCGGGGTCAAGCCAAGTTATAGAGTAAGTGATGGAATATCACTGAGTGACTGCCAGATTAAAAGACGGGAAATCCTTCACTTCATTTTTTTTGGGTGGATTTGAACCCGAATTCCACAAAAGGTCCTGATTACTTCTTATAGGCTAAGCAACATGCAATCTTTTTTTTTTTTATTTCCAAAATATATTTGTGAGTAATTTAAGGCTCCATGCACACTGAAGCTAAAAAAAGCTATAAAAAAAACACTAGTAGCTTTAGCGTTTTTGCAATAGCTTTAATCAGCGTTTTTCATATTTTTTTTTTTAATGGATAAAAAAACGCTTTTTCGGCATTTTGCGTTTTTTAGCGTTATTTTCCCAGCCAAAAAACTGCGCTTTGAATGCAAATTTCGGGCGTTTGGAAAAAAAGCCAATAAACTCCAGAGCTCATTAAAGCGGATGGCCTATTAATTTTTTTTTTTTTAAAGCCAGCAGCTACAAATACTGCAGCTGCTGACTTTTAATAATAGGACACATACCTGTCCTGGAGTCCAGCGGCGTCCATTCGCTCATCTCTCTGCTGCTCCCCCCTCCATCCACGGTGAGGGAACCAGGAAATGAAGCGCTCTGGCTTCACTGCCCGGTTCCCTACGGCACATGCGCGAGTCGCGCTGCACCCGCCGATTGGCTCCCGCTGTGTGCTGGGAGCCGAGAGTTCCCAGCACACAACGGGAAAAAACCTGTCTTTTGCTCAAAACTGCGGGCCGGAAGTGGGTGAAGATACCTGTCTTTAGACAGGTATCTGCACCCCCTCCCCCCTGAAAGGTGTCAAATGTGACACCGGAGGGGTGAGGGTTCCGATCAGCGGATCTTCACTTTAGGGTGGAGATCCGCTTTAACACTAAAAAACGCCCAGGTGTGCATGGGCTCATAGGCTAACATAGAGTTCAGTTTATGGGCTTAAAAAAAAAAAGCAAAAAAGTCAAAAGCCAATAAACTACAGTTTATCGGATTCAGTGTGCATGGAGCCTAATAATTACAGTACTGAATGGTAATTTCCAGCTACCACAAATATGATTACTTGCAAGACTCTTAACCACTTGCCTACTGGGTACTTTACATGCCTACTGGCCACCTTCCTGCCCATGACAATTTTTAGCTTTCAGCACTGCACGTGTTTAGAGCAACTGAGCATGTGCAGAGCAGGGTGAGACAGTGTATTACTGGATTTTAACCACTTAAGCCCCGGACCATTATGCAGGTTAAGGACCTTGCCCCTTTTTGCGATTCTGCACTGCATCGCTTTAACTGACAATTGCGCGGTCGTGCGACGTGGCTCCCAAACAAAATTGGTGTAATTTTTTCCCCACAAATAGAGCTTTCTTTTGGTGGTATTTGATCACCTCTGCGGTTTTTATTTTTTGCGCTATACACAAAAATAGAGCGACAATTTTGAAAAAAAAATCAATATTTTTTACTTTTTGCTATAATAAATATCCTCAAAAAAGATATAAAAAAAACAAAAAACATTTGTTTTGCTCAGTTTAGGCCGATACGTATTCTTCTACATATTTTTGGTAAAAAAAAAAAAAAAAAACGCAATAAGCGTTTATTAATTGGTCTGCGTAAAATTTATAGCATTTACAAAATAGGGGATAGTATTATGGCATTTTTTTTAATATTTTTTTTCCCTACTAATGGCGGCGATCAGTGATTTTTTTGTGACTGCGACATTATGGCGGACACTTCGGACAATTTTGACACATTTTTGGGACCATTGTCATTTTCACAGCGAAAAATTATACAAATTAGTTATACAAATGTTATAAAAATGCACTGATTACTGTCAAAATGACAATGCAGTGAAGGAGTTAACCACTAGAGGGCGCTGTATGGTTTAAGTGTGACCTCATGTGTGTTTCTAACTGTAGGGGGGCAGGGCTGGACGTGTGACATCAGTGATCGTCGTTCCCTATATCAGGGAACAGACGATCATTGACATTGCCACAGTGAAGAACGGGGAAGGTGTGTTTACACACACCTCTCCCCGTTCTTCAGCTCCTATGACCGATCACGGGACACCGGCGGAGGGATGTGCGGGGCCCACGGGCGCGGTCACGGAGCTTTAGACCAGGTCGTCTGCGCACGCCGGCGGCACGCGTGACCCATGGCTGGGCTCTTAAAGGGGACGTATATATACGCCCTTGTGCCGTGCAATTCTGCCAACATATATCGGCGTGCGGCGGTCCTTAAGTGGTTAAACAGTATAGACCAGGGGTCTCAAACTGACGGCCCTCCAGCCGTTGTGAAACTACAAGTCCCATGAGGCATTACAAGGCTGACAGTTACAGGCATGACTTCCACAGGCAGAGGCACAATGCGATTTGTAGTTTCCCAACAGGTGGCAGGCCAACAGTTTGAGACCCCTGGTACAGACACTTATTTTTAAAGTTTTAAGCTATACCTGCAAAAGGAACTGGAACTTGTTGTTCACACATCTTTGGATTTCAATTTCACTTATATTATTTGGATATATATTTGTTCACACATTTGGGATTTTTTGCATCATTTGGACTTTTGTATATTTTCCATATTTATTTATCTATTTTACATTATTTTATTTTTATTTTTTTGGACTGCACTTAACACCTTATTATACCTGCAAAAGGGGCCAACCTGAAGTAGGATAGCAGGACCTTCTGACTAAAGTTCCACTTTAAAGCAGAACTAAACCCTCCTATTGTTTTCAGCCAAGGAAGCTGCCATCTTGGCCTCTGTTTGACCTTCAACTGCACATGTGGTCAGTTAGGATACCAGTCATTTCATGATTAGACAGTTTGGTTGAGAGCAAAAGCAATAGGACCTGGTACCTGGTTTTGGCCCTTCAGCCCCTCCCCCTTCTCCCACAGAAGACTGCAGCCCATTCACAAAGTACAGCACACTTTGCACATGTGCAGTAGGAAACCTTTAGTCAAGATGACGGCACCAGCACCCAATAGCCGATTGAAGAAACGGTTTGATGAGGACACCACTGGATGCCTGGACAGGTAAGTGCCTTAATATTAAAAGTCAGCAGCTACAGTATTTTTTGGGGGATGAGCCTAGAGCTCCTCTTTAAAGATACCTCTTTTCTCTTCCTCTCCCCAACCTGTTGAGGAAAGTCTGACATTTTTTTTTTTCTTATTGAAACTCAAATACCTTTTTTTTTACCTGCTCCTACTTCCTTTCTTCTCTACAAGGTGAGAATGACGCTGCCCTCTATCCAACGCTGTATCCTGGCCTAGGCCAACAAGGCCCAGGCCTAGCGCAGCACTTTGCAGGGGGCAGCACGGAAAGAGTCCCCGCCACCTTGCGCTACACTAATTTTGAATGTCTTATAATCCTGGACCACAAACCTTCCTCACTGTGCTATATGTTTTCTGCTGCACCGTACCGTATTTATCGGCGTATACCACGCACTTTTTTGCCCTGAAAATCAGGGCAAAATCGTGGGTGCGCGATATACGCCGATACCCGCGCCGAGTTTGAATACTGCGCCTGCATATACTGAGCGCAGTACACTCGTGTATAGTCGGGCAGGCTCGGCTCCTCTCTCACTCACGTCCTGGACGTACAGGACGTGAGTGTGAGAGTAGCCGAGCCTGCCCGACTATACACGAGTGTACTGCGCTCGGTATATGCAGGCGCGAGAAAGTGGGGATCGAACGGGGAGGACGCCGCAGAAGGACGCCGGACCAGACGAAGAGGACACCCGAAGCCGCAGACGGACGCCGGACCCGACGAGGCCGCCGATGGACGCCGCGAAAGACACCAAAATTGTAAGTATAAAAATATTTTTTCCACAGGAATGCGGGTCCACTTTAGGTGTGCGCGCTATACGCCGGAGCGCGCAATACCCCGATAAATTACGGTATATCTTCTTAGTCCTCTCCATAAAATTATCCGAAATTCGTGCTTAAAGTAGAACTATAGGCAACACTTTTTTTACATTTTGGATAGAGTACGGGGGGGGGGGTTATGGCACCCTGTCAGTTTATTTTTTACCATCCCTGTCCCATTGCAGAGATTTTCCTTCACTTTCTTTCCCATAGCCACAAAGGAAGTGAGAGTAAATTAATGCAAATTAAGGGAATCCACCCCCCCCCCCCAGGCCCCTAGAACTAGTGTCCCCACTCGAAAATTTCATGGCGGGTCTTAACCACTTCAGCCCGGACCTTATTGCTGCTCAATGACCGGGCACCTTTTTGCGATTCAGCACTGTGTCGATTTAACTGAAAATTGTGTGGTCATGCGACGTGGCTCCCAAACAAAATTGGCGTCCTTTTTTTCCCACAAATAGAGCTTTCTTTTGGTGGTATTTGATCACCTCTGCAATTTCTATTTTTTACGCTATTAACAAAAGTAGAGCGACAATTTTGAAAAAAAAAATTATATTGTTTACTTTTTGCTGTAATAAATATCCTAATAAATATATATATATATATATATATATATATATATATATATACAAAAAAAAATTTTCCTCAGTTTAGGCCGATATGTATTCTTCTACATATTATTTGTAAAAAAATCGCAATAAGCGTTTATTGATTGGTTTGCGCAAAAGTTATAGTGTATACAAAATAGGGCATAGTTTTATGGCATTTTTATTAATATTTTTTTTTTACTAGTAATGGCGGCGATCTGCGATTTTTATCGGTACTACGACCTTATGGCGGACACTACTGCTAGATTTTGATTACTGTGCCCTTGGGTGGCAATCAACACCCTTAAGGCTGTGTACACACTATCAGACATGTCCGATGAAACAGGTTCGACGGACCGTTTTCATTGGACATGTCTGAAGGGATCTTTTGGTCTGATGTGTGTACACACCATCGGACCAAAATCCCCTCGGACCAGACGCGGTGACGTAGAACACAACGACATGCTGGAAAAAGGACGTTCAATGCTTCCACGCATGCGTCGAATCAATTCGACGCATGCACAGGATTTCGGTCCGATGGTTGGGCGTACTAATACTAACTGCACCGCATATTGGCTCATTATGAAATACTTACCTCGGAACGAGGTGTAGGGAACTTACCTGTCCACACCGAGCGAGATCTCATCTTGACTCGGCGTGTCTTCCGGGTATCGCTGCTCCAGCGCTGTGATTGGCTGGAGCAGCGATGACGTCACTCCCGCGCATGCGTGCGGGAGATTTAAATCCGGCCAGGTGCGGCGGCAGCCGGTCCTTTCGCCGTAAATTCCCCCCTGCGCATGCGCCGCTGCAATCAGCGGCGCATTGCGAGGGGAATATCTCCTAAACCGTACAGGTTTAGGAGGTATTCTTTATACCTACAGGTAAGCCTTATTATAGGCTTACCTGTAGGTAAAAGTTAAAAAAAGTGGTTTACAACCACTTTAATAAAAAACAAACAGAGCTGCCAGGATATACAACTAGGTGACAAAAATCTCAGGTATAGACTTTTGACGCAATAGACTTTTTCAAACCAAAGCGTGACCGTTTTAGGATAGATCTCGATTGGATTGACACCGTAGAGGTCTTGACACTTGTTGGCGTTCCTCAAAAGTTGCTCTACATGTTTCTGGATCAAAGCTACTTCTTCAGGAGCATTGAGAACTACAGTATGTAAGCAATAATAAACATAACATACGTAACACATAAGAAATTATAGCATGTTTCCAAAACTGCAGTTTTAACAAAGCATTGGAAAACATGATTATAAACTCACCAACAATTGGTGTAATTTGAAATGATGCAGACTGTGATTACCACTTATAGCGGACACTTCGGACACTTTTGACACATTTTTGGGACCATTGGCATTTTTATAGCGATCAGTGCTATAAAAATGCATTGATTACTATAAAAATGCCACTGGCAGGAAAGGAGTTAACACTAGGGGGTGAGGAAGGGGTTAAGTATGTTCCCTGGGTGTGTTCTAACTGAAGAGGGTCGGGACTGACTAGGGGAAATGACTGATCGCTGTTCAATCATTGTATGAACAGACAATCAGGCATTTCTCGCCCTGACAGGACTGGGAGCTGTGTGTTTACACACACAGCTCCCGATTCTTGCTCTGTAACGATCGATTCGCGGGTGCCCGGTGGTGATCGTGCTCGCCGGGCACACGCGCCGGGACCGGGGGCGAGCGGGGGGCCCGCGCACGCGCCCCTATTGGCTGATTCGCGAGATGACGTAATATTACTTGATCTCGTGTACGTAACCGAGCCGACCTGCCGCCGTAAAACTGCGGCAGCTGGTCGTCAAGCGGTTAAACAAGAAGGGGTGTGGCCTTTACAGGAAGTGGTGGGTCATATTTAAATTAGGGGGTGCATGACTTTAGTCAGGCCTAGGGCAGCCCAAAACCTAAATACACTACTGCCACTACCCCCTACCCAAAGCCTCCTTGGGATAGTATCACACATCCTAAGAGGCTGCAGGACTAAACTCATGGTAGGGCGTATCTTGCAACAGTGCAGTAGCAAGTCAGCTGTGAGTCACCTGGCAGTGATAGCCGAGTCTAGAAACCAAGATGGTAGTGTAGAGGAACAAGGTCCCTGAGATGCTGCTGACTATTTTCCTATACAATGGGTAGTACCTCCCTAGCCTTGTCATGTTGCTTTAGGTAAATAATGAGTTCTGTAGTGATTTCGGGATGGAAGGAGGAAATCATGGCATGTTGGAAGTGTCAAATGTTGACAAGACTGACAGAGGCTGCAGAGCTGGAACAGAGGGGAGGTAGGAGACACGGCTGCCGGAGAGGAGAGTTTATTAGCTCTTCTCTCTCAGGGACCTTTAAGGTCATTTTAGAAGTGACATCACATTCATGTACACACACACACACACACGAACACGGAAAGAGATCAAAATAAAATAAAGACAGGAAGAAATATGTACGTCTTTCGTAACCAACAAAAATGGCAGCAACTGGAAAAGATTGGGTAGAGCTGCAACTCTCCTACATGTACTTTTTATATATATATTTTTTTTGCTAAATGTTTTTTAAAAGTAGTAATGTCATTTGAGCAAAAGAGAAAATGCAAAACAACATGCATGTAAATGGAAGTGAGCTGGAGGACAGCAAAGGACACTGGGAGATACAAGCAAGAAATCACGGCAAAGCGTTCAAAATTCTCCAGCTGCCTTGCTTTTAGTTTGCTACCATTCCAATTAAAATGCAAATTAAATTTATAATTAGCATCAGAGAAACCGCCTTGTGTACTGCAAAAACATTTGGGCTACAGGCACAGAGCTGGCATTTTCGGTTATCATAGGGGTCAGTGCACAGAACATCGTATTGTGCTGCCCTACCTACATTTAGAATCGGTAAAGGGACAGGTTCTTGGCTTTTAGGCTAAAAAGAAACATTTAAACGATCAATCAAGAGTCTGTTTATGAGTGTTTATCCGCAATTATCAACTGTAAGCCAAAAGCTTAAACCAGCCGTTATATTGTTACCTCTGTCTTTTGTAGCGTGGTGCTATAATGCTTATTTAGGGAGGATCTTTGGGTATTGGTTATACATGAGCTCAACCCAAATCCTGCTAGTTCACAGTTCAGCAAACAGCTAAACAAACTGGTCGTATTTGGACAGTCTACCCCCTTTCGAAGCTCTAGCTAATGGAAGTCCATCATTTATCACTACTGACTCTAAATTATTATTATACAATATTTATGTAGTGCCTGTTGATCAGGCGCTGCTTTTAATTTAGTGGGGTCTGAGCTGTTATTTGGCTCAGACAAGAATGATTTGAGGGCAATTTAGCCTCTGTTTCAGCCGTGACTGTGCTGGGAGTATCCACCATTGTTCGCCTGGGGGTGTCATTACCACCCCAGGCCAAGGGTGGCAGCAGCAAGGTCAGGGCACATTGGGTGTTCCCCTCGGCAGTGAATCAGTGGGAGTGGTTGCTCGCTGTGTACTTAAGGGACAGACGCCATTAGGGGAGGTCATCGCCCCTTTAGCCCTTTGGGCCAACTCAATATTGAACCCTACAGACTATTACTCTTGGTAATATAGTGTATCTTATATGGTGGTGGTGTGGGGTTGTTTTACAGGGGGTTGGGCTTGGCCCCTTAGTTAAGGCGTCAGCATACAAAGAAATTTTGGACAATTTCATGCTCCCAACTTTGTGGGAACAGTTTGGGGATGGCCCCTTCTTGTTCCAACATGACTGCACACCAGTGGACAAAGCAAGGTCCATTAAGACTTGTATGAGCGAGTTTGGGGTGAAGGAACTTGTATAGCCTTCACAGAGTCTGGTCCTCAACCCGTTAGTACACCTTTGGGATTGATTTGAATGGAAACTGCGAGCCAGGCCTCCTCATTCACCATTAGTGCCTGACCTCACAAATGTGCTTCTGGAAGAATGGTCAAACATTCCCATAGACACTCCTAAACCTTGTGGTCAGCCTTCCCAGTTGAAGCTGTTATAGCTGCAAAAGGTGGGACAACTCATTGAACCCTATGGACTAAGACTGGAATGACATTAAAGTTCATGTAATGGCAGGCGTCCCAATACTTTTGGTAATATAGGCCGGGATTCAGATACATTTGCGTATCTTTGTGCGGGCGAAGCTACGCCGCCGCAACTTAGAGAGGCAAGTGCCGTATTCACAAAGCACTTGCTCCGTAAGTTGTGGTGGCGTAGCGTAAATTGGCCGGCATAAGCCCGCCTAATTCAAAGTAGGAAGGAGGTGGGCGTCATCTATTTAAATTAAGCATGACCCCATGCTAATGAATGGCTGGTCGAACTGGGTATGCGCGCGCATGCTCAGAATCACGTCGCATATACTCCCTAAGATACGTCGGCGCAATGCCTACAACATGAACGTAACTTACGCACAGCCCTATTCACGTAGTACTACATAAACGGCGTACGCAACGTAAAATTTGATGGCGTCGTTCCCTGGCCCATACCTTTGCTTTAGCTGCGCCTGCTATATGAGGGGTAACTTTATGCCGGACGTAAGCCTTTACGCAAATTGCGTATATATGAAGCGGCTGGGCGCATCTACGTTCGTGAATCGGTGTATCTTGCTCATTTGCATATTTATAATGGGAACGCCGAGTGCGTCCAGCGTAACTATGCGCCCACGATACGCCAGCGTAGGCAAGTTACGTTGGACGGCTGAAGCCATGTTTTTGGACGTATCTCGCTTTGTGAATCGGCGCAAAGATGCGACGGCGCACATTTGAAATTAAGACGGCGTATCTGGAGATACGCCGACGTAAATCCTTTCTGAATCCCAGCCATAGTGTATATTTATTTGTGCGTGCCATTTTCTTATTAAAAAAAATAATTTTGGGGGTTTGCCCGGGTTTGGTGTTTTTGTTCTAAGTAAACATATGAAAACCAATTGCCGCAAGTCATAGAAAAATGGCGGAATTCAAAGTGCAGGTTAAAATATTAAAATTTAGGCTCCAAAGTTTCCTTTCATAAGTGTGTTATATTATTGTAATATGGAAACTTCTGCCTTCTTAGATTGTTCAACAGGCAACTATTTTAAGTAGTAGTTTTATTTTTATTGGTAAAGAAGATGCCTGTCCACTTGCCACATTTCGTTTTTTGCTGCTTGAAATATGATAGCAATCAGTATGGAGATGGGAAAAAAATTCTGATTAAGATGTAGACAAGGTTAATTATTCATTTGAAGACAAAAAAAAAAAAGATTGCTGAATATGGAGGATCTGGTCCTGCCGTTTCTTTTTGTTGAATCAGATGTCAGAGGTCATCAGGAGTCACTGGTATTGTACAGAAGATGCTAGGGGTCACAGCCTCTAATCAAAACCTCTATGGAAAAATTAAGCCATGCTTGCTTGCAGATAATTAATTTAAGAATTGATGGGAAACTAAAACACTAGAAATTGGATTTAAACTAGTCAGATCATGATGTAATGGTAATCCAACGACTCCAGTAGGTAAGGGACAAATACCATTTAACAAGGTAATTTGCCAGTCTTCATAGTCATCCTTATGGAATTTGGGTTTCTCTTGGAACTATGTTTGTTAATTAATTTACAAAATTATGATTAGTCCTAATTATATAGATGTAAAGTGCTGCCCTTCCCTTGTGTTTTCATTGGTAATGTAATCATGTTTCAAAGTCATTTTAAAGTCTGATTTATAAAACAAAATACCCCAAAATTATAATCTGTGTTGAAGTGTCAGTAATACATATACATATATTAGACAGTTCATGTCAACCAACAATTTCTGGACCCGGGTCAGATTAAATATTGCATTAAGTGAGATGTTGGAAATATTCATTTCAACCCACTCATGTTTTAAAATCATTTATGATAAAATCCCCCAAATTTTTCATTTGTGTTAAAGTGTCAATACACACATATATATATATATATAGACACTTTAACACAAATTATACATTTGGGGGATTTTATTATAATATATTATTATTCAGAATTAATATAGCGCCAAAAGAATATATATATATACTGTTGGCGCTATATTAATACATTTGGGGGATTTTATTATAAATCAGATTATTTTTTCAAGTATTTTTATTCGGATTTTCGTAGTACAAACATACAGGGTGAGAACAAACCCAGAATAGGTGTAGACATGCATTATCATAACAAAGTAAATCAGATTTTAAAATGTTTTTAAAACACACATACATATATATATAGGGCCAGATTCAGGTAGATGGGAGCATCTTTAAGCTAGAGTAACGCTTCTCATTTACGTTACTCTGGCGAAATTTTAGGAGCAAGTGCTGTTATTCATGAAGCACTTGCTCCTAAAGTTGCAGCAGCGTATCGCAAATGAGCCGGCGGAATTCAAATTGGGCGGGTACGGGGCGTGTATTATTTAAACTAAGCGCGATCCCGCGGCGAACGTACTGCGCATGCGTCGACTGTCAATGCATCCCAGTGCGCATGCTCCAAATTCTGTCAGTGAACGTCAATGACGTCAAATCCCCATTCATGGACGTTTTACGCAAGCAACGCGGTTTTTTTTTTTTCCGACGCGATGACGACGGCTATACTTAACATAGGATACTCCACTAGGGGGCTGCTTTATCTTTATGCTGCGTATCGCTTACGGAAACGTCGGAAAGTCACTGCGTCGCGCCCGAATACGATCGTGAATTGCCGATTCCCGCTGATTAACATATTTTTTCGGCGTAAATCAGCGGGAACGCCCCGGCGCCATTTTTTAATTAAAGTTGCGATGCGATGGCGAAATTCAATTACGCCGCTCGCATCGGAACTCCAACCCGGCGTTTCTTGTTTTCTGGTTACAGAAAACAGAAACGCCGGCTTAAAGTGACAGTTAGGCTGGAGTATCACTGATACTCCAGCCTAACTCTACCTGAATCTGGCCCATAAAGTCTGATTTATAATAAAATCCCCCAAATTTATAATCCGTGTTAAAGTATCTATCTATATACATACACAAATATATATATATATATATATATATATATATATATATATATATATACTGTTGGCGCTTTAAAAATACTGAATAATATAATAATAATACAAATTATATATAAATATAGACACTTTGACAAAGATTATACATTTGGGGGATTTTATTATAAATAATTAATATGATTATTATTATTCAGGATTGATATAGAGCCAACAGTATATATATATATATATATATATGTGTGTGTGTGTGTGTGTGTGTGTAAAAATCTTAGTCAGTTAATTTCAACCGAGACGATTTCTTAACTATGTTCAGATTAAATACTGCATTGAGTGAGATGTTGGAAATTTCCCTTTTGCGCAAGATAGGTTTATTGAAAGTTTTTACGATACAGGTAAGAAATACGATACATGTACAGTAGTATTCAATACAGTAGTATGCATAACATAACGGGAACAATCAACAAACATGAAGGAACTTAATACATGGTAATTGTTCATTAACTTTTAAATTCAATAAATTCAGCCACCAATAGCCAAATAAACCGTTGAAGAGTAATACTACCTTCGATCTAGAATATGAGTCTGGGGGTAATATGAAAAGTACAGGAAAAGGGGAGGGGGAAGAGAGAGAGGGGGAAGAAAAAAAAATAGGGGGAGAGGAAGGGAGGGGGGAGGAAATTTCCCTTTAACACAATCATGTCTAAAAAAAAAAAATTTAAGCCTGATTTATAATAAAAAGCCCCAATAATTATAATCCGTGTTAACGTGTCAGTATATACATATATTAGTTATTTTTAATGGACAATCCATGGACTTCATGGTCAGATTTAATACCAGATTGAGTGTTTTCCTCAACAGAATCCATCAAGAAACTTGATGGGCGAGCTTTTTTGCCGAGGAAAACGGTTGTGTGTATGCTTTTCACCGAGAAAACTGTCGAGGAACTCGACTAGGAAAAAAGAGAACAAGTTCTTTTTTTTCTCGACAGGAGTCTCAATTTCCTCGTCGTGTTCCCCGTCGGGATGGTTTTCGACAAGAAACACGTTGGTGTGTATGCTTAGAAACCCGCACACCTTCGGTAAAAGTAGCGTTTGTAATGGAAATAGCACATTCGTCCCGCTGTAACAGACTGAAAAGCGCAAATCATCTCTTACCAAACTTTTACCTAACACGCAGTAACATGAGATTAGCAAAAGCAGCCCCAAGGGTTGTGCCAGTGGAATGGAACTTTCCCTGCCGTTGTATGTATTGTACGTCATCGCCTTTGAGAACGAGGAGATTTGGTCTTGACTGTGTGTGCGCAAAGACAGCTTGTCAAATTTCTCGACAAGCCTAACAAGGAACTCGTCGAGGAGTTCCTCGGTTGTGTGTACGAGGCCTGAATTGTTGGAAATTTTCATTCTAGCCCAACTTGGACTTCAAGTATAAACCAGCAGTGCTTTAGTTTACATTTGCTTGTTGCTTAATACTTTCTTGCAGAGCCAAGTTCTAGTCTGAAGATTTTTATTTTATTTTTTATGTTTTTTTTTGAAAATTTGCATTAATACAAAAAAAAAGGCAAACAGTGACCAGAGCAAATGTAATAGTCTAAAGATTTTATGAAAATATTTTTAGGAAAAAAATATTTATTACCATATTAAATGCTTTACCAAGCTGAAATTTTTTGTTGACAAATGGAAACATGAAAGAGCGATAGCACCATTTTTTAATATATTTATATATATTTTTTTTTAAAATATATGATTATTATTATTATTATTATTTTTTGTCTGAGCATAGATCTATATTTGGCCAAAATATTGCCTTTGTTACTTAATAAATGCTTTGCCAAGCTGACATTTTTAGCTTAAGTCATAGAAACATAAAAAAGTAACAGCAGAAATAAAGGTGGTCCATTGAGTCTGCCCCATTTTTTTTAATTCATATATTTATTTTAGCATAGATCTATATTTGTCCAAATTCTTGCTTTTGTTACTTGGTACGTTACATACAGTAGTTAGTCTAGTTGAAAAATTACAAGTTTATCTAGTTCAACCAACAGGAGATCAAATGTTCAGACTATCTTCGCATGCGGCTCACGGCAGGTGTCGGGTGCGTCCCTGTTCACCCTGTTCACCGTTTCAGGTCCGATTGAGATGTGATTTTGGCCTGAATTTTGGGCTGAATTCAGACCTGAAATGTGGCCCAAAAGGACCCCATGCAAATTCGGAGCCGCAGTGGAGATATGTGAACCCTCTCCATAGAGAGGCGGACAAAATCTCCTGCTATTGCGAATTGGATGTGGTGAACACACATCCAATTCGCAATAGTGTGAACCCTGCCTAAATCTTTATCACAAGCTAATTAGAAAATACAAAATAAATAAAATGATAAATACGTTAAAAAAATAATAACATAATAAATAATAAATATTAATTTTGTTAAAAAAAATATATATAATAATTTATGTTATTGGTTACTTACAAAAAAAAATAAGAAAAAATAAATCTTTATCCTGCCATGAATCCAGTCTTACTTCCCAAGACAATTCACAAGAGCCAGGTTAAATATAAAAAAAATAAACTATAGATGATAATTAACCAATAAATATTTGCTTTGTTAAAAAATATACGCTATATATATATTTATTTGTATTTCTTTATTTTGCAACTGGTCCAGTCTTACTTCCCAAGATGATTCACAAGAGCCAGACAGAGAGTTAAAAATAAAAAGTAAAATAGCAAAATAATAAATGATAAATAAATAATACTTGTACGTACTAAAAAGTACACAATTGGTATGTTATTTGTTATTTTCAAAAACTAACAAAGAAAAAACATTTTTATTTTTATTTTGCAACTGGTCCAGTTTTACTTCCCAAGACAATTCGCAAGAGCCAGTCAGAGGGTTAAATATAAATAAAAAAATAATAAATGATAAATAACTAATACATTTATTTAATTTGCTTCATTAAAATTTTTAGGTTATTTGTTATGTTCAAAAACTAACAAAGAAAAAAAAAAAATTTTGCAACTGTTTTACTTTTACTTTCCAAGACAATTCACAAGAGCTAGTCAGGAGGGTTAAATATAAATAAAAAAATAAAATAAAAAATTATAAATAAATAATATATATTTTCTTCGTTAAAAAGTACACCATTTTTATGTTATTTGTTATGTTCAAAAACTAACAAAGAATTTTTTTTTTTTGCAACTGATCCAGCCGGTGTTACTTCCCAAGACAATTTACAAGAGCCAGACAGGGGGTTATAATAGATTTGCTGCGCCGAATCTCTAATTGTTTTGATGTCTTTTTCAGTGGAATAAAGAAAAGAAAGAAATCGACATTGTATTATTTTGCTGCGTAATCAAAAAATATTGTGCTACCACCTGTTTTCTGTTAATTATTCAAAGGAGCTCTCTATAAATCATAACACCGGACAATAAATTAAACTGTCAAATGTGATGTCAAAGGTTATGTCTGGAAAGTTATAGGGCAGTCAGGGGGTGTGAAAGATCATTCACTGTCAAGCACCACTGGGAGACGGTCTGTTGGGACAAAAGGAGAGAGAGAGAAAAAAAATCAAAGTACAGAAGAATACTTGGAGACACTCTAGCTGAATGCACAAAAGGGATCAAATTGACATGTCAGTGCAGCGTGATTCTGACAGCCCGTCTAGAAATGCCCCATCTGAAATCCTTAGTGTTTGCCTCAATTCCAGTTACATGGAAACCTTGTGGAATTTCCCATCTCTCTCTATGTTTTTAAACCTCCACTAGCTGTGATTTGTGGAAGTGCAGCAGATAATTCATCCATCATGGAGATCCTGCAAACATCTGAAAGCCTTCGTCTTGTAACTCCACAAATTAATTTGATCTTAATTGTTGTTCTGCTTGGTGTGTTTGTTCAGTGACAATTGTAGCTGATGTATGCTTGTATTTAGTAAGACTCCATTGCTTCCCTATAGCCAACATAGTCTTTGGCTAGGGGAGAATTAACTGTCTAGGGTTTCTAAGAAAAGGTCATCACAAAGGCATAGTATTATTAGTGCAAGTATTATTATTATTATTTTTTATACATTTTTTAGCCAATCTGTAGCATTTGAGATTTATTATTAGAGGATAGCTGTGTATGTCAGTTGAATATCTGCCCAAGTTAATCCAATTCTTTTTAATTTATTTTTTAAGGCATTCCACTGTGAACAAGGCCTGCAAGCCGAAACTTTTTATCATGGTCATAAGACAACAATAAAATTGAAGATGGAATTTCCAGTGGTGCTGGCTCTTCTATGTACATTTGTGGTTCAGTTGAAGGATATCCATGTTTGTCAGTTGACTATCTGCCCAGGTTATTCCATTCTGTTTTTTCTCTTTATATATATTTTTTACATTTATTTTTTAAGGCATACCTTAAAGGTGAACAAGGCCTGCGAGCCGTAATTTTTTATCATGGTCATAAGACAACAATAAAATTGAAAACATAATTTCCAGTGGTGCCAGCTCTTCTATGTCCAGTTGGAGGATAGCTGTGTACATCAGTTGACTATCTGCCCAAGTTAATTCATTTAATTTTCTTCTATCTCTCTCTCTCTCTATATATATATATATATATATATATATATATATATATATATATAAAATGGATCTCACGTTTTTTCTACATCTCGCCTCATGGTTACTATACACATCCGAACGAGGCTTGGAACGCACACCGTTCAGCCATGACACTGATCCCGGAAGTGGACGCCAATTGCAGCGCTGCACGACGGTATGTTGGATTTTCACTCTGATTGGTGCCAATATTTTTTTTTTTTTTTTAAAGTGTATTTTTGTGCGTGAACTCGAGAGAGAGGAGCCGGACTGCAGGAGTTGGGAGTAGGCAGACCCTCCCCCCGGAGGCAATCGCCATCCTTCTCCATGCCCCCGGTGGCAATGGCGGGTGTGAAGGGGGGCCTCCCACTCACCCCGCCCTACCTGCTCCTCTTGGGAGCCCAACTGGGGCCCAACGGGACCCCAATGGGGCAGAGGGACTCCCCCTATGAGGGAGTGAGGGGGCCTAGCCCACCCAGCCAGCCCCGTAGGTCCTTCACCCCTCTTTATTTTAGGAGACCGCATGGCCAAAGTGCGTGTGTTTTTAAACCAATTTCGTGTGCGTGCAAGTGTGGTGGTTTTTTTGTGGGGGGGAGGTGGGCGTACTAAGCACAGGCGTACCTTGCATAGCACACCCATTTATTTATTTATTGTTTTACTATAAATTTGAGGGGGCTACAGTGGAGCGACACCCCAGATGATGTGTTAGGACACGAAACGCATTGGGTCGTCTCCACTGCCGCCTCACCTATGTATACATGCGTGACCTTTTCAGCTTACATGTGAGTGTACCTGCTGCTTTAATAAATTCTGTTTTTATGAAACTGGATTACGCTATGTGGCCACTTTTCTCTCTTATTTTCTCTTGCTATTGATAATATTGGAGCAACATCACTGAAGAATTTTCCATTTCACTCTATGTCCTCCCATGGTTTGAAGTACCATTTATCAGCTAACCAGATGTGTATATCAAGATAGCCTCCATTTGCCTGATTAAGAACTGCATATACAAGCTTGTTTTGACTTATAGTGGCGTATGTCACTATAGGTCCACCCTTTCTGGTAAGCCTCCATTCCTATTGGTGGTGGTCACTCTTCACTGACAGAAGACAACAGCTTTTCATGTGTATACCAGTTTTCTTTTCACGTGGTGGAACCCACTTCTATGGACTTTAGCATGTTGCACTTTTATCCATGTATTGAACATTCCATCATTTATTTGGTGTTATACAATTGCATAGACTTTATATAACACTTTAATCAGTTATTATTCATGTATTAATCTTCATATTTTCATTTTATTTAGTGTCATACACTTTATTAACTTATTTTGTGATTTTTATTCACATAAGTACTGCCGTACAGTTTATTGTCATGATACATATTGTCTAAGTGCTACATTATATTTCACCATTTCGTTTTGCTTATTTATTCTTTTCTAAGCAGTGATAGCAGCTATTTCCCTTCAGGCAGCGCAGTGTATACCACACTTCCATAGAGAATGTCTAGGGTTAGAATTATTGCTCTCGCTCTAACGATCACGATAATACCTCACTTGTGTGGTTTCAACACCGTTTTCATAAGCGGCGCTACTCACGTATGCGTTGTGCCTGTGCGCGAGCTTGTCGGGACGGGGCGCTTTAAAAATATATTTTTTTTTTCTTTTTTTTTTTTTTCTTACAGGTCCTCTTAAATATGAGATCTGGGGTCAAAAAGACCTCAGATCTCATATTGAGACTAAAATGCAAAAAAAAAAAAAAAAGAAGAATAATATGCCTTTAAGAAGCATGGGCGGAAGTGACTTTTGATGTCGCTTCCGCCCTGCTATGCTATGGAGACGGGTGGGGGCAATCTTGCCCTCACTCGTATCCCAGCCGAGCAGGACACGATTGCCTCCACTGCTGCCGACAGCTCCGGTAAGCGGCAGAGGGTGCGAGAGAGCGGCGGGCACCCCATTCTTCTTAACCAGGGCTCCCACATCGTTTTACATTTATTAAAGTTGCCACGTCTGGTCAGAACTGCCTTTTCCTTCCACACTGTCACATTTATTACATTAACCCATTCTGTTGTTGTCGGTGCTTTCTGTGACTGCCAATTTTGTGCTATCACTTTTCTGGCCTGAAACAGGCACCTCAAAGCCACTACCGTAATGTCTTTTTGAAAGTGCCTCTCCTCTATACAACTCAATAGGCATACCCTGGACTCCAATTCCAGAGTAATCTCAAAGGTTTTATGATGTCCAGTACCTTAACCCAGTATCTGTGCAACTTCGGCCATTTCCACATCATGTGTATGACATCTTGACATCTAGGGCACTTATCGTCTAATTTCCTTCCAAACATATGTAATCTTTTTCGGGTGTAATAAACTCTATGCACTAAGAATAAATGGGATACTCTCTGTGACAGGGAGAGGGACACCGATGTCTTCAGCTCTAATATGCGTTCCCATTGTTCAGTTGTCATAGGGCCTATATCCTCCTCCTATTTTTCTTTATGTTTACCCATATTCTCCTCAGATATAGAGCCACTGCTACTGTGTTTCCCCGAAAATAAGACACCGTCTTATATTTTTTTTTCCTCAAGAAATCACACTATGGCTTATTTTCGGGGGGTGTCTTATTTTTATTACAGAAAATAAAGGTTGCCTACCTGAACCACACTTGCGCTTCTTAGCATTTCCTCTGTCCACCTGTAGACTGAGATTATCGTATTCTGCACGCCATTTTTGGACCATTCGGATATCCAACTTCTTCTCTTTGCACTCATCTTGTCTGGCTGTACAGAAAGATAGGCCAGCAAAGCTGATGTGGAGCACAGTGGAGCTGGGGTGATCTCTTTGGGCTCAGTACGGTAGCAGCTTTTCCCCCTATCCCCTGGTGTTTGTGTGGGGTGAGAGATTGTTGCTGGTCAGTGCTGGGGAGAAGCTTTACAGCTTTACAGAGCGTCCTTCTCCTCACTTCTTTACAGCTCCTGAGCTCCGCACCAGTACAGTAAGCCTATCACGTGTTGTTTACCGCTCCGCATACGACACGCCCATCGCTACGTCTTATTTTCAGGGATTCGACACGCCATCGCTACGTCTTATTTTCGGAGGGGTGTCTTATATTTCGATCTTGTGTCGAAATCCCGCTATGGCTTATTTTCGGAGTACGTCTTATTTTCGGGGAAACACGGTAATCTGCGTATATACAGTAATTCTGAAATAAGGCCTTTGGATATCGCTGACATGATTAGCCGTTGAAGATGGGGGATTTTTTGCCAGTTCAACAGGTGTATTTTAAATTGGGCTTGGAGTGCATGTCTTATCTGCAAATACATATAAAACAGGTAGTTTGGAATGGCATACTCTCTACTTAGTTCTAAGAAGGATTTCAATGTGTTACCTTCATATAATTGCACCAATATTGTTATGCCCTGCTTTTCCCATTCTTTTAACTTTCCCATAGTTTGAATTTCTTGTAGATGTTTGTTCTCCCAAAGAGGGGAATATTCCGTTAGCCCCTTGTACCCCAAGGCTTGCTTTCCGGCCCGCCATGTTCTTGTAACCAACTTCAATGTTGGGTTCTTAACAGGAAAGGAATCGGCCTCTAGATTTTCTGTGATGGTATTATGTGGGGCCCCAATTAACATAATTTTTCCTCTGGCACTTACTCCTCCCTCTGTACTACACCCCCCCAGATGTTGTAGCTGTGCTGCTAAAAGATAACTGCAGAGGTGTGGGACAGCCAGCCCTCCCTTATTTGTTGGCAGTTGTAATGTTTGGAGGCCAATTCTTGCCTTTTTTCCAAATTAATTCCCTGAAAATGGTCTCTATTTTTTTAAACCATACTTTCTGTAAGGGCTTACCTTGGCTGGAGTCCATGTTGCAGATTTGTATGCTCCCCCTTACAGATACACACAGCTCAAGGTAATAGGATAAACACTACCTGGGCTGTGAGTCTGTGCACGGGGGTTTGCTAGGGATTTGCCAAGGATAGTCGAAGTTAAGCCGTGGTCCAGGATTCCAGAATTCAGAGTAAACGATAAACGTAGCCAGGGTCAGAGCCTGGGGTTGTAGCTGAAACAAACACAGGAACCTTTGGCAAAGACAGGACAATCACAGAACAATTAACTGACCAATCCCTCAGAGTGAGGCAGTGTTTTAGACCCTAGTTGATTGGGTAACCTGCCTCAGCTGGACCAGAATAGACAGGTGCAGATTGCAAGGAGATCCAGAGAAAGGCAATCAGCACATCATTCAGAACCAGGCTTAGATGGACAGCAAGCTGAATACCAACTGAGGAGTGGCTCAGAGGCAAAGTACTGGAGCAGCAACGGAGAGGTCCTGGGTTCAATACCACCCACAACTACTTGGGGTGCGACCACGCCTCGCCATCTGCTTGGCACAGTAGGGACTCTGACACTTTCCCTATCCATACTGGAGAATTGTGGAGGACGTATAGTAATTGTGGCATCCAGATCGTCTTGATAAGGTTGCTTTGTCCGGCCACCAACAGGGGCAGTCGTCCCCAAATATTAGCTTTTTGCTTAAACTTTGCTAAAAGTGGCCTTAAATTATTACTAATGTATTGTTCTGGATCTCTTGTTATCACGATCTCCAAATAGTTCATTTTCTCCACTATTTTCAATTGGGGGTTTCCTTCACAAACAGCATTGCCTACTGGATCCACTGGCAAAAGTGCAGACTTCTCCCAGTTTATTACTAGGCCCAAGAATCGCGTAAAATGCTTCTACTGTCTGTACTGCTGTTTTTAGTGACGTGAAATCCCCCCCCCAAAAAAAAAAAAAACATCATCCACATAAAGAGCGTTTTTTTCCCCCCTGCTTTCCTCAGGAGTCCCTGTATCTCCTGTGTAGTTCTAATCACAATTGCTAATAGCTCCATTGCCGAAAGCAAAGAGAAGGGGAGACAGGGAACATCCCTGCCTTGTCCCCCTCTCTAGCCTAAACATCTTTGAATATTCATTGTTAATTTTTATTTTTTCGCTTTGTGAATTATAAAGTGTTTTTATTCATTTAATGAAAACGGGTCCAAACCCCATTGGGGTCTGTAAATTCAGATACAACCTTCTAATATTGGTGCTCATGGATCTATTAGGGATAAATCCGGATTGATATTGATATTTCTGAATATAATTATTCATCCTGGCCGCCAGCACCTTAGCCAATATTTTAACACCTGAGAACAACAATGATATAGGTCTATAAGATGATGTATCTAATTGGTCTTTTCCCTCTTTCTGGAAGACTATTATGGTGGCCTCTGACATCGAGGCAGGCAGCCTCCCCCTCCTACGGCCCAGTTTTCCAGGGGCAGCACCTTGCCATATTGTTTGTAAATCTCTACCGGTAAACCGTCTGGCCCATTGTACTTCTGGTTGGACATTCCCGCTACTGCTTGTTGCAGTTCCTCTATGGTTATTGGTGCTTCTATAGCTCTTCCCTCTTCGTCTGTTAAGACTGGTGTTTATTTTTCCCCCCAGAAATCCATCCATCTGTGGAATCTCATCTCCCCTCTTTGACCTCTTTGGAAGGGCTGCAGGGACATTAGAGGGAGCTGAGTTAGTTTTGGCCAAAAGAGCCAGTGTGTGACCTACACTTTCCCCTTCCGCAAATGTACTCTGTTTTTGAAAGAGGCGCTTATTCTCCACTTTCTTTATAACCACCATTTTATACTCCTGCTGTTTCTCAAGCCATCTCCTTTGCTTCTCCATTCCTATCATGATGGGTGATCTCCAACCATGCATCTGATGCTGCCGGATTATGTTGAGGTTCACATAACACACACTCGTTTGACTCAAAACTCACCAGTATGTAAGTCCACACTCTCTGGTAAGCGTGCCAATTTTATCACATGGTGCTGGATCTCACAATCAAAAGTAAAGTCATATGACCATTTTTTCACATGATTATACAATTATAATCTCTGAATATTTTTGATAATTTTTCATTATTCATCTATTGAATTATTGTTGATTCTACGTGGAACGTTTTAAGCGGAGCGCCACGATTATGTTAATATGTTTGATTTTTATGTTTATTTTTAGTTTATCTCATTTTAATGTTTGTCTCTCCATGTAGCTAGTCTTTTTCAATGCTCCTGAAGAAGCACAAGGCGCGTAACATGTAGAGCCTTAGGACACGATATTCATCTATATCTGCTACTTTGTCTATTTCTGGTTCCAAATATTATATTATCATGGAATGATTGATCTTCATCTCCAAGTTTTCATACAGTTTTCCAGTGGCTTGGTGCAGTATGAATTGTATCACCTTTTTGTATTGACTTTTCAAATGTGGATATTTTTAATGTATTTTCTATTTGTATAATAAACTTTTTTAAATCAATATTTACCTGTTGGGATGTGCCTAAAAATTGTTATTGTTCCAATTAATAGGACACAGTACTGTTCACTTTAGAAGTATCCACTGGACCACTCTGTGCTGGTACAACCAATAACCGGCCGTCTGGTTTCTGATAATAGTGGTCTCTGTGGCAGATTCACAGCAAGATCACTTTTATCGGCACCAACCTCCCACCGCTCTACGGTGCCCTCCACCGCTTACCGGAGCCGTCGGCAGTGGCAGAGGTGACCCGGTCCTCTTGCAGGCTGGGTATGGAGACGAGCGAGGGGAAGATGGTCCCCACCCATCTCAATAACCATAGCAGGGCGTAAGCGACGTCAAAACGTCACTTCCGCCCATAGCTCCTAAAGGGCCATTTTTTTTTATTGTGTTTTAGTGTAAATATGAGATCTGAGGTATTTTTTGACCCCAGATCTCGTATTTAACTGGTTGCCGACCAGCCGCCGCAGTTCTACGGCGGCAGGTTGGCTCCCCTATGCGAGAGCCCATAGCTCTACATCGGCTCTTTAAGCTCGCCACGAGTCCTGTGCGCTTGCCCGGTGGGAGCGATCGCCGCCGGGCACTCACGATTGCTCGGTACAGAGCGAGGACCAGGAGCTGTGTGTGTAAACACAAAGCTCCCAGTCCTGTCAGCGGGGGAAACGCTGATCTCCTGTTCATACAATGTATGAACAGAAGATCAGTGATTTCCCATAGTGAGGCCACCCCCCCCCATACAGTTAGAACACACCCAGGAACATGCATTTTTATAGCACGGATTGCTATAAAAATGCCAAAGGTCTCAAAAATGTGTCAAAAGTCACTGATCGCCGCCATTACTAGTAAAAAAAATATATATATAAATAAAAATGCCATAAAACTACCCCCTATTTTGTAAACGCTATAACTTTTGCGCAAACCAATTAATAAACGCTTATTGTGATTTTTTTTTAATGAAAAATATGCTTATTATAGCAAAAAGTTAAAAATATTGCATTTTTTTCAAAATAGTCGCTCTATTTTTGTTTAATAGCGCAAAAAATAAAAACCGCAGAGGTGATCAAATACCACCAAAGAAAAGCTCTATTTATGGGAAAAAGAGGATGCCAATTTTGTTTGGGAGCCACGTCACATGACCGCGCAATTGTCAGTTAAAGCGACGCAGTGCCGAATCGCAAAAAGTGCTCTGGTCATTGGGGGGGGGGGGGGTTAAGTGGTTAAGAGGATCTATCAAGCTTTTTTTTATTACAAGGGATGTTTACATTCCTTGCAATAGGAATAAAAGTGACCCATTTTTTTTTTTAAAGAACAGTGTAAAAAATAAAAAGTAAAATAAATAATAAAAAAATAAAAAATTTAAACGCGCCGCGTTCCCACGGAGCTCACGTGCAGAAGCGAATGTATACGCATGTATGTATACGAATGCAGCAGCATCTGCATATTAAAACGGTGTTAAAACCACACATGTGAGGTCACCACGATCTAGTAAGAGCAATAGTTGTAGCCCTAGCCCTAGCCCTAGCCCATACCTAGACCTCCTCTGTAACTCAAAACATGCAACCTGTAGAATTTTTTAAACGTCGCCTATGGAGATTTTTAAGGGTAAATATTTGTCGCCATTCCATGAGTGAGCCCAATTTTGAAGCGTGACATGTTGGGTATCAATTTACTCGGCATAACATTATCTTTATCACAATATAAAACAAACTCGGGCTAACTTTACTGTTGTCTTATTTATTTAACTGAAAAGGTGTATAGCTTCCCCAAAAAGTGCGCTTTTAACTAAAAAACTGTATAGCTTCCCCAAAAAGTGTGATTGTAAGACTGTTGCACAAATACAATGTGACATAAAGTATTGCAATGTTCGCCATTTTATTCTTTACGGTGTTAGGAAAAAAAATATATAATTTTTGGGGTTCTAAGTAATTTTCTAGCATAAAAAAAAACTGATTTTAACCACTTAAGACCCGGACCAATACGCTGGTAAATGACCCAAGGTGTTTTTGCGATTTGGCACTGCGTCGCTTTAACAGACAATTGCACGGTCGTGCGACGTGGCTCCCAACCAAAATTTGCGTCCTTTTCTTCCCACAAATAGAGCTTTCTTGTGGTGGTATTTGATCACCTCTGCGATTTTTATTTTTTGCGCTATATACAAAAATAGAGCAACATTTTTGAAAAAAAAACACTATTTTTTACTTTTTGTTAAAAAAAAATCAAATAAACTAAATTTTGTCAAACATTTAGGACAAAATTTATTTAGCCACATGTCTTTAGTAAAAAAAAAAAATCTCAATAAAAAAAAATAGCTACCTAGCGGGAACAGCGACACTAATACAGCGATCAGAAAAATGATCGCTTAGTGATGCTGGCAATAGGGAGTGAAAGAGTTAACTAGGGCGGTGATCAGGGAGTTAAAACTTTATTAGGGCGGGTGGGGGGTTTATCCTGAACCTAACACTAACTGATTTTACACTGCCTGTCACACTGACACTAAATGCAGTAATTAGATCACTGCATTCAGTGACACTGTGACAGGGGGGTGGGGGGGCAGATCGCAAGGGGTTAAGTATGCCTATGTGTGTGTATGTCAGTGTAGTGTTGGTGCAGGACTTACTGTGAGGTGTTTCTCCCATCGCAGCGGTTGGAAATACCGCTGCGATGGGAGATTACATCACTTCCCCCTTCCTGTGTTTAGGAGGAAGTGACAGAACCTGGAGCGCGCGCATTGGCTGGGAGCGATCGCAGGGGGGCGGGTAAACGCCGACATCCGCCCGCTCATCCCGGATCGCTCCCGGAGCCAGGGGGACCCCCGCACGCCGCGGAGGGGGTCCCGATGGGACCCCCGAACCGCACTTAGGCGGGGACGTAAATTTACGCCCTTGTGCCTGTACGAGCCATTCTGTGGCCGTATATGTGCGTGCGGGGGTCCTTAAGTGGTTAACTTACGTAAGCAGCAAATCTCAATAAGAGGCTCGGTCCTTAAAGCGGAGTTCCACCCTAAAGTGGAATGTTCGCTCATCTGATTCCTCCCCCTCTCCGGTGCTACAATTGGCACCTTTCGGGGGGGAGGGGGGAGAAGATACCTGTCTTTGACAGGTATCCTTTCCCACTTCCGGGAGTCCGGGAATGGCCGCGGGCTCCCTTCTCCTCCCCCCCGGCTGCCAGGCCAATAGGAGAGAGGAGCGGGGCCTCGTGCACGAGCAGTAGGGTTCCCGGCATGAAGCTGAAAGGCTACACTGCCGGGTTACCTTACTCCCAATGGCCGTGGCCCAGTACGTGATCCTGCACTTCCGGGTCTGGGGTGCACGCTCACTGCCGGCGGCTTGCTCCTGCATAGGTTACCCTTTAAATTTATACTCGAGAAATGTTATTACTATTGCTATTATTATTTGTATTAATAATAATAATAATAATAATAATAATAATGATAATGTATTATTATAATTAACAATAATTATAAAAATAATAAATTAGATATTCTTTATATAAATATATATTTTAATATGGAAAGACATATTTCTGGGATTTTGACACAATACAGTCGAAGGAAAGAAGTGACATGAAAAGCTCTAATTAAGTACTGTGTCCTTTATTTATTTATTTTGTGTCTATGTGTTTTCGGCCGGCCTAATGAGAATAATGCCTTGAAAGGGTTAGTAAGAGTGTCTCACAAAAGCTGATTTGCAGGTAGCATTCCCTCTAAGCATTATATTTCTTGTCTACATAGAGTAGCTAGGAGGGAGGAATGTGTAATGTCTATTTGATAAGTGTCTTCTCACACCCCGAGGTCTTTTATTGGCAATTTGCGTCCCACAATGAGAAAAATCAGCTGGAGAGACTTTATTGTTTTGTATAATGGAGAGGAGTGTGAAAATATTCCAGTACTGCAGATGGTATCACTCGTTAGCCCTGAACATATACACTTGGAAAGTATTGTTTTTTAGCCTATCACACAAAGCCATAATGGCCTATTTTTAGAGGCAGATTCACAGCTTAGCTAGAATGAAATAATGAAATGGTTTGTCCTTAAAATAAAAAATAATACAAGCGTTTTCTATGCCACAATTGATAGAGACGCTGCGTAGGTTTGCTTGATGATGTTCAAATGTCTACTTTGAAATACTTTCTTTTATGTTCGTACCGTTTGGCTGAGCTCCATCCGTGTAAATACAACGATGCGTTACTTCTTCAGGGCCAAAATGGTTGCACAACTGTTTTAAAAAAAAAAAAAAAAAAAGAGTTTTTGTTCTGCACAGAAAGTCAAACACAAAACAGGATAAACATTTCTCATGCAAGCGTTATATATATATATATATATATTCTGTTTGATAGCATAAAAAATAATTCAAAAATAAAGAAGACAAGAATTCATTTTATTTGCTGTAGTAAAAAAATATTACGGTATAGTTAGTACTACACGACTTTCGAATACTGGAGTGCTCAAAGTGATCCTAAGGGCCGGTTCACACTGGTGCGACTCGCCAGGCAACTCAGCCGCCTTACAAGTCGCGTCTCATTGTATTCAATGGAACTGTTCTAATAGGAGTGACGCAAGTCGCTCCGACTTAGAAAAAGGTTCTTGTACGACTTTGCGGGCGACTCGGGGCGACTTGCATTGACTTCTATACAGAAGTAATTTGGCAAACTGCCTCTGAAGTCGTCTTTAGGACGCCTTGCCGAGTCGCCCCCAAAGTCGTGCTGCCCCAGTGTGAACTGGCTCTAAGAGCCGGTTCACACAGAGGCAACACAACTTCCAGCAAGACTTCGGGAGGCAACTTGGACACGACTTAAGTATAATTCATCAGGCAACTCACAAGGCAACTTCAAGTTGCCTCCAGGACAGTACAAGGCAACTTTATTTCGCCTCCAGGACAGGAAGCTCTTCAGTGGCCAATCAAACAACAATCAGCTCTGTGGGAGGGAAGGGTTTGCCTGGGAAATGTATGTTATCTTCCTGTATTGTTGCTTCAGTTAAGACTGTGATCCAACTTCTGAGGCAACTTCCATTGAAATCAATGGGTACAAGTTGCCTACAAGTTGCCTAGAAGTCGGATTGAAGTAGTACAGGAACCTTTTCTGAAGTCGGAGCGACTTCAGTAGTGTGTATTAAGACGACTCCCATTCACTTCCATTGATTTTCTCAACCACACGACTTGGGCCGACTTGGGGAAACTTCAAGTCGGATCCCAGGTCGCCCCTGTGTGAACGGGCTCTAAAGCCTTGTTTTTTTGTTTGTTTTTTAAATAACAAACATGTCATAAAAAATTGTTTTACTTATGGACAAAGCACCAACATTATAGCACCACATCCCATAGTTAATAAATAAATAGAAATTTGTGGTATTTTTTAAGGCGCTTTTTGGTAAGTGAATCCAGGAAAATGTAATCAAAAATTTATACCGTATACAGTATACTCGGGTATAAGCCGACCAGAATATAAGCCGAGGCACCTAATTTTACCACAAAAAACTGGGAAAACGTATTGACTTGAGTATAAGCTTAGGGTGTCCATCTGCATGCCTCACTGTGCCTCACTTTGCCTCACTGTGTCCATGTGCCTCACTGTGCCCATGCCTCACTGTGCCTCACTGTGTCCATGCCTCACTGTGCCCATGCCTGACTGTGTCCATGACTAGACTTAAGTTTAACATAGGAGTATAAAGAAGGGGTGCCCGGCTTTGAAAAATGTGTGCTCCCTGGCCGTAGATCCTTCAGACACTTGTAGAGGAAGAGTGGGACTATATGTGTGCTAAGTTTGGGGTCCAGGGGACCTACGACCGGCCGGTACCGGGTCTCCAAAGTCCGGGACATCAGGCGCAAAAAGGTGACTCAAGTATAAGCAGAGAGGGGCATTTTTAGCACACAAAAATGTGCTGAAAAACTTGGCTTATACTCGAGTATTTTTTTTTTTTAGTAACAATTAAAAAGAGTATTGTATTATTAAAACAATACAATACCGTACAAACAGACTCATATAGTACAGTCTTCATGGGTACAGCAAGATTAGAGTAATTCCCAACATGTTTTGCCCTAAAACTGGGATTCCTATTTTACAGCTATTAATGGAGATTTCACATAAAACCATAAGGCAACACTATTATAAAAACAATACAATACAGTACAAACAGACTCATATAGTGCAGTCTTTATGGCTACAGCAAGATTAGCATAATTTCACAACATGTTTTACCCTAAAACTGGGACTCCTCAGGGGATGCAGTGCACAGCATCCCTTGAGGAAGCCCAGTTTTAGGGCAAAACATGTTGTGAAATTAAGCTAATCTTGCTGTACCCATAAAGACTGTACTATATGAGTCTGTGTATTCACTTACCAGAATGCACCTTAAAAATCCCACACATTTCTATCTATTAACAAACATGTCATACTTGCCTGCTCTGTGCAATGGTTTTGAACAGGGCAGCCCCAATCCTCTTCTTTAGTGCTTCTGGCCGCTCCCCTAGCCAAGTGCCCCTATAGCAAGCTACTTGGTATGGGGGTACTCATGCATGCTCAATCCTGAGCTGGCTCTGTGTGTCCATGAGACACACAAAGCGCATCTTGGCCCAGCCCCCTGCTTCTTAATCACTTGCTGTGATTGACAGCAGCCAATGGCTCCCACTGCTGAAGAAAGGAAAGAAGGAAGGAAGGAAGGAAGGAAGGAAGGAAGGAAGGAAGGAAGGAAGGAAGGAAGGAAGGAAGGAAGGAAGGAATATTATATTTATTTTAAACTTTTTTTTCATTTTACATTTCTCTAGTTGCTTCCTGGTTTCTGGTCTAGGTCAACATGACATTATACATCCCAGGAGTCTTCATGGGCATTTTTTGGGATAAGTGGAGGAGGGGCTTTCTCGGCTGAGCATACACCCCCCACACCTCTATGCCTGAGCTACAGACAGATAGATTCCAGGAAGTAAATGCTACATGAATGAACTGCCCTTACTCAAGATGGCCGCAACTAGAAATGTTAGGGGTTGTTTTTCAAAGTAATTTCCAAACTATAAAAAGACATGGATTGATGGGTGAGTTTGCTCTGAATTAGAAAAAATTATGAAATAGCATTTCAATTTAGTTCTACTTTAAATACAATGTATCATTGGTCATTTGAAATTAATGCCAGCTTCCATACAGCAGTATAAGTTCAGATACAAACTTCCAGGAGGATGAACCATATGTGGAAGACATTTTTTTTTCTTTAAACATATATCAGCACACAAATAATACCAATACCTTTAGCTAATCATATTCTCTGTATAGGGATTTAAATAAGAAGATGAATAACTTTGTATGTCAGATAACCGTACTTCCGGTGACTCACGAAAGAAGGAATCTTACAATTCATGCATCACAAACGTGTCTAAAGAAATACATTTGAGCCATTAACCACTTTAGCCCCGGACCATATTGCTGTCCAAAGACCAGAGCACTTTTTGTGATTCGGCACTGCGTCGCTTTAAGTGACAATTGCGCGGTCGTGCGACGTGGCTCCCAAACAAAATTGGCGTCCTTTTTTTCCCACAAATAGAGCTTTCTTTTGGTGGTATTTAATCATCTCTGCGGTTTTTATTTTTTGCGCTATAAGCAAAAATAGAGCGACTATTTTGAAAAAAATGCAATATTTTTTACATTTTGCTATAATAAATATCCCCAAAAAAGATATAAGTTTAGGCCGATACGTATTCTTCTACATGTTTTTCGCAATTAGCGTTTTTTGATTGGTTTGCGCAAAATTTATAGCATTTACAAAAAAGGGGGTCGTTTTATGGCATTTTTATTATTATTTTTTCTTTACTAGTTATGGCGGCGATCAGCGTTTTTTTTTGGTACTGCGATATTATGGCGGACGCATCGGACACTTTTGACACATTTTTGGGACCATTGGCATTTTTATAGCGATCAATGCTATAAAAATGCATTGGATTACTATAAAAATGCCATTGGCAGTGAAGGGGTTAACACTAGGGGGCAGGGAAGGGGTTAAGTGTGTTGCTGGGTGTGTTCTAACTGTATGGGGGGGGTGGCCTCACTAGGGGAAATCACTGATCTTCTGTTCATACATTGTATGAGCAGAAAATCAGCGTTTCCCCCGCAGACAGGAACGAGAGCTGTGTGTTTACACACACAGCTCCCATTCCCCGCTCTGTAACGAGCAATCGCGGGTGCCCGGCGGCGATCGTACCTGCCGGGCACGCGCGCGGGACTCGGGGGGCGCGCGCGCCCTACAAGTCTCTAAAGGGAGGACGTAGAGCTACGTGCTCCCGCGAGACAAAGCCACCGCTCCGCAGTAATATGATGGCGGGCGGTCGGCAAGTAGTTAAAATGCCATTATTTATTAAATGGACGCCTGTCATCGTAAAATTACTAAGTACGTGAGAAACCTGTGATTGAGGGAGCCATTTAAGTACCAGCACAGTAAAGTTCAACATGTTCGGTATCACTGCGAGTGATATCACTGCCTCCAGAAGCAATATTTATTCTATGAACCAGTGGATGGCTTTGTTCATCGGACTTCTCAGCTATTTTACAATAGCTCTTACAACTCTGGCACTTTTCATTAGACGGTATTGCAACCTGATATGGTCACATGGTCAATGACATAAACCTAATATGACCATGTGACCATATTAGTTTAATGATGTCACCAGCATCCTCACTGATTTGTTACGTGTGGTGGTGAATTCCATTTCCACAGCTGATTGAGACGGTGGCATTCTATTATGTGACAGCTTCCCAGGGGTTCGAGCCTAACTGAGTTGGACCTGTACCTTAGCTCATACTGGGTGTAAAGGACAGGTGTCAAACTGCTTGAGACCTGGGCCACTGCTTGTGAGACCAGCAGTCCCGCTCTACAATGTGCCAACACAGATATCCTAATCCTGATGCCGCATACACGCGACTATTTTTAATGTCCTATAAAAAAAAACGCGTACGACGGCACTATAAAGGGGAAGTTCCATTCGGATGGCGCCACCCTTGGGGCTGCTTTTGCTGATTTCGTGTTAGTAAAAGTCTGGTGAGAGATGATTCGCGCTTTTCAGTCTTCGTGCTTTTCTGTCTGTTACAGCATGACGAATGTGCCATCTCCATTACGAACGCTAGTTTTACCAGAACGAGCGCTCCCGTCTCATAACTTGCTTCTGAGCATGCACGTTTTTTTCTCGTCGTTGAAGTCTACACATGATTATTTTTAACGACATGGAAAACGACGAGAAAAATTAGAGCATGTTCTAAATTTTTAATGCCCATTTTTCACGTTGAGAAAAATGCTCTGGAGCCTACATACGACCGTTTTAAAAGACCAATTTAAAAAATTGCATTTTTCTCGTCATGAAAAACGGTTGTGTGTACGCATTGTCACAGCTAATTGGGCCATTGGGCCACATGTGACAGTTTCCAATGGGTTAGAGCTGAAATTAGTTTGGCCATACCTTGGCTCATGCTTGGTGTGAAGGGATGGTGTTAGACAACTCAATGAGTAGCACTGTTGGTGTGCAGTAGGAATGAGCTAAGCTTCAGACTAAACTTAGTTTGGCTTGAACCCATGGGAAACTGTCATACCAAAGCAGACCACTGGCCCAATCAGCTGAGGCTGTGGAATTTCCCTCGTCTTGCACCCACACATAACAAAGGATGGGGATTCTGGTAACATCACTGACCTAATATGGCCATTGGCCACATGGTCATAGACCTTGACCTGATATAACCATGTGGCCATATTAGGACAATGATATCATCAGCTTTCTAACCCCTTTATTATGTGTGGATGTGGGGTGGTGACTTCCATGGTCACAGCTGATTATGTGACAGTTTCCCTTGGGTTATAGCTGAAATTAGTTTGTTATATACCTTGGCATATCCTTGGTGTGCTGGAAAGATGTTGGATGGATTCATGAGTAGCACTGTTGGTGTGAAGTAAGAATGAGCTAAGATTCTGAACAAACTCAGTTTGGCTTGAACCCATAGAAAATTGTCACATGATAGCAGGCCGCTGGCCCAATCAGCTGAGATTGTGGAATTCTCTGTCCTGCAGGCACATATAAAAAAGTATGGGATGCTGGTGACATCATTGATCCACTATGGGAATATAGTCAATGACATTGACCATGTGGCCATTATAGATTAAGGATGTCACCAGCATCCTCACCCCTTTGTTACTTGTGGTTGTGGGGTGGTGACTGACTTCCATGGCTGACTTCCAGCGAATTGGGCCATGGGCCCTCTCTCATGTGACAGTTTGCCATGAGTTAGAGCTGAAATTAGTTTGGCCATACTTTGGCTCATGCTTGGTGTGAAGGGATGGTGTTAGACAACTACATGAGTAGCGCTGTTGGTGTGCAGTAGGAATAAGCTAAGCTTCAGACCAAACTCAGTTTGGCTTGAACCCATGGGAAACTGTCATACCAAAGCAGGCCACTGGCCCAATCAGCTGAGGCTGTGGAATTCCCTCGTCCTGCACCCACACATAACAAAGGATGGGGATACTGGTAACATCACTAACCTAATATGGCCATTAGGTCAATCTAAATCCTTGCTTTAGTACAAAGCAACTAAAAAATAAAAACCTAAATAATCTGCGTATTTAATATTGTATATGCAGTCTAACTGCATTAAAGTAATAAATACAAAGGGTTCAATTGGCCTTTAAAACCCAGCTTCAATTGATACATTTTTTATTGTCTATCTGATACTATTTCCCCATGAGCGGTCCCATACTGAACTGGCTGGAGAATGAACACAGGTACAATAAGCACAGAGGAAAAGGCAAATGAAAATATATAGTCTGAGCACTCCAAAACTATCAATATTAAGTCAGTTTATCTCTTTGATTAAAGAGTGTAATCAATCAACATCCAAAGCTGTACATTAATCACTTTATCAGGCAGGTGATGCATTGCTGGTTTTAATAGGATCCATTTATTTTGATTCCTACCTACTTCATCTTTTGCAAAAATGTCCCAGATGTAGACACCACCAGACCCGAAAAAAAAAAAAAAAAAAAACTCTGGTCTGGTCAAAAGGCTCCTGCCGTAAGCCTGCTGCACCATTTGACATTACTTATATAACCAAGGGGAGCAGTCACTTGGTGGTGTCGTTGGGTTCCCCCTTGTGATGTAACGTTGTTAAGGACACGACAGCCGGCTTCCTGGCCGGCTCCCTAACAACCAGGTATTCTCCATACAGAATTCAAATCGGATCCATCAATTTTAGACTGATCCGAATTCAAATCATTCCAAAAATGTAGAATTAGTTAGAAAACGAATATATGAAACAAAACAAATTTCAATTAAATTTGTTACTATTTGAAGGGGTTGTTAAGCTTGTGTTTTTTCACCTTAACACATCCTTTGCATTAAGGTGAAAAAGCATCTTGCAGTGTCCGCCCCCCTCCCCCAGCCCCTGTTTTACCTACCTGAGCACCAAACTTCCATGGGTGCGATCCCGTGTTGTTCTCCAACGGCTTCTCGGCTCTTCATTGAATAGATTAATAGCAGTGCAGCCATTTGCTCCCACTTCCGTCAATCAAATCCAATGACGCTTCAGGGCCGAGTCATACACTTGGTGGCTATGTACACCGAGTGTATGACACAGGAGCGTGCCCACAAGGTAAACCCCCCTCGAGAGAGAGAGAGAGAGAGCTTCCAAGAGAGGGTTATCTATTAAGGCGAGGAGCCGCGAGAGCCGCCGTGGGACCCCAGAAGAGGACGCTAGGAGCCACTCTGTGCAAAATGAACTGCACAGTGGAGGTAAGTATGACATGTTTGTTATTTTTATTTTTTTAAACGTGAACCTTTAGTAACACTTTAATTCAGAGATTCAGATGCAGTCCCCTCTACAATGTGCCAACACAGGTATCCTAATCCTTGCTTCTGTACAAAAGAACTAAAAAATAAAATATGGTCAATATGTTCAAAAATGACCATGTAGGCATATTAAGTCAATGTCATGAGCATCCTTGTCCCTTTGTTCCTTGCGGTTGTAAGGTGGTTCCATGGCCAAAGCTGATTGGACCATGGCCCTCTATCATGTGACAGATTCCCATGGGTTAGAGCTGAACAAAATTTGGCCCATACCTTGGCTCATGCTTGGTGTGAAGGGAAGGTGTTGAAAAGCTCCATGATTAGCACTGTTGAAGTGGGAATGAGCTAAGCTTCTAACCATCCTTGTCATGAGAAGCCTTTGTTCCTTGTGAATTCCATGTTGTAAGGTGGTTCCATGGCCAAATTTCGCTGATTGGACCATGGCCCTCTATCGAGTATGTGACAGATTCGGCAATAGCGATATGGCGATTATTTTAGAGCAATATTGTTTTTGCTAAAATAAACAAAATTTGAAATTCCGCAATCAATTTCTCATTCCCGAAATTATGATAAAATACAAGAATATTCTTGGCTCATGCTTGGTGTAATATATGAATTCTGGCCAATCAGAGTGCTCCTTCCGCATTTGCCGAATATTCGCAATTATTTTGTTGAAATCAGAATATTCTCCATCAGATGCTCCATTCCGCATTTCTGAAATTTGAATTTTGTATTATAAAATATGGGCCAATCAAGTGCTCCATTCCGCATTTCTCGAAATTTCGCAATTATTTTGTATTATAAAATTCACGAATATTCTGAGCCAATCAGAGTGCTCCTTCCGCATTTGCCGAATATTCGCAATTATTTTGTATTGTAATATATCACGAATATTCTGAGCCAATCAGAGTGCTCCTTCCGCATTTGCAGAATATTCACAATTATTTTGTATTGTAATATATCACGAATATTCTGAGCCAATCAGAGTGCTTCTTCCGCATTTCTCGAAATTTCGCAATTATTTTGTATTATAAAATATCACGAATATTCTGAGCCAATCAGAGTGCTCCTTCCGCATTTCTCGAAATTTCATTCGCATTCGCAATTGCGAAATTTCGCAATCATTTCATTTCGAAAAAATATCACGAATAATCGTTTTTAGCGAATATATCTCGAATATTCGACTATATATTCGAGATATATCGCAAAATCGAATATGGCATATTCTGCTCAACACTAGTCTTGGAGCCATACTTAACAAAGGATGAGAATGTTGGTGACATCATTGACTTAATATGTTAGCCATGACATATCCTCGCCCCTTTTGTCATGTGTGGTTGTTGGGAGGTGACTTCCATGGCCACAGCTGATTGGGACGGTAACACTGTGACAGTTTCCCATGGGTTTGGGCTGACAATTGGCCATACCTTGGCTCATGCTTGGTGTGAAGGGATGGTGTTGGACAACTCCATGAGTATCACTGTTGGTGTGCAGTAGGAATCCTTTTCACAAGGTATCCAAATCATTCATGTGAAAAACCTAAAAAAAAGCAGCATATTTATTATTGTTGGGAGCAATAAAGTGACTTCCATGGCCAGCCGATTTAGCGGGAAGTGGTTATGATCGTGACAGGGTTCTCAAACGCACGTATGCCGCACGCGCCTGTGCGGGCGCGCAGCGCGGCGATGTGATGCGGGGTGTCAGTCTGACACCCTGCACCTCCGATCCTGGTAACAGTCTCTGGCGGAGCCTCGTTACCACGTGATCAGCCGTGTCCAATCACGGCTGACACGATTAAACAGGAAGAGCCGCCGACGGCTCTTCCCACTCGCGTCTGACAGACCGAGTAGAGGAGAGCCGATCAGCGGCTCTCCTGACAGGGGGGGTTCGCGCTGATTGTTTATCAGCGCAGCCCCCCCTCGGTGCCACACTAGACCACCAGGGAAATAAAAAAATACCAAAAAAAGGGCAAAAAAAAAAAAAAAAATGACAAAAAAAAAAAAGTCAGCAAAAAAAAAAAAAAAAAGGGGGGCAGTAAAAAAAAAATGATGCCAATCAGTGCCCAACTGGGCACTGATGCAACATTGATCCATAGTGCCACCCCTCAGTGATCATCAGTGCCACCCCAGTGTCTGCAGTGCCACCCCACAGTGCCAATCCATGCCCAGTGCCTACCTATCAGTGCCCACCTGTGCCACCTTCAGTGCCCACCTGTGCCGCCTATCAGTGCCCACCTATGCTGCCTATCAGTGCCCACCTGTGCCGCCTAGGTGCCCACCTGTGCCCACCTGTGCCGCCTATGAGTGCCCACCTTGCCGCCTATGAGTGCCCATCTGTGCCGCCTATGAGTGCCCATCAGTGCCGCCCATGAGTGCCCATCAGTGCCGCCCATGAGTGCCCATCAGTGCCCCAACCAGCGCCGCCTATCAGTGCCCATCAGTGCTACCTAATCGGTGCCCATCAAACTACCTCATCGGTGCCCATCGGTGCCCATATGCCACCATTATGCCCGTATTGAAAGAGAAAACATACTCATTTACACAAAAATAACAGAAAAAAATAAAAACTTTATTTTTTTTTCAAAATCTTCGCTCTATTTTTAGTTGTTGCGCAAAAAAAAAAAACCGCAGAGGTGATCAAATACCACCAAAAGAAAGCTCTATTTGTGGGGGAAAAAGGACGCCAATTTTGTTTGGGTGCAGTGTAGTGACCGCGCAATACAAATACAGTGCTGAAAGCTGAAAATTGGTTGGGCGGGAAGGTGCGTAAGTGCCTGGTATGGAAGTGGTTAAAACCCAGCTTCAATTGATAAGTTATTTATTGCCTGCCTCAAACTATTTCCCCATGAGCGGTCCCATACTGAACCGACTGGAGAATGAACACAGGCACAAGAAGCACCGAGCAAATGGCAAAAGAAAATATATAGTCTGAACACTCCAAAACTATCAATATTAAGTCAGTTTAGCTCTTTGATTAAAGAGTTTAATCAATCACCATCCAAAGCTGTATATTAATCACTTTATCAGGCAGGTGATGCATTGCTGGTTTTAATAGGATCCATTTATTTTGATTCCTACCTACTTCATCTTTTGCAAAAGGGTTTTTCCCAATAAGAAGCTGATAAAAGGAGGTTAGAATCTAAACGCAGAGAATCCGCTTCCGACAGCATTTCATTATCAGCTGCAGGCCCTGACTTGGTCAATTTATTTATGGCTGAATAAAGCTACATGAAGTGAATCTTTTGGAGAACGGCACAGTGTAGCTTAGATAAACATAAGCCATTTATTTGCTTTCACACCTGACAGTCTCATGATATATGAACCAAAAACGAGCATGTTTCTTTTAGGCGAGGTACACCTCCATTGGCGTGTATGTATATGTGTGTGTATATATATATATATATATATATATATATATATATATATATATATATATAAAAAATAAATAAATAAAATAAATAAATACAATGAATAAATACACACACATATATATATATATATATATGTGTGTGTGTATATATACATATATATATGTGTGTGTGTGTGTATTTATTTATTTATTTTTTATTTAATTATTATATACTTATATATGTATATATATATATATATATATATATATATATATATATATATAAAATAAATTAACAACTTTCATTCCGGGCCTATTCCGGCACTCCTCTACTACATGCAAAAATCTAATTTTTTTTTGCTAGAAAATTACACTATACACTATTAGACATGTGCCCACTGAAATATTTTGTTTCGTAATTTAGTTTTCGTCCGAAAAAGAAATGTATTTAGTTACTCCCGAAATTAATTTTTATTTATTTTGTTTTTCGTTAAAAAAAATGCATCCATCCGAAATCCAAATTAAGGTCGAATCTGTCATTGAAGGCTTATGGTGTCTGTCGAATGCTCTAAAAAAAAGAAAAAAAAAAGAAAAGAAGATTCGATAAAAACATTTTTTGACTCTTCATGTCTCTCTATGTCGAATCTTCATGTCTCTCTATGTCAAATCTGTAATTGAAGACTTATGGTGTCTGTCGAATGTTCTAAGAAAAAAAAAAAAAAGAAGATTTGACAGAATAAAAAAAAAAAAAAATTGACTCTTCATGTCTCTCTATGTCAAATCTTTTCTCTCTATTTTGAATCTTTTCTCTCTATGTCCAATCTTTTCTCTCTATGTCCAATCTTTTCTCTCTATGTCCAATCTTTTCTCTCTATGTCCAATCTTTTCTCTCTATGTCCAATCTTTTCTCTCTGTCGACTCTTCTTCATGTCTCTATAATGTCGAATCTTTTCTCTCTATGTCGAATCTTTTCTCTTTATGTAGAATAATATTGGAACTAATAGAGTTAAGGTTAGGCACATTCGACCGCAACGAAAACTAAAATAAAGCATTTGTTTATGTCGGATCTTTCGGTTTTTCGTTTTCTGTGCTTTCGTTATCATTTGTTAAAACGATAACGAAAATTACCTGAAATTCGGACGAAAATGCATTCGGACGAAAACAAATGCACATGTCTATACACTATATATGTTTTTTTTTATCAGATAGCCTAGGGAATAAAATTGCGACCATTGCAACTTTTTATCTCGCACGGTATTTGCGCAATAATTTTTCAATGCCTTTTTTTAAAAATAGTTTCATTAATTGAAAAATAACAAAAGAGTAAAGTTAGTCCATTTTTTTGTATAATGTGAAAGATGATGTTATGCCGATTAAATAGAAACCTAACTTGTCACGCTTTAAAATTGCGCACACTCATGGAATGGCGCCAAACTTCAGTACTTAAAAATCTCCAAAGGCGACGCTTAATTTTTTTTTACAGGTTTAGAGTTACAGAGGAGGTCTAGCGCTAGAATTGACGTTTACATGAGTGGGCGGGACTTACATGTGTGTTCACTTCTGAGTGCGATCTACCGGGGCGTTTTAAAAAAACAAAAATGTTTTTTTTTTACTTAATTTTTTTATTTTGCACTTTTTTCTAATTCTTTTTTTTTAATCACCTTTATTCCTATTACAAGGAATGTAAACATCCCTTGTAATAGGAATATATTGTGACAGGCCCTCTTTATGGAGAGATGCGGGGTCAATAAGACCTTCCATCTCTCCTACAGGCTGCAAAGCATGAGATTGTGAAAAAAATTCACAGATCTCATGCTGACAGCGTCCGGGCGTGACGTCATAACATCACGCCCGCTCCCCTGATGGTCATAGAGGTCCCCAGTCATCTCTATGCTTCTCATCCAGCTCCAGCCGATCGCTTCTCCAGGTCCCTGTTGACACGGGAGAGCCAACAAATAGAACAAGTCAGATCAGTAACGATGTTCACATTCTCGTAACTGATTTATCTGAGAGGGGGCAGGACTAACAACCCAAGGACCTCCCACCTCACAATCAATCTCCAAAGGCAGGCTATCAGAGAAAAACATCACACCTGCAATACGTCAAGGTAAGGAAATGGCCTTCCTCAACCCGTATCTGCAAGTCAAGGAAATTGATGGTATTTTGATCTGCCTCATACTTAAATTGTATGCCTCTATCATTATCATTCAAAGATCAAGGATAAAGGAATCCAAAGACTCCCTGGACCCATCTCCATAGGAGGAGGATGTCGTCTATATACCTAGCCCACAAGACCAATTCTGGTCTGCAGTTGGACATAGACGACAGGCTGGGGGCAAATTTAGCCCCCATGGCCACACCGTCTATTCTGCATTTAAAACCTACCACTAAACCAAAAAAAGTTATGTGTTGTTGCAACCTTCAAGAGATCCATATTATTAAACAAATTGATGACATGTTTTCTATCCTGATAAAGGCTGGCAAAAGCTGTAACTAAAGGCTGGCAAAGCTTTAACTAAAGGTTGAAGGTATCCATCAATGTATTTGATACACTGGTTTATAATAGCGCAACCTTATCCCCCTATTTTTTACATAATCTTTACATGGATATCATATGTTTGCAGGTGTCGCAGCTTTTTCTCATAGAACATTTTGTTTCATTGTATTTCCTCTTAGCGTGGTATAGGCCCCCCTACCTTTCCACGTTTTGTTATTTGATATATTTATACTTGCTGCTTTGAATTTTGGTACACATCTACATTTTCAATATGGATGTTTTTGAATACAGTTCCTTACGTGTCATCAAAAAGGACAGTGTTTTTGAAATCAATAGTAAACCTGAGGGTGATCTCAGAGGTCTTTTCATGAGATTGAAAAACCTTATGGTGTAAAAGATCCATACCCAATGGGATATAGCCTTCCTGGAACACTATGTGGCTGATGCCATAGTTCCTAGAAGTTTAAGATGGAAAGTTAGCCCTCAAAGGGGAGAATCTGCGGCAGCTGGTCGGCAAGTGGTTAAAGTGTGCTTCTTAGATTCCAATAAGCCCCCCCTCTGCCTGCAGACCCCCACAACCACGGCCCAGGGTTGTGGGCAAAAAGGAGTTTCTCCCCATCAACAGGGGGGGGGGTTCTTTGGTGTGGCGGCCGTCGTGAGTGTGGATCGACTTTGAAATACCAACATTTTTGAGTAATAGTTAAAACAAATTAAATAGACTACCACGAGTGCCATCATGCAGAATAATTGATGCAAGAAATGGGACTAGATGAACATAGGGTGAAGGCTGTTAATACTGTCTAACCCGTAAATGAACACCAGTCAACGACAGATACATGACAGTTTCTGTTATTATTATGCTGTTTCCTATGGTCCTAGGTCCTTTAGCTGCATTTTGGTTGGGGTCTTTAGTGGTTAAAATGTAGTAGGGAAGTGGTTGGTGTTAGTAAGGCAGTGGATGATGTCAGATGTTTTTTATTTTTATTATTTTATGTTTTTATTATTTTTTTTAAATTAGATTTTTTTATCTAATTTTAGGAGCCATGTTGGGGGGCTTTGCGCCTAACGGGTGATTAGGATGTGCCCAGACACATCCGGCACACCTCCTCCACACTCCTTTGGCCAGTGAAAAACATATAATAATAAACACATTTCCAACTGAAAGCTGTCTCAGAGGAACATTTCTTAAAAACTTCTACTCATGTTTCCAGGGCAGGAAATTAATGTAAGTCTCCCCAAATAGACATAGCATCCAATTTTTTAAAAAAAAATCCATACTTTTTAAACTTCAACATTAGCAGATGGGAATTGTAAAACGAAAACCAGGTTCAGATGATGGCAGTCCTGTCTGTGTTCAGATAACTCAAATTGGAAGAAAAAGACAATATTGCAAAGAATAATTAAAAGCATTATTTTCTCCTGTAAAATGAGCTCATGACCTAAAATAATGAAAATAACTATAAATGAAATCAAACCAGAACAAGATATTTTATTTTACTACTCTGTACCAAGTTGTTTTATTAAATCAGGCAGATAAAAAAAAAAAAAAAAAACACAAGTTAATTGAATTAAATGTTCATTAAAATTACTAAATGTATCTTTACATAAAGCAGACCTTCACTCAAACTTTGGGGCATCGCAGTCCTCTGCCGTCCTCTATTTCTAAAAGCTAAACATTCTTTAATTTTCTTCCTTGCCACCATTTTCCCCTAGGGGAGAATGACGTTTCACTCTCCTCCTGCAGCCTTTGATACCTTGTACACCCGACCGGTTTTCCCGCTGGAAAAACTGCCATGACAGCTTTTGGCCGGGACAAACGGCCGTGTTTATATGCTCCATCGCAGTTTTCCCAACAGGATGTTCTCTTTTTTCCCACCGGGATTCCCTAGGGTCTTTTTCCCCTTGTGAAAACTGGTCATGTGTATGCCTTTTCGAGGGGGAAAAAACATGCATGCTCAGAGTCAAGTATGAGACGGGAGAGCTCGTTCTGGTAAAACTAGCGTTCGGAATGGAGATAGCACGTTTGTCACGCTGTAACAGACTGAAAAGCACGAGGCTGAAAAGCGCAAATCTCTCTCACCAAACTTTTACTAACACGAGGATCAGCAAAAGCAGCCCAAAGGGAGGAGCCGTTTGAATGGAACTTACCTTTTATAGTCCTGTTGTACGCGGTGTATGTCCCGGCGCTTTGGACGGGCGGTATTTGGCCTAAACGTGTATATAAAAGGCAGGCTTCAGAGAAATCCCATCAGGAAAACTTTGTTCTTTTTCCTGCCGAGAAAAACGGTTGTGTGTACTAGGCATCAGGCTATCGACATTGCATATCCTAGGAGGCTGCAGGAGGAGAACCCTTCCCAGTTAAGTAAACTACTTAAGTAAACTACTTAAGTCATTAATCTGTCTGACTTCACATTGACCTCCGACCACTTGAAACTCCTACAGAAGGGTATGACCTTCTCACCAGTGACGAATATGGATGAATTTACCGTCTTTAAAGACGTGACCCTGTTCTTACGCAAAGTCTTCTATCGGTCACTATACTCAATAAGCGATACGAGTAATATCAATCCAGAACCCATAGAAAGTGAGGACCAATTGGCACTTGACATCCTGAATTCCTTACTGGCTGAGAATGCCATACCAGAAGAAGAACCCCTAACTCTAATTAGACGTGCCAATCTCAAAATTAGATCACTTAAAATGCCCCCCCTATCAAAAAATAGATGGCTCAAAATGTTCCTTGATATGGTCCAGAAGGACTTGGAAAAAATAGACTGGACTAAAAAACAGTCCGATAATTTAACGGCCAATGAAAGGAGAGCCTTAAGTGATCTACAAAAAGACAAAAGTATCATTATTAAGAATAGTGATAAAGGGGGCAATGTTGTGTTACTTACACAAAACCAATATGAATGTGAGTCTAAGAGACTATTGAATGATATATTTACGTACGAGAAACTGGAAAATAATCCCCTACCGGCAATAGTTCATGAATTGAATAAAAAATTAAAACTGGCCAAAGATGAGGGACTATTGACAGTCAAGGAATTTAACTACCTAAGTGTAGTGGACTTCAATGTCCCCACATTTTACATCATCCCCAAAATCCATAAAAATCTAACAGAACCCCCAGGCAGACCAATAGTGTCAGCCTGTCAGGGACCTATGGAACGCATAGGAAAATATCTAGACCTAATGCTCAAGGAGATGGTGATGGATTTAAAATCCTTTGTGCAGGACACACAGCATGTCCTAGCCAAACTCGACGACCTTGATGCCAGCCGACAACCCAGTGGGATTCTTCTAGTTGGTATTGATGTCGAATCATTGTACACATCAATACCCCACCAAATAGGCATCAAGGCCGTCAAAACCTTCCTAAATGATACTTACCCTACCTCCGGATCACAAAATGAGTTCATTGTTGAAATACTGGACTTTGCTCTTAAAAATAATTGTTTCCAATTCATGAACAAGTACTACCGACAAATAAGAGGTACCTCTATGGGCGCCGCATGGGCTCCGGCCTACGCGTGCCTCCATTTAGGACACTGGGAAGAAGAGGACGTTTACACCTCACCAATGTACCGCCACCATGTATTAACTTGGTGGCGCTACATAGATGACGTGCTCATGCTATGGCATGGGACAATTGAAACCCTACAACAATTCATGTCTGAATTGAACGTGAACCACCGTAACATCAATCTAACGTACACGGCTGATCCGGAAAAACTATCTTTTTTAGATTTACAAATCACGCTAAGGAATGGCCAGCTCACTACATGTACTTTTCGTAAAGAAACCTCGGCAAACACATTACTGTATGCCACGAGCCACCATCCTCATTGGCTGAAGAACGGCATCCCGGTTGGACAGTTTTTACGAATAAAGCGAAACTGTTCCAGCCCCGATGATTATAGACGAGAAAGCCAAGAACTCTATCTAAGATTTCGCGAACGAGGCTATACACATGGCCAGATCAAAAAAGCAAGAAAGAGAGCAGTGATTAGGGACCGTGTAGACTTGCTAACCAAAAAAAGAACTGTTGAGAAACTAGCTCCAAATCCTAATGAGCCCATTAGAATCATTACTACATATGGCTCACAATGGAATGCAGTACGAGCTGTCTTGGAAAAGCACTGGGGAATTCTCACTAATGCACCAGCCCTGACTAAAATAATAAGCACCACACCGAAACTAGTGGCTCGTCGAGCACGAAATATGGGGGACATTCTGATCAAATCAGAGTTCGTCAGGGAACCAAATGAAACCTGGCTCTCCAACTACCCACGATCATTGGGAATGTTCCCATGCAATCGTTGCCAAATTTGTCCCTATGTAGATCGAACTGCTACATTCAATGATGCCCTTGGACAGGTTTCCTACGAGATCAAAAATTTGATCAACTGTTCCACTACACGAGTGATCTATATGATCACATGTCCCTGTCCTAAGATCTATATAGGTAAAACTAAACGATCACTCAAAGTACGTATAGGTGAACATCTAAGAGAAATCAATGAGAAAGAAAAAAATCCGGAAAAACCCCTCGCCAAACACTTCGCAGAATATCATGATTGAAATTCTAAGGGAATGACGGTTAAAGGGATTTATGCCCTCAATTTACCGAACAGGCGAGGTGATTTTGATCGGATTTTACTGCAGAAAGAAAAATCATGGGTGTTTCGTCTCAAATCACTAGTACCTATTGGGTTGAATACGGAACTTAATCTACAGGTTTTTCTAGATCCCCAATCCTTTACAATCAACCAACTAAATAAAAATAATTTTTACATTATCAATTGATATGTATAAATTATGCTTAGTTTTGAACACTAACTAAATTCTTAAATTCTTGAGTACTTTGTTCCAAACTTCACATGTGATATATGTACATAAATACATTTTAATTTATGTTATTTTTCAACTTTCTTTCAATTCGGCCATCTACCAATGATTCTAATTCTATTTTTACTTTATTATTTCATATTCCTTTAAAAAGTCCTATGTGATTGTCTTACATCGTTTCTGTGACTTTGTATTACACTACCCTATTAAATGCACTCTCTCAATCCCTGAGTAAGTTAAATATTTGGAATTAAACTCAATCAATATTACCCGTCATACATACATCTAGTATGTTAACATGACCTCATACATGCTAAAATGAGAGATTGGATGTCCTAGGAAATTACTACCATGTTCGTTACAAATCACTTCGCCCCATATGATCACCGAAGAACTGACTACACTATTAAGCGGTAACAAACAACAGCTGATCTTCGTCAATAAAAGGCATGTATCAGCTGATGAAAGACTACGTCCAGGAAGAAGCTACGCCATTGGGTACGGCGAAACGCGTCGACGTCATCACCCGACGCTAGTCACGTGACATCGTGATCAAACGTACACGAGAGAGATAGACGAAAGGACGGAGATGTTTGAGCGTGAACCGCAATCTGTCCCCGATCAAGGAATACCATTCTATGGATAACCACGTCCGCTACATACACCCTACAACAGAGGGATGATATCCGGATGGAGCACCAACTTCAATAGCACTTTACATTGCAGCCGAGCACCACGTCATGCACATGACACAGGTCTGTACAACCATAGAAAGTAATGATCGGCAGCAACATACAATCCAGCCTTGGATCAACATCAACCTCCATTTGGTAATGTACAGAGACCCTACAATACATGACTTTATGATGTTGTATTGATTATTGCGTGTCATCCCTATGTTGATCAACAGCATGCTGCCAACATACTATGCAACCTAGTGCTTTAACGGCTATATGTGTGCTCAGGATAACGGGACACTCCACTGCTCTATACTGTGAGCACATTTTGGATTTATATCATGCTCTCATCTCCCAATATTATAACCTAATATAACCCTGAGGATTGGTTCTAATAATTAGGCATCTCTCCACAATATCTCAGTATTTATATTGCTCTATTGTTTGGACTACATGGAAATTAATTTATTACTTACATATGGGCCCAATAATTTACCATGGACCTAATTTATAAGTGATTCCAAATTGCCAAGAACCTTCACCTTGCTGCAGCAGGACAATTAATACCTTTGCACCTTTCTACATCTCTCCCTTTACACATAGAGCTCTGTTACCAGATACTATACCAATTCGGTACTATTCGACTGGTCAGGTGATACATTGTTTTCCCTGATCGTATTTTTATTATTTATATTACTAAACACATCGAAATTGAATCCTCCATTGTTGAGAATAATCTTGAGATACTGATAACAGAACTCTTCTGGTCCGGACTAGTGTTGTGTTTTTGTGTTGTTTGTTTATTGTGCGTCTTGTTTGTAAATTAATGTTCATGGTTAGATATAAATTTCAGGAATTTGATATGTCTTTTTAAGACCTAATCTCCCTCTTCCCCTTTTTGTACTAATTATGTCCTGATACCTTAATATTAATAAAAGATTCTTTTTTTGTATCAAATATAATTTTCAGATCATTTATACTATTGCCATTAGTAACCCCCTTTTTTTCTTTGATCTCCCCCGAGATCACTACCTTTCCCTGTCCTTTCCCCCAACCTTGGTCCCCTCCCCCTTTTTTTGTTTCTCACAATTTATTACCAATGATACATAGGTTACGGCAATATAATCATCACTTGATGATAGGTCTGAGGTAGTAGCAAATATTCATGCTCCTACTAATAGTTAAAACTTGCGATTTCCCTTTCCCCACCAACCCCTCCTTAACTACTTAAGTAAGTAGTTAAGAGCCTAATCGCAAAAAATGACCTGATCATTGAGTAGCCAATTCTTCCGGGCTGTAGTGGTTAAATCACCTTTGGCTTAACAAAAACCGCATGATTTGCAAATAGTACTCTGATAACACGCACAGTCTTTGATTTGTGGGCACTGATTGGCATATGTTGGGCATAATTTGGCACATGTGGATGGCCATGGGGGATGTACCTGGCCATCCACATGTTAGGGGCTTCCCTAGTGGTCCTGGTTGGCTTTCCTGGTGGTCCAGTGTCCCCTGTCCCCTGACAGGAGAGCCACCGATTGGTCTCTCCTCTACTCGCATCTGTCAGACACAAGTGAGGAAAAGCCAATCAACGTCTCTTCCTGTTTACATCGTGATCAGCCTTGATTGGACAAGGCTGATCACGTGGTAAAGAGCCTCCGTCAGAGGCTCTTTACCGAGATCATTGTATCAGTGTGTCAGACTGACACACCGCACCACCGATTGCCGCAATGCGTGCCACACCGGTGCGTAGCGGATGTTATCCTGCTGGACATTATATGATGTCCAGTCAGGATAACTAAACCACCATCTGGCCATCATTTTGCTATAGGCCGCGCGGGAAGTGGTTAAGGATGTATTTATTTAAAATTGCCTTCAAAAAGGTGTAAACATATTGGTAAGAATTTTCTGGGTGAAGTGGTCCATTATCTGACAGAAATGCAGGGTGCCAATATTTTTGGCCATGACTGTAGAACCATTATTCCAAACAGCATACAGCTGTTACAGTCTAGTTGGTTAATACCAGAGCAGTATATGGAAACCATGACTTATATTGAATAGTAGACATGTGCATTCATTTTCGTCCGAATTTCTGTGATTTTCGCTTTAACAAACGATAACGAACGTGCAGAATCTGAAATCAGAAAAATCCGAAATGCTTTATTTTCGTTTTGTTGCTACAACAGTTTAATATAGATAGAAGATTCGACATGACGGTGACAATGTGTCTATCGAATCTGCGGTTGAATGTGTCTAACCTAATTCTATTAGTCCAAGATTATTCTACATAGAGAGGAAAGATTTGACATTATAGAGACATGAAGCAGCTAAAAACATACGATTGCCGCGAGTGAACATTTATGGTCAAATGCTCCGCCCATATGGCTATAGAATAATTATTTTTTTTTTGTTTACAAATGATTTTTATTATTGTAAAAGGTCATAGGTTAGTACAAATGTGTAACCAAAACATAGGTACTGTATATTCGATATTTCAAACATATACTTAACCACTTTAGCCCCGGACCATATTACTGTCCAATGACCAGAGCACTTTTTGTGATTCGGCACTGCGTCGCTTTAACTGACAATTGCGTGGTCGTGCGAAATGGCTCCCAAACAAAATTGGCGTCCTTTTTTTCCCACAAATTAAGCTTTCTTTTGGTGGTATTTGATTATCTCTGCGGTTTTTATTTTTTGCGCTATAAACAAAAATAGAGCGACAATTTTGAAAAAAATGCAATATTTTTTACTTTTTGCTATAATAAATATCCCCCAAAAATATAAAAAAAAAAACATTTTTTTTCCTCAGTTTAGGCCGATACGTATTCTTCTACATATTTTTCGTTAAAAAAATCGCAATAAGCGTTTATTGATTGGTTTGCGCAAAAGTTATAGCATTTACAAAATAGGGGGTCGTTTTATGGCATTTTTATTAATATTTTTATTTTTATTAGTAATGGCGGCGATCAGCATTTTTTTCAGTACTGCGACATTATGGCGGACACTTCGGACACTTTTGACACATTTTTGGGGCCATTGGCGATCAATGCTATAAAAATGCATTGTATTACTATAAAAATGCATTTGGCAGTGAAGGGATTAACACTAGGGGGCAGGGAAGGGGTTAAGTGTGTTCCTGGGTGTGTTCTAACTGTATAGGGGGTGGCCTCATTAGGGGAAATCACTGATCTTCTGTTCATACATTGTATGCACAGAAGATCAGCGTTTCCCCCGCTGACAGGACCGGGAGCTGTGTGTTTACACACATAGCTCCCGGTCCCCGCTCTGTAACGAGCGATCGCGTGTGCCCGGCAGCGATCATACCCGCCGGGCACGCGCGCAGGACTCGGGGGCGAGCAGGGACGCGCGCGCGCCCCCTAGTGGCCGCTTTAGAGCGGACGTATAGCTACGGGCTTTCGCCCAGCAGTGCCACCGTCCCGCAGTTATATGACGGCGGGCGGTCGGCAAGTAGTTAATATAAGGTGATGGTACATATAAGAAGAACATAACAATTCTAATGTTGGTTGACTAGTAATAATAATTAATAAATATAATTATTACTAGTGTCATACAACATTAGAATTGTACTATAGCCTATGGGCAGAACATTCGACCGAAAATGTACGATTGCGGCGTCATACAACTTAGCTGCTTCGTCAAATCTTCTTAGAACATTCGACAGACACCATAAGCCTTCAACTGACAGATTTAACCATGATTAATTAAGATTTTCAAACGAATGCATTTTTTTTACAAAACAGAATACATGAAAACGGATTTCGGGAGTATTGTATATACTCAAGTATAAGCCGACCAGAATATAAGCAGAGGCACCTAATTTTACCACAAAAAAATGGGAAACTTATTGACTCGAGTATAAGCCTAGGGTGTCCATCTGCATGCCTCACCGTGCCTCACTTTGCCTCACTGTGTCCATGTGCATGCCTCACTGTGTCCATGCCTCACTGTGCCCATGCCTCACTGTGCCCATGACTAGACTGACATTTAACATGGGACTCTATGGAAGGGGTGCTCTGATTTGAAAAATTGGTGTGCCCCGGTCGTAGGTCCCCCAGACAACAAACTTTGCACACTTGTAGAAAATAAATGGGGCTACATGTGTGCCAAGTTCCAGGTCCAGGGGACCTACGACCGGCTAGTACTGGGTCCTCAAAATTACCAGAGAAATTACCATTTAACATGGGAGTCTATAGAAGGGGTGCCCGGCTTTGAAAAATCGGTGCTCTCCGGGCCGTAGTTCCCCCGGACAACAAACTTTGCACATGTCTATTGAATAGGGTGTGGGAATCCATGTTGGCTTTATTCAAAATAAGTATTACTTCTTAAATGTGGGATCCCATCGCAAATTATGGCACACTGGATGTGAAAATCCACCATCTTCAGAAGTGTAATGCCGCTTACACACGACCATTTTTCGGGTTCTAAAAAAATGACGTTTTTTTTAATGTCATAAAAACGATCGTGTGTGGGCTTCAGAGCATTTTTCGGGTTCTGAAAAATGGGCAATTTTTTTTCCGAACATGCTCTATTTTTTTAGTTATGAGACGGGAGCGCTCCTTCTGGTAAAACTAGCGTTCGTAATGGAGTAAGCACATTCATCACGCTGTAACAGACAGAAAAGTGCAAATCGTCTTTTACTAACACAAAATCAGCTAAAGCAGCACCAAGGGTGGCGTCATCCGCATGAACTTCCCTGTTATAGTGCCGTCGTACGTGTTGTACGTCACCACGCTTTGCTAGAGCATTTTTTTTCACGGGCGTGTGTAGGCAAGGCCATTTTAATAATCGGGTTGAAAAAAACGTTGGGCCAGATTCACAGAGCCCTTACTCCTGTCTAACTGGTGTTAGACTGGAGTAATTTCAAATTACGCGCGTTTTTTAGCTAGTCGGAAACCTCAAACCTCAATAGACGGCTGCGGGCTTCAATTCGACTGGATTACGTGTTCGTACGCCTGCGGATCTACGCTGCAATAAAATTGCGGCCACTGGGTGGACTTCCCGTCGTTTTCAGCGTCAGGGTATGCTAATGAGCTTTTGCTGGCGATCCCAGAAATTACGATCTTCAATCGCAATCTCTTACGGCATCTTTAGTCATCTTTTTTTTGCGTTTCACTATACCAGCTTTTTGCTGGTCTAATATTAGACAGCCCATGTTAAGTATGGCCGTCGTTCCCGCGTCGAATTTCTACGTTTTTCTACGTCTTTTATTATTTTTAACGTAAGTCGCCCGGGAATAGGAATGTTCGTAAACGACGCTACTCAAACAACGAATGACGTAACGACGTGATTTCGCACAATGCACGGCGGGAAATTTCTAAATGGAACATGCGCAGTTCGATCGCCGCGGGGACGCGCTTAATTTAAATGCTTCACACCCCCTAATCGCGTATTTCGATTACGCGGCGAGAAATAGACTACGCCGCTGTAGCGTACGGGCAAAAATCTACCAGAATTCGATGTAGAGCCTGGTAAAATACGGCAGCGTAGAGTATTTCGATTACGCAGCGCAAAATTAAGTGTATCTGAATCTGGCCTGTTGTTTTTTCTAGACCCTTAAAAACATTGTTTTTTAGAACCCGAAAAACGGTTGTGTGTACGCGGCATAAGGTTTCCAGAACAATGAACAATTCGCCACATACAAATCATTATCCATATGACAGTTTCCCAAGAACCACCAAAGCTGAAATGAAAGGCTAGACCTTTTACTTATTAGGTCTTTGATTTGGAAAGTTTCCATTTTTTCTTTGCCCACCCCTTGTATTTAAGGACTTATTTATTTATAATTGCCTTCGAAAAGTTTAACTGGATCTGTTGTTTCTAATTGTCTACATCTTTTGTGTACACATATTGGTGAGAATTTCATTTAAATGTGCCTTTCCCTCAATTGTATTCTCCGCGGGACAGGTGTGATACAGAAGCTTGAAGAAGAATGGAGCATCTCTCTCGTCTTGGGTATGGATGAAAATTGCCTATGAACCCTTTTCACTCTTGAAACGCATTATTCCACAATGAACAATTGGCCTTATCCTTACATCCAGACATCTCTCCGTACATCTTATTCTCGGCCTCTTTCTCTCTCTGACTATTGTGGCCGAAGATGTTTGTGTCAGTGCAATCTGCACCCCTTACCGGTAGCACAACGGAGAGGCTGAATAGCTCGCCTCATTCACAGCCTGACAAACAACTTGCTTTTTTGAGTGTCCCCTGCGTCCTTGTCTCCCCCCCTCATAGAGGACAGAAGGAAGGACCTGAAAGGAGCTATACATTCAGTGCTATGCTCTTGACGACAAGGGTTTCACACCTGAAGCCATTTAATGTGACCACAAAGCACCCCTTCAAACCACTTAATTTCCGATTTCTGCTGTGCCCGTTGTGTGAGTCTATTATGTCAGACAATTCGCCGTGAGTGGAAAAATGAAAAGAGGAGGAAAAAGAAAAAAAGAGAAAAATGTTCCAAGTATTTTTTTTTCCACGTACAAGAAAATGATAGTTGATGATGATGACGGAATATGCAGTATGTACCCAACTTTCTTTCTGATTTAATTAGATATGAAAGAATGGATTTACTTGTAGCTTCTTGATTAAATAGTAAATGATCTCCTCTGCGTAAGGGATGAATCTCACATCGTGCGAGATATCACTTGTTCATGCTTCTGTCCACATCCGCCGTACATCGTCTTATTAATGCATGCAGAAAAGAAGCTTACACCAATTTAGAGCTCATATTATCTTTCGTTAAAAACTCTAAATGCAAATTAATTCTTTTGAGTTTAATAAACCCGTTTTTATTGCTAATTTTAACATGAAATAATAATACTGTGTTTACCAAGAATTGATACAAGTTTTAACGCTATGCAGTCCAATGCCACATATCAGTTGGCTCTTTCCAGTTGAGAATATAAGCCCGGATTCACAAAGCACTTACGCCGACGTATCTCCAGATACGCCGCGTAAGTAATAGATACACCTAAACATAGATACACCTAAAAACTGACTTAATCCCACCGACGTAACTTGCCTACGCCGGCGTAGAGTGGATTTCACAAAGCACTTACGCCGGCGTATCTCCAGATACGCCGCGTAAGTAATAGATACACCTAAACATAGATACACCTAAAAACTGACTTAATCCCACCGACGTAACTTGCCTACGCCGGCGTAGAGTGGATTTCACAAAGCACTTACGCCGGCGTATCTCCAGATACGCCGCGTAAGTAATAGATACACCTAAACATGGATACACCTAAAAACTGACTTAATCTCACCGACGTAACTTGCCTACGCCGGCGTAGAGTGGGCGCATATTTACGCTGGACGCATGTGGCTGTCCCATTGATTTTCTATTCAAATATGCAAATGAGGGAGATACGCCGATTCACGAATGTACTTGCACCCGGCGCATGATTTAAGCGGTTTGCGTAAGTTTTACATTCTGCGTAAAGTTATTCCCTACAAAGGAGGTGCAACCCATGCAAAGGTATGGACCAGGGGACACAAGTCGTAGAATTTTACGTCGTTTAAACTGTACGTGAATATGGCTGGGTGTAAGTAACACCGTAGGCAGTGATTCGACGTATCTTAGGCAGTTGTTTCGACGTGATTGTGAGCATGCGCACTGGGATGTGGCCACAACACGACGCATGCGCAGTTCGTTCTAAGTACTTGTCTGGCACTCCGCACATCATTTGCATGGTGTCACGCTTCATTATAATGGATCACGCCCACTTCCAGCCCACTTCCACCTACTTCCACTTATGCTGGCTTACGCCTACGAATATACGCTACGCCAGGGCGGAGTTGGGAGCATTTGCTTTGTGAATTCCATGCTTGCCTCTCCGCGCTGCGCCGGCGTAGCGTAAAAGACATACGCTACGGCGGCATATATATGCGCCAATGTATGTGAATCCGGGCCATAGTATATTTGCCTGAAAAGACACGTCCAGCCCATCCCCTACAGTAAGAAACACACATGAGGTCGCACTTAACCCCTACAACGCCCCCTAGTGGTTAACCCCTTCACTGCCATTGTCATTTTCACAGTAATCAGTGCATTCTCATCCCAAAAATGTGTCAAAAGTGTCCGATGTGTCCGCCATAATGTCGCAGTCATGAAAAAAAACGCTGATCACCGCCATTAGTAGTAAAAAATAAAATATATATTAATAAAAATGCCATAAAACGATCCCCTATTTTGTAAACGCTATAACTTTTGCACAAACCAATAAATAACCGCTTATTGCGATTTTTATTTTACCAAAAATAGGTAGAAGAATACATATCGGCCTAAACTGAGGAAAAACAATGTTTTTTATATATTTTTTGGGGATATTTATTATAGTAAAAAATATAGCATTTAAAAAAAAAAAAATTGTCGCTCTTTTTTTGTTTAAAGCGCAAAAAATAAAAACCACAGAGGTGATCAAATACCACCAAAAGAAAGCTCTATTTGTGGGAAAAAAAGGACGCCAATTTTGTTTGGGAGCTACATCGCACGACCGCACAATTGTCAGGTAAAACGACGCAGTGCCGAATCGCAAAAAGGGCAAGGTCCTTAACCTGCATAATGGTCCGGGGCGTAAGTGGTTAAGCAAGTCATTTTCACCACGTCTAGATGCTTAAATGCATTGAGTTGCTGCCGTGTGATTGGCTGATTAGCAATTTGTGTTACCAAACAATTGAACGGGTGTACCTAATAAAGTGTCCGGTTTTAGACGTGCGCCGGCGTAGCGTAAAAGACATATATATGCACCAATGTATGTGAATCCGGGCCATAGTATATTTGCCTGAAAAGACACGTCCAGCCCACCCCCTACAGTAAGAAACACACAACGCCCCCTAGTGGTTAACCCCTTCGCTGCCATTGTCATTTTCACAGTAATCAATGCATTTTTATAGCACTTTTCGCTGTGAAAATGACAATGGTCCCAAAAATGTGTCAAAAGTGTCCGATGTGTCCGCCATAGTGTCGCAGTGATGAAAAAAAAACGCTACCATTAGTAGTAAAATACAAATTATTAATAAAAATGCCATAAAACTATCCTCTATTTTGTAAACGCTATAAATGTTGCGCAAACCAATCGATAAGCGTTTATTGCAATTTTTTTACCAAAAATAGGTAGAAGAATACGTATCAACCTAAACTGAGGGAAAAAAAAAATTATATATTTTTTGGGGATATTTATTATAGCAAAAAGTAAAAAACATTGCATTTTTTTAAAAAATTGTCGCTCTATTTTTGTTTATAGCGTAAAAAATAAAAACCGCAGAGATGATCAAATACCACCAAAAGAAATCTCTATTTGCGGGGAAAAAAAGGACGCCAATTTTGTTTGGGAGCCTCCTCTCTTTGGTGCTGCTGTTCCTAGTGGTGACCACCTTGGAGCGTGCCGGGTTTCTGGTGGTTCTTAAATCCCCTGATAAAACCTAAACTGCCGAAATATGTTGGGATAACATATAAACCTTTAGCCACCATATAACCGGAATTTCACTTGCTCAACCACCATAATGGAGATGTACAATGATTGATTTTATTTTTGATCATATTTAAATCATGTTTACAATAAATGTGATGTTTTCATTACCTTTTGTCTCTATTATTTTATGTTGGCATTGTTATAATCCCACCCCAACACTCTTCCAATATATTTGACTCTTTGTGATGAGGTGCCAGATGCTATGTGGTTACCGGGTCAGAACAAATATGTAATCTTATTATAATTTTTCATTGCAGCTAAATGTATTTATTTTTTAATGATTACCGGTACTTATGTAGCACCGTCAATTTACACAGCACTTTTACATCTATTGTACATTCACATTAGTTCCTGCCCTCAAGGGGCTTACAATCTAAGGTCCCTAACTCACATTCATACTAGGACCAATGTAGACATGAGCCAATTACCCTACCAGCATGTCTTTGTTGTGTGGAAGGGAAAACACGCAGGCAATGGGAGAACATGAAAACACCAGGCAGGTAGTGCCACCGTTGGGATTCAAACCATTGGCCCTAGTGCTGCAAGGCAGAAGTACTAACCACTTAGCCACTATGAATTTATTCCAAACTGCAGCAATGTGCTGTCATAAAGTTCTCGAGGAAGGAGGGGTGCAGACCATTCGATACTGATGGTCTCCCACTGTGTGGTTTGTCTTCAATGCTGGTTTCCCCTGCTTTAAACTTTTTCATCAATCTGTACACATTGCTCTTGTCAGTGGTGTCATCTCCATAAACATTCTGTAGCCTTCTGTGGATGTTGGACAGCCTGCTTCAACAAGAACTCAATGACGGCACATTGCTTCTGCTTGGAATCCATTATTTAACTCCAATTAAAAAGATTGCAAATGCTAACCACTTAGCCACTATTAATTAATTCCAAGCAGAAGCAACATGCCGTCATTGAGTTCTTGATGAAGGAGGGGGGGGGGGGGCAGGTTGTTCAGTGTTGATGGTCTCTCACTGCATGGTTTGTCCTCAGTGCTGGTTTCCCCTTCTTTAAACGTCTTCATCAATTTGGGCAATTTTCTTTTGTCAATGGTATCATCTCTGTTCTGTAGCCTTCTGGGAATGTCGGACAGCCTGAACTTCTTTAATAAAAACTCAGCAAGGGCATGTTGCTTCTGCTTGGAATCAATTATTTACCTGCAATTAAAAATAATAAAAAGTTACTACAGAGGAAGTGTACCAACTCTTGTTACTCTACCAACTTGTGTTACTCTACCAGCTCCCGTTACTCTACCAGCTCCTGTTACTCTACCAGCTCTTGTTACTCTATCAACTCGTGTTACTCTACCATCTCCTGTTACTCTACCAACTCGTGTTACTCTACCAGCTCCCGTTACTCTACCAGCTCCTGTTACTCTACCAGCTCTTGTTACTCCATCAACTCGTGTTACTCTACCATCTCCTGTTACTCTACCAACTCGTGTTTCTCTACCAACCCATGTTACTCTACCAACTCATGTTACTCTACTCTACCAACTTTTGTTACTCTATCGACCCATGTTACTCTACCAACTCTTGTTACTCTACCAACTCTTGTTAATCTACCAACTCGTGTTACTCTACCAGCTCATGTTACTCTACCAGCTCTTGTTTCTCTACCAGCTCTTGTTACTCTACCAACGTTTGTTACTCTGCCAACTCGTGTTACTCTGCCAACTAGTGTTACTCTACCAACTCTTGTTACTCTACCAACCCATGTTACTCTACCAACCCATTTTACTCTACCAACCCATGTTTCTCTACCACCTCTTGTTGTTCTACCAACTCTTGTTGCTCTACCAACTCTTGTTGCTCTACCAACTCTTGTTGCTCTACCAACTCATGTTACTCTACCAACCCATGTTACTCTACCACCTCTTGTTGCTCTACCACCTCTTGTTGCTCTACCAACTCTTGTTGCTCTACCAACTCTTGTTGTTCTACCAACTCGTGTTGCTCTACCAACTCGTGTTGCTCTACCAACTCTTGTTGCTCTACCAACTCTTGTTGCTCTGCCAACTCTTGTTGCTCTACCAACTCATGTTACTCTACCAACTCATGTTACTCTACCACCTCTTGTTGTTCTACCAACTCCTGTTGCTCTACCAACTCATGTTACTCTACCAACTCTTGTTACTCTACCAACCCTTGTTTCTCTACCAACCCTTGTTACTCTACCAACCCGTGTGACTCTTCCAACTCTTGTTACTCTCCAAACTCTTGTTACTCTACCAACAAGTGGAAATTTGAATTGATCTATTTGAGCCAATAACATCTAAAATTGTGTTTCCCCGTTACAACCATACTACTACTGAAAGAAACATAGATTTAATATCTGTATTGAGATGTATTAAATGTTCACTATTGCAGAATGAAACAAAATCTGAGGTATAGATACATACAAGACTTCTATCAAAAATGGCATGATCAGCCTTATAGCTCCATCTGTCTATGAAAGCCGTTATTCTCCTAATCTCAACATGTCTGAACAATTTAAGAGTTGAAGGTGCTTTTTGTCCAGCGGCACTCTACCTATCCAATTTTACAAAGACAAAGAGGACAATCACTGCCTTCTTTTTCTTTTATAAGGTCAGTAGAGATTTTCATCTCAATCAAAATGTTTCATCTCTAGTTTGTCTCTCTTAATCCCATTCATCTATAAGAAAGGACATGACTAGGTCTGTCCCTTCGAAACATGAATGAATGATATGATAATATGAAAGATTTTTTTTTTTTTTAACCTTGCAACCATGTACTGTCACAAATGTCAGGTTTGGTGAATATGACCATTTAAAATATGAAATACATTGATCAGGGTTGTTTTTTCAGGGGAATAAAGAAGTTCATTTAACATGTCTTAATGTTTGCTTTTTATTCTGAATTTTTTATGCCTTCAGAAAAATATACTCGTGGACTAGATCTAGATTTTCCCAGACCATTAAACAGAAACAAACTATATACTGAACATATCTACATATACTGATTACACATGTAGCCCCCTCTAGCTAGTGTGATTGATGTAAATAGGTTTAGTTGTTAGTGTAGGCAAATTTCAGCACAGCCGGGAGCCAGGCCTGGGTTGTGAATCTGGGTCAGGGATCAGTCACTCAGGGGCTGGATGACTTATCCTGACAACTCTTCTGGTGCCTCCGCCTGTTCTCTGGAACATTAGAGAATGTTCTAGACGTAGTGGGTGGACGCTAGGAGGGGCTGTTAGGAATAACTATGAGGTCTTCAGCCAAGATGAGCACTAGGCAATTGGTTTTGAAGTAAGGCTTCATAAGATATTGGGATTATTATTTTAACTCCCCCTCATAAGTGCATTTTCATGGGCAATGTGTGACTGCTGCTTGTTTAGTGTCCTGATTCTGAGTATGTTAAACATCTCGAGTTAAATAAAATATATGATGTTTTAATACTATATTCCATTGTGGTTCATTCCTGAATTGTGAGCACCTGTCCTTTTTCATGCACAAAGGTTCTTCAGGACAGTATTGATGAACGCTGATAGGCAGCATTGATAGGCACTGATAGGTGGTACTGATAGGCAGCATTGATGAGCAATAATAGGCGGCACTGAAATGCAGCACTGATAGGCAGCAACGATGGACACTAATAGATGGCATTGATGAATACTGATAGGTGATACTGATAGGCAGCATTGATGGACACTAATAGGTGACATTGATGAGTACTGATAGGTGATACTGATAGGCAGCACTGATTATTAGTGTAAACAATAGACATGTGCATTTGTTTTCGTCCAATGCATTTTCGTCCGAATTTCAGATATTTTCATTATAATTTTACCAAACGAAAACAAATGCGCAGAATACGAAAAACCGAAATATCCGACATAAACAATTGCTTTATTTTCGTTGCAACAACAGTTCGATATAGATAGGAGATTCGACATGATGGTGACAATAACAATCTTTGTCTATCGAACCTGTGCCTAACCTAAACTCTATGGGCCAGATTCAGGTAGAGTTAGGCTGGAGTATCAGTGATACTCCAACCTAACTCTCACTTTGAGCCGGCGTTTCTGTTTTCAGTAAGCAGAAAACAAGAAACGCCGGTTTGGAGTTCCTATACGAGCGGCGTAATTGTATTTCGCCGTCGTATCGGAACTGCAATTTTAAAAATGGCGCTCGGGGCGTTCCCGCTGATTAACGCCGAGAATATGTTAATCAGCGAGAATCGGCAATTCACGATTGTATTCGGGCCCGATGCAGTGACTTTCCGACGTTTCCGTAAGAGATACGCGGCGTAAAGAAAAACCAGCCCCCTAGTGGAGTATCATATGTTAAGTATGGCCGTCATCATCGCGTCAAATTTAAACATTTTCGCGTTGTTTGCGTAAAACGTCCGTGAATGGGGATTGACGTCATTGACGTTCACTGACAGAATTTGGAGCATGCGCACTGACAGTCGACGCATGCGCAGTACGTTCGCCGCGGGATCGCGCCTAGTTTAAATAATACATGCCCCCTACCCGCCCAATTTGAATTCCGCCGGCTCATTTTCGCTACGCCGCCGCAACTTTAGGAGCAAGTGCTTTGTGAATACAGTACTTGCTCCTAAAGTTTCGGCGGAGTAACGCAAATGAGAAACGTTACTCCAAAATAAAGATTCGCCCATCTACCTGAATCTGGCCCTATTAGTCCAAGATTATTCTACATAGAGAGAAAAGATTTGACATTATAGAGAGAAAAGATTCGACATTATGGAGAGAAAAAAATCGCTGCTGGATTTGGGTGGAGGAAGTAAAATAAAAATAATGATGATGAATGTTATTGGCTGATTGTAACCAAAGAGGAGGAGCGGTAAAATAGCTAGAACTAACTTGACAATTCAACATGAACTACGAAGATTCGACAAAGCATCGAAAAACATCAGAATCTGGAAGACCCCAAAGGGGACCCCCAGATCCTGCCCCCCCAATGTGAATTGGTAATGGGGTACACTGTACCCCTACCATTTCACGAATGAAGTGTAAATAGTTAAAAAAAAGACACACAGACACCTTAGAAAAAAGTCCTTTTTTAATAATAATAAAAAAAAATCCAGCGGTGGTAATCCATTCTCGAAGCGGCTCCCTGCTCCAACCTTGTCTTCTATCCAGCGACGGATGATCTCTCCAGCGACGGGTGATCAGCGGTCCTCCAGCGATGAGAAGATCCAGAGCGCAGCAGGCGAGCTCCTCTCTCTGCTGGACACAGCCCAGCGGAATGACTCACCAGAGCTTTGGCGTTTCTTATATAGGGGAGGCGGGGCCATTTGTCACATGACCCCGCCCCCTCTGATGCACCCTCCTACGTCACTGGGAAAGCCCGGTCTGGTGCGGTTCAGGAGAGGGGGGGGGCGCACTCTGTCCCCCCCTCTTTTCTGCGGCCAGCCAGGTTAACATGCCCGGATAAGGGTCTGGTGTGGCTTTTTGGGGGAACTCCACGCCATTTTTTTTTTAAATTGACGGCAGGGTTCCACTTAATATCCATATCAGACCTGAAGGGCCTGTTAATGGAATTTGGGGGGAGCCCCACGCTTTTTCTTTTTTTTTTTAGGAATGAATTCTCTCTGAATTGCCAGAGCCGACAATTCATTATAGCCGCAAAGCCGGTTTTAAATTACTTTTTTTCTTTCAGAAATTACACTTTGTGCAGGGACAATTCTATGTACGGGAAACATGCGATATTTCACATGCTGACTTTACACCCCCACAGGTACAAAATTTAAAGTAATATTACACTTTTATTGTTTCACTTTTAGCATTATTAAATTCACTGCTCCAGCCGTTTTTAAAACTTTTTTTTGCATTGATTCATGTCCCCTGGGGCAGGACCCGGGTCCCCAAACATTTTTTAGGACAATAACTTGCATATTAGCCTTTAAAATTAGCACTTTAGATTTCTCCCATAGACTTTAACAGGGTGTTCCGCGGCTTTTCGAATTTGCCGCGAACACCCCTAATTGTTCGTTGTTCGCCGAACAGGTGAACAGGCAATGTTCGAGTCGAACTCGAAGCTCATCCCTACTAGTAAGCAATTTACTTTCTGCGCACATTAGCATGACCATATTGAGTGTTGGCAAATATGCCAGTTCTTCTGCAGTTCATCCTTTGACAATCTCTTTTCTCTGTCTTAAAAGTGAAACATCAGAGGTTTGTTTAGACCCCTGATATTTCACCAAAGCCTCACCAAAGGGCTCCTTTAAAAAAAATCTTAATGGTCATCTTCAGGGGGAAAGGTTACTGTAAAAAATATATAGAGACATTGTTTATGCAACTTGAAACATATCAAAGCATACAAAAGGTGAGTGTGTGAATGAAAACACTAATAATTACCACTATCGGAAGGAATGAATGAAATTATAGCCAGAAAAATAAACCAGGTGCAGGATCCGGAGAATTCGCCCCCGGAGGGAAGGAGAAGGGGGAGGACCGGCACCTGTGGTAAAATCCCAATAGAATAAGAATGTATGTATATATATATATATATATATATATATATAATTAGAAACAAAAATTATCAAATTGTTTCTGAGAGTGGAATGATAAAAAAGTAGATGTACAGTAGTAGTTGGGTGGATTGTAGTTGATTAAGTATCTATAAATCTACTACATATAGTAATTAGATGTGCTGAAAGGGTAAAACTGTGAGAGTGAAATATAGCAGTGTTTATAATAAAAGTTAAAATTGTAAAAAAAAAAAAAAAAGTAAAAGAAAAAACGACTGATACCAGTGGCAGAATTACCAGGGTCGTAAAGGTCACACTTGCAACTGGGCCCTTGCATTAAACCCAGGGTCCCAGGCTCGGAGGAAAGGGCCCTGGCCAGGGTCAGGGAGGCCCTCCATGGTTCCTTGCACCAGGGCCCTGCATGCTCCAGTTATGACCTTTGTCTACATCAAGAGCTAAGCTGGAAGCTGACACTTAAACCACTTGCTTACCTTCCTGCCCAGGCAAAATTTCAGTTTCCGGCACTGACAATTGCGCGGTCGAACGACATGGCTTTTAAACAAAATGTAAGTCCTTTTTTTCCCACAAATAGAGCTTTCTTTTGGTGGTTTATGATCACCTCTGTGGATTTTATTTTTTGTGCTATAAACAAACAAAAAAACAACAACATTGAAAAAAAACACAATATTTTTTTACTTTTTGCTATAATAAATATCCCAATTTAAAAAAAAAAAAATTTCTCAGTTTAGACCGATACGTATTCTTCTACATATTTTTGGTAAAAAAAAAAAAAAAAACTGCATTAAGCGTATAGTGACTGGTTTGCACAAAAGTTATAGCGCCTACATAGGGGACATAATTATTATTATTTTTTTTTTTTATTTTTTTTAGTAATGGCGGCGATCTGAGATTTTTATTGGGACTGCGACATTATGGCGGACCCATCGGACACTTTTGACACATTTTTGGGACCATTGTCATTTATACAGCGATCAGTGCTATAAATATGCACTGATTACTGTATACATGTCAAACAATAAAAAAAGAAAAAAGAGACAGACTGCTGCACACCCTAAAGAGTTAACTACAAATTTATTGAAAAAAGTATCAAAAAGAACACATATATATAAGGCATACAAAATGGGCCCCCTAAAAATAGGTGGACCTACCCAGATAATTCCCTATGGATATGGGGGTATCCATAGGGTATCCATAGGGATCCATAGGGAATGATCTGCGTAGGTCCACCTATTTTTAGGGGACCCATTTTTTATGTCTTATATATATGTGTTCTTTTTTATACTTTTTTCAATAAATTTGTAGTTAACTCTTTGAGGTGTGCAGCAGTCTGTCTCTTTTTTATTTTTTATTTTTTGTCATACCATATTTTTGATTGCACCCTCCGATGATATCGGTGAGTACTGCACTATTCCTTATTAGGTGGGATTCCCATACGCTCTATCCTTTTTCATTACTGTATACATGTGACTGGTAGGAAAGGGGTTATCACTAGGGGGCGATTAAATGGTTAAATGTGTACCCTGGGAGTGATTCTTACTGTGGAGGGAGGGGATTTACTTGGGGAGGAGACCGATCTGTGTCCCTATATACAAGGCACACACAATCGGTCTCCTTTCCCTGACAGGACATGGATCTCTCTGTTTACACACAGAGATCCATGGTCCTGCACAGTTACTGGGCAATCGCGGGTGCCTAATGGCCATCGCGGCCTCCGGAAACGTGCATCGGGTTCCCAGTAACGCGACGGGTGTGCGCATGCACCATTGGCGGTGCGTGCGTGCCCCCTAGTGGCTCTGCAAGACGAGGACCTCATATGACGTCCTGTCAGAACAAGAGAGCTATCGTGCCGCCGTCAATTGATGTAGAAGAGTGGTTAAGCAGCCACAGTAGCGCCAAGTTTAACACTTCCTGCTGCAGTTGGAGGTTCAGGACAACTGGACGCCCATTTAGTTTGGACACACGCCAAACCTCTGAAGAAGCAACCCAACCCCAGAGCTCAAAACTAGAAAGAACCTCATATTGACAGGTTTTCATGCATTTGCCAAGGTAAGAGCTGCCCTCACGTATATTCAAATAATGTCTGATAGGACATAGGGAATCGCATGCTTTACATGGCCATGCCTTCATGTTTGATACCATCAGAATCTCTATGCAACAAAATAAGACATTCTGCTCCACAGGGAGGAATGAACTCATGATGTGAAGTTGAACTCTCATTTTTGAAAGTGCCACATGATGTGATTAATATGTACAGCTAGGTAACACTCTCACAGCGTTTAGAGGACAAAGTGAAGCAGACCATCACTGGGGGGGGGGGGGAATACATGGTGCATTCGAAAATATCAGCTGATCTTGGACAGATTCATACATTATCTTCTCTAGGAAGAAAGAGCCTGTAACAAAGCACTATTCAGCAGCATTCACTAATCACTACAATAACACGTAACCCTGCTAAGCAGCCATTTAAGTCAATAGTAATTAGTGTGTGACTGAGGTGTGATCACCCGTATCAAAGGTCATTTATTTGTGCTAAAGCCACCATACCTATATCCATTTAGCTCTAATGATGATAGAACAATACCTCCTGAATATATTATTCTCTATAGATAAGTCTTCACTTGAGGTATAAAACCAATTTCCTGCCCACCTGTCAGCAAAAAAAAGAAAAAAAAATGAATAATAATAATACATACAGTATATGTTACATTGCACATTTTATGTCCTCAACGTTACTGGAAAAACCGGAATTCTAAGATAAGTCTAACATTTTTTTCTAGACCAGGGGTCTCCAAACTTTCTAAAGGGGGGGCGGACTGTGGCCATTGGTAGTAGAAATTGTCCTGGCGTCAGTGGGAGTAAACAATGCTTCTTTGGTATAGGTGGAGGAATAGCGCCCTGTAGTATCAGTAGAGGAATAGTGTCCCTTCATTGGTATTAGTGGGAGGAATAATGTCCCATCATTGGTATCAATGAAGGAATAGTGTCGCTTCATTGGTGTCAGTGGGAGCAATAGTGTCCTATCATTGGTATCAGTAGAGGGATAGTGTCCCTTCATTGGTGTCAGTGGGAGGAATAGTGTCCTATCATTGGTATCAATAGAGAAATAATGCCCCCTCATTTGTTATCAGTTGGAGGAATAGTGTCTCTTCATTGGAATCAGTGGGAGGAATAGTGCCCCATTGATAGTCTCAGTTGGAGGGATAGTGTCCAGGGATGGACTGGCCATTGGGACTACAGGGAGTTTCCCGGTGGGCCAATGGCTCAGTGGGCCGGCTTCAGTGACAGCGGACCGCCGCCCCCCTCCGCTCCTCTGTTTCTCCCTCCCTGCAGTGCTCACCTGGGGGGAACAAATAAGCAGGGGGGAGGACCAGAGGAGCATGGGGGAGGGGACAGACAGCTGACTCAACAGCTATGGCCTGGAAGTTTCTCACTTCTGCCTAATCTTGTCTCATAAGGAGGGGCACCAAACTGATGCTTTGCCCCGGGTGAAATAATGTCTAGCTTCCCCACTGGTACTGCTTATAAGAGTACCAGTACCAGCCATTCTACTCTAATAAAGTAGTGGCTTGTGAAGGGGGAGAGGGGGTGCGGGTGGACAGGGGGGGGGGGGTGCGGGAGTTGTCCGGCCACCATGGGAGAGACCAGTCATAGTGGGCCAGTCTGGATGAAGTCCAGGGCCAAATTTCTGTCCCAGTCCAGCCCTGATAGTGTCCATCCTTGGTACCAGTGGGGGAACAGTGCCCATCATTGGTACTAGTGGGGGAAATAGTGCCCCATTGCTGATGTCAGTGGGAGGAATAGATCCCCATCATTGCTGTCAGTGGGAGGAATAGTGTCCCATCATTGGTATTAATAGAGAAATAGTGTCCCTTCATTGGTGTCAGTGGGAGAAATAGTGTCCTATCATTGGTATCAGTAAAGGAATCATGTCCTTTCATTGGTATCAATAGGAAACATAAGGCCCCCTCATTTGGTATCAGTGGAACGAATAGTGTCCCTTCATTGGAATCAGTGGGAGGAATAGTGCCCCATTTAGAGAAATAGTGCCCATCATTGGTACCAGTGGGGGGGAAAAGTGCCCCATTGCTGGTGTCAGTGGGAGGAATAGATCCCCATCATTGATGTCAGTTTGAGGAATAGTGCCCCGTTGATGTTGTTAATGGGAGAAGTAGTGCCCCATTGTTGATTTCACCATCAGGAATTATGCCCAATTGTTGGTGTCAGTGGAAGGAATGGTGTCTTGTATCAGTGGGAGTAGATCAAAAAAGTAAAGTACACCATGGACCGGATAAAGGCAAGCACAAGGCTGCATTTGGGCCCGAGACACAGCTCGGAGAACACTGTTGTAGACCATGGCTACATTTGGAGCTCTGAATTTGGGAGATACTAATGGGCTTTTGGCGTACAAAAAAAAAAATCTCTACCATTTCTATTTGACAACTATAAACCTCTCCCATGGGTATTTTTATAGATGTGTACTATCAAGTACAGGTCTTGTAATAACTTAGATGCTTATTGAAATATGGCACCTACAGTATTTACATTGTGATAGGATGTCATGGTCATAATTGCATGAAGGAACCCCTAGGGTTCCATGGATAGAAAAATGCTGTGTGAATGTCTGAGCCTCCCGACAGGAGGTGTTTTAGGAAATTCCGCCATTAGATGGAGCTAACGGTCATAGGAAATAAATGGAAGCTAAAATGATACTCCTACTAATGACATTTAAACACTATTGGGCATATTTAGGGCGATGATTGTGGCACTCACCAAGTATTCACTAGTAGTGAATCATTCACTGCATATATAAAACATGTTTAGTACGATAAGTCACCTGCAAATGGAGAACAGGGACGCACCCGGACCCCTACTGCGAGCCGCATCCAGCAGAGGTGTGAACCCAGCCTAAAGGGATGGACATGGTCAGCAACAATACTCAGGTAGGTTGTGGGGTTTAAACAATGCTCAATTGGTACTAAGGGGCCCAAAGTGCGACCCTGTCCGAAGCTCCGCGCCCGCGGGACCCCCGGGCCTGATCGCCGCGGGTGTCCCGCAATCTGGTTACAGGAGCTGAAGAACGGGGAGAGGTGAGTGTTAACAAACCTTCCCCGTTCTTCACAGTGGCAGTGGCAGTGATCATCGGTTCCCCGATATAGGGAACGACGATCACTGATGTCACACAGGTCCAGCCCCGCCACCCCTACAGTTAGAAACACAGATGAGGTCACACTTAACCCCTACAGCGCCCCCTAGTGGTTACCCCTTCACTGCCATTGTCATTTTCACAGTAATCAGTGCATTTTTATAGCACTTTGAACATTACAATGGTCCCAAAAATGTGTCAAAAGTGTCCGCCATAATGTCGCAGTCATTAGTAGTAAAAAAATATATTAATAAAAATGCCATAAAACTATCCCCTATTTTGTAAACGCTATGGGCCAGATTCTCATATATTTTCGGCGGCGTAGCGTAAGCCATTTACACTACGCCGCCGCTGCGTGCTAGAGCAAGTGCTTTATTCTCAAAGCACTTGCTCCGTAGTTTGCGTTGGCGTCTCGTAAATCGCCAAGCGTAAACCCGCGCAATTCAAATGGGGCGGCTTGTATTTAAATTAAGCGCGCCCCCGCGTCGAATGAACTGCGCATGCGCCGGCCGGGGAAAAAGCCCAGTGCGCATGCTCCAGCTCACGTCGGGAAGCGTCGTTGAAACCGACGTCAAAACGACGTGAGCGTCATTTACGCAAGTCCCTATTCGCGAACGAGTTAGTAAAACGACGTAAGCGACGGAAAAATCCGACGCTGACCCGACGCCATACTTAACATGGCATCCGACGGGACACGACGGCATCCGACGGGACCTCGTAAGGTTACTCCACATAGAAGCTGGGGTAACCTTACGCGAACGAAAACGACGTACGCGACGACGGGGCGGCGTAAAAGCGATCGAGAATCGGCGTACTACTTCATTTGCATATGCAAATGAAAAAACAACGTAAAGGCCACCTAGTGGCCGGAGTTGTCATTACACCTACGATCCGAAAGTGTAATGCTTTTACACTTGTCGGATGTAGAAGCGTATCTATGCAAAAGTGATGCTAAGCATCACGCGCATTGATACGAGGACAAAAAAAAGGCGTTACGACGGGGTATCTGAGATACTCCGTCGTAACGCCTCTGAGAATCTGGCCCTATAACTTTTGCTCAAACCAATAAATAACCGCTTATTGCGATTTTTTTTTAACCAAATATAGGTAGAAGAATAAATATCGGCCTAAACTGAGGAAAAACAATGTTTTTTATATCTTTTTTGGGGATATTTATTATAGTAAAAAATATTACATTTAAAAAAAAAAAAAAAATTGTCGCTCTTTTTTTGTTTAAATCGCAAAAAATAAAAACCGCAGAGGTGATCAAATACTACCAAAAGAAAGCTCTATTTGTGGGAAAAAAGGACGCCAATTTTGTTTGGGAGCCACGGCGCACGACCGCGCAATTGTCAGTTAAAGCGACGCTGTCCCGAATCGCAAAAAGGGGCCTGGTCCTTTACCTGCATAATGGTCCGGGGCGTAATTGGTTAAGCAAGTCATCTTCACCACGTCTAGATGCTTAGATGCATTGAGTTGCTGCTGTGTGATTGGCTGATTAGCAATTTGTGTTACCAAACAATTGAACAGGTGTACCTAATAAAGTGTCCGGTTTTTACCTTCATGCATAGAATGTAAAAAACCTTCACCCTTTACAACCTCTTTACCTGCACAGCTGCTGGCGGCCCCCGGTCCTTCCCCAGGAAGACTGCAGTGCTGAATGAAGAATGATGTGTTCAGGACAATAGTACTCCAGATAAAAGGTTCCATCAGTGCACATTGTGCTTCCATTATGGAATGTTCAATATATTCCTTTATCTTAAGTAATAATCAGAAGCTACCACTTTTCCTATTGATATTGACAAAACATGGAAATGTATGAACAAAGGGAAGATGAAGCTAACAGGGCTGAGAATCAATAATGGAGACATGTTTGTTTTTCTATGTCTATATGAAAAAATGATTCTGTTAGTCTCCAGGTATTTTTGCTTTTTAACTGCTTGCTGACCGGCCACCGCAGTTATACGGCGGCAGATCGGCTCTGCTGGGCGAGATCACGTAGATCTACGTCACCTCGCCGAGCAGCCAATAGGGGCACGGCGCCGCCTGAGGCCGGCAAACGCCCCCCGCTCACCCCTGACGCCGACGCACGTGCCCAGCGGTCATGATCGCCGCCTGAGGCCGGCACGCGCCCCCCCCGCTCACCCCTGACGCCGACGCACGTGCCCAGCGGTCATGATCGCCGCCTGAGGCCGGCACGCGCCCTCCCCCCACTCACCCCTGACGCACATGCCCAGCGGTCACAATTGCCACCTGAGGCCGGCATGCGCCCCCCCCGCTCACCCCTGATGCCGCCGCACCTGCCCAGCGGTCGCGATCGCCGCCTGAGGCCGACACACGCCCCCCGCTCACCCCCGACGCACGTGCCCAGCAGTCGCGATCGCCGCCTGAGGCCGGAACGCACCCCCCGCTCACCCCTGACGCCGACGCACATGCCCAGCAGTCGCGATCGCCGCCTGAGGCCGGCACGCGCCACCTTGCTCACCCCTGACGCCGCCGTGCGTGCCCACCAGTCGCGATCACCGCCGGGCACCCGTGATCGCTCGTTACAGAGCGAGAACCGGGAGCTGTGGGTGTAATGGGGAGAAATGACTGATCGTCTGTTCATACAATGTATGAACAGCGATCTGTCATTTCCCCTAGTCAGCCCCACCCCCTTCAGTTAGAACACACCCAGGGAACATGATTAACCCCTTCCTCGCCCCCTAGTGTTAACCTCTACCCATTTTTATAGTAACCAATGCATTTTTATAGCACTGATCGCTATAAAAATGCCAATGGTCCCAAAAATTTGTCAAAAGCGTCCGAAGTGTCCGCCATAATATCGCAGTACCGAAAAAAATATTAAGAAAAATGCCATAAAACTATCCCCTATTTTCTAAACGCTATAACTTTTGCACAAACGAATCAATAAACGCTTATTGCGATTTTTTTTTACGGAAAATATGTAGAAGAATACGCATCGGCCTAAACTGAGGAAAAAAATCGTTTTTTTAAATATTTTTGGGGGATATTTATTATAGCAAAAAGTTATTTTTTTTCAAAATTGTCGCTCTATTTTTGTTTATAGCGCAAAAAATAAGAACCGCAGAGGTGATTAAATACCACCAAAAGAAATCTCTATTTGTGGGGAAAAAAGGACGCAAATTTTGTTTGGGAGCCACATCGCACGACCGCGCAATTGTCAGTTAAAGCGACGCAGTGCCGAATCGCAAAAAGTGCTCTGGTCTTTGACCAGCAATATGGTCTGGAGGTTAAGTGGTTAACCACTTACCTACAGGGCACTTTTACCCCCTTCCTGCCCAGGCCATTTTTCAGCTTTCAGCGCAATCAATGACAATTGGGCGGTCATGCTACTCTGTAACCATGTGACATTTTTTGCCTTTTGTTCACATAAATAGAGATTTCTTTTGGTGGTATAAAATCACTGCTGGGATTTTTATTTCTTACAAAATAAAAGACTGAAAGTTTTGAAAAAAAAACGTTTTTCTTTGTTTCTGTCAGTAATTTTTGTAAATAAGTAATGTTTCTCCTTTCCTGATGTGCGCTGATGAGGCAGCACTGATGGGCACTGATAGGTGGCAGTGATGGGCACCAATAGGCTGCATTGATGATTTGGCACTTATGGGCACTGATAAGGTGGCACTTATGGGCACTGATTAGGTGGCACTGATGGGAAAGGCACTAATATTCTGCACTTATGGGCACTGATTAGGTGGCACTGATGAGAAAGGCACTAATATTCTGCACTTATGGGCACTGATAGGTGGCATTAATATGTGGTACTGATGAGCGCTAATAGGCATCACAGATGGGTGGCACTGGTGGAAACTGACAGGTGGCACTGACGGGCACTGATAGGTGGTACTGGTGGGCACTGATAGGGGGCATGGATAGGCGGCACTGATGGGTACTGATGTGCAGCACTAATGGGTACTGATGGGCATTAGTGGTTGGCACTTATGGGCTTTACTGATGGACATTGATGGGCTTTACTGATGGCCATTGATGGGCAGAATTTATAGGTGGCACTGATGGGCACTGATTGCTTGCTCTGGTGGGTACTGGTTGCTGGCACTGGTGGCACTCTAATGTAATCAGTGCCCTGATTATATCTCTCACTATCCCCTGCGAGGAGATTCCGCTGATCAGTTCTCCTCGCCATACACTCTGTCAGTGTGAGGTGAGGAGCACCAATTACTAGCACTTCCTTGTTCACATGTGACCAGCTGTGATTGGACAGAGCCTATCACATGATTAAAGAGCCGTGTCAGCGGCTCTTTACAGAGATCAGAGTTGTATTGTGTCCTAGTAACACTGTGCGACCGCGATCACCGCAATGTGCGCCTCTGCGGGCGCGCAGGAGCGGCCGTGTGGGTGCGCCGTTATATGCTGTCCACCCAGAATGGGAGCCACACCGTCCCTCCATCATTTGACGGTGGCGGGCAGCAAGTGGTTAAAGTGGAACTACACTGCACCTGAGCACCACAAACCAAAAAAGCTATTTTATTCATTTTTAACCACTTGACCTTCCTTCATGAACAGGATTTTTTTTGTGATACGGCCCTGCGTTACTTTAGCTGACAATTGCGTGGTTGTGCATGTGGTTAAGACGCATACACAGTGGTGGTGCATCAATAGTGCCGCCCCCCCCTCTCCTGCACCGCCACTGAAGTCAACAATTCATGGTTAACACTGACACGCGTCTCAGCCAATCAGGTTCACCGAGTCTGATTACTGGTAACCTGATTGGCTGAAGCATCATCGAAGGCGGGAGAAGACATCGAGGGACAGTGGAGGGAGGATGGATGACTTGAGAAAGGTAAGTGCCGGGTGAGGGGGATTTGGTGGTATTTGAGGGGGAGAACTGGTGGCAATTTATGGGCACAGTGGCGACAATTGATGGCACAGTGGCTGCGTTTGATGGCATGGCACAGTGGTGACAATTGATGGGCACAGTGGCTGCGTTTGATGGCATGGCACAGTGGTGACAATTGATGGGCACAGTGGCTGCGTTTGATGGCATGGCACATGGCAAAGATTGATGACACAATGATGACACTTGATGGCCCAGTGGTGACAATTGATGGGGACAGTGGTGACAATTGATGGGGACAGTGGTGACTATTGATGGCACAGTGGCTGCGTTTGATGGTACAGTGGTGACAATTAAAGGCACGGTGGCGACAATTGATGGGACAGTGGCGACAATTGATGGGGACAGTGGTGACAATTGATGGGGACAGTGGTGACTATTGATGGCACAGTGGCTGCGTTTGATGGTACAGTGGTGACAATTAAAGGCACGGTGGCGACAATTGATGGGCACAGTGGCAACAATTGATGGCACAGTGGTGACAATTGATGGCACAGTGGCGAGCAACAATTGATGAGCACAGTGGCTGCAATTGATGGGCACAGTGAGGCTGCAGTTGTTGTTTTTTTTGTTTGTTTGCGCCTCCCAAAAAATTTGGAGTACCAGAAACCACTGAGCATACAGTACATAAATAAATATTTTTGTTCCCAGAGTTCAGTGCCTAACACTGATGTGGACTAAGCCTGCACAGATGGAAGGGAGCGCCATTAAATGAACCCGCTGACGCCCACTACTATCTTCATTAACTTGCTTTCTATTTCAGTGAAAAAAAGCCTAGAAGCTTTTTTTTAAGTTACTCCGGATTCTATTGGTGTAATCAATAATACATTAATGACTCAGGAATACAAAGAGGATTGAGACCATTTACATGTGTAATTACCCATACACCACACAGAAGTTGATATATGGGTTCTCACCATGGGACACACAATGGCATGGCTTGGAATCAAGCAGCTGTCGGCACGCCGTGCACGCTCCGTCATGTAATGACATATATCTTGCCATAAAGCACTAGTGCATTCCGATATATTTATCTCTCCAAATCAAATCTCATCATTTACTCTGAAATAGTAGGAGAGCTGCTGGATTTATAATTTACTATTGTAAATAAACCACTTCAATACCAGGCACTTATACCCCCCCCCCCCCCTCCTCCTGTCCAGGCCAGTTTTCAGCTTTCAGTGCTATCGCACTTTAACCACTTCACCCCTGGAAGAATTTACCCCCTTCCCGACCAGAGCACTTTTTGTGATTCGGCACTGCGTCACTTTAACTGACAATTGCGCGGTCGTGCGACGTGGCTCCCAAACAAAATTGACGTATTTTGTTCCCACAAATAGATCTTTCTTTTGGTGGTTTTTGATCATCTCTGCGTTTTTTTTTTGTTTTTTTTTGCGCTATAAACAAAAAAAGAGTGTAAATTTTGAAAAAAAAAACAATGGCCTAGATTCACAAAGCGATTACGCCTGTGTAAATGTTGTTAGACAGGAGTAATTTCGATTTACGAGCGTTTTTACGCTAGTCGAAATCCTCAAACCATGAAAAGACACCTGCGTGCTAAATTTCGACTTTATTACGTGTTAGTACGCCTTCAGATCTACGCTGCCTGAAAATTGCGGCCACTGGGCGGACTTCCTGTTGTTTTTCACCTTCATGGTATGCTAATGAGCTTTTGCCTGGAATCCACAAAATTTCGCTCTTCAAACGCAATCTCTTACGGCACCTTTAGTCATCTTTTTTTTCCGTTTCACTATACCAGCTTTTTGCTGGTCTAATATTAGACAGCCCATGTTAAGTATGGCCGTCGTTCCCGCGTCGAATTTCAACGTTTTTCGATTTCTTTTATTATTTTTAACGTAAGTCGTCCGGGAATAGGAATGTTCGTAAACGCCGCTACTCAAACAACGAATGACGTCACGACGTGATTTCGCGCAATGCACGGCGGGAAATTCCTGAACAGAGCATGCGCAGTTCGATCGTCGCGGGGACGCGCTTAATTTAAATGCTTCACGCCCCCTACTCACGTATTTCGATTGCGCGGCGGAAAAAAAATACGATACAATAGCGTACGCGCAAAAAAACTACCTGAATTCGGCGTAGAGTCTGGTGATAGACGGCAGCGTAGCGTATTTCGATTACGCAGCGGAAGATTACATCTATGTGAATCTGCCCCAATATTTTTTACTTTTTGCTATAATAAATATGTCAATTTTTTTCCCTCAGTTTAGGCCGATACGAATTTAGGTTGAGTACTGTAATCTTATAGATGATAGTACTGTATGAAATAAAAACACACCCCCCTTTGTCCCTAGTGATCTGCCCAGTGCCCTACATGTACTTTTATATAATAAAAACTGTTCTTTGTGCCTGCAAACTGTAGATTGCTCATAGCAACCAAAAGTGTCCCTTTATGTCAAAAGTGATTTTAGAGCAGCTAGATAATAAATTATAATCACTTGAAGAATTGAGCGATAGCGATTTGTGCGGAAATTCGTCATAAAATAATAAAAGTAATGACAGCGACAATTCTGCAACTGAGCAAGCAAACAATTCTGTGTTTTTGATTTGATTACATTATTAATAAATTTTTATTAGTATTATATTATTATTTGTTATAATGATTTATAGTTATTTATTATATTATAATTTATGATTTTGTGTTTCAAACTTTATCATGCCCGGGATGTCTACTAGACTCTTGTTTGGACAGATTTAAGTGAGTTATTCCTAATGCCGCGTGCACACGATCATTTTTTTGGCTTGTAAAAAACAAAGTTTTTCAGCCTTGAAAAAAAAACAATGTTTTTCCCAACTTCATCATTAAAACGACGTTGCCCACACACGATCATTAAAAAAAATGCTCTAGCAAAGCGCAGTGACGTAAAACACGTACAACGGCACTATAAAGGGGAAATTCCATTCGGATGACACCACCCTTTGGGCTGCTTTATCTGATTTCGTTAGAGCCTCATGAATGTGCTTACTCCATTACGAACGGTAGTTTTACCAGAACAAGCGCTGCCATCTCATAACTTGCTTCTGAGCATGCGCCGGTTTTTCACATCGTTTAAGCCCACACACGACCATCTTTTACAACCCGAAAAACGTAATTGTTTAACCACTTTCCGCCCGGTCAATGTACAATTGACGCCTGGGAAGTGGTTGTGAAATCCTGACTGGACGTCTATTGACGTCCTGCAGGATTTCATGCTGGCGAGCGTCCGTGGGGGTGATCGGTGATGCGGGGTGTCTCCAGCGGAGGCTCTTTACCATGTGATCAGCCGTGTCCAATGTGATCAGCTCTTTACCATGTGATGGGCACCTCACCAGTGCCCATCAGTGCCACCTCATCGGTGCCCGTAATCAAAGTAGAAAACGTACTTATTTACCAAAAAAATTAACAGAAAAAAAAACATTATTTTTCAAAAATGTCAGTCTTTTTTTTTTTTAAACGTAATTTTTTACATGCCGAAAAATGATCGTGTGTACGCGGCATAAGAATTGCAGCCCTACAATATAAAACACCAAATTTCCCACCAGCCCACCAGGTGCAGGAGTCCTGTAGACAGTCAGTAGGCACATTGGTCTATCAGACGGACGTGTGCCTAAGAGCTCCTCTCACCTGACCTCCAGTGACTCCATCCTCCTCGCACGCTCCCCTTCGAACAGCAGACAGCTAGGCAGGCAGGCAGGTGTTTTTTTCCTCCAGGACCCAGGACCCAGAACCCAGGATCCAGGACAGCTGCTCTCCCCTCCTCCTTGGGCCCCCCTCCTACCCCCAGCAACATCCCCAAGATAAGGAGCTCCCCGGCAGCTTTCTTACAAGGCTTCCTTGCCTGGTCTGTCCCCCTCGGGTTTTAATGCGGCCGTCCTTTTCAGGATAAGCCGCGGTCTCCAGCCCCGGGAATCGGACGACCGGCATCCCCCTCCGCATCCCAAACATTATACCTGCCCCTCCGCCAACTTTTCGGGCGCTTTCCCACACCTCTGCGCCGGCCTGTGAGCAATCGCGGCAGCCACGATCTAGGAAAGGCCGCGTCTTCACCCGCGGCCTAGCAGCGCGCCGCTCCTCACCCCCGGTAACTGTCACCAAACTGCCCAAACGGCCCAGAAACCCCCCCATACCCCTGGAAAGCACCTTCTACCCCCTGTCCATCGATACAGGCCCCCACGGCAGCACCGATCCACCCAATCTGGGAGCCCCCAGCCTGGATCCTGCTGCTTGATCGGCGGCCATCTTGCTACACCCAGCCCCAATCTCCCCTTTCTCAACACCATTACAACTTGATCCAGGGTTCGCCCAATCGCCTCTCAAGGGGTCAGGAAGGAATTTGTTTCCCTGCCGCAGCATATTGGCGTAGCACGGTCAGGTTTTTTTTGCCTTCCTCTGGACCAAGCCAGGATGGAGGATTCAGTTAATCCTTGAAAATCCCCCCCCCCCCAGTGTTTGGCGACCATGGTTAATCTGCAATACTCGACAGAGACCATTTGGGAGCTGAGGCGATTTGCTGCAATACTACTAGCCATCACCAAAAAAGCCCTTCGAACTGAGCGACTTTTGAGAATCGATCGACGATCGACTATCAAAAATCTCAGCCGTTTACCCCAGCCTAAGCACATATCATGTGCTTTGATCAACACAAGATCGGCAGTAAAACACTGACTAGAAATCCATGATTACATCCTACAATACGATTTAGACTGCCTCTTTATTACAGAGAGCTGGCTCACAGCCGACTGTAACACCATTCTAGGAGAAATGGTGCCAGAAAACTATCGTATTATAACGGAAAACAGAATAGGGCAAAGAGGAGGAGGACTGGCGGTGATCCATAAGACTCATCTTGCGATCACAAAACCAGTCCTTCAAAACCCTCTTCCATTCATGGAAACACTTACTCTACAACTGCAAGCAAATTCCCAGGAGACGTCCATATTCTACCCAAAATCGCAGCTTCTTCCATCATTGACGGACTTTATCTCCACCTATACCCTGAACAGCAAACACCTTTTGCTGCTCAGGGACTTCAACCTCTGGGCCAACTCCCCGCAAGACCCCGTTGCCGACACCTGCATTGACCACCGGGAAGGATTAGGGCTACAGCAACTAGTATGTGGGCCCACACATGCTTCAGGTCACACGCTTGATCTTATTTTCAGAAAAGATCTGGAAATAAAAATCTTGGAAAATGAACCGTTGCCATGGACAGATCACCATGCAATTAAATTAATTATTTCCGAATTCCCCCCTTAACAAAAACATCAAATCCAGTGACAACACACTGGACCAGATATCAGAAGAAGCTCCACTCGGAACTCTTTAAAGCCACATTAAGGGAAAAAATAAAAACAATTCAGCTGAAGAAACACTGGATGCCATAAACACAGCCCTATTACAGTCAGCTGACTTAATAGCGCCGAAACGTAAAACCCACATCCGGAAAAATAACTCCAGCTGGTTCAACAACCAGCTGGCGTTACTGAAGCAAGAGCGCAGAAGGGCGGAAGCCGCCTGGAAAAGAAGCTCTTCAGATGAGAACCTCTCCATCTACAAGGCAATAACAAGAAAATACCACAAAGAAATCTTCAAGGCCAAGAAAAACGATTTTTCTGAGGCTATCAACAGCGCCCTCAACTGCCCCCACGAACTCTTCAAGCTGGTCACTCAGACCATGAATCCAGGATGTCTTGAAGCCCCCAATTCGGACACACAAGAATTTTGCAATGAATTATCGGATTACTTCATTAATAAAATCGAGGGAATCCGGCAAAGCATTCAGCAAAACAATTCTCCCCGTACCCCCCCCTGTAATTATTTACACAACACCTGCAGTAATTCACCACAACCAGGTAAGTTCACTCTGGAACCCATCTCTACCCATGCCACTAAAAATATCATCGGTACTTTGCGTAACAGCACTGCGCCGAATGATATCATCCCGACCAAACTGCTGAAGGAATGCGCCGACATCCTGGCACCTCCTATCACGCAGCTTATTAACCAATCTTTCAGGGAGGGTATAATTTGACCTACCTTGAAGAAACACACCCTGGACCCCAAGGACCCACTCCACCGCCGTCCTATAACAGGCCTAAACGTTCTCTCCAAGGTAATGGAGAAAGTAGTGGTACAACAGCTGCAACAGCATCTAGATACCCACAACCTACTTGATCTATTTCAATCGGGATTCCGGGCCGGACACAGGATGGAAACAGCATTGCTCAAGATATGGGACGACGCTCTCGAGGCCGCAGACGAAGGAGAATCTTGTCTTCTGGTTCTGTTGGACCTAAGCGCAGCCTTTGACACAGTAGACCACAAGCTTTTATTGACTCGGCTAGCTGAAGTAGCCAAAGTCGCAGAAGGCGATTTATCTTGGTTATCCTATTTTTTTGGAAAACCGATCGTAAATAGTGAAGTTAGGACCTTTCACTTCTGAAAAATGCACATTATCGTGCGGAGTCCCTCAAGGATCCCCTCTGTCACCGGTGCTGTTTAACCACTTAAGACCCGGACCAAAATGTAGGTAAAAGACCTTGCCCCTTTTTGTGATTCGGCACTGTGTCGTTTTAACTGACAATTGCGCGGTCGTGCGATGTGGCTCCCAAACAAAATTGGCGTCCTTTTTTCCCCACAAATAGAGCTTTCTTTTGGTGGTATTTGATCACCTCTGCGGTTTTTATTTTTTGCGCTATAAACAAAAATAGAGCGACAATTTAAAAAAAATTGCAATATTTTTTACTTTTTGCTATAATAAATATCCCCCCAAAAATATATAAAAAAAACATTTTTTTTCCTCAGTTTAGGCTGATACGTATTCTTCTACGTATTTTTGGTAAAAAAAATCGCAATAAGCGTTTATCGGTTGGTTTTCGCAAAATTTATAGCGTTTACAAAATAAGGGATAGTTTTATTGCATTTTTATTAATTTTTTTTTTTTTTACTACTAATAGCGGCGATCAGCGATTTTTTTCGTGACTGCGACAATATGGCGGACACTTCGGACAATTTTAAATTGCATTGTTTACTGTGGAAATGACAGTTGCAGTTTGGGAGTTAACCACAGGTGGCGCTGTAGGGGATGTGTGACCTAATGTGTGTGGTTACAACTGTAGGGGGGTGTGGCTGTAGGTGTGACGTCATTGATCGCATCCCCCTATTATAGGGATGACGCGATCGATGCTACGGCCACAGAGAAGCACGGGGAAGCCATGTGTACACACGGCTCTCCCCGTTCTTCCGCTCCAGGGATGGATCGCCGCAATCCAGCGGCGATCGGGTCCGCGAATCCCGCGGTCCCGGTCCTGGAGCTTCGGTATCCTCTCTCTCTCTCACTGTGTCTCCTCTCTCTCTCTCACTGTGTCTCCTCTCTCTCTCTCACTGTGTCTCCTCTCTCTCTCTCACTGTGTCTCCTCTCTCTCTCACTGTGTCTCCTCTCTCTCTCACTGTGTCTCCTCTCTCTCTCACCGTGTCTCCTCTCTCTCTCACCGTGTCTCCTCTCTCTCTCACCGTGTCTACTCTCTCTCTCACCGTGTCTCCTCTCTCTCACTGTGTCTCCTCCACGCGTGCCACAGGTTCGCCATCACTGTCCTAGACTATGTAACGCTTTACCAACCAGCATTCGGTTGGAGGAGAACCACTTAGCATTCAGGAGAAAGATCAAGACTCATCTCTTTTGATACCAAAGGAGACCGGAACAACAAGCGCCCAGAGGCGATTTAGTTCACATGTGCCGCGCTATATAAGTTTTCATTCATTCATTCATTCCATTCAAAACAATTGTACCGCTTTCTGCACCAAAAATCTGACATAATCATACCGCCAGGGAGGTTAACCGCTTAAGGACCGCCTCCTGCACATATACGTCGGCAGAATGGCACGGCTGGGCACATGCACAGGTACAGGTACGTCCTGTGCTAGTGCCCAGCCGTGGGACGCGATCGTCGCTGGAGTCCCGCGATCGGTCCCCGGAGCTAAAGAACAGGGAGAGCTGTGTGTAAACACAGCTTCCCTTTTTTCACTGTGGCGGCGTCAACGATCGTGTGATCCCTTTTATAGGGATACACAATCGATGACATCACACCTACAGCCACACCCCCCTACAGTTGTAAACACATGTTAGGTCACACATAACCCTTTCAGCGCCCCCCTGTGGTTAACTCCCAAACTGCAATTGTAATTTTCACAATAAACAATGCATTTTAAATGCATTTTTTGCTGTGAAAGTGCCAATGGTCCCAAAAATGTGTTAAAATTGTCTGAAATGTCAACCATAATGTCGCAGTCACGAAAAAAATCGATGATCACCGTCATTAGTAGTAAATTTTATTTTTTATAAAAATGCAATAAAACTATCCCCTATTTTGTAAACGCTACACATTTTGCGCAAACCAACCGATAAACGCTTATTGCTATTTTTTTTCCCTAAAATATGTAGAAGAATAGGTATCGGCCTAAACTGAGAAAAAACATTATTTTTTTAAAATATTTTTGGGGGATATTTATTATAGCAAAAAGTAAAAATTATTGCATTTTTTTCAAAATTGTCGCTCTATTTTTTTTTATAGCGCAAAAATAAAAACCGCAGAGGTGATCAAATACCACCAAAAGAAAGCTCTATTTGTGGGGAAAAAAGGACCCAATTTTGTTTGGGAGCCACGTCGCACGACCGCGCAATTGTCTGTTAAAGCGACGCAGTGCCGAATCGCAAAACCTGGCCGGGACCTTTAGCTGCCTAAAGGTCCGGGTCTTAAGTGGTTAAAGGAAAACTATTAAACATTTTCTGTTATGTTTGCCTAAAAAAAAAATTGATGTGAATTTAAAATTTTGACATTTTGATAAAGGTATTTTCAAATGTGTATTTTTAGTTTCATCCTCCAGCACCCCCTGTACGTCAGACGAGTACAATTGTCATCCTTACTGAGATAAAGCCAATTACAGGATTATTGACCTAATGAAGAGTGTACGGTATTCCGCCAGTTTACATTGACTGATCATCGTGTACTGAGAGAGAGGATCAATCACAGCAGCAAGATGTACTGTAGAGATTTAAATCCAGAAAACGTGGTTTCCTCTATGTATACAGTACTGTGCAAAAGTTTTAGGCAGGTGAAAAAAAAATCTGTAAATTAAGAATGCTTTAAAAAAATATAAATTTTAATTGTTTATTTTTTATCAATGTACAAAATGCAAGTGAGACAGAAACAGAACAGAAGAAAAATCGGAATCAGTCCCAGAAACCAATGAATATACACTTATTGCGATTTTTTTTACCATATTTATTATAGCAAAAAGTAAAAAATATTGCCTTTTTTTCAAAACTGACGCTCTATTTTTTTTATAGCGCAAAAAATAAAAACCGCAGAGGTGATCAAATACCACCAAAAGAAATCTCTATTTGTGGGGAAAAATAGGACGTAAATTTTGTTTTGTAACCACGTCGCACGGCCGCGCAATTGTCAGTTAAAGCGACGCAGTGCCGAATTACAAAAAGTGCTCTGGTCTTTGGCCAGCCATATGGCCCGGGGTTTAAGTGGTTAAAGCCACCCAAAAGAACAACTTTGCAGAAATCAACAGCATTATGCATCAGCATACCTTTCAGCACCGTTGCTGTTTACTCACCCCTTTGTATTCTGCCACTTCCTCTCTGTGGCGCCTGACGTCATTTCTCTTGGCGCCCGTGCTCGCTGGTGCTCCTGGAAGATGTGCGCCGCGGGGTTCGTTGCCATCACAACAGGGTGGGAACTTCTGACGACGACACCTGTTGTGATGGCAACGTCTGAAGTGTACAACGCTGCTAGCTGTACATACTACGCATGCACGTGAATGGGCAGTGCATGCTGGTCGCTCAGCTGCACCGTGTCCCGGAAGATAGTGCTTGTGGTTTTCACATGCCCAAAAGTAAGATGGAAAATGTCCGCAAAGCAGAATATAAGTTATCTTACTTTGTGAAATCTGCAATCGAGCGGCAATCCATCCGTAAAACGCGAGTGCTATAAATATGTTTGTAAAAAAAATATATTCATGCAAATAAATAAATAAATAAACAGTTGGAACTCTGCTTTAACTGAAACAGAAACAGATGTGTAGGAGGCTTAAACCTGGGTGAGGAACATCCAAACTCTGCTACTAAGGTGAGGTTATGGAAGACAGTTTCATGTCACAGGTTATACACCATGACATGACTGAGCTCAGCAATAAGATACAGGCAGTCATACTGCATCAGCAAGGTCTCTCCCAGGCAAAGATTTGAAAGCAGACTTGGGTTTCAAGATGTGGTGTTCAAGCTCTTTTGAAGAAGCGCAAAGAAAACGGGCAACGTCGAGGACTGTAGACGCTGGTGAGTGGTGAGCCAAAGAAACTTAATGCAGCAGATGAAAAACACATCATGATTACTTCTCTTCCACTGTCCATCGGAAACCAGTAGGACTCCCATCTAATGTCCGGAGAAATCTGGCCAGAAGTGGTCTTCGTGGAAGAATTACGTCCAAAAAGCCATACCACAGACGTGGAAACAAGGCTAAGTGACTCAACTATGCAGGAAAACATAAGAACTGGGAAGAAGAAAAATGGCTCAGCCCCGCCCTTGCTCTCTCCTCATTGGCTGTGATTGACAGTAGCAGGTGCCAATGGTGTCTCAGCCAATGAGGAGAAACAGACCTGGGAGAGCCGCTGGATCGAGATTGGGCTCAGGTAATCATGGGGGGGGGACTTTATAACCACTTTAATTTGTTAGTCAAATCCGGAAAAAATGCTAGTTCATTTAACACTAATCCACCCCCACCCTCCCAGACTGACATTGCTGCTGTCTTCATTCTTCCTCCATCCAGAGTGGAGACACGCTAACACAAGACGTATGTTACTGGTCGGTGTTCTAAAAAATTCCTGGACTCATGAAAAGTCTCTACCACATGACTTCCGGTGCGGACAGCTGTTCGTGGGGCTTTTCTGAGCATGCACAATGTCACCGCTGCTTTATCACGCATCCGTGAATGCAATTTTTGCCTCCAGAATGTTATGGACCCAAGCGGGTGGGCAAAGCGGCAATTTGTTTAAACTCATCATCGGCAGCACCACGTCCAGCCCTGCCTCCACCCCTAACATGCCCCTAGGCTGTTCTTTCTACTAGACATGTGCACTGCCGATTTAGTTTATTTTTTTTCATTTTAGTTTTATTTATTTTTTGTTTTTGTTTTTTTTCAGAAATTTGGAAATTCGAAAATTCGTAAATTCATAAATATGGTCAATTCTTAAATTCAGGTAAATTCGGTAAATTCGAAAAATCGGAATATGGAAATTCGGAAATTCGAAAATTCAGAATTCGGAAATTCAGAAATTCTGTAATTCGAAATTACGGAATTCGGAAATTCGGAGATTTGAAAATTCGGAAATTTCGGAATTCAGAAATTTCGGAATTCCTAAATTTCGTAACTTTGAAAAATTCGGGTTTTGGAAAATCGAAAATTCGGAAAGTTAGAAAGCCGAAAATTTTAGATTTTCAAATTTGGCAATTTCGAATCTCGAATTTTCGAAATTTCCAATTTTTAATTTTCCAATTTTTTAATTTTTTAATTTTCGAATTTCCGAATTTCCAAAATTCAGAATCTACGAATTTACGAATTTACAAAATTAAGAAATCAGAAAATTCGGAAATTGAAACCTTTTGAAATTCGGAAATTTCGTAATTAAGAAATTTGTCAAAATTTGTTAAAAAACTAATTCAGAACTAAACGAATTGCACAAGTCTACTTTCTACTAACCCACACAGTGTTATGCACGGGTCCGCCTCCCTCTCCGAGCACCGCTCGGTCTCCCACTTCCCTTCGGTACGGGTTAGTAGAAAAAACAGCCTAGGGGCGTGCTAGGGGCAGGGGCGAGGCTGGACGCCGTGCTGCTGATGAAGAGTTGAAACAAATCACCCCCCCCCGCCCACCTGCTTTGGTCTATAATTTGCGTCCACTCATGCACGATAAAGCAGCGGTGAAGTCGCACATGCGCGGTAAAGTCCCACGAATAGCTGTTTGCTGAGGTAGCCGCACCAGAAGTGACGCGGTCGATATTTTTTTATTACACCGGATCAGCAGGTGAAAACAAAAGAAAAAAAGAAAACCTTATTTAATAATTGGTAAGCTGTAATATGTTACATTTTAGTTTTTGGGTTTAATACAACTTTGAATTTACCCCTTTAGTATATCAGCATCTCAGAATCTATTGGCTTTGACATAAAATAATGTGTCCTTTTTACAGTACTCAGTAATATCTTCATTGATGACCTCACTGATTGAAGCATTGCTAATAATGAGGAGAATTCACAAATGACACTTTTTGTAGCATCAGAATAAATAGAACATTGCATTTCCTTTCCCTACTCGTGTCATAAATGGTCTGATAAGTTGGATAGAAAGTCGCACCGGCTTTCAGGATAAAGCAATCAGAATTCTGCCAATATAAAGTGGTTCTAAAGCCTCAAGGTGTTTTTCCTTAATGCATAGGGGGCGTTAATTGAGAAGCTGTCGGGGGGGGGGGGGGATTCCACGAATTGGGGGGTTGCCCTGGGGATCTCTGGGCCCCTTACAAAATAAATAAGTAATATATATATATATATATATATATATATATATATATATATATATATATATATATAAATTATAAAAAAAAGGGAGGTAGCGATCCAGGGACCTGGGGACCTCTGGGCCCTTTAGTAAAAAGAAAAAATAAATAAAAAATTATATATTAAAAGAAAAAAATATATATAAAATAAGGGGGGGTTGCCATCTGGGGCCCTGGGCCCTTTAATAAAAAATACATAAAAAATATATAAAAAATAATAATTTGTTTTTTTATTAAAAAAATAAATAAATAAAGGGGGGATGCCATCCGGGGCCCTGTGGACTTCTGGGCCCTTTAATAAAAAGAAAAAAAAATACATAAAAAAATATATAAAAAATAATAATTAGTTTTTTTATAAAAAAAAATAATAAAAAAAGGGGGTTGCCATCCGGGGCCCTGGGGACCTCTGGGCCCTTTAATAAAAAAAAATATATAAAAAAGTGTATGTAAAAATAAAATAAAAAAAGGGGTCTGCTATACGGGCCCCTGGGGACCTCCGAGTCCCTTACAGGTGTACTGCCTGTACCCCCCTAATGGCGGCCCTGGGTCCACCCCCCCTCCCCGGGAAATGAATGCGGGGAATGCGCACCAGACGGACGGCCTCCTTACCTCCTCACTCCGATCTCCCCCTCCCCTGTCCGAGCCGGGTGGGTGAGCCAATTCAGTGGAGGCTGGTGGGTCCACGGGTCTTCTCCTCCAGCCATGTTCTTCTCTCTCCTCCCTCCTCCCTCATCCTAGGCATCCAATAGGATCACCTTGTGTTTTGACCAATCGGAAAATGGGCCTCATAACACACTTCCTGTTTGGCCAGAAGGAGGATTAGTGTGAGAATAGTGAATACTCATTCACTGTTGTCACACAAGTGGGTGGGCTTGGAACGCAGTGCTCTGGCTCTAATCACTGGCTTAAAAAAAAAAACACCCCCTCATTTGAATCAATGGTGAGGCCTCCCCGTATGTAGATCAAGGGGGCCAAATGCATGGATGGAGGGAGGGAGCGGTGCCTGTGTGCCCTCTATGGATGGGCTGCCACTGTACAGGCAGGGGAAAAGCAGGTAGGTTTGATGCATTTCACACTGTAGTGCTTTTTCAAACCTACTTCAACCTACCTTCTTTTCCCCTGCCTGTACTTATCTATTGCTTTTATTATATTCAATAAAGGAATCCAAGGAATATATTTAATAAAGGAATCCAATTACACTGTGTGGGTGTGTCCTGCTGATCCAAAGTACTCTGTTCATTTTTTTTTATAGCGCAAAAAAACAAAAATGCATGATCAAGTATCACCAAAAGAAAGCTCTATTTGTGGGGGGGGGGGGGGGGGGACGACACTGACAGCAATTGATGGGCACGATAGCGGCAATTGATAGGCACACTGACAGCAATTGATGGGCACAGTAGCGGCAATTGATGGGCACACTGGCAGCAATTGGTGGGCACAGTAGCTGCAATTGATGGGCACACTGGCAGCAATTGATGGGCACAGTAGCAGCAATTAATAGGCACACTGGCAGCAGTTGATGGGCACAGTAGTAGCAATTGATGGCCACACTGGCAGCAGTTGATGGGCACAGTAGAGGCAATTGATGGGCACACTGGCAGCAATTGATGGGCACAGTAGCAACAATTGATGGGCACACTAGCAGAAATTGATGGGCACAGAAGCGGCAATTGATGGGCACACTGGCAGCAATTAATGGGTACAGTAGCTGTGTTTGATGGCACAGTGGCGGCAATTTATGGGTGCGTTTGATGGGCACAGTGGCTGCATTTGATGGCACAGTGGCTTCATTTGATGGCACAGTGGCGGCATTTGATAGCACAGTGGCTGCATTTGATGGGCACATTGGTGGCAATTGATGGCACAGTGGCTGCGCTTCATGGGTACAGTGGCTGCGCTTGATGGGCACAGTGGCTGCATTTGATGAGCACAGTGGCTGCGTTTGATGGTCACAGTGGCTGTGTTTGATGGGCACAGTGGCTGCATTTGATGGCACAGTGGCTGCGCTTGATGGGCACAGTGGCTGCAATAGATTTTTTTTTCAGTCTGTTTGTGCCCCCCCAAAAAATGTTGAGCACCAGCCGCCCCTGGATTTATTTTACCTTCTAACACGACCGTTTTGTTTGATGAAAACGAACCGATGGATTTTTTCATCAGATATCTGATGAAGCTGACTTTCATCAGTCTTGCCTACACATCATTGGTTAAAAATCTGATCGTGTCCAACGCAGTGACGTAAAACACTACGACGTGCTGAGAACAATGAAGTTCAATGCTTCTGAGCATGCGTCGACTTGTTTCTGAGCATGCATTGATTTTTTGACCGATGGATTTCCCCACAGACGATCGTTTGTTTTTTTCTATCGTTTTTTTAACCATCTGAAAATTGTAAAACAGGTTCTATTTTTTTTCGCCGATGGGAAAAACACTGATATGGCCCACATGCGATCGGTTCGTCCGATGAAAACGATCCATCGGTCCGTTTTTAATCAGACGAACCGATCGTGTGTACAGGGCATTAGAGTACTACAGATAAAAGTACAAAAGAGCTCTGTCTACTATAAGTGATTTTATAACCGGTTTATTTTATAAAGAGTGGCCCCCCCATGGCATTAATGTGGTCTGTTAGATTGTAAGCTCTTCTGAGCAGTGCCCTCTTAATCTCATTGTATTTTATTGTATTGTAGCTGTATTGTCTCCCTTGTATATTGTAAAGAGCTGCTCAAACTGTTGGCGCTATAAAAATCCTGTATAATAATAATAATAATAATAAATGAGGCATGATGACTTGAGGCATTTTGACACTTTTCCTAAAAATACAAAAACATGGTGAGATCCATCCTATAATGACTCTTCCTAACTGCTGTGGTCATATATAATCCTCCTTCAGATTTCTTTAGTATTGAGGCTATCATACTAAATAAGATGTTAACCTTCTGCTTACATCATTAGGATCTCATCTGCATCCCCCTGTGTTACCCCCTCCCCCCCCCTTTTTTTTGTGCGGTATACGAAGCCTTCTATTGTAGGCTGCCCCATTGTTGAAGACTGCCAATAGACACATATCAGCATCTTCAGAAAAAATGGGATCATGTATAACTTTTGGGCAGAGAGAGTTGTCTTCATGCCTTTTTCTCTGTACCTGATAATTGCAAAAGCTAATAATGCAAACTAATGAACATAAGGAAAAAAAAGGAGCATAAAGTGACAAAAATAACAAAATAAAAAAAAAGAAAGAAAGAAATCCTGAATAAAATTGGGCCAATTGAGGTCACCCTCTCCCATTTTTTTCCAAGGGAATTATTTTTTTTTTCAGCCTTATCGCTTCTTACACAATTCATGTTAAAATGAGATCTGATTCCCGGGTCCCATTGTTACACCAATAGCCTATTGAACATATATATAGAATTTCATTTTAAATTTAAACATTATCTTAATTATGGAAAGAGAGCAAAAATGGACAGTCTATCAGACTCTCGAAAATTGCATTCTGACAAAATAATCTCTATTTCGCCCGTGATATTTTCTATTATCGGCGCATTTTTTTTCTCTCCGCTCAGGTTCTGATTCTTTAAAATTTCAGGCTGTAATGGAATTATTAGAGCTGGAAATCAGAACACATTTGACACTTATTTGTGCTGTACGCACATTTCATACAGGAGGTCAATGCAGATATACAAATACAGCTGGTGGAAAAATTAACTGTTTTCTCTATTAACCACTTTTTTGCTGCAAAAGAAAACGCAGACGCCATAAATGTAGGATAAACATATCAGTTTATTGAGTAATCTACATTATTTATTATTTCATTTTATAATTTTCATTAATTTGTTTCTAAAATCGACAAAAAAAAAAAGTTACTCCGTGAGGTTAGAACTCTTTATATTCCTGTCTTTATTGAATTATGCGTTTATTTACTCACTTGTTTATGTTGCCAAAAAATATTTAATTGAGGGCAATTAAACATGTAATATTGATTAACTAAAAGAGTGTTTATGCTAAAATTAATTTTGCTTGTTTATTGTCTAGGTAGAAAGTTTTCTTTTGGCTGCATACAATCAACTTAAAAAAAAAAAAACTTCATAAGATTTACCCAGAAGAATTACCCTTTTCTCCTTTTATTATAATACATAAAAGGCTAATGCAAGGTGTCCCAACGTCTCTATACATAGTAAAAATTAACAAGCTCACATTATATTTTATATTTTTTATGTTTTTTTTTTTAATATGGTAAATACATAACAGATAAATATAAAATGATAAACTATCATTTTATTTTTTATTTTAATAAATGAATAAACTATATATGAGTCCTCCAAATCCAGCAATCTATACTTGACCTTCTGTTTAAATATTATCTAAACTCTAAAGAATTTTCCTCTTTGTTTTGTTTGAGACTTTATCTACATAAGAAAAGGCAATATGTAAAATAGACAGACAGATGGTAATTTTCATAAATGTGTGGAATTAAATATGCAGAATTAATAAAATGTCTTATTTAATTAAACAAAAATTATCCAAATTAAATTAATTATACACTAAATGCTTTGTGATAATTGCATATGAGTGTCTAGAAGGAAATAGTAAGCGGTGTAAAGTTATAATAACACTCCGGCATTAAATCCTACTTTTTTCTTTTTACAATAAAGTTCTATTAGATTGTAAGCTCTCAGGAGCAGAGCCCTTCCAAACCTCTTTTATTGAATTGTATTGTAACTGTACTGTCTCCATTTATAATGTAAAGTGCTGCACAAACTGTTGGTGCTATATACATTCTGTATTATAATATGAATAAATAATTAATATATACATATATTTACATTAAAAAGCTATTAGATTGTAAGCTCTCAGGAGAAGAGACCTCCGAAACCTCTTGTAATGAATTGTATTGTAACTATACCGTCTCTCTTTATAATGTAAAGTGCTGCACAAACTGTTGGCGCTATATACATTCTGTATTATAATATGAATAAATTATATATATATATATATATATATATATATATATATATATATATATATATATATATATATATATATATATATTTTACAATAAAGGGCTATTAGGTTGTAAGCTCAGACCTGTCCTAGACCTCTTGTATTGAATTGTATTGTAACTGTATCTCTCTATATATATAAGTCATGTTTGCTTCTCCAACATATATATATATATATATATATATATATATCACCAGCAGTTTATGCAGCCTTTTACATTATAAAGTGCTAATATATTATATGGGCCAGATTCACATACAATTAGATTCGCGTAGATTATCTGAAATACACTACGCCGCCGTATTTTACCTGGCTCTACGTGGAATCCCGGTAGATTTTGTCCAGGAAACTACGGCGGCGTAGTGTATTTCTCCCGGCGCAAGCCATCTACGCGAGTAGGGGGCGTGAAGCATTTAAAATAGGCGCGTTCCCGCGGCGATCGAACTGCGCATGCTCCGTACAGAAATTTCCCGCCGTGCATTGCATCGTTACGTCTTTTTTTTTTGAGTAGCGTCATTTACGGACATTCCTATTCCCGAACGAGTTACGTAAAAAAAAAAAAAAAAATTAAATTCGACGCGGGAACGACGGCCATACTTAACAGCAAAAAGCTGGTCTAACAGTACGTAGAAAAAAATAGACGAAAGCGATTGCGAAGACCGCTCGTATCTTCGTGGATCGCCGTAAAAACTCATTTGCATATCCCGACGCTGAAAACGACGCGGACTCCTCCCAGCAGCCGCAAAAATATTGCAGCGTAGATCCGAAGGCTTACGAAGACGTAAGCCTCTCGGATCGGACCCCGAAGCCGCCGTATCATGGTTTGAGGATTCAAACTAGTGATACAGCGCGCAAAATTTGAAATTACTCCTGTCTAAAACCAGTTAGACAGGCGTAATTGCTCTGTGAATCTGGGCCAATGTGTTCATAGACATATATAATAATAAAAATAATTAATAATATCAAGATAGCAATATTGAATCGGAACATCTTTCTTCTGTATAGAGAAGATACAAATATATATATATATATATATATATATATATATATACATACATACATACATACATATATATAAAAGTGAAATATTTTAAAAGTTATAAAACATATATATATATATATATATATATCTATATATATATATATATATATATATATATGTTTTATGTATAAAAAAAATCCAGATTCTAAACTCTTACAAGCAGGGCCTTTTAAATCCACCTATATCAAATTGGATTATAATTGTACTGTACTAAATATATATATATATGTTCCCTAAACAGGAGAAAGATGTTCAGATTCAATATTGCTATCTTGATATTTTTTATTAATTATTATGATTATTATTGTTATATATGTATATTTTGTCCATATATTATATATCATTTGTTTCTATATATATCAAAAACTCAAGAAACTACCAGAAAGATTTCAAATCCTGAGTGGAACATTACTCTCATCTGTTCTCTCCAGTGACCTGTCTACATCTTAATGAATTCTGCAGATGATGCTTTTAAAGCTTTTCACACCTTTACTTGAGTGGAGATAAAAGCTGGCCAGTTTGCATTTTAAAGGGTTAATAATGACATTCTGTGGACTGTTTTTTTTTTTTTTTGCTTTTTTTCTTTATTTTTATTTTTTTTGTTGTTTCTCTTTTCTTTTTTTGCTTTTTTGCTTTTTTATTCTCAAAGGAAAGAGTCATCCTAGTCAGAAAGAAGCCAACAATTCATCGTCATTTTCTCTATTTAAATTATTTGCTATCAGGGCACCTCAATCTTTTATCTAAAAAAAAAAAATAGTTTCAGCCCTGTTAATGTGTGCATGTACTTTTTTCTTATCTGCCTCCCAGCAGCATCTGTGATTCATAGGCATCATCAAAGTGATAATAAACTCATTCACAACACTAACAAACAGTGGACTACCAGTTATTTACGAGGCAAATTCACCGCAAAGCCAGCACTGGAACAGGGGAGAATCAAGATGGTGTTGATTGATAAATTGACAGGTTAATTTACAAGTGTATAATAGAAGATAGACCTAGAGGGAGAACATGTAGGCCTCTGCTCTAGCTTGCTTGCACTGCCATCTGTCTCATGGCAGGGAATCTGCACAAGCTGAGTCTGGGGCTCAGAGGGATCAAATGTACACAGCCTGCTGAACGGAGAGGCTCAGGGACCCCGCTTTCCCAGATCTTTACTGATGAACACGTACCAAGTGCTGTCACAAATATATTTAGCAATTTTATTTTCTTAAAAAAAAACACAATATTCTCTACAGTTAGGATTTTAGCAGCCTCAACATTAGACACGGCGTAACTATGAGCGGGCGTAGCGTATCGTATTTACGCTACGCCGCCGCAACTTACAACGCAAGTGCAGTGTTCTCAAAGCACTTGCGTCCTGAGTTGCGGTGTAGCGTAAATGTGCCGGCGTAAGCGCGCCTAATTAAAACGGGGAAGAGGTGGGCGTGTTTTATGCAAAATAATCGTGACCCCACGTAATTGACGCTTTTAACGAACGGCGCATGCGCCGTCCGTGGATTTATCCCAGTGCGCATGCGTCAGATAGAATGCCTAAGATACGTCGCACACTGCCTACGACGTGAACGTAACTTACGCACAGCCCTATTTGCGTACGACTTACGCAAACGACGTAAAAAGATATGCTTGTTCCGACGTCCATACCTTGCATGGGCTGGGCCACCTAGAGAGCAGCTTTATCTTTACACCAGCGTATGTCTTACGTAAATGGCGTAACTAATTGCGACGGGCGCACGTACGTTCGAGAATCTACATATCTAGCTCATTTGCATATTCGATGCGGAAATCAACGTAAGCGCCACCAAGCGGCCAGCGGAAATATGCACCCAAGATACGACGGCGTAGGAGACTTACGCCGCTCGTATCTTGGCCGAATTTATGCGTAACTGATTCTGAGAATCAGGCGCGCATTTACGACGGCGCAGATTCGGACTTACAACGACATACGTGGAGATACGCTGACCTAAGTCTTTGACAATCGGGCCCAATACATTTTTATTCTATATTAATAGAGGTAACATGCCACCCAAAACAAACCATCAGCTCCCCCGGGGTAGTGCTACACTATTATTTTGTAATAATAGTTGTACGCTATTCAAATTGGTAAACATTGCAAGCGCTATGAAGGTTCTATCTTGCAGGCCCTTTTTAAGGTAATAGATAAATAGAAGATAAACATTTTTATTCTGAAAACTGTCCTTTTTTCTTTTTTTTTTTAACCTCCTTAGCGGTACTCCCAAGTCCGGCTCAGGGTGAATTTATACCAAAAGCGGTATCCTCGAGCCAGACTCAGGATTGCATTGCAGGATACAGGGGGAAGTTACTTACCTTGTCCCTGGATCCTGCGATGTGTCCCCGCTGTGTGTGCGGGCTCCTCCGCTGTGTCTCCTCGCTCAGTGAGGCCGAGGTCTGTTCCCTGCGACGTTACGACGCACGGGGACGGATTTCGGCGCCAAATTCAAAAAGTGAAAAACACAATACACATACAGTATACTGTAATCTTATAGATTACAGTACTGTATGAAATAAATACACACCCCTTTGTCCCTAGTGGTTAGTCCAGTGTCCTACATGCAGTTTTATATAATAAAAAATGTTCTTTCTGCCTGGAAACTGGAGATTGTCCATAACAACCAAAAAGTGTCCCTTTACATCAAAAGTGCTTTTAGACCAGCTAGAAAACAGCGATAATAAATTAGAATCACTTGCAGAATTGAGCGATCGCGATTTGTGGGGAAATTCGTCATCAAACAGTAAAAATAATGACAGCGACAATTCTGCAACTGAGCAAATTTCAGTGTTTTTGATTTGATTACATTATTGAATCATTTTTATTATAATTACATTATCATTTGTTATAATTATTTACTATATTATAATTTATGATTTTGTGTTTCAAACTTTATAATACCCGAGATGTCTACTAGACTCTTGTTTGGACAGATTTAAGTGAGCTATTCCTAAGAATTGCAGGCCTACAATATAAAACACCAAATTTCCATGCAAAATAATTGTACCACTTTTGACATAATCATACCGCCAGGGAGGTTAATATGCATTGATATTAAAACATAAAAATAAAAATGCATTGATATTGTCAATGCATATTGACAATATGAATGCATTTTTTTTTTTAAATCAATGCATTTAATTTTTTTTTTAAAAAGAACAGTTTTCAGAATAAAAATGTCTATGTTCTATTACCTCAAAAAGGGCCTTCATAGCGCTTGCAATGTTTACCAATTTGAATAGCGTACAACAATTTTTTACAATATAATAGTAAATAAAGAAAATTCTAAAACAAAGTGCTTTGTCCCAAATCAATATAGTTACAAAGTAGGTGAGGTTTAAAAAAGACACAAGTCCATCAAGTCCAACCTATGTGTGATTATATGTCCGTATTACATTGTATATCCCTGTATGTTGAAAAATATTACAAATATTAATATCCCTATATGATGTGGTCGTTCAGGTGCTTATCTAATATTTTTTTTAAATTACTGATGCTCCCCGCTGAGACCACCGCCTGTGAAAGGGAATTCCACATCCTTTGCCTCTTTTACAGTAAAGAACCCTCTACGACGTAGTTAAAGGTTAAACCTCTTTTCTTCTCATTTTAATGAGTGGCCACATCTCTTGTTAAACTCCGTGAAAAAGTTTTATCCCTATTGTGGGGTCACCAGTACGGTATTTGTAAATGGAAATCATATCCCCTCTCAAGCGTCTCTTCTCCAGAGAGAATAAGTTCAGTGCTCGCAACCTTTCCCCATAACTAATATCCTCCGGACCCTTTATTAGCTTTGTTGTCCTTCTTTGTACTTGCTTCATTTCCAGTACATCCATCCTGAGAACTGGACAGCATACTCCAGCATTCGGACTATAGTCTTGTAGAGCGGGAGAATTATTGTTTTATCTCTGGAGTTGATCCCCCTTTTTTTTTTCGTACAATAGTTATTTATTGTGTTTTTAAAGAAAGGCATTACATGTTAATATTAAAACAACAGCAGTCAAAACAGATGTCACCACCAGAACATTGTTACACACCCGAAAGAAAAAAATAAACATCAATTCCAGTGGAGGTATGACAAACCAAAATTTGGGTGGAGAGAACAATATGAGAGCATAAATCAGAACCATAAGGTACCAGTGGTAAGGAGGGGAAGGGAGGGGAGGGGGAGGGCACCAGCATGGGCAAGAAAGAAACAAGAGTCAATTTTCATGCATAGCTCAGCGGTCATTATTTGACAGAACATTTTGAATGTTGCAGCCAAGGGGATCATGCAGTCTTAAATTTTTCAGAACATAAATTCTTCCTAGCTACTATTCTCTCCATTTCGCATTGATAGTTTAGATCCGCAATGGTGAGAGAAATGGAGGGGACAGTAGCAGACTTCCAGAGTCTAGTAATATTCAATTTGGCAGCATGAAGTAAATTAATGACCACACATCGAGTTTCCGGAGGGATCCTATCTATGCCGATATGAAGTAGTGCCAGGGCTGGGGATGGGGACCAGGATGACCCAACGATAGAGGAAATCAACCAAAATATTTGATTCCAAAAGGAGCTCAATGATTTGCAAAACCAAAGAACATGTGCACTTCCGCAGTTCCTCCAGCAGGAGGGGGGGTGGCCAGGGAACATTTTAGATAGTCGATATGGCGTGAAATACCACCTGTGGATAGTTTTCTGATAGGCTTCCCAGTGGTTGGAACAGTCGGATGCTTTGTGAGTTTCTCTAAATGCCTGTATCCACTGATCATGGTGAAAGGGGATGTTTAGTTCTTCAGCCCACTTGTTTAATGAGTGCACTTGAGAGCAGGGCCTATCGTCACTAAGGCTGGAGTACATTCAGGAGATGCCTTTGGAGGGATATTGTGAGGAGGAGTAGTATAGGTATATTGGTGCTGGGATCTGTACTGTGGAGAATATTTTAGTTGTCTTTAAGCAATGGGCGATTCGGTCATAGGTATAAGATTCTATGCTAGGTAGGTTAAATTTATATTGAAGGTCCTCAAAGGTACGAAGGGTGTTGTGATGTAATATGTCGTCAACATTCAGTATGCCTGAAGAGTGCCACTTGGAGAGATTCAAGTCAGGGATGTAAGAGGTTAGGGCTCTGAGAGGCACCTGTAGTGTTTCTCTAGGGGAGTTGGGGGGGGTACACATCGAGAAGTTTCTTCCAGGCTGAAATGGAGGCGGAGATCATTAGATTAGTGTAACGCAGGGTCGGAGAGTAGCCCGCTGATGTTAACAAGAGGTGATCTGGAAGGGTTGCAGGCAGTTGGTAAGAGGTTTCCATGGTGGACCACTGCTTCTCAGGCGTAGGGTGCCACCAAAAGTATAGTTGGTCTAAAAGGGAGGCGTAGTAGTAATTGGCAACATGGGGTACTCCTACTCCACCCTTCCTATGTGGTCTAGTAGTTATGTAACCAGCACACCTGGGTGGTTTGGAGTTCCAGATATATCTAGTTAACTGGCCCTGGATAGAGGACAGAAGGGAGCTAGGGACCGGTACACTCAGGGTCCGAAATAGATAAAGAAGCTTTGGCAGGATGATCATTTTGAAGGTGGCTATGCGCCCCACTGTGGAGAGGCCGACACTTCGTAAGGTTTTCAGTAGCGTGGGTAAATTGCGAGTGAAGGTGTGGATGTTCAGTTGGATCAGTTGCCTAGGGCTGGGTGCAATCTGAATGCCCAAGTAGGGGATGGACGAGCTAGCCCACATGTAGGGTAAGCTGGCTTTCAGGTGTGCGGTCGTGTGGGGTGGGAGATGCATGGGGAGGATTATGGATTTTGAGGAATTAAGTTTGTAGTAAGATACAGAGATAAATTGGTGAAGGATGTCCTGAATGGCTCGTAGAGATTGGGTGGGTTTAGTGACCATCAGGACCACATCATCAGCAAACAAGCTGATCCTGTGGTCCGAGCCACCACACGACAAACCTGAGATCCTCGGGTCAGATCTAATTTTAGAGGCCAAGGGTTCCATTACCAGGGCGAAGATGAGTGGGGAAAGGGGGCACCCTTGACGTGTGCCGTTCGTAATTTGAAACGGAGTGGATAGCATCCCCCCAGTGAGTACTTTGGCAGATGGGTTCGAGTATAAGGAGAGGATGGCGGTCTGGAACCATCCTGTAATACCAAATTTAGTCAGTACCTCCCGGAGGAAAGTCCAGTGGACTCTATGGAACGCCTTCTCTGCGTCGAGGGACAGAAGCAGAGAAGGCGTCCGATCCTGAGCAGCTTGGTGGATGAGATTGAGCACTCTCCTAGTTGCGTCTGGAGTCTGTCTGCCTGGGATAAATCCGACTTGGTCGGGATGTACCAGTCCTGGTAGAAATGACAGCAGTCTGTTGGCAATAACTTTGGCGAGGAGCTTAATATCAGTATTCAAGAGCGATATAGGCCTAAATCTAGAAGCAACAGAGGCGTCCTTTCCAGGTTTCGGGATGGTTGAGATAAGGGAGCGCAGCATGTCTGTAGGTAGAGAGCCAGAGGAACCAGCAGCGTTGAAGAGGTCCTTAAGTTTGGGTGACAGTATCTTGGCAAATTTTTTATAGAATGGGTTAGAGAAGCCATCCTCCCCTGGAGCTTTATGGAGAGGAAGGGCTGAGATTGCTGTTTGGATTTCAGCATTTGTAAACGACCTGGAGAGAGTTTCAAGTTGTGCCTCAGAGATCGCTGGTAGCGTGATCGGGTATAAAAAGCTACGGATCTGTTCTATTGTGGGTTGGGGGGTAAGAGGGTCATCTTTAAGGTTGTAGAGAAGCCTACCCTTCCCACACCTAGCAACTGCACTTTTCTTTTGAGTCTATCTGACCATCCCCCACAGCCAACTACCCTTTGTTCCACTTGACCCTCCCTTCTAGATTGTAAGCTCTTACGAGCAGGGCCCTCTGATCCCTCATGTATTGATTTGTATTGTGAATGTACGGTCTTCCCTGATGTAAAGCGCTGCGTAAACTGTTGGCGCTATATAAATCCTGTATAATAATAATAAATAATAATAGAGGGATGCGTAGAAATCGCTAAACGCATTGGCGATTTCTTGGGGGTTCGTTACAAGTTGTTTCGTAGTGGGGTGTCTAAGGGAATGTATTTTGGCTTTGACTTGACGCGCTAAAAGTGATCCAGCTTTATTGCCTAATGCAAAGTAATTAGCTTTAGAGTATTTGAGGTTGCTTTCAAATTTGTGTAGCAAGAGGGTACGCAGTTGTTGCCTAAGCTCCAAGAGTTTAATAGAATGATCGTGGGAGGGGAGGGATTTATTTAGAGCTTCCAAATCTGAGATACTGGACATAACCTCGTCAATCTGCCGGGTTCTCTGGCGTCTCGCTCGTTTACTTAGCTTAATAAAAATTCCCCGGAGATAGGCTTTGTATGAGGACCAGAGTGTAAATTTATCGGTATCAGGCAGTTCGTTGAGTTCAAAGAAAGAGTGGTGCTCGCGCTCTATTTCCTGGAGGACCTTGGGGTCCTCCAGTAATGAAGCATCTAGTCTCCATATCCTTGGCGGGCCTGGGCGCTGATCACCTAGGGTCAATGAAATAGGGGCGTGGTCCGACCAGGATATGAGACCAATGTCAGAATTCATGACAGTCTGGAGAGTCCACTTGTCCACCAGGAAGGAGTCAATTCGCGAATAGGAAATCTGTGGATGAGAGAAGAACGTGTAGTCACGTTCTGAGCCATGTTGTGCCCTCCATACGTCAAAAAGATCCATTTCACGGAGCAGGGGATTCAGGGTCGGTCGGTGGCGGCCTTTAATACTGGAGGTGTCCATATTCGGGTCACCAATCACGCTCAGGTCACCGCCCATAACTAAGTTACCTTGCCGCAGGTCGGTCACCCTCTTAAAGAGACTTCGAAGAAAGCGAAGTGGTCTGGAGTTCGGGCCATACACATTGACCAGGGTATAGGTGGTTTGGGCAATGGAGCAGATGAGAATTATGTACCGGCCTAGAGGATCAGCATGGGTATGAATGCGTTGAAACTGCAGGGTATCACGGATAGCTGTCAGTACTCCATTCTTTTTCTTGGTGTTTGAGGCGAGATAGACGGTGTTGTATCCTTTATGAGTAAATTTAGGAATTTTTGAGTCCGCAAAGTGCATCTCCTGGAGGAAGACGACATCCACATTTTGTGCTTTCAGCTCTCTTTGTAAAGTAGATCGTTTTTGAGGGCTGTTGAGGCCCTTGACATTTAAGGAGAGTATTTTGATCGGCATGGTACGGTGATGGGTGGTGGTCCTTGATGGGGGTCGGTAACATTAGATGTGGGGGAGGGTAAGTGCTCGGAGCACTCACCTCTAAAGGAGCGCAGGCTGAGGTGAGGGATTGGAAGTTGGTCAAAGGCTGGTGTAGGGTGGGAAGGGCAGTGAAAAGGGTAATAAAAAAGGGGAGCCCGTGAACAATACGGGATCAATGTGCAGAAACACTGCTAAACTGTATAAACAGGGGGGTCCAGATACTCAGATCCAGTGAGTGGAAAGAGAGACTTGAAAAAACTCAGTATAGATCCGCTGTGACCCGACTATGTCAGAGAGGATTGTAAACGGAAACAGGAGGTGTCAGGCATCTTGTAGGGACCAGTCGCCGTCCATTTGAGAGGGTGGAGCATGATGCGGCTCAGGATTCACCTCAGGAATAATGCGCCAAGTTTTCAGCAGTTGAAGGCCCGCTTGCAGCGTGCGTATCACATGTGTTTTGCCCTGAAAGGTAATCAGCAATTTGGTGGGGAACCCCCATTTGTATGGGATGCGATGGTTCTGGAGACCCTTCGTAATTGTGGCCAGTTGCCGCCGGTTTTCCATAGTTGCTTTGGAGAGGTCCGTGTACAGCGCAATCGCAGTAAAAGGGGCTGGAAGGTTCGGATTGCGCTTAGCAGCAAGCATCACTTTCTCTTTAGTGCAGTAGAAGTGGATGCGCGCTAGCACATCTCTGGGTTTCTCAGCTGGAAGGTGAGATGGTTTAGGCAGCCTGTGCGCTCTGTCAATTTCTAGGTCCCTGTCAGATAGGTCAGGTACCAACGTGCGCATCAAATATTGTATGTAGCGCACCAGCTCGGGTGGTTGGGTCGATTCAGGTATGTTGCGGAATTTGATATTATTTCTGCGCGATCGATCTTCGAGATTGGCGAGCTTGAGATTGATCGCCTGCATTTCAGCTTCATGCTCAGTGCAGATTTCCACAACATCATTGTGAGCAATGAAGAGATCAGACATTTTGCTTTCAACATGCTGCAGGCGTTGATCCTGATGTTGCACTACATTAGCTAGTGAGGAGACTGCAGCAGTAAGATCAGAGTACAGAGTTTGTTTGAGCGATATTAGCATGTGTTTCATTGTCTGCTCTGAAATAGGCTGATCGGAAGCAGGGAAGTTGTCAATGGCTGCTGCATTATAAACGTCAGGGGGAGGAAGAACAAAGGGTATTCTGGAGCCGCTTCCTGGAGCATCTTCCTCCCGCCTGGGCTTGGATTTAACAGGGGAGGATGAGGAAGGTGAGCGGGGCGGTGAATACTTACAATTTTCAGCATGGGAGAAGCCCAGGCTCGGGTTACCGCCGCTGGCGTTGTGAGGGGATGGCAGAGCCGCGTGACTGAGGGAGCAGCCAGCGCCATCTTGAGTGCGGCTTGCTCCGGCCAGAGGGAAGAAGTCCGTGAGCTTGTGCAGCATCCTCGGTTGTTTTCTGCGTTTGAGCGTGGCGCTCGAGTGTGGCGGGTCCCGCTGGGATGACATGCAGGTAGGAGATGTTCCGTTTACTACGCTGTGGAGCCACTGTTAGTCGGGTTCACTGCGGAGCTACTCGTTCAGATGGCCATTCACGATGCCGGAAAGCCACGCCCCTCGAGTTGATCCCCTTTTAATGCCAATATTATGTTTGCTTTGTTAGCAGCAGTTTGGCATTGCTGAGCCTATCATCTACTAGGACCCCCAGGTCCTTATCCAACTTAGATTCCCCCAGAGGTCTCCCCCCAGTGTATAGATTGCATTCATATTTTTGCCACCCAAATGCATTATTTAAACATTTTTCTACATTAAACCTCATTTGCCATGTAGTTGCCCACCCCATTCATTTGTTCAGATTTTCTTGCAAGGTTTCCACATCCTGCGGAGACGTTATTGCCCTGCTTAGCTTAGTATCATCTGCAAATACAGTGATGGGTTGAAAACAATTCCTCATCATATAATAAAGTGCTTTGTGTTCTCTTCAGTTATAGGGGTTGATTTACTAAATACAACTAGTCTGTACACTTTGTAAAAGCAGTTGCTCCAATGCTTAGTAAATGACTTCCATCATCCAATCATGAGCAAACAAAAATGGTGTTTTTTTTTAATTTTCCTTGCATGTGATTGGATATTCTTTGCAAAGTGACGCCTTACCTCATTTACTAAGCTCTGGAGCAATGTGCACAGTCTATTTGCCTTTAGTAAATCTGTGTGATATAGGTCCCCACTCACCAGGTGGAGTGGACCCTCTTGTCATATGACACAGAGGAGTCAAAGATTGCTTTGGTGGTCTCTCCTAGACCAGCGATGTCCTTGAGCTGCTCCTCAGAGATCTCCCCCCAGATCTCTCCCCTTCCTGAGTAGCATCTCAAGGACATTCCTGGTCTGGGAACAGGGGAAGCCTGTCCATTAAGGCCACACGGGGGCCATCCCCTCTATCCATGCCACCCACTATATGATTAATAGTTAGAGTCATGCATAGCATTCTCTATCCAAGATGCAGAATAAGAAGGCACTTGAAATAAGATGGGCCGCGTGGTCAAGACGCCAGAAGAAGAACAGAGACAAGCCTAAAACCTTCTGGCACAAAGTCATTTGGAGTGATGAGATCAACATTTTTGGACACAACCACACACACTACATTTGGAGAGAAGTCAACAAGGCCTATGATGAAAGGTACACCATTCCTACTGTGAAACACGGAGGTAGGTTGCTGATGTGATGTGTGATTGGGGATGTGTGAGCTTCAAAGGCACAGGAAATTTGGTCAAAATCGTTGGCAAGTAGTGTTGCTCACGAATATTCGCATTGCGAATATTCGATACGAATATTGCATATTCGAGTATTCGCGAATAACTCGAATATTGCGGCGAATATTCGCTATGGCGAATATTCGTATTTTTTCAAATTTATTTTTAAAACAGATCACATCCTAGTGATCTCCATCGACGTCTAAAAGCATTGCTGGTATGATTAGAGAGAGACCCTGGGCCGAGTAGCTGATGCGATTCTTTTGCCGAATATTCGAGTTATTCTGATTGGCTCTGATGCAAAAGAAGGGCGGAGAAGATAATCGCGCAATATTACTTTTGCCGAATATTCAAGTTATTCTGATTGGCTCTGATGCGCCCTTCTTTTGCATCAGAGCCAATCAGAATAACTCGAATATTCGGCAAAAGGAATATTGCGCGATATTCCTTTTGCCGAATATTCGAGTTATTCTGATTGGCTCTGATGCAAAAGAAGGGCGGAGAAGACAATCGCGCAATATTCCTTTTGCCGAATATTCGAGTTATTCTGATTGGCTCTGATGCAAAAGAAGGGCGCATCAGAGCCAATCAGAATAACTCGAATATTCGGCAAAAGGAATATTGCGCGATTATCTTCTCCGCCCTTCTTTTGCATCAGAGCCAATCAGAATAACTCGAATATTCGGCAAAAGGAATATTGCGCGATATTCCTTTTGCCGAATATTCGAGTTATTCTGATTGGCTCTGATGCAAAAGAAGGGCGGAGAAGATAATCGCGCAATAGGAATATTGCGCGATTATCTTCTCCGCCCTTCTTTTGCCCCCTTATTCTCCTTTCTTTTAAGTAGAGTTAGTGTAGAGTTAGTGCTTAGTGCATATTAGTTTAGTAATACAGGAAATGATCTCCGTTTATGAGAATTTCGCAATCATTTTCGCATTAGCAAAATTTTTTTCGGATTAAATATCACGAATATTCAATATTAGCGAATATTCGCGAATATTCTTCTATATATTCGCGCAATATCGCAAAATCAAATATGGCGTATTCCGCTCAACACTATTGGCAAGATGAATACAGTATGTTATCAAAAAATACTGGAGATACATTTGCATTCATCAGCCAGGAAGCTGCGCACGAGACGCACTTGGACATTCCAACATGACAATAATCTAAAACACAAGACCAATTCGACCTGTCATTGGCTACAGCAGAATAAAGTGAAAGTTCTGGAGTGGCCATCTCAAATGTGCTGTTCATACAAGACAGCCCAAAAATTTACAGGAACTGGAGGCTGTTTGCCAAGAGGAATGGGCAGCTTTACCATATGAGAAGATAAAGAGCCTCATCCACAAATACAACAAAAGACTTCAAGTTGACATTAAAGTGGTGTTCCAGGCATTTTTTATGTTTATTAAAAGTCAGCAGCTACAAAAAGTGTAGCTGCTGACTTTTAATAAACATGCACTCACCTGCTCTATGGTCGAGCAACGCACCGGCCATAGCTATGCTCCTCTCCCCCCCTTTCCGGCCGGCTTCCTCATTGTTACTGTGGGCACCTGGCTGTGACAGCTTTCGGCTTCATGGCCAGGCACTCACTGCACATGCATGAGTGGCGCTGCGCTATCCGATTGGACAGGCGATCACCTGGGACCTGTCATGTGTCCCAGGCGATCGCCTACAGGGAGGGGGCCGCCAAAAGGCGATATGACGTATCGCCTTAGCGGCCCCTCGGCAGAAGGAGGAAGTGGGACAGGATGTCCCACTCCTACTGAAGCCCCCACTCCCCCCAAAAAAGATTACATGCCAAAAGTGGCAAGGAGTGGAATAAGCGGAAGTTCCACTTTTGGGTGGAACTCCGCTTTAATGTGAAAGGGGCAATACAGAGTATTAAGAACTGGGGTATGTAAACTTTTTATCAGAGCCATTTGGGTAGTTTCTGTTGTCATTATGATTTAAAAAGAGTAAACAGAGCTGATTGGAAATAAATGGCTTTCTGCTGAAAATGGGTCAAAGCAGTGCCAAACAGACTGCACTCCTTGGGTCCACAAATGAGCTTGGGCTGTACTTCTCCTTTAAAACAATCCCACAACCTTCAGTATTGATTGCTGCTGCGTATCTGGAACTAATGAACCAATAGGTCATTAATTTATTGGTTCCTCCTCCCTACCTTCTGTTGTAAGAGGAAGAGGTGGGCTCCCTACAGTAAACATTACACTGTTTACATTTGTTATTGGTCATACAGGAATCACATGGTGCAAAGTCACTTAGATTGTCTGTACACGGAAGACTCGATTCACAGCCCCTGATGGGCAAACTTGTAGGGGCTAAATAGGGGACAGTGGTTGGCACCAAGCCACCCAAGTCCTCCCCTGCTTCTTCTTGCGATAGAGCAAACACATACCTTTGGTCCGCCATCTTGTATACATTTCTCCCAGCCATAAGTCCACTTTCTACAATGTTCATTCCTGACCAGAGGCCTAATATTCAAAATAAAGGAATGTCCACGCCATTTGTGCTTCCAAAACGTTACTGCGTTCAGTAACCTTTTCTGACATCACACCAGATGCGGCCCGTCCAATAAGGGCGCATGGGCATCGTCTCCCCCTGCGTCTGGCCCATTTTAGAATACTGACGCATGGATTCCAATACAGGGGGGGGGGGGGTTTAAAGCATCAATTAGAGCCAAAGGCTCTAACAGGTTTCAATATAGGGTGGGCTTGAGTCGCAGAGAGTGTGCTACAAGCCCATCCAGGTATATTACAACAGCGAATCAATATTTGCTGTTTTAACAATGATCCTCCTCCCGGCCAATCAGGAAGCAGGTTTTGACACTGTTCTCCGATTGTCTAAAAGGACAGGCGATCCTATTGGATGCCTAGGAGGTGGAAAGGAGGATTTGGAAGGCGTCATCAGATCCCCCACAGGCAGTGGCGGTGGTCCATAAGGGGCGCAGGGACGCCGCATCCTCCCCCAAAAGTTTGAAAAGGGTCTTAAATTATTGATGACATGACTAACATTTTTTAACATCTCAAAGTTAAAATATGTTAGTCATATTATCATTTGAGTGTCTATTAGACCCGTCTTTTTTTGACAATTGTGATTAGATACAGCATGAGGCTCTAAGTGGCTTGTTTTAAGATGCAGTGCTCTGCACCCCGAAACCTCCCACTTTTTATTTGCCATCGCATCAATTTCAGTTTCCATCTACTAATCCCGGCCAATCAGGAGGCTGAAGATTTGGAACCCATTAAGAAGACCGGGTTAACACGGAAGTTGTGGAGGGGAAACCACAGAGGGGAGCCGTGACCGCGATCAGTGCGCACCTGGAGGGGTTTGCTTGCACCCCCCAAATTTATTTTAGCACCGGCCGCCACTGCTCACAGGTATTACCTTTTGTACCACTTCCCCCTCCCTTTAGATTGTAAGCTCTGTGAGCAGACTCTCCCATTGCTTCTGTATTGAACTGTATTGTACTGTCTCCCTTTATATTGTAAAGCACTGTGCAAACTGTTGGCACCATATAAATCTTGTATAATAAAGATAATTGTAATAATAAGTGATGGAAAATTGCAAATTTTGAATGGGGTCGAGAACAGGAATAGAGGTTAAACCTTCCAATGGGAGTACTAGTTACAGTAACAATCAAGGATTTGGAGGGATTTTCTCTCACTTCCTGTTGTGCCTATGGGAAAGGAAGTGAAGGAATATCTCCCCAAATTGGACACAGCTGGCAAAAAAATAGAAAACAAACTGAAAGGTGGTTGTAATCCTACGTTACTATATCCAAATTAGGCCTTATGCCCACGGGCATTTAAAAAAACTAGTGATATAGCTAGTACCGACGCAATAAAAAAAAAAGCAGCGTTAAAAATATGATTTTAGCATCTCTGTTAAAAAAAAACCTATGATTTTATCAGCAATTTGCATTGGCTTCAATGCGCGTTTTCCCACGCTAGCTTTCACCCCTTGTTTTACAGCCTCTATTCAAAATCAATATTTCCCAATGGGAGCCCATTGATTTGAATAGAAGTCGCACCAGAGGTCGGATCATGATGATGTGACTTGCGGTGCAACTTGTGTGCTGAGGATCTTGAAAAGGAACCCCCCGCCAAAATGAAAAAAAAAATGGCACAGGTTTACCCCCCCAGGACGATACCAGACCCTTTGGTCTGGTATTGATTTTAAGGGGAACCCCTATGCCCCAAAAAATTGTGTGGAGTCCCCCCAAAATCCATACCAGAGTTTTATCCAAGCATGCAGCCTAGTAGGTCAGGAAAGGGGGGGACGAGCGAGCACCTTGTCCCCATGTTGATGAGGACAAGGGCCTCTTCCCGACAACGCCCTGGCTGTTGGTTGTCGGGGTCTGCTGGACAGGGGGCTTATCTGAACCTTGAAGACACCTTTTAACAAGGGGGCCCCCATATCCTGGCCCCCCACCCTATGGCTCTTCTCCCTATTCTGGCAACGTCTTCTCCCGCTCTAATTCTTCTCCTCTCTGCGCTGTCTTCTCTCTGCGCTGTCTTCTCACTGTTTTGCTGGGTCTTCTCCGCTGTCTTCTCCCTCTGTTCTCCTGATATTGACTCAACGCGATCTCCCGATGTAATGCTAGGTCCGCCGTGTGCAATGACATATAGACATGGTGCGTGGCCACCTGCTGACATCACCTGGAGGTACCGCCCACTTGTGACGTCACATCCCAGTGCAAAAGAGCATTAAGACAGCGGAGAGAGAGGACAGCGGAGAGAGGAGAAGAACCGAAGGATGATAATGACTGGCAGAGGGAGAAGACTTTGCCAGAAGAGGGGAGAAGAAATGGGAAGAGATGCCGGAGCTGCCTTAATAAATTACTTTAAAAACCTGTGTACTGTGTTTATTTTTTACACTTTATTTTCAAGTGAATGGGTAGGGGTACAATGTACCCCATACTCATTCACATAGGGTGGGAGGACGGGATCTAGGGGCCCCCTCGATTATGAGGGCTTCCAGACTCCAACAAGCCCACACCCGCAGACGCCGACAACCAACGGCCAGGGTTGTTGGAAAGAGGCCTTTTTCCTCATCAAAATAGGGACAAGGTGCTTTGGGGTGGGGGGCACAGGGCTCCCTTTCTCCAAAGCACCCACCCCCTATGTTGAGGGCATGTGACCTGGTATGGTCCAGTGGGGGGCCCGCTTGCTCATGACCCCCATTTCCTGATCTGCCGGGCTGCGCGCTCGGATAAGGGTATGGTATGGATTTTGGGGGGAACTCCACACCATTTTTTGGTGCCGTGGGGGTTCCCCTTAAAGTCCATACCAGACCAAAGGGTCTGGTATGTGCCTGGGGGAAACCAACACCAATTTTTTTTTTTCATTTTGGTGGGTGGGTTCCCCTTCAAGATCCTTAGCACACAAGTTGCACCGTAAGTCGGATCATCATGGTCCAACTTCTGGTGTGACTTCTATTCAGATCAATGGGATCCCATTGATTTTGAATAGAGGCAGATAAACGCCTCACGAGGTTTGATGCTCTGTATACAGCGTTAAGCCGCGTTGGAACCTCAGAGCGCGCTGGTCTTGTTTTTTTGGGGGGGTTTTTAAGCTTAAAAACGTCTTACAGCTCAAAAACACTGGAGTGAGTATGAGGCCATTGAATATCATGGAGAGGCGTTTTTAAAAAGTAAAAAAAGCTCCTAAACGCGGCTGTAAAAATGCCCGTGAACCTGAGACCTAAATTCTACTTTAAGAAAACTAGGTACAGTGAGATGTAGTGCCAAACATATTGAAAAATAGATTTGGGGGTTACATTTTAAATGTAGTGGTGGTATATAGAAAGAGTTTCTTTTAAAAAAAATACGGTCTGCCGGTATCCTTGAGGCTGTTGATAATCAGGCAGGTAAATAATGCAGAACGCTAGTGTTGCTGAAGGGAAGCCTTGAACTCCAGTGCTCCATAGCACAGTTACAGCTCTTTACAAATTAAACCGTGGCCCCTGTCAATGCTGTAGCATTCCATCATGTTACCAGACTAGAGCCAAGGGTTGTGATTCTCTGTCTAGCATGCAAACTCCTGTGTATAATTATCAAACACGGCATCCCTGCTCCTGTCCGTAAGAGTGACCAGCTGGCCAGGTTTCCAGGGCAACACACCTACCAAAGTTGTTTTAGTGACAATTACAGTTAGGTTAATTGATCAGTTAACCAGATCACAGTCAGAGGCCCATATTAACTAACTTGCTTTCTTTAAAGGGTTAATTGTTAATTACACTAGGTTTGGAGAACTGATTAGTCTAAAGGAGCCTTGATTTAATAAAATATAAAGCTGAATTAACATGTTAAAGTCTGTTCCTCTGGTAAATTGGCAAGTCTGCATTTATGACCAATTACTGGGGTCATCGGTTCGACATCCCAACCATGAAACTACCTGCCTGGAGATTGAATGTTCTCCTTGTGCCTGTGTGGATTTTCTCTAGTACTCCAAAGACATGCTGGAAAGTTTATCATCTCCGGTGTAAATTGGCCCTAGTATGTTTATGTATGAATGTGGGTTAGGGACCTTTGATTGTAAGATCCTTGAGGGCAGGAACGGATGTCGGGGAACTGGAGAAAGTGCAGAGAAGGGCAACCAAACTGATAAGAGGCATGGAGGAACTCAGCTATGAGGAAAGATTAAAAGAACTGAATTTATTCACTCTTGAGAAGAGGAGATTAAGGAGGGACATGATCAACATGTACAAATATATAAGGGGTCCATATAGTGAACTTGGTGTTGAGTTATTAACTTTACGGTCGACACAGAGGACAAGGGGGCACTCTTTACATCTAGAGGAAAAGAAATTTCATCTCCAAATACGGAAAGGTTTCTTCACAGTAAGGCCTCGTACACACGATAGGTTAAACAGAGGACAACGGTCTGATGGACCGTTTTCATCGGACCAAACCGATCGTGTGTGGGCGCCATCGGTTAAAAAAAAAAAAACGTGTTTTAAATTTAACCGATGGATTCCTAACCGATAGGTCAAAACCGATCGTTAATAGGCACGACCATCGGTTAAAAATCTATGCATGCTCAGAATCAAGTCGACGCATGCTTGGAAGCATTGAACTTCATTTTTTTCAGAACGTTTGTTGTGTTTTACGTCAACGTGTTCCGACATGATTATTTTTTTAACCGATGGTGTGTAGGCGCGCCGGACCATCAGTCAACTTCATCGGTTAACCGATGAAAACGGTCCATCAGACCATTCTCCTCGATGGACTGATCATGTGTACGCGGCTTAAGACTCCCTCCAGAGGTGGTTCTGGCCAGCTCAGTAGATTGCTATAAGAAAGGCCTGGATATTTTCCTAAATGTACATAATATAACTGGGTACTGACATTTATAGGTAAAGTTGATCCGTGGAAAATCTGATTGCCTCTCGGGGGATCAGGAAGGAATTTTTTCCCCTGCTGTAGCAAATTGGATCGTGCTCTGATGGGGTTTTTCGCCTTCCTCTGGATCAACTGTGGGTTCAGAAATGGGTATATTGGATTGTACGATATTTTTATTTTATTTACTTTATGGATTTTCTTTTTTCAACGTGACTAACTATGTAACTATGTGAATGTACAATATATATGTAAAGCACTGCGTAAATTGTTGGCGCTACCAATAACAAATAAATTACAAGGGGGGTAAAACTCTGCCTACTGTAGATTCATGAGGTGTTATATTTTGTGTATTTGATAAAGTTTTTGTGAAAATCATAGTAAAGGTCCCTATAGACTTTCCAAAATCTCACCCTTGTTTGACCAATCTACACATCTAGACTTGTGTCCTGACCCCAGGTGAAAATGTTGTAAAAGAAAGATGTATTGGGTTAAATTTCATGGTATCAATTCCATCTTCACCTTGGACCTGGAAACTAACAATGAGATATTACCCCTATGATTAACATAGACGGGAAAAAACACGTAGTAACTTGGCCTTAAGGGAGCTGGGCTGAGGCTGCTTTCATGCAAGTGACCGTCAAGCATGCTGGTGTGCGGCGCTCTGGGTTTACCGTATTGAGTCGGAACAAGCTCTACCCAGCCAGCACCCAAAGTGCGAGCCACCAGATTGGGACAAGAGAACCAGGAGCGGCACCTTTCGTTTTCTAAACTGGGTTCGCAATGAGACATTACTGTTATATTATTGTCCTGCTAGAAAGGTCCACCTTATGGATATCCTGCTGACCATGTGTATGCTTAAAGTATAAAGATCAAACTTGTTTTTAGTTTTGGACAGAGTGGAGATGGGTTAGAACACGTGTCAGGTTTTATTGCCCTCTGTGTCCCTGTTTATCCTCTCTATTTGTCAAGTTTACCAATATCACCAAGAGTGAACGAAAATACTACATTTTAGGTTGTCCCCAGACCTGGAATATAGGGGTAATCTTACAATGGGAACACTCGTTCTGGTGACAACCAGTATTCCCTAATTTTGGAGGGACTTCCTCTTACTTCCTTTTTTGCCTATGGGACAGGAAGTAAAGGGAAATGGGACAGAGATTCAGTTGTGGTCTGTCCACTAGGGGCACACAGCGTGGCCCCCCATCCATGCGTCTGGCCCCCTAATCTACATACAAGGCGCAGAACTATGAATTCCAATGGGGGAGTGTGTTTTTTTGAAGCATGTGATTAGATCCAGAGCCTCTAATAAGCTTCAAAAAATGGTGGGCTGGGGGCGCAGTGCCCTGTGCCCTGATCCTACTCAGTTGTGTGACAATATTTAATTAATATTTAAATTCAAATTAATATTTTCTATTTTCACATTAAATCTCCTCCCTGCCAATCAGGAAGCATGTCGCAAGAACCGTTTGCTGATTGACCAAAAACGTCTGGCGATCCTATTGGATGCCTAGTGCCTAGGAGGAGGAAAGAGGAGACGCACTGTGAAAGCCGCCATGCTGGAGATAAGGACACCTGAGCCGCTGCCCGCCACCTGCCACCTATATCGGGTCCACCATGCTGGAGCAGAGGACACCAGAGCCGCTGCCCTTAGCCCGCCACCTGCCACCTATATCGGGTCCACCATGCTGGAGCAGAGCACACCAGAGCCGCTGCCCTTAGCCCGCCACCTGCCACCTATATCGGGTCCACCATGCTGGAGCAGAGGACACCAGAGCCGCTGCCCTTAGCCCGCCACCTGCCACCTATATCGGGTCCACCATGCTGGAGCAGAGGACACCAGAGCCGCTGCCCTTAGCCCGCCATCTGCCACCTAGATAGGGTAAATGCCAGACTGACTGGCATACAGTGGGCGGGGGTTAATGCAACTGCAGAGATATCTGTCCAAAATGAAAGAAAGAAAGAAAGAAAGAAAGAAAGAAAGAAAGAAAGAAAGAAATTTCAGCCATGCATAAAAACAGAACAACATACTAAAACAGGCACTGAGATCTTTTAGACTGTAGACAAGTTTTGTCAGATGGAAGAAAACTTCAAAAAAAGCTTTATAGCTCCGGTGAGGCTGTTCCCGCACAGAAAGGCTTCCTTTAATGGACACCCGACTTTAATTCTAACTATAGAAATACAGACCAAAACCAAAGTAATTATTCCTATTTTAGCAGCTTGATTTTTCAATTATTTTTAGTACCTTTTGCATATTTTTTCTTTGATTAAAGATAAATATACATTTTCTTCATATATCTACTTTATTTCTTTGATATATTTATTATGTTTATCGCTTGTATCGTTTAACATTCTCTAATTCAATTGAGACAGTGGCAGTGTAGTTCATGCGACACGTTTTCTGTTAATATGTTATGTTCTAGATTATACTCGTATTCATAATTTTTCATCATTAGGACTATGTTCTATATGTGTGATAAAATCTGCACTGTAACATAAAACTGGAATGTGAAAATGAGGCCGCTCACTCAGCCTCTTCGCAGCGGCCAATTCAGTTCATGAAATGGCTCTGGGGCAGAGAATAGAGGTCAGCTGACTGGTGTGCAATGTGAAGTGGGAGGGGCTGGAGGAGACCCTACCTCCTGATTTCGGCATAGGTGTCACTGCTACAAGACACCAAAAAGTTGGAGACACAGTGAGTAACACTACCTGTGACTATAGTCAGAGGTGTATTTAGGTTTTGTGCTGCCCTAGGCCTGACTAAACTTGCGCACCCCCTAATTTAAATATGACCCACCCCTTCCTGTCAAAGCCACACCCCTGTCATATTCATGGGAAGAGGACAGAGGGATGCCCTGGGAGAAGGACAGAGGGATGCCGTGGGAAGAGGACACAGGGACACCATGGGAAGAGGACCGGCTGGCCGCCCCCCTGCAAAGTGCCACCCTAGGCCTGGGCCTTGTTGGCCTAGGCCAGAATACATCCCTAACTATAGTGGGGACTTTTAATGGCAACTACAGTTCTCTCTGCCCGTCGCCGCCCGCCTCACAGCCTCTCAATTCTTACTCTTCGGGCCCCGGCTACTACAGGATGGGGAGCGGAGGAAGATCACTCCACCAGGGAAGGCAAGTGGCTGGCCGGGACTTGAGCCAAGGCAGAAGAACATGCGAGTGGAGCATAATGGGCATGCGCCCGAAACTGAAGAAATATTCCCTCCGCTCCGACGAGCACATGAGAGAAAGGGGCACAGATAATGGGAAAAATACAACCCCCCTATGCTAGTAGGCACGGCGGAGCGGGGGTGTGTAATTAAAATGTCTTTATTTTAATTCTGCACTGACTGTCTTTGAAATTGCCCCTGCCCCCTATTAAATCCAATCTGGGGACAAAACCAGGGACAGACTTGGTCCGGGGACAGTGTCCTCAATCAGGGGACTGTCCCCTGAAACTGGGGATGTCTAGTCACCCTGACCTAAGTTCCCGGATCAGAAAATACTTTTGCTGTTTGGGGTCCCCACAAAGGGGTCACGGAACTAGAAAGGTTGAGAACCACTGCTATAGAGGAAGAGTTAGGCCATGTACACACGATCAGACCGGTCCGATAAGACTGGTCCGACAGACCGTTTTCATTGGACCACCGCTGAAGTGGTCTGATGGTCTGATGTGCGTACACACCATCAGTCCAAAATCCGATCGGGTCAGAACGAGGTGACGTAGAACACAATGACTTGCTGAAAAAACAAAGTTCAATGCTTCCAAGCATGCATCGACTAGGTTCTGAGCATGCGCGGGATTTTTGGTCCGATGCTTTTGTGTACTAACCATCTTTTTGGTCCGACGGACAGGTGTCCGTCGGACAGATTTTAAAGCAAGTTTTAAAACTTTGGTCTAATGGACAATGGTCTGATGGGCCGTACACACGATCAATTTGGTACGATGAAACTGGTCTTCAGGCCAGTTTCATCGGACCGGTCTGATCGTGTGTACGCGGCCTTACTTTAAAAACATGGTAAATTTGAACATCCAATGCAAGTTAATAGAAAAGTTGTGCCCACGTTTGCATCACTTTCAGTACAGCCCTCATAAAATAAATAATACGTTTGATCTTTCAAAATGCAGCACCTCTCAGTACTGTGATGTTCAGGTGGCTGGTGCTATCAATGTATACGCATTTATGTCCCAAGGGTTTTGATGCAAATGAAATATGTAAACATGATTTGTCATTGCTATACAAATGCCTGAAATAAATACACTCAGGTACGCATTTGCAATGTGGTGGCAAATAACGATCTCAACGAGAGTCATAGAGAGTGGGCATAGGCCATTTCTAGAAGCGACAGCAAGGTATTATCACAGATGGAAGTCAAAGAACATCTGCTGGCGGAATGAAGGCAAGATTATTAAGAAAAAGAGTCATACAAATGGAGGTGATATTTTAATTGTTTCTTTCCTAATTAGAGAAATAGGGGAGGTTTAGAATGATTCACTGAACTTGATCAGCTTGCTCACGCATTAATTTTTTTGAATATCTTTAACCACTTAACCCCCGGACCATATTGCTGCCCAATGACCAGAGCACTTTTTGTGATTCGGCACTGCGTTGATTTAACTGACAATTTCGCGGTCGTACGACGTGGCTCCCAAACAAAATTGGCGTCCTTTTTTTCCCACAAATAGAGCTTTCCTTTGGTGGTATTTGATCATCTCTGCGGTTTTTATTTTTTGCGCTATAAACAAAAATAGAGCGACAATTTTGAAAAAATGCAATATTTTTTACTTTTTGCTGTAATAAATATCCCACAAAATATCATCTACATAAACTTTTTTTTCCCCCGGTTTAGGCCGATACGTATTCTTCTACATATTTTTCGTAAAAAAAATCATAATAAGCGTTTATTGATTGGTTTGCGCAAAATTTATAGCGTTTACAAAATAGAGGGTCGTTTTATGGCATTTTTATTAATATTTTTTTTTTTTATTAGTAATGGCGGCGATCAGCATTTTTTTTTTCAGTACTGCGACATTATGGCGGCCACTTTTGACACATTTTTGGGACCATTGGCATTTTTTTAGCGATCAGTGCTATAAAAATGCTTTGGATTACTATACAAATGCCATTGGCAGTGAAGGGGTTAACACTAGGGGGCGGGGAAGGGGTTAAGTGTGTTCCTGGGTGTGTTCTAACTGTATGGGGGGGTGGCCTCACTAGGGGAAATCACTGATCTTCTGTTCATACATTGTATGAACAGAAGATCACCATTTCCCCCGCTGACAGGACCGGGAGCTGTGTGTTTACACACATAGCTCCCGCTCCCCTCTCTGTAACGAGCGATCGCGTGTGCCCGGCGGCGATAGTACCTGCCGGGCACGCGCACGGACCTATAGCTACGGGCTCTTGCCCAGGAGAGCCTCATTCCCGCAGTAAAATGACGGCGGGCGGGGCTGAAGCGGTTAATCATCACTTTAGTAGGCAACAAATAACCCTAATCAGGGCTTTTTTTCCTCAGAAACTAGGTTTAGGAACTCCTCTCTTCTGAGTTACCACTTGACTCCGCCCCTTCCTCACCTCCGAGCACCGTTCCTTGGTTCAACCCCTTAACCACCTCCCAGTACCACCCTTTTTAGAGAATACAGAACTAAATATAATTTTGTGGTGCTAAGTATTTTGTATGAAATGCGCTAATGATGACAAGAAAGGCAGTAAAACACATTACAGTGGAACCTCGCTTTAACCACTTAAGGACCACCTCCTGCACATTTACGTCGGCAGAATGGCACATGCACGTACAGGTACGTGCTGTGCTAGTACCCAGACGCGGGTCACGGGCGTGCGGCCGCGGCGCACTCCCGTGACCCGGTCCGAAGCTCCGGGACCGCGGGACTCGCGGACCCGATTGCCGCTGGAGTCCCACGATCGGTCCCTGGAGCTGAAGAACGGGGAGAGCCGTGTGTAAACACAGCTTCCCCGTTCTTCACTGTGGCGGGGTCATCGATCGTGTGATCCCTTTTATAGGGAGACACAATCGATGACGTCACACCTACAGCCACACCCCCCTACAGTTGTAAACACACATTAGGTCACACAGAACCCCTTCAGCGCCCCCTTGTGGTTAACTCCCAAACTCCACTGTCATTTTCACAATAAACAATGCATTTCAAATGCATTTTTTGCTGTGAAAATTACAGTGGTCCCAAAAATGTGTCAAAATTGTCCGAAGTGTCCGCCATAATTTCGCAGTTATAAATTTTGCGCAAACCAACCGATAAATGCTTATTGCGATTTTTTTTACCAACAGTAGGTAGAAGAATACGTATAGGCCTAAACTGAGGGAATTTTTTTTTTTTTTTATATTTGTGGGGGATATTTATTATAGCAAAAAGTAAAAAATATTGCATTTTTTTCAAGATTGTCGCTTATTTTTGTTTATAGCGCAAAAAATAAAAACCGCAGAGGTGATCAAATACCACCAAAAGAAAGCTCTGTTTGTGGGAAAAAAAGGAAGGCAAATTTGTTTGGGAGCCACGTCGCACGACCGCGCAATTGTCAGTTAAAGCGACGCAGTGCCGAATCGCAAAAACTGTCCGGGTCCTTTAGCTGCCTAAAGGTCCGGGTCTTAAGTGGTTAAGTGAAAGGAAACATGGATCTAGTATGGCCCACTGTGCACCATAGTACTTGCCAGCGAGGTGTACGTCAGCATGTTGGCTTGTAGTTCCATGAGGGAACAAGTCCCCCCTGGTGACAACACTGTTCATGCTTAAAGCAAGCAACTGGAAGATGAGTAAATTATATACAGTATCTCACAAAAGTGAGTACACCCCCTTACATTTTATTCTATCTTTTCATGTGACAACACTGAAGAAATGACACTTTGCTACAATGTTGTGTAGTGAGTGTACAGCTTGTATAACAGTGTACATTTGCTGTCCCCTCAAAATAACTCAACACACAGCCATTAATGTCTAAACCACTGGCAACAAAAGTGAGTACACCTCTAAGGGAAAATATCCAAATTGGGCCAAAAGTGTCAATATTTTGTGTGGCCACCATTATTTTCCAGCACTGTCTTAACCCTCTTAGGCATGGAGGTCACCAGGAGGTTTCACAGGTGGCCACTGGAGTCCTCTTCCCCTCCTCCATGATGACATCACAGAGCTGGTGGATGTTAGAGACCTTGCGCTCCTTCACCTTCCGTTTGAGGATGCCCCACAGATGCTCAATAGGGTTTAGGTCTGAAGACATGTTTGGCCAGTCCATCACCTTTAATCACCTTTACCCTCAGCTTCTTTAGTGGTGGTCTTGGAGGTGTGTTTGGGGTTGTTATCATGCTGGAATACTGCCCTGCATCCCAGTCTCTGAAGGGAGGGGATCATGCTCTGCTTCAGTATGTCACAGTACATGTTGGCATTCGTGGATCCCTCAATGAACTGTAGCTCCCCAGTGCCGGCAGCTGTGCCTTCATATGTGAATGCCGACGGGACCTTACTATCTGAAACATGCAAGGGCTGTTACACTTCCCTCTATCACTTCCCTCTATCAACCTGGGATTCTACAACCATCCACTGGGAGTTGTGATAGTTCCCTTCATGCGACATCTACATGCCGACGGACTGATGTTAACCCCCCCTCATCTGGATTCAGCAGTGGTATCGTTGTACACATTTTTTTACCAGTATTATACTTGGCTACATGTTTTTATGACTACTTTTGGTACCGTTTGGTATTACTCGCACCATTTTTACAGTTTATGTAGCTACATTGATTTTATCTCCAGTGCAAATTTTATTTTGTTACCTACTTGAAGACTATAAAAGTTTTAATGCTATTCCCATCAAGTGCTGCCTTTGTGTGTTTTTTATATCCTGCTATCTATTTTTCTCATGGTTGGTAGCTGCACTGGGAATCGGCCTGCAAGGAGATTAGCTAAAAGTAGTTGGATCTGTATGTGCGTTATAATTAATCGAAATTAGTCGATTAATCGATTAAAAAACAAAACGATTAATCGAACACAAAAATTTTGATCAGTAACAGCCCTAATATATATATTTACAATGTGTTAGGAGCCCCATTGGGGGGAATTGGTGAAATAGCAGATAAAGATACTGAGAGATTTCCCAGTCTCTTTCTCTGTAGCCTCAGCTACCATAGGGGTTAAGCAACGCTGTATCCTGACCTAGGCCAACAAGACCTAGGGCAGCACTTTGCAGGGGGGCAGCACGGAAAGAGTCCCCGCCGGCAAGTTGCTTCTAATTTTGACTGTCCTATCATCCACAAGCATTCCTCACTGTGTTATATGTTTTCTGCTGCACCATTAGCATGCTTATATCTTCTTAGTCCTCCATAAAATTATCAGAAATTTGTGCTTAAATTAGAACAATAGGCAACACTTTTTTTTTCAGTTTGGATAGGGAGGGTTAGAGCCCCTGATAGTTTATTATTTTACCATCTCTGTCCCATTGCATCGATGTCACTGAGCCGATCCTCTCTTCCCGCGCTGTGTTTCAACGCCGCCGACATATACCGAGCGCAGTACACTCGGGCACGCTCGGCTCCTTTCGGCTCCTCTCGCATAACCGCGAGGGGAGCCTGGCCGAGTGTACCCGACTGTACTCCACTCGGTATATGTCGGCGGCTCAGTTCAAACACAGCACGGGAAGTGAGTATCAGCATATATCGTGCACCCACGATTTTGCCCTAATTTTAAGGGAAAAAAAGTGCGCGGTATACGTCGATAAATACGGTAAATATATATATATATATATATATATATATTGTAAGGGGTTAGCTCGGTAGCGGGGGTGTGTAACCCCCTGGATGGGTTTACTACACACTGAACTATACAGAGAGGCAGCCGAAGACGGTTGAAAACAAAGGTTATGGTTTATTCTTCCATATTGCTGGACACAAGTGCAAGCATCAAAACAGCATAAACAAAACAAAACATAAAATAAACACTGGCCACTTGGGGCGTCTACCTTCACCACACAGGAACCTATCTATGGAGTCTGGCACAGCCTACTGCTGGGCAGACACTGCTGGTCATACAGCAGAAAAACAATAGTCTTTTTTTAATTTTTATCACACAGAAAAATCAACAACCACCTCACCTCTTCAGAAGTCTTTCTCACTGCTCCTTAACTCAAAAAGCCACGGGATGCAGCAATCAGTAGTCATCCTTTGGATGACTTATAGAGGCCTTAAAGGAGAGTTCCACCCACAATTTCACTTTTAAAATAAAAATACCCCTGTAATACACAAGCTTAATGTATTCTAGTAAAGTTAGTCTGTAAACTAAGGTCCGTTTTGTTAGGTTGTTACAGCATTTATAATCTAGAAATAGACCGTGGCCATCTTAAGTGTGGGCATCATGAAGCCAGACTGTATGAGATCCTGGATTTCAGCTTTGCATATCTCGCACATGCTCAGTGCTGCACAAGCAATGTAATAGGTTTCAGTCAGGTTTGCAAGGACTACTGGGAAACATGATGCCTATCCCAGAAACCCTTGCAAATAGCCTTGTGACTTAATAGCATAGGCTAATAAGGAGGAGGAAGTAATGAAGGACTACAAAATAAAGGTATTTACAAGCAACAAAATAAATAAAAATTGTCCATTCTGAACACTATGAGATTAGGGCGTGCAGCACAGACAAACATAAAAAAATGGGTGGAACTCCACTTTAATTGCCTCATTCTGAACAGCTGAAGTTTTCCAACGCCCTAAACCTTTCTGGCTACCTCTGTAGCCGACACCTAATAGTAATTGGTGAATTTTTAAAACAAGGCAGAAATGTATCTCCTGTCTGTGACAACACCCACAGATTTACCTGACTTCCTGTCACAATACATATTTACCGTATTTATCGGGGTATTGCGCGCTCCGGCATATAGCGCGCACCCCTAAAGTGGACCCGCATTCCTGTGGAAAAAAGATTTTTGTACTTACAGTTTTTGTGTCTTGCGCGGCGGCCTCGTCGGGTCCGGCGTCCATCTGCGTCGGGTCCGACATCCTTCTGCGGCATCCTCCCCGCTTTCCCGCGCCGAGTTTGAATACTGCGCCTGCATATACCGAGCGCAGTACACTCGTGTATAGTCGGGCAGGCTCGGCTACTCTCGCGCTCACGTCCTGTACGTCCAGGACGTGAGCGCGAGAGGAGCCCAGCCTGCCCGACTATACACGAGTGTACAGCGCTCGGTATATGCAGGCGCAGTATTCAAACTCGGCGCTGGAAAGCGGGTATCGGCGTATATCGCGCACCCACGATTTTGCCCTGATTCTCAGGGCAAAAAAGTGCACGGTATACGCCGATAAATACGGTATATATGTGTATGTATATATATATATATATATATATATAAAAATATCAGATAAGCATATTTAGATCTGGTGTCCTTTAACAACAAGCTCCCGTAATTTGCGCGTTTGGATGGCAGAATCACATCACTGGCGGTGACTGTATAAGAAAAAAAAAAAATTCACAACGCCGCAGGATGAAAAGCTCAAGGGCTGACAGGTGAGTTCACAGCGGCGAATGTTTAGTTATATTGATTTTAGTTTTCACAGGCTCCTCATTTCACATCACATGAAGGCATCCAGCTTGGAAAGCAGATCAATGCCGCCAGAATTGCACTGATCTCGTGTACACAAGAGGAGTTTCCAAAGTCAGAGCCCAGGGAGTGCTGTGAAAGTGACCCTGGCTCTGATTGACTTTTATTCAAATATGGGACTTCAGTGGCTGGGAAGAAAACACTGTAACCTTTTATCTCCGAGGACCTTTATCACACTGAGTTGAAGGCTTTGTCTTGATCCTTTATGACTCTAAAATACTTTATTCCATTCTTCCTCTACTCTACCTCTATAATTACAGATGAATCAAATCACAGTGCGTCGGTCACAGCCTTGCTTTTCACATGAGCTGTGATAATTGTCATTTGACTTGTTAGAGGTGCACTCCTATTTTTAGTACATGACAGTTGCAAATATATCTAATAAAATGGAGTCCAAAGGCCAACTCAATATGGAATGGAGATTTTAATAATGTATGATTGCTGGCAATGTGAATCTACCTTACAATGAAGAATTCCCCCCTTACAGTGGTGGTCAGAGTACTACCCTTACAAACAGTTAACAAGATCATGTCGCTGGCACCAGGGCCGATCCTAGGGTCTCAGACGCCTGGGTGCAGAAATATTTCTGGCGCCCCCACATGGAGTGTTCATCTTACTAACCCCTCCCCTTTACAAATGTTTCTATGGCTATGCTCCCCTAAAGCCCTGTACACACGATCGGTCCATCCAATGAGAACCTTTCCGACGGACCGTTCACCGATGAAGCTGACTGATGGGCTGATGTGCCTACACACCATTGGTTCATGAACCGATCGTGTCAGAATGTGGTGACGTAAAACACAACGACGTGATGAAAAAAAGCATGCGTCGACTTGATTCTGAGCATGCACGGATTTTTAACTGATGCCCGTGCATACTAACGATCGGTTTTGACCTATCGGTTAGCCATTCAATCGGTTCGATTTTAAAGCAAGCCATCTGTTTTTGGACCGAAGGATAACGGACCGATGAGGCCTACACACGATCGGTTTGGACCGATGAAAACAAACTTCAGTCCGTTTTCATCGGTTTGAACCGATCGTGTGTACGTGGCTTAAGAAGCCTTCATTAGTGTCCCCCATTTTGCTGGTAAAAGACCAGGCCACTTTTTGCGATTCAGCACTGCGTCGTTTTACTGACAATTGCGCGGTCGTGCGACGTGGCTCCAAAACAAAATTGGCGTCCTTTTTTTCCCACAAATAGAGCTTTCTTTTGCTGGTATTTGATCACCTCTGCGGTTTTTCTTTTTTGCGCTATAAACAAAAATAGAGCGAAAATTTTGAAAAGAAAATGAATATTTTTTACTTTTTGCTATAATAAATACCCCCAAAAAATATATATATAAAAATATTTTTTTCCTCAGTTTAGGCCGATACGTATTCTTCTACATATTCTTGGTAAAAAAAATCACAATAAGCGTTTATTGATTGGTTTGTGCAAAAGTTATAGCGTCTACAAAATAGGGGATAGAATTATGGCATTTATATTATTATTGTTTGTTTAACTAGTAATGGCGGCGATCTGCGTTTTTTTTTTTCATTTATAGCGGACACATCAGACACTTTTGACACATTTTTGGGACCATTGTCATTTTTACAGCGATCAGTGCTGTAAAAATGCACTGATTACTGTAAAAATGACACTGGCAGTGAAGGGGTTAACCACTAGGTGGCACTGAAGGGGTTACGTGTGCCTAGGGGCGTGTTCTAACTGTAGGGGGGATGGGCTGTGTGTGACACGACAGTGATCACCGCTTCCGATTACAGGAAGCTGTGATCACTGTCCTGTCACTAGGAAGACTGGGGAAATGCTTGTTTACATCAGCATTGCACCTTCTTCCTCACCGTCACATGATCGCGGGTATGCCCATGGACATCGAGTCTGCGGGACCCGCGGTCGGAGTCACGGAGCCCCCTGCAGGCGTGAGCACATGCCGCCATCGGCGCGTCCACAATGCCGGCTTTTTAAAGGGGACGTATATATACACGTCCTTCTGCCTGTCCGTGGAATGCTGTCAACGTATATAGTCGTGCGCTGGGCGGCAAGCAGTTAATAGGTTGGTCTTAGCGCAATATTAATTATTAATTTATCAACTTAATGTGGTGTCAGAACACTTTTGAATAGTTGCAGCTGATTCCATTTATTAGTCTTTTAATATTATCCAGTTTGTATTTTTTCATATCAGTGCTTGAGTTATTTCACTTTATACATTGCCCACTGTGCCAACCTCGGCTAGCAGGTTATCGCAATCAGAGCTCCAAGAACCACCCCACAGCCCATTCATCACCGTTCCAACAACTGCTGAAAGGTTATCAACATCAGAGCTCCAAGCTCCACCCCACAGCACAATAAAAAATAGGTTCACCTTTACCAGAATCTTACCAGACCACCCTGGCTAACCTTCCAACTTCTATTCTCTATAGTAAGTTTTAAAACCAACACTGAGCTGTTTACTTATGCCAACATGACAGCCATAGCTGTTTTGTTTGGGAGCCACATCGCACGACCGCGCAATTGTCAGTCAAAGTGACGCAGTGCCGAATCGCAAAAAGTGGCCCGGTCTTTAACCAGCCAAATGGTCCGCCTCCGGACCAAGTGGAGTTATCCTTAACCACTTAAGCCCCTTACGTGGTTAAGGTGAACTCCGCTTTTGAAAAAAAGCTAATAAAAAAAAAATACAGCATATACAATTGCAACGCTAATCATATTATAATTGAATATTATTAAAAATTAGCTTTCATTTTCAGTCTGCAGCGCTGTCATTTTCTGTGAAAATGCAATGCAATATGGCATCCTGGAAGCATTCTCTACACAGATGGTGTACAGAGCGCCCCTTAGGAACATAATTTCCTGCTTGTGTGATTGGCTCACTGGGTTTTCCCAGAAGTCTGCACTAAGATACAAAAATGTCAGTTTTGGTGAGATGCTCCCTAAGAGAACTTGCATCTAAATTATGCAGACCCTGCCACTTTCCTTATTAGAACCTCGTAAGTGCAGCAGCTGATTGATATATAAAATCACTCCCATTTACATGCATGTTGCACATGGACACAGACAAACAGGTATTTCATAAGAATAACAAAAAGTAGGAATTTGCAAAAAATTTGAGCTGTTACTGATTAAAAATGTTGTGTTTTTTTTTTTTTTTTTATCGATTAATCTGCTAATTTCGATTAATTATAACGCACATACAGATCCAACTACTTTTAGCTGATCTCCTTGCAGGCTGATTCCCAGTGCAGCTCCCAACTACTGGGAAAATGGATAGCAGGATACAAAAAACACACAAAGGCAGCGCTCGCTGGGAATAGCATTAAAACTTTTATAGTCTTCCAGTAGGTAACAAAATAAATATTGCACTGGAGAAAAAATCGATGTAGCTACATAATCTGTAAAAATGGTGCGAGTAATACCAAACGGTGGCAAACGGTAGCAAAAGCAGTCATACAAACTTGTAGCTAAGTATGATACTGGTATTAAAATAAGTACAAGGATACCACTGCTGAATCCAGATGAGGAGGGGTTAACATCAGTCTGTCGGCATGTAAATGTTCCGTGAAGGGAACTATCACAACTCCCCATGGATGGTTGGAGAATCCTAGGTTTATAGAGGGAATTGATAGAGGGAAGTGTAACAGTGTCATGGACATGCAATAATGTCTGGCAGCTTACTTTCTCCTCATGTGTCCATTAGAGGCCTGACTCTCTTTCTGTCTGCCTTTTTATCATCTCTCCTTCCTGTATGGCCCCACTCCAGGACATCCCAGGAACTCTATATTAACTGTTGCACTGCAGGTCTGCTTTGCTGTTCAACTTTGTTTGTTGGCTTGTGTTCCTGTTTGCTGTGTGCTACGTTAACCTCTCTGTGTACCGATTTTGGCTCGTCTCTGACTACTCCTGTTTGCCTGTGACCCTGAAATTTGTCCTGTCCCTTGGTTACCCTTGTCTGTCTGTTCTCCCAACCTTGGCTTATCCATCACTATACCTTGTGTTCTGAGTGGCTGCTTCCCCTCTTTCCTTACGGAGCGTGACCTGGTGGACCCCAGGGGCCGCGACCTGGGTTCAGGTGCAGCGAAGGCCATCCTCACCACTAGAGGCTCTGGTGAACACCTGCTGGACCTTAGACTCCGCGCCCTGGGAAATCTTGGACTCAGGTTTCCTCTCTGTCCACAGCAGCCTGCTACTGGGTTCACTACCTTGCGGTGCTTCCCTGTCTCCAATGGGGTGCATTTGTCACCTGGCCACAGGTGACCTGACAAACAGCCCTTGTGTGTGGCAGATAGTAAGGTCCTGTCGGCATGCAGATATCAAGGCACAGCAAAGGAGCCTTTCAGATGGACACGGCAAGCTCCTTGACATCACCTGATCTCCGACGGAACTCCCTGAAGCCGGCGGAGAGGTGAGTCCCAATAAAAAGAATTTTGATCGATCAAAAAAATTAACGATTAATCGAGGAATTAATAGTTAATTTCCACAGCCCTACAAAAAAATCCTTGCAATGTACAGAAATCACCAAGAGGGGAATTATTTTTCTAAACAAGTGTGGAGTTACTCTTTAAACTGGGTTTACCATGAACTTAAAATATATAAAATTGTAAACTTATGTACACATTTAATTATGTTTCATGTATTACAGGAGAGGGAACATGGAAATGCTGCTTATCTGTGATTTTTAAATTGGTCTTTAGACTTTGCAATAATCTGTGACCTATCCACAGGTTCTGTTAATGGATATGCAGCTGTGTAGAATTTGCTTTGCAAAGTGTTGCTCCCTGGGTGATTGGATAAGAGGAATTAGTATTGTGCTTAATTAATTCTTTCTTTAAGCTGATTTGTAGTTCACCATGAAAAGTTAATCAATTAAAGTTCACAGATCAATAACTCGGCCCAAAATCTATAGCCTTGAGAAAATAATTGTCTTGATTCTTATTTAGTCATGAAAATTCAAGTATTAAGTAAGGCCACGATGGTTGAATTTTGATAATATGTGTAACTCTCTATCACTTTGCTATATACTGAAACAACAAAGAAGGCCAATGCTAAACAAAGTGCAGTCAGGGCCGATCCACAGGCGCCTGGGTGCAGAAATATTGCTGACGCCCCCCACATGGGCGTGGTCACCTTACTAACTCCTCCCCTTTTCAAATGTTTCTATGGCTATAACTCAAACACAGAGCTGCTCCCCTAAGAAGTCTTCATTAGTGTCCCCCATCAGAGCCCCCCCAGCAGGTGGCCCCCATCAGAGCCCCCCAGCAGGTGTCCTACATCAGAGCCCCCACCAGTAGGTGTCCCCCATCAGAGCCCCCCCAGAAGGTGTCCCCCATCAGAGCCCCCCAGTAGGTGTCCCCCATTAGAGCCCCCCCCAGAAGGTGTCCCGCATCAGAGCCCCCCACATCAGGTGTCCCCATAGATCAGTACTTGTCCAATAGATCTCTGTAGCTCGGGTGCGTTGGGAGCAAAAGCACATTACAGGGGGCAAGGCATTATTGGAATGTTTGGTTACTTGGAGGGTGGCACTCAGAGAGCATTTCTGGGAGTGCACGGGATGATTGGCAGCAGCTCCGGTGTCAGGAAAGGTCCCCCCCGCTGGTGATTCTGCCTGTTATTTGGGCTGCAGTACTGGCCTCCACCAGCGGGAGGTTTTTGGCAGTATGGAGCACACAGCCCTTCCTGCGTTCAGGTGTGACCTGAATGCAATCAGCACGCCTGTATAATACCCGGTGTGTGTAATCACTCCTCGCGCTGGTATCTGTCTACTAACCTGAACCTGAGCCTGATATCTGACCCTGAGCCTGCTGTCCCCTCTCTGGACTTCTGATCTGATCCGACCTGACCTGATCCCTCTCCTGGACTTTCCATTCCTGCCCATTCCCTGTCTGCAGCTTCTTCTGTGATCTCCTGGTATATGACCTCGGCTTGGCTTTTGGTTTATGATTACGGCATTTCCCCTTGACTTATATATATGCTTTGTTGTTATTTGTGCACTGGTTGTCTTCACCTTGTAAATAAACACCTTTTATTTCACTGCATACAGTGTTGGTCTCCTCTGTGTAGGCACACAGTACTGGTCTATTTAGAATCCTTGACATCCGGCCAACCCAGAAGCCTCTCTTCACACTGCCTATGGGAGAAGAGGGGGCGGGGGCAGACAGGAGACTGCTCCATGCACACCGAACAGAATTAATTAGTGGAGCCTAGTACCGGAACGTGTTCCGGAACTAGGCTCAGCTGCGGTACCCAAACTGGATTCCAGGGACAGCGAGAGGTATGCGCTCTTGGCACCTCCTATCACGCAGCTTATTAACCAGTCTTTCAGTGAGGGCATAGTGCCCTCTAAGTTGAAGGAGGGCATAATTCGACCCATCTTGAAGAAACCCACCCTGAACCCTAAGGATCTACTTCACCGCCGTCCCATAACAGACCTAAACGCTCTCTCCAAGGTCATGTAGAAAGTAGTGGTACAACAGCATCTAGATACCCACAACCTACTTGATCCATTTCAATCGGGATTCCGGCCCGGACACAGGACAGAAACAGCACTGATCAAGATATGGGACGGCGTTCTCAAGGCCGCAGACGAAGGAGAATCTTGTCTCCTGGTTCTGTTGGACCTAAGCGCAGCCTTCGACACAGTAGACCATAAGCTTCTATTGATCAGGCTAGCGGAAGTAGCCAAAGCGGCAGAAGGCGATTTATCTTGGTTCTCCTCTTTTTTGGAAAACCGATCTCAAATAGTGAAGTTAGGACCTTTCACTTCTGAGAAACTCACATTATCGTGCGGAGTCCCTCAAGGATCCCCTCTGTCACCGGTGTTATTCAACATCTATCTTCGCCCTCTTTTTGAGATTATCAGCAGCCAAAAACTGCTCTATCACTCATATGCAGACAACACGCAACTATATTTTCGCATTTGCAATAAAAAGGATCACCACCTCGATCTAGAGACATGCCTCTCTTTGATAGAGGACTGGATGACAAAGAGTTATCTTAAACTCAACGGAGCGAAAACAGAACTTCTCCTGTTTCACGCCAAGCGTAGGAATCAACCTGCAACAACATGGACCCCCCCGCCCATCCTGGGCAAAATCATCACCCCTAGAGCCAAAGTCAAAAGTCTTGGGGTCATCTTCGACTCCTACATGACAATGGACGCACAAATAGGGTCAGTAGTCAGCGGATCTCACCATCTGCTGCGCCTACTATGCAGACTTATTCCTTTTATTCCCAAAGAAGACATATCGGTCGTGGTGGGAACAATTGTAAACTCCAGACTGGACTATGCTAATGCCCTTTACCTCGGACTCCCCAAGTACCAAATCGCTCGTCTACACGGCCACACTACAAAACACGGCCGCTAGACTTGTGACTGGGAAAAAACCTTGGGAATCAATCTCACCTTCACTGAGAACCCTTCACTGGTTACCAGTAAAAGACAGAATCACTTTTAAAGCACTCTGTCTAACGCATAGATGTATACATGGGAATGCTCCCTATTATTTATGCGAAAAAATAAAAGCTCATAATCCCAATCACATTCTGCGATCCACCAATCAAAATCTGCTCCAGATACCGAAAGCCAACTACAGGTCCAAAGGAGATAAAAGATTTGCTGTCCAAGGTCCCAGACTATGGAACGCTTTACCAACCAGCATTCGGTTGGAGGAGAACCACCTAGCATTCAGGAGAAAGATCAAGACTCATCTCTTTTGATACCAAAGGAGACAGGAACAACTAGCGCCCAGAGGTGATTCAGTTCGCATGTGCCGCGCTATATAAGTTTTTCATTCATTCATTCATTCAATTGCCAGCGGAGAGAGCAAGCGGGATGGGGAACCGCAGCATCCGCTACATGCGCTCCTCCTCTGGACACAGACAAGGAGGAGGGAGGGGAGCATTGTGGAGCTTTGGGCTCCCACCTCTGTGGCGCCTGGGTACGGAGCACCCCGCGCACCCTGCCTAGGATCAGCCCTGTGTGCAGTATTGATCTGATGTTAGGATGTGATGCTTCAAAGAATTTTTTCTTACTCCAGAAGTTACATGTTTATGCAGGGTTGTTTTGGCGATTGTCTTATAACTTTACCAACAATAGTTACTAGAGGGAATTGGCTGATAGTTTTAAAAACTGGCTTTTAGCTTTGCTGTATTTCCAATTATATGGGTCTTAGTTTCATAGATATATACTAGACACCAGTGGCGGTCCGTCCATTAAAGGAGTTGTAAAGGTAAATGTTTTTCATGCATAGGATGCATTAAGGTGAAAAAACATCCGACGGTACCGCCGCCCCCCCCCCCCCCCGAACCCCCGTTTTACTTACCGACCCCTCGAAAGTCCAGCACTCGGTCCCGAGTGCACAGTGGAGGTAGGTATAACATGTTTGTTATTTTAAAGAAAAAAAAATGTAATTTAGTGACCCTTTAAAGGAACCTATTTAGAAAATAAAAAACTAACCTTTACAACCCCTTTAAGCTAGTGCATTGTTGGTCCATTTACCTTTTCCTTCGATTTTCCTTCGAAATGTTTTTTTCTTTGTCTTAAATTTCTCACTTCCTGTTCCTCCTCGGTAAGCTTTCACCATCATCCGAGCCATTCTTGCTGGGGGTTAGTCAGCATTCTCGCCCCCTCCTTTGGGACTACATCCCTGCCCCCTTCCTTGTGAACGCTCACAGGGAACAATGCCAACAATGCACTAGCTTAAAGGAACCTATTTAGAAAATAAAAAATTAACCTTTACAACCTCTTTATGACCCCTTTCACACTGAGGAGTTTTTCAGGTGGTACAGCACTAAAAATAGCGCTGCTATACCGCCTAAAAAACTCCTTCACTGCTTACTCAATGTGAAAGCCCGAGGGCTTTCACACTGAGGCGATGCGCTGGCGGGAGAAAAAACAATCTCCTGTCAGCAGCATCTTTGGAGCGGTGAAGGAGCGGTATACACGCCGCTCCTCTCACCGCTCCTTCCCATTTAAAACAATGGGAAACCGCGGCAATACCGCCTGCAATGCGCCTCTGCGGCCTCTTTATCGGCCGCTAGCAGCCGCTAGCGGGGGTTAATACTGCACCGCTAGCGGCCGATTCCCGCAGCAATTCTGGCGATATAGCGCCGCTATTTTTAGCGGCACTATACCGCCACTACGGCTCCCGCCCCAGTGTGAAAGGGGCCTAAGTTTTGACAAAAAAAACAAACAAGCTGGAAGCTGGTTGGGTTCTATGCAGAGCTGTACCAGATTTTGTACTGTCCCGTTTTTGTAAATCCCCCCCCCCCCCATATGTCCATGTGCACGCCATGACTGGTGTATGCCTAGTGCTTGGGAGAAAAACACAACCCACCCCTACAACCTTAAACCCACCCATATTAAACACGCAACACCTTCTGGATTAAATGGCCACCAAAGGCCCCTTTTATTTAAAATCCAAAAGGTAAAAAATAAATAACTTTATAAAATTAACCAACTTTTTAAATATAAAACTTTTTAATATTAAATATATATTTTAACCAATACGTAATAAATTAACCTAACAAAAACAATTAACCCCAAACAGTTGTAGACACGAGGTTCCTGAGAAAGGGAAAGAAAAAAGTGCCCGGTAATCGGCTGTACCCCATAGAAAGTCTTCGGACCTCTAGCCGCGCTCCCATCAGCTCACAAGGCCATGACTTCCTCCTTCGTTTGATTCTTCAGCACGATATACCACTATCCACCTAACCAGATAGGGAAGGTGCCCATCCCATGACGGGCCCCAACTCCTACCAACCAACTAAGGTACACACATCTAATATGTATGTACCAAACCCCACCCAATTCTCAGGAACCCTGAACCAACGCCAACGTCCACCTGAAAAACAAAGAGCATTACAAACAGACACCCATACCAGACACTTCCCCAGGGAGGGAGGGAGGGAAAAACTGCCTGTGTGATGCCTCACCGTGGATGGCGCCCGAATGGATGGCCCCGCCCCCCGGACCTTTTAAGGGAGCCTGCCTCGAGGCATAAGCCCCGCCCCCCGTGCAGCCGCGATTGCAGTCCCCATCCTGTTCCTGTCCCCCTGCTCAGGGTTCCCCCAGTCATGCGCACCTGCGCTATGGTTCCACCTCGCTGCGGAGCTTCCTTTATGCTCATACACATGAACATGAGCACATGCCTCATGGCTGACAAAATCTCTCAGCTGATATGATATGATATCACGCAGAACATGTCACTTGTTTTATCCAGAATTTAGCATTTAATTAGTCCCCCCAAATTGGTTGATCTCGCTGTATGCGGGCCCTACAATTTGCATTATTACCATAATGGATCCGATTTGTGAAAACCGGAGAAAAGAAAATTAGAAAAAAGTTAACATTTTAATACAATAAACATCAATTTTTCAGCTAAAACACTTCTAGGGATCATTAAACATGAAGTTATAATAAGGGTGAAAGACAGCCATACATTAAAAAAAAATATATAGAAAATAAAATATAAACTGCTTGATACATTGTAGCTGCAACACCTCCTACTAAATTGCTGCGGGTTCAGAGAGGAGAAGAAAGTGGTAACAGAGGTCAGCATTTTCTAATTGAGAGTAAATTGGCTTTTCAAACAGAGGACTGCATATTACAACTGTATTAATAAGCAGAAGCTTCCAGCTGTTCATATTCTAACTTATTATGTGAGAATTACCAGAACACTTAATGGTAAACGTGACTTTTTAGTTCTTGGTTCCGAGTCTTTGAAAAGGAATGCACTAAGGAATTAGTCACTGAAATTTCTATTCTATGTATTCACGTCATTAAGGTCACAGATGCCTTTACACAATCTTTCATCACGTATCCTATCAATTTAGAAAGCTGAAGTACACAATAGATACGTATAATGGAAATATAGTGCAAAGATTTTAGTTGGAGAACAAAAATAATGTTTAGCATCTAAAAAAAAAAGGGGGATCCTGATTCAATGAAGTGTCACTAGAGCATTTTTTTAGGAGAGATTATGGAAGGGTAAAGCCTTGTACACACGGGCGAGAATCCCGTCGTAAAAAAAAAAAACTTTGTTTTTCTTGACGGGATTCTTGTCAAGCTTGTAGGGATTCTTCTTGTCTAGCTTTCTTTGCATAACACTCTCGAGACAAAATCTTGTCGTTCTCAAACACAGTGACCAGTGCTGGGACAAGGTCATTTGGTGCCCAGGGCGAAGATGGCAAACTGCGCCCCCCCCCCAATTATTGTCACTGTTCATTGTCACCATTTAGTGTGTCTCCCAGGTGGCTTGTGGCAAACTTTAAACGACACTTTTTATGGATATCTTTAAGAAATGGCTTTCTTCTTGCCACTCTTCCATAAAGGCCATATTTGTGCAGTATACTACTGATTGTTGTCCTATGGACAGAGTCTCCCACCTCAGCTGTAGATCTCTGCAGTTCATCCAGAGTGATCATGGGCCTCTTGGCTGCATCTCTGATCAGTCTTCTCCTTGTATGAGCTGAAAGTTTAGAGGGACGGCCAGGCCTTCGTAGATTTGCAGTGGTCTGATACTCCTTCCATTTCAAAATTATCGCTTGCACGGTGCTCCTTGGGATGTTTAAAGCTTGGGAACACTTTTTGTATCCAAATCCGGCTTTAAACTTCTCCACAACAGTATCTCGGACCTGCCTGGTGTGTTCCATGTTCTTCATGATGCTCTCTGCGCTTTAGCACTGGTTCACACTGGGCTGCGGGAGTGAAATCGCGCGATTTCACTCTCTCTGGCAGTCCCGCTTTCGGCGCGATTTAGGAGACAGCTGTGCAGGTTTCTGCACCAATGTCAATGTAAATCGTGTCCTGAAATCGCAAAAAGTAGTACAGGAACTACTTTTTTAAATCGGTGCAGCGCCGCAGATGCGGCGTCGCACCGATTAGGACGGTGTCATTGCCGGAAATTGCAATGTGAAATCGCATCTCAAATCGAACTAAATCGTACCCAGTGTGAACCTGGGCTCAAACGGACCTCTGAGACTATCACAGTGCAGGTACATTTATACGGAGACTTGATTACACACAGGTGGATTCTATTTATCATCATTAGTCATTTAGGTCAACATTGGATAATTCAGAGATCCTCACTGAACTTCTGGAGAGTTTGCTGCACTGAAAAAACAGGGGCTGAATAATTTTGCACGCCCAATTTTTCAGTTTTTTATTTGTTAAAAAAGTTTGAAATATCCAATAAATTTCGTTCCACTTCATGATTGTGTCCCACTTGTTGTTGATTCTTCACAAAAAATTACAGTTTTATATCTTAATGTTTGAAGCCTGAAATGTGGCAAAAGGTTGCAAAGTTCAAGGGGGCCGAATACTTTCGCAAGGCACTGTATATATATATATATATATATATATATATATATATATATATATATATATATAAATTATAAAGAGGATTACGACTGGATATTCATTGTTACCATTAAAGGCTGAAACACATGACACATCCGTAATATTACATATATAAAAATCGTGTCAGCGCATAGCCTCAAATGAGTCAATAAGAAACAAAGACTGCCATGTACCTGTTCACTAACTGATATGGATGTTAAAGTCGTGGCGGATAAAACAAGAATGGAATATATTTATAGCATTACTGTTGGCTATATTTAACTTGTATACAGATCACATACAATGCAATGTATTTACCATTATTTGATCTGTTAGTGAGTATAAGCTGAGAACACCGTTTTTTATTCGATGGAAATAAAGTTAGACGTACAGTAACTCGAAATTCAAAGTAGTTCTACTATACAATAACACATATATAATATAATAACCAAACGGCACAATTATTAATGCTACCACTCTACCATTTTCTCTACTTTTGCTTATTTAGTTGATTACATCTGGGGTGCCAAGGTTCACCATCACTGCTTTAGAGTCATACATGTGGGCATATACACAATGGAAAACGACACTCCCCTCTTGGTTAATGGAGAGTCTATTGTTGCTGACCACCCTGCTGTTCCAACTGACTTACTATTTGCTACTAGAAACCGTCTTAGCTGCCCATGTCACCTGTGTCACCCTGCCTCAGTCTGCTGCCTACCCCTTCTGAGTCACTTCTTGTCTCCGCCCCTACCCACCCCCGGGCACCATCCCTTGGTTCCACCCCCAAGCACCGCATCATTTCTAGACTAGAGTGCCAAGTAATTTGTATGGAAATTGGTAATGATAATAAGGAGTAAAATAGATCCCCTGCAGCCAGCAGCAATATACTCCCCCCCCCCAGCAACAATAGATAGCCCCAGCAACATAGGACCCCCAGCAGCAAGAACAGATCTTCCAGCAGCCAGCAACAATAGACTCCACATTAACCAAGAACAATAGACCCCTTCGCCCTCCCTCAACAGTAGATCCCTTACAGCAGGGGGTAAGCAACCCCAGCCCTCCAGCTGTTTTGAAACTTCAAGTCCCATGAAACATTGCAAGACCCAGACAATGACAGGCATGACTCCTAGATGTAGAGGCATGATGGGATTTGTAGTTACACCACAGCTCAAGGGCCCAAGGTTTCCTATCCCTGCCTTATGCCGCGTACACACGATAATTTTTTGCGATGAAAAAAAACGACGTTTTTCAAACTTCATTTTCCAAAACGACGTTGCGTACACACCATTGTTTTTCTACAAAGCTCTAGCAAAGCGCGGTGACGTACACCACGTTCGACGGCACTCTTTTCCATTGAAGCTCCGTCTCATAACTTGCTTCTGAGCATGCGCGGGTTTAAAAACGTTGTTTTCAACATCGTTTTGCCCACACACCATCAATTTAAATGACGTTTTAAAAAACTTTGTTTTTTATTCATCGCAAAAAGTGATCGTGTGTACGCGGCATAACAGCAACAATTGACCCTCCCAGCAACATAAGCCCCCCCCCCCAGTAACAATAGATCCCCCACCAGCAAAAATAAACCTCCATAGCAACAATAGATCACCCAGCACCCCTTGCCATTACATACATTCAGTGCTGAAGGTGCCGAAACTGCGTTCCCCTGCGTTCCCACTGAAAAAATGCCCTGAGTACATTTGTATATTCCCACCATTGTATATTTATATTTTTGTTTTCGACTAGTAATACTATATAATACTTCTATTGTAATTTTATTACACATACCCAGTGGACAGCGTTCTAATGCACAGTCTTGGTAATTTTCTCTTTCTTCTATGTATTAAAATGCTTTTAAATACATAAAAAAAAAAAAAAGGAAGCAAGCTTACATATGGTGGGAAAAAAAAGTTTTCTCAAGAGGCATGAAAAAATAATGCATTTTCCTTTTTTTTTTTTTCATATGTCCTCAATGATGGATAATGATACACCAAATAGAACTGAGATATATGATGATCTATGGAATACGTAGCACATCTGGATAATAAGACAGTACATTACAGGCTTACCCTTTCTGTGGACAAAAAATGCTATCAAAGAATTCTTAGATATGGTGTAATCCTCTATAGAGGCATCAAGTCATTTAAGTGCTTCCCTCACAAGTTCCTATGGAAAGTGATTTTAGCTACTTATGGCTTTCATTTAATAGTTCTTTTATTAACCACTTGCTTACTGGGCACATATACCCCCTTCCTGCCCAGGCGAAATTTCAGCTTTCAGCACTGCGTCGCTTTAAATTAAAATTGCGCGGTCGTGCAACGTGCCTTACAAACAAAATTGACGTCCTGTTTTTCCCCACAAATAGAGCTTTCTTTTGGTGGTATTTGATCACCTCTGCGTTTTTTTTTTTTTGCGCTATAAACAAAAAAGAGCGACAATTTTGAAAAAAAACACAGAATATTTTTAACTTTTTGCTATAATAAAAATCCATTTTTTGTTTAAAAAAATATTTTTTTTTCTCAGTTTAGGCCGATATGTATTCTACATATTTTTGGTAAAAAAAACAATCGCAATAAGCGTATAGTAATTGGTTTGCGCAAAGGTTATAGTGGCTAGGAAATAAGGGATAGAATTCTGACAATTTTTTTTTTTTTTTACTAGTAATACGGCGATCTGCAAATTTTGTCAGGACTGCGATATTGCGACGGACACATCGGACACTTTTGACACATTTTTGGGACCATTCACATTTATACAGCGATCAGTGCTATAAAAACGCACTAATTACTGTATAAATGTGACTGGCTGTGAAGGAGTTAACACTAGGGGGTGAGGAAGGGGTTAAATGTGAGTCCTGGGTGTGTTCTAACTGTGTGGGGGGAGGGGGGTGACTGGGGGAGGTGACCGATGCTGTCTCCCTATGTACAAGAGAAACAGCATCTGTCTCCTCTCACTGACAGGACGTGGAGCTCTGTGTTTACTCACAGAGCTCCACGTCCCTGCTCTAAAACTGCCGATCAGCGGGTACCTGGTGGACATCGCAACTGCCAGGCACGCGCATCGGCATCTCGGGGACGCGCCGGGTGCGCGCGCGCCGCCTTCGGCGCGCGCGCGCCCCCCAGTGGCCGGAGAAAACAATGCAGTCAATTGACGGCAGCTTGGATATTCAGATCCCCTAAGCTGCCGTCAATTGACGATAAGCGGGGACTGAAGTGGTTAATGATTATTAAATATTTTTATGTGTGCCCGATAGATGATACTTAATATTAAAACCATAAAATACACATATAGCAAATTAGTAATAAAGACGTTCTTATTGTCTCTTTTTTTTTTCCCTGTGAAAAAATTAAATACATAATCGACTGTAAGTGCTGCAATTTTCAGTGTCTAAAGCTGAACTCCGGCCACATGAGAAATAACTGCAAATGATTTTATGAATCCCTCATCTACTAGCAATACAGAAATATTACCTAGTACCCCCATACCCTCTGCATAGTACCTTTCTCCATAGAAATTTTGGTGCTCCACATGTCTTTAAATTTCCTTGACGTCCTTTTTTTATCATAAATACAGCATTGCCCCAGTTGTGTACAACACACCCGCTAACAAGAGTGTATGATGTCATCACGTTAAATGCAATGCAAAAGGGAGTTAGAATAAAATTAGGACTGGAGGGACCCCAAGTACCCAAAAGACCAAAAGAGAGGGGGGCAAGAGGACTAGATCGGTACTGTATAGAAAGGTAAACTCAAAAGGTAGTAGCGGTAAAAGATATATATCAATTTATTAACATAGGGCCAGATTCTCTTTTCCTGGCGTAAATGCCAGCGGGGTGTAGCGTATCGTATTTACGCTACGCCGCCGCAACTCTGGACACAAGTGCCGTATTTTTAAAGCACTTGTGTCCTAAGTTACGGCGGCGTAGCGTAAATGGCCTGGCGTAAGCCCGGGTAATTCAAATGTGAATGAGGTGGGCGTGTTTTATGTAAATGAATCATGACCCCACGTTTTTGAAGTTTTTTTTAACTGCGCATGCGCCGTACGTTAACGTATCCCAGTGTGCATGCTACAAATGACACCGCAAATACATTGGTTTTGACGTGAACGTAGTTTACGCAAAGCTCTGTTCGCGAACAATTTGTGTAAACAACGGAAAAAAAACGACGCTGTCCCGACGTCCATACTTAAAATTGCGTACGCCGAACCTACGCAAAGTTACCCCTCATAAAGCAGTGGTAACTTTACACTTACGCAAACTACGTAAAATACGACGACCGGCCGCAACTACGTTTGGGAATCGACGAATCTAGCTCATTTGCATATTTAACGCGGCTAATCGACGGAAGCGCCCCTAGCGGCCAGTGTATAATTAAACACAATTATACCCGGGCGTGGACAAGTTACGTCGGGGGAGGAAGCCTATTTTTTTTTTGCATATCTGCGTTAGAGAATCGGCGTAAACATCGCCTGGCGCAGATTTGAAATTACGGCAGCGTATCTGGAGTTACACTCACATTTCAGCAGATAAGAAAGCGCTTCTAGTACAAGGCAGTGACAGTGGCATCAGCAGAGCCACCGACGCATTTCGTCTTAGAAGACTTCATCTGGGGTGTTTCTTTTTTCTTATTTAAAGGAAAAAAATTGATGCGCAACCTAGTATAATGCAAACACAGTGCAAAATGTGAAGAAATATTTTCTGTAAATACTAAAAAAGTCCATAGGAAACAACAAAGTCCAATCTAAATGCAAAAAGAAAAAAGTCCAAATAGAAACAAACACAAGACTTGGTGTTGATCCGGGAAGCATACTGGATACTGGATAGGTTGGACCTCTGTTACGGAGATCATATGGACTCAATACCAACTAAATCCTTCTGGTAACAGCAGCAATCTGGTCACCCCTTCATCGCAAACTCCACCGGTCGATAGATAGATGGTAACCAATCTCCTTCACAGTCTCAGTGTGGTTGAGGTTGTTCATACAGCGAGAGGAAGGACCATATTAACCTCTTAAGGACCGCCGCATGTACATTTACGTCGGCACAATGGCACCGACAGGCACATCAACGTATATATACGTTGGTGCCTTGAGGTGGGTCGGGGGTCCGATCGGGACCCCCCCCCCCCCGATACATGCGGCGGTCCGCGCGGCTGTACGAGCGATCCGGGATGAGAGGGCGGCTATTCGTTTTTGTCCGCCCCCTCCGGATCGCTCTCAGCCAATGCGCGCGCCCGCCCGCCCTGTCACTTCCTCCTCCTGTGTAAACACAGGAAGGAGGAAGAGATGTGATCTCTCCCTCGGCGTTTTTTTCAACCACCGCTGAGGAGAGATCACAAAACAAGTAAGTCTGCACTAACACTACACTGACACACACTACATATAGGCAATTGTCTGTTAAAGCGACGCAGTGCCGAATCGCAAAAACACCTTGGGTCATTTGGCAGCATATTGGTCCGGGTCTTAAGTGGTTAAGAAGAGGAAAAAAAACACACTTCTTGGTGCAGTAACTTCTTAAAGAATACCCTTTAATCAAATGGCTCAGTAACTGACATCAAAAGGTGTTTTTTAAGTACAGCAAAAGTTTTTAAAACACGAACATTCACACAGCCGCGGGTCAAGCCAGTCAGCTGGGGACGTGGTGACGTCAGAATCTCTGGCTCCACCCGTATATGAGGCATCTTCTGGGAAAGGAGGCTTATGGACTAATTGGCTTTTCTTATTGACTTGTTTTTAACAAATGCTTTAAACAATTATTGTATTAATAAAAGCAGTCATTTTAAACGATTCATTGGATTAATGTGTTGGCATCCTAAATGTCCTGTTTTTTTTAAATATTTCAATAGATTAGATTGTAAGGTCTAACAGGGCCCTCTGATTCCTCTTGTATTGAATTGTATTGTAACTGTACTGTCTGCCCCCATGTTGTAAAGTGCTGTGCAAACTGTTAGCGCTATATAAATCCTGTATAATAATAATAATATTTATTGAAAGTCCTGTTTGTTTTAATTATTATTCTTTTTTGTAATGTAATGGACAATGTTAGCAAACGCAGCATGAAAGTGTTAAATTTTCCTTGCCCCTGACCGCCCCTGTTATTAGCATTAGATTTTTTTTTTTCAGCTCACATATAGCCTGAAGCCTCCCTGTCTGCTTAATACATGTTCCCCCCAATAAAACAGAAAAAAACATGACGCATTACACTTTAAACATAAACCACACATGACTAAAACCAAATCATTTACTTATTCCCACTAGATCAGTGAATTATTTGCCCTGACATCAGTCAGTGCCAGCCATGTATTTCTGATAAACCACAGCTGTCTGTTGATTACTCTAAAATCTATATATTTCACACCAGCGGCATATTTCACCTCTGCGAAAACTAGACCAGTGGTTTCAGGCTTTAGACAGAAAAGCCGGTGCCTTCCCCCCTCTACATTCATGTGTTTTCCATGAAACGTCAGGTCAGTCATTGTGTAACATGTACCACTGGCAGATGGGGATTTACGCTATGACAAGTCAAGGTCAAACAATGTTATTTAAACCAGACACCTCCCAAATTATATGTTGGAAGACTAGAGGATTGCAGAGTTCTTTGATGTTCAGGGGTTCAGCAATCATGTGTTTAACCATCGTAGATGTGTCTAAAGAATTGGAATGAAGGGAATGTAAATATTTAAACTGAAGAGGTTCACTAGTGAAGAATGTTGAGGGGTTCAGTTTAACTTTACATTGGAGTCAGCACAATTTATCATAACTTATTAAAAAATTTGGGAATATAATAAGTGTTTGTAGTAAGCATACTAATGTAGCTTTAAAGATTAATTGTAATGCAATTCATTGGGGTTGACTTCGTAAATGCACATAGACTTTTCCTTTAGCTTAAAGGGGTTGTAAAGGTTCCTGTTTTTTTTCCACCTTAAAGGGCTTGTGAAGGTTTGTGTTTTTTCTAGGGCTGTTACTGATCAAAAATGTTGTGTTTGATTAATCGATTTTTTTGTAATCGGTTAATCGACTAATTATAACGCACATACAGATCCAACTACTTTTAGCTGATCTCCTTGCAGGCTGATTCCCAGTGCAGCACCCAACCACTAGAAAAATGGATAGCAGGATACAAAAAACACACAAAGGCAGCACTCAATGGGAATAGCATTAAAACTTTTATAGTGTTCAAGTAGGTAACACAATAAATATTGCTTTGGAGATAAAATCGATGTAGCTACATAAACTGTAAAAATGGTGCGAGTAATACCAAACGGTAGCAAAAGCAGTAATAAAAACATGTAGCTAAGTATGATACTGGTATAAAAATGTGTACAACGATGCCACTGCTGAATCCAGATAAGGAGAGGTTAACATCAGTCCGTCGGCATGTAGATGTCCCGTAAAGGGAACTATCACAACTCCCAGTGGGTGGCTGTAGAATCCCAGGTTGATAGAGGGAAGTGATAAAGGGAAGTGTAACAGCCCTTGCGTGTGGCAGATAGTAAGGTTCCGCCGGCATGTAGATATGAAGGCACAGCAAAGGAGCCCTTCAGATGGACACTGTGAGCTCCCCCGGTGTCAGTGATGTCACCGGATCCCCGACAGAACTCCATGAAGGCCGGGAAGTCGGCGGAGAGGTGAGTATCAATCAAAACAATTTTGATGGATCAAAAAAATCAAAAAAAATTTAGTTAATTACCACAGCCCTAGTTTTTTCACCTTAATGCATTCATTAGATGGGGCAATTTATCCTCTGTCCCAGCCATGACTGTGCTGGGAGTTACCACCATTGTTCGCCTGGGGGTGCTATTACTATCCCAGGCCAAGTGTGGCAGCAGCAGAGTCAGGGTGTATTGGGTGTTCCCCTCGGCAGCCAATCAGTGGGGGTGATCGTCCCACTGTGCAGGCTGGGGAGGGTTACCTAAGGGACAGATGCTATTGGGTGGGATGTCGTCCCATGCGTCTCGTGGCCCACCTGGCTAGGGGTGCGTGTTCCTGAATCCTGACTCCGGGACCACGTTGGTCCAGGGTCGCGGCTTTGCTTGGTAGGCCCAGTAGTCAGACTGTGGCCTGCCTTTTAAGGTGATCCTGTGCCGTCTGTCATGCGGGAGGAGGCCACATTATGAAGGAATCCAGGGGAGTGCCTATCCTGGAGGGGGCCATGCAAGAGACTGGTATCTTGGGAGAAGGCCTAGAAATTCATCGAAGGATGCACCGTACACTAAGAGGCTTGATGGTGATCGCCTGTCAGATCTAAGTTCTACAGAAGTTAATCTGGAGAGATTCGGGTGCTGAATCCTGTGGCAGAGGATTCTGGACCAAAAGTGTCTCTTCATAAAGGAAGGTCTGTGGCAGTGACTGTACTTTATAGGGTGCGCCATTCCGGCTGCTAGGACAGTGTGATGGACCTATCCGAGTGGCAACAAGAACTGTATGCTGGAAGCAGGAGTGTTTCCTATTTGAGATTATGCACTTGAACCTATCTACCTATTTACCCTTCCACCCCTCCAACTTATTTTCTATTACGTTCTGCAAATAAATCTTCGAAAACAAAGTGTATCTTGTGGACATTGGAATTCTTCAGACTCTCTTTTATTACGCTGGACAGCGAGAATATAGAGGTAACACGCCGCCCGAAATACTTAGCAGCTCTTTCGGGGTTTAGTGCTACAGATAGATAGATAGATAGATAGATAGATAGATAGATAGATAGATAGAGGGCCGAACCTAGGGTCACAGACGCCTGGGTGCAGAAATATTTCTGGCACCTGCACATGGGCGTGGTCATCTTACCAACTCCTCCCCTTTACAAATATTTCTATGGCAACGATTCAAACACAGAGATGCTCCCCTAACAGGGAGAGGGAGAACGCGTCAGGCACGGACCACCCTCCAGCGATGTCACTGCATGGCTGGTCTCTCTCCACACAGAGACAGCCGCTTCTTCGCACTCCTCCTCTGACAGCAGGAGGGAGCGGGGACGGGCTTAGGCAGGAAACACAGTGGCGACGGCGGTGACTTGCGGAGAGAGCCGTCTCTGGATACGGACAATGAGAGGAGGGAGGGGAGCACTCTGGTGCTTCTGTGCCCCCACTTCTGTGGCGCCTGGGTACACTGCGCCCCACGCACCTGCCTAGGATCAGCCCTGAATAGATAGATAGATAGATCGATCGATCGATCGATCGATCGATCGATAGATAGATTTGCATTAATATAATTATAATAATTATATTGTCATATCGGAATGTATTTGCATATTCATACAAGTTGCATAAAAGCCTACACATGGTGTCCTGTCTCCTAGAAAGGAAAGCTTTTGAAGGACGGGGAACTCTGGCAGAACACGAGTTACATTCCTCAGTGAGTGAGGTTAAACTGATAGACAAGCAAAAAGACATGCAGTAGAAATTGAAGGATAGAAAAGGAAAAAAAAACATAACAGAGGAATGAGTCGGGGGAATAATAAAATAAGAGACAGAGAGAGAGAAGTTAAACCAGTGACCCTTGTCAGCAGTGAAAAGAAGGAGATTAGAAAATGTTTCATGCTAATTTCCATGGAGATTTCTCTAATTTATCAAAAATTACTTTCTTCTGCTTTGATTTGTGCGTCCGCCTGCCCCTTCGCCGCCTTTAGCGGGGTGGTCTTACCCGTCACGCCATACTGGCTGTGGGTCTCTTGTGCCCCATGCTGGGCTGAAGCATCATAAGATTACTGAAGCAGCTCTGACATCTCTATCAGCTTTGCCACAAGACTGCCCTTTTCCCTTCTGTTTCTTTTCCCATTGCAGCAGGTTTTGGGATTCTTGTCACATGATGGCTTCATTGGGGCCTCGCGCTGAAGCATTTTCACCTCTCTCTTGATCCTTTCAGCTTGGCTCTTGCTACTGCCTGGCATATGAAATAAGATTTGAGGGTCATTGAACCATGGACAGGATGTATAAAGCCATCAGCCTGCCTGGCAGCATCAAAACAACTCGATAAAAAACATACGCACATACTATCTGCTGCTGTATTTATCCTTCACATCAGAAAATAGAGGGAAAAAAATAGTAGCTTGCAGCTTTGATTGCAACCTTAAAGGAGCTAGAAAAACACATTAATCATTGCCGTTCCATTGCAAGCATGAGAGTTTTCGTAGTGTCATTCCCACAGCATTAGACTCATTGATTTTTGTTCCGTTGCAAATAAAGCGGGAAATTAAAACCCAAATTAAATATGTTTTTTTTTTTGTTTGGTAATGTTTATTTTCTATTTGTTAGCCTTTTTATTAGCAACATGCTAAGTAACACGTTTCTAATGTCTTTATTTTCCTTAAAAATAAAAATAAGTATCTTAACTATATTCAGGAATCAGTAACCATATATTTTTTTTTTTTTAAATGCTTATTAAAAGGGTTGTAAACCTTCATGTTTTTTCAACTTAATGTATCCTATGTGTAGCGCTTGTGTACTTTATGGTACCGGTGCTAGTTACATTTAGAGGTAGATGAGAGTATAGTTAGACTCTGGTCCTGATTGTTAAGTACAAAAATAGGGTCTCTGTCTCAGCTTGGCTGTACTGTAGACTTATTCTGTTGTATTGGGGTGTTCTTCCAGCCCCGGTGCTGCAGGTGGCAGCAGTGGAGTCAAGGTCTGGGTGCTCTTTCCCAGCAGCCAATCAGGAGGGTTTGGCCTTGCTATGCTTGCCGGGGAGGGGTATTTATGGGACAGACGCCGTTGGTTCTGGGTCTTCTTCGTCCAGTGTGGCACCCACCTTTAGGGTGGCCACATCACAGCGCTCCGGCGTTATGGCCTACGTGGCCGGGGCGTGCGTGCCACGTGGTGCTCCTGGCTCCAGGAACAACATTGGCCCGGAGCATCTGAACAGCGACGGGGACCCAGTGAGCGACTGGGTTCCCACCTTTGAAGAGCCGAAGCTATACTGCTGTTCGGTGGGGAGTCCATCTGAGGAGCACCATTGAGAGGATGGCGATCCAAAAGGACCTAGACAAAACCACCGGGAATCAAGGTAGCCGGACACGAGGGATTGATCACCTGTCAGTCGATACCTGGGCGACAAGTTGAAGGAGATTCAGGTGTATTTCATCTAAGGAGGTATATCTCCGAGAATTTAATCCAGAGAGTGCCTGTGGCAGAGGTACCTTTTCTGAGGCTCACCGAGGAGGGTCCAAGTTCAAGTTCACCAAGGAAGGTCTGTGGCAGAGACTTTATCCTACAATTGTCCGAGTGATACTCCGGCTGCCAGGTCAGTGAGAGAGGCCTGTCCGGGTACACTAAACCCACTCCAGCAGGAGTCGCGCAGAGAAGTGTTACGCTTGGGAGCAGGACTGTTTCCCTATCATCACGCCTGAATCTGCTATTCTTTCTTCTACAACTTTACTTTCCTCACCACAAGTTTCCTGTTTTCCCCCGGGTAATAAAGAGCGCAGCAAAGAGCACCTGTTGTGGACATTCCTTTACTTCTACCTTATGCAATATGCATCATTCACCCCTAGGAATTTCTGAGGAGCCATGAGGTAACATGTCGCCCAAAATCCAGAACTCCTCCGGAAGTAATGCTACATATGCATCAAGGTAAAAAAACACCTTGCAGTGAACGTCCCCCCCCCCCCGTTTTACTTACCTGAGCCCCAAATGTCTGCGTCTCTCTCTCCAAGGCTTCTCGGCTTTCATTGGATAGATTGATAGCAATGCAGCCATTGGCTCCTGATGCTGTCAATCAAATCCAATGACGCAGACGCTGGGGGCGGGGCCAAGTAATACACTCGGCAGCTATGCCCGCTGAGTGTATGACATGGGAGCATACCCGCAAGGTCACACCCTCGGAAGAACGCTTCCCAGGGGGGATGTCTATTGCAAGGAAGAGCTGAGAGAGCCACCGTGGGACCCCAGAACAGAAAAATCGGGGCCACTCTGTGCAAAACAAACTGCATAATGGAGGTATGGGGCCCACACACAATTCTTTTTTTTTAACATTGTTTTTTTATTGATTTCTTTAGGTACAACATTAGACAGATACACATCCATAAATACACAATTTACATACTCCCAGCTAACATGATTAGGAAACAGCCCCGTCGATATGCTATTATAGAAAGACACTGGGGAATATCTACTTCCTCTTGTACCCCCTTATGTCTTCCCCCTTATAACCCCCCCTCCCCTCCCACGAAAACGCATTCTTGTTGTGATGTCTTATCAGAAAAGTTCTGGGCTGCAGATGAGGTATTCAATACTAGCTTGAGTTATTGGCTAAAAGAGGCTTCCAGTGGATCGAAAAATTGGTAAAGATCTTACCCGTAGGTCTTCTGTAAGGGGATAGTCAGGCAGAGGGTCCCTACCCAGTAAGGGTTAGTTCCTGTTGAACCAGTCTAGATTTCATTGTTGGTTCTCCCTACGGGGGATCTCCCGCTGCTCTTAACCATGGTCCCCACAGTTTCACAAATTTACCATAGTTCCCCTGTCTAGTGAAACACACTCTTTCACTGGAAATAGTTTGGTTTATGGTAGCCGTCCAGTTTTCTACGGACGGAGGGGTTGGGGCCTGCCACTTTTGGGCGATTATTTTGCGGGCCTGGAAGAGACATCTCAATATTGCTTCCTGGCTGCCGGGCAGGACACAAGTGTCCTCCATGCAGCCTAGTAGGCAGATCAAGGCTTCTGGTGCGAGAGAAGATCCAAAAGCCTTGTTGATCCTCGCAATTATCTCTGCCCAGTAGCAATAAAGCTTAGGGCACTGCCAAACCATATGGATAAGATCACCCTTGCCTTTGCATCTTGGGCATTCGTTATTTTGCCTCCATCCTAGTTTAAACATCTTTTGGTGTAGTATACTCTGTGCAATAAGAACAAATGGGACAATCTTTGCGATGGAGCCATCGACACCAATACTCCTTGTTGCAGTATTTTGTCCAATTGTTCAGGGGTCACTTCCCCCAAATCGCCTTCCCACCCCTCTCTACTCTTAACAGGGCCCGCTCTACTTCTTGCTCTGGTCCCTAGGGTAGTGTACACCCACACACAATTATGATCGTGTGTACGCGGCATCAGTGTAGCAATATGGTTACATTTAATGAAGGTACAACATTTAGCAACCTATTGCTACACTTAGGATTTCCCTCAGATGAAATGGCTGTGGTGATTACTAAGGCAGTGAAACTGATCAAATCACCTGTGCAAAATAATGGAAAGCCCGAAAACATGACCTGTTGGGGCGCTTTGAGGACTGGAGTTGAAAAACACTGATTTAAATAATACACTCCCCCTACCCGCCCAATTTGACTTAAGACGGGCCATTTACGCTACCCCGCCTCAACTTTACAGGCAAGTGCTTTGAGAATAAAGCACTTGCCTGAAAAAGTTGCGGCAGCGTAGTGTAAATACCATACGCTAGGCAGGTTTAGAATTAAGCCGCTCCTACCTGAGTCTAGCCCATGGTGTGTACGCACATCAGACCATCAGACCACTTCAGCGTGGTCCGATGAAACCGGTCCGTCGGACCAGTCTCATCGGTTTGGTCTGATCGTGTGTACGTGGCCTTAGAGGCAACTCTCTTCTCTTTTATACCCTGTAAAAAAATGCTTTGATATACAAGTGCTTTGGAGTACAAGCATGTTTCTGGAACAAGTTATGTTCACAACCCAAGGTTTTACTGTACCATAGTAACAACTGACATAAAGAAAAGCAGCAGACTTTGTGAAAATTAATATTTGTGTCATTCTCAAAACTTTTGGCCACGGCTGTACACCAAGGAACCTGCTTTATTTTTTCAATGTGCACTTAGATCCCTTTCACACTTGTACAACTTCAAAGTCGCGCGATTGTACCGCGATTTTGTCGCGATTCGCGGGCGCGATTTTGCCGCGATTCGCGGCCGCGATTTCAATGAATGCCTGTGTAAGTGGCATCAAAATCGGACCAAAGTAGTGCAAGGACTACTCTGAAGTCGGCACTACTTAAAGTCGTGCCAGTATGAATGGTGTTCATTGAAAATCATGGAGAATGACTTGTCATACGCTTTTTGCAGTCCAAGTCCTATAAATGTGAAAGGGGCCTTAAGGGCCGCGCGATTTTACCGCGATTTCGCAGCAGACTTTGTGAAAATTAATATTTGTGTCATTCTCAAAACTTTTGGCCACGGCTGTACACCAAGGAACCTGCTTTATTTTTTCAATGTGCACTTAGATCCCTTTCACACTTGTACAACTTCAAAGTCGCGCGATTGTACCGCGATTTTGTCGCGATTCGCGGCCGCGATTTTGCCGCGATTCGCGGCCGCGATTTCAATGAATGCCTGTGTAAGTGGCATCAAAATCAGACCAAATTAGTGCAAGGACTACTTTGAAGTAGGCACAACTTAAAGTCGTGCCAGTATGAATGGAAGTCATTGAGATTAATGGAAAATGACTTGTCATATGATTTTGCAGTCCAAAATCGTGGGACAAGTCGTATAAGTGTGAAAGGGGCCTTAGTAGATTTGCACAATTTCTTTACACACATACAGAAGCAACAACAGTAATGCCAGCGTATTTACTACACAGGAGTATGACTGGGTCTACACAGCTGAGGGGACACCGAGTCGTTGTTTTGTTTTTATTGGTCCCCTTTTATGGAATAATAGACCGCCAATCTCTTTAGAAAATTAAAAGTGAAAATTTCCTGCTGTGAGCTCTAAAGGATCTGTTTGGGGGAAAAAATGCTAATGCTGGCTTTTAAGTTGTATTCAAGCCACCTTTTGAAAGTGGTAACCAGCCCGGCATGGAATCTGATAAATCCACAGGGACGTCCATGACCCAATCAGAAAACAAAGTATTTGCAATGTCAATTTTCAGAGCACAATGTGTGTCCCACAGGGGCGTAAAAGGAAGGCGTAAAGTTTCTAAAACAACATCTCAATAACTTTAATTTCAGTTGACAGACAATAACAAACTGTGATTGCTTCAACCTCCATACTAAATAAAATCATTCCAGAAAATGTTCCCAGCATTTTATGTAATCATTAGTAATACGCTCTTTCTAATATCTACTAAAACAGGGTTACACTGAATATTGTGAAATGAATAATAAAATGTAATGTTAAAAAATAAATGCAAAATAAAAGAATGAACAGCATTTTATGGCATTAAATGCACATTTGTGGCCCTTTTTTTTGCATTTCAATACATAAACATTCCCATGAACACTAATTCATATAAGCATGGGAAGTGTTAAAGCGGGGTTCCAGGCATAATTTTTTTTTCTCTGCAAGTTAAAATTAATCACATTAAATAGTCCCTAAAACATATTAACCACTTCAGCCCCGAACCATATTGCTGCTCAATGACCGGGCCACTTTTTGCGAATTCGGCACTGCGTCGCTTTAACTGACAATTGCGCGGTCGTGCAATGTGGCTTCCAAACAAAATTGACGTCCTTTTTTTCCCACAAATAGAGCTTTCTTTTGGTGGTATTTGATCGCCTCTGCGGTTTTTAGTTTTTGCGCTATAACCAAAAATAGAGCGACAATTTAGAAAAAAAATAATATTTTTTACTTTTTGCTATAATAAATATCCCCACAAAAATATATATAAAAAATATTTTTTTCCTCAGTTTAGGGTGGTATGTATTCTTCTACATATTTTTCGTAAAAAAAAATCGCAATAAGCGTTTATCGATTGGTTTGCGCAAAAGTTATAGCGTTTACAAAATAGGTGGTAGTTTAATGGCATTTTTATAAATATTTTTTTTTACTAGTAATGGCGCACACTTTTGACACATTTTTGGGACCATTGTCATTTTTATAGTGATCAGTGCTAAAAATGCATTGGTTACTATAAAAATGCCACTGGCAGGGAAGGGGTTAACACTAAGGGGCCAGGAAGGGGTTAAGTATGTTCCCTGGGTGTGTTCTAACTGAAGGGAGGTGGGACTGACTTGGGGAAATGACAGATCGCTGTTTATACATTGTATGAACAGGCGATAGGTAATTTCCTCCCCTGACAGGAACGGGAGGTGTGTGTTTATATTCACAGCTCCCGGTTCTCGCTCTGTGTCCGGCGCGCGCCCCTATTGGCTGAAAGGCGAGATGATGTATAGCTACGTGATCTCGCCCAGCCGTGCCGACCTGCCGCCGTATAACTGCGGCTGCTGGTCGGCAAGTAGTTAATAGCTCCCCAATCATTCCAGAAATCATTGCAAACACTTGCCTTATATCCTCCAGCTCATGTTGTGGCCGTATCTATCATATGTGTGAGGGGCATGTGAAGCCCAGTTCCTTTTTCTTCCTGGTTTTCAGGGAGAGGTGCATGCTGGGAGATTTTTTGGCACAGTAATGTCCAGAGACTCCTGGGAAATGAGTGTCATCATTTCCCAGAAGGCCATGGGGTCTTAGGACAGGAAGTTGAACCACCTAGGACCAAGAACTAGGAAGATTATGAAATATGCCTAGTAACAGCCAGATAGAAGTGAGAAAATATGTTTTTATTTGTTATTTTACATTAAAGTTAATTTTTAGGGTGCAACTCCACTTTAACGTTCCCATCCCCCCTCCTGCCGCCGTCCTTCAGTGCTTCTACCGGCTGGCCCATGCGGCTGGCGAGCCAGAGAATGAATTGCCCATTTACCATAGAGCTGACCGAAGACCAGATGGTCCCCAGCCATCTCTATGACCTTTGGAGGCCAGGTGCGATGCTATGATGTCACTTCTGGCCTTGAAAAAGGTAAACCCTGACGTGTTTTTAGCTGGAAAGGCTGAGATCCTTTTTTTTTTTTTTTTTTTTTTATCTGAAGCCTCGTACATGGGCAGGAATCTGTGTGGGAAAAAAAACATTGGTTTTCCTGACGAGATTCTTGGCAAGAACCTCTTGCCGTCCGAGTGTACACACACTCCATTCAAAAGAACCGAGGTGAGTGAGTGCCTATCAGTGCTGCATATCGCTACCACCTATCAGTAACCATCAGTGCTGCATATAAGTGCCTCACCATCAGTGCCACCTATCAGTGACCATCAGTGCCGCATAAATGCCTATCAGTGCTGTATATTGGTGCCAACTATCAGTAACCATCAGTGCTGTATGAGTGCCTATCAGTGCTGCATATCGGTGCCCCCTATTAGTAACCATCGGTGTCGCATGAGTGCCTATCAGTGCTGCATATCAATGCCACCTATCAGTAACCATCAGTGCCACATAAGTGCCTACCAGTGCTGCAAATCGGTGCCACCTATCAGTAACCATCAGTGCCGCATCAGTGCCTATCAGTGCTGCATATCGGTGCACCCAGCAGTAACCATCAGTGCTGCATATATGTGCCTCATCATCAGTGCCCATCAATGCCGCCTATTAGTTGCAACCAGTGCCACCTATCAGTGACCATCAGTGCTGCGTGAGAGCCTATCAGTGCTGCATATCAGTGCCACCTATCAGTAACCATCAGTGCCACATGAGTGCTTATCATTGCTGCATAACGGTGCCACCTCTCAGTAACCATCAGTGCTGCATGAGTGCCTATCAGTGCTGCATATCGATGCCACCTATCAGTAACCATCAGTGCCACATGAGTGCCCATCAGAGCTGCATATAAGTGCCTCGTCATCAGTGCCCATCAGTGCAGCCTCATCAGTGCCCATCAGTGGAGGAGAAAACCTACTTATTTACAAAGTTTTTTTAATAAAATAATTTTTTTTTATTTCAGGTATTTTATTTGTAGAGCAAAACAATAGAAACCCCAGAGGTGATCAAATACCACACAAAAAAAGCTCTAATTGTGGGTAAAAAAATGATAAAAATGTCATTTGGGTACAGCGTCACATGACCGCGCAATTGTCATTCAAAATGTGAGAGCGCTGAAAGCTGAAAATGTTGTCTGGGCGGGACGATGTATAAGTGCCCGGTGTTGAAGTGGTTAATCATTTGGATCATTGTTTGACGATCATAGAAAACAGAAAATGTGATTAGAAGTTATTGGGGTTTATTTACTAAACTAAAAGACAAAAAAAAATATAGGCATCTGCAATCACCATGGAGATAAAAAGATCCTCTTCTAGACAAGAAATCAGCATATGGTCATCACATGGCAAACACAATTCCAACGTCTGTGAATCTCGTGCAATAATGTTTTTTTTTTATTTTTTTTATTCAGTTTTCCAAAAAAAAAAAAAACAGTTCTGTGTTCTCATCCATTTAAACGGCTCAGACAGATTGTGAAACTGAAGATTTTATGTAATATGTTTCCAGGACTACCAAAGGAGGAAGCCTCAGTGACAAAGTCATTAAATGGCTTACTTGGAGAGGAAATGAAATATGTTCCCCAAGGTAAAGCATACATGTATACCTAAGGAAGTCGGGTTCACAGCAGGGTTCTAGATTACTAAATATATTACTCCTTTTCTGAAGAATAAAAGAATAACATAGAACAGAAGGACTACGAGACCATCATAGAGGACCTGGATGTTCATATAAAACACTGTTTATTGGAATTTTTACTATTTTTTTCAATTTTTACATTTTATTTTATTTTGTTATTGTTGTTTTAATGGAAATGAAATGCCTTTAACTGCGCTGACGACAGTGACATGTCACATTAAAGAAAGTTGAGAAGCGGGGGGAGGGGGTGTTCTGCTGTCGGAAATTACATCTTACATTAAGTTGAGAAGCGGGTGGTGCTGACTTCTTAGGCCTCGTACACACGAGGCAATCTATCTGTTCAAATCGGTCGGACCGACCGATTTGAACAGATCTGTCTGTTTGGATTTTGGTTTGCTCGCGTGTACACAGCAGACAGTGCGCTGACGTGGCGGTGACGTGGCGGTGACGTTGACGCCGCCACGTCACCGCACCAGGAAGTAAAACACTTCCGCGCATGCGCCGAAACCATTCGGCGCGTGTGCGAGAAGACATGTCTGCTGGTTAGCGTACTAACCAGCAGACATGTCGGGCGGACGGGTTCCCAGCCGACGGATTGGTAAGCATGCTTTCCAATCTGTCGGGTGGCCAAATCCGTCGGCTCGCCCGTACACACGATCGAATCTGTCTGCTGGGATGGTCTAGCAGACCATTTCCAGCAGACAGATTTGATCGTGTGTATGAGGCCTTACCTCTTCTCCCATCGAGTTGAGAAGTGGGGTGAGGAAGCGAAAATGACTTCTCACCAGACGGGGCCTCTAGTAATTTGGGGGGCCCTTCGCAGCTTTGCGGGGTCCTAAGCGGCTTGCATAGTGAGCCTATAGGGCGGATCGGCCCTGGATGACAATAAATGCCTTAGAAACAAATTCACTGTGTACCTATGTATTATGGGATTATGGAACTCTTTTAAAAGATCACTAAAGAATTTTTTTTTTTAGCTAAACAGCTTCCTTTACCTTACTGCAGTCCTGGTTTCATGTCCTCATTGTTCGTTTTTGCTTTGAAGTTGCTGTAATTCTGCTCTGATCTCCACACTTCCTGCTTGTCTGGCTCCTTATGAAAAATCTCATGGCAGTTTTTCACTGTGGTCTAAGCTGTGTGTCTAAAACTCCTCAGATTCATTTTAACCACTTTAGCCCCGGACCATATTGCTGTCCAATGACCAGAGCACTTTTTGTGATTCGGCACTGCGTCGCTTTAACTGACAATTGCGCAGTCGTGCGACGTTACTCCCAAACAAAATTGGCGTCCTTTTTTCCCCACAAATAGAGCTTTCTTTTGGTGGTATTTGATCATCTCTGCAGTTTTTATTTTTTGCGCTATAAACAAAAATAGAGCGACTATTTTGAAAAAAATTCAATATTTTTTACTTTTTGCTATAATAAAATCCCCCAAAAATATATAAAAAAAAAATGTTTTCCTCAGTTTAGGCCGATACGTATTCTTCTACATATTTTTTGTTAAAAAAAATCGCAATAAGCGTTTATTGATTGGTTTGCGCAAAAGTTATAGCGTTTACAAAATAGGGGGTCGTTTTATGGCATTTTTATTAATATTTTTTTTTTTTACTAGTATTTTTTTCAGTACTGCGACATTATGGCGGACACTTTGGACACTTTTGACACATTTTTGGGGTCATTGGCATTTTTATAGCGATCAATGCTATAAAAATGCATTGTATTACTATAAAAATGCCATTGGCAATAAAGGGGTTAACACTATTGGGTGTGTTCTAACTGTATGGGGGGGGGTGGGACTCACTAGAGGAAATCACTGATCTTCTGTTCATACATTGTGTGAACAGAAAATCAGCGTTTCCCCTGCTGACAGGAACGAGAGCTATGTGTTTACACACATAGCTCCCGTTCCCCGCTCTGTAACGAGCAATCGCGGGTGCCTGGCGGCGATCGTACCCGCCGGGCATGCGCGCGCCCCCTAGCGGCCGCTTTAAAGTGGACGTATAGCTACGGGCTCTCGCCCAGGAGTGCCGCCGTCCCGCAGTAATATGACGGCGGGCGGTCGGCAATCGGTTAAAAACAAAACACTGCCCTGGATTTGTTTGTTTTTGTTCTGTATCTCTCTCTACTTCACAGAAACATGAAACCAGTTTAAAAACGAAAGTGAAACTGCAGGCACATTATATGATTAATTTTTATCTATTTTTTATCATTTTTAAAAGGAATCAGTTAACTTTTATGTTTCTATACCCTGTAAACAGTAATTTCAGCAAAAAAATGTTTCCCTTTAGTGACCCTTTAAGTGTTTCTTTGAGAAGTTGTGTGAAAAAAATTAAAAACTTCTAAATTTCCTTAACAGTAGTTTTATTTTTTTAATTTTTCTTGAATATCTTCATAGAAACAATACTTGTTTCATGTGGAACAGTTGTTTAAGTGTTTATTTCTTTTATTTACTTTTCATTTACCTTTTTAATTTTTCTTTAATGTTCCTTTTCATATTATATCAATGTTGTATTTTGCATATTGGGTTGACAACCTCTACCTGTGTAGGTCTATCTACCTTGCATGGCTGCATATAGGTAGATCACTCTTCTAACCATCCATCCTCTGATGTATACGTTGTATTGGGTAGTTGAGTACTGGCTTGGTTCCTTTCAATGTCTATAAGGTTACCAGTAGTGTTGCTCACGAATATTCGCATTGCGAATATTCGTTACGAATATTGCATATTCGAGTATTCTCGAATAAATCGAATATCGCGGTGAATATTCGCTATTGCGAATATTCTTATTTTTTCAAATTTATTTTTAAAACAGATCACATCCTAGTGATCTCCATCGACGTCTAAAAGCATTGCTGGTATGATTAGAGACCCTGGGCCGAGTAGCTGAGGCGATCCTTTTATGTTGCCGAATATTCGCAATGCGAATATTCGTATTACGAATATTCGCGAATACTTTCTCTGCCCTTCTTTTGCATCAGACCTGTGTATTGCGATCTTAGAGCTTAGCATTGTGCTTCCTATAGGAAATGATCTCCGTTTTCGCGTGTTGCTCGCGCCCATGCGCATGCGTAGACGAGAATTTCGCAATCAATTTCGCATTCGCATTAGCGAAATTTCGCAATTTTTTTTTTTTATAAAATATCATGAATATTCGATATTAACGAATATTTCGCGAATATTCTTCTATATATTCGTGAAATATCGCGAAATCGAATATGGCATATTCCACTCAACACTGGTTACCAGCACTTTCTTATATAGGGGGCCGTAGCTCCACATTGTGTAGTTGGATGCGCGGCCTCCAATTCCTAGTGTTCTTCACCATGTGGTAACATTTTGTCATGTATCGCGACTTATTCTGTTTTCATCTGCCAATGTCTGCTGCCCAATGTCGTTATTGTTAATTTTCCCTTTTGTATGTGTTTAAAATTTAATAAATACGAATTGAAAAGAAAAAAAAAAACACTAAATCTTGTGAAGTATGGCTAAGAGTATGTTCAATTGTAAGCTTCTTGAGGGTAGGGCCAAATACCACAAGAAGATCTATATAGAAATCAATTTGAACAAATTTTCGTGTATCCAAATTTTCGAATTAGAATATTACCGAATTTAAAAAAATTCCGAAATAAAAAAAATGTGGACAAAATTCTAAACCTTTTTTCGAATTGTTTCAGAATTAAATAGTTTAAAAATGTGAATACTTTTTGGATTCAAATAGCTTTTGAATTGGAATAGTTTTGCAATTTCCAAAAAGAATAAAATAGAAGACAAAATAAAGGCATAGAATAGAAAATAAAAATCTATTCTATGCCTTTACTTTCTATTCTATTTTATTATTTTTGGAAGTTGGAAAACTATTTGAATTCAAAAACTATTTGAATTTGAAAACTTTTCGAATTCAAATAGTTTTGCAATTTCCAAAGAGAATAAATAGAATAAAAAATAAAGGCATAGAGTAGAAAAAAAATAATATTTTTTTTCTATTCTATTCCTTTATTTTCTATTCTATTTTCTTATTTTTGGAAATTGGAAAACTATTTGAATTCAAAAACGATATGAATTTGAAAACTTTTCGAATTCAAATAGTTCTGCAATTTCCAATTGTTAAACAGGGGCAGAAAAATTGGGCCTTACCACTGGTGGTGGTGCCCAGAACCAAAAATGTTCTTACAAGCTATCAGCAAGATCATTGAGGAGGAAAGGGATATTCACTCAGCATAATAGCATAGTCACTCAGCATAGTATAGGCAGTCTTGAAGGGATCTGACATTTAAAAAAAAATGACTCAGTTACATCAGCATCAGGTCCTTGGTAGCTGGTGGTGATCCAAGCCTGATTCATTTTTATGAAGGTCAGTCGATCGACCGATTTGGTGGAGAGGCACACCATGTGATCGGTTACAAAGCCTCCAGCAGCACTGATTGTGCCAACACCAATGATGGGGCACAATTCTTTCCACTTACACCAAAGATTGGTCATTGTTTTTTTCCACCATCATCGAGACCTTTTCTACACCCAATGACCAAAGTCCAGCCCACCTTATGTCTGAAGGACCATAAACTGGCCCTTTGTTTCAAAAGTTTGGAGACCCCTTTATTAAGGGGAAAAAACACAAAGCTTTAGAACCCCTTTAAGCAAATGAAGGCCAATGCTAGGAAAAAATCCAGATTAAAATGATACTTTGATGAAGAAATTGAAACACCCAACCATTAAACATACCTCCTGACCGGCCCTGAATGGGCGCGATTGTCCCGCAAAGGGAGGGCTTTCCTGCTGTCCCGCATGTGCACACAGAATCCCACAGCCTGAGGCCTCGTACACACGTCCGAGGAACTCGTCGTAAAAGAAACATAGTTGTCCTCGACGAGTTCCTTGTCGGGCTTGTCGAGAATCTTGACAAGCTTTCTTTGCGTACACACTGTCAAGAAAAAATCTCGTCTTTCTCAAACGCGGTGACGTACAACACGTACGACGGCACTATAAAGAGGAAGTTCCATTCCACTGGCGCCACCCTTGGGGCTGCTTTTGCTAATCTCATGTTACTGCGTGTTGGTGAGAGACGATTCGCGCTTTTCAGTCTGTTACAGCGTGACGAATGTGCTATCTCCATTACGAACGCTAATTTTACCAAAGGTGCGCTCCCATCTCATACTTTATTCTGAGCATGCGCGGGTTTCTAAGCATACACACAAATGTGTTTCTCATCGTAAACCAGCCTGACGAAAAACACGACGAGGAAATTGAGACTCCCGACAAGGAAAAAGAGAACTTGTTCTCTTTTTTTCTCGTCAAGTTCCACGACATAGGCGGCGTACACACGACCGACGTTCTCGCTGGAAACCAGCGAGAACCTCGCTGGAAGCTGCATTCCAGCGAGGACCTCGGCCGTGTGTACGCTCTCGGCGAGCTTCCCGTCGGGAAGCCCGTCGAGCAGAAATAGAGAGCACGCTCTCTATTTGCTCGACGGCCCGCCAGGATGAATGGCTGGTTGCCATTCCCGACGGGCAGGTCGCCGATTTCGACGGCCGGCAGGGAACCTCGACGGGCGGAACGATGTGTTCTGCCCGTCGAGGTTCTCTGCCGTGTGTACACGACATACACACGACCGTTTTTCTCTGCAAAAAAAGCTCTGCCACCAAGTTTCTTGATAGATTCTGTTGAGGAAAACGGTCGCGTGTACGAGGCCTGAGGCTGGTTTTCTCACTGTGCGTATAAAAATCTTCTTTGGTTGGACCTTCAGGATGCTTGTCCTCGTGGTAGGATCATATAGACTGAATTCAGGTAGCAAATTAGAGGAAATTAACAATAGGACTTCAGTTGTGCAGGGTAATAGTGTCAATCAGCGCTACACTTGTCTGCCTGGGTTATCGGAAAGGTTTGGAAAGTGAAGGTTAACATATATAAAGGGAATATTTCCTTGGTGTGTGCTAGATTATTACACTCTATCACAATTCTTTATACATAAAATAAATCCTTTTTTTTTTAACCAAGCCAGAGGCAAAAGTATAATTTAACTTGTTCTCTGCTTGTAAGGATTGTCATGAATACAGTAATGACATAAACCACACAAGACCATGAGGAATTCCAGTAATGATTTGACTTTTTGTCATATATTTGCCCTTAGCTATTTAATTTATGTTTGGATGTTTTCCAGTATAGCAGTATCACTATCTCCAGCTAGTTACTACATAATAAAGATCAAAGGCAAATAAGTCATCTGTACACAGCCACACATATGATCAGCAAACTATTTATTCTCGAAATTGAGACAACCTGTCCATAATGGGAGATCTATTCAAGGGCGTCCTATTTTTCTGCAGAAAAAAGGTTGGGGGGCATGTTTTTCCTTTAAGCACTTCACATGTTTCAATCTTTTAATCCTACTAAAGCGTTTTATGTTTTTATTAGACAGGATTGTTTTTAACCACTTCCATACAGGGCATTTTCACCCCCTTCCTGCCCAGAACAATTTGTCAGCGCTGTTGCACTTTGAATGACAATTGCGTGGTCATGCAACACTGTACCCAAATTAAATCTTTATGTTTTTTTCTCTGCGGTTTTTATATTTTTTTGAGCTACAAACAAAAGAAGCGACAATTTAAAAAATATTTCACATACCTCGGCACATATATATGCTGGCGTAGCGTATCTTCTTTACGCTACACCAGCGCAATGCAGAGAGGGAAGCATGGAATTCACAAAGCAAATGCTCCCAACGTTGCGCCGGCATAGCGTATAGTCGTCGGCGTAAGCTGGCGTAAGTCAAAGTAGATAGAAGTGGGTATAAACAAAAAAGAGCGACAATTTTGAAAAAAAAATACAATATTTTTTGCTTGTTGCTATAATAAATATCCCAATAAAAAAAAAAAAAAAAAACATTTTTTTTTCTCAGTTTAGGGCGATACGTATTCTTCTACATATTTTTGGTAAAAAAAAAAAATCGCAATAAGCGACTGGTTTGCGCAAAAGTTATAGCGCTTACAAAATAGGGGACAGAATTATTATTTTTTATTATTTTTTTTTTACTAGAAATGGCGGCAATCTGCGATTTTTATTGGGACTGCGACGTTATGGCGGACACATCGGACAATTTTGACACATTTTTGGCGCCATTCACATTTATACTGCGATCAGTGCTATAAATATGCACTAATTACTATATAAATGTGACTGGCATTGAAGGGGCCACATTTTTGGCGCCATTTACATTTATACTGCGATCAGTGCTATAAATATGCACTAATTACTATATAAATGTGACTGGCATTGAAGGGGTTAACACTAGGGGGTGAGGAAGGGGTTAAATGTGTATCCTAGGTGTGTTCTAACTGTGGGGGGAGGGGGGTGACTGGGGAGGTGACCGATCTGTGTCCCTATGTACAAGGAACACAGATCGGTCTCCTCCTCTCCAGAGACAGGATGCTGTCTCTGTGTAAAACGGCAATGAGAGATGATCTCATATGTTTACATATGAGATCATCTCTCATTCGCCGCACAGTTCGCATCGCAAACGGCCACTCTGATTGGCCGTTCGCCGCGATCTGTGATTGGCTGCTTCCAAGGGACACGGCCAACACAGAGCTTCCCCGCAGCACGCTCTGGAGCGAGCGCGGGGAACGCCCAAAGGGGCAGCCGTCAAAAGACGGCGGCATGGATATTCAGACCCGCGCTGTAGCCGTCATTCGGTCTGAAGTGGTTAAAATGAACTGCGCATGCGTCATACCTTGGACACATCCCAGTGCGCATGCTCACAATCACGTTGAAACAACTGCCTAAGATACATCGAATCACTGCCTACGACGTGAACGTAACCTACGCCCAGCCCTATTCACGTACAACGTAAACGACGTAAAATTTGATGGCGTTCGTTCCCTGGTCCATACCTTTGCATGAGTTGCGCCTCCAATCTGGGGAATAACTTTACGCCGGACGTAACCCTTCCGCAAATCGCTTAAAACATGCGCCGGACGCAAGTACGTTTGTGAATCGGCGTATCTCCCTCATTTGCATATTTGCATAAAAAATCAATGGGAGTGCCAAATGCGCGCCAGCGTAAATATGTGCCTACTATACGCCGGCGTAGGCAAGTTACGTCGGTCGGATGAAGTCAGTTTTTTTGCGTATCTTAGTTCAATGGGTACGGCGCATAGATACGACAGCGCATATTTACACTTACGCGGCGTATCTCGAGATACGTCGGTGTAAGTGCTTTGTGAATCCGGCTAATAATTTTTTACTTTTTGATTTAATAAATATCAATTAAAAAAAAAAATATTTCCCTCAGTTTAGACCAATACGTATTCTTCTACACATTTTTCGTAAAAAAATCGCAATAAGCGTATATTAATTGGTTTGCGCAAAAGTTATAGCGTCTACAAAATAGGGGATAGATTTATGGCATTTTTTTTATACTAGTAATGCGATGTGCGATTTTTATTGTGACCGTAACATTACGACGGACATATCGGACACTTTTGACTCGTTTGTGGGACCATTCACATTTATACGGCGATTAGTGCTATAAAACTGCACTGATTACTGTGTAAATGTGACTGGCAGGGAAGGGGTTAACACTAGGGGGTGATCAAGGGATTAAATGTGTTCCCTAGTGAGTGATTCTAACTGTAGGGGGAGGGGACTGACTGGGGGAGGTGACCGATCGGTGTCCTTATCTATAAGGGACACACCTCATTTGAATTACGCAGGCTTACGCTGGGCCATTTTCGCTACGCCAACGCAAACGACGGAGCAAATGCTTAGGGAATACAGGACTTGCTCTAGTACGATGCGGCGGCGTAGTGTAAATGGCTTACGCTACGCCGGCGAATTTCTTAGAGAATCTGGCCCTTGATTATTATGTGGAACCTGTCCACCAGTAAGCAGGGCCAGCCAGACTGAAGTTCAACAGACCATAAAGGATTAAAAAAAAACTCCAGCCGCCTCGGGCGTAACAAGGACTCAGAGAAACAAGAAAAGCCAAAAAGATTGCTCACTGCTTCTGTATATTAAAATGGCACTTCACAAAATAAAATAACTCACATTAATCACTTCAATACCGGACACTTTTCTCCCCCTTTCTGCCCAGGCCAACTTACAGATTTAGGTGCTGTCACTCTATGAATGACAATTGTGCGGTAATGCAACCCAAATACATTTTTATAATTGTTTAGGACATTGTGGCCCAGATTCACAAAGCACTTGCGCCGACGTAGCTCGAGATACGCCACGTAAGTGTAAATATGCGCCGTCGTATATGTGCGCTGTGCCCACAGAACTAAGATACGCCTAAAAACAGGCTTCAGTCCACATACGTAACTTGCCTACGCCGGCGTATAGTGGGCGCATAGTTTCGCTGGACGCATCTGGTGCTCCCATTGATTTCCTATTCAAATATGCAAATGAGGGAGATACGCTGATTCACAAACCTACTTGCACCCGGCGCATGATTTAAGCGATTTGCGTAAGGTTAATTATGTTCGGCGTAAAAATATTCCCCATATAGGAGGTGCTGGGCGTAGGTTACGTTCACGTCGTAGGCAGTGATTCGACTTATCTTAGGCAGTTGTTTTGACGTGATTGTGAGCATGCGCACTGGGATGCGTCCAAGTTACGACGCATGCGCATTTCATTTTAAGTACTTGTCTGAAGCGCAGCCCATCGGTTGCATGGGGTCACGCTTCATTTAAATGTATCACGTCCACTTCCAGCCCACTTGCACCTACTTTGACCTACACCGCCTTACGCCTACGAAATATACGCTATGCCGGCGCAGCGTTGGGAGCATTTGCTTTGTGAATCCCATGCTTGCCTCTCTGCGTTGCGCCGGTGTAGCGTAAATAAGATACGCTACGCCGGCATAATTATGCGCTGATGTATGTGAATCCGGGCCATAGTGCTTTCTTTTTGTGGTATTTATTCACTAATAGTATTTTTAGTTTTTTTGTTAAATAAATTAAAAAAGTCCAAACATTTTTTTTTTTTTCCGTTTCTGTTATATAATTTAGAAAATAAATTTACACCCCAAAACACATTCTGCTATTCCTCCTGAGAAGTGGGATACTATATGTATGAGACATTTTGACAGCCTAGATACATAGGGCCAGATTCACGTACATTGGCGCATATTTAGACCGGCGTAGCGCATCTCCTTTACGTTAGACCGGCTTAATGTAGAGGCACAAGTACTGTATCCTCGTAGTATTTGCGCACAAATTTGCGCCGGCGCAACGTAATTTCCGAGGCGTAAGGCGGCGTAATTCAAATTGGGAAGGACGTGGGCGTGTTCCATTGAAATGAGCCGTGACCCCATGCAAATGAAGGGCCGGCCGGATTGCGCATGCGCGCATGACGCAGACTATGGTCAGCACCTCTCTGCGCATGCTCACAACTTGGCCTGGTGTAATCAGTGAGATAAGAACTAGGCCCAGCATACTTAGTGAGCTACGCCCAGGGCATAAATAGGCCCAGACATATGCCCTTCCATTGCAAAAGTACAACCATTTGTTTCCATCCCTGAAGAAAGGTGCTTTTGTTCCGTTGTCTGTTGCTGTTTGTAGGTTTGTGTTGTGTCGTTGTGTTTTTTGGATTGTGTGTTTTTGAGAGATGTCAGAGAGGAACTGGAAGTTGAACTACTATATATATATATATATATATATATATATATATATAAAAATGTATATAATAATAGTAAATAATATAATTATAATAATATTTAAATATTAAATATATATTAGATTAAAAAATAAAATTATATATTTATTATATTAACTAATATAAAATATATACTAAACAGAAAAAAATGTATCTAAAATATATATTTACCCATTAGGGTGAAAAGAGCCACTGGCAAGGAAATGGAGTGTTGCCAGGACCTTGACCAGTGGCTGCACTGCATGTGAGCGGTGTGTTGGGCTGGTGATGTCCTCCTGCAAGGTTGTGGTTAATTCCAGGATGGCATGAGGGGTGAATCTGAAGATGCGATACACCTCAGAATCACTAATGCCAAAGATGTCTATGCGTGTGCGGTATATCCTCTCCCGTGCCCTCCTCCGTGCCCTCCTCCTTCTGCGCTCATCTAAAGTCAGTAGTATAGCTATGAGCAAGGATGCCCCTGGCATGTTGGCATACAGATTGTTGTCCTGCAAGTGTGGCTGCTCAGCTCGTCCCTAACGGTGTTGCTTTAGCTGACATGTAGACGGTTTGTCTAATTTTATACCACCTTTTATATGGTCTAATTTTAGACAGGACGTGCAGCTGTTGCGCACAGCGCGTAGTCTGCGCTGCAACAACGTTCTTTTGTGGATCCCCGTAACTCCCTCATTAGCATATTTGACTAGCAAATCAATGGTGTGTCTAGCGCAGTTTTGCGTGGACGGATGCGCCTGTCTATCGAAATTACGCCGGGCAAAAAAAAGTAGATTTCTTGCGTATCTCGTTTTGGGGATGCCGCGCATCGAAACGGACGCGCAAATATAGACTTACGCCGCGCATCTCCTGTAACGCCAGCGTAATCGCTCTGTGAATCTGGCCCAATGTCTCCAACAACACAGTTGCCATTTTCTAGGATTGAAAAAACAGTCAGAGGACCAGGTAGAAACCGGTCTGGCGCCACTCAAAGTGCACGGTCACATAAATGGTGAGAGCTGGGGGGCCGCGCCCCTTGTGGATCGGCCACCACTGATCCATAGCTGATAAAAATTTATAATTCAGAGGTGTCTAACCTTCTGACCTTCCTAAGCCACTTTGGAAGAAGAGGAATTCTCTTCGGCCACACATAAAATACACTGAAGCCTCGTACACACACTCGGTTTACTCAGCAAGAACCAGCAAGAAAACTGCTGGCAGAGCTTTCGTGCCAAGTATACCGAGTGTGTGTACGAGGCTTTCTGGTTTCTCGTCAAGAAAACTGCCTAAAATCTTGACGAGAAAAATAGAGAACCTGCTCTCTATTTTCTCGTTGTGATTCTCGGCAGAGTTTTCCTGCCGAGAAACCGAGAGTGTGTATACTTTCCATCGCCGTGGAAACCCGATCATGCTCGAAATTACTTTGACCCATGCATGGTAGCTTCCTAGGCATAGGTAGGGTGCAGCAAGGTGGCGGCCACAGCATCGAATGTGACGAGCGCATGCTCGTCGTACGCAATGACTTCAAAAGGAGGTTCTTTTGAAAGGAGTGTCTGTACACTCGGGCGGCAAGAGATTCTTGCCAAGAATCTCGTAAGGGAAAACAATGTTTTTTTCCTGACGAGATTCTGGCCCGTGTGTACAGGGCTTAACAATTAAGGAGAGCAGATGAACAGAAAAAGTCGGGTAGGTAACAATATATAGATAATGTACCTATCTGAGTAACACAATTTTTTTCTAATATTTTTTATTATGAAAGTAAAAGAGGGCGACATAAAACCACTGTGATATCTGACACTGTTTTTGATAAACGTACACATCAATATCTGGTTGGATGGATGGAGTAGCAATTCTCAATTAATTCTCAAGGTGCTCCTGAGATATTTTGGTTCTAATTTTGCCCTTCATGAGCTTCATCCTTGAAAGTAGCTGCTCTCAAATATAGGCGCTGATGAAAACAGATGGCATGAATAAGGCGTGATTGTGAAGAGCGGGAGATTTTTCTTTGGGAAGATAAAACTTACAAAAGTCCAGTAAAGAGGCACTGTCTTATTTTTCATTCAGCCTCATTTGTAAATGGATTTTGACCAAAAATTTCCCCACAAATCAAAATTTATTTTTAATACCGACTATTTCTTTTATTGCAAGATAAAAAAGGACAGGGGAATCACATAAAACATTTGTACATATCAAGTATCAAACGTTTACAATTATCTCTAGGATGATAAAGAATGATACAAATATATGTCCACCAACTTTTTCGGGGATTTTCATACACAGAGCCTGCCCTCACCTATTCATCAGAATGCACGTGCCTCCACTGTGGGGACACTCATACAGTAAGTCAGGGTTGCCCAACCTTTTGAAGAGTGAGGGCCACTTAAGTGACTTAGTAACTGGTCGTGGGCCACAATGAGCAGAGCATGTAGATGTCATGTCCGTGTTTGCTCTGCATATGCCGAGTGGACACTGACACAGCCCAGTATATTTTTTAGCTGATCGTATTGGAGTTAGGACACAAGTCGGTTTATGTCTGCCACTACTTAGAGGTGAATGGAGGGTCCAATCGGTCGGACTGTCGGACTGACCGTGTGAAAGGGGCCAAAGGTTTACCCACACCACGGGTGCAATGCAGTGTACCTTTGGCTTTCCTGCACTTTTTAATAGACTTCTATTATATTCTGCAGGTTTGGTGCACTTTCAGAAAGCTCACCAAACTCGCAGGCAGGCCCTGAGCTGGCCTGGGGCCCCCAACTTCCCCTTCCCAGGCTGTAACGTGGCCGAGCTCCTCTTCCTTCCTCCTGGAGTCCTGTCAGTCCGGGTACCGTGCATGGTACAGGAGATTCAGTTTCCTGTTCCCGGCCAGACTGACAGGAAGTGCACACTGAGTGCTCACTCACACCTTGTTGAGCGGGGGGGTTCTGCGGATCACAGTTGTTGAGCGGGGGGGTTTCGCGGATCGGAGTTGTTGAGCAGAGGGGGGTTCGCGGATCAGAGTTGTCGAGGTTCCGCGGATCGGAGTTGTTGAGCGGGGGGGTTCTGCGGATCTGGGTTGTTAAGCGGGGGGGTTTGGCAGATCAAAGTTGTTGAGCGCGGGGGGCGCGGGACCGCTGGATTTACCGCAAATCGCTGGACATTCACGCAAAATCCGGGACGGTTGGGTGGTATGTCAACTTCCTTTCAGTCCAGCTGGGAACACAGGAAACTGAATCTCCTGTACCGCGTGGTACCCAGCCCGTACACTATCTGATAGGGGACTGGAAACCCATAATGATAGAACACCAGACTAACAGGAGGAAGAGGAACTCGGCCACGCTACAGCGGCAGCCTACAGGGAAGAAGGGGAGGTCAGAATATAAAAACATAGGGACTGAAGGGGAAGGAGTAAGAACATGGGTGTAAAAAATTAGTGTAGCGCTAACGTAGGCTTTGCGTGCAGGGGCCCCCATTTTTGCTCGGGCCCCCAAATTCCTTAAAACGGCCCTGCTCGCAGGTAATAACAGAAGTCTATGGCTCAGTGCAGGTAACCCGCAGGTAAACTACTCTGCACCTGCGTTTCAGTTTGAAAGCAGCCCAGTAACCACTACAGAAAAGATATGCCCATATATACACTGTGATTTTAGTAATAACCTGACCTTTAATGACTGTATTCTATTCTATACCATCCCAGAGCATGAGGTCACGGGCCACATCAGAGGGCTCCGCGGGCCAGATGTGGCCCCCGGGCCACTGGTTGGGCACCCCTGCAGTAAGTTAATGTTAGGTACCACAGATACCATGGTGACGTGATAAGGCTCTGTGGCTTACACATGCATTTGCAAATGCGTGTGGACGAAACCCCTATCTATTGTCTAAGGCCTCGTACACACGGTCAAATCTGTCTGCTGGAAACGGTCTGCTAGACCGTTTCAGCAGACAGATTCGATCGTGTGTACGGCCAAACAGACGGATTTGGCCACCTGACAGATTTCAAAGCATGCTTTGAAATCTGTCGGCTGGGAACCCGTCCGCCCGACAGGTCTGCTGGTTAGTACGCTAACCAGCAGACATGTCTTCTCATACACGCGCCGAATGGTTTCGACGCATGCGTGGAAGTGTTTTACTTCCTGGTGCAGTGACGTGGCGGCGTCAACGTCACCGCCACGTCAGCGCGCTGTCTGTTGGCGGGGATTTTGGTTTGCTCGTGTGTACACGCGAGCAAACCAAAATGCCAGCAGACAGATCTGTTCAAATCGGTCGGTCCGACCGATTTGAACAGACACATTTGATCGTGTGTATAAGGCCTAACGCATACTCTGAGGCCTCGTACACACGTCCAAGAATCTCGTCAGGAAAAACCTGTTGTTTTTCCCTGACGAGATTCTTGGCAAGAAACTCCGTTCTCAGGAAAGGAAAGAACGCAGTGACGTCATTGCGTATTAAGAGCATGCGCTCGTCACATTCAATGCCGTCGCCATCATCTTGCTTCACCCTACGTGGAAGCTACCGCGCATGTGTCAAAGTCATTTCGAGCATGCCCGGGTTTCCAGGGTGACAGGTAAGTATACACACTCTCGGGTTTCTCGTCAGCTGACGAGAATCTCGACAAGGAAAAAGAGAGCAGGTTCTTTTTTTTCTCGTCGAGATTCTGGACAGATTTCCAGATGAGAAACCTGAATGCCTCGTACACACGAACGGGAATCTCGGCAAGAAGCAATTTTTTTGCTGGTTTTTGCCGAGAAAACCGGTCGTGTGTACGAGGCCTTAGACAATAGACAGGTTTAATTGGCTCTCTCCGAGCTGGTCGGTGAGCAAGCTTGTTTTTTTCCCATGGATTCATCCTTGGCCCTGTTTATATCAGATGATACACAGAGATTACACAAATCCTCCTACATACAGTAAGTTGTATCCAGGGCCGGGACAAGGGCTGGGCACTGTGGTAGGGGTGGCGGCACAATGAGATTGGTGGGAGGAAATTTGCGTTACAAAAGGCATATGGGAGGTGGCAAGGGGTAAGCACTGTTCTAGGAAAGGGGATTTGAGGGGGACTAAGAGTGATGATTTTTGGGGATTTGTATTGGGAGGGAGGATGGAGGAAAGAAGATTTGTGCTAGGAGGAGGGATTTGGGGGGAAATTTGTGCTGGGGGGGAGGGAGAAAATGCACACTAGGAAGGGAACTTTTAGGGATAGACGATTTGTGCTAGGAGGGGTACATTTTATTTTAGCGGGGGGGGGGGGGCATTTGAGCTGGAGAGATTTGGGGGATGAGGGGCACAGATTTGTGCTTTCAGCATGGGGTGGATTTGTAGTGGGAGGAGGGGGGATTTATGCTTATGTGGTAAGCATGCAGATTAGGGCTTAGTGTTTTTGTGGGGGAGTGTTTTAGGGCCGAAACAACTAATCGATTAATTGACAACTATTCGATTATGAAGATAATCAATTACAATTTTCATAATCGATTATTCGGCCAGTAACATAATGGGGTTCAAAAAACTAAAATTAGCCCTTTATAGTACAAAAAACCAAATCGCTACTGTAAATATTACTTTCACTGTCCCACAGTAAAAAATATGAACCACTTACAGTAGCGGTTATTTGTACTTATTTTTGTTTTTTTAACCCCATTATGTTACTAAATATCTCAGGCCTGGATGCAGCCTTTTGTTTACTTTTATTTGGCCCTTGGGACATTTTCCCCCCCACTGTCAGCAACAGTGTGGCATAATTCCTGTCAATGACACTGACAATGGAGGACTATTCCTCCCACGGATATCAATTATGGGGAACTATTTTTCCCACTGACACCAATGATGGGGCATTATTCCTTCCACGGACACCAATGATGACAAACTATTCCTCTCATTGAACCACTGTTCCTCCCACCAGGGGCGGACTGACAACTCATGGGGCCCCCGGGCAATAGAAGATTATGGGGCCCCCTGGTCTTACAGATGGCCACCACGCCAAGAGGCAGTACAGAGGCGGGGCAGCTAAAATCTCTGGATTTTCACATCAAAAGCATGTAGGTTTCGGACATATCAGGGACCGATGTAAAACAAAACCCTGATGGGGCCCCCTAGTGGCATGGGGCCCTCAGGCAGTGCCCGAGTGACTCAATGGTCAGTCCACCCCTGCCTCCCACTGACACCAACGATGAGGCAGTCTTCCTCCCACTGACACCAATGATGAGGCACTATTACTCCCTCCAATGTCAAATATAGGACATTGTGTACCTGACTGACACCACAACATTTCCTACTTTGATTGGCCACAATACAGCCTCCCTAAAGTTTGAAGGACGATAAATTGGCCCTTTGGAGGCCCTTGCTATAGAAGGATATGCTTTGTTAGTTTTCCTTTGATCACAAAATGGTGCAAGCAAAGCTACCTCAACCATACAGAATGTATTAGTCCTATATTACACTGTATTATTACTCATTGTTATCTTACCTTTAAACCTTGGTTTCTCAACCAGGATTAAATGGAACCCTAGGGCTCCTCCTGATGGTTGCTGAGGGTTCTATGAGTAATGTGTAATTTCTGCCTCTCAGATAAGTTCTCACTGACACCATTGATCGTTTTAGCTATCTGTAACGGGGTAATTTATCTCAATGACTACAAGTGTAACGATCATACTTCCCACTCACCATACAATTAAAGTGATTGTAAAGGCAGAAGGTTTTTTTAATCTTAATGCATTCTAATACTTACCTGAGCCCCATTTAGATCCAGCGATGTTGTAGGAGTGTCTCGGCAGCCCGGGACTCGCCTCCTCATTGGCTGAGACAGCAGAGTGGCACCATTGCTGTCAATCAAAGTCAGTCAACCGATGAGGAGAGAGAAGAAAGAGCACCTAGGAGGGACCCAAGACAAGGAGGATCTGGGCTGCCCTGTACAAAGCCACTGCACAGGGCAGGTAAGTATAAGGCCGCGTACACACGGCAGAGAACCTCGACGGGCAGAACACATCGTTCCGCCCGTCGAGGTTCTCTGCCGGCCGTCAGAATCTGCGACCCGCCCGTCGGGAATGGCAACCAGCCATTCATCCCGACGGGCCGTCGAGCAAATAGAGAACCTGTTCTCTATTTGCTCGACGGGTTTCCCGACAGACTGGGCTCGCAGAGAGCGTACACACGGCCGAGGTTCTCGCTGGAATGCAGCTCCCAGCGAGGTTCTCGCTAGTTTCTGGCGAGAACCTCGGCCGTGTGTACGGGGCTTCACATGTTTGTTATTGTTTAACTAAAAAAAAAAACAAGATTTTAATATTACTTTAAAGGGGTTTTAAAGGTTCGTTTTTTATTTTCTAAATAGGTTCCTTTAAGCTAGTGCATTGTTGCTTCACTTACCCTTTTCTTCAATTTCCCTTCATAATGTTTTTTTTCTTTGTTTTCTTTGTCTGAATTTCTCACTTCCTGTTCCTCCACAGTAAGGTGTTCAGTAAGCTGTTCTAAATGACTTTCGCCCACTCAGATAATGGTGGAAAGCTTACTGAGGAGGAACAGGAAGTGAGAAATTCAAACAAAGAAAACAATTTTTTAGAAGGAAAATCAAAGGAAAAGGTAAGTGAACCAACAATGCACTAGCTTAACCACTAAATACCCAGACCATATTGCTGGTCAAAGACCAGAGCACTTTTTGCGATTCGGCACTGCGTCGCTTTAACTGACAATTGCGCGGTCGTGCAAACGTGGCTCCCAAACAAAATTGACGTCCTTTTTTTTCCATAAATAGAGCTTTCTTTTGGTGGTATTTGATCACCTCTGCAGTTTTTATTTTTTGCGCTATTAACAAAAATAGAGCGACAATTTTGAAAAGAATGAATATTTTTTACTTTTTGCTATAATAAATATCCCCCCAAAAATGTATATAAAAAAAAAAAAAATCCCTCAGTTTAGGCCGATACGTATTCTTCTACATATACATATACATAAGCGTTTATTGATTGGTTTGCGCAAAAGTTATAGGGCCAGATTCTCGTAGATGTGCGCCTAATTATGCAGGCGTTGCGCATCTCAGATGCACTACGCCAACTTAACGCGGAGTGGCAAGTACCGTATTCCCTAAGTAAATGCGCTCCAAGATGCGCCTGCGTCGCGTAAAATCATCGGCGTAATCCGGCGCAGCAACAAAGTAGGAGGGAAGTTGGCTTGTTGCATTGTAATGAAGCGTGACCACATGCAAATGCAGGCCGGGACAAACGGAGCATGCGCCGTGATGTGGATGACCCACGCCGTGACGTGGTTGACCCGCGCCGTGATGTGGATGCCTTCTGCGCATGCGCAAAGCCTCCCTACGATTCGCTGGCGCAGGGTATATAATGCGGCCACACATGCGCCCATGCAGCGCAAACGTCTCCCATTTTATTGATTGTGACGGCAAAACGTTGTGCAGGACCATGACTACTGTTGGTAAGGAGAGGAGGAAGAAAAATTTCTCCCCAGAGGAGAGGGCCATTGTTGTCAGGAGAAATATGATTCGCGGCTCCATGGTGCTGACAGTGCCCGGACCAGCAAGTCCCGGAGGGATCAAATCCTAATGAAGGTCGCTTGCCAAGTAAATGCCCTTTCTCATGAGGTCCGGACACCGCAGGACATTCGAAAAAAATGAATGACCTGCGGCGTCTCGTGAAAGGCAAGCTGGCTGCGATTGCTCGGCATGCCAGGGGCACTGGAGGGGGCACATCCTGCACAGTCCGCCTGACTGAGGAGGAGAAGGTGGTCGCCCGCTGCCTGCAGACGGAGCAGGTTGAGGGAGTTGGGGGCTATGAGTCCGAAAAGCCAGCCCTGAGGACAGGTAAGTGTGTTTTATATTCTATCTGTTGTGTAGCATGTGTGGGGGTGGAAGGGAACATGTGCTAAGTGTGTGGGTCCACCAACATGGGCATCTTTTGTGTCATCCACAGATGTGCAGGAGGGAGCGGGGCCATCTGTGGCTGCCAGGGCCCATCAGGATCCATCCCCCGAGCATCCAGTCCCTCTGGCTGCCCCACTGGAACAGGACTTGAAGGGAAGTGGGCACACGTCTACGGAGGAGGTGGTTGAGGAGGATCTCGTAGACCAGGAGCTCTACCTTGTTTTGGAGGAGGACCATGGGTTGCCCGGACCAGCCCAGGCTATCCCCCCATCTTTATCAAACCCCCTCAGTGTCCCCCCCAACCTCTCCAGTCCCTCTGTTTCCCCCCCCCCTCATCTCCGACCCCTCAACATCCTCCCCTTATGCCCGGTCCCCTGCCACTCCCCAGAAGGCGACGTGCAAGACCAGGGGTGTTCACAAGGTCCTGCCGGAACAGCTGGCCAGGCAGCAGGACCAGCAAAATCGGCACCTGTCAGAGGTCGTGGAGGAGATGAGGCACCTGGCCGACAGCCTGGCCTCCTCGGGACACCTTACGGATGCCATACAAGACATTGCTGGCAACAGCGCAGCGACGATGACCAGCCTGGGGGAGCTGCAGGCGACCACCTCCGACCTTGTAGGGGAGGTTCATGCCCTGTGCCTTGCAGTTGTGGAGCAGACTGCTGGAGGGCATGCAGGCAGCCAGGGAGGGACATGGGGATGCTCCTCCTCCACCTGCTACCCCACCCCCCCACACCTGTGGCTGCCCCCAGGCAAGTGAGGGGCAGGAGCCGTGGCACCAGGCGGAGTCCCGCCAGGCCCATTAATTTTTTTTTTATTATTATTTTGCTCTGGTTAAGAGCTTTTTATTAATTTTTTTTATTTAATGCTCTGGTTAAGAGCTTTTTTTTTAATTTATTTAATGCTCTGGTTAAGAGCTTTTTATTTTTATGTTTTTATTTAATGCTCTGGTTAAGAGCTTTTTTTTTTTATTTATTTAATGCTCTGGTTAAGAGCTTTTTTTTTTTTTACTTGATACTGCACACGGTGCAGTGTGAATGGTGTGTGAATGTGAAGGGGTGGCACTCCTGCCAGTAAGGGGTGTGACCCACGGCCGTTGGGGAGAAGTTATCCTCACGGCTGTGTGAATGGTGTATGAATGGACAGCGACATCATTGGGGCCTTGACGCGGCGTTGCTGCTCCCAAGTCCTACATGCTGGACTTGGGCTAATCCAATGTGATGTGGATGTGGGGTGTGTGATCTAGGGACCACAGTGGTGTACACGCGTGAATTGTCTGTGTGCCATGATGAATGTGTGTGTTTAACGGTCAAAGATTCGTAACACAAGGACCCTCCTGACTGCTCTTCCATCAGCAGACGAGGTCTCCTCTGGCAGGGGGGGGGCTGTGTGGTTGGGGGGTCAGGTCATCACGTAGGGCAATCTGCAGGCCCTTTCTCATGGCAAAGTTGTGCAGAATGCAACATGCACCGATGATCTGACCCACAAAGTTAAGGGAATACAATAGGGCACCCCCAGACTTATCCAGGCATCGGAAACGGGACTTCAGGAGGCCAAATGTGTGCTCCACCACTGCACGGTTTTGATGTGTGCTTCATTGTATCTTCTCTCTCCTCTGGTTTGGGGGTTCCGGAAAGGAGTCATGAGATGGGGTCCAAGTACATATGCAGAGTCACCTGTAAGGGAAAAGACAGGAGGATGTTAGTCATGCATGTGCCCCTTGTGATGTTGTTATCATGGGGGGGGCAGTCATGCCTGCCACCCATGTCACTCACCAACCAGCCAGCTGTCCCCATACATGTCCTGCTCAAAATCTTCTGGGATGCTGCTTTGACGGTATATGTAGCTGTCATGGCTGGACCCGGGGTCTTTGGCACGGACGTGCCATATGAGGTATTTGGCATCGGCTATCACCTGTACGTTGATGGAGTGCCAATGCTTCCGATTGCGATATATGTGCTCTGTGGCACTGGGGGGCTGGAGTGCGACATGTGTGCAATCAATGGCCCCGATGGTGCGCGGGAATCCGTCAATTCTGTAGAAATCTGTCATTGCCTTCTGCCGCAGTTGCTCAGTGGTGGGTCTGATGATGTGGTGGGACATGCGTCTGAGGATTGCTGGGATAACCTGGTGCAGACATCTGCTTATGCTGGTTTGTGACATCCCAGCCACCACTCCACTTGTACGCTGGAATGATCCACTGGCCAGGAAATGGAGTGTTGCCAGGACCTTCACCAGTGGCTGCACTGCATGTGAGCGGTATGTCTGGCTGGTGATGTCATCCTGCAGGGCTGTGGTTAGTTCCAGGATGGCAGCAGGGGTGAATCTGAAGATGTGATACACCTCCTCATCACCCATGCCAAAGAGGCTCATGCGCGCTCGGTAGATCCTCTCACGTGCCCCCCTCCTCCTACTCCTCCTTCTATGCTCCTCTTCCTCTGCATACATTATTAGTGATAAGACCATGGCTGCCCCTGGCATGTTGGCATACGAATGTGTTGTCCAGTAAGTGTGATTGCTCAGCTCGTCCGTTATGGTGCTGCTGTAGTTGCTCTCCAGCTGACTTGCACACTGTCTTCAGCAAAGTTACCCGTGCTTTTATGAGGGATATGTTTACTCAAGGCTTTCGTGTTACGCGCACCACGAGTAGCCAACGCCGAACGCGCGTAGTTTCGGGAATCCGCGCATCTCCCTCATTTGCATATTTGCATGCTAATTCAATGGGAGCTGAATATTTACGATGCGTAACTATGCGCCTACGCCGCGCTAGCTTAAAGCATTTTCGCCGCTCAAACGAAAAAGATTTTCTCGCGTATGTGGTTCTGTGTTTACCGCGCATCGATACGCAGGTGCACATTTACAATTACGCCGCGCATATCCATTTACGCAGGCGTAGCGCCGCTGAGAATCTGGCCCTTAACGTCTACAAAATAGAGGATAGTTTTAAGGCATTTTTATTAATATTTTTTTTTACTAGTAATGGCGGCGATCAGCGATTTTTTTCGGTACTGCGACATTATGGCGGACACATCGGACACTTTTGACACATTTTTGGCACCATTGGCATTTTTATAGTGATCAGTGCTATAAAAATGCATTGATTACTATAAAAATGCCACTGGCAGTGAAGGGGTTAACACTAGGGGGCGGGAAAGGGGTTAAGTGTGTTCTAACTGAAGGGGGGGGTGGGACTCACTAGGGGAAATTACAGATCGCTGTTCATACATTGTATGAACGGAAGATCAGCATTTCTCTCCCTGACAGGACCGGGAGCTTTGTGTTTACACACACAGCTCCCGGTCCTCGCTCTGTAACGAGTGATCCCGTGTGCCTGGTGGCGATCTCGCCAGCTGGACACTCGCACGGGAGTTAGGGGCGTGCGTGCGCCCCTAGTGGCTCACGCACACCCCCGACTCCCGTGCGCGTGTCCAGCGGGTGAGTGGCTGCTGGGCGAGATGACGTTATATTACGTGATCTCGCCCAGCAGAGCCAACCTGCCGTAAAACTGCGGCGGCAAGTGTGAAAGCAGTTAAAGGAACCAATTTAGAAAATAAAAGACTAACCTTTAATACCCCTTTAATGCATCATAAGTTGCAAATATAGTCATTTTTAGAGGTAGAAACTTTATTCTAAGGCCTCGTACACACGATCGGACATATCCGATGAAAACGGTCCGCGGACCATTTCCATCGGATATGTCCGATCGGGAGTTTGATCCGATGGCGTGTACACACCATCGGATCAAATTCCCCGCCACCACGTCACCGCCACGTCACCGCACCAGGAAGTTAAACACTTCCGCGCATGCGCCGAATCCATTCGGCGGTGGCGCGGCGGCGGTGGGGGACGACATGTCTGCTGGTAAGTGTACTAACCAGCAGACATGTCGGGCGGGCAGATTCCACCGGATGGATTTCAAAGCATGCTTTGAAATCTGTCGGGTGGAGAAATCTGTCCGCTAGCCCATATACACGAGCGGAGATGTCTGCTGAAACGGTCCATCGGACCGTTTTCAGCGGACATATCCCCTCGTGTGTACGAGGCCTAAGGGTTCTTCTGTGTTGAAAAGGTTGAGAGAGGCTGATATAGATATATGTACACTTTAAAGAAGAATTCCAGGTATTTGTTTACATAGCTACATTACAGTAATCCATCTTGGACCAATGTATAGATACATATGCCATATCTATGGGGTTGCTCAAGGCCAGAGTTTCTCAACCAGAGTTCCAAGCCTAAGGTTCCTGCAGAGGTTGCTAGGCAATGAGCTCAAGTTTCCCCACCCCAAACTCGCTCATCCATGTCTTTATGGACCTTGCTTTGTGCACTGGTCCAAATCATTCGGTGGAGGGGGGATTATGGTAGGGGTTTTTTTTCAGCGGTTGGGCATGGCCACTTAGTTCCAGTTCCAGTGAAGGGAACTTCTGAAGGCGTCAGCATACCAATACATTTTGGACAATTTCATGCTCCCAACTTTGTAGTTTGGGGACGGTCCCTTCCTGTTCCAACATGACCAGTGCACAAAGCAAGGTCCATAAAGACATAGATGAGTGAGTTTGGGGTGGAGAAACTTGACTGACCTTCACAGAGTCCTGACCTCAACCCAATAGAACACCTTCGGGATGAATTAGAGCAGAGACTGGGAGCCAGGCCTTCATTCACAACAGTGCCTGACCTCACAAATGCTCTTCTGGAAGAATGGTCAAACATCCCAATAGACACTCCTAAACCTTGTGGACGGAATTCCCAGAAGAGTTGAAACTGTTATAGCTGCAAAGGGTTTGTTAACTCCAACTCATTATTGAACCCTATAGACTACAACTGGGTTGCCATTAAAGTTCATGTGTGTGTTAAGACCGTAGAAAGTTAATAGAGGGGTAGATCTGCGACTTTGTATGAATGTTTATACAGTATACACTGTTAAGATTTAGGCTGCATTTACACCTACGCGACAAGTAAACGCTGCGTACGCGGCTTATTTAAGTTTCGATTAACTTTGTTTTTTTTTAACAAATCCTTTCCATTGCTGTCTATCATCGAACGCCAATGCCGCCTGAAAAAAAGGGTCCGGGATTTTTTTTCAGGCGGCAGGCGTACGGCGTTTCGGCGTTCGGCGTGAGATGTGAACCATCTCATAGACAGCAATGGAAATTCGCCCCTCCAGAGTATCGAGCGTCGGGCGTCGGGCGTTTTGTCGCCAAGGTGTGAATGCAGCCTTAATCACCGAATTAACTATACTTAAGTGATATATAATGCTGCCAGTGTTACACAAGAGTAAAGGGGGAAACGAGGAGGAAAGGAGAGGGAAGGTAAAAGGGAAATAAATATTTACTTGTTTCAAAAGTTTATTGAAAAGAATGAAAACAGTATAAATGAGGTGATACCACCATGAGGTAACACATGGCCAAATATGCAGTCGCAGCCGCAGTACAGATAGTTGCAGATAAACAGTATTGCAATGAAAAACAAGGTAAAAACTACCATAGACATATTATAACGTAGCAATGCACAGTTCAATTTAATCTGGAAATTGTATAACCAATCATTAAAAATGTATATTAATAGTATTGCATCCCAATGCTTTTGACAATATAGGGCCAGATTCAGAAAGACTTGCGCTGGATTATATCGATATGCGCCGCGTAACTGTAAAGATGCGCCGTTGTATCTACGCGGCCGTACCCACCAAACTAGATGCGACAGAAAACTGGCTTTTTCCGACCGGCTTAACTCTCCTTCGCCAGAGTATCGTAAGCGCATATTTTCGCTAGTCGCATCCGTCGCGCCTATTGATTTCCCATTCAAATATGCAAATGAGGGAGATTTCCCAATTTGCGAAACGGATTAGCGCCAGACGCTGGCTACATGCGCAGCGCGTATCTCGTCCGTCCGTCGCAAAGTTATTTCTACAAATAGCTGCTTTATCTTTACTCCAGACGGCCTCAGGTCAGCAGGAGAGCAGCGTTACCGACGAAAATAGCAAGCTGAACAACCACACTTGCAAGGACAACACCTCTGTGTGCCAACATGCCAGGGGCAGTTGCGGTCCTAGCACTACTAATGGGTCCCCCGGTACGGAGGAGGCGGGCACGTGAGAGGATATACCGCACGCGCATGAGCCTCTTTGGCATGGGTGATGAGGAGGTGTATCGCCTCTTCAGATTCAGCCCTGATGCAATACTTGAACTAACCACAACCCTGCAGGATGACATCACCAGCAAGACACACCGCTCACAAGCAGTGCAGTCACTGGTGAAGGTACTGGCAACACTTCATTTCCTTGCAAGTGGATCATTCCAGCGTACAAGTGGAGTGGTGGCTGGGATGTCACAGTCCTCCATGAGCAGATGTGTGCACCAGGTTGTCCCTGCAATCCTCAGACGCATGTCCCACCACTTCATCAGACCAACAACTGAGAAGCTGCGGCTGAAGGCAATGACAGATTTCTACAACATTGCAGGATTCCCACGCACTGTGGGGGCCATTGATTGCACACATGTGGCCCTACAGCCCCCCAGTGCTACAGAGCACATATACCGCAATCGGAAGCATTGGCATTCCATCAACGTACAGATGATAGCCGATGCCCAACGCCTCATATGGTACGTTCGTGCCAAACACCGCGGATCCAGCCATGACAGCTTCATATACAATCAGAGCCCCATCCCAACGGAATTCGAACAGAACGTGTATAGGGACAGCTGGCTGGTTGGTGAGTGACATGGGTGGCAGGCATGACTGCCCCCCCCCCATGATGCACACCTCACAAGGGGCACATGCATGACTAACATCCTCCTGTCTTTTCCCTTACAGGTGACTTTGCATATGCACTGGGACCCCATCTAATGACTCCTTTCCGGAACCCCCAAACCAGAGGAGAGAGAAAATACAATGAAGCACACATCAAAACCCGTGCAGTGGTGGAGCAAACATTTGGGCTCCTGAAGTCCCGTTTCCGCTGCCTGGATAAGTCTGGGGGGGCCCTATTGTATTCCCCTACCTTTGTGTGTCAGATCATCGGTGCATGTTGCATTCTGCACAACTTTGCCATGAAAAAAAGGCCTGCAGATTGACATACGTGATGACCTGACCCCCCAACCAGACAATCCCCCCCTGCCAAAAGAGAACCAGTCTGCTGATGGAAGAGCAGTCAGGAGGGTCCGTGCTGTAGGCATCTTTGGACACTAAACAAAAACATTGATCACACGAACAATGCACGCATGCACACCACTGATGTCCCTAGATCACACACACCACATCCACATCGCATTGGATTAGCCCAAGTCCAACATGTAGGACTTGGGAGTAGCAACGCCACGTCAAGGCCCCAATGGTGTCGCTGTCCATTCATACACCATTCACACGTCATTCACACAGCCGTGGGGATAACTTCTCCACCACGGCCGAGGGTGACACCCCTTACTGGCAGGAGTGCCACCCCCTCACATTCACACACCATTCACACTGCAACGTGTGCAGTATCAAGAAAAATAAAAAGCTCATAACCTGAGCAAAATAACAAAGAAAAAAGCTCATAACCTGAGCAAAATAACAAAGAAAAAAGCTCATAACCTGATCAAAATAACAAATAAAAAAAAAAGCTCATAACCTGAGCATTAATGTAAAAAATAAATAAATAAAAAACATCATCTGGGATGACAGGGGCTCCTTCTTGTGGGCCCTCTCTGGCTCTTCAGCTGCCTGGAGGGAGTGGGTGGGGATGGGGGGGCATCTGGAGGTGGCTGATCCCCGGGTGGGCCACTCCTGGCAGGTGTGGCCTGCCTGCCCTCCAAGGCCGAGGTAAGAGTTTGTCTGGGCCTGCATCCTGAGCTGCCGGGTGACCTGGTAATGCTGGGCCTGCTGACTCTGCTTCCCCTGTTCCCGGACGGCTGCAGTGAGGTGCCTTATATCAGCCTGCACCTCCCCCAGACTGGTCACCACTGCAGCGCAGTTGCAGCTGACATCCTGCACTGCATTAGATATCTGGGCCACGGAGCACAGGTTGTCAGCCACTCTGTCCAGGTGCCCAACTATGTCCCCCATTTGCTGGGTCTGCCTGGCGTGGTCCCTCGCCACCTGGTCCTGGACCAGATCAGACACCCCCCTGGTCTTCCGGGTGGCCTTTCTGGGGCCAGTAGATGGTTGTCCCCGGGGGGATGGAGTCGCCCTTGAGGGGCTTACTAGGAGGGGGGAGGAGATTAGAGAGGGCCCTGCCGAAGGGGAGGACTCCTCCAAAAATAAAATTATGTCCTGCTCTGCCGCAACAGGCTCCTCCTCAACCACCCCTGCAGGTGAGGTGTGGGCACTCTCCTCCACCTCGGTCTCTTCACCACCTAGGGCCTCGGGCACAGGATGCCGTTGGGGGGATGGGGTGGACTGGCCGCCAACAGATGATGGCCCAGCTCCGTCATCTGTGGATGACACAAAGCACACACATGTTGGGTGGTCCCACACACTTGGCACATGTACCCTCCCCCCCCACATGCAACACACCAAAAAGGGGGTAAAAATCACTTACCTGTCCTGGAGCCTTCCTCCATGGAGTCATATCCCGGGACCCCCTCCAACTGCTCCCTGTCCAGGCAGCGGGCGACCACCTCCTCCTCCGTGGTCAGGCTGACCGCACATGGGGGTCCACCCCCCGTGCCCCCCTCATGCCTCCTAATGGTGGCCACCTTGCCCCAGTCCTTGCGCCTCAGATCATTGATCTTCTTGCCAATATCGGCAGCAGTCTGGGTGGAGTACCCCAAAATATTTACTCTGGCAGCAATGCTTGCCAGGATGGCCTGCTTCCTGTCCCGGCTGGTCTTTCTGCTTTTCCTGCCATGGAGGACATCGTTGTGGGTCTCCATAGCCGAAATTACAATCGAGATCTCCTGGGGATTAAAATTCAGGTTTCTCCTCTCTTTGGGGGGAGCGGGAGCAGCCATTACAGAGCAAAAGTAACTTCCCTGGGGTGGGGGGAAACGGAAATACTTTTGCGCCGGAATGGCGCTTCCGCTGGCGCTTTTATACGCGCAATGGAACACATTGCGCTGACGTTTCCCGTGAAGTGGTGCCGACGGAAGTTGTGAGAATGCGCACAGGGGGGCGAGTGGAGCCTCACTCACTGCGCATGCTCCGTGGATGATGCGCTGAACGTAAGCCTCTGCGCTGGGCTCCGCCCATCCTTTACATATGATCACACCCACTTCCACTTGCGTCGGGTTACGCCAGCGCATTTTCGTTACTCCGGCGCAACTTTAGGAGCAAGTGCTATGTGAATAACAGTACTTGCTCCTAAAGTTTCGGCGGAGTAATGTAAATGAGAAACGTTACTCCAAATTAAAGATTCGCCCATCTACCTGAATCGGGCCCATAATTTTTTTTCACATTCTTCTCAGTTGAGGAACATACATCCATAGTGGCCACTGGCCAGTACTGCATCTTTTAATTAAGGTTTGGGAGATCTTTTAGACCAGTTGTTACATGCTCTTTTGGTAAGACTTCCTACCAGAGTTCCATGGAACCTTAGGGTTCCTCCAGAGGTTGCTGGGGGTTCCTTGAGCAATAAGAAATTTCAGTCCTCAGATAGGTTCCCACCGACACCATGACACCATTGATCTTTTTAGCTATCTGTAAGGAGGTAATTCTTCCCAATGACCCCAAGTGTAAGGAGCATTCTTCCCACCTTCCATCTCATTAATGTATCATGCGTTGTAGATATAGTAGTTTTTAGCAGGGGGTCCCTGAGACTGGAAAGTTATTTTAAGGGTTCCTCTGTCTTAAAAAGGTTGAGAAAGGCTTCTTTAAAACATTTGGTAATGCACACGTTCTCCTCTTTTTATGGTTTATACCTGTAATGCCACCCTAATACCGCACCACAGGCTAAGCATTATGGGGTAGATTCAGATAGAATCACGTAACTTTCCGGCGGCGTAGCATATCTCATTTACACTACGCCGCCGTAACTTTGAGAGGCAGGTGCCGTATTCACAGAGAACTTGCGCCCAAAGTTACGGCGGCGTAGTTTAAATGTGCAGGCGTAAGCCCGCATACTTCAAAGTAGGCTGGTAGTGGGCGTGTTGTATGTAAACTAATCGCGACCCCACGTAAATGATGCGCCGAACGAACTGCCATGGACGTATCCCAGTGCGCATGCTCCAAAATCACGTCGGAAATATTCATTGATATCGACGTGAACGTAACTTACGCCCAGCCCCATTCCCGAACGACTTACGCAAATGACGTAAACGACGTACAATTCGACGCTGTTCCAACGTCCATACTTAACATGGGCTGCGCCTCATATAGCAGGGGTAACTTTATGCCGGTCGAACGCCTACATAAACGACGTATATCAATACGACGGGCGCAACTACGTTCGTGAATCGGCGTATCTACCTAATTTGCATATTTAACACGTAAATCTACGGAAGCGCCACCTAGCGGCCAGCGTAAATATGCAGTTAAGATCCGACGGCGTAAATGATGCGCCGGACGAACTGCCATGGACGTATCCCAGTACGCATGCTCCAAAATCTACGGGAGCACCACCTAGCGGCCAGCGTAAATATGCAGTTAAGATCCGACGGCGTAAGAGACTTACGTCGGTCGGATCTTGCCTAAATTCTGGCGTATCTGATTCTTTGAATCAGGCGCCGAGATACAATGGTACTCATTCGGACTTACGACGGCGTATCTGAATCTAGCCCTATGTATCCATCGGCAGAGATTCTTTCTACCTCCACTGATTTTCTGTGAAGTTGTACATGTCGAGTTTTACATTATTTAATTACAGTACTTCGAAAATACGAAGCAAGTTCCTGTTTTACCGGATTACCTCAAATCTGATGAGTGAAATCTCAGACAAATCCCGAAAACTTGGACACAATACGACGGCAGATTCAGCGGCGAGCACCCTACGGGGACCTGTCTTAGCAAATTTTATACTTTCTTTGTCACCGACCCGCCGCTCTTTCTTCTCGTCACACAATCACCATGTAACTAAGTGTCGCAAAATGCCAACTATACGGAGAACAAATGTATCTGGGTATAATAAATATAAAGCATGGATATGACATGTATCAGCTGCAAGGAAAACTCTTTGTCTAGTTTTATTTAATTACACACTGTTTTTTATAAAACACTGCAATTAGTAAGAGGAGGGGGTGGGGGAGTTTTAGTTTAATTAGATGAGACGCTATATCTTACTTATTAGATGTGATCAGAAATAATTACCAATTATAATGTCTAATTCTATTTTTACTGTTTTCCGCTAAACTGTTCAGTGACACACAGCTACTAATAAATATGTGTAAAAAAAAAAGAAGCAGTACAAAATTGCACGCAGCACCATAAAAAGTTAGTGCAGGTGGTTAATAAATATGGACTAGAAATGTGTTGATCATTTTGCTGCTAATAACAGAAGCACGTCTGTGGTCTTCATTTTTATGTCTCCAATTAGCATGTTGTATTGTAAGTTTGGGTTATAGGTCACAGCCTTGCTTTACTCCCACTTTATATAAGTATCTGCAGGGCTTATCTTTGCAGTGGCCACAATTAAAAGATGGATATCTTAAGAAAATGCAGTATTATAAATAAAGGAACATTGCACTGAAATGTTATTTAAACAAATTTCATTCTTGCTTTTTTTCCAGCAAGAATGCATTTCTGGCACTTCCAGCACTGAATGTATGTAATGGCAAGGGGTCCTGGGTTGTGCTGGAGTGTCCATTGATGCTGGCTCCAAGAGGGATCTATTGTCACTGGGGTAATCTATAGTCGAGGGAAGGATCTATTGTTGATTGGGGGTAAATTGTTGCTGGAAGGGAACTACAGTTGATAGACGGTGTGATGATAGTGGATATCAGACCCCTCCCCTGCCCTTCGCACCAACTCGTGATAAAGGACTGGCCAACCTGACACCGTGGCCGCGCTGTCACTTACGTAACAACGGTACTCTTAGCTGTACCCTGCGCGAATATTTTTCAACTTGTGGGACCCAGTCTAGGTGCCAGCAGCCTGAGACCAATTGTCACAGGGCTAAGTTAATTAAGCCAGGCCTCGAGAAAATCCGGGCGCCAGGTCGCAATTGCGACAAGAAATTGTGACCTGGCGCCTGGGGAAGCTTAGGGCTGCAGAAGGCCGCAAAACTGCAGCTTCAATTACCGACTGGCACGGGGGCGCGATCCTGGCGCGCCCGCGCCCACCGGTAATTGAGGCCGCGGCTTTGCGACCTTCACAGAAGGAAGCTGAGGCCTGCAGAAGGCCGTAAAGCCGCGGCCTCAATTACTAGCCAGCGTGGCTAGTAATTGAGGGGTCCTGGGTTGTGCTGGAGTGTCCGTTGATGCTGGCTCCGAGAGGGATCTATTGTCACTGGGGTAATCTATAGTCGAGGGAAGGATCTATTGTTGATTGGGGGTAAATTGTTGCTGGAAGGTAACTACAGTTGATAGACGGTGTGATGAAAGTGGATATCAGACCCCTCCCCTGCCCGTTGCACCAACTCGTGATAAAGGACTGGCCAACCTGACACCGTGGCCGCGCTGTCACTTACGTAACAACGGTACTCTTAGCTGTACCCTGCACGAATATTTTTCAACTTGTGGGACCCAGTCTAGGTGCCAGCAGCCTGAGACCAATTGTCACAGGGCTAAGTTAATTAAGCCAGGCCTCGAGAAAATCCGGGCGCCAGGTCGCAATTGCGACAAGAAATTGTGACCTGGCGCCTGGGGAAGCTTAGGGCTGCAGAAGGCCACAAAGCTGCAGCTTCAATTACCGGCTGGCGCGGGGGCGCGATCCTGGCGCGCCCGCGCCCACCGGTAATTGAGGCCGCGGCTTTGCGGCCTTCACAGAAGGAAGCTGAGGCCTGCAGAAGGCCGTAAAGCCGCGGCCTCAATTACTAGCCGGTACGGGCCAGCCAGTAATTGAGGCCCTGGCTTTGTGGCCTTCACAGAAGGAAGCTGAGGCCTGCAGAAGAAATCTAGGAGTGGACATCTTGTGGTGGCCATTGGCATTATAGGTTACATTACAGGTTACATTACAAGTAGCAAAAAACATCCCGACCGACGCATACAGCGCGTCACGAGTAGCCGAAAGAAGCCGAACGTCGGTGCGCAGGTGCCGTATAGAGCCGCATCGATGTTCGGCTTCTTTCGGCTACTTGTGACGCGATGTATGCATTGGTCGGGATGCCTGTCAATCAATTAGGAACGTCCAGTCCTGACGACCATACCCGGAAGCCGTGTTGATCATCTTTATAGAAAAAGGTATGTCCCGCTGGCATTTTTAAAATAACAAACGCCGATTCTCATTCTATTAAATAGCCTAAATGCAATGATAATTTTTTTTTTTATAGGTAAACCTCCACTTTAACTCTATTTCCTCGTAGGTGTACGTCAGCCGCTTTAAGAGCAATAGGGGGGGGGGGCGATGCGCATGGCCAGTGGCTGCCCGTAATCGCTCCACAGAGAGCCAGAATGGGGATCTGTCCCTGTTAAAAAAAAAGATGAAGACTTCACCCATGACTGTGTAAAGATGAAGCTCCCTCCCAGTTCCCTCCCAGTTCTCCCAGGCTCCTCCGCGCTCGGCGCACACCCCCAGATAGTGATGGCCCCCTGCTGCTCCCTAGTACTCCATTCTTTACTTCTCCCGGCTGACAACTCCCCCCAGTGGCATGTGACTTCAGCTTATATGGGAGGCCTGCCCCCTGCCAACAATACCAAGTGGGGATTGGTCAGGGCTCCTTACATGAGCTGCCCGCCACACCAGTCGTAGGCCCTGTCCCTCTTCCAAAACAATCTCCCTAGAAGCAGGGAAGGCGTCTCAGAACTAGAAGACAGGTGGTCACACCCACTGCTACACTAACCACTCCCTGCCCCCAGATCAAAACAAGCAGGCCTAGCCTCAAGCGTAGGCCTGCCTAAATTTACCTGCACTAACTAGCAAAAAGTCCCATTCTAGCATCTACCTACGGTAGAGGGTGTTACATTAGCAAATGCAAAAAAATTTAACACAATAAAACATAGCATGTCAGTTCAGCTACCAAAAAGACATATGATATTATGCATGAATCTCTTGCTCTAAGCATATCATTGTTTGCACATATAATAGACCCAATGTACATTACTTGTAAAATAACTGTGCTATAACTGGTCTTAAGAGGTTATAGTTGTGTGTGTTGGGGAGGGGGATAGGTCTAATTTCCTAGAAGGAAAAAAAATTCCTTCCAGGATTATATAGCAATTATCCATGTTTCAAGATATTATGTGATATATGCAAAAAATAAATATAAATAGAAAGCCTTTGTGATGCCAACCACAGCCGATAGTGATATACATTTTATCTACCACCAAGAATTGAAGCTAACCACCAAAATGCAGGATATGTTTTTCCCCGTACCTAAATCTAGTGGCACTTAAAGTTTTGTAAATGCAAGTGGAGCCGCCGTGTCTACAAGAGCAAAAGATTCTGACATTCGGCCTTAAGTGCAGCTATTGAAGTCTCATAACGCATTACCCTTGAGGTCGGTCTACGAAAAGCCTCCTCGCAAAATGGTGCCTTTTCATAGGAATGTCACAGGAAGTCAAAATTAAATGGCCTAATACCTTTGTGCTTCCACAACATTTTTAGCCGGTGAAAGAATCACATCACAATTCAATCTCTATCAACAGCACAAAAGTCAATGAAGAACAGGATTTGTGTGGGATTGATTGAATCCATAGCAAGACTTGGCAACTGATAGTATCAATTAGAGACGTATTAATAGGCAAAGTTTTGAACTCCGGATTGACGTTATTTTTAATGAGAAAGTATATCAATCAAAAACAAGAGTAATGTTGTATGTTGGTATTGATTATTCAGCCTTCCTTATTAACTCCTTAAAATCTTTACTGCCTCCTTGATATCCTTAAGCTGTGTATGTTTATTATATCTCCTTGGCTGACAATTCTTTTTAAGGGCTTCTGTATGTGCAAACATTTGACGCATTCATTAAAAAGTCAATGTTGTTAATTATCCTCATTTCATGAATTACGGGTTTGTGACAGAACCGGCTGTCACTGTGTGTTTTGGAGGGGGCTGTGGGCTGGCCTCCTACCCACAGACTATGACCCAGCAGAGAACGGAAGACTTGGAGGGCTATTTGCCGTCTCCCACCACCTGGAGAAGATGCCACCTCCAGACATTTGTGTCCACGATCGGCGGTTCATCAGAACCAGGTGAACGCGGTATCTGTGGCTGGGCTTGTGGAGTCATTCCAGCTACCTAAACCTATTGGCCAGGCTGGGCTAAATATTTACTTTTATTCCACAACAATGTATTTTTTTTTATTGTATTACCGTATTTTTCGGACCATAAGGCGCACCGGGTTATAAGGCGCACTATCATTGAGCGCCTGTTAACAGGTTTTTTTCCATACATAAGGTGCACCGGGTTATAAGGCGCACGGGGGTATAGAAAATGAATGAATGAATGCACACACCTCTGTCACACGCAAGTGCCAGCTCCGAAATGCCGTTGCATTCCAGTGACGTCACTGTGGCTCACGCTGCGCCCCATGCCTCGCTTTCAACAGTGTCACCGTACCAGCTAGTTCCACTGCTATACGGACGGTTCGACATAGAGGGGCATAGGAGCATTTTACAAGTTTACATCTGGTGCGGAAGGACGTTACATTAGGGACTATTTCCATGATCTACATGCCAGATCTCTACTATTTACATGTAAGTGGATACTGTAAACCTATCATGTATGTCTGTAATGCTCAATACAACCATACATTAGGCGCAACTCATTATAAGGCGCATTGTCGATTTTTGAGAAAATGAAAGGATTTTAAGTGCGCCTTATTGGTCCGAAAAATACGGTAATAAGACATGCTGAATAATATTAACAGACACGGCGTCAGGAGACGCCAAATTGGAAAATACCGGTAATTGTACAATATTAAAACATAACATTGAAAAGGTACAAATATAAAGAAAAATCACGGGGTACGTAAGAAAGAAACCCAAGGGTAGCGTTGCTGTTGACAACATGATAGGTTACCGATACAAAGGCTATGAACGGATAAGAGAGTCCTCTACGGGATACCTAGGGGTAGCTATATTTAGATGCTTGCTGTACAGTCCGGGTGATTTAGCCATTTGTGCCATTGCTTCCAGAAAGGAGCACGTTTACCATTTTTGACTGCGAACATCAATTCGTATTGAGTGCTGGTGTTCAAGTGTTGAAGAAATAAAGATTTATCTGGAGGTCCAGCTTGTTTCCAGGCAGTAGCTATTGTTGTTCTGGCTGCTATAATGCCATGTACGAGGAAAGGGGTTTGGGTTGAGGCCCAAGATTCGTGGTGAAGTAGAAGTAGTGCTGTAGCAGGGTTGCTGTCCACAGACAACAATGTACTTTTAGCTGATAAAGGTATATACAAGATGGCGGTGTTCCCAAAGCGTGGGGCTACGAGACTTGGGGACAAAATGGCATTGGGATTATGTAATGAAGGTCCCTATATTAGCTGCATCCCACCCCCCTCTTGTTATTGTGTTAATTATGTTAGATTATGGCATGTAGACAAAAGGTCTGGAGACACATCCCAGCAGGGGATGTATAAGGAGGGGCTGCCTGCTTATCATAATCCATTTATATGTTTCAACTGTAGTTTCTGTTTCAAAGTACAAGTGATAAGTTCCCATTGGTTCTTCCTTATCCCCTACCCCCTCTATAACAAGGCTTAAGCTGCATTCACACCTAATCGCAGCGTTTTGTACCGCGATTTGCGGCGACAAAACGCTGCGATATTAACCCCCATTTTTTTACAGGTCCACATCTCCTATGCCGAACGCCGAAGCCACCTGAAAAAAAGGGTCCGGGACTTGTTTTGAGCTTCAGGCGTTCGGCGTTTCAGCGTTCGGCGTGGAGATGTGAACCATCTCCATAGAGGGCAATGTTAAATCACCCCTCCAGCGTATTAGGGGCTGCAAGAGCATCGGGCTTCAGGCGTAAAAACGCCTAGGTGTGAATGGAGCCTAAGAGGAGTGTGCCTAATTGTGTTTAAAGGTGTATGTTTTGTATTTAATAAACGGTTTATGCTCTGCATGTTTAACCCTCAACACCTGTGTGGCTTGTCTCGTGATTGAGGGGTTAAGGGCTGGTCATGGCAAGTCTGCAGGCTGCAGGTGCGTTTGGAGGACAGGAGACACAGGTCTGGCGGAGGGGTTATATAATCTCTGAAAAACCGGATGGACATTATACCTGCCAACTTTTATAGTACAGATCCATGGAAAAATTAACCTATTGTACAAAACCTTATGCGTACACACAACCGTTTTTTATGACGAGAAAAATGCAATTTTTTAAATCGGTCATTAACCACTTGTCATCTGCCCACCGTCAAATGACGGCGGGCAGACGACTCCATTATCCTGACATCACGTCATATGACGTGATGTCCCTTTAAAGCCGCGGGCGGGCGCGCGCGCACCCGCCGCTCTGCGGGGATCCCGTGCGAGTGCCCGGCGGCAACGATCGCCGCCGGGCACACGCGATTGCTCAGTAACTGAGCGGGGACGTGGAGCTCTGTATGTAAACACAGAGCTGCACGTCCCTGTCAGGGAGAGAGGAGATCGATTGTGTCCCTTGTACATAGGGACACAATCGGTCACCTCCCCCAGTCACCCCCCCTCCCCCCACAGTTAGAACACTCATAGGACACACATTTAACCCCTTCCCCGCCCCCTAGTGGTTAACCCCTTCACTGCCAGTCACATTTATACAGTAATCAATGCATATTTATAGCATTGTTCACTGTATAAATGTAAATGGTCCCAAAAATGTCAGAAAAGTGTCCGAAATGTCCGCCATAACGTCACAGTCCCAATAAAAAAATCGCAGATCGCCGCCATTAATAGTAAAAAAAAAAAAAAAAATGCCATAAACTAACACCTATTTTGTAAACGCTATAAATTTTGCGCAAACCAATCGATAAACGCTTATTGCATTTTTTTTTTTACCAAAAATATGTAGAAGAATACGTATCGGCCTAAACTGAGGGAAAAAATATTTTTTTTATATATTTTTTGGGTTATTTATTATAGCAAAAAGGAAAAAATATTGCATTTTTTTAAAAATTGACGCTCTATTTTTGTTTATAGCGCAAAAAATAAAAACCGCAGAGGTGATCAAATACCACCAAAAGAAAGCTCTATTTGTGGGAAAAAAAGGACGCCAATTTTGTTTTGGAGCCACGTCGCACGACCGCGCAATTGTCAGTTAAAGCGACGCAGTGCCGGAAGCTTATATTTTGTCTGGGCAGGAAGGGGGTGTAGGTGCACAGTAGGTAAGTGGTTAAAAAAGGTCATGTGTAGGCTCCACAGCATTTTTATCGACGAACATTTAGAACATGCTCTATTTTTTCTCGTCTTTTTTCACGTCGTCGTTTTTCTCGTGAAAAACGACCGTGTGTACTCTTTAACGACGGGGAAAAACACGAATGCTCAGAAGGAAGTTATAAGACGAGAAATTAGCATAATCAGCCCAAAGGGTGGCGCCATTGGAATGGAACTTCCCCTTTATAGTGCCGTCGTACGTGTTGTACGTCACCGCGCTTTGCTCGAGCATTTTTTATCGCGATCGTGTGTATGCAAGGCAGGCTTGAGAGGAAACCAAATTTTCACAGTCATTCCAAGTCAGAGAACAGACCAGTGCTTTGTTTTTGTTCTTTTATTAAGGAATCGGACTTGAATAGGATTGTGAGTTATGGAGATGCCCACTTGACTTCAAACAACATCAGGCCGATTGATTTGACAAAACGCTTTGAGGCAATAGACAGCATTATACAACATTTTTTGATCTGATTTCCACTAACAAATCGCCTGTTATACACGCCGGGTGCCAGGATGTTAAACACCATTGCATGTGAGTGCAATTTTTTATCGTTTTTACCAATACATTTTCAACGGCATTGCGCAATGAGGATCTTTTCTATTATTCGCATTCACTTTTATGAGGCAACCAGCACGGATCTTTCCAGGGGTCCCCAACATGCTTGAAAGACTATACTAGAGATAGGTGGTCAACTCCTAGGGGTGAGTGTACATCTATGTGTGGCAGAGGCGTATCTAGTGAAAATAGTGCCTATGGCAAGCACTAAATCTGCGCCCCTGTCGAAACATTTGAAACCCATCTTTCAGATAACCTTAACAAAAAAAAACAGCTAACAAAACTAGTGATATTTATCATCCCTTGTGATGCCTTGGGTAGTGACATATCCTCTTTATGGAGAAATCTGGGGTTTATTAGACCCCTGATTCCTCCTCTGCCCTCCATGCCAGGTAAATGCAGAACCAATACTGGAAGTGATTACATTTTCATCACTTAACGCCTCAGTTTTCACAGAGGAGAGGGAGAAACTTATGTTCCTCCTTCTTCTTTGTGCGCTGCCAATCCGACCAGATGGAATGGGAGAGCCTGAGAGAACAGGGGAGGGCTGTGGCTGAACGCAGCAGGGATAGCACTGCCATTGTCCATTAGCAAAGCTGCTGAAAAGAAGATCCTGCCTATGCTCGGGAGGAGGGAAGAAGAGACCCTCATGGCACTTGCCATGGCTGCCATACCCTAGATACGCCACTGATGTGGGGCACCCAGTCTGAGCACCTTGGAACACGGAGTTACTTTTGAGCATAAGCACTTTCAATATCACTATAAATTTGAACTATTAAGGATTTTCTTGTTTACACCTAGCACTGTGGATTGTTCTTGTTCTGATAGATGGATCTGACACAGCACAAGCCTGTTATAGGCAGGAACCCGAGGCCCCTTTAGGTGTGTAGAAAAATTCAGTGCCCAGCATACATCCCTGTGCCTACTAATCTCAGCACCACCTCTTCAGGCACTGCCAGCCCGCCTGGCTGCAGCTGCCCCTATTTACTAGCCCTCCTTGCTAACTTCTCTACAGACCTTCCCAGCTAGGGATGAGCTTTGAGTTCGAGTAGAACTCATGTTCGACTTGAACATTACCTGTTCGCCGAACAGCGAACTATATGGGGTGTTGGCGGCGAGTTTGTGTGAACTTTAGAACCCTGTTAAAGTCTATGGGACTCGAACGTTTGAAATCTAAAGTGCTAATTTTAAAGGCTAATATGCAAGTTATTGTAATAAAAAGTGTTTGGGGACCTGGGTCCTGCCCCAGGGGACATGTATCAATGCAAAAAAAGTTTTAAAAACTGCATTTTTTTTGGCAGCAGTGATTTTAATAATTCCTTTAAGTGAAACAATGAAATATTCCTTTAAATTTCGTACCTGGGGGGGATATAGTATGCCTGTAAAGTAGCGCTTGTTTCCCATGCTTAGAACTGTCCCTGCACAAAGTGTCATTTCTGAAGGAAAAACAGTAATTTAAAATCACTCGTGGCTATAATGAATTGTCGGCTCCCGGCAATACAGAGAAAAGTCATTCATAAAAAAAATGTGTGGGGGGGTCCACGGCATTTTTTTTTTTTAAATTTGGGGTGGAGTTCCCCTTAAAATCCATACCAGACCTAAAAAATGTGTGGGGGGTCCACGGCATTTTTTTTTTATTTGACGCAGGGTTCCCCTTAATATCCATACCAGACCCCAAGGTGAGTGATTTTAAATGACTTTTTTTCCTTCAGAAATTACATTTTGTGCAAGGACAGTTCTAAGCACAGGAAACAAGCGTTACTTTACAGGCATAGTATACACCCCCCTAGGTACGAAATTTAAAGGAATGTTTCAATTTTATTGTTTCACTTTAAGCATTATCAAAATCACTGCTCCTGAAAAAACTGCCGTTTTTAAAAAAAATTTTGCATTGATACATGTCCGCTGGGGCAGGACCCGGCTCCCCAAACACTCCCCTGGGGCAGGACCCGGGTCCCCAAACACTTTTTAGGACAATAACTTGCATATTAGCCTTTAAAATTAGTACTTTAGATTTCAAACGTTCGAGTCCCATAGACTTTAACAGGGTTCTAAAGTTCACACAAACTTTTGGTCTGTTCGCAGGTTCTGGTGCGAACCAAACCCAGGGCTGTTCGGCTCATCCCTATTCCCAGCTGACAATCTCTCTCCTCTATCCTTCCAGATCTCTCACCAGCCAACCTGGCTGACTTCTAAGGAGATTTTTCGAATGTGCTGACCTGCTTCCGCTATCCTCCCCTTGCTCCTGTGTCTACAGGAAGGGGTTCCTCTGTGCGTTGTGGGGGATCCTTCCAGCACCTGAGTCTTAGGCTGGGCGGCGCCCTGTGAGGACCTCCAACAGCCTCCTCAGTACTCAATCTCCAAATTCCACCTGACTGTCCCTGCTGGCATGAGTCATGACTATTTATGAGGGGCCTACCTCCTGCCAGCCCATTTGCTGGGAATTGGCTGAGGCCCTAATAAATATGCCAAGAAGCTCCTCCTATCCTCCACCCACTACTATTTTTATTATTATTTTTTTAATATATTTTTTAATATTTTTGCTTTTTCTTTTATCACTTTTATTATTACCACAAGGGATGTAAATTTCCCCTGTACTAGGCAGTGACAGGTCCTCTTTATTGAGACATCTGAAGTCTATTAGACTAATATTTTTCCAAACCAAGAATGGTTTCTTTACAACAGACAAAATCAGAAACAACTAAATACGTGTTTCTTAGACCATAGAAATGAGTGTACGCGGCATTAGTGTTAAGTGGTTAAAGGGACATTAAACGTGGAGTTTGGCTTTAAAGCCAGAGCATGTTTTTTGAAATACCATCTGCCATGTATAGTGTAGTAGCCTCGTACACATGATTGGATTTCCATCAGACAAAGCTGTGAAATTTTGTGCGAAGGGCGTTGGCCCTGAACTTGTTCTGCATACAGACGGCAGAACTTTTTCAGCCGACATACCAGAAACAACATGTTTTTTCTGCTTTTTAGCACCACCCTTTGGGCAACTTCTGCTAATGTTGTCTAATGCCGCGTACACACGATCATTTTTTGTGATGAAAAAAAACGATGTTTTTAAAAACGTCATTTAAAATCACCGTGTGTGGGCAAAACGTCCTTTTATGTCTTCAAAAAAACGACCAAAAAAAAATTCGAACATGCTTGAATATTTTGTGTCGTTTTTCAAAACGTTGTTTTTCGTGTCATAAAAAGTGATGGTGTGTGGGCAAAACGATGTTGAAAACAACGTTTTTAAACCCACGCATGCTCAGAGGCAAGTTATGAGATGGAGCTTCAATAGAACAGAGTGCCGTCGAACGTGGTGTACGTCACCATGCTGTGCTAGAGCATTTTGGAAAAACGATGGTGTGTATGCAATGTCGTTTTGGAAAATGAAGTTTGAAAAACGTCGTTTTGTTTCATCACTTGAAACGTCGTTTTTTTTATCTCAAAAAATGATTGTGTGTACGCTGCATTATGGTTAGCATTGGTTCGGAGCATGCGTGTTTGTACTTTTGATTTTTTTCCGACGGACTTGTGTACGACACAAGTCCAACACGACACATTTGTTGTCGGACAGTTTTAAAGCATGTTATCCCACATTTGTTGTCGGAAATTCCGACAACAATTGTCCGATGGAGAGTACAAACGGTCGGATTATCACTCAAAACCCTGTCATCACACAGTTGTCGGAAAATCTGATCGCGTGTACGAGGCTTTGGTGTGTATGGCCAGTTCTATAGGTTAGGGTGACCAGACATCCCTGGTTTCTGGGGACAGTCCCTGGATTGAGGACACTGTCCCTGGACCAAGTCTGTCCCTAGTTTTGTCCCAGGATTGGATTTGAACAGGGGCTGGAGCAATTTCAAAGACAGTCAGTGCAGAATAAAAAAAAAAAAAAAAATTGAACACCCCCCGCTCGGCCGCTCCTACTAGCTTAGGGGGGGTGTATTTTTTTCCATTATCTGAGTGGAGGGAATAGTTCTTCAGTGTCGGATGCATGCCCATTCAGCTCCGCTCACATGTTCTTCTGCCTTGGCTCAAGTCCCGGCCAGCTGCCTGCCTGCTTATCTATCTCCTTCTCTTCCCTGGTGGAGTGATCTTCCTCCACTCCCCACCCAGTAGTAGCCGGGGGACCTAAGAGTAAATCCCTGTACATACGGGCCAGAATCTCGTCAGGAATTTTTTTTTGTTTTTCCTGACGAGATTCCTGACGAGATTCAGCAACATTCTCTTGCCGGCCGAGTGTACAGAAACTTAATTCAAAAGAACCGCCGTTCTTTTGAATGTCACGAATGCAGTGACGTCATCGAGTACGAGGAGAATGCGCTTGTCACATTTGAAGCTGTCGCCGCCATCTTGCTACACCCTACCTATTCCTTGGAAGCTACTGCGCATGCGTCAAAGTCATTTCGAGCATGCGTTGGTTTCCAGGGCGACAGGTAAGTATACAGACGCTCAGGTTTCTTGGCAGGAAAACACTGCCGAGAATCACGATGAGAAAGCAGGTTCTCTATTTTTCTCGGTAGTTTCTGGATAGTTTTCTTGATGAGAAACCTGAAAGCTTTGTACTCACCAGCAGTTTTCTTGCTGGTTCTTGCCTAAAAAATTGTGCGTGTGTGCGTGCGGATAGAGGCGTATCTAGGGTATGGCAGCCATGGCAAGTGCCATGGGCGCCATGGGGAGGGGGGGGCCCTAAAAAGCCACCCCCCTGCACTAATGTAGCTGCCGGCACCGTGCCCGCCCTGCTGAAGTGAGGCGCCGGCACAGCAATTGCTAATATTTCTCCTTCTGCCTGGGGAGGGGAGTGACAGGTGCACCCAAGACGGCCGATGACTGGCCAGACCAGATCCACATAGGGTAGTGGCTGCGTTTGATGGGCACAGTGGCTCGCTTGATGGGCACAGTGGCTGCAATCGATGTTTTTTTTTTCAGTTTGTTTGCACCCCTCCCCCCCTAAAAAATGCTCAGCACCGTGTCCCTGGTTATCTGAAAGATGGGTTTCAAATGTTTTGACAAGGGCGTAGTTTCAGTGCTTGCCATAGGCGCCATTTTCACTAGATACGCCTCTGCGTGCGTGTACACACGAGGAGACATGTCCGCTGAAACTGGTCCGCAGACCAGTTTCAGCGGACATGTTTGATCGTATGTACGGCCTTGCGGACAGGTTTCCAGCAGAAAAAAGTTTCTAAGCATGCTTAGAATCTTGTCTGCTGGAAACCTGTCCGTCGGACATGTCCGATGGTTAGTACGCCCAACCATCGGACCGAAATCCCGTGCATGCGTCAAATTGATTAGACGCATGCGTGGAAGCATTGAACTTCCTTGTTTGAGCACGTCAGTGTGTTCTACATCACCGTGTTCTCTGTCCGCGGGGATTTTGGTCTGATGGTGTGTACACACATCAGACCAAAATATATCTGGAGACATGTCCGATGAAAACGGTCCATCGGACCTGTCTCATGGGACATGTCTCCTCGTGTGTACGTGGCCTGAGACTTGACAGGCTGTGAGGCGGGCGACAGTGGCGACAGGCAGAGAGTCGCCAATTTCCACCATTACTAGTAAAAGAAAAAATATGTCCCCAGATTTCATTTTAAAAATCTGGTCACCTTACTATAGGTTCACGTGTACTGTAAACAAATACCTTGCTTTATATATTTTCCTCTGTTGATCTACTATGCATAGAAAGCAAAGACAAACAGACAATCATATGATAAGGTATATAACTAAGAAGCAAAAAATAAATCTCCTTATTTCCAGTCATTTCCAATCTGTGCATGTGGAGATACAGTAAAAGAGACAAACGAACATTGCAGGAAACTCAGTGGCATATTTTCTCTGTTGGCATTCTTTGTATAAAATTATTTAACTCATCAGAGGTTGTAAATCTTGATCCAATTATGAAAAGAGAATCACGCTGTAAAATTGTACAGCGTAGTGCTCGTACACTGGCATCGTAACTGATGCTTACTATAAAACGCCACACTGTAATTCATTACGCCAGCCAAGGAAAGGACATGTTTGGCTCGGCTTGCCACACGTCAACTGTGGAATCCAGAAAACTCAATGTACAGCTGTCGTGAGAGCATTTCTGTGCATGAACAACACATGGCCCCAATTCCTCCCAAATGGAAAAACCTGTGTTCTAGCACTAGCGTCCAACTAGAGGGCCCGGATTCAAACACTTCCGCGTTATGTGTCTGCACATACTACAAGGGCGATGAAACAGAATGCATTTCTCGAAAACCCGAAGAGGACTCAGAGCCTGTTCTTTTTGGTGTAAAGATGACTGCATGTAAATGATTATCTGACAAGTTGTTTTCAAGAAAGAACATGTGTTGATTTAGGATGTGAAGCCTAAGGCCATGTGGTTGGAAGGCTGATGGAAACCAGAAGCATGCCCTTGGAGGTTGAGGCTCAAGGAGCACAATGTCATCAGTATGGCTGGTGTGTGTTACTTCTTTGAACTTGACATTATGACATCATCATTCGGGTAGCAATGATGTCATTTTACAGACACAATGGCAGATGTGCTCTGTGAAAAAATTTGAAACCAATAGGGTACTATAATGGGTAGTTATGGGTACCACATACTCAGCTCAATAGAACTAAATACAAGAAATATTCTATAGGTGCTACCTTTAAACACATGCCAACCAGTGACATACCTGTACACAGGGCCGCTCATCAGGAATTTTGGGGCCCCTTACAAAGCTTCAGGCATAGGCCCCCTGAGAATTGAGAAGCGAGGGGGGGTGTCACAAGTTGAGAAGCGCAGGGGGGCGCCGCAAATTGAGAATGGGGGGCTGCAACGAAACGAGAAGCTGGGGGGCTGCCACCACGAATTAAGGTCGAGGGGGCTTTAGGTGCTAATGAAAAAAAACAAGAAGGGGGTGCCATCCGGGCCCCTTAGAGGTCGGGGGGCTTTGGGTGCTGACGAACAAAAAAATGTAAATTAAAAAAAAGGGGGAGGTCATCCGGGGCCCTGTGGACCACCGGGCCCCTTAGAGGTTGGGGGGCTTTGGGTGGAATCGCCCTTGTAGTACAGGTCAGCATACATGGAGAAATCTGTTGCACTGTTCCCATCTAACCATAGAAAATCTGCGGATAATCTATAGGTGTATGGCCAGCTTAACTTGCTTCTAAACATGCACGTTTTTTTCACGTCGTTAAAGCCCACGACCATTTTTTACAACCTTAAAAACAACAATGTTAAAAACGTTGTGAAAAAATAGAGCATGTTCAAAATTTTTAATGCGGCATCAGACACGCTTTAAAATTCAGCGCTTTGAATGTCTGTAGAGAAGAGAAGACTGCAGATAGACAGATACAACTTTTTTTTTTTTTTAAACATATGTTGGATGTTTGGTTTGTGTATTACCTAAGTAAGAATGTAAGGGTTTACAACAACTTTAATAGACCAGAATTGACCAGCAAATAGACATTGGCCAGTTCACTGTGTCTGCCCTTGTTCTTGCTAATAAAAACATTTCCTGCTGCTAGCAATTGCTACCAAATTCTCATTAAAATCAAAAGACTGCAGATAATACAGCAGTGTAACATTGTCTAGCTTCAGTGCATTTTTAATGTGGTAGATTTGTCCAAAATGTATTACAGAAAAAATCCTAGGCATGTTTTACTACACAAATTTAAAGACTGCAGATGACACAGCAGTGTAACATTGGCCAGCAGCAGCTTTAAATAGTAAGGCTAGACCCAAATTTACCGGAAACAAAGAGTACAGGCTGCGGGTTTGTTACAAGTATAAAGTACAGCAGAGTATACAGTAGTTTAAAAGTATCAATTAACAGGACAGTTTTAATCAGAAATAATGAGCCAAAATGCACTAGAGAGAGAGAGCACGGGTAGATGTTCCACTACAGGACACCACAGATGATATAGAAGTGTAACATTGACTAGCAACAGGGAAATTTTAATGAGCAAGGTGAAGCCCAAATTTAATGGAGACAAAGAGCAAAGGATATGGGGTTTTAATACACAAGAGGAGACAGCAGTGTCAAATTGGCTAGCTGCTAGACAGTTTTAATTAAGGTTAATACACCTAATTGGTGTTTATAAAAATAGACCCCATCAGGATTCTCAAAGACTACTAGTGCGGTATAAAAATATAATTTATTGTACATCAAAAATACAAACACACCAAACCCATAGGCCATGTCATCTAATTTCCCCTTTGAGTGTTTTTGGAGGTTTTCACTGGCTGGTGAAGGGGAAAACTGGGTTTTGAGTGGAAATTATGTGACAGGACTCCCTTTGGGAACATTGGTGTGGATGGAAGGTCCTTTGGGTGGGGGAGTTTCTTGGGTGGGACAGGGGAAGGGTAAGTGAGTGAGTGAAAAAACTTATATAGCGCTACAAATGCGAACTGAATCGCCTCAAGGCGCTTGGTATCCATTTTCTTCTTTAGCCTTTAGAAAAGGTGGGTCTTGAGTTTTCTTCTGAAGGCCTGATGACTTTCTTCCGTTCGGATGTTAGTTGGTAACGCGTTCCACAGTCGAGGTCCTTGGACTGCGAATGTTTGTTCTCATTTAGACTTGTAGCGGGCCTTGGGGATTTGACGTAGATTTTGATTAGTTGATCGAAGAACGCGATTGGGGTTGAGGTATTTTAATTTCTCACATAAATATTGGGGGGAGAGTCCTTGTACACATTTGTGCGTCAGGTAGAGGGCCTTAAATGTAACCCGATCCTTTATGGCCAGCCAATGGAGGGATCTCAGGGACGGGGTGATTGATTCCCACTTTTTTTTCCCCGTTGCCAGTCTTGCTGCCATGTTCCGGACGACTTGTAGACGAGCAATCTGTTATTTTGGGAGTCTGAGGTAGAGGGAGTTTGCATAATCGAGCCTGGAGTTGATAACTGTTCCTACCACTACTGCTGTATCCTCTTCCAGGATGAAGGGGATGAGTCTTTGTAGCAGGCGGAGAAGATGGTGAGATCTGCTGACTACTGATCCTATTTGTGCGTCCATAGCCATGTCAGAGTCAAAGGTGACTCCTAGACTTTTGATTTTGGTACTTGGGGTGATGGTTTGTCCCAAAATGGGGAGTGGCGTCCATGTCATCTTAGAATTTTGTCTTTCTGTTTGCGTTCAGCAGAAGAAGTTCTGTTTTGGATCCATTAAGTTTAAGGTGACTGTCATCCAGTTGTCTATCAATGTGAGGGATTGTTCTAGTCCGTGGTATTGGTCTTTTTTGTTGCTGATTCGAAAGTAAAGTTTGAGTGTCGTCAGTGTAGGAATGGTAGAGTAGGTCCTGATTACTGATAATTTTGAGGAGTAGCTGGAGATACAGTGCAGAAAATAAGTATTTGAACACCCTGCTATTTTGCAAGTTCTCCCACTTGGAAATCATGGAGGGGTCTGAAATTGTCATCGTAGGTGCATGTCCACTGTGAGAGACATAATCCAAAAAAAAAATTCCAGAAATCACAATTTATGATTTTTTAACTATTTATTTGTATGATACAGCTGCAAAGAAGTATTTGAACACCTGTCTATCAGCTAGAATTCTGACCCTCAAAGACCTGTTAGTCTGCCTTTAAAATGTCCACCTCCACTCCATTTATTATCCTAAATTAGATGCACCTGTTTGAGGTCATTAGCTGCATAAAGACACCTGTCCACCCCATACAATCAGTAAGAATCCAACTACTAACATGGCCAAGACCAAAGAGCTGTCCAAAGACACTAGAGACAAAATTGTACACCTCCACAAGGCTGGAAAGGGCTACGGGGAAATTGCCAAGCAGCTTGGTGAAAAAAGGTCCACTGTTGGAGCAATCATTAGAAAATGGAAGGAGCTAAACATGATTGTCAATCTCCCTCGGACTGGGGCTCCATGCAAAATCTCACCTCGTGGGGTCTCAATGATCCTAAGAAAGGTGAGAAATCAGCCCAGGACTACACGGGAGGAGCTGGTCAATGACCTGAAAAGAGCTGGGACCACCGTTTCCAAGGTTACTGTTGGTAATACACTAAGACGTCATGGTTTGAAATCATGCATGGCACGGAAGGTTCCCCTGCTTAAACCAGCACATGTCAAGGCCCGTCTTAAGTTTGCCAATGACCATTTGGATGATCCAGAGGAGTCATGGGAGAAAGTCATGTGGTCAGATGAGACCAAAATATAACTTTTTGGTCATAATTCCACTAACCGTGTTTGGAGGAAGAAGAATGATGAGTACCATCCCAAGAACACCATCCCTACTGTGAAGCATGGGGGTGGTAGCATCATGCTTTGGGGGTGTTTTTCTGCACATGGGACAGGGCGACTGCACTGTAATAAGGAGAGGATGACCGGGGCCATGTATTGCGAGATTTTGGGCAACAACCTCCTTCCCTCAGTTAGAGCTTTGAAGATGGGTCGAGGCTGGGTCTTCCAACATGACAATGACCCGAAGCACACAGCCAGGATAACCAAGGAGTGGCTCTGTAAGAAGCATATCAAGGTTCTGGCGTGGCCTAGCCAGTCTCCAGACCTAAACCCAATAGAGAATCTTTGGAGGGAGCTCAAACTCTGTGTTTCTCAGCGACAGCCCAGAAACCTGACTGATCTAGAGAAGATCGGTGTGGAGGAGTGGGCCAAAATCCCTCCTCCAGTGTGTGCAAACCTGGTGAAAAACTACAAGAAACGTTTGACCTCTGTAATTGCAAACAAAGGCTACTGTACCAAATATTAACATTGATTTTCTCAGGTGTTCAAATACTTATTTGCAGCTGTATCATACAAATAAATAGTTAAAAAATCATAAATTGTGATTTCTGGAATTTTTTTTTTGATTATGTCTCTCACAGTGGACATGCACCTACGATGACAATTTCAGACCCCTCCATGATTTCCAAGTGGGAGAACTTGCAAAATAGCAGGGTGTTCAAATACTTATTTTCTGCACTGTAGATGTTGAATAGTACGGGCGACAGGGGTGATCCTTGAGGGACTCCGCATGAAATGAAACATGCTTCCGAAGTGAAGGTTCCTAGTTTTACTGTCTGCGATCGATTTTCCAGGAATGATGTGAACCAGGGTAAATCCGAGTCTCAAAACTCTGGCTACTTCTGTGAGACGAGTTAGCAACATTTTGAGGTCTACTGTGTCAAAGGCGGCACTAAGGTCCAGCAGTATCAGGAGACAGGATTCTCCTTCGCCTGCTGCTTCAAGGGCATCATCCCATATTTTGAGAAGTGATGTTTCCGTCCCATGACCTGGGCGGAAACCCAATTGTAGTGGGTCCAGTAGTTTGTGGGTGTAAGAGGCAGGGGGCTGTTTTGGGGGACTTTGGATCACCCTCCATGGGCTAGCTGACTGTGACGCCTACGCCGTCAATTTCACTAGAATTGAGAATAGTCAATAACAATGGAGAATTCTCAGTTTAAACCACCAGTTAACTCTATATTTGTACAGAGAGTGAGGGGTTAATTCATCACATTCTCCTGGAGACTATCTCGCTTCAGTGGTACTGTGAATGTACTATAGGTAGAAGGTGATATCTGGAAACTCTGAGTACAGTCACTAAACATAAGATACTGGGGACAAGATCCTATAGTAATAGCATATACAGCTTAAATAGCAATTGTGAGTTCAAGCTTGAAATGACTGATAGCTATGGTACTTGCGGTTATGGAGGCTGTGATCTTAGTAATTCTTCCAACAGAGAGAGAGCAGGGATTCAGGAGGATCGTAGAGGCTGTAGAGTGTCAGCTCTGTGGTCTAGGTCCAGGGATCCGGATGGATAAAGAGCTGGCGTTGCAACCATGTGTCTCCTTACAGGCTGGAGGGGATAGAGGTACTCCAATGGAGTTGTTCGGGTCACAGATGGCGGCGGGTGTCGACTTCAATAACCGAACACCCAGCCGCCATCGGAGAGGGTTTAAATAACCCGCCCAACATGGGAAACGAGCGAGCGCGTTTCCGCGTTCCAGCTTGGAACGCAGGGACGCAGGGCGCACGGGAAGTGACGCGACAAGGCACTGGATGGAGCGCAGCTGTCAAAAGAAGGTACAGCTGCGCTCGTTTTATGTAGAGTAACGCCGATGGCGTTACATACTCCCCTCCTCAAAGGGGTCCCAAAAATAAAACCAGAAGGTGACGGGCGGTCAGGATATCTGCGGTGAAAATGCTTGATGAGTCTAGGAGCATGAATGTGAGAGGAATCTTCCCAAGAGTCATCAAGATGGCTGTAGCCTTTCCAACGAATTAAATATTGGAGGGAGGAACCTTGTCTCTTGGAATCTAGAATTTTTTCTATCTCGTATTCGGTCTCACCGAGAACCTCAACGGGAGAAGGGGGTTGAGGAACTCTGTTAGGGAAGGGATTAGGTATGAAAGGTTTAATAAGTGAGACATGGAAAGAAGGATGTATCTTCCAATCTGAAGGTAGAAGTAGTTTTACGGTGTTGTTGTTAATGAGATGTGAAATGGAGAAAGGACCAGTGAACTGGCGTCCTAGTTTCTTTGAGGGGATATTAAGACGTAAATTTTGAGTAGAGAGCCAAACTAAATCACCAACTTTGTATCTTGGAGGAGGAGTTCTATGGGAGTCGTAGTATCTTTTCTGTCTTTGTTGGGCTGCACGGAGATTAGCATGGAGTATTTTTGAAGTCCTCCTTAAGTTTGAGAGGTAATGCTCTACAGCAGGAACACTGTTAGGGAGAACGGAGGTTGGTGCAGATTTGGGATGGAAGCCATAGTTAGCGTAGAAAGGAGAAAATCCGGAGGAAGAACTGGAGGCGTTATTATACGCGAATTCAGCGTGAGGAAGAAATTGAAGCCAGTCGTCTTGTAAATGGGTGCAGTAACAGCGTAAGTATTGTTCGAGTGTTTGATTAACCCGTTCCGTCTGACCGTTTGTCTGGGGATGATAGGCAGTGGACATACGATGATCAATTCGTAAGGCTTGGCAAAGCGCTCTCCAGAATCTGGAAATGAATTGGGTGCCCCGGTCTGAGATAATCTGGGAGGGAAGGCCATGTAACTTAAGAACATTCTCTAGGAAGGCTTGTGCGGTCTCGAAAGAGGTTGGTATCTTCTTTAATGGAATGAAGTGAGCCATCTTTGTTAATAAATCGACAGTAACCATAATTGTGTTGGCACCTTGAGACCTGGGGAGGTCGACTATGAAATCCAGGGAAACAACATCCCAGGGTCTTTCTGGAATCGGAATAGACATAAGAAGACCATAGGGTGGCTTCCTGGAATGTTTGTTGGTAGCACATATGACGCATGAATTAACATAATCAGTGACTGTCTGTGAGAGCCTAGGCCACCAGTAATCTCTTTTAATTAAGCGAATGGTCTTACTGATTCCAGGATGACCTGCCAGTGGAGCATCATGAAGTTGTTTGAGGAGAGTAGGATGTAAAGCAGGAGGAACGTAAACTTTATTGTTGAATGTAAATAGCCCGTAGTGTAGGAAGGGAACAGAAGCTCCAATGAAGCGATCAAGTGGAATTATCGAAGAGGGAGGAGTCTCAATTGTGTGAGTATCATGCATTCGTGACAATGAGTCAGCTTTGGCATTTTCTGTACCAGGACGATAAGAAATGTTGAAGTCAAACCTGTCAAAGAATAAACTCCACCTAACTTGACGGGAGGATAGGGTCTTGCAGGCCTTTAGATGTTGCAAATTGCGATGATCTGTAAGGATGGTGATGGGGTGTTTAGAACCCTCCAAAAGATGTCTCCAATTACTCAAAGCATCCTTTATGGCGAGGAGTTCCTTCTCTCCAATAGGATAGTTCATCTCGGCAGGTAATAGAGTCCTGGAATAGAAAGCCACCGGATGCAGAGGATCCGAAAGAGTAGATCGTTGGGAGAGTACAGCACCCAAGGCAAAGTGTGAGGCATCTACCTCCAATGTGAAGTGACAAAGTGGGTTAGGAAGTTGTAGAATTGGGGCGGAAGTGAAACTAAGCTTCAAGAGGTCAAAAGATTTTTGTGCGTCGTCCGACCAGGAGAAAGGCGTCTTAGAACTAGTGAGACTGTTTAGTGGTTTCACTATCGCGGAGAAGTCTTTAATAAACTTTCTGTAGTAATTTGAAAATCCGAGGAACCGTTGTAGTGCTTTCCTGGAATGGGGAACGGGCCAAGACAGAATGCACTCAACTTTTGATGATTCCATCTGTATTCCGTTTGGAGTAATTAGATACCCAAGGAAAGAGATGCTGCGTTGACTGAAAACACACTTTTCAAGTTTGGCATATAAAGAATGTGTTCTCAGTCTGGCCAAAACCCAACGCACATGTTTGATGTGTTCTTCAGGAGAATCTGAGTAAATTAAGATGTCGTCCAAATAAATCACAACGCAAACGTCTAACAAATCTCGAAAAATGTCATTGATAAACCATTGGAACGTTGCGGGTGCATTGCATAATCCGAAGGGCATTACAGTATATTCAAAGAGCCCATAACGTGTCTTAAAGGCTGTTTTCCACTCATCACCTGGGCGGATTCTCACAAGATTGTAGGCACCCCTAAGATCTAGTTTAGTGAAGAGTTTTGAGGTTTGGAGACGCTCGATGAGTTCCGGAATCAGTGGTAGTGGGTATCTATTCTTTATGGTGATGTTATTGAGTGCACGGTAGTCGATGATTGGTCGGAGTGAGCCATCTTTATTTTTTACAAAGAACATTGCTGCGCTTGCTGGAGAAGTAGAGGGTCTGATGAATCCCTTTTTAAGGTTCTCATCGATGTAATCCTTGAGGTGTACAAGTTCTGGTTGGGATAACGGATAGATCCTTGCGGTAGGAATCGGACTGTCAGGTATAAGGTCTATGGGGCAATCATAGATCCTATGTGGGGGAAGTTTGTTAGCCATGGCCTTGCTAAAAACATCTGCGAAGTCATGTAAATAAGCTGGGAGATCAGAAGGATAGTTGTTTGTGATAGAGGTGGAACATAGAGGATAACAACTCTCCTTACAGTGAATGGACCGTAGATCTAAGGAACTAGTAGACCATAGAAAGGTTGGTTGATGAAGACGAAGCCATGGTATTCCGAAAATTATAGGGAATATAGGTGATGAGATAACATCAAAAGCAAGGGTCTCAGTATGACCTGAACCACAAGTGACAAGAAGGGGGGAAGTTTGGAAGGATATAGGACCTGTTGAGGAACTAGAACCATCAATAAAAGTGAGTGACACAGGGGTTTGCTTGCACACACACGGTATTTTATTAGATTCTACAATTTTTGAATCAATAAAGTTGCCACAGGCTCCGCTGTCGACCATTGCATCAATGGAAATCCTTTCTAGACCCCACTGTAAAGTAAGAAGAATGATAATGTAGCGGTTTGAAATAATACCAGTAAATTTAAGCTTGTTAAGTTGGTGATCTTTACCTTCCGAATTCCTCTTGAGAAGAGGGCAGGTGGAGACAACGTGGTCAGGGCCAGAGCAGTACAAACAGAGGTTTTGGTCTCTGCGGCGTTGTTTCTCAGCTGCGCTTAAAGGCCCTTTAATGGCACCGAGTTCCATAGGAAACTCCTTGGGAGGAGATCTGGCTCTCCTAAAAGGTGTAGGAGGAAAAGCATTCGCACGTTCAGCTCTTCTCTCACGGAGACGGCGATCGATAGTAATGGAGAGTTGCATTAGGTCCTCTAAAGATGTTGGAAGTTCAATGCGTGCAATCTCGTCCTTTAAAGCTTCTGTCAAGCCAAGCCGGAATTGGTTCCTGAGTGCAATATCTGACCACTGGGTCTCTCTGCACCAACATTTGAATTCTGAAATGTAGTCTTCCACTGGTCTTTTCCCTTGCTTGAGACTTCTGATGGAATTCTCAGCGGTTAACTGTTTATTAGGATCCTCGTAAAGGAGGGACATTTCTGTGAGGAAGGTGTCGAAAGCCCCCAGCAGATCACCATGCTCTTCTAGATAGGCGTCGGCCCAGACTCTAGGTTCACCGCGGAGATATGAGATAAGGGTGAGAATTCTTACCCTATCAGAATAATAGGTACGGGGACGTAGTTCAAACATCAATCGACATGAACTAATAAATTGGCGAAAAAGTTTCCTGTCTCCAGAGAAAGGTTCAGGCGCACAGACTTTTGGTTCTGGTCTCTCTCTGGCCTGGGCAAAGTTCTGTTGGCGGAGAGCTTCATTCTCTAAACGTATCTCATTTAAAGAGTTAGTGAGAGTATCCACCCTTTGTGTCAGTCCCAATAAGTGATTTGTTAGATCGGCGGGATCCATAATCTTTTTAAAAAAAAAATATATATATATATACCCTTTTTTTTTTTTTTTTCAGGTTCGGTTATTCTGTGACGCCTACGCCGTCAATTTCACTAGAATTGAGAATAGTCAATAACAATGGAGAATTCTCAGTTTAAACCACCAGTTAACTCTATATTTGTACAGAGAGTGAGGGGTTAATTCATCACATTCTCCTGGAGACTATCTCGCTTCAGTGGTACTGTGAATGTACTATAGGTAGAAGGTGATATCTGGAAACTCTGAGTACAGTCACTAAACATAAGATACTGGGGACAAGATCCTATAGTAATAGCATATACAGCTTAAATAGCAATTGTGAGTTCAAGCTTGAAATGACTGATAGCTATGGTACTTGCGGTTATGGAGGCTGTGATCTTAGTAATTCTTCCAACAGAGAGAGAGCAGGGATTCAGGAGGATCGTAGAGGCTGTAGAGTGTCAGCTCTGTGGTCTAGGTCCAGGGATCCGGATGGATAAAGAGCTGGCGTTGCAACCATGTGTCTCCTTACAGGCTGGAGGGGATAGAGGTACTCCAATGGAGTTGTTCGGGTCACAGATGGCGGCAGGTGTCGACTTCAATAACCGAACACCCAGCCGCCATCGGAGAGGGTTTAAATAACCCGCCCAACATGGGAAACGAGCGAGCGCGCTTCCGCGTTCCAGCTTGGAACGCAGGGACGCAGGGCGCACGGGAAGTGACGCGACAAGGCACTGGATGGAGCGCAGCTGTCAAAAGAAGGTACAGCTGCGCTCGTTTTATGTAGAGTAACGCCGATGGCGTTACACTGACTGACTTGGCCTATAGGTTTGGTGTGTTTTCTGTACTTTTGATGTCCAATAAATTATATTTTACAGCAATAGTAGCCTTTGAGGTGCTTTATCCTGGTGGGGTCTATTTTTATATGTACTGTATGTTTTTTTTGGGGGGGGTGCACCTCCTCTTAAGTAAGTGTGGCACTAAGTGACTTTTTTCACTCCTAGGACTCATTTTCTTTTTTTTTTCTAGATGGTGTATGCCTAAGTGTTATTATATCTCTGGGTAGAGGGGTGCATTGAATGTGAGTAATATAACGTGAGGTGGATTCTTGCACTTGATTTCAAACAATGCATTTGCATGTTTCACAAAAATTCAGCTCAACGAACAAATGGTCAGCAGTGGTGATCTAAAATTCAGGCTGAACCCTCAGGAAACTCCCCAGGAAACCGTTACATGATAGCAGGCCGCTGGCCCAATTAGCTGTGACTGAGGAATTCCTTGCCCCACAGCTGCATGTAACAAGGTTCAAAGATGCGGGTGACTTCATAGACCTAATATGGTCACATGGCCATCGCCATTGACAAAATAAATAATGTAGATCTAGACATAATTACCCAGCCACAGCTGATTGGGCCTGCAGCCCGCTATTTTGTGACAGTTTCCCTTGAGTTCAGGACAAACTGGGTTTAGCTTATCAATAACGGTGGGTAACATTGGAATGTTCTGCTTTAAAAAGCCCAAAACTCCTGTAGACCTGATAAAGATCCTTGCAGTGTGTCTACACATGCACCAGAAACTAATTCAAGATGGAGAACTTTCCCTACAAGCAAGAGAATGCTGGACACCATTGCTTAGTAAATATGTTTTTTTTTTTTGTTTTGTTTGTTTTTTACTTTTGTGATGGACCACCCTTTCATCTCACCTGGGTGCTTTCACAAAACAATGCCTCCTGTCCTCCAAACCCTTCCAGCGATGGTCAGTATTGGAGAAGACTGAGAACTTTCCCTACAAGCAAGACAACACTGGACACCATTGCCTAGTAAGTATGTGTTTTTTTTATCTTTTTACTTTTGTGATGGACCTCCTGGCATCCTGCCTGGGTGCCTCCGCCAAACAGTGCCTCCCACCCCCCTAACCCTTCCAGCAAACCAAGCTAATACTAGCCCTTTACCCCAAGCATCGAACCCGGATGTGATGTTGTCCAAGGAATCAATTTATTGAACAGAAATACAAGTTTTTATACACAAAACATGAACAATATAAGCAAATATTACATATTGGGTTAAACATCTTACAATGGTTAGGTAACGAGGTAAAGTTGTCACAAGAATAATCACATCTCCAGGAGGAGTAGCAGACAGACAGACAGAAATAATAGGTGACTTAATTAACTCAATTAACAATGGAATGCACACCTAGGAGAAGGGATGAGTCAAACACACACACACCACCCTCACCCCCGGTTCGGTTTGCACCAGAACTTGTGAACAGGCAAAACAAATTGTGGAAACACAATTAAATTCTATAGCACACAAACATGAAAAAAAGTGCTAATTGTATAGGCTTATATGCAAGTTATTGTCCTAAATAGTGTTTGGGGACCAGGGTCCTGCCCCAGGGGACATATATCAATGCAATTTTTTTTTTTAAAACTGACTTTTTTTTCAGGAGCAGTGATTTTAATAATGCTTAAAAGTGAAACAATAAAAATGAAATATTCCTTTAAATATTATACCTGGGGGGTGTCTATAGTATGCCTGTAAAGTAGAGTATCTTTCTTGTGTTTATAACAGTACCACAGCAAAATGACATTTTCAAAGGATTTTTTTTTTATTTAAATCTGCTCACGGCTGTAATGTATTGTCGGATCCCGGAAAGATAGAAAAAAACGTCATGGTCCCCCCTCCCAGTCCATTACCAGGTCCTTTGGGTCTGGTATGAATATTAAGGGGAACCCCACACCAAAATTTAAAAAAAATGGCATGGGGGACCACCCCAAAATCCATACCAGGCCCTTCGGGTCTGGTAGGGATTTTAAGAGGAACCCTGTGCCAAAATAAAAAAAATGGCATGGGGTCCCCACAAAGGGTCTGGTAGGGATTTTAAGAGGAACCCTGAGCCAAAATGTAAAAAACAAATGGCTTGGGGATGCCACCGAAATCCATCCAGGACCCTTATCCAAGCATGCAACCTGGCAGGTCGCAGGAAAAGGAGGGGGGGTGAGAGAGAGCCCCCCCTCCTTATGGCCACATGCCATCAATATGGGGAGGGTGTTTTGGGGACCCCCTTGCCCGCTGGTTGTGGGGGTCTGCGGACAGGGGGCTTATTTTAATCTCAAAGCCCCCTTTAACAAGGGGACCCCCATCTTCTCCCCATGTAAATGGGTATCAGGTACATTGTACCCCTACACATTCACCAAAAAAAGTGTAAAAAAAGTAAAAATTCCAGTAGACAGTTTGGGTCAATTTCTTTATTTAAATCTTCGATCACAGCACCCTGCCTTTGGCCAATCATGGCTTTTACAGCAGAGCACCCTGTGATTTGCCAAAGCATGCAAGTCAGGCGCATGCTTTAGTCAATCAGCAGCCGCCAATGCACTGCGATCTCGCAGGGCATTGACGGTCTGCCCATTCATTATGGGGCGTTCCGCGGGCTCTCGAATTTCACGTGAACGCAATATAATGTTCTAAATTCAGTGAACGGGCAAACCCCCGAAGTTTGATTTGAACTTACGTTCGACTCGAACATCGGGCTCATCCCTACCTAGAAGGCACTCAATGTGGAAATTACACAATGGGAGAAAGAAACAGTAAACACAGAACACCTTCATAAACAGAATACACATAACAGCAGGGGACCTCAGCACCAGGTTGTTTTGAGCCAATTATAATCATCTGCTTTGAGTCTCAGATCCAAGAAGGTTGAAGCAGTCAATGCTGGTTTGGGCTGTTGATTCTATTCCCCCTACAAAATACAAAGTCCCCAAATCTGTATCCGATCCTCCAGATCTCAGGGTCTGTATTTCGGGGAGATATGGACTTGGATCCAAAGTAAAACCCCCAGGCACACACCTCGCAAACAATAGAGCCCCCTAAAATGCCAGGGCCCATGGTCTGTAGGCAAGAGGCTACCCTGCAGTCACGGTCCCGGTTGAGTCTGTCACAATTTTTATACAGTGATTTTTATTTTATTTTTTTAAGATTTAAAAAATTTATTTTTGATAATAAGGGTGGATTTCCTCTTTAATATGACGGCTTCAAGCCAGCCATTTAAAAGTGCACTGAATCAATGGAATGGAAGGTCTGTGATTTTCAGATTCTTATTCAATTCAATCATTTAAAGTGGATGTAAACCCAAATTATTTATTTGTTTATTTTGATGTCACAATGTAGAGTATAAGATTTCCTATCATCTGTGCCCAGTCTTGCCACACAGAGTTAATCCAGCTCTGAGCAATCCTCTTTTATTGTTCAGTGAAATAAAATGGACTTACAGAGAAAAACCTTAGTCTGTTCCGCCCCCCTTGCTGTGAGTGACAGGTTATTTACATATCTCATGCACTAGCCTGGAGACAGGCATTACTCAATTCCCGCCCCTACTCCTTTTCTGAAGTTGTGTGGTTACTTTTCTGGATTTTGACTGGATGTTAGTGATCATAGCAGTGTAAGGAATACACAAGAGAAAATGCATGTTGACAAGGGGAGTGTAGAGGAGGGCGGGGAGTCTACTGACATCACGACCCCACCCAGTGAGCTCCAGACAACAGACCCACCCACAGAATCTGCAGTTTTTCAGTTCTTATAACAGACTGAGGGGAGACATGTGACAGGTAAGGATACATGCAGGAGGCGTCTATATCCTTATAGATCAGCACTATGGCAGTAGTTTAAAAAGGATGAGAGTGGGTTTACATCCGCTTTAAGTCACAATGAATGTTTATATTGTGTGTGGCCACCCTAAGTATCTGCAAAATGTAATAATAACACACCACAACAGAAAAGAAGATATCAAATTACTATAATCAGCCGCAACTATAAAATCTTAAAAGTAAGACTGAGTTTGTAGTAAACATCGATTCATTGATCATGCATAGGCCGTATGAATTCTTTTTATTTTTTTATTGATATATCTTTCACTAGTGCTATCAGAATCAATAGGAATTTTTACAAATTCTTTAAGGAGAAGTCATTTTATTTCTAAGATTAAAATCAATACAATTTTAGAGCTATAGTGCTCTGTGCACAGTTGTTTTATTTAATTTTTTTTATGATTTATTTATTTAGTCACCGCAATTCATTTTTTATGACAGTATTTAGTTTGAAGCTTATAGGGATACTAATACTGCACTTTATAATAACATTACTTTTAAATCTTACCTAAACCCAAAACCCAAAATGGAATATATTTCGGCTTATCCGTCCTCAGATGAGGTGACTGCATTTGTTTTTGTTTTTTTATATTTTTTTCGTATGTCCATAAAACGAGACCTGTTCTAGGGTGTAAATGCCCAATCACCACACTGTATGGAAGAGCAGGGTTGTCACCCCAGGACAGGAAGTGTGTTAAGGCTACAGAACACCTCCTCATCTGCCTGACATAGGTGGGGGTGTTCTGTAGTACACATAGGATGACTGAGCAGTACTGATTATTATATTTATAATAAGCATCATCATCACCATAGCAACCCTATTAATTATCAGTGTTGCTCATCTTACTTTAAAAAAAGTAATTAGTTACAGTTACAAATTGCTTCTCCGAAAAGTAATTGCGTTTGTGACTCAGTTACTACATTGAAAAAGTAATTAGTTACTCAGCAAAGTAACTGACTTTTTTTTAAATATTCTACAATGCAATTACGTTCTATAACATCTTTAATAATGAATCTGATATTGTACAGTATTGCTGGGCATGTGAAGGTGGAGTGCGGTGATCAGATATTTAATAATCATAATAATAATAATATTATGAGTTTTCTCTAGTCCATAGACCAGGGGTGCCCAACCAGTGACCCGGGAGCCACATGTGGCCCGCGGAGCTCTCTGATGTGGTCCGCGACCTCCTGCTCTAGGATGGAATAAAATAGAATAGAATACTGTTATTAAAGGTAAATTTATTACTAAAATAACAGTGTATATATATGGGCATATCTGGGCTGCTTTCAAACTGATCCACAGGTGCAGAGAAGCGCACCTATGGGTTACCTGCACTGAGCCATAGACTTTTATTACCTGTGAGTTTGGTGTGCTTTCTTTTTTTTTTTTTTTAAAGTGTATTTTTTGTGCGTGAACTCGAGAGAGAGGAGCCGGACTGCAGGAGTTGGGAGTAGGCCGACCCTCCCCCCGGAGGCAATCACCATCCTTCTCCATGCCCCTGGTGGCAATGGCGGGTGTGAAGGGGGGCCTCCCACTCACCCCGCCCTACCTGCTCCTCTTGGGAGCCCAACTGGGGCCCAACGGGACCCCAATGGGGCAGAGGGACTCCCCCTATGAGGGAGTGAGGGGGCCTAGCCCACCCAGCAAGCCCCGTAGGTCCTTCGCCTCTCTTTTATTTTAAGAGACCGCATGGCCAAAGTGCGTGTGTTTTTTAAACCAATTTCGTGTGCGTGCAAGTGTGGTGGTTTTTTTGGGGGGGGGGGGGGGTGGGCGTACTAAGCACAGGCGTACCTTGCATAGCACACCCACCGGGAGCCGGGCTGAGACCACCAAACTCAATTCACATGTAGCCGAGACCGGGATCCGAACCCTTGGCTGCAGAGGTGAATGGCTTGTCAACGCAGTGCCAATCACGTTGAGCCACCACAGCTCGCTCTGGTGTGCTTTCTGAAAGTGCACAACACCTACAGGATATAATAAAAGTCTATGGCAATGTGCAGCTAGCCTGCAGGAAAGCCAATGGTGAACTATGCTGCACCCGTGATGTTGGTAAACAACCATGCAACAGTATAAAAGCAGCCATGGGCCCCTTTCACACGGTCAGTCCGACCAAATTGGACCCTCCATTCACCTCCTAAGGAGTGGAAAATGTTAATGGACTTGTGTCCGCCTACAAACACCTACCTCCAATCCAATCCGCAAAAAAAGGAGAGTAGCGTAGTCTCTATAGAGCCGAGTGGACTGTCATCCACCCGCTCTGCTCATTGTGGCCAGCGACCGGTTACCAAGTTGGTTACGTGGCCCTCGCTTTTCAAAAGGTTGGGCACCCCTGCCATAGACCCTTAAATATATTAATATTAATAATAATAATAATAATAATATTATTATTATTATTATTAATAATAATATATTTACGGGTCTATGGACTATATAAAACTCATAATATTTTTATTATTATTATTAATATATTTAAGGGTCTATGGACTAGAGAAAACTCATAATAATAATATTATTATTAATATTATTATTATTATTAATATATTTAAGGGTCTATGGACTAGAGAAAACTCATAATATTATTATTATTATTATTATTATTATTATTATTTTTAATATATTTAAGGGTCTATGGACTAGAGAAAACTCATAATATTAATATTATTATTATTATTATTAATATATTTAAGGGTCTATGGACTAGAGAAAACTCATAATAATAATAATAATAATAATAATAATAATAATAATAATAATAATAATCAAGTGCTAATAATAATAATAATAATAATAATAATAATAATAATAAAAATAATATGTGTTATTAGTATTATCATCATTATTATTATTGATATTAGTAGTAGTAGTAGTAGTAGTATTGATTTTAAGTGTATGTATTTTTTTTTCCTATAAACATATGAATACTAATCTCTAGGATTAACCCTATCCTAGCCAGTGGATTTTTGACATGGACTTTACATGGATAATTTCTTTTATCTAATTGTGGGACTGAAAAAAAAAAAAAAAGAAAGAAAGAAGAGTGATAATGCAGTTGAATGTGAAGCATTTCCTCTTCTCGTTCTTCGAGTTGCTCTCTTCCTCCTGATGATCTGTGCGGTTTGTTTGCCGGGGAGAAGAGTGATAGGTGGAGACACTTTAATAACTTCTCATAAAGGGCTCAAGTCAATGTTTCAAATTTGTGGTCACCGTGCCACAGCCCTGTCTCCTCTCAATGCTCCAGATATTGAATCTTCCCGTAACTACAATTACAGAGCAAACCGCACAATGTGGACATGCGGATTGTTTAGAGCAACACCCATTCAAAATTTACTTATATTTACACTAGAAAAATTAGTGTAAGTGCTACTGGGAACAAATCTACAGACCAGGATCAATAACCAAACAATTCTTGGCTAATAAAGCACTTCTCTCTGGTCTGTGGTTGCTTCTCTCTGACTTTGTGGTTGGCCTCTAATGTCTTTCTCCATTGACTTTTCCCGTAAATATGTCTAATAGATGTCCCAATCAAGTCCAAGAAGGAATGATTGTCTTTGTTTGGTAAGAATTGCTAATTAACTAATACAGTATGTAAAAATTCTAGAGGCTAGCTCGTCTCAGGACTACCTACTGCACTATAGATATAGGAAAAGAAGGCTTGGGGGGTGTATACAGTATTTGATATGTCATGTACTGTAGTTATAACCTATATGCCATCCTGAAGCTTCCCTCCAACCACTTTGCATATTATTTTATATCAGGGCTCGACAAAATCTGGGCGCCCGATCGCAATTGCGACAAGGAATTGTGACCTGACGCACCAGGGAAGCTTAGTTCTGCAGAAAGCCGCAAAGCCGTGGCCTCAATTACCGGCTGGCGCGGGCCGGCCGGTAATTGAGGCCGCGTCTTTGCGGCCTTTTGCAGGCCTAAGCTTTCTTCTGTGATCTGGCACCATCTTGTAGTAAAACAGCAGTTCTAATGTGCTTTTCACTGTTTTCACTGCCATATCCTTCCCTCAAATTAGAACCCCAAAACATTATATATATTTTTTATTCTAACACCCTAGATCAGGGGTCTCCAAACATTCTAAACAAGGGGCCGGTTTATTGTCCTTCAGACTCTTGGAGGGCCGGACTTTGGCCAGTGGGAGTGAAAATTTCCCTGGCATCAGTGTGAGTAAACATCTGGTATCATGGGGAGGAATAGTGCCCCATTGCTGGTATCATAGGGAGGAATAGTGCCCCATTGCTGGTATCATAGGGAGGAATTGTGCCCCATTGCTGGTATCATAGCGAGGAATAGTGCCCCATTGCTGGTATCATAGGGAGGAATTGTGCCCCATTGCTGGTATCATAGGGGGGAATAGTGCCCCATTGCTGGTATCATAGGGAGGAATAGTGCCCCATCGCTGATATCATAGGGAGGAATAGTGCCCCATTAGTGGTATCATAGGAAGGAATAGTGCCCCATTGCTGGTATCATAGGGAGGAATAGTGCCCCATCGCTGGTATCATAGGGAGGAATGGTGCCCCATTGCTGGTATCATAGTGAGGAATAGTGCCCCATTGCTGGTATCACAGGGAGGAATTGTGCCCCATTGCTGGTATCATAGGGAGGAATAGTGCCCCATCGCTGGTATCATAGGGAGGAATAGTGCCCCATTAGTGGTGTCAGTGGGAGAAATGGTGCTCCATCGTCGGTGTCAGATGGCAGAATAGTGTCAGTGGGAGGGATAGTGCTCCAAGGGCCGTAAAAGGCAAGCACAGGGCTGCATTCGGCCCTCGGGCCGCAGTTTGGAGACCACTGCCTTAGAGAATAAAATGGTGGTCGTTGCAATACTTTCTGTCACACCGTATTTGCGCAACGGTCTTACAAGCACACTTTTTTTTGGGAAAAAATACACTTTTTTAAATTAAAAAATAAGACAACGGTAAAGTTAATCCAATTTTTTTTTATATTGTGAAAGATAATGTTACACCGAGTAAATTGATACCCAAAATTACTTCAAAATTGCATCTGCCATAGGCGACGTTTATAAAATTCCACAGGTTGCATGTTTTGAGTTACAGAGGAGGTCCAGGGCTAGAATTATTGCGCTCGCTCTACCAATCGCAGTGATACCTCACATGTGTGGTTTGAATACCTTTTACATATGCGGGCGCTACTTACGTATGTGTTCGCTTCTGCACGCGAGCTTGGCGGGACAGGGGTGTGTTTTTTGGCTCCTAACTTTTTCAGCTGGCTCCTAGATTCCAAGCAAATTTGTCAAACCCTGATCTTATATACAGTTGAACTTCGGATTACGAGCATAATCCGTTCCAGGAGTATGTTTATAATCCTGCACCCCCGTACCACAGGCCATCGAATTTGTCTGATGAAACTGGTCTTAAGACCAGTTTCATCGGACCGGTCCAATCGTGTGTACGCGGCCTTACACTTTCAAAAAGCATGTCGTACAAATTCATTAAAATTAGGTACAGTATGGAGTCGCCTTGCTTTTTACCTTTATATTTTGTTATACTTAATGGGGTAGATTCATGTAGATCAGCGGATCTTTTGATCCGCGTGATCTATCTTTTTTACTATCCGCCTGCGCCAGTTTTTGAGGCAAGTGCTGTATTCAGAAAGCACTTGCCTCGTAATTAGCCCTGGCGGATCGTAAATCCCCCGGCGGAATGCAAATTCCGCGGCTAGGGGGAGTTTACTATTTAAATCACGCGCGTCCCCGCGCCGATCGTACTGCGCATGCGCCGCCGGCAAAATTTCCCAACGTGCATTGCTTTAAATGACGTCGCAAGGACGTCATTGTTTTCGATGTTAACGCAATTAACGTATGGCCGTATTCCCGGACGACTTACGTAAACGACGTAAAAAATTCAAAACTCGACGCGGGAACGACGGCCATACTTAACATAGGATCTGCCGCACTTACCCCGCATATAGCAGGGGTAACGATCCGCCGGAAAAAGACGAACGCAAACGGCGTAAAAAAAAAACGACGGCCGGGCGTTCGGTTCTGAATCGGCGGTTCTCCTCATTTGCATATTCGTCGCGTAGAAAAAAAGAAGCGCCACCTAGCGGACGGCGGGAGAATGCAGCCTAAGAACCGACAGTGTAACTCACTTACACCAGTCGGCTCTAAGGGAGATCTATGCGGAACCTGATTCGAGGAATCAGCCGCATAGATCGGAGCGTCGGATCTCACAGATCCGACGGTGTATCAGTAGATACACCGTCGGATCTGTACATGAATCTACCCCATTGTATGCTTCTCTTGCCTATAATAGTACATATAGGAGTAATAATTGGTAGTGGTAATAATATCTTATCTTCAATTTTCGGCATTACATGTAAGAACCATCCTCGTATATAGTGTTGAGCGGAATACGCCATATTCGATTTCGCGATATTGCGCGAATAAATAGAAGAATATTCGCGAATATTCGCTAATATCGAATATTCGTGATATTTTATCCAAAAATTCGCTAATGCGAAAATGATTGCGAAATTCTCATAAACGGAGATCATTTCCTGTATTACTAAACTAATATGCACTAAACACTAACTCTACACTAACTCTACTTAAAAGAAAGGAGAATAAGGGGGCAAAAGAAGGGCGGAGAAGATAATCGCGCAATATTCCTTTTGCCGAATATTCGAGTTATTCTGATTGGCTCCGATGCAAAAGAAGGGCAGAGAAGATAATCGCGCAATATTCCGTTTGCCGAATATTCAAGTTATTCTGATTGGCTCTGATGCATAAGAAGGCTGTATCAGAGCCAATCAGAATAACTCGAATATTCGGCAAAAGGAATATTGCGCGATTATCTTCTCCGCCCTTCTTTTGCATCAGAGCCAATCAGAATAACTCGAATATTCGGCAAAAGGAATATCGCGCAATATTCCTTTTGCCGAATATTCGAGTTATTCTGATTGGCTCTGATGCAAAAGAAGGGGCGAGTAGCTGATGCGATTCTTTTATGTTGCCGCAATGCGAATTTTCGGCAACATAAAAGAATCGCATCAGCTACTCGGCCCAGGGTCTCTCTCTAATCATACCAGCAATGCTTTTAGACGTCGATGGAGATCACTAGGATGTGATCTGTTTTACAAATAAATTTGAAAAAATATGAATATTCGCCATAGCGAATATTCGCCGCAATATTCGAGTTATTCGCGAATACTCGAATATGCAATATTCGTAGCGAATATTCGCAATGCGAAAATTCGTGAGCAACACTACTCGTCTATTTGAGCCTTTTGTGAACAAGAACAATGACATGGCTTTTGTTAGAGCTCTATAAATAATTGATGGCGTCCTCGTGCTTTGAGTTCCATAAGGAAAATCATGAAACGCAGATATTTCCTGTACTATGTGGATGTTGAATTTACTTTTAAGTTTGTCTCTGTTGGATGTTTTCTGCCCCCCGCCCCCCCATTAACAATTTTGCCACTTGTTTCATAGAAACGTTTTGCGTGATCATCAACTTCTCCGAGATTTTTTTACTAAGTGTTAACTGCAGAGAAAATCCTTGTGCATCTGTGTTTGTATCATTTCTGTCATTTTATATGTCACAACTACTTAGACAATAAATATTAGAATTATTTAATGCAAACTGGTGACAGCCTAATCGTGTAGCAATAAATGTATATGAACAACAAATTATAGATAGTGCATGCTGTTCAGAACGGTTTCGGCAAACAGATGCCACTGCGCTGAAAATCCGACCGTCTTATTTAATAAAGCTGTGTAAGCAGCACAATGAGGTACAGTACCCTGTGACAACCAATCATCAATAACATTTCCCTCATATCACTGAAAAAAAATTGTAAAACCTGAACTGTTTACTTTTGTAGAATCAAATGTTAAAGGGGTTGTAAAGGTAAAAAAAAAGGTAAAAAAAAAATTCAATTACCAAGCCCTTCAGGTCTGGTATGGAAGTCAAGCCGGTGGAGGTAGGGTGATGCTTTGTGTAGAAGAGTCAATGCCTTGATAGGTCAGGGCTGTTTTAGTGGCAGACCTTAAAGGATCACTAAAGGATTTTTTTTTTTTTAGCTAAATAGCTTCCTTTACCTTACTGCAGTACTGGTTTTCTGTCCTTATTGTTCGTTTTTGCTTTGAAGTTGCTGTAATCCTGCTCTGTTCTCCACACTTCCTGCTTGTCTGTTTCCTTATAACCACAGTACTAGGAGCTTTCTCACGGTGGTCTAAGCTGTCATTACTGTGTGTCTAAAACTTCCCGGAACCAATCAGATTAATTTTAAAAACAAAACACTGCCCTGGATTTGTTTGTTTTTGTTCTGTGTGTCTATTTCTACTTCACAGAAACATGAAACCAGTTCAAAAGTGAAAATAACCTGCAGGCACATTATATCATTGATTTTTATGTATTTTTAATCATTTTGAAAAGGAATCAGTTAACTTGTATGTCTCTATACCCTGTAAACAGTCATTTCAGCAAAACATTTTTTTTTCCTTTAGTGACCCTTTAATCCATTAAAGGTGTTGTAAAGGTAAAAAAAAAAAAAAAAATCCCCTAAATAGCTTCCTTTCCCTTAGTGCAGTCCTCCTTCACTTACCTCATCCTTCCATTTTGCTTTTAAATGTCCTTATTTCTTCTGAGAAATCCTCACTTCCTGTTCTTCTGTCTGTAACTCCACACAGTAATGCAAGGCTTTCTCCCTGGTGTGGAGTGTCGTGCTCGCCCCCTCCCTCGGACTACTGGAGAGTCAGGACGCCCACTAACACACAGCTCCTTTCTCTATCTGCAATGTAGAGAGCGTCCTGACTCTCCTGTAGTCTAAGGCAGGGGGCGAGTATGACACTTTCTCAGAAGAAATAAGGACATTTAAAAACAAAATGGGAGGATGAGGTAAGTGAAGGAGGACTGCACAAAGGTAAAGGAATCTATTTAGGGGATTTTTTTTTTTTACCTTTACAAACCCTTTAATGGATTAAGGTCTGCCACTAAAACAGCCCTGACCTATCAAGGCATTTACTCTGCTACACAAAGCATCACCCTACTTCCCCCAGCTTCACTTCTTCCAATACTTCATCCTGGTACCATCTTTTTCCCAGGTAAGTGACGCACACGCACCCGGCCATCCACATGATGTAAAAGAAAACATGATTCATCTGACCAGGCCATCTTCTTCCATTGGTCTGTGGTCCAGTTCTGATGCTTACGTTCCCATTGTAGACGCTTTGGGCTGTAGACATGGGTCAGAAATGGACACACTGACTAGGGATTACACGCCCCACCCCCCCTGTTCGGTTTGCACCATAACCTGCGAACAGACCAAAAGTTTGTGTGAACTTTAGAACCCCATTAAAGTCTATGGGACTCGAACGTTTGAAATCTAAAGTGCTAATTTTAAAGGCTAATATGCAAGTTATTGTAATAAAAAGTGTTTGGGGACCCGGGTCCTGCCCAGGGGACATGTATCAATGCAATTTTTTTTTTTAACTGATGTTTTTTCGGGAGCAGTGATATTAATAATGCTTAAAGTGAAACAATAAAAGTGAAATATTCCTTTAAATTTCGTACCTAGGGTGGTGTATATTATGCCTGTGAAGTAGCGCTTGTTTCCTGTGTCATTTCTGAAGGGAAAAAATGTCATTTAAAACCACTCGTGGCTATAATGAATTGTTGGCTCTCGGCAACACAGAGAAAAGTCATTTATAAAAAAAAAACAAAAAAAAAAAAAACATGGGGGTCCCCCCAAATTGCCGACAATTGAGCTGGGACGTGCAGCTCTGTGTGTAAACACAGAGCTGCACGTCCCTGTCAGGGAGAGAGGAGACCAATTGTGTCCCTTGCACATAGGGACACAATCGGTCACCTCCCCCAGTCACCCCCCCTCCCCCTACAGTTAGAACACACCTAGGATACACATTTAACCCCTTCCCCGCCCCCTAGTGGTTAACCCCTTCCCTGCCAGTCACATTTATACAGTTATCAATGCATATTTATAGCATTGTTCACCGTATAAATGTAAATGGTCCCAAAAATGTGTCAAAAGTGTCCGACGTGTCCGCTATAATGTCCCAGTTCCGAAAAAAAAATGCAGATCGCCGCCATTCCTAGTAAAAAATAAATAAAAAAAAAATCATAATTATGTCCCCTATTTTGTAGGCAATATAACTTTTGCGCAAACCAGTCACTATACGGTTATTGCGATTTTTTTTTTTTTTTTTTTTAAACCAAAAATATGTAGAAGAATACATATCGGCCTAAACTGAGATAAAAAATGTTAATTTTTTTTTTAAATGGGATATTTATTATAGCAAAAAGCAAAAAATATTGTGTCTTTTTTCAAAATTGTCTATAGCGTAAAAAATAAAAACCGCACGGGCGATTAAATACCACCAAAAGAAAGCACTATTTGTGGGGAAAAAAGGACGTCAATATCCAAATATACGGCATATCCGAAACTGCGAGCGGAGGGCTTATCGCCCCCTTCTAAAGCGTTACATCAGAGAGGGGCGGGGTCACCCGCACGTCACAGGAAAAGCCTGGGTTTTCTCTTGCGTCAGAAGGGGTCAGGGTCACCTGACGGATGGCCCCGCCCTCACCTACATAAGAGCTGTCACTGGCTGAAGCCGCGCCATTCCAGGGGTGTCTCCGGTGGAGACAGGATGTGCTCCACTGCGGTCATCTCATCACTGGATCCTGGACCTGGATGAAGAGGAGATCTTCTCATCACTGGACCCCGGAGAGGAGAGAGAGAGGACCCTCTATGGCGTTCACTGTGTTCATGCAGCTGCCCATCCTGGTGGTGAAGGAGGTGGTAGGTTTACTTCAACTCCATTGGAGATCAGTGATGTCACCGACCTGGCTTTGCTCTTTGGCATACTATAGGCATACTATACACACTCCACAGGTACGAAATGTAACCACTTACCCCTGGACCATATTGCTGCCCAATGATCAGAGCACGTTTTGTGATTCGGCACTGCGTTGCTTTAACTGACAATTGCGCCGTCGTGCGATGTGGCTCCGAAACAAAATTGGCGTCCTTTTTTCCCCACAAATAGAGCTTTCTTTTGGTGGTATTTGATCATCTCTGCGGTTTTTATTTTTTGCGCTATAAACAAAAATAGAGCGACTATTTTAAAAAAAATGCAATATTTTTAACTTTTTGCTATAATAAATATCCCCCAAAAATATATATAAAAAAAATGTTTTTCTCCTACATATTTTTCATTAAAAAAAATTACAATGCGCAAAATTTATAGCGTTTACAAAAAGGGGGTAGTTTTATGGCATTTTTATAAAAAATATTTTTTACTAGTAATGGCGGCGATCATCATTTTTTTCAGTACTGCGACATTATAGCGGACACTTTGGAGACTTTTGACACATTTTTGGGACCATTGGCATTTTTTTAGCGATCAATGCTATAAAAAAGCATTGGACTACTATAAAAATGCCATTGGCAGTGAAGGGGTTAACACTAGGGGGCAGGGAAGGGGTTAAGTGTGTTCCTGGGTGTGTTCTAACTGTATGGGGGGGGGGGGTGTCATGGACTTACCTCCTTCCTGGCTTCTTATCACTGACATGTGCTGGCAGCCATCTTGCTTCCTGAGCTTCTTGTAACTTCCCACTCCCTGCGGCTCCTCCTTCCCATTGGGAGGAGCTGGACGCTCAGCATATATTTAAGATGCTTGCTGCAGCATTCCGTTGCTTGGGCCTCTGTGTTAAGAGCTGCCTCTCATCCTATCTTAATCGTGCTGCTGTTCTGGTTACCGACCCGGCTTCGACGGACGTTCCTTCTGGCTCCTGATCCCTGGCTTTGTTTTACCACCTTCCTGGTTACAGACTCCGGCTGGACTGACTCCCATCTCTGGCTATCCATCCTGGCTCCGGTGGAAGACTCTCCTGCCTGTTTACATCTGTCTGGACTTTAACCTTGTTGTTTGGTTTTTAATAAAGAACCTTTTCTTTCATTCATCCGTTTGTGTACGTCTGATTCATGACAGGGGGGTGGACTCACTAGGGGAAATCACTGATCTTCTGTTCATACATTGTATGAATAAAAGATCAGCATTTACCCCGCTGACAGGATCGGGAGCCTTGTGTTTACACACATAGCTCCCGGTCCCCGCTATGTAACGAGCGATCGCTTGTGCCCAGCGGCGATCATGCCCGCCAGGCACGCGCACGGGACTCGGGGGCGAGCGGGGGGCGCACGCGCCACCTAGTAGCCACTGAAGTGCCAACGTAGAGCCAACCTGCCGCTGTAAAATGACGGTGGCAGGTCGGCAAGCAGTTAAAGGAATATTACACTTTTATTGTTTCACTTTAAGCATTATTAAAATCACTGCTCCCGAAAAAAAGGTCAGGTTTTTAAACTTTTTTTTGCATTGATATGCATGAATCTATCTATGGTGATAGAGGGGTGACAGGAGAGATGGGGCGGCACTCCTGTGCCCTTTATGGACGCACCTCCACTGCAGCCCAGGCACTACATCTACATATTCACTGCCCAGTGCTCACTCAACTTCAATGCAAATATATTAATGCTTTTACTCTACTCCAGACTGTTGCTCAGAAGAACAATCATGAAGCCCCGTACACACGGCCGAGGTTCTCGGCAGAAACCAGCGAGAACCTCGCTGGGAGCCGCATTCTGACAAGAACCTTGTCCGTGTGTACGCTCTCGGCGAGCATCCCGTCGGGAAACCCGTCGAGCAAATAGAGAACAGGTTCTCTATTTGCTCGACGGCCCGTCGGGATGAATGGCTGGTTGCCTTTCCCGACGGGCGGGTCGCCGATTCTGACGGCCGGCAGAGAACCTCGACGGGCGGAACGATGTGTTCCGCCCGACGAGTTTCTCTGCCGTGTGTACGGGGCCTGATGGCAAGTAGGTCAGACCAGAGAGAAACCAAAGCTATGGATGCATGTGGATTGATTTAAGATTTGGAGACTTAGAAATACTTTGGGTTGGAGAGCTGTGAATGTGGTCTTCATGTTTGAAAATTAATGAGCACTCTATTTAATTTAATATTTTAGGATATATAATTTTATTACAGAAAGAAAATATATCTAATGTAATATTGCCCCATGACCTCATTAGCATACATTAAACGCCACAGCAAAGATGGCAGCGTCAACATATATATATGTAGAAAAAATATAGCCGTGTGACGCTCACAAAGTACCGGAGAAAATATTTTAATATTGATAAAAAATTAATCTTTATTAGAATGGATCCAGAGGGTTTTCAGAATGAAACACGAGATCTCCGGGTTTTAACTCATTCTATGGAAACATCTTTAGAATTTGTGAACTTTTAACCACCTCAGCTTTGGAAGGTTTTACCCACTTCATGACCAGGTAACTTAGTAGGGCGCTAATTTACCTGGTAATTGCACGGTCATAAAACACTTTTCCCAAACAAAATTATATCATTTTTTTCACGCAAGTAGTGCTTTCTTTTTGATGATATCTGATCACCACTGGGTTTTTTACTTTTTTATTTATTATTTAAATTTTTATTATACAAGCGGGAAAAGACCAAACAATGAAAGTGATTGTAATGCTTATGCTACGTACACACGACCCTTTTTCGGGTTCGACGTCAACCCGACCATTAAAACGGCCTCGTCTACACACGATCATTTTTAGGCATGAAAAAAACAAAGTTTTTCGACATGTAGAAAAAAAACGTTGTTTTTTCCAACTTTATCATTAAAACGATGTTGCGCACACACGATCGTTTTAAAAAAATGCTCTAGCAAAGCGCGGTGATGTACAACACGTACGACGGCACTATAAAAGGGAAGTTCCATTTGGATGACGCCACCCTTTGGGGCTGCTTTAGCTGATTCCATATTAGTAAAAGACGATTTTTGCGATTTTCTGTCTGTTACAGTGTGATGAATGTGCTTACTCCATTACAAACGCTAGTTTTACCAGAAGGAGCGCTCCCGTCTCATAACTTGCTTCTGAGCATGCGCTGGTTTTTCACGTCGTTTTAGCCCACACACCATCATTTTTTACAACCCGAAAAACGTCATTGTTTAAAACGTCGTTAAAAAATGCAGCATGTTCGGGGAAAAAAAATTGTCGTTTTTCAGAACCCGAAAAATGATGTGAAGCCCACACACCATCATTTTAAATGACATTTTTTAAAAGCGTTGTTTTTTTTAATGCTGAAAAATGATCGTGTGTACACGGCATTAGAGTTTAAAAAAAGGTGGCCCCGAACACTGTCTTCTGGGGTTCCTCGGTGTCTCTCACGGCTCCTCCCTGCTTCGTATAACACCATAGGAGAAGCGCTCTCCCATGGTTTACCTTGCGGGCTTGCTTCAGAGTCTATCATTCGGCGTCCAAATCATTGGATTTGATTGACAGAAGTGGGAGCCAATAGCTGTGCTGCTATCCATCTATTCAATCGAGAGGAAGAGCGCGTCTCCACTGTGGTGAATTTCAGAGCTCAGGTAAGTAAAACGGGGGGGGGGGGTTCTGGGGGGCCGGACACTGCCAGGTGCATAGGACGCATTAAGGTGAAAAAAGGTGAAAAAACTCAAGGGTTTACAACCCCTTTAAAGCATAACTCCACTTTTGCTAAAGCGGGGGTTCATCCAAAAATAAACTCTCTAACATTAGCTATATCTATCCAGCATACTGCTAACATCTGCAGTATGCTGGTTTTTTTTTTCGGTACTTATCTTTATACAAGCTCTTTTTGTCCGGCTCCGAGCGGGGGTTTACTTCCGGGTATAGGCATTCCTAAGCGAAGAGGATTTGATTGACGCGCTGCTAAAGCGCGTCACGCCTTCCGGAAATACCTGAAGTGACACTCGGGTGTTTACGGCACCTGCGCAGTCAGCTCTACACGGCAGGCGCAGGCGCCGTAAACGCCCGAGTGTCACTTTGGGTATTTCCAGAAGGCGTGACGCGCTTTAGCCGCCGTCAATCAACTCGTCTTCGCTTAGAAACGCCTACTGCCCGCACGATTGCCCGCTCGCCGCCGGATAACAAGGCCTTGTATAAAGATAAGTACCGAAAAAAAAAAAAACAGCATACTGCAGATGTTAGCAGTATGCTGGACCCATTGTCAAAAAATGGATTTTAGGGTGAACCTCCGCTTTAAGAAAAAAACATTCCTCTCTGGGTGATCTATGCACATTGCAAGGATTATAACAAACTGTGTTGCAGAATGAGTCTGAAGAAATCCTTGTGTGCTTGTCTGTGTCCATGCGGGAAAGTGTGTATAATGGGAGTGGTTTCATAATTATCAACCAGCTGCAGTAGCTGCAAGGCTCTAATGAGGAAAGCCGCTGGGCCTGCATCCTCTAAAAAGGAAGCAAAGTCTACCTGTTAAATTGTACCTACAGGTAAGCCTATAATAAGGTATTGTAAATATCTCCTAAACTTGCACCGTTTAGGAGATATTTATTATATACTCTGCCGCTGACGTCATCAGCGCATGCGCACTGAAGGAACAGATGATCACAATGATTCTTCAGGTCCCTGTGCCGCATGCGTGGGAGTGATGTCATCGCGGCTCTGTCCAATCACAGTCCAATCTGCCCGCAAACACAGAAGACACTCCAGGGAAAATGTCAACTGTCAACGGTCACTGCTGCAACAACTTCGTTATAGGGTAAGTATTTCAAAATGAGCTAGTATACAATGCATACTAGCTCATTATGCCTTTGTCTTACAGTTTAATTTTTTTAGGTATACAACCTCTTTAAAGCCCGCCAAATGACCACAATGCACTGGGCCGCCACACAGCCAGGGCAGGTTTCCTGCAGTATATTTCAGAGTGCTATTGCACATTTACTGCAGTATATTGCAGTGCGTTAGTGCACTTTAACGCTGTAATTTCAGTTTTATTACATGTTTACCGCAATATATTGTAGTGCATTGCTGCACATTTAATGCAGTATATTTCAGTTCGTTATCGCAGGTTTCCTTCAGTATATTGCAGTGCGTTACTACACGTTTACCGCAGTATATTTCAGTGTGTTATTGCAGGTTTGTAGCAGCAGATTATATACCCAGTACAGATGTGCCACTTTTGCAGGCAGACTAAGGGGACCCCTCCCAGGCACTATATTTAAAGGAATTTTTCATTTTTATTGTTATTTATCATTTTGATGGTTTCATTGCTCATTTAAAAATTGTGGGCTAGATTCTCGTATGGTGGCGTAAGTACAAGCGGGGCATCGCGTATCCTATTTACGCTACGCTGCCGCAACTCTGGACGCAAGTGCCGTATTCTCAAAGCACTTGCATCCTAAGTTACAGCGACGTAGCGTAAATGGCCCGGCATAAGCCCGGGTAATTCAAATGTGGATGAGTTGGGCGTGTTTTATGTAAAAAATTGTGACCCCACATTTTTGAAGTTTTTTTTTAACTGCGCATGCGCCGCCCGTGGACATATCCCAGTGCGCATGCTCTAAATTACGCCGCAAATACATTGGTTTCGCGAACGATTTACATAAACGACGTAAAAATCGACGTCCATACTTAACATTGCGTACGCCTCACCTACGCAAAGTTACCCCTCATATACCAGGGGTAACTTTCCGCTTACACAAACAATGTAAAATATGACGACCGGGCGCAATTACGTTTGGGAATCGGCGTATCTAGCTCTTTTGCATATTTGACGCGGCTAATCGATGGAAGCGCCACCTAGCGGCCAGCGTATAATTGCACACAATTATATGCCGGCGTAGGCTAGATACGTCGGCGGAAGAAGCCTATTTTTTAACGTATCTGCGTTTGAGAATCGGCGTAAACATACGCTGGCGCAGATTTGAAATTACGCTGGCGTATCTGGTGATACGCCGCCGTAACTGTTTTGAGAATCTGGCCCTATGTTTTTTACAATATTTTTTTTTCATTGATACATGTCCCCCTAGGGCAGTATTTGGACCCACATAACCATTGTATGCCAATTACTTGTATATACAGTGGGGAAGATAATTACTTGTTCTCCTGCAAATTTTGTAAGGTTGTCCACTTACAAAGAAATGAAGGGTCTATACTTTTTATCAGTGTAAACACAACATCTCCCCGTTCTTCCTAGTGACATGTCACTGATCGTATGCTCCCTCTCATCAGGAGCAGCGATCAGTGATGTGTCACTCATAGCCATGCCCACTAACAGTTAGAATCACTCCCTAGGACATCACTTAACCCCTTCCTAGCCCACTAGTGGTTAACCCCTTTACTGCCAGTCAAGTTTACACAGTAATCAGTGCATTTTTATAGTACTGATCGCTGTATAAATGTGAATGGTCCCGAAATAGTGCCAAAAGTGTCTGATGTGTCTGCCATAATGTCGCAGTCACGATAAAAACCACTGAATGCGGCCCGGATGTGTATTCCACTCAATTGGCTCTCTCCCAACCCTCCATCTATACCGGACTGGTTCAATCGTATACAAAAGACGATGGAGATGGAGGAACTGATCCACCAAGCCAACGACACCCCCTCTAAATTCTCAGGAACGTGGGCCTGCTGGACCCAATTTACCTCGACTGACGTGTACAAGAGTATTATGTCCTGATAGCGCTGATTGTGGTCTCCGTTTGGCCACAACCTTGTAGAGCTGTGGCAGACTCCCTTCGCTTACCCAAAGACTCCCCCCCCCTCCCTTCTGCCAGTAAGTTGTCTGTACCGAGTGTACGGAATGTGTTAGTCTTCCCTACCTACAGAAGACGCCAGCTCCAGAAGGTGGCGAACCTGGAGGTATAGGTTTATGGGGTTTTCTGTAGTTCCTTATAGATTTTACACCTAGCACCATGACCTCATTGGCGGCTAAGCCCGCTCTTACCTCAAGAGTTCTCCTGTTGTTGATTTGATTTCTATTCTTTATTTGCATGTTTTTCTGTCTCCTAGCGGCTGCGCCCGCACTTGCTCATGCTTCATGTTTAATGGTTACTCAAGCTGTTAATGTACTGTACCGTGCAACTTCAAATAAACATTTTCTTTCTTGAAAAAAAAAAAAACGCTGATCGCCGCCATTACTATTAAAAAAAAAAATGCCATCAAACTATCCCCTATTTAGTAGACGCTATAAGGTTTGTGCAAACCATTTAATAAACGCTTATTGCGATTTTTTTTTTACCAAAAATATGTAGAAGAATAGTATCGGCCTAAACTGAGGGGAAAAAAATCGTTTTTTATATATTTTTGGAGGATATTATTATAGCAAAAAGTTTTTTTTTTTTCAAAATCGTCGCTCTATTTTTGTTTATAGTGCAAAAACTAAAAAGCGCAGAAGTGATCAAATACCACCAAAAGAAATCTCTATTTGTGGGAAAAAGGATGTCAATTTTGTTTGAGAGCCATGTCGCATGACCGCGCAATTGGCAGTTAAAGTGACGCAGTGCCGAATCGCAAAAAGTGCTCTGGCCTTTGGGCAGCCAAAGGGTCTGGGGCTGAAGTGGTTAAAGAGATGAGGTGGCAACCCTACTTGTGAGCCATTGACAATCATTTGGGGCTGTGTCAATACCATCCCCATTATGGAGCTCCCTCATGCTCCTTTGTATACACAGAGCTGAAGATAGTATTTAAACTGGAGTTCCACCCATTTGTTTATGTTTGTCTGTGCTGCATGCCCTAATCTCATAGTCTTCAGAATGGACAATTTTTATTTATTTTGTTGCTTGTAAATACTAGTGATGAGCGGAATACGCCATATTCGATTTCGCGATATTTCGCGAATATTTCGAAGAATATTCGCGAATATTTCGAAGAATATTCGCGAATATTTCGAAGAATATTCGCGAATATTCGTTAATATCGAATATTCGTGATAAATATTTGTGAAAAAAAAATGCGAAATTTCGCTAATTTCGCTATTTTTTTTGGATAAAATATCACAAATATTTGATATTAACGAATATTCGCTATATTTTATAAAAAAAAAAAATTGCGAAATTTCGCTAATGCGAATGCGAAATTGATTGCGAAATTGATTGCGAAACTTGAAAAATACGAATATTCGAAATAGCGAATATTCGCAGCGATATTCGAGTTATTCGCGAATACTCGAATATGCAATATTCGTAGCGAATATTCGCAATGCGAATATTCGTGAGCAACACTAGTAAATACCTTTATTTTGTAGTCCTTCATTACTTCCTCCTCCTTATTAGCCTAGGCTATTAAGTCACATGGCTATTTGCAAGGGTTTCTGGGATAGGCATCATGTTTCCCAGTAGTCCTTGCAAACCTGACTGAAACCTATAACATTGCTTGTGCAGCACTGAGCATGTGCGAGATATGCAAGGCTGAAATCCAGGAAGTCATACAGTCTGGCTTCATGATGCCCACACTTAAGATGGCCACGGTCTATTTCTAAATGCTGTAACAACCTAACAAAACAGACCTTAGTTTACAGACTAACTTTACTAGAATACATTAAGCTTGTGTATTACAGGGGTATTTATATTTAAAAAGTGAAATTGTGGGTGGAACTCCCCTTTAATACATTTGCCTTCTCTTTGTCCCCATTGGATACCAGACCTCCTCTGTAAATCTGATGTGGTAACATAGGTGTGCACCCCAAAGCTCAAACACACTCTACCAATCACTCACAATGTTCATTAAAAAAAAAAGGGGTTGGTAAATGGCATATTTACTGGCCCCATCCCACACTCTTCCTAAAACATCCACAGCAACAACAGGTGGGAGAGGAGGGAAGCTGTGGGGGGAAGGAGGGGGAGCTAGGTCAGTAGGGGAATCTGTTTTGTACAGGGTGATTAGGGTGTGCCTGGCACACCCTGTGCGCACGCCTATGAGTGGTAACCAGAAAAAGGCTTTTAAAGCATCACCCATGGATAGTAACGTTTACGCCATTTGGGTTGCGCAATTTTAAAGCGGCTGGACTGAGACAAATTTAGATGGGGGTGGGCACCTGTTTTTAGTCTTGCCTAGGGCAGCAGAAAACCAAAATACAAGACTGGGTTAAGGGGTGGTAAAAAAAAATATTTTTTATGCTGCCCCCCAACCGCAAAACCAAACCTTCTAAACTAGCATTTTGGTTCTAAAATGACAAGGCCTTGTCTGCTGGTGGAAGGAATTGTTTGTGTGCTAATCAGAAAAATGTTGATTATTCCACAATATACCGACAATTGCCTTCCACCTTTCTAAGGGTTTAATGAAAAAGCAACAGCTTAGTATTTGAAACAAAGAGATTCTCAACTCTTACAATAAACATGACTAATAATACGCCTTTAATTCACACCTTGGAAATCAGAGTAGGTGAACGCGTCCTGGGTGGATGGGGGGACATTATTCTTTTTTTTATATATAAAGAAAGTTTCAAGCTGTGACTACAATTAGTACACTTGTTAGATCTTCTTTTAAAACAAATACAGTGAATCTGGTATTGTGCCCTCCTCTGGTGCGAAAATGAGACAATCAAAATCAAAATCTATTGTAATTACCTCAGTGATATTATAATTACGAACAATTAAAGTTATGCCATGCTGCTTTCTCCCTCTTGGCTACAATTAAAAAAGTATATATCTTATTCTGCTTCTCATTATATCAGATAGGAAAAGCTGAAATCATAGTTTGGTTATTGTGTTTTCTGACTAGGAATCACTTTATTTGTTTTTTAAGCATTTTTTTTTTTTTTAACTTTGTTCCCCAGTGAAAGGAAAAACATTAGAAACGGAAAATACACTCTGACTGCAGAAATCAGAATTTAAAGATAACCTATGTTTTGTCCGTGCCGGGCAAAGCAAATAGTTTCCTTAACCACTTGATACCCGCCCGGACGTCATATGTAGTCCTGTCACTTTAAGCTGCCGACAATTGAGCTGGGAGGTGGAGCTCTGTGTGTAAACACAGAGCTCCACGTCCCTGTCAGGGAGAGAGGAGAGCGGTTGTGTCCCTTGTACATAGGGACACAGCATCGGTCACCTCCCCCAATCACCCCCCTCCCCCCACAGTTAGAACACAATGTAGAAGAAACATTTAACCCCTTCCCGCCCCCTAGTGGTTAACCCCTTCCCTGCCAGTTACATTTATACAGTTATCAATGCATATTTATAGCACTAATCACTGTATAAATGTAAATGGTCCCAAAAATGTGTCAAAAGTGTCCGATGTGTCCACTATAACCACTTAAGGACCGCCTACTGCACATTTACGTCGGCAGAATGGCACGGCTGGGCACATCAACGTATATATACGTTGATTTTAGTACCCAGCCGTGGGTCACGGGACCGCGCCCGCGGGCGCGCGCCCGCGACCCGGTCCGAAGCTCCGGGACCGGGACCGCGGGATTCGCGGACCCGATCGCCGCTGGAGTGCGGCGATCCGTCCCTGGAGCGGAAGAACGGGGAGAGCCGTGTGTACACACGGCTTCCCCGTGCTTCTCTGTGGCCGCAGCATCGATCGCGTCATCCCTGTAATAGGGGGACGCGATCGATGACGTCACACCTACAGCCACACCCCCCTACAGTTGTAAACAAACACATTAGGTCACACATCCCCTACAGCGCCACCTGTGGTTAACTCCCAAACTGCAGCTGTCATTTCCACAGTAAACAATGCAATTTAAATGCATTTTTTGCTGTGAAAATGACAATTGTCCCAAAAATGTGTCAAAATTGTCCGAAGTGTCCGCCATATTGTCGCAGTCACGAAAAAAATTGCTGATCGCCGCTATTAGTAGTAAAAAAAAAAAAATTAATAAAAATGCAATAAAACTATCCCGTATTTTGTAAACGCTATAAATTTTGCGAAAACCGACCGATAAACGCTTATTGCGATTTTTTTTACCAAAAATACGTAGAAGAATACGTATCGGCCTAAACTGAGGAAAAAAATAATTTTTTATATATTTTTGGGGGATATTTATTATAGCAAAAAGTAAAAAATATTGCATTTTTTTTAAAATTGTCGCTCTATTTTTGTTAATAGCGCAAAAAATAAAAACCGCAGAGGTGATCAAATACCACCAAAAGAAAGCTCTATTTGTGGGAAAAAAAGGACGCCAATTTTGTTTGGGAGCTACGTCGCACGACCGCGCAATTGTCAGTTAAAACGAAGCAGTGCCGAATCGCAAAAAGGGGCAAGGTCCTTTACCTGCATTTTGGTCCGGGTCTTAAATGGTTAATGTCCCAGTCCAGAAAAAAAATCACAGATCGCCGCCATTTCTAGTAAAAATAAAAAATAAAAAATCATAATTATGTCCCCTTTTGTAGGCAATATAACTTTTGCGCAAACCAGTCACTATACGGTTATTGCGATTTAATTTTTAATTTTTTTTACCAAAAATATGTAGAAGAATACGTATCGGTCTAAACTGAGATAAAAAATGTTTTTTTTTTTTTTAAATGGGATATTTATTATAGCAAAAACCAAAAAATATTGTGTCTGTTTTCAAAATTGTCGCTCTTTTTTTGTTTATAGCGCAAAAAATAAAAACCACACGGGCGATCAAATACCACCAAAAGAAAGCTCTATTTGTGGGGAAAAAAAGGACGTCAATCTTGTTTGAGAGCCACATCGCACGACCGCGCAATTGTCAGTTAAAACGACGCAGTGCCGGAAGCTAAATGTTTGTCTGGGCAGGAAGGGGGTGTAGGTGCACAGTAGGCAAGTGGTTAACCTCCTTCTGTCCAGCCTCAGTGTCCCTTTAGCTGCATTTACACCCGTGCATTAGCTAAACATGCGACAAAACGCACAAAAACGGGCTGCAATCGTGTGTTGCACTTGCTGTCAGGGCTGGGATAAGGTGTGGGCAAGAGGGGCGACTGTCCTGGGTGCAATGGTTTATTGCAGAGATAAGGGCACCCTAACCCTAACTAGAGTTGAACCCTGGATTGCAAGTAATGAGCGTTTTGTAATACGAGCACTGTATTTGAAAAAATCCTCAGTTTGCGAGTGTTGTCTCGCAAAACCAGCAGGATTCAGGCCAAATTGGTGTGCAGTACTGCGTTTGGCCTGAGGTGGGGGGGGTGGTCGCTGGAGCCGATCGCATCCTATCAGCGCAGTTCGGAAATGCTCAGAAAGACACGGAAAGACTTGGAAATACTCCATTCCCGAGCCTTTCCAAGGTTTGCCGCCATCAGCCAAGCTGTCCTCTGGCCTTTCGGGCCATTTCTGAGGCTCTCCGGCGCCCCCCACCTCTGGCTGTATGCGGTATTGCATGCCATTGAAGTCAATGCGGAACAAATTATTTTTGTTTCCATTGACTTCCATTGATATGAGAGTTCTTTGGATTACGAGCATTCTCCTGGAACGGATTATGCTCGTAATCCGAGGTTCCACTGTATTCACTTTATTTATATGGAATGTGAGTGCACTGCTTCAGTTTATAAAAAGATATTTCTGGATTCTGTAGTCCCCGATCAGGTGCCTGGATCTTGACACAAAGGGTTCTGTCCCACCCAATACATTTTGGAGTTATCAAGCTCCAGGCCCCGATCGGGGAACTACAAAATCCAGAAATATCTTTTTTATTCAAATAAAGAAGTGCACTCACATTCCATATAACATAAACCAGCATCAATGGTCCATTACTACACTTATGCCCTGTACACACGATCGATCAATCCAAAGAGAACTGTCTGATGGATTTTTCCATCAGTTAACCGATGAAGCTGACTGATGGTCAGTGGTGCCTACACACCATCGGTTAAAAAATGATCGTGTCAGAATGCGGTGACGTAAAACACAACAATGTGCTGAAAGAAAATTAAGTTCAATGCTCAATGAATCAAGTTCGACTTGATTCTGAGCATGCGTGGATTTTTAACCAATGGACGTGCCTACTAACGATTGTTTTTTTTTCTATCTGTTAGGTATCCATCGGTTAATTTTAAAACAAGTTTCACATTTTTTAACCGATGGATAAATAACCGATGGGGCCCACACACGATCGGCTTGGTCTGATGAAAACGGTCCATCTGACCGTTCTCATCGGATTGACCGATCGTGTGTACGCGGCATTATACAGGCCGCAGGCACCTGGTAAAATCTGGACACAAAATTGAAGGTTATGTCCCACCCAATACAATTTGGGAACTATTAAGTTCCAGGCCCCTGTCGGGAACTACAGAATCCAGAAATATATTATTCAAATAAAGAAGTGCACTCACATTCCATATACATACGTAAAAAAAAAACTGGCATCAATAGTCTATTAGCTGCAGCACTTGTAATATCCACTATGTATTCCTTCTATCCGGTTTTCGCTGCGCGTGATGACGTCACGTTAGGTACCGCCCAACACGTTTCATCATACGTTTGACATCGCCAGGGGTGTTGGGTGGTACCTAACGTGACATCATCATGCACAGCAGCCACCAGTCACAAGTGCTGCAGCTTATGGACTATTGATGCCAGTTTATTTGACGTTTATGTAATGTGATTGCACTCCTTTATTTGAATAGGAGGATCCCAAATTAGGAGATGGGGAGAGAGGGTCTCACCCACGGTCAGAGGAGCCTAAGCTAGGAGGCGGGGGATAAAAGGTCTCACCCATGGGTCAGAGAAGCCCAAGCTAGGAGGTGGGGAGAGAAGGTCTCACCCAGGGGTAAGAGGAGCCTAAGCTAGGAGGTGGGGAAAAGAAGGTCCCACCCACGATTCAGAGGAGCAAAAGCTAGTAGGGGGGAGAGAAGCTCTCACTCAGGGGTCAGAGGAGTCCAAGCTAAGAGGGGGGAGAGAAGGTCTCATTCAAAGGTCAGAGGAGCCCAAGCTAGTAGGCGGATAGAGAAGGTCTCACCCATGGGTCAGAGGAGCCCATGGTAACAGAGAGAACGTCTCATCCATGGGTTAGAGGAGCCCAAGCTAGGAGGCGGGGGAGAGAAGGTCTTACCCACAGGTCAGAGGAGCCCAAGCTAGGAGGCGGGGGAGAGAAGGTCTTACCCACAGGTCAGAGGAGCCCAAGCTAGGAGGCGGGGAAGAGAGGGTTTCAACCATGGATTAGAGGAGCCCAAGCTAGGAGGCGGGGGAGAGAAGGTCTTACCCACAGGTCAGAGGACCCAAAGCTAGGAGGCGATGAAGAGAAAGTCTCATCCACAGGTCAGAGGAGCCCAAGCTAGGAGAGGGGGAAAAGAAGGTCTCACCCACGGTTCAGAGGAGCCCAAGTAAGGAGGCGGGGGAAAGAAGGTCTCACTCACGGGTCAGAGTAGCCCAAGCTAGGAGGCAGGGGAGAGAAGGTCTCACCCACGAGTCAGAATATCCCAATTTAGGAGGCGCGGGAAAAAAGGCCTTACCCACAGGTCAGAGGAGTCCAAGTTAGGAGGGGGAGAAGGACTCACTCACAGGTCAGAGGAGCCCAAGATAGGAGGTGGGGAAGAGAAGGTCTCCCCAAGGGTTCAGAGGAGCCCAAGCTATGAGAAGCTCTCAGTCACAAGTCATATTATCCCAATTTAGGAGGTGGGGAAGAGAAGGTCTCACCCAGGGGTCAGAGGAGCCTGAGCTAGGAGGCAGGGGAGAGAAGGTCTCACCCAGGTGGGCAAAGGAGCCCAAGTCAGGAGTCAAAAGAGAGGGATTCTCCACCATGGGTCAAGGTCATCCCAACCAGTAGCCATAAGGTCTCATACTAGAAGTCAGGCAGGCTCCTGTCAGAGTTTTAGGAGAATCCCTAACCATAGTCCAGGAGTAGGCTGTGCAGCACAGGGCTGCTACTAAGACTAAGGGAACCAGGTGAACCAGAAGAGCTGGACAATAGAGTCTGAGGAACTAGTAAGAAGAGCAGAAGTGCTGATGACAAGGGAGCCTCAACATTTTTATGATGGGAAAACCCCATGTGTTCAACTGATGTCTATGTCAATGTTCCATTTTATTAAATAAAAATGGGCTGCTACGCTCTAAGGCAGTGGTTCTCAACCATGCTAGTGTCGGGACCCCTTGATAGATTTTCCAAAGTTGTGGGGACCCCTAACAGCAAAATTATTTTCGTAGCATGGGTTGTCAGCACCCAAGCCAGGCCAAGTAATTTGCGCCCCTAAGCCACGGACATTTAGCGCTCCCTGAGTCCCTTCCACTGGTATAGTATTAAAACCCTTTATGGTACATTTTTTGGCTGTACCACTTTTTCTCTTTGTTCTCCTTTCTTTCCCTTTTATCTCCCTATATCCTAATGTCTTGTTTTTTTTTTCTCTTCCAATCGCTCTCTCTAGCTTTTTTTTTTTTTCTATTAATATTCTCTCCCTTTTTTTCTTTGTTCCTCCCCCTCTTTTTCTCTCCTTTTCATGTATTCTCTATTTGTATTCCTCCTCTTACTCCTTGGTGAAGGGAATGGGATCGGTGGCAGTGCTGGTGGGATCGGTGGCAGTGCTAGTGGGATCGGTGGCAGTGCGGGTGGGATCGGTGGCAGTGCGGGTGGGATCAGGTGGGATCGGTGGCAGTGCTGGTGGGATCGGGTAGTATCGGTGGCAGTGCTGGTGGGATCGGGTGGGATTGGTGGCAGTGCTGGTGGGATCGGTGGCAGTGCTGGTGGGATCAGTGGCAGTGCTGGCGGTGGTGGGACCACTGGCAGTGCTGGCGAGGAGTTCTGATCAGCCAACTTGGGTGCTCTTGATCAAGGTCTTCTGCCGATCTGAGAACTGTAGTCGGGACTTTTAATGGCAACTATAATCACAGGTAGTGTTACTCACTGTTTCTGGCTCGGTCGCAAAAAGGCTGGGAGAGGGGTGCGGGCTTCAGGAACAGCCCAGGATTCGGTGACCCCTGGCAAATTGCCATTTGACCCCCGAGGGGGTCCCGACCCCCAGGTTGAGAACCACTGCTCTAAGGCAACTTATTGGAAAAGCACCCTAATGCCACAATGGTTAAAGGTAGTCATTAACAGTAAGGGTAAAAATGTACATAAAATACAACAATATGTTGGTTAGAATGGAAAACACCTGTAGTAAAAGGATGCTTTGCTCCAGTTGTGTTGACATTCCGGCTAAGTCATAAGTCATGCAATGCTTGACTGGCTCTGTGCTTCTTTCATAATTCCCATTTGTTCACATGCTGACAGTTGTATAGCACTAACCCAAGTCAGATTTTCTGGTGGAAATGAATACGTCTTGAAAGTTTAGACTTTGGTGTCAGGCGATCTATTCAGAATTTGTGAAGCAGAGAGGCGAGCAGGTAAAGAACAGAGATTTCGTATATTTGGGTGGCCTCCTAACTGTCAACACCTAAGTGTATTCAAATGCACGCCCGATAGCGTTACTCATCATTAATCATTGAAAACACAGCGGCATGTCACTGCCGGGCATGATGTCATCGGGAGCAGCTCTTTTTTTTTTTTCAAAGATCTTTCCAATCTTGTTGAAGTTAAATTGACCTTATCTTTAATAAAACAATCCCGTAAGATCAGTAATTGTTGAAAAAGCCACACTTACCATCTTCTCTGGGTGACAACATATGACCTGCTCAAACAAAAAGGCATTTTTAGTCTTTGCAGGATATGTGGAGATATAGCCATGTGTAACAAAAAAAAAAAAAAAAAAAAAGAGGAGAAAGCATCATTTTCTACCGAGTGAAAAGTTTGGCAACAGAAATGGAAAGCCTTTGAAACTCCAGGAGACATTTTCTGAAAAAGAGAAACAACAAAATGGTTTAAACACAAATGCCGCGTACACACAGCCGTTTTTTGGGTTCTAAAAAATTTAGTTTTTGTGTGTGAGGGCCAGAGGCGTATCTAGTCAAAATAGGGCCTATGGAAAGCACTGAAAATTGCGCCTCTGTCAAAACCCATCTTTCAGATAACCTTAACAAAATACAGCCAACAATGGCCCATGAGTACACACTGATACATAAATCACTGATGATGCCAACACACTGGCACACTCATCAAAATACATTGATGCACACAGTAACTCATACAAAATCAATGACATACTAACACACAATCAAGGGACAGGGAGGGACACCAGAGACAGGGAGGGACACTGGGGACAGACAGAGATGGACGCAGTGTAACAAGGACAGAGAGGGACGCTGGGGACAGACAGAGATGGACGCAGTGTAACAAGGACAGGGAGGGACACTGGGGACAGACAGAGATGGACGCAGTGTAACAAGGACAGAGAGGGACACTGGGGACAGACAGAGATGGACGCAGTGTAACAAGGACAGGGAGGGACACTGGGGACAGACAGAGATGGACACAGTGTAACAAGGACAGAGAGGGACGCTGGGGACAAGCAGAGGGACACAGTCTGACAAGGACAGAGAGGGACGCTGGGGACAGACAAAGGGGCGCTGGGACAGACAGAGGGATGCTGGGGACAGACAGAGGGACGCTGGGGACAGACAGAGGGACACAGTGTGATGAGGACAGAGAGGGACGCTGGGGACAGACAGAGGGACACCATGTAATGAGGACAGAGAGGGATGCTGGGGACAGACAGAGGGACGCGGTGTGACAAGGGCAGAGAGGGACGCAGTGTGACAAGGATAGAGAGGGACGCAGTGTGACAAGGAAAGAGAGGGACGTAGTGTGACAAGGACAGAGAGGGACGCTGGGGACAGACAGAGGGACACAGTGTGATGAGGACAGAGAGGGACACTGGGGACAGAGAGGGACAAAGTGTGATGAGGACAGAGAGGGACACTGGGGACAGAGGGACACAGTGTAATAAAGACAGAGAGGGATGCCGTGGGCAGAGAGGGATGCCGGGGACAGAGAGGGACGCAGTGTGACGAGGACAGAGAGGGACGCAGTGCAACAAGTTCAGAAAGGGATGTCAGGGACAGGGAAGGACACTGGGGACAGACAGAGAGGGACGCAGTGTCATGAGGATGACAGAGGGGGATGCAATGCGGACATGGGAAACAGGGCACCATGTGGGTGTGGGACACAAGGACACTGTGGGGGGACCAGAAAAGTATAAAGGGCTTTTTTTGCCCCCCCCCGCATGGCGCCCATGGCACTTGCCATGGCTGCCATACCCTAGATACGCCACTGGTGAGGGCTCCAGAGCATTTTTCGGGTTCTAAAAAAAGGGCAAAAAAAAATCCGAACATGCTCTATTTTTTCACGTTTTTAGCGTTGTCGTTAACAACGGCACATATGGAGCCTGCTGGCCATGATATCTGTATAACTTGTAACTTTATTAAACTTGCTTTTTTCTAAACGTATCAATTGTTTCATTTATGTGCCTCATTCAAAGTCCCAAACTTCTGTCTTTTAAATATATCGAAAAGGGATGGAGACATTTATGTAAAGTCCTGCTTCCCCCCCCCCACCCACAACATAATATAGTAACTAATTTATCCACTTCCTATCCAGCCATTGACGTTTGACGGCCACAAGGTGGCTCTACAATGCCGGTTGGCCGTCAATATATGGCCTATGGCCTCTTGCCATTGGGGTGGGCGCACGTGCCCACCATGTCACTCAGGTGCCGATGCGCCTGCCTGGCGGCACCCTACATAATTGTCTCCATCCCTTTTCGATATATTTAAAAGAAATAAGTTTGGGACTTTGAATTAAGCACATAAGTGGAACAATTGATACATTTTGAAAAAAGCAAGTTTAACAACGTAAACACAGAGATCCACGTACTGTCAGGGAGAGGAGACCGATGGTGTGTTCCTTTGTACATAGGGACAACCATCGGTCACCTCCCCCAGTCAGTCCCCTCCCCCTACAGTAAGAATCACCTATCAGGGAACACATTTAACTCCTTGATCGCCCCCTAGTGGTTAACCCCTTCCCTGCCAGTCACATTTATACAGTAATCAGTGCATATTTATAGCACTGTTCGCTGTATAAATGTGAATGGTCCCAAAAATGTGTCAAAAGTGTCCAATGTGTCCGCCATAATATCGCAGTCCTGACAAAAATCGCAGATCCCCGCCATTTCTAGTAAAAAATAATAATATAAAAAATGTCATAATTCTATCCCCTATTTTGTAGACGCTATAACGTTTGCACAAACCAATCACTATGGCCCCTTTCACAGGGGCCATGGAGTTTTTTGGGTGTTATTCAAGCGTTTTTCAGGCGCTATGGAATTAAAAAAAAGGCTGTAAAGCGCCTGAAAGAATCCTCACCTGCAATCCCAATGTGAAAGCCTTACTGCTTTCAGAGCCCTTTCACACTGCCAGCGCCCGAAAAACACTGGTAAAGCACCGCTAAGACCCTAAGATTTTAGGGCGTTTTTGCAGTGCCTCGGTGTGAAAGGGCAAGGTGTTTTTACAGCGCTTTCAATTCATTTCAATGGAGAGGGGTGTTTTTGGAGCGTTTTTTTCAGTGCCCAAAAGCTGCTCCAAAGATGCTGCTTGCAGGACTTTTATTAACGCCCCGCCAGTGCAGTGCCGTGTGAAAGGGTAAGGCGTTTTTACAGCGCTTTCAATTCATTTCAATAGAGTGGGGCGCTTTTTTTCAGCACCCAAAAGCTGCTCCAAAGATGCTGCTTGCAGGACTCAGTGTGAAAGGGTCCATTGAGATGCATGGTGAGCATTTTATGAGCGTTTTAATAGCGATATTTTTAACTCTAAAACGCTGTAAAAATGCTTCAGTGTGAAAGGGGTCTTAATGCTTATTGCGATTTTTTTTACCAAAATATGTAGAAGAATACGTATTGACCTAAACTGAGAAAAAAAAATATATTTTTTTTAAAAATGGATATTTACTATAGCAAAAAGTAAAAAATATTGTGTTTTTTTCTAAATTGTCGCTCTATTTTTGTTTATAGCGTAAAAAATAAAAACCGCAGAGGTGATCAAATACCAACAAAAGAAAACTCTATTTGTGGGGAAAAAAGGACGCCAATTTTGTTTGGGAGCCATGTCGCACGACCGCGCAATTGTTATTCAAAGCGTCACAGTGCTGAAAGCTGAAATTCCGCCTGGGCAGGAGGGGGTATATGTGCCCAGTAAGCAAGTGGTTAAACAAATCCAAAATAACAAATCAAAATTTCCAGACAAAATTTGAATCCAAATAGTTTTCAAATCAAATTCCAATTCAAATTTTACAAGTTTTACAAGTTTTATAAATTCTGAACTTTGAACGGATGCAGTGAATAGAGGCCCAGATTCACATACAATTAGATTCTCGTAGAGTATCAGAAATACACTGCGCCGCCGTATTTTACCTGGCTCTATGTGGAATCCAGGTAGATTTTGTCCAGTAAACTACGGCGGCGTAGTGTATTTCTTCCGGCGCAAGCCATCTACGCGAGTAGGGGGCGTGAAGCATTTAAAATAGGCGCGTTCCCGCGGCGATCTAACTGCGCATGCTCCGTTCAGAAATTTCCCGCCGTGCATTGCGCGAAATCACGTCGTTACGTCATTCGTTTTTTGAGTAGCGTCGTTTACGGACATTCCTATTCCCGAACGAGTTACGTAAAAAAAAAATATATATATTAAATTCGACGCGGGAACGACGGCCATACTTAACATGGGCTAAGCACCGTTAGACCAGCAAATAGCTGGTCTAACAGTACGTAGCAAAAAAATGACGTAAGCGATTGCGAAGACCACTCGTATCTTCGTGGATTGCCGTAAAAAGTCATTTGCATATCCCGACGCTGAAAACGACGCAAACTCCTCCCAGCGGCCGCAAAAATATCGCAGCGTAGATCCGAAGGCTTACGAGGACGTAAGCCTCTCGGATCGAAGCCCGAAGCCGCCGTATCATGGTTTGAGGATTCAAACTAGTGATACGGCGCGCAAAATTTGAAATTACAGTTAGACAGGCGTAATGGCTCTGTGAATCTGGGCCAGAGTTTTTTGCAGATAAACAGGTACAGCTTATAAAGAAGGATTGTTTCTTCTCTGTGTATTACCTGGGGCCAGTCACTTCAATGGGTATATGTAGGGGTTTACAACCACTTAAATAGCTTACTTTACCTTAGTGCAGCCCTCCTTCACTTACCTCCTTCACTTACCTTACTTCCTGTTATTCTGTCTGTAACTCCACACATTAATACAAGGCTTTCTCCCTGATGTGGAGTGCTGTGCTCGCCCCCTCCCTTGGACTACAGGAGAGTCAGAACACTCTCTACGTTGCAGATAGAGAAAGGAGCTGTGTGTTAGCGGGCGTCCTGACTCTCCTGTAGTCCAAGAGAGGGGGCGAGCACGACACTCCACACCAGGGAGAAAGCCTTGCATTACTGTGTGGAGTTACAGACAGAAGAACAGGAAGTGAGGATTTCTCAGAAGAAATAAGGACATTTAAAAACAAAATGGAAAGATGAGGTAAGTGAAGGAGGACTGCACTAAGGTAAAGGAAGCTATTTAGGGAAAAAAATATTGTACCTTTACAACTCCTTTAAAAAAAGAAGATCCACTTTATGTTATATTTCATTTTATGAACACAACACTAAAGGAGCAACATGACCGTTCCTTTTCGTGCTAAGAAACCTTAACCTACTTGTATAAAAAAAAAAGAAATACAAAAATAACACTCATAACAATTGTACAACAAGTCCAAAGTTCTATTTCTTTATTTCCTTTGTGTCATAGAATAACTTCGGCCTACAATCAGATCAATGAGCTCCGGAGAGAATACTACTGGGAGCACTGTACATCCCTGCACTCTACAACAAAGAAGGCTCCGTCTGACCCACTGAACTCCGATGGAGGTTAAAAGTAACATAAACAAGCGGTTGCCAAAAGAACAATCAGAGAAGAACTCAGAAGACCCGAACAAGAGAAGCAAATAAAACAAAGCTCTCGGCATACAACTTTAGACGGTCTTTTGATTGTGGAGGGGGTCGTGGACCCTCAACCCCAAACACAACCTTTTGGATACAGTGATGAAAGCAAAAATGTTTCTATATATACAGTATCTCAGAAAAGTGAGTACACCCCTCATATTTTGTAAATATTTTATTCTATCTTTTCATGTGACAACACTAAAGAAATGACAATGTTGTGTAGTTAGTGTACAGCTTGTGTAAATTTGCTGTCCCCTCAAAATAACTCAACATACAGCCATTAATGTCTACACCGTTGTCAACAAAAGTGAGTACACCTTTGAAAAGATCCAAATTTGGGCTCAAAGTGTCAATATTTTGTGTGGCCGTCATTATTTTCCAGCGCTGCCTTAACCCTCTTGGGCATGGAGGTCACCAGAGCTTCACAGGTGGCCACTGGAGTCCTCTTCCCCTCCTCCATGATGACATCACAGAGCTGGTGGATATTAGAGACTAGGGATGAGCTCCGCGTTCGATACGAACGTATGTTCGACTCGAACATTGTCTGTTCGTACGTTCGATAAAATTCGAACAAAATGGGTCGTTCGCGCCAAATTCGAGTGACACGCAAAGGCCCATAATTCACTGCGGCGTTGCGCGCTGATGATTGGCCAAACATGCACTATGACCCTGCATGCTTGGCCAATCACAGAGCACAAAAAACGAAGAGCCATAATTGGACAAAGCTTTGGTGACTTTGGCCAATTATGGCTCAGGGCTTTAGCACACGCCCCACACTATAAAAGGCCGCCTTCCGGGCGGCCTCGTGTAGTGTGTTCCGACTTGTTAATGAGAGCAGTCAGAGAGACTGAGAGATTGTCTTTTTATATAGCTAGATAGAGCAGGCAGGCAGGCTAGTCAGTTTAGCTTAATTTACAGTGTGTAGAGAATATATATACATCCCCAGGTGTTGTACATATATTTATACACTGTATAGCTTAGATAGATCAGTTCTTCCTAATTTATTGGCAGGCAGGTGATTGTGCTATTTAAAGACGTTATCACAGGTATAGACACCCAGCAGGTACAATATTTAAAGGAATTTTATTTTTAATTTTTTAATTTAAGCATCATTAAAATCACTGCTCCTGGAGCAGTGATTTTAAAAATGTTTAAATAAAAAAAAATGAAAGATTCCTTTAAATATTGTACCTGCTGGGTGTCTATAATTTGCCTGTGAAAACGTCTTTGAGAACCCGGGTTATGCCCGAGGGAACATGTATTAATGGAAAAGTCCTGCTCCTGAAAAAACAACCGTTTTTTAAACTTTTTTCCATTGATACATGTTCCCTGGGGCAAGACCCGGGTTCTCAAAGACATTTTCCAACAATAATTTAAATATTGGTCTTAAAAAAAGTTTTAAAAACTGTAGTTTTTTCAGGAGTCCTGAAAAAACGACCATTTTTAAAACTTTTTTCCATTGATACATGTTCCCTTGGGCAAGACCCGGGTTCTCAAAGACATTTTCACTGGCAAACTATAGACACTCAGCACTGCAGGTACAATATTTAAAGGAATTTTTTATTTTTTATTTTATTTAAACATTATTAAAATCACTGCTCCTGGAGTGATTTAAGAAAAATAAAATAAATTAAATTCCTTTAAATATTGTACCTGCCGAGTGTCTATAGTTTGCCAGTGAAAACGTCTTTGAGAACCCGGGTCTTGCCCGAGGGAACATGTATCAATGGAAAAGTCCTGCTCCTGAAAAAACGACCGTTTTTTAAACTTTTCTCCATTGATACATGTTCCCTGGGGCAAGACCCGGGTTCTTAAATATTGGTCTTTAAAATGAGTGTTTTTGAATTCGAGTCCCATAGACTTCAATGGGGTTCTAAATTTTCGCGCAAACGGTTGGTCTGTTCGACGGTTCTGGTGCGAACCGAACACGGGTATGTTCGGCTCATCCCTATTAGAGAACTTGCGCTCCTCCACCTTCCGTTTGAGGATCCCCCACAGATGCTCAATAGGGTTTAGGTCTGGAGACATGCTTGGCCAGTCCATCACCTTTACCCTCAGCTTCTTTAGCAAGGCAGTGGTCATCTTGGAGGTGTGTTTGGGGTCATTATCATGTTGGAATACTGCCCTGCGGTCCAGTCTCTGAAGGGAGGGTATCATGCTCTGCTTCAGTATGTCACAGTACATGTTGGCATTCATGGTTCCCTCAATGATCTGTAGCTCCCCAGTGCCGGCAGCACTCATGCTGCCCCAGACCATGACACTCCTACCACCATGCTTGACTGTAGACAAGACACACTTGTCTTTGTCCTCCTCACCTGGTTGCCGCCACATACACTTGTCACCATCTGAACCAAATAATAAATGAACCGGCTAATTCCAGGTCATTCTGAAGCTCTCCACAGGTGGTCCTTGGCTCTTGGACAACTCTTCTGATAATTCTTTTCATTCCTCTATCAAAAATCTTGTAAGGAGCATCTGGGTGTGGCCGGTTTATGGTGAAATGATGATCTTTCCATGTCCGGATTATGGCCCCAACAGTGCTCACTGGAATATTCAGAAGTTTAGAAATCCTTCTGTAACCAATGCCATCAGTATATTTTGCAACAATAAGGTTGCAAAGGTCTTGAGAGAGCTCTTTACTTTTACCCATCATGAAATGTTTCTTGTGTGACACCTTGGTAATGAGACACCTTTTTATAGGACATCAGTTGAGACTGAATCAGATGATATTTATTTGCACTGACAAGGGGAAAAATTGCTTTCTAATTACTGATAGATTTCAGCTGGTGTCTTGGCTTTCCATGCCTTTTTGTATCTCCCTTTCTTCATGTGTTCAATACTTTTTTCCTGTGTCATTATATTTTATTACACAGAACTTGTTCTGAATTTATTTGTTTTGGTGTCTAATAATAATAATACCCACTGATATGTATAAATTAGGGCTGTGCATATTAACTTTTAATTAATCGATTAATCTTTAATTTTTTTGATCGATCAAAATCTTTTTGATTGATTAAAATTCTTTTGATTTGTACTCACCTCTCCGCCGGCTTCTGGGCCTTCAGGGAGTTCCGTCGGAGATCCGGTAATGTCATGGATACCGGCGGGGCTTGCCGTGTCCATCTGAAGGGCTCCTTTGCTGTGCCTTTATATCTGCATGCCGGCAGGACCTTACTATCTGCCACACACAAGGGCTGTTACACTTCCCTCCATTACCCTGGAATTATACAGCCACCCACTGGGAGTTGTGATAGTTCCCTTCACGGGACATCTGCCAATGGACTGATGTTAACTTCTCCTTCTCTTCATCTGGATTCAGCAGTGGTATCGTTGTACACATTTTTATACCAGTATCATACTTAGCTACATGTTTTTATGAAGGCTTTTGGTACTGTTTGGTATTACTCGCACCATTTTTACAGTTTATGTAGCTACAACGATTTTATCTCCAGTGCAATATATATTTTGTTACCTACTTGAAGACTATAAAAGTTTTAATGTTATTCCCATCGAGTGCTGCCTTTGTGTGTGTTTTGTATCCTGCTATCCATTTTTCCAGTGGTTGGAGCTGCACTGGGAATCGGCCTGCAAGGAGATCAGCTAAAAGTAGTTGGATCTGTATGTGCATTATAATTAACCGAAATTAGTCGATTAATCAATTTAAAAAAAATGATTAATCGAACACAAATTTTGATCAGTGACAGCCCTAATATATATATATATACATATCTATCTATCTTTTATATATATATATATCATTATACAGTGAATCTAATTTATTTTTGTATTTTTAGATAGTAGAATGACTATTGTATTATATTTTATATTTTATTATTGTATATTATATTACATTATACAATATGTATATATATATATATATATATATATATATATATATATATATATATATATATATATATATATATATATATATATATATATATATATATATATATATATATATATATACACACACACATACTGTATATATACAGTATCTCAAAAAAGTGAGTACACCCATCACATTTTTGTAAATATTTTCTTCTATCTTTTCATGTGACAACATTGAAGAAATTACACTTTGCTACAATGTAAAATAGTGAGTGTACAGCAGAAGCTTTTATAACAGTGTTAATTTGACCATAATTGCTATATATACACTGTATCTATTTGTATTATATTACATACATTATATATTATGTAATGTAATATAATATACAGTAATATAATATAATACAATTGTCATTCTTCAGTATTATCTAATATATATATATATATATATATATATATATATATATGTATATATATATATACACACAAGAAGGTGTTAGAACACATAATACAGGGGGTCCCTGGTTTATGAACCCGTTAGGGACTTTCCTCCTGTTTGTAGATCGGAAATGTTCGTAAGTCGGCCGCGCATGTGCAGACTGGCAAATATGGACATGTCCGAGGTTTTCCGATGTCCCGTCAAATGCCGTTCTGCACATGCACGGCCAATTATGAACACGCATGTGCAGAACAGCAGACAGTCCACAGAAAATGGCAGTGGGTCTGCAGAGCGCCGGTTCGTAAGTAGGTAGAAGTTTTTAACTTGGGCGTATGAAGTCGGGGACCCCCTGTACACAAATAATATCATTAAGTACCCACAATGCTTGACTAAATTGTTACATATAAATGTAAAATATAATCATTTTATTATCTAATTTTTTTTTATATATTTACTATATATAACGATAAATATATATACCGTATATACTCGAGTATAGGACAAGTTTTTCAGCACATTTCTTTGTGCTAAAACTGCCCCCCCTCGGCTTATACTCAAGTCACCTTTTTGCGCCTGATCTGCTGGACTTTGGGGACTCGGTGCCAACTTGCCACACGTGTAGCCCCACTCTTCCTATACAAGTGTGCAAAGTTTGTTGTCCGGAAGACCTACAGCCGGGGGAGCACTGATTTTTCAAAGGTGACACCCCTTCCATAGACTCCCATGTTAAACGGTCATTTCTCCAGTGATTTTGGGGACCCGGTACCAGCCAGTCGTAGGTCCCCTGGACCCGGAACTTGGCACACATGTAGCCAAATTTCTTCTCCTCTATAAGTGTGCAAAGTTTGTTTTCTGGGGGACCTACAGCAGGGAGCACCGATTTTTCAAATCCGGTCATCCCTTTTTTATACTCCCATGTTAAACAGTCTAGTCATGGACACAGTGGGTAGATTCACATAGATCAGCGGATCTTTAGATCCGCGTAATCTATCTTATTTACGATCCGCCAGCGCCAGTTTTTGAGGCAAGTGCTGTATTCACAAAGCACTTGCCTCTAAAGTGGCGCCGGCGGCTCGTAAATCCCCCGGCGGAATTCAAATTCCGCGGCTAGGGGGAGTGTATTATTTAAATCAGGTGCGTCCCCGCACCAATTTAACTGCGCATGCGCCGCCGGCTGAATTTCCCAGCGTGCATTGCTCCAAATGACGTCGCAAGGACGTCATTGGTTTTGACGTTAATGCAAATTACGTATGGCCGTATTCGCTAACGACTTACGTAAATAATTTGAGAAATTCAAAACTCGACGCGGGAACGACGGCCATACTTAACATAGGATACGCCGCACTTACCCCTCATATAGCAGGGGTAACTATCCGCCTGAAAAAGCCGAACGCAAACGACGTAAAAAAAAAACGACGGCCGGGCGTTCGTTTCTGAATCGGCATTTCTCCTCATTTGCATATTCGTTGCGTATACAAACGGAAGTGCCACCTTAGCGGCCAACGGGGGATTTCAGCCTAAGATCCGACGGTGTAAGTCACCTACACCTGTCGGATCTTAGGGAGATCTATGCGGAACCTGATTCTATGAATCAGCCACATAGATCCGACCGTCGGATCTCAGAGATACGACGGTGTATCAGTAGATACACCGTCGTATCTCTATATGAATCTACCCCAGTGAGGCAAAGTGAGGCATTCAGATGGACACCCTAGGCTTACACTCGAGTCAATACGCGTTCCCATTTTTTTGTGGTAAAATTAGGTGCCTCGGCTTATATTTGGGTCGGCTTATACTCGAGTATATACGATAATACAATATTTTATCAAATTGTTTTATATACACAGTATATATATATATATATATATAAAATATGTTTTTATATATATATATATATATATATATATATATATATATATATATAACAATTTAATAAAATATTACTATTATATTATATATATTTATCATTATATATAGTAAATATATAGGGCCAGATTCAGATACACTTAATATTGCGTTGCGTAATCGAAATACTCTACGCTGCCGTATTTTACCAGGCTCTACACCGAATCCTGGTAGATTTTTGCCCGTACGCTACGGCGGCGTAGTCTATTTCTCGCCGCGTAATCAAAATACGCGATTAGGGGGCGTGAAGCATTTAAATTAAGCGCGTCCCCGCGGCGATTGAACTGCGCATGCTCCGTTCAGAAATTTCCCGCCGTGCATTGCGCGAAATCACGTCGTTACGTCATTCGTTGTTTGAGTAGCGTCGTTTACGAACATTCCTATTCCCGGACGACTTACGTAAAAAATAATAAAAGACGTCGGAAAACGTAGAAATTCGACGCGGGAACGACGGCCATACTTAACATGGGCTGTCTAATATTAGAGCAGCAAAAAGCTGGTATAGTGTTACGCAAAAAAAAGATGACTAAAGGTGCCGTAAGAGATTGCGATTGAAGATCGTAATTTCGGGGATCGCCGGCAAAAGCTCATTTGCATACCCCGACGCGGAAAACGACGGGAAGTCCACCCAGTGGCCGCAATTTTATTGCAGCGTAGATCCAAAGGCGTACGAACGCGTAATCCAGTCGAATTAAAGCCCGCAGCCGTCTATTCATGGTTTGAGGTTTTCGACTAGCTAGAAAACGCGCGTAATTTGAAATTACTCCAGTCTAACACCAGTTAGACAGGCGTAATGGCTCTGTGAATCTGGCCCATACTTTTTTAAGATAATTGCGTTACTATTATGTTTTATTTTTTATTTATATATATAAAATTAGGTGGGTCGGCTTATACTCGAGTATATACAATAATTCAATCTTTTATCCAATTGTTTTATATATACAGTATATATATATATATATATATATATATATATATATATATATATATATATATATATATATATATATATAATATGTTTTATATATATATATATATATATATATATATATATATATATAAATAAAACAATTTAATAAAATATTACTATTATATTATATATATTTATCATTATATATAGTAAATATATACTTTTTTAAGATAATTGCGTTACTATTATATTTTATTTTTTATTTATATATGACAATTTCTGTGGGTGTTTGATGATTTTATTTGTGTATTATGTGTTCTAACACCTTCTTTTTATACAATTTATCTGGAAAGCAATGACAGACTCAGAAACTCCAGCCATTTATTTACAGCAGTAAGTAAATGGCCATGCTTATGGGTACAGGCAATGTGAGAAATGAAGATGGAGGAGAAAAAGTCTTTTTCCCATTCATCTTTTTTTTTCCTGATATGTGGAATTAGAGGCACGTGAGCAAATAGGAAAGTAATCCATCCAACAATGACCCGCCGGGCTGTCTCAGAAGATTGGTTGTTGTGAAGTGAGGACAAGTAGATATTAAAAGGTCTCAGGAGGCGATGGGTGTTGAATAAGTTGTTAAGCAGGAGAATTGGAACTCTTTTGTCATCATTCCCCGGATCACATTGATTGATGCACAGTGAGATTGGTATTGGTTTTGGATAAACACAACAGAGAAGGATCAAGAGCAACCGGTAGTCGGAGCGAGGCTTTAATATGGTTCACTTATTAACACAACTTGAGTCTGTATACAGGTTCTACGTGACAATGTGCAGCTGCCCTGCGCCGGAGCAAGCGGAATACTTGGGGGGAGAAGAAACCCTTCTCATTTCTCCCGGCCGCCGCACTCACCTTACAAAGAATTCCTGCCGATCATTAATCTGTATTTGCCGCTATAATTATTCAAAGAGCAAATGAGCTTCTACAAAGACAACCTCCATCAGCCCGCGTAATGTGTACTGCTGAGGTTCCTAAAATAATGAAGACGTATCAAAGACCCCCGGAGTGTTTTTTTTATTTTTTATTTTTTTATTCAACATATTTGGGGGGGATTTACTAAAACTGGTGCACACAGAATTTGGTGCAGCATCTGCATGGTAGCCAATCAGCTTCTAACTTAAACGTATTTTACCACTTAGGCTCCTTACACACGGAGCGGTTCTGTTTTTCGGTCCGCTCCGTGTGTCCGTCAGCTCAGCGGGGGGTCTCCGCTCAGCTGTCGGCGGACAGGGCGGTCCCCGCGCACTGTGCAGGGACCGCCCCGTCTCTCCTCCGCTCTCCCCTATGGGGAGTCGGATGGAAACGGACCGTCTGTCCGTTTGCATCCGATCCGTTTGGCCGGACGGAAGAAAAATAGGACATTCTTCCGTCCGCAAAAACGGATGCGGATCTGGCGGACGTTAGCGGATGCATCATCCGCTAACGGATCCGCTCCCATAGGGGCCCATTACAAGTCCGTAAACGGACTTGTAATGAGCGGACGAATGGTCCGCTAGTGTGAAAGGGCCCTTAGGCTCCATTCACACCTGAGCGTTTTGTCGCCTGAAGCGCGACACTATAATACGCTAGAGGGGGAAAAAATACGTTATTCTCAATGGAGATGGTTCACACGGGCGGTTTGTGCGTGCTTGAGCGTTTGTATTTCCCATAGAAAGTAATGGAAACGCTCGATTCAAGTGTCTAGCACGACAACAAGCGTTTCTACGGGCGTTTTGTCGCTTTAGTCAATAGAACATTTCACCCAGGCAGAAGATCAGAAAATCTACAAACATAGCAACAAGTGATGAAAGAGATAATCATTTTTCCTATTAGCTAAAATAAAAAACGCCGAAGTTCAAAAACGTCCGAAGACGCTGTATGCACGCGCTCGAATACACATGAATACGTGCGACAAAACGCTGGAAAAAACGCAGAAAAAAGCGACCAAAAACGCTACGATCAGGTGTGAATGCAGCCTTAAAGGGTCACTAAAGGAAAAAATAATTTTTGCTGAAATTACTGTTTACAGGGTATAGAGACATAAAAGTTAACGGATTCCTTTTCAAAATGATTAAAACTAGATAAAAATCAATCACATAATGTGCCTGCGGTTAGTTTCACTTTTGAACTGGCTTCATGTTTCTCTGAAGTAGAAATAGACACACAGAACAAAAACAAACAAATCCAGGGCAGTGTTTTGTTTTTAAAATGAATCTGATTGGTTCTGGGAAGTTTTAGACACACAGTAATGACAGCTCAGACCACCGTGAGAAAGCTCCCAGCACTGTGGTTATAAAGAAACAGACAAGCAGGAAGTGTGGAGAACAGAGCAGGATTACAGCAACTTCAAAGCAAAAACGAACAACAAGGACATGAAAGCAGTACTGCAGTAAGGTAAAGGAAGCTATTTAGCTAAAAAAAAAATTCCTTTAGTGATCCTTTAAGCCCCAGACCATTTTGTAGCTAAAGGACCAGGCCACTTTTGGCGATTCGGCACTGCGTCGCTTTCCTTTGGTGGTATTTGATCACCTCTGCGGTTTTTATCTTTTGCGCTATGAACAAAAATAGAGCGATAATTTTGAAAAAAATTGAATATTTTTTACTATTTGCTATAATAAATATCCCCTAAAAATATATTTCAAAAAAATCCGCAGTTTAGGCCAATACGTATTCTTCTACCTATTTTTGGTAAAAGAAAATCGCAATAAGCGCTTATCGATTGGTTTGCACAAAATTTATAGCGTTTACAAAATAGGGGATAGTTTTATTGCATTTTTATTAATATTTGTTTTTACTACTAAAGGCGGCGATCGGCGATTTTTTTTATGACTGCGACATTATGGCGGACACATCGGACAATTTTGACACATTTTTGGGACCATTGTCATTTTCACAGCAAAAAGTGCTATAAAAATGCACTGTTTACTGTGAAAATGACAATTGCAGTTGAGGAGTTAACCACTAGGGGCACTGTGGGGGTTATGTGTGACCTCATATGTGTTTCTAACTGTAGGGGGGCGGGGATGGACATGTGACATCAGTGATCGTCTTTCCCTGTATCAGTGAACAGACGATCACTGACACTGCCACAATGAAGAACAGGGAAGGTGTGTTTACACCCCTTCTTCAGCTCCAGTAACCGATCGGGTCTGCGGTTCCTACGGTCACGGAGCTTCGGACCGGGTCGCGAGCGCGCATGCGCCGTCCGTGGACGTAACCCAGTGCGCATGCTCAGAATCACGTTGGATAGAATGCCTAAGATACGCCGAACACTGCCTACCATGTGAACGTAACTTACGCACAGGCCTATTCGCGTACGACTTACGCAAACAATGTAAAATTTGACGGCTGTTCCGACGTCCATACTTAACATTGGCTGCATATTGCAGGGGTAACTTTACGCTGGTCGTACGCCTTACGTAAATGATGTATATCAATGCGCCGGGCGCAAGTACGTTCGTGCTTCGGCGTATCTAGCTCATTTGCATATTCTACGCGTAAATCTACGGAAGCGCCCCTAGCGGCCAGCGTAAATATGCAACTAAGTTACGACGGCGTATGGCAACTTACGTCGGTTGGCTGAAACCATATTTCTGGCGTATCTAGGTTCCTGGATACAGGGCATAGATACAACGGCGCATCCTAGAACTTACGCGGCATATCAATAGATACGCCGGCGTAAGTTGTTTAAGAATCCGGCCCTGTAACTTTTGCCCAAACCAATCAATAAACGCTTATTGTGATTTTTTAACAATAATATGTAGAAGAATACGTATCGGCCTAAACTGAAGAGTTTTTATTTTATTTTTATATATATATTTTCTGGGGATATTGATTACAGCAAAAAGTAAAAAATATTGCTTTTTTTTCAAAATTGTCGCTCTATTTTTGTTTATAGCGCAAAAAAAAAAATCGCAGAGGTGATCAAATACCCCCAAAAGAAAGCTCTATTTGTGGGGAAAAAAGGACGCTAATTTTGTTTGTGTACAACGTCGCACGACTGCGCAATTGTCAGTTAAAGCAACGCAGTGTCGAATCGCAAAAAGTGGAATGGTCTTTGGCCCCTTAACCACTTCCATACCAGGCACTTACGCACCTTCCCGCCCAAGCCAATTTTCAGCTTCCAGCGCTGTCGCACTTTGAATGACAATTGCGCTGCCATGCTACACTACACCCAAACAAAATTGGCGTCCTTTTTTCCCCACAAATAGAGATTTCTTTTGGTGGTATTTGATCACCTCTGCATTTTTTTTTTTTTGCACAACAACTAAAAAAAGACCGAAATTTTTGAAAAAAATTACGTTTTTATTTTATCTGTATTTTTTTTTTAAATAAATAGGTTTTCTTCTTCAATTATGGGCACTGACATGGCGGCACTGGTGGGCACCGATGAGGTGGCACTGGTGGGCACCGATGAGGTGGCACTGATGGGCACCGATAGGCGCCACTGATGGGCACTGATAGGCGGCACTGGTATGCTGCACTGATGGGCACTTATAGGTGGCACTGATGGGCACTCATAGGTGGCACTGATGGGCACTCATAGACGGCACTGATGGGCACTCATGGGCACTGATAGGTGGGCACTGGGCATTGATGGACACTGGGTGGCACTGAGGGGTGATACTGATGGCATTGCTGGGCACAGCCAGTGCCCATATTGCCAGTCAGTGCCCATTTGTGGGCACTGATTTGCATATTTTTTTTATTGTTTTTTGTTTTTTTTTACTATTTGTGCTCTATTGAGCACTCTCTGGTGGTCCAGTGTGTGGATCCGAGTGGATCTGTCAGGAGAGCTGCCGATCAACGGCTCTTCCTGTTTACATTGTGATCAGCCGTGATTGGACACGGCTGATCACGTGGTAATGAGCCTCTGCCGGAGACTCGTTACCGAGATCGGAGATGCAGGGTGTCAGACTGACATACCGCATCACCGATCGCCGCGCTGCGCGCCCCCAAGGGCACGCGCGGCATGGAATCCTGTAGGACGTCAATAGACGTCCAGTCAGGATTTCACAACCACTCCCCGGACATCAATCTCCTATTGACCGGGAGGGAAGTGGTTAAAGGTTTACCCCCTTAATGACCAGGCCATTTTTTGTGATACGGCACTGACAATTGCGTGGTCGTGTGACGTTGTACACAAACAAAATTGATTTCCTTTTTTTAATATGTATAAAGACCCCTTAGTGTGATATATCAGATGTACGTGGATTGAGTGCAGTGTCAGCCTGGACCTTCTCATGCTGTATATTTGGATAGTAGCCCTCTTCTGTATTTCTTGAATCCCGACCCCCCTCCCAACCTGGGAAGAAACTTCAGCTTTTTGTCAATTTCATCCTTTTAATTACAATATGCAACCCGCGCTTAGCAGAGCAGTAATGGTCGATTGATTCATTTTATTAACCTGAGCTGTCGATTGCCCGTCATTACCCCTCTGTACAAAGTAAAGAATAATCAACAGTAATTACATCATCAATTCGATGTTTATGGTTATCAGATTACAAGAATTTGGATGAAATCACATGGAACAAGTGTATAAGCTGTGTCTACTTTAGTTGTCTATTGATTGATGGACACCGGCCAGCAACATGTCTGAAATACAGTCTGAGATAAAAAAAATAATCCATAAGGTTGGAAATATGGAGCTGCTGACTTGCTTTTAACCACTTGACCACCAAAAGATTTTACCCCCTTCATGACTAGGCCATTTTTTGCTATTTAGCACTGCGCTACTTTAACCAGCAATTGCGCGGTCATGTAACACTGTGCCCAAACGACTGCAAAGTCACATGACAAGTCATACCCCATGATTTCCAATGCGTAGCATTTATATCTGTGTGACTTTAAGTTGCACCAACTTCAAAGTAGTCCCAGTACACTCTATTATAAGTTGATGGACAGGTAGAGAGGGGGCGCTATGGAAGGGGAGAGGGGTGTCTATACTGATGCTTGGGGGATCTGCATTGAGGAGGGATTCTATACTGATGGGGGGTCTGCACTGAGAGGGGATTCTATACTGATGGGGGGTCTGCACTAAGGGTGGGGTTTCTATACTTATGGGGGGTCAGCACAGGTGGGGAATCTATACAGATGGGGGTCTGCACAAAGGAAGATTCTATACTGATGGGGGGTCTGCACTAAGAGGGTTCTTTATACTGATGGGGGGAGGTGTGCACTAAGTGGGTGTTTATACTGATGGAGGGGGTCTGCACTAAGCAGGGTTTCTAAAATGATGAGGGGTCTGCTCTAAGGGTGATTCTATGATGATGGAGGTCTGCACTGATGGGGGGGTCTGCACTAAGGGGGTATTCTATACTGATGGGGGTGACTAAGGGGAATTCTGTAATGGTGGGGGGTCTGCACTAAGGTGAGGTGTCTATACAGAATACAGATGGGAAGGTCTGAGGGGGGTCTGCACTAAGGGGGAGGTCTATACTAAGGGAAGGGAGGTCTGTACTGAGGGAGGGGTCGGTAATTATAGGGGGTCTATACTAAGGGAAGGGAGCTCTTTACCGAGGGAGAGGGTCAGCAATTATTGGGGGGGGGGTCTATACTTAATGAGGGTGTCTGTACTTAGTGGGGGGTCTATACCGAGGAAGGTTGGTCTGTTCTTAGTGAGGGAGAGCTATACTAAGGGAGGGGGTCTGTACTGAGGGGGAGGTCTTTATTGATGGAGGTAGTCTGTACTTAGTGGGGAGTCTAAACCGAGGAAGGGGGGTCTGTTCTTAGTGAGGGAGATCTATACTGAGGAAGGGGGGTCTGTACTGAGGGGGAGGTCTATACAGAGGGAGGAGATCTTTACTGCGGCAGGAGGGTCTGTAGTTAGTGGAGGGGGGGTCCTGAGGAGGGATTATAGTTGGCGAAGGGGGGGTGACACAATTTTTTTCCACACTTGGGGATCCCAACCCTAATGACACAACTGATTAAAAGAGGCACATCTAAGTATGGAGGCATCTGGTGTAAAGCTGTCCACATAGACTGTCTTCCGCACCCCCGGCTCTCACCACTGTCAGTCTGCAATCGTGACCAGGAAGAATACCCGGCAGTAGAGCGATCTGAAAGCGAGGCTTAAACCGCTCGTAGAGTGCAGTGTGGACGGGATGACGTCGATGTCGGTGCGGAGGACGGTCTATGTGGACAGCATTACCTCGGATCCCTGAATACATAGATGTGACTCTTTTAATCATCAACCATGTGAGTTGCTAAATGTTGTACCTTCATTAAATGTAACCATATTGCTACACTTAGAGGCGCCTCCCTTCTCTTTTATACTCTGCTGTGATGTGACACTACTTGTATATCAAGACATCGCTTGTATATCAAGTAAAAATGTATTTAAGGATTTTGCTTGTCTTGCAAAATGCTCTTAAACCAAGTTACTCTCAATCCAAGGTTTTACTGTATTCAGTTTAATAAGACCAGTGTGTGTATGCCAAACAATATACCGTACATACTCAAGTATAAGCCGACACAAATATAATCCAAGGCACCTAATTTTACCACAAAAAATGGGAAAATGTATTGACTCGAGTATAAGCCTAGGGTATCCATCTGCATGCCTCACTGTGCCTCATTTTGCCTCACTGTGTCCATGTCCATGCGTCACTTTGTTCATGCCCCACTGTGTCCATGCCTCACTGTGCCCATGACTCACTTTGTCCATGCCTCACTGTGCCCATGCCTCACTGTGTCCATGCCTCACTTTGTCCATGCCTCACTGTGCCCATGCCTCACTGTGCCCATGCCTCACTGTGCCCATGACTCACTGTGCCCATGCCCCACTGTGCCCATGACTAGACTGACGTTTAACATGGGAGTCTATAGAAGGGGTGCCCGGCCCCGGGGACCTACGACCGGCTGGTACCGGATCCCCAAAATCACCAGAGAAATTACCGTTTAACATGGGAGTCATAGGTTCCCCGGACAACAAACTTTGCACACTTGTATAGGAAGAGTGGGGCTACATACCAAGTTTGGGGTCCAGGGGACCTACGGCCGGCCGGTACCGGGTCCCCAAATCTGGGAGATCAGGCACAAAAAGGTGACTCGAGTATAAGCCGATAGTGTTGCTCACGAATATTCGCATTGCGAATATTCGCTACGAATATTGCATATTCGAGTATTCGCGAATAACGCGAATATCGCGGCGAATATTCGCTATTTCGAATATTCGAATGTTTTCAATTTTTTTTTAGAACAGATCACATCCTAGAGATCCCCATCGACGTCTAAAAGCATTGCTGGTATGATTAGAGACCTTGGGCCGAGTAGCTGCAGCGCTCATTTTATATTGCCGAAAAATCGCAATGCGATTATTCGGCAATAGCGATATCGCGCGATTATTTTATATTGTAATATATCACGAATATTCTGAGCCAATCAGAGTGCTCCATTCCGCATTTCTCGAATATTCGCAATTATTTTATATTGTAATATATCACGAATATTCTGTGCCAATCAGAGTGCTCCATTCCGCATTTCTCGAATATTCGCATTCGCAATTCGCATTCGCATTCGCGATAGCGAAAATTCGCAATCATTTCATTTCCAAAAAATATCACGAATATTCGTATTTAGCGAATATATGTCGAATATTCGACTATATATTCGAGATATATCGCGAATTCGAATATGGCATATTCTGCTCAACACTATAAGCCGAGGGGGGCATTTTCAGCACCAAAACATGTGCTTAAAAACTTGGCTTATGCCGCGTACACACGACCGTTTTTCGGGTTTTAAAAAAGGATGTTTTTAAGGGTCTATAAAAAAAACAACGTTTTTCTTTCAACCCGATCATTAAAGCGGCCTTGCCTACAGACAATCGTAAAAAAAAATGCTCTAGTAAAGCGTGGTGATGTACAACACGTACGATGGCACTATAAAGGGGAAGTTCCATTCGGATGACGCCACCCTTTGGGCTGCTTTAGCTGATTAGTTAATAAAAGACGATTTACGCTTTTCAGTCTGTTAAAGAGTGATGAATATCTCCGTTACGAAGGCTAGTTTTACCAGAACAAGCGCTCCCGTCTCATAACTTGCTTCTGAGCATGCACGTTTTTTTTCACGTCGTTAAAGCGTACACACGACCATTTTTTACAACCCGAAAAACGTTGTGAAAAAATAGAGCATGTTTAAAAAAAAATGTGCCCATTTTTTTAAATCGGGAAAAATGCTCTGAAGCCCACACACAATTGTTTTTAATTACATTAAAAAAACTTAATTTTTTAGAACCTGAAAAACGGTAGTATGTAGGCATTATACTCGAGTATATACAGTACCTGTTTTTCCCGTGTATGCAATGACCACATAAGGTATGTAATTGTTATTGAATACTTACAATTAGGGACGCCATCAGGGGGGTACAGGCAGTACACCTGTAAGGGGCCCGGGGTCCCCAGGGGCCCGGATGGCAACCTTTTTTCTTTAAGGGTTCCGGAGGTTCCCAGGGGCCCGGAGGCCCCTTTTTTATTATTTTTTTAAATAAAAAAATCAATATTTTTAACATATTTTTATTTTATTTTTTATTAAAGGGACAATTTTTTTCTCTTAGAGGTCCAGAGGCCCCGTATGTCAACCCCCCTTTTGTTATTTATTTTGTATTAAAAAACATGTTTTTTTTTTTAATATATTTTTATTTATTTTTTATTAAAGGGGCGATTTTTTTTTTTTTTAGGGGTCTGGAGGTCCCCAGGGGCCCAGAGATCCCCACTGCCCCGGATGACAACCCCGCTTTTTTTTATATTTTTTTTTATATATATATATATATATATTTTTATTTATTGTATTTTTATATATATATTATTATTATTTTTTATATTATTTTATTTCTTTATATATATATATATATATATATATATATATATATATATATATATATATATATATATATATATATATATATATATATATTAATAAAGGGCTCAGATGTCCCCAGGGCCCCATGTGGCAAACCCCTGTTTATTTTTTTTATTTTTCTTTATATATATATATATATTTTTTTTATGAATAAAGGTCCCAGATGGCAACCCTCCTTTTTTTATTTCTTTTTCTTAAAAAAAAAAATATTAAAGGGCCCAGAGGTCCCCAGGGCCACATACGGCAACCCCCCTTTTTTAAAAAAAATAAAAATATTTTTATATATATTGTTTTCATTTCTTTTTTTCTTTTTATTAAAGGGCCCAGAGGTCCATCAGGGCCCCCGGATGGCTACCCCCCCCCGCTTCTCAATTCCCAGCAGCCCCCCGCTTCTCAATTTCAGGTGGCAGCACCCCCCTCCCTGCTCAAATAATCGCGCGCGTTCAAAAAAAGAAGTTCAAAGTTCATTGATGAAGTGCGAAGGGAGCGACGCCTAACAATGAACCAGATATCAGGTAACAAACAATTTCAGGCTGGTTACTATGAATTTCTGCTCTTGACATATCACCATTGCATTTTATTTTATTGAATAAAGCTCTTTGCATTTGCCCATGTTTTATTTTGCAGTTCAGGTTTCCTGGAAATGTTCTTTCTATGTGCGTAAAAAAGTTGTGGGTTAAATGGCGTGCTTTTTTTATACACAAAGACTGGAGGAAAAAAAAACTTTTGTAGAGAAAACATTGATGGGTTTCATCTAAAATGACACCACCCGCTGTCAAGAGGTATTCTGATTTGCAGAATTATTGTTATAATTATTATTATTATTATACAGGATTTCTATGGTGCCGACAGTTCGCTCATCACTTTGCAGACAGTACAATAGGATTCAATACAAGAGGAATCAGATGGCCCTGCTCTTAGAGCTTACAATCTATAGGAAGGCTCAAGTAGTATAATAGGATTACAGTCCAAAGTAGATATTTGCCGTACATTTTGTTCTGAATAAATAATCAGATGAAATTTTCATTGTTCAGAGATTCAGATCCCCGAATTACAGTACAGTAGCATTCGCCTTCGAGTGCAGTCTTGGTGCCAGCTGCATGTTTTGACAAATTGAGACTTTGGGGTCAATTCACAAAGAGAAACGTTATTGGTTTTCTTCATTTGGTAAATTAGCACTCCTTATTTAACGCTAGCAAACATGGTATTCACGTAAGCTATAATCGTTATTTAACCACTTAAGGACCCCCGCACGCACATATACGGCCACAGAATGGCACGTACAGGCACAAGGGCGTAAATTTACGTCCCCGCCTAAGTGCGGTGGGGGGTCCCATCGGGACCCCCTCCGCGGCGTGCGGGGGTCCCCCTGGCTCCGGGAGCGATCCGGGATCTGGGGGGCGGATGTCGGCGAATACCCGCCCCCCCGCGATCGCTCCCAGCCAATGGGAGCGCGCTCCCAACCTGTCACTTCCTCCTCCTGTGTTTACACAGGAAGGAGGAAATGATGTAATCTCTCATCGCAGCGCTGTTTCCCAGCGCTGCTGATGAGAGAAGACATGACAAGTAAGTGTGCACCAGCACAACACTGACACACACTCACATAGGCAAATTAACCCCTTGTGATCGCCCCCCCCCCCCCCCCCCCCCACCCCCCTGTCACAGTGTCACTGAATGCAGTGATCTAATCACTGCATTTAGTGTCAGTGTGACAGGCAGTGTAAAAAACAGTTAGTGTTAGGTTCAGTATAGCCCCCCCACCCCCCCTAATAAAGTTTTAACCCCCTGATCACCGCCCTAGTTAACCCTTTCACTCCCTATTGCCAGCGTCACTAAGCGATCATTTTTCTGATCGCTGTATTAGTGTCGCTGTTCCCGCTAGGTAGCTATTTTTTTTTATTGCGATTTTTTTTTTTTTACTAAAGACATGTGGCTAAATACATTTTGGCCTAAATGTTTGACTAAAATTTAGTTTATTTGATTTTTTTTTTTTAACAAAAAGTAAAAAATAGTGTTTTTTTTTCAAAAATGTCACTCTATTTTTGTATATAGCGCAAAAAATAAAAATCGCAGAGGTGATCAAATACCACCAAAAGAAAGCTCTATTTGTGGGAAGAAAAGGACGCAAATTTTGTTTGGGAGCCACGTCGCACGACCGCGCAATTGTCTGTTAAAGCGACGCAGTGCCGAATCGCAAAAACACCTTGGGTCATTTACCAGCGTATTGGTCCGGGTCTTAAGTGGTTAACATAGTCGTTATGGTTTTCAACTGACTCTTTATCCAATCGTTATGCTAACTACTCAGACGTTATTATTAAGATTTGGGACGTTAAAATAACTCTTAAGATCGTTAAATAATGCTGGAGAGATGCATTCTGGGAGCAGAAGGGGAGGAGAACAGCTGCATGTGGAAAAGAGCAGATACAGAGAGAGAGAGAGAGAGAGAGAGAGAGAGACACAAGCAATACACATGGAGATTGAGCATGTGATGTGCAAAACTTCTAGTGTGTGCTTTTCTAAAGCCATGTGTATTTCCTCATACAGAGAATAAATCATGGGAGATGATAATCGGAATTTAGCCATCACCTGGGTTTCAGAAATGTCATCCAAAATAGTATGTGAACGGAATACACGTTTATAAATCTGAACAACATTCTAACGTGTTCTTCTTCGCCTCTGGATAATTTTAAGTTCAAATAGAGCACGGTTCTAGCTTGCCCAACACTACTAAAAACTTCACTACACTACAAAAATCGCCCAAAGCTTCCTCCAACAACAAAATATCGCCTGGGAAATGTCATAACGAGGGAGGTGTTAATTTAACGATTGCCTAACGATTGATAACTGTCAAAAAAATCTTTGTGAATTGCACTTCTGTACATATTTAATGATTTGACTCTTTAAGGCTCCTTACACACGGAGCAGTCCGTTTTTCGGTCCGCTCCGTGTGTCCGTCAGCTCAGCGGGGGGTCGGGCGGACAGGGCGGTCCCCGCACACTGTGCAGGGACCGCCCCGTCTCTCCTCCGCTCTCCCCTATGGGGAGTCGGATGGAAACGGACCGTCTGTCCGTTTGCATCCGATCCGTTTGGCCGGACGGAAGAAAAATAGGACATTCTTCCGTCCGCAAAAACGGATGCGGATCTGGCGGACGGATCCGCTCCCATAGGGGTTCATTACAAGTCCGTAAACGGACTTGTAATGAACGGATGAACGGTCCGCTAGTGTGAAAGGACCCTTAAATAACGATTTGACTCTTTAATAAGGATCCACACCTTAAAATATCGGTTCTGTGTAGTGAAACGTTATTTGATGATTTTTCAAAGCGTTAAATCGTTTAGTGAATTGGACTAGCTTCAATAACGTGCAAAATCGTTAAAATAACACCCGCAATCTGAAAATAAAGCTTTGTGAATTGACCCCATTGTACTTATTTATATGATATATATATATAGTGGAACCTCGGATTACGAGCATAATCCGTTCCAGGAAAATGCTCGTAATCTAAAGTAGCGTATATTCTTGATTATAAGTGGAGTTTTTCAGCACAATTTTTTTGTGCTGAAAATGCCCCACTCGGCCTATACTCGAGTCACCTTTTTGCGCCTGATCTCCCGGAATTTGGGGACTTGGTACCCGGTAACGGCCGCCGGCCGGCCATAGGTCTCCTGGACCCCAAACTTGGCACACATATAGACCCACACATGTAGATTTTTTAAATCCGGGCACCATTTCCATAGACTCCCATGTTAAACGGTAATTTTTCCGGTGGTTTTAGGGACCCGGTACCAGCTGGCCGTTGGTCCCCAGGACCAACACTACTTGGAAGAATCAATAACATAAAACCAATGATCTTTTTAATTATTTCTAAGGGTGGCATTCTGATCACCACTGTTATGGGCATACTTTCCATTAACCCCAAATGAATTGAGGTTAGTAGGGGTTCCTTGAGACCTAAAAGTTATTTCAAGTGGGTAGCACAGTGGCTAAGTGATTAGCACTTCCACCTGGCAGTACTAGGGTTCCTGGTTTGAATCCCAATCAAAACACTACCTGCTTGGAGTTTGTATGTACTCCCTGTGCCTGTGTGGGCTTCCTCTGGGTACTCCGGTTTCCTCCCACACTCCAAAGACATGCTGGTAGGTTAATTGGATCCTGCCTACTGTATATTTGCCCTAGTATGTGTTTGTATGAATGCAATTTAGGGATCTTATATTGGAGAATGGTAAATAGGAGCGCTTCTCCTAGAAGGGTCCTCCAGGTGCTTAAATATATTAAACATAATCTAGGGATCCTCAAACTACGGCCCTCCAGCTTTTGCGGAACTACACATCCCATGAGGCATTGTAAAACTCTGACTTTCAGGCCGCGTACACACGGCAGAGAATCTCGACGGGCAGAACACATCGTTCTGCCCGTCAAGGTTCTCTGCCGGCCGTCAGATTCGGCGACCCGCCCGTCGGGAAAGGCAACCAGCCATTCATCCCGACGGGCCGTCGAGCAAATAGAGAACCTGCTCTCTATTTGCTCAACTGTTTTCCCGACGGGCGGGGCTCGCCGAGAGCGTACACACGGCCGAGGTTCTCGGCAGAATGCGGCTCCCAGCGAGGTTCTCGCTGGTTTCTGCCGAGAACCTCGGCCGTGTGTATGGGGCTTCACAGACATGACTAGGCATGATGAGAATTGTAGTTCCTGAACAACTGGAGGTCCATAGTTTGAAGACCCATGATCCAGGATAACCGCTGAACCGACACTCAAGCAGCACTTACAGGAGAGAATCAGGCTCTAGATAGACATTTGAAGAGAAAGGCACTTCCAAGTACAATAAGTCAGAATTTTATTTGGAAAGCAATGGTTAAAAACACTTACATGATATTGAAGTAAAACTGGCTCATTAATCTGTGATGGTATTCCTTGTCTCTGTGCTGACCAGCATTTGCAGAAACGATGGATCTGGAGGAGCAAGATGGCTGCTGCACTTCCAGGAGCATCGTGGAATGCAATGGGTGAAAGTGATTTCAGCAAGGGGTCAGTGACTGGTCCAAATCATTAGGGGGAGGGGGGATTATGGTGTGGGTTTGTTTTTCAGGGGTTGGGCTTGACCCTTTAGTTCCAGTTAAGGGAACTTTCAAGCCTCGTACACACGGCCGGGAATCTCGTCAGGAAAAAAACGTTGATTTTCCCAACGAGATTCCTGGCAAGCTTTTCTTTTGAATAGCAAGAACGTGTGGTGTCATTGACACGCCGAGCATGCGCTCATCGCATTCGACGTCGTCGCCGCTATCCTGCTTCACCCTACACTACCCTTGTACCGCGCATGTGTCGAAGTGTCATCGACCATGCGCGGGCTTACCGGAGGACAGGTAAGCTTGTAGCCACATACACACACACAGTTTTCTTGTTGGGAATTAGGGCAACGAGAATCCCGACGAGAAAATAGAGAGCAGGTTTTCTTTTTTTCTCATCGAGATTCCTGGCAATTTTCTCGACAAGAAAACATACAAAAGACCGGTTTTCTTGGCAAAAAGCTCTGCCAGCAGTTTTCTTGTCGTGAAAACTGTCCGTGTGTACGAGGCTTAAGGTGTCAGCATACCAAGACATTTTGGACAATTTCATGCTCCCAACTTTGTGGAAACAGTTTGGGGACGGCCCCTTCCTGTTCCAACATGACTGCACACCAGTGCACAAAGCAAGGTCCGTAAATACATGGATGAGCGAGTTTGGGGTGGAGAAACTTGACTGGCCTGCACAGAGCACTGATCTCAACCCAACAGAACGTCTTTGGGATGAATTAGAGCTGAGACTGTGAGCCAGGCCTTCTCGCCCAACAAGAGTGTCTGACCTCAAAAAAATAAGCTTCTGGAAAAATGAACATTCCCATAGACTAAAGCCTCGTACACACAGGCCAGAATCTCGTCAGCGCAGTGACGTCATCGTGCACGGATAGCATGCGCTCATAACATTCGATGCCGTCGCCACCACCTTGCTTCACCCTACCTATGCTGTGGAAGCTACCGCTCATGCGTCAAAGTCATTTTGAGCATGCGCTTGTTTCCACGGTGACAGGTAAGTATACAGACGCTTGGGTTTCTGGTCGAGAAACAGGCTGACAAGAATCCAGACGAGAAAATAGAGAGCAGGATCTCTATTTTCCTCGTCAAAATTATGGCCAGATTTTTCCCGATGAGAAACCTGAAAGCCTCGTACACACGCTCGGTTTACTCGACAAGAAAGCTCTGCCAGCAGTTTTCTTGAAACTTTTTTGAGAAAACCGAGCGTGTGTACGAGGCTACACTCCTAAACCTTGTGAAGAGCCTTCCCAGAAGAGCTGACGCTGTTATAGCTGCAAACAATGGGCCAACTCAATATTGAACCCTACAGACTAAGACTGGGATGCCATTAAAGTTCATGTGCATGTAAAGGAAGGTGTCCCAATACTTTTGGTAATATAGTGTATGTGAATCTCTGCGTGAATTAACAGCGCTATATAAGTACCTGTAATAAAAGATCAATAAAAGGGTTCCTCCGTGGCAGAAAGGTCTAGACAAATTGTCCTAATGATCTGCCTAATATACATATTGTGCCAGATTCAGGTAGATGGGCGAATCTTTATTTTGGAGTAACGTTTCTCGTTTACGTTACTCCGCCAAAACTTTAGGAGCAAGTACTGTATTCACATAGCACTTGCTCCTAAAGTTGCGGCGGCGTAGTGAAAATGAGCCGGCGGAATTCAAATTGGGCGGGTAGGGGGCGTGTATTATTTAAACTAGGCGCGATCCCGCGGCGAATGTACTGCGCATGCGTCGACTGTCAGTGCGCATGCTCCAAATTCTGTCAGTGAACTTTAATGATGTCAATCCCCATTCACGGACGTTTTACGCAAACGACGCGAAATTTTTTAAATTCAACGCGATGACGACGGCCATACTTAACATAGGATACTCCACTAGGGGGCTTGTTTTTCTTTACGCCACGTATCGCTTACGGAAACGTTGGAAAGTCACTGCGTCGCGCCCCGAGTGCCATTTTTAAAATTGCAGTTCCGATACGACGGCGTAATACAATTACGCCGCTCGTATAGGAACTCCAACCCGGCGTTTCTTGTTTTCTGCTTACAGAAAACAGAAACGCCGGCTCAAAGTGAGAGTTAGGCTGGAGTATCACTGATACTCCAGCCTAACTCTACCTGAATCTGGCCCATTATCAGCGCATCCATTTTTTTAGAAACAAACTGTTAACATGTCATGTTTAGAGATTTAAACGTTTGTCATTAAATTCTTGAAGCAAAAAAATAAAAAATAGTTCATACACAGAGCAGACAGCAGGAACAACAACATAAATGAACCTGTGCTCCGTGATATTTAACATTTACAATATGTTCAACTGTTAACACTTGTGGTCCAGACTCGTCTCTCTGCTCGAGCTGCCGGAGACCAACGCCATCCGATTTCTCTTTAGATACTTGCTGCCCTACACATTCATTTTGTTATCATTGATATTTTGTCCTCCTGCAAAATGTCACAGAATGGCAAATGAGAGTTGTGCAGAAATTATGAGTGTTTAGATATGCAGGAAGGTAAGGGGAAGGGTCTGCTCCGGGGTTATTGGAAAGCAGCAGATTCGTCTAAATACCCAATAGTGCCTTATTATTAACGATAAATAATACAGGAAAAACAAAACAAACATTTTCTGTACTGTATCTGAGATCTGGTCAGTGAAAATGACATTAGCCACTTCAACACTGGGCCAATTCTGACATTTCTTACATATACACTATATTACCAAAAGTATTGGGACACCTGCCTTTACATGAACTTTAATGGCATCCTAGTCTTAGTCCGTAGGGTAAGGGAATAGGTATGAAATACCTTCAACCCATAGCATAGAAAAGTATAGGCGAACATGTTCAGTAACTTAGGGCATGGGTCCATAAACAAGTAAGAACTTATGTCAAGCACGTAGTAAATAGGAATTATGATAACAAGTAATAGTAGCATAGGAGAGGCATTTATAGCTCAGCTAATTTGAGAGTGTATGTCCCTTTAAGATACTCCACAGAAAACAGTTAAATAAGCCAGAGTTAATTACAGCAATGTTTAGAAGCAATATACGCAGCAGGCCTTCCTAAAGCACTACAAGTGAAACAATTGCTACTTATACGTTTGCAGGGCTTGAGTTTAGCAGCAAGGGATTCCGTAGTGTAAGGTGTCAGCAAGGAAGAACTCTTAGGCGGCGTACACACGGCAGGGAATCTCGACGGGCAGAACACATCGTTCCGCCCGTCGAGGTTCCCTGCCGGCCGTCGAAATCGGTGACCCGCCCGTCGGGAATGGCAACCAGCCATTCTTCCAGGCGGGCCGTCGAGGAAATAGAGAGCGTGCTCTCTATTTCTGCTCGACGGGCTTCCCGACGGGAAGCTCGCCGAGACCGTACACACGGCCGAGGTCCTCGCTGGAATGCACATTCCAGCGAGGTTCTCTCTGGTTTTCAGCGAGAACCTCGGCCGTGTGTACGCCGCCTTAGGTTGTCCTCATTGATGGCAGCCTGGACATAGTGAAGGTCTTTGCTAGCTGGCCATAATGTTGCAGCCTGAGTTGATGTCCAGTGTGGTAGCATTACGGCACTGAGAGTGCCTGTTACACCATTACAGATGTCACATACCTGGTCGGAGGCCAGAGTGCTGAGAGGGCTCCCCTTGTGGCTTAGTGCACAAGCTGCGCCAGTTACGCCGACTCACCCCTTTTATTCCTAAAGAGGACATTGCAGTTGTGGTGGGAACTATCGTCAATTCCAGACTCGACTATGCAAATGCCCTCTACTTAGGTCTTCCCAAATACCAAATCACTCATCTGCAAGTTGTTCAAAATACGGCTGCACGATTAGTGACTAGTAAAAAAACATGGGAGTCAATCTCCCTTTCGCTTAAAACTCTTCACTGGCTACCAGTGAAAGACAGAATCACTTTTAAGGCACTCTGCCTAACACATAAGTGTATTCAAGGAAACGCTCCCCAATATCTATGCGGAAAAATAAAACTCCACAACCCCAATCGCATTCTGCGATCCACAAATTAAAACCTCCTGCACATACCAAAGGCAAGATACAAATCCAAAGGAGATTTGCTGTCCAGGGACCGCGACTGTGGAATGCACTACCTACCACCATCCGACTGGAGTCGGACCATCGGGCCTTCAGGAGAATGATTAAAACTCATCTCTTCTGAGGCAAAGCCTTCCTTTACCCAAGGAATGCAAACAGCGCCCAGAGGCGATTCAGTTCGCAAGCATTGCGCTTTATATGTTTTTTCACCCACTCACTCACTCACCGTAGCCTGGGATTAAGGCAGCGTCCTGCTAAGAGCTTGGATGGCCAAGTGTCTATCCGTAGGCTTGTGAAAAAAGCAGTGTTTTCAAGCCTTTACGGAAGGCTATCAAGAAGGAGGAGGCTCGGAGCTGATGAGGGAGCTGGTTCCAAAGTGTTTGGAGCCGGCGGCCACCCTTTGAAGCTGAGCGACTAGGTTGAATAATCGCAAACAGGGCGTCAGTTGAACGAAGCTCTCTGGGTGGACAGTAGTGTTGTGTCAATGTATTAGTTGCCAATAGGCCCTAAACACCAGACAGAGAGCCTTGAACTCGACCGTTTTGCTATCGGGAGCCAGTGTAGATCCTTAAGCACCAGGGAGATGTGATTCCGCCTTGGGCAGTTTGTGACTAGTCTTGCCGCATGGTTCTGTGTGATCTGCAACCGTTTTGTCCACTTCTGTGGGAGCCCTAGAAAGAACACATTGGAGCAATCTAACCTAGTGTGGATGTTAATTTATGTTTCTGGTTACAAGTGTATTGTAAAGTAATATGATCAGGAGGGTGGAACCTACTCTTTAACTGTATATAAGACTTGTATTTTGGTTCTAATAAACAGTCCATGTTGAACAACTAAACAAGTATCGTCTTGTTTTGTACTTGTGAGCGGTTGGAATGTCTGATATCTATATCCAGACTGGGAGGAAGTGGTATATGATGAAAGCACTCAAGCGGAGTGTGGGATGTTTCGTTACAAAAACAAAAAGGTAAATATAAAGAAAATATAAGAAAAAAATTACCGTATTTATCGGGGTATTGCGCGCTCCTGCATATAGCGCGCACCCCTAAAGTTGCCCCGAAATTCCTGTAAAAAAAAAAGTTATACGTTTTTGTTACTTACAGTTTTGGTGTCTTGCCCAGCGTCCTTCGTCCGGTCCGACGTCCGTCTGCGCCCTTAAGTCGAATCCCCGCTTCCCGCGCTCAGTTTCGAAAGCCTCTGCCAACATATACCGAGTGCAGTAGACTCGGGTACATTCGGCCAGGCTCGGCTTCGCTCGTGCACACGCTCTGTGACGTTTATGCGTGAGCACGAGCGAAGCCGAGCCTAGCCAAATGTACCCGAGTGTACTGCACTCTGTATATGTCGGCGGCTCCATTCAAACTGAGCGCGGGAAGCATATATCGCGCACCCACGATTTTCCTCTTATTTTAAGAGGGAAAAAGTGCACGGTATACGCCGATAAATACGGAAATTAAATCCAAATTTAAATTAATTCTTAATTACAATTCATTTTGTGGTGAAAAAAATATCTTGTGGATGGTATTTAAACATTTGCTACCCCAAGTACGTGTGAGTGACGGCATGTTTTGAACTGGCTGTACTAAGTAGCCGGATTATTATTTTAACAGATTCACCCAAATATGTCCAGACGTGGCCTGGAAAGGTACACAAACTAGGAAAAAAGTAACCACAATGTATACATCGTCTTTTTTGATGCTTTCACCTCTAACCCTGTTGCCTTAGGCAGCCTGTCACTTCTACATTTGCCGGGAGCTATTCTAATGTGTACCTACAATCCACTTCCAGTTTGAACTTCTTTGTTTTTATAGTTGTTGCTCTTTGACAAGTTTTCGTGAGCAAAAAAAAAAAAAATCACAGTGATACACTGACCTTGGATATCTACTTGAAAACTTGGCTAAAAAGAACCCTTTAACCTCCATGCATAGTACAAAAGCTGGAGATGCTTACAGGGACAACTTTCAACGGCGATAAACAAACTCTATAAAAATACCAAAAATGAAAGTAAAAGATGTATAAACAAGGTCAAGCACCCACTTTTCTAAAAATACCCTCCTTCAAATATTTCCAGAATTCTTTTTTTCGAAATTGTCATGAATGCTCATGAGATCATATACTATGAGAAGAAAACACAAGATATGGTAGCGTTAACCTTGTAGCTCTCCTTTAAATGACAGTTTTTTATTGAAGTCACAACAAATAACCAAACGGATCAAATTAGAAGTGAGTCTTGAGAACAGACAGGGTATTTTTTTTATTTTTTTATGTGGATATGGCTGTAGGAAGAGAAAACAAAAATTAAGAAAAAACGGTTTTCATCTTTTTGCCCCCAAAAAGCTGGCAAAATATCATGTTGTTGTTAATAGGTTTGTACAGATTGGTGCTGGATTTTTCAATTGTTCTACCAAATGACAAATTATACTCCATAAAATGCCTTTAAAAAACAGTTATAAAGTCGTGATTTGGTGATTAGCTTGGACAGGAGGCTTGGTGCCTAGCAGATAAATTTGGCCTTGAGATCTCCAGAGTTTGTTTTAGAACATTACTGTATGATTTAGTGTAACATATAGTATACATGGAATTTTCATCAATAGGAATTATTACATTAACCACTTAACCACTTAAGGACCGACCAATATGCTGCTAAATGCCCAGAGGCGTTTTTACAATTTGGCACTGCGTCACTTTAACAGACAATTGCGCAGTCGTGCGCCCGGCTCCCAAACAAAATTGGCGTCCTTTTCTTCCCACAAATAGAGCTTTCTTTTGGTGGTATTTGATCACCTCTGCGATTTTAATTTTTTATATATACACAAATAGAGCGACATTTTTGAAAAAAAAAACAATATTTTTTACTTTTTGTTATAAGAAAAATCGAATAAACAAAATTTTAGTCAAACATTTAGGCCAAAATGGATTCAGCCACATGTCTTTAGTAAAAAAAGTCGCAATAAAAAAAAAAACTAGCTACCTAGCGGCAACAGCGACACTAATACAGCGATCAGAAAAATTATCGCTGCATTCCAGCGAGGACCTCGGCCGTGTGTACGCTCTCGGCGAGCTTCCCGTCGGGAAGCCCGTCGAGCAGAAATAGAGAGCACGCTCTCTATTTGCTCGACGGCCCGCCTGGAAGAATGGCTGGTTGCCATTCCCGACGGGCGGGTCGCCGATTTCGACGGCCGGCAAGGAACCTCGACGGGCGGAACGATGTGTTCTGCCCGTCGAGGTTCTCTGCCGTGTGTACACGGCCTTAGGTTGTCCTCATTGATGGCAGCCTGGACGTAGTGAAGGTCTTTGCTACATACGGCGGTCCGGTTACCTGGCCGAGCGATCCGTGCAGAGGGGGCGGCGGTTCGTTTTTGTCCGCCCCCTCCGGATCGTTCTAAGCCAATGCGCGCGCTCCCCTGAGTGTCATTTCCTCCTCCTGTGTAAACACAGGAAGGGGGAAGTGATGTGATCGCTACCCTCAGCGTTTTTTTCAACCACCGCTGAGGAGAGATCACATCGCACAGCAAGTCTGCACAACACTACACTGACACACACTACACATAGGCACATTTAACCCCCCCAATCAACCCCCCCCACCCCCTCCCCCCTGTCACAGTGTCACTGAATGCAGTGATTATATGTATGATCACTGCAGTTAGTGTCAGTGTGACAGGCAGTTAGTGTTAGGTTCAGGGTAGCCCCCTACCCCCCCTAATAAAGTTTTTAACCCCTTGATCACCGCCCTAGTTAACCCTTTCACCCCCTATTGCCAGTGTCACTAAGCGATCATTTTTCTGATCGCTGTATTAGTGTCGCTGTTCCCGCTAGGTAGCTATTTTTTTTTTTATTGTGATTTTTTTTTACTAAAGACATGTGGCTAAATACATTTTGGCCTAAATGTTTGACTAGAATTTAGTTTATTTGATTTTTCTTATAACAAAAAGTAAAAAATATTTTTTTTTTCAAAATTGCCGCTCTATTTTTGTTTATAGCGCAAAAAACTAAAAATTGCAGAGGCAATCAAATACCACCAAAAGAAAGCTCTATTTGTGGGAAGAAAAGGACGCAAATTTTGTTTGGGAGCCACATCACACGACCACGCAATTGTCTGTTAAAGCGACACATGACTAAGTACTGACTGTAAGTGCGAAACGCGTCGGCCACCCTGTATTTTGTTGGTTGCAGTGACTGTGTGTACAGTTGAAAAGTAAAGACAACTTCTTTTAAAGTGATTTCGGAGTGCGGCTGTCCATTTTTCGTCCTTCTATTTGCTATCATTAGCATTGCCAGCACCTTGGTGGTTCAACAACCCTTGATTGCATACGGGGCTCATCTGGAGCGGTGAGAAATCTGTCTGTAAAGCGACACAGTGCCGAATCGCAAAAAGGGGCCAGGTCATTTACCTGCATTTTGGTCCGGGTCTTAAGTGATTAAGGGGGGGTACGGGGGCTACCCTGAACTTAACACTAACTGCCTGTCACACTGACACTAAATGCAGTGATCAGTACATATATGATCACTGCATTCAGTGACACTGTGACAGGGGGGTGGGTGGGTGATCGCAAGGGGTTAATGTGCCTATGTGTCACTGGTGTCAGTGTAGTGTTGGTGCGACTTACTTGTGATGTCTTCTCTCCTCAGCGGCGGTTGAAAAAAACGCAGAGAGTAGAGATTCCATCACTTCCCCCTTCCTGTGTTTACACAGGCAGAGGAAGTGACACACGGGGAGGACGCAGATTGGTTGGGAGCGATCTGGAGGGGGCAGCCAAAAACGAACCACCGCCTCCTCATCCCGGATCGCTCGGACAGCCACAGGGATCGCCGCAAGTACCAGGGGGGGTCCTGATCGGACCCCCGACCCACGTCTAGGCAGGGACGTACAGGTACGCCAATGTGCCTGTACGTGCCATCCTGCCGACGTATATGTACATGCGGCGGTCCTTAAAGGGTTAAAGTGAAATTTACATCCCAATTAAAAAAAAATCATTATTGTGCTTATTAGACCTAAAAAAAAAAAATGTACTCATCTGGAAATGCCTGTTGCTATGCGGTCCCACGAAATCTGCCTTTGGAATCACCTAGGATTCTGACATCATCTCCCTCTAATGCTCCTGGGAAATGTGTGTCATCATTTCCCAGGATGCAGTGCGCTGTCCAATTATCACTCCCCATCCAAGACTTCCAGGAAGTAAGTGCTTATGGGCTTCACAATGCCCACAAGCAAAATGACAACGGTGTGGACATAGTTTATAAAACTATCGTTTTTTAATAAATATGCGGAGTGGCGGCGGATTGTAAAATAGTAAGTGACCGGATTTATATTATAAAAACGCATGATAAAAGGACATACATTTAAAAAATGCTAATTGTGGTTGGAACCCCACTTTAAGACCCAGACCATGATGCAGGTTAAGGACCTGGCCCCTTTTTGCAATTCGGCACTGCGTCGCTTTAACTGACAATTGCGCGGTTGTGCGACGTGGCTCCCAAACAAAATGTGCGTCCTTTTTTTACCACAAATAGAGCTTTCTTTTGGTGGTATTTGATCACATCTGCGGTTTTTATTTTTTGCACTATAAACAAAAAAGGAACGGTAATTTTGAAAAAAATTCAATATTTTTTACTTTTTGCTATAATAAATATCCCCAAAAAATATCTAATATTTTTTTTTTCTCAGTTTAGGCCGATACATAATCTTCTACCTATATTTTATGGCATTTTTATTAATATTTTTGTTTTACTAGTAATGGCGGCGATCAGCGATTGTTTTTGTGACTGCGACATTATGGCGGACACATCGGACACTTTTGACACATTTTTGGGACCATTGTCATTTTCACAGCGAAAAGTGCTAAAAAAATGCACTGATTGCTGTGAAAATGTCAATATAAGTAAAGAGGTTTAACAACTAGGGGGCGCTAAGGGGTTAAGTGTGGTCTAAGGGAATGATTCTTACTGTAGGGGGGCGTGGCTGTAGGTGTGACGTCACTGATCGTTGTTCCCTATATCAGGGAACAGATGATTAGTGTCACTACCACACAGAAGAACATGGAAGGTGTGTTTACACCTCTCCCCGTTCTTCAGCTCCTGTGACCGATCACGGGACACTGGCAGCGATCGGCTCCCAGGGGCGCGGTCACGGAGCTTTGAACCGGGTCGCGACCCCGCAGCTTAAAGGCAGATACGTGCCTGTGCCTAGCCGTGCCCTTCTGCCGACTTATATCGTCATGAAGGGGTCCTTAAGTGGTTAATTTACATAAATAAACGATGTAGGCAGTGTTAATTTAGTAGACTAAGGGCCAGATTCAGATAGAGTTTACGTCGGCGTATCTAGAGATACGCCGCGTAACTTCTAATCTGCGCCGGCGTATCTATTTTCTGTATTCAGAAAACAAGATACGCTAGAATTTAGCTAAGATACGAGCCACATAAGTCATTTACGCCGTCGTATCTAAGTTGCATATTTACGCTGGCCGCTAGGTGGCGCTTCCGTCGATTTACACATCGAATATGCAAATGAGCTAGATACGCCGATTCCCAAACGTACTTGCAGCCGGGCGTCGTATTTAATGTCGTTTACGTAAAGGCGTTAGTCCGGCGTAAAGTTACCCCTGCTATATGAGGCGCAGCCAATGTTAAGTATGGACGTCGGGACAGCGTCGAATTGTACGTCGTTTACGTTGTTTGTGTAAATCGTTCGGGAATAGGGCTGGGCGTAAATTACGTTCACGCCGTTTACATTGACTACTTGCGACGCGATTTCACACATGCGCACTGGGATACGTCCATGGACGGCGCATGTGCCGTTCAGAAAAAAACTTAAATTACATGGGGTCATGATTCATTTACATGGATCACGCCCCCTACATGCCCAATTTGAATTAGGCGCCCTTACGCCAGGCAATTTACGCTACGCCGCCGCAACTTACGGAGCAAGTGCTTTCTGAATTAAGCACTTGCCTGTAAAAGTTGCGGAGGCGTAGCGTAAATAGCATACGCAACGCCGCCAGAAAGATACACGATTGTATCTGAATTTGGCCCAATATGAATACTATTTTAGTCAACTAAAATACAACTAAAACTAAAACAATTGACTAAAAAAACTAAAATACGACTAAAACTAAAATGCCATTTTAGTCAAAAGACTTATGCCGCGTACACACGATCGGAATTTCCGACAACAAATGTTCGATGTGAGTTTTTGGTAGAAAATTCCGACCGTGTGTATGCTCCATCAGACATTTGCTGTTGGAATTTCCTTCTATTGCCCTCAGTAAGTCAGAAGTTGTTTTTTTATCTGAATGCATTTTATGATTTAAAGCGGATGGCCCATTACATTTTTTTTTAAAAGCCAGCAGCTACAAATACTGCAGCTGCTGACTTTTAATATTAGGACACTTACCTGTCCTGGAGTCCAGCGGCGTCCGCAGCAGAGGACGAGCGTTCGCTGCTCCCCCCTCCATCCACGGTGAGGGAACCAGGAAGTGAAGCGCTGCGGCTTCACTGCCTGGTTTCCTACTGCGCATGCGTGAGTCGCACTGCGCCCGCCGATTGGCTCCCGCTGTGTGCTGGGAGCCGAGAGTTCCCAGCGTACAACGGGAAAAACCCGTCTTTTGCCCGAGACTGCGGGCCGGAAGTGGGTGCAGATACCTGTCTTTAGACAGGTATCTGCACCCCCCTCCACCCTGAAAGGTGTCAAATGTGACACCGGAGGGGGGAGGGTTCCGATCAGCGGATCTTCACTTTAGGGTGGAGATCCGCTTTAAGATAAAAAGCCTTCTGTGTGCAGCACCCCCTAATACTAGGTCCATCTAGATCTGGGATATGCAATTAGCAGACCTCCAGCTGTTGCAGAACTTCAAGTCCCATGAGGCATAGCATGACTCCGACAGCCATAAGCATGACATCCAGAGTCAGAGGCATGATGGGACTTGTAGTTTTGCAACAGCTGGAGGTCTGCTAATTGCATATTCCTGATTATTCTAATTCCAGCTATGTTAAAGGATTGTCTCAGCTGCCCAGGACTCCCCTCCTCATTAGCTGAGACAGTAGCACAGTGCCAATCTTCCTTAGACTCCCTGGCCAATGGGGTCTCAGGACCTGCTTCCTGATTGGCAAACAAGAGGAAGAGATGGACAGCCGTACTCCGGAAAAACTTCCAAAAAGTTGTCTTTATTGGTTAAACTGGAACATGCAAAATCACTGCAACCACAGAACAGGACAACCGACGTGTTTCGCACTTAGCTAGTGCTTAGTCATGCCTGCTTCCTGATTGGCCGGGAAGAGAATCAGGAAGACAATAGCGAATATTATGTGTATAGAAAGGTCTAATGCGCTACTGTGAGTAAACTGTGGTGGAAGAGTGGATAGCAACCACAAATTGGGGCAGCTCAATCTGTGTGTTCACAATCACGAAATGAAAATAGGTATAAAAGGTGATAAGCGCTACAAAAAGTGGTGCATAGGTCCTACAAAAATACAATAGTAAAAAATATATATAAATAGCACACAATATGCAAAAACAAAGGCAAAACCTCAACTTGATCGATGAATGACAAAGCTGAATAGTGCTTAAATACAAGTGACAGTGAGGAAACAAATGATGATGATCATCATGAATAGAGTTCCGTGTGTTTAAACATTAATTGGTGACCAAAGGTGAATACGGTGGTGAGTTCCCTTGAGGGTGGTGAGGGATGTGCTGGATATGAATCAATGGCACCAGGCCGGATTGGGCCTGCAACAGCTGGCGGGCTGGATGATAATCAAATAGATGACTTTTCCCACGATGTTTATTCAGTACTGGACATCCCCAACAGGTAATGTAGTTCCCTTACCTTCAGGGTGCTATATGAGGGCATATAGTTGGATGGATCCAGGTGTGCAGGTCTCACTGTCCCAAATAGGTGTCCTCTGTTGTGTCCAGGAACCGCTATTGATCCAAGCTCGACCGTCCAAGTAATGAATGTGATGGATGAAGGATGTGAAAAAGAGAATCTCCAATAGTGAAGTACGTTAACCAACGTGGGTTTATTAAATTAAAATACAATACATAAAATTCAGTCCAGCAATATTAGGCAAAAATGGGAATAGGACTGAAAAAATCCAAAAATAAAATTAAGATAAAAGTAAAACCAACAATAAAAGTCGGGACAGGGCGATCGTACCGCCGCCTGTATCAAAAATCCAAAAGTAAAACCAACAATGAAAAAGTCGGGACAGAGCGATCGTACCGCCGCCTGTATTCAAATGTGGTCCGGCTGATGCGGGTGTAGCGTGAACGCGGCTTTTCCCTACGGCGTTACGTCACGTTCCTCGTGACTTCATAGCGAATATTAATTTGCTATTGTCACACAACTGGGCCACCCTTTTTTGAAGCCAATTAGAGCCTCAGACTTCAAAAAAAGAAAAAACCCATTGGAATCTATGCGTCTATTTGCCTTCAGTATGTCAGAAGTTTTTTTTTTATCTTAATGTATTCTATGATTTAAGATAAAACGCCTTCTGTGTGCAGCAGCCACACCAGCACCCCCTAATACTAGGTCCATCTAGAAAAGATCCAGCGATGTTATAGGATTGTCTCAGCTGCCCAGGACTCCCCTCCTCATTACCTGAGACAGTAGCACAGTGCCAATGGCTCCCTGGCCAATCTTCCTAAGACTCCCTGGCCAATGGGGTCTCAGGACCTGCTTCCTGATTGGCCAGGAGGAATCAGGAAGACAATAACGAAAACTAATTTGCTATTGTCACACAACTGGATGGGCTCTGGTCACAGTGCTCTGGGCCCAGAGCCAACCCTTTTTGAAGCGAATTAGAGCCTCAGGCTCTAATCATGTGCTTAAAAAAAAAAAAAAAAACATTCGTCCATCCGTCGGCTCCTTTAAGAGCCATAGCAGGCGCACGCGCCCGCTGCATGGCGGAGGCAGGATGCCGGCCATCCGCGATCGCAGGAAAGAGAGCGAGAACGGGGATCTGTCAATGTGAACAGACATTGGAATTCATGCGTCCGGGCGCCTAGGGTGACCACATTTCCAAACTACCATTCAGGGACACCCTCCCTTTCCAAAAATCAGCTTGTGCTGTAACGAATCACAGCACAGTGATTGGGCACAAGAGGCGGGATTTATGATTTCTCCAATCACAAGCAGGGGGCGGGGACTGTGCTCCTCCAGGCATTCCCGGGCCTGGATAAGTACTGTCAGTGAGTAAAGCGGTGATGTGGTGCCCTTTTTTGGGGGCATCAGATTTGCCCCAGAGGGGGGGGTGTGGCTGTGTCAGTTTCATTGCGGATACTGTATTGACCTGGAATGAAAATGCATGACTGTCCCGGGCAATCCGGGACACGTAGTCACCCTACCGGCACCCTGCATGTAGATTAGGGGATGGGTGCATGGAATAGGGGGGCGGCGCCTCCTGAGCCCCTTATGAATGGCCCGACACTGTAATCCATCATGACCAAAAAAAGACCAAACAATTCTGGAAGAGAGTTAAAGCAAAGATTGTTATAGGACCTCTATTCCGGAACGCCTCCTGCGACTCATTAAGCACTAACACCTCAACAATGCTCTTTGTTAAGGCCACATTGAGAACTTTCACCAGATTTAATCCTAGTGTCTCTATTACAATGAAGATTTTTAATTCCTTTACGGATCATTTTCTATATTTTTCTTTTAAGTTTGTGTATTTTAAACAATAAAGACAACTAGCGTGATTATCTTTAGTTTCAAGTTCTTCGTTTTTCCTTCCATCTCACTTTGGCATTCAGAAGATCCTGAATACATCTCGAATCATCTAAACAAATCCATCCCACTTTCATGTTCCCTAACCAAATTATTTGCTTTCTACTGATGACAAAAGACAAGCACTTTGTCATTGTTTGCCGCTGAGCATTGATGGATCTACTGTTGAATGGGTATTGGGTTTTAGTTAAACACGACAGAGCAAAAGATTTATAGGCAATGGTCACAGGAGTTGTCTGAATGGCCCAAGAACGGTTGGGTGGTCAAATGTGTAAGCGGCATTCTCCACTGGCAAATAACCAGTCAGCATTTCACCTTCATTACACAGCTCTGAAAAGCAGAGTATTGGGAGGTCTATAATGACTTTCTATGTAAATAACAAGCAGTGTGGATCTGTCCTCTGTCAGGGATACAACTCTAATGAGGATAAATTGTATTCTAATCAAGGTATGTCATTACTTTTTAATTTGCTGCTTTCAAAGGGGGGGGGGCTCTACTCTCGGCAAAAGGATTTTCTGTTGAGAAATGGCATAGCATATTCATGTGCACTTGCGTCCTAAGTTAGGAAGGCGTAGCGTAAATGTCCCGGCGTAAGCGCGCCTAATTCAAGTGTGGCGGTGGTGGGCGTGTTTTATGTAAATTACTCGTGACCCCACGTATTTGACGTTTTTAACGAACGGCGCATGCGCCATCCGTGAACGTAATCCCAGTGCGCATGCGTCGGATAGTATGCCTAAGATACGTCGGAAACTGCCTACAACGTGAACGTAACTTACGCACAGCCCTATTCGCGAACGATTTACGCAAACGACGAGTTTAGCTGGGGGCATGACCGGATGTAGGAGCGTGTGTGCGTGCTGAGTGTGCGAGTGAACACGTCCACCCGCTGGGCTCTCCTCTCCTCTCCCCCGATCCTCTGATGGACTGCCTGATAACCTGAGGCTCTAAGGATCGCGTGCCTCCTTGCTTTGCCTTGGCTTGTCCTGGCTTTGACCACCCAGCGTTACCACTGCCGTTACCACTGCCTCTTCGTCCCTCTGCCGCAGCAGCCGCCGTCACATCAAACACACCACGGGAAATCACCCTCCTCGCTGGATCTGGAGATTCAGATTTAGGGGGAGTAGACCCGCTTCTCTTATACCTACTTACCGGCTGTAGCGGGATCCCGTGGATACCTGGGAGGTTGTGCCGTGGGAACGCGGGAACGGGGGCTGCCTTCGCTGCTTGGGCTGCTGCTGGGCGCCGGGAGTCGGGGATCCCCAACCCAGTCCAGTATACAGCGCCACCTCGCGGCCGCAAATGCAAATCTCTGACCGCGAGACACAACGAGGCACCGAGTAACCGAGTAATGGGAGCAGAGACCCCCACTTACCTGTCAAAACCTGCAAGCCTCGCCAGGGCAAACAACAAAATAATAGAATAATATATAGGACACTATCTGGACACTATCTGCTGCCATTTTGATTGCCTGACTGCTACCCCTATACCACTCATTTATTTATGCTGCCTGTGCTACACTGCACCTTAAATTGGGACTCCAGCTTATGGATCCGTGACCTGGATACAGTCTCGTGGCACCAAACGGAGGCCCCCAGCCGCCACACAACCAGGAACTGAGGGATGTGGACTGAGCGAAGGGAGTAGAGAGCTTTCCTCCCCCCAATAAGCCCGCAGCAGCAGCAGGCTGCATATTATATATTATATTATATATTATATATTATAACATAAACCGTGCGCATCATATACGGCGCAGTCAGCGTAGTCAGTGCATATAAAGCATATAGCACAAAGCCCATATAGAGGCTTTTATTCTGGGACACTCCGTCTGCGGGAGCACATCTCATTACCACTGAAGTATCAGTGCTGCTAGTGCTGCGCTACATCTCAATATCTACTGCATGCTGGTGTTGTGCTTTTAGAGGACACATATCTGCCTATTTTTTTTCCTTTTTTTTTTTTTCTCAATCAATAACGTTAGGGTGGAGGCGGGTGGAGCTGCGTATGGTTTGCAAGGAAGATCCTCTGTAGGCAATACGGCTCCCTTCTCCCCTATATTAGCCAGATATTGCTACTTACTGTTCTTATTGTTCTTATTGCTCTCTGGATTACTGTCGGATACCTGCTACGGAGGAGATACACCATTACATTGAGTACGCCACGGCTTTTGCCGGTCTGGGCTGGGATACCCGATACCGTGATTCAAGGGATGTCGAACACCAGATCTGCCAAGAGCAACCAGGCCGCCGCTGCTAAACTAGAGCGTTTCGCTCATACCCCTGCTATATCACCAGCTAAAGGTCATCTATCGGTATCAGCAACACAGAACAAAGCACTAACGGGCCCATCCCAAGAAAGAAGGAGCTACGGCCAAGGGACTGCAAAGGCACCTAGCGCGGCAAACGCGGCGACCCCCAAAACCGTGAGTACCAAAGGGCGGAGCCCAGATCTTGCTGGAACTGTAAATACGCTTGGAATGACCAGTGGCTCTGAGCCCCTAGCGGTGGGCTCTACCCCTGAAGGGGAGCCCACCCTTAGGGAGGTACTTAGTGCAGTCAATGTTTGTAGAGACTATATGGCTAGTTTTGATACCCAGTTAATAGGTCTAAGAGAAGAACTGTTATCGATGAGGCAGGAACTGCATAGAACTGTGTCCAGAACCAACGCACTAGAAGACAGGTTAAGTGCAGTGGAAGATGCCCTCTTTCCACTACAAGGGGAATTAACGGGGCTACAAGAGTTAACAGCCCTTCAGGTGGTTAAACTAGATGCGTTGGAAAACAGACTGCGTAGGAACAACGTGAGAGTAGTAGGCCTACCTGAAGGATGTGAAGGTACAGACCCTATATCCTTTATGGAACACTGGTGTAGGGAGACGTTAGGTCCTGATGGCCTATCAGCATTCTTCGCCATAGAAAGAGCCCATCGGGTCCCCTTTAAAGCGGTCCAACAGGCCAAATACTCAAGACCGATCCTTCTTAGATGCCTCAATTATACTGACAAAGTAACCTTGCTACAAAAAGCTAGAGAACTGGGAACGATTATATACAAAGGAACGAGAATATCAATATACCCAGACTTTTCACCTGACCTACAGAGACGTAGAGCTGAGTTTATGCCGGTCAAGAAGTCCCTACAAAAATACAAAATTTCCTATGCTCTTTTGTATCCAGCTCGCCTTAGAGTGGCATTCTTGGACAGGACTTTCTTCTTTGATAACCCCAGCGAAGTGGTCAACTGGCTTGAGCAGAACAAAGCTGCCTTAGAGACTCATAGGGACGAGTGAAGGGCCTAGGCCCTCCCGGAGGACTGATAAATACAATAAGTTGTTTTCTTTTTTTTTTTTTTTCTGCTGCTGGTGCTGGGGGGGGGTAGGCATTAAAGAAACGGGAATTAGCTGGTAGGCCCTCATACGATGGGTGCTCTCTCAAGAGCCAAGAAAGGGAGCATAAATAGGGTATTTTCACTACATGGATGCCATGACAGGTATAGTTCATAAACATGTTGTAGGCACGGCGTTACCAAAGGCCTAGCCCTAATTGGATAACTCGGGCTAGCACACATAAAGTAGCACTCGGCTCCTTCCCCCTCTTTCCCCCTTTTTTTTTTTTCCTAGGGAGGAAGGGTGAGGGGGGGAAAGGGACCGGGTTTAAAACAAGGCTAAATAAGGCCGGGCTGTAAAAAAAAAAAAAGTTTTTTTTAAAATATATATCTTTTTTTTCTTTTTTTTTCCGCTATCTAGGATCATACTATGTTAGCTTGTCCCTCATTTATGTGTTTGAGAAGGCTATTTATGCTATCTTTAATAACACACAGATTTTTGAAGGGGTATCCCATTATTATCCTGTGTGTTTTTTTTATTTTTTCTTGTCGTATGGCTTGTTTTTTTTTTCATCATATTTTTTTTTTTATTACTACACTTAGGATGACTCATACATACCTTCCGGGCTTATTGGCCTACAGCTGTGGGGTGTCCCTTTTTCCTTTTTTTTTTTTTTTTCTTCACTTCACCGTCACCATAGAAACCCAAATTTCTTTTTACTTATATAATGGGTGTTAAGCATAGATAAGTAGCATTTGAACCATAGGATTACCACATAACACAGTTTTGGAAGATTTGGTTGGCTAAGAGCTCACTACTGTATTTTTATACACAAACACTTATATAGCGGAACCACAGCAACGAGTCTAACATGTAATATCGTTTTGTTACATACGTTTGAGAGAACGCTTATTATTGCACTTTAAATAACACGTATATATTTACATAGAGGCAACATAGCGCTGCCTATGCACTCTTAATTAGGGTTTAATACTAAAGGCTATAATGTTTTTATATACATAGTCACAAACGGCACGTAAACCTCCCTTATAATAATTTTTTTTTTTTTTCTCTTCTTCTTTCTTCTCTCCTCTCTTCCTCTCTCCCCTACCATATAGGAATATCCGCACATAAACTTTTGGTGCTATAATAAAGGCCTTATCTCAAGCACCTGTCAACACCATTTCTGTGCAGGGGAGAGGGGGAGAGAGGGGAAAGGAACTCTAGAATTGACAGTAAATTTGGTTAATCAGTACTGTAATCTAACGTGACCTATGACTATACTATGGTATGTTCCTTTTGCACTTTTGTATTTATTTATATCGAGTGTTACTTAGTGCTACTTAGGTTACTTTTAATAGCAGGTATACTCATGAAGGGGTACCCCAGGGGATCTGCCCCTATTTAACGTCTAAATGCCAATGCTATAATGTTTATCTATAAATATATTTAAGGGGCAGCTAAACTGCATATATTTTTTTTTTTTCCCTTTCCTATCTTTCCTCACCCCCCACCGGTGCCTTTACCGTATGGCACTGTTACTCTTCTCTAGTTAGAAGAGAGGGGGAGGGAGGAGGGGAAAAGAGGAAAGAATTACTGCGTAAAGGCATTGAACTTTCGAGACCCGGGAGGGGGAGGAGAGCAAGCGCGGGAGGGACACTCGCTGCATGGGTCAGGGGGATGAATGTGAGAGCGAGCAAAGCAGTCATTGGACTAGCCCCAAGGGGAAGCCCTAGAGGGCATGGTGGTAGGGGGAAGGGAGGGTGGGTCAAGGGAGGGAGGGAGGTTTTTAAGGGAGGGAGCAGTGAGCATACATTCGGGGTACCACAGGCTGCGACAAGACAGGCAGGGGTGTCAGGGACCAATCGAGCAGGTCGATTGCCCGGCTGTCGTGTTCTCCATGGCGGACGGGCAAGGGAATTACATCTGTATGGCTTGAAAATTACTGCAAACCAGATCATCGCAATTATAAAAGATGCAGGATAAGTTACTAGCTATCACCTCCTGGAATGTACGAGGCCTGGGCGATCCAGCCAAAAGAGTGGCAGTTATGTCGCTCTTGGAGGATGGAATGCCTGGGCTAATCTGCCTCCAGGAGACACATCTGACTAAGGATTCAGTTCAGCAGCTGAATAGCCGCAAATTCCAAGCCCAATATCACTCAGTATACTCCTCCTACTCAAGAGGAGTGAGCACATTGATTGGGAGGGGAGTGATCTTTTCCTGCTCTAAGACGTGGGTGGATGACCAAGGCAGATTTATATTCCTGCTCTGCTCTATTGAGAATAGGCCATATGTCATAGCTAATTTATACATCCCCCCCCCCTTTAAATTAGACGTCTTATACAATCTTATCAAATTCACCCTTGATGTCCCAGATGTTCCTATCATAGCGGTTGGCGATTATAACGAAGTCCTGGATAACAGTCTTGACAGATTTCCACCAGGGACTGGCCCCAAGGGAGGTCGATTAGCCGGCTTTATTCAGGAAGCCGGGTTAAGTGACATCTGGAGAGCCTCTTACCCTCAGGATCGTCAGTTCTCATGCTACTCCAGCTCCCATGGTACGCTATCTAGAATAGATATGGCCCTGTGCAGCAATGGAGCCGTGCCCAAGGTCAAGGCGATACGTTATGGCCCAAGAGGGGTCTCAGATCACTCCCCGCTGGTCCTAGTATTAAGGATAGGGGTTAAGTCCCCTGTCAAAGAATGGAAGATCAATCCAGGCTGGCTGGAGCTGATTGGAGAGCCGCGGTCCATGATGTCTCAGCTAGTAGAGTTCATGTTCATCAACCAAGGGACGGCACCCTCAGGAGTGGTCTGGGACTCCCTAAAAGCTTACACTAGGGGCCTGCTAATCCAACAGGTCTCTAGGGTTAAAAAGACAGGGAGGATGGAAGAGATCAGGCTGATTAACGAGATTGCCCAAGCAGAAGTGAGCTTTATCAAAGAACCAACATCAACCAAACGGGCAGAATGGCTAGCAAAACAAGAAGAATATAGAATACATATCTTAAGAATAGCGGAGAACAAGAGAACACTTCAAAGGCAACTACAGTTCGGGGAGGGGGAGAAGGTAGGACGAATGCTAGCTCTTCTTAATAGAACCAACTCTCCCTCATCAAATGTCTCAGTAATTAGAACACCGTCGGGCGCAATAACAACTGATGGACAGGAAATCTTAAAAACATTTTTTTCATACTATAAAGATTTATATAAGTCCAAAAGGAAACCGACGAACGGTGGGATGGAAATCTTTTTTCAAAAGATAAAAATCCCTACATTATCAGATAATGACAAGAAAGAGCTAGATGCACCAATTACCCTAAAAGAACTTCAACAGGCAACTGGTGAAATGTCAAACCAAAAATCCCCAGGCCCGGACGGGCTCCCTATAGAGATATATAAAAAATTTGGCGAGGCATTGCTTCCAGAGCTATTGAGGACCTACGAGGGGGCGATGAGAGAGGGAACTCTCCCCCCTTCAATGAATGAAGCAACCATTACTGTCATTCACAAGGAGGGGAAGGATCCAACGGATCCTTCATCTTATCGCCCAATCTCCCTACTGACCTCAGATATAAAAATCCTAGCTAAAATTCTTGCTGTCAGGCTTAATAGATGTATTAGTAAACTTATTCATCCAGACCAGTCTGGTTTTATACCAGGCAGGGCAACTAGTATTAATATCAGGAGAACCTTTTTGAACATACTTACCCCGATAAAAACCGCAGGGACCAGAGCCATATTGTCGCTCGACGCTGCCAAGGCTTTTGATAGCCTTGAGTGGGCATATCTCTGGCAGGTACTAGACAGCTTTGGATTCGGCCTGCTTTATGTAAAATGGGTCAAACTGTTATATTGTGGTCCAAGAGCTAAGGTCAGAATCAACGGTGAGCTATCCGAGATTTTTCAATTGGAACGAGGGACGAGACAGGGGTGTCCGCTGTCCCCCCTTCTGTTCGCCCTCGCAATGGAACCATTAGCACTTATGGCCAGAGCTAGGGAGGACATAACGGGGTTCAGAAGACACCAGGGCGAAGAAAAAATCTCGCTCTTTGCAGACGATGTCCTTTTTTTTCTTGGGGATGTCGAAGGGTCGCTAGACAAAGTAATACAACTAATGGAGGATTTCGAACAGTTTTCAGGTCTTAAGATTAATTGGTCGAAGTCAGCCCTCCTACCACTGGACCCGATAGCCCCACATAAGCTGTCAAGCCTCTCCCAAATAGCCATTAGTCCTAAAATCAAGTATTTGGGGATATGGATCTCAAAAGAGGTTTCTCATTTTCTTACTTTAAATCTAGACCCATTACTAATAAAGTGGAAAACTAAATGCGAAATATGGAAAAGATTGCCCCTGTCCGTAGCAGGACGTTGTAAATTAATTAAAATGATTTGGCAGCCACAACTATTATATCTGCTACATAACTCGCCAATATGGATTGGACACAAGTGGTTTAAAAAGATACATGCCTTATTTAGAGATTTGATTTGGAAAGGTGGGCAACCTAGGATAAGTCTACAAACACTACAACTGCCGGTCAAGGAGGGGGGAATGGCGGTTCCACATCCAAAACTATATTTTTTGGCAGCACAACTGCAACATTTGGCCGGATGCGGAACCGCAGAAAGAAATCTTATTAATAATCGACTGCTACTGACAAACAACCCACATAATTTATTAGTTGAAGTTCTAGAAGCAGATTACTTTTATTACAACCATGTAACCACAAAATTAATTAGCAAAACATGGCACACAATAAAAAAAATCATGGGGCTCGAGGGTCCGTCTGAATTCTCCCCCCTCTGGAACAACAACAATCTCCAGGAGACGTTAAGTATAGAAATCTCGAGGGATTGGGTAAACAATGGCATATGCCGACTAAAGCATATATTTAAGGGCAACATCTTGAAGTCATTCCAAGACCTAGTAGGCAAATTTAAGATCTCAAACAAATCTTTCTATACATTTCTCCAGGTTCGCCACGCCATACAAGTACAATTTGCCGCTAAAACAGTAGAGTGGACACAGTTGCTTGCTCTGTCCTTTGTAGTTGAGGCAACACAAGTCAAGGGCTTAATCTCTGCAATCTATGGAAGCTTGGGAGCGAGGGCACTAAGCAGAGAAGGGCCGCGGAAGAGTAAAGTGGCCTGGGAGCGTGACTTGGGCATAATTTCCCCAGAACAGTGGGATAGGATTCTCCGGCAAGGAGCCTGGGCATCCATCGCCCCGGCCCAAAGACTGTCCCATCTATTTTTACTATATAGGACCTATTATACCCCCCATAAACTGTACAAAATGGGTTGGAGACCCAATGATGCATGTCCAAGATGCAACAATAAAGGAGATCTTCTCCACATGGTCTGGAAGTGCCCTAAACTGTACAGCTACTGGGTGGGCATCATAACGCGGATAAATGAGAAATTTAGGTCTGCCCTTGAACCAACTGCCAGGATTTGCCTCTTGGGATGTATGGATGAAAATAAGGTACCGCAAGGAACCATAGAACCTATCTTGAGATGCCTATTTCAAGCCCGCAAAATAATTGCTCAAAAATGGCAAGCCCAGGCGCCTCCAACTATAGAGAACTGGTTATCAGTTATGAAACAAACAATTTCAAATGAAAAGGTCCACTACACTACTCAAGGGAAGAATGATACATTTATAAAAATATGGAGACTATGGCAGAGAACAGAGGGCGACATAGAATAAGTGGAATTTGGACATGCGGGTGCGTGAATTGGTCCCGACAGGCCTGCATTTAGCTAAGACAAACTCTAAACACCAGATAACAATGCAGCCAAACAAAACCTAACTAACCTTTACCAAGCTAGTATGCTCACAAGGGTTGAGAAGAGGAGGGTGGGGGGTAGGGAAGGGGAGATGGGATCTGGGGGGGGGGGCATATAACAAAGACAATAATTACTTTACAGTGCAAGTGATATCAACCCTTAATGGGCAGAGTTTCCAGACACTGTAAAATTGTTTTTCTGTATTTTGTTAACCACTAGCTCGCACTTTTTATTGATGGTAATATGTATGTGTAAAGCATGGATGAAAAAACAAATAAAAATCTATTTAAAAAAAAAAAAAAAAGATACGACGGCGTAAGAGACTTACGCCAATCGTATCTAAGCAAAATTCCGGCGTATCTTGTTTTCTGAATACAGAAAATAGATACGCCGGCGCTTCTTAGGCCGCGTATACACCAGGAGACATGTCCGATGAAAACGGTCCGCGAACCGTTTTCATCGGACATGTCTCCGGGGATCTTTTGGTCTAAAGGTGTGTACACACGATCAAACCAAAATCCCCGCGGACAGACAGCGCGGTGACGTGGCGGTGACGTTGCCGCCACAACGTCCGCAAACCAGGAAGTAAAATGCTTCCACGCATGCATCGAATCCATTCGACGCATGCGGGGGATTTCGGTCCACTGGTTAGGCGTACTAACCAGCGGACATGTCCGATGGACAGGTTTCCAGCGGACAAGTTTTAAAGCATGCTTTAAAACTTTCTTCTGCTGGAAACCTGTCCGCTAGGCCATACACACGATCGGATATGTCTGCTGAAACTGGTCTGCGGACCAGTTTCAGCGGACATGTTCGATCGTGTGTACGCGGCCTTAGAAGTTACACGGCGTATCTCAAAATACGCAGACGTAACTTGTCTGAGAATCTGGCCCTTTATGTTTTTTTGCCCCCACAAATAGAGCTTTTGTTTGGTGGTATTTGATCATCTCTGCGGTTTTTATTTTTTGCGCTATAAACAAAAGAAGAGTGACAATTTAAAAAAAAAATTCACATACATCGGCGCATCTTTATGCCAGCGTAGCATATCTTTTTTTACGCTATGCTGGCGCAACGCTGAGAGGGAAGAATTTAATTCACAAAGCAAATGCTCCCAACATTGCGCCGGCGTAGCGTATAGTCGTAGACGTAAGTCAGCGTAAGTAAAAGTAGCTGGAAGTGGGCGTGATACATTTTAATGAAGCGTGACCCCATGCAAATGATGGCCTGAGCTTCAAACAAGTACTAAAAACGAACGGTGCATGTGTCGTACCTTGGACGCATCCCAGTGCACATGCTCACAGTCACATCAAAATCACTGCCTACGACGTGAACGTAACCTATGCCCAGCCCTATTCAGGTACAGTACTATGTAAACAACGTAAATTTCAACGGCGTTCGTTCCCTGGTCCGGTCAATTGTGAATTGGCGTATCTCCCTCATTTGCATATTTGCATCGAAAATCAATGGGAGCGCTAAATGTGTCCAGCGTAAATATGCGCCCACTATACGCCGGCGTAGGCAAGTTACGTCGATCGGATGAAGTCAGTTTTTAGGAGTATCTTAGTTCTGTGGGCACGGCGCACAGATACGATGGCGCAAATTTGTACTTACGCGGCATATCTCGAGATACGTCGGCATAAGTGCTTTGTGAATCCGGCCCAATATTTTTTACTTTTTTATTTAATAAATATCACAATTTTTTTTTTTTTTTTATGTTTTTCCTCAGTTTAGGCCGATACGTATTCTTCTACATATTTTTGGTAAAAAAAAATCGCAATAATCGTATATTGATTGGTTTGCGCAAAAGATAAAGCGTCTACAAAATAGGTGAAAGATTTATGGCATTTTTATTTTATAATTTTTTACTAGTAATGGTGGCGATCTGCGATTTTTTATTGTGACCCTGACATTGCGGCGGACACATCGGACACTTTTGACACGTTTTTGGGACCATTCACATTTATAGAGCGATTAGTGCTATAAATATACATTGATTACTGTGTAAATATGACTGGCAGGGAAGGGGTTAACACCAGGTGGCGCTGAAGGGGGTTAAATGTTCCCTAAAGTGTGTTCTAACTGTAGGGGGAGGGGACTCACAAGGGGAGGAGACTGATGTACTGGGAACACAGCATTGGTCTCCTCACCTCTGACAGGAGGTGAATCTGTGTGTTTACATGCCCAGATCCACACTCCTGCCGTGATCACCGGCAATCGCGGGTGCCTGGCGGCAATCACGTGCGCCGGGCACGTGCGCCGGGTCACGAGCGGTGCTGTGGGCGCACCGGGAACAAAGGATGTCTGTTTTTCAGATTTGGTGTTTAGAAGATTAAAACAGTTTTTTTTTTTTTGCTAGAAAATTACTTAAACCCCCCAAACATTATATATATATATATATTTTCTAAAACCCTAGAGAATAAAATGGCGGTTGATGCAATACTTTTTGTCACGCCGTATTTGCACAGCGGTCTTAAAAGCATAATTTTTTGGGGACATTTTTTTAATTTTTTTAATTAAAAAATAAGACAACAGTAAAGTTAGCCCATTTTTTTTTTTATATTGTGAAAGATAATGTTATGCAGAGTAAAATGATACCCAACATGTCACGCTTCAAAATTGCGCCCGCTTGTGGAAAGGCGTCAAACTTTTACCCTTAAAAATCTCCATAGGCGACGTTTAAAAAATTCTATAGGTTGAGCTACAGAAGAGGTCTAGGGCTAGAATTATTGCTCTCGCTCTAACGATCGCGGTGATACCTCACATGTGTGGTTTGAACACTGTTTTCATATGCGGGCGCTACTCACGTATGCGTTCGCTTCTGTGAGCGAGCTCGACAGTGCGACGGCTCCGGTAAGCGACGGAGGGTGTGGGAGAGCGGCAGGAGGGGGTGCCCTCTTCTGCTGTCGATAGCGGTGATCTCGCGGCAAATCCGCCGCGGAGACCACCGTTATCGTTTAAAGGACCGCTCACAGGAAAGATGGATATCTCGGTTGTGGCAGCGGCTCCTGTCGTTACAGAGATATCCATCTGTAAAATGATGACGTATATATACGTGAGCGGGTCCTTAAAGGAACACTAAAGGTTTGTTTTTTATTAGATCAATTGATTGCTGTAAGCTAGAGCATTTTAATATCACTTACCTCGTTTTTCCATTTGACCTCCAAAATACAGTAATCCAGGTTTGAATATGCCATTTCCTGTCTCTCCTCTTCTTGCTTTCCACCAGCACCTGCATGGTGGAAAGCAGAATGTGCTCACCCCCTCCCTATGACTACAGCCCTGCGTGAAGATGCTCTCTTAACCCTCATAGGAATGGAGGCTAAGCCTAATGGGAAATTTAGTTCCCATTAGGCCGTGATGTAGCAAGAAGTCAGTGAGAATAACGATTCAGGAGTGACGGAGGTGAATAAAACAGCTCGATTTCAACAGATATCAAACTAGTTATAATGCAAAACATTACTTTTTACTTCATCAGCTACTGTCAGACTTTAATTTAAGAGGAAAATATTTTTGTCTATACAACCACTTTAAGTGGTTAAACAATATAAAAAAAAAAAATCTTGTTATAATTATTATTATTACACTTCCTTTTTTATATATTTCATAGGTAACCTTCAAACTTGTCCTCTTGTTCATTCACTTCTAGGGCTGATAAAATTAAGAGAATCTTATGCCCCCAAGGTTATAACTCTTCTGGGGGGAAGATGTGGTATTTGATGTTTAGTACAACCATCAGTAATTAAAAAAAATATATAATGAAAAATAATAATGGGTAATCCTATACAGTTGCAATAAAAAGTATGTGGTTCCTTTTAGAATGATATGGATTTCTGCACAAATTGGTCATAAAATGTGATCTTCATCCAAGTCACAACAATAGACAATCAGTCTGTTTAACCACTTGCTTATACTGGGCACATAAACCCCCTTCGTGCCCAGGCGAAATTTCAGGTTCCGGCACTGCGTCGCTTTAACTGGCATTTGCACGGTCGTGCAAAGTGGCTCCCAAACAAAATTGACGTCCTTTTTTCCCCACAAATAGAGCTTTCTTTTGGTGGTATTTGATCACCTCTGCGGTTTTTATTTTTTGCGCTATAAACAAAAAAAGAGCGATAATTTAAAAATATATATATATTTTTTTTACTTGTTGCTATAATAAATATCCCAATTTTTTCTTTTTTTCTTTTTTTTTCTCAGTTAAGGCCGATACGTATATTTCAACGTATTTTTGTAAAAAATAAAAAAAAAATGCAGAAAGCGACAGGTTTGGGCAAAAGTTATAGCGCCTACAAAATAGGGAACAGAATTATGATTTTTTTTTTATTTATACCAGTAATGGCGGCGATCTGCGATTTTTATTGGGACTGCAATATTGCGGCGGACATATCGGACAGTTTTGACACAAATTTAGGACCATTCACATTTATATAGCGATCAGTGCTATAAAAATGCACTAATTACTGTATAAATGTTACTGGTAGGGAAGGGGTTAACACTAGGGGGTGAGGAAAGGGTTAAATGTGTATCCTGGGTGTGTTCTAACTGTGTGGGGGGAGGGGGTGACTGGGGGAGGTAACCGATGCTGTGTTCCTATGTACAAGTGACACAGATCGGTCTCCTCTCCTCTGACAGCACGTGGAGCTCTGTGTTTACACACAGAGCTCCACGTCCCTGCTGTCACCTGCTTGTGTTCCCGCCGATCGCGTGTACCCGACGGACATCGCGGCCTCCAGGTACACGCATCGGCTCTTCAGCGATGCGCCGGGATAGTGTTTACCCGCTGCGTGCCACCCAGTGGCGCGCGTGGGTAATGCACTTTAAATGACGTCCAAAGACGTCAACTTGGCACTTGAGAGCTGCGCTGTGGACGTCTTTTGTCTATAGCGTGGATCTCAAGTGGTTAAAGTAATAACACACAAATAATTAAATGTTACCATGTTTTTATTGAACACACCATGTAAACATTCACAGTGCAGGTGGAAAAAGTATGATTACGCCGGCGTAACAGGACATGCGCGGCGTAAGTCTAAATGTGCGCATGCGTTTCGATTCTCCGCATCCCCAAAACGAGATACGCAAGAAATCTACTTTTTTTTGTCCAGCGTAATTTCGATAGACAGGCTCATCCGTCCGCGCAAAACTGCGCTAGACACACCATTGATTTGCTATTCAAATATGCTAATGAGGGAGTTACGGGGATCCACAAAAGAACCTTGGTGCAGCGCAGGCTACGCGCTGTGCGCAACAGCTGCACGTCCTGTCTAAAATTAGACCATATAAAAGGTGGTCTAAAATTAGACAATTCGTCTACATGTCAGAGAAAGCAACACCGTTAGTGAGGAACTGAGCAGTCACACGTGTTGCACAACAATCTATATGCCAACATGCCAGGGACATCCTCGCTCATAGCTATACTACTGACTTTAGAGGAGCAAAGAAGGAGGAGGGCACGGAGGAGGGCACGGGAGAGGATATACCGCACCCGCATAGACCTCTTTGGCATGAGTGATTGTGAGGTGTATTGCATCTTCAGATTCACCCCTCATGCCATCCTGGAATTAACCATAACCTTGCAGGAGGACATCACCAGCCCAACACACCGCTCACATGCAGTGCAGCCACTGGTCAAAGTCATGGCAACACTCCATTTCTTTGCCAGTGGCTCTTTTCAAAGAACAAGTGGAGTGGTGGCTGGGATGTCACAATCCTCCATGAGCAGATGTGTGCACCAGGTTGTCCCTGCAATCCTCAGACGCATGGCCAACCAAATCATCAAACCAACCACTGAGGACCTGCGGCTGAAGGCAATGACAGATTTCTACAGAATTGCCAGATTCCCACGCACCATGGGGGCCATTGATTGCACACATGTGGCACTCCAGCCCCCCCATGAGACAGAGCACATATACCGCAATCGGAAGCATTGGCATTCCATCAACGTACAGGTGATAGTAGATGCCCAAGGCCTCATATGGCACGTCCGTGCCAAACACCCCGGATCCAGCCATGACAGCTACATATACAATCAGAGCCCCATCCCAATGGAATTCGAACAGAACGTGTATGGGGACACCTGGCTGGTTGGTGAGTGACATGGGTGGCAGGCATGACTGTCCCCCCCCATGATGCACACATCACAAGGGGTACATGCACTACTAACATCCTCCTGTCTTTTCCCTTACAGGTGACTCTGCATATGCACTGGGACCCCATCTCATGACTCCTATCCGGAACCCCCAAACCCCAGGAGAGGAAAGATACAATGAAGCCCACGCCAAAACACGTGCAGTGGTGGAGCGCACCTTTGGCCTCCTGAAGTCACGTTTCCGATGCCTGGATAAGTCTGGGGGGACCCTGTTGTATTCCCCAAACTTCGTGTGCCAGATCATCGGTGCATGTTGCCTGCTGCACAACTTCGCAGTGAGAAAGGGCCTGCAGATTGACATACGTGATGACCTGACCCCTGAACCAGACAATCCCCCCCTAACTGAGGCTACCCCGTCTTCTGAGGAAAGAGCAGCCAGGAGCCAGCTCACATTAGGCATCTTTGCACGTTAAACACACACATTAATCATGGCACAATGAGAATGCACAGACACATCACATCCTCATCTAATTGGATTAGCACAAGCCCAGCATGCTGGACCTGTGAGCAGCAACGCCACGGCTCCAATTATGTCACTGTACATTCATACACCATTCACACGGACCTGGGAATCACTTCTCCCTGGTCCTGGGGAACCCTTCTCCACCAAAACTGAGGGTGACACCCCTTTGCCGGCAGGAATATCACCCCCACATTCCAAAAACATTCACATCACAAAAAAAATAAAAATGTCCAGCAAAAAAAAAAATTTCCAGCAAAAAAAAAGTCCAGCAAAAAAAAAAAAAAAAAAGGGGGAAAACAAATTAATGCCGTTGGAGTGAGCCACGCCTGGGGCGCCCACGGCCCTGGCTCCTCAGGGGAGACTCATGGGAGGGGGGGGGTAATCCGGGGAAGGAGGAGCAGCCCCTGGTCTCTGCCCACCTGGCGGCCTGCCCTCCAAGGCCACGGCAATTCTGTTCAGGCCAGCACCTAGTGTTGCCGTGTTGGCCTGGATAGCCTGGGTGAGGGCACTCACATCCTGCCCAACGTCTGTTGTTGTAGTCTGCAGTGCGTTTAGGCAATTTGTAAGAGCCCGGGAGTGGCAGTCCAGGTCCCCAAACGTATCCTTTATGGAGGACAGGCTCTCCTCCATCCTGCCCCAAAGTCTGGCTGGCCTGTCCCAGATGGCGGGTCTGAAAGGGCCTGGTCCCTTTTCAGATTGGTGGGCAGAAGCTCGGCCACCCCCCTGGTCTTCTGGGATGACTTCCTGCCTCCAGCTGAAGCTTGTGGCCGGGGAGAAGCGGAGGCCCTTGGGAGAGGAGCCCTGTTGGGGGAGGAGTGGGAGGGGCTAGCCCTTATGGAGGGCTGGCTGCTGCCAGCCAGAGAGGAAGACTACTCCAAAAACAGCAAGTCCTCCTCAAACTCTTCCTCCTCCTCCTCAAACTCCTACTCCTTCTCTTCAACCTCCTCCGAGGACTCCGGCCTCATCAGGCTGTTGTCCCTGGGATGGTGCGGTCAGCCCTGATGGCCCAGCACCCTCCTGCTCATCTGTGGATGACACAAAACATTCACAGGTTGGAGGATCCACACACTTGCCACATATTCCCTTTCACCCCCTCCCCCACACATGCTACACACCTGCAAAAAAACCTTACCTGGCATCACGCCTTCATGACTTGTGTCATAGCCGGGCAGGCCCTCCACCTGTTGTCTATGAAAGGTCTGGGCCACCGCACGCTCCTCCGCTGTCAGCCTAACTGTGGCCCTGGCATGGGCTAACATTGTGGCCAGCTTCTTTCTGACCAGACGCCGGAGGTCATTTATCTTCTTTTCAATCCCCGACTGCATTCACCTTGTCAGTAATGTTCTGCAAGATATCACGCCTCCTGGCCTGGGGTGGTGTTGTCACTCTCCAGGCTGTGGAGGAAACGCCCATATTGGGAAATGGCCCGGGCAAGAATTTGTTTCTCCCCCAAAGTAAAATTTAACTTCCTCTTTCTCTCAGTCATACTCATACAACAACTCTCTCCCAAACAGTCAGCAAAAATCACTCCCAAAAACAAGCAGGAAAAATCAAGCAACAAAACAAACAAACAAAAATCTATCAACCAAAAAGTCTCACAAGCAGTCACCAAAAATCACTTTCAAATATCTTCTACCAAACACTAGATCACACAGTCCACAAATATAACAAAGACAAATCACAACGCAACAAACAACAGAACAAAAGCACCTTGTTGTATAGGGAGGGATACAAAGGGATGTACTTTTGAAAAGGAAGTGCGTTTCTGTCTGTCTATTTATGCTATCTTCGTAGTTCACTAATTTCCTCTAGTCCACTTCCAATTTCACTGATTGCGCCGTTCCCGAGTTGTGAACATGCGCACAGAGGTGCTGACCATGGTCTGCTTTAAGCGCGCATGCGCAAGCCGGCCGGCCCTTTATTTGCATGGGGTCACGGCTCATTTCAATGTAACACACCCACGTCCTTCCCAATTTGTATTACTCCGCCTTTTTCTGCGTAAAACCGACGAGAATAGGGTGATTGCGCCGCTACATTGCGCCAGTCTAACGTAAAGGCGGTGCGCTACGCCGGTCCAATAATGCGCAGATGTACGTGAATCTGGCCCATAGTTATGTGTGTTTCTTCCAAACAACTCAACTTTGGTTTCATCTGCCCACAGAATATTTTGCCAGTACTGCTGTGGAACATCCAGGTGCTCTTGTGCAAACTGTAAACGTGCAGCAATGTTTTTTTTTTGACAGTGGTGGCTTCCTCTGTGGTATCCTCCCATGAAATCCATTCTTGTTTAGTGTTTTACGTATCGTAGATTCGCTAACAGGGATGTTGGCATATGCCAGAGACATTTTTCTAAGTCTTTAGCTGACACTCTAGGATTCTTCTTCACCTCATTGGGCAGTCTGCTCTGTGCTCTTGCAGTCATATTTACAGGACAGCCACTCCTAGGGAGAGTAGCAGCAGTGCTGAACTTTCTCCATTACAATTTGTCTTACCGTGGACTGATGAACAGCAAGGCTTTTGGAGATATTTTTATAACCAGCTTTATGCAAGTCAACAATTCTTAATCATAGGTCTTCTGAGAGCTCTTTTGTGCGAGGCATCATTCACATCAGGCAATGCTTCTTGTGAAAAGCAAACCCAGAACTGGTGTGTATTTTTTTATAGGGCAGGGCAGCTGTAACCAACACCTCCAATCTCATCTCATTGATTGGACTTCAGTTGGCTGACACCTCACTCCAATTAGCTCTTGGAAAAGTCATTAGTCTATGGGTTTACATACATTTTCCACCTGCACTGTGAATGTTGACATGGTGTGTTCAATAAAAACATGGTAACATTTAATTCTTTGGGGTCAATTCACAAAGCTTTATTTTCAGATTGCGAGTGTTATTTTAACGATTTTGCACGTTATTGAAGCTAGTTCAATTCACTAAACGATTTAACGCTCTGAAAAATCATCAAATAACGTTTCCCTACACAGAAACGATATTTTAAGGTGTGGATCCTTATTAAAGAGTCAAATCGTTATTTTAAAGATTCAAATCGTTATTTTAAAGATTCAAATCGTTAAATATGTACAGAAGTGCAATTCACAAAGATTTTTTGGACAGTTATCAATCGTTAAGCAATCGTTAAATTAACACCTCCCTCAGGGTGGCGTTATGACATTTCCCGGGCGATATTTTGTTGTTAGAGGAAGCTTTTGGCGATTTTTGTAGTGTAGTGTAGTGTTGGGCAAGCTAGAACCGTGCTCTATTTGAACTTAAAATTATCCAGAGGCGAAGAAGAACACGTTAGAATGTTGTTCAGATTTATAAAAGTGTATTCCGTTCACATACTATTTTGGATGGCTTTTCTGAAACCCAGGTGATAGCTAAATTCCGATTCTCATCTCCCATGATTTATTCTCTGTATGAGGAAATACACATGGCTTTAGAAAAGCACACACTAGAAGTTTTGCACATCACATGCTCAATCTCCATGTGTATTGCTTGTGTCTCTCTCTTTTCCACATGCAGCTGTTCTCCTCCCCTTCTGCTCCCAGAATGCATCTCTCCAGCATTATTTAACGATCTTAAGAGTTATTTTAACGTCCCGAATCTTAATAATAACGTCTGAGTAGTTAGCATAACGTTTGGATAAAGAGTCAGTTGAAAACCATAACGACTGTGTTAAATAACGATTATAGCTTTCGTGAATACCATGTTTGCTAGCGTTAAATAAGGAGTGCTAATTTAACACCTGAAGAAAACCAATAACGTTTCTCTTTGTGAATTGACCCCTTTGTGTGTTATGAAGATCAGATCACATTTTATGACCAATTTGTGCAGAAATACATATCATTCCAAAAGGGTTCACATACTTTTTATTGCAACTGTATATACAGTATGTATATATATATATATATATATATATATATATATATATATATATATATATATATTATCAGTGGCGGCTGGTGCTCAAATTTTTTTTGAGGGGCGGGGAGGCGCAAACAAACTGAAAAAAAAAAAACATCAATAGCAGCCAATGTGCCCATCAGACACAGCTACTGTGCCCTCAAATGCTGCCACTGTGCCTATTAAACGCAGCCACTGTGCCATCAATTTCTGCCACTGTGCCCATCAAAGCGCAGCCACTTTGCCCATGGACGCAGCGCCGTATCGCAAAAAAATTGCCCTGACTCCAACAGGCAGGGCTATCACCACTGGTTTGGAATTCAGAGCAGAAAGTTCACTGTGATGTCATATCAAACAGGAAGTTAGGAGTGCAGTCGCAGAACAGTTATTTTCTGTACTTTTTTTCTGTAGCATTCCTAAAGGAATAAAACAGAAACATGTGCATTTATAGCAGAGATGTGCTGTACATGTTTTTTTATTTTTTTTTAGCGTTTGCTCAGAGTTTAATACTTTAACATATTCTGTTAAAGATGTTATGTAATGATATGGAAAACTATGTCTTCCCCGTGGCAAATTGGTGACCAAATATCGTTAGATACCTGAAAGTCACAAGGGCAGGATATACAGACAGATGGAGAATCTCATTCTCACTGTCATTTTCACATTATGAGAACACTTGTAAATTCCACACTTTATAAATTTGCAGCCAACGATTCTCACCTGGAAAGTAAAGAAATTGTATGACGTGCTGTGAATACCTCAGCAATGTATTATCACCACCCTTTCACCACTGGACGAAAGCATAGCTCACACCGCTGGTCACCCCCGATGGACAAGTTATATTGTTTTTATGTCAAATAAAAAATTCACTAAGATCTTCTTGTTCAAAGATTTTTATTAAAAGAAAAGTCTCATTATCCCCCCCCCCCTATAAAAATAACAAACATGTTATACTTACCTTCTCTGTTGCAGTGGATTTGCACAGAGCAGCCCAGATCCTCCTCTTTTCTGGTCCCTCTTCGCTACTCCTGGCCCCTCCCTCCTGTTCAGTGCCCCCACAGCAAGCATCTTGATATGAGGGCACCCAAGCCGAGTCACAGCTCCCTGTGTCCATTCAGACACAGAGCTTTGGTTTGGCCACGCCCCCTCCGTCTCCTGATTGGCTGACTTTGACAGCAATGGCGCCACTGCTGTGTCTCAGCCAGTCAGGAGAAGAGTCCCGGGTGGCTGAGACACTCGTGGAAATCAATGGACAGAGATAAGGGCGGCGCGCTCGCAACCCACGGCTGGGCTCTTAAAGGGGACGTACATGTACGTCCATGTGCCCAGTCGTGCCCTTCTGTCGACGTATATCGTCATGCGTATATCGTCCTTAAGTAGTTAAAGGAACCTATTTAGAAAATGAAAAACGAACCTTTACAACCCCTTTAACCACTTAAGGACCGCCTCCTCAGTGGCGGAATTTTCACTGTTGCAACAGTCGCACTTGCGACTGGGCCCTGTAGTCCTCCGCCGCCTTCAGGGGGCCCGCCGACCGCCCGTTTGTGTGACTGTGAGGGGCCCGCTGCCGCGAGAGCGGCCCACCTGACTGTCCAGTGTGTGTGACAGACAGTGTTTACCCATGCCGCGAGGAGGGGGGTTTTTCGCCGGCTGAGGGGAGAGAGAAAAGGCAGAGGCAGCGTGGCGCTGAGACAGGCTGTGTGTGTGAACACACTGAATAAAGATCAGCAGACCAATTGAGTGAAGGCGGGGGAGGAGCTCTCCCCTCTGCGTGGAGTACCTGCTGTCTCGTCTACGATCCATCTACCCATGAGGCAAGGCATTCCTGGAGGAGGCACGGTGAAGGATCTTTTCTGTGGGGGATTGATTAATTGGCGGTAAGTCGTGACATTTTGCACTGCAATCGATCCCAAACACCACCACCCCCCTCTAGTACCACTGCTATCACCCCCCCTTCCAGTACCACTGCTATCACCCCCCCTTCCAGTACCACTGCTATCACCCCCCCCCCTTCCTGTACCACTGCTATCACCCCCCTTTCAGTACCACTGCTATCACCCCCCCCCTTTCAGTACCACTGCTATCACCCCCCTTCCAGTACCACTGCTATCACCCCCCCCCCCCCTCCAGTACCACTGCTATCACCCCCCCTTTCAGTACCACTGCTATCACCCCCCCCCTTCCAGTACCACTGCTATCACCCCCCCCCCCCTCCAGTACCACTGCTATCACCCCCCCCCCTTTCAGTACCACTGCTATCACCCCCCCTCCAGTACCACTGCTATCACCCCCCCTTTCAGTACCACTGCTATCACCCCCCCTTTCAGTACCACTGCTATCACCCCCCCTCCAGTACCACTGCTATCACCCCCCCTCCAGTACCACTGCTATCAGCCCCCCTCCAGTACCACCGCTATCAGCCCCCCTCCAGTACCACCGCTATCAGCCCCCCTCCAGTACCACCGCTATCAGCCCCCCTCCAGTACCACCGCTATCAGCCCCCCTCCAGTACCACCGCTATCAGCCCCCCTCTAGTACCATCACCATCACCTCCCCCCATCCAGTACCACTGCTACTACCCCCCTCCAGTACCACTGCTATCAGCCCCCTCCAGTACCACCGCCACCACCCCCCTCAAGTACTACCACCCCCCTCAAGTACTACCACCCCCCCAAGTACCACCGCTACCACCCCCCCCCCCCCAAGTACCATCGCTACCACCCCCCCTCAAGTACCACCACTACCCCCCCCCCTCCAGTGCCACCACCACCCCCTTTAAAGTTGAAATCAGAAACAGAAATGTTTTGCTTTGTTGTACAATGGAAAAAAATATAGTATCAAAATCATGCTTTTCAGGGGGGGGGGGGGGGCCTTCATGATTTCTTGCACCGGGGCCCTGAAGTTTCTAGTTACGCCTCTGCGCCTCCTGCACATATACGTCGGCAGAATGGCATGGCTGGGCACATGCACGTACAGGTACGTCCTGTACTAGTACCCAGTCGTGGGTCGCGGGCGCGCGCCCACAGCTCGCTCCCGCGACCCGGTCCGAAGCTCCGGGACTGGGGGACTCGCGGACCCGATTGCCGCTAGAGTCCGGCGATCGGTCCCCAGAGCTGAAGAACGGGGAGAGCCGTGTGAAAACATACCTTCCCCGTTCTTCACTGTGGCGGCGTCATCGAACGCGTGATCCCTTTTATAGGGAGACACAATCGATGACGTCACACTTACAGCCACACCCCCCTACAGTTGTAAACACAGTTTAGGGAACATATAACCCCTTCAGTGCCCCCTGCGGTTAACTCCCAAACTGCAAATGTCATTTTTACAATAAACAATGCAATTTAAATGCATTTTTTGCTGTGAAAATGACAATTGTCCCAAAAATGTGTCAAAATTGTCCGAAGTGTTCGCAGTCACGAAAAAAATCGCTGATCACTGCCATTAGTAGTAAAACATTTTTTTTATAAAAATGCAATAAAACTATCCCCTATTTTGTAAACACTATGGGCCAGATTCAGGTAGGAGAGCGGATCTTTATTCTGGAGTAACGTTTGTCGTTAACGTTACTCCGCCGAAACTTTTGGAGCAAGTACTGTTATTCCCATAGCACTTGCTCCTAAAGTTGCGGCGGCGTAGCGAAAATGAGCCGGCGGAATTCAAATTGGGCGGGTAGGGGGCGTGTATTATTTAAACTAGGCGCGATCCCGTGGCGAACGTACTGCGCATGCGTCGACTTCAAATTCTGTCAGTGAACGTCAATGACGTCAATCCCCATTCACGGACGTTTTACGCAACCGACGTTAAACTTTTTCAATTCGACGCGATGACGACGGCCATACTTAACATAGGATACTCCACCTAGGGGGCATGTTTTTCTTTACGCCGCGTATCGCTTACGGAAACGTCGGAAAGTCACTGCGTCGTGCCCGCGTACGATCGTGAATTGCCGTCTCTCGCTGATTTACATATTCTTGGCGTAAATCAGCGGGAAACGCCCTGAGCGCCCATTTTAAAATTGCAGTTCCGATACGACGGCGAAATACAATTACGCCGCTCGTATTTGAACTCAATCCCGGCGCATCTTGTTTTCTGACTACAGAAAACAGATAAGCCGGCTCAAAGTGAGAGTTATGCTGGCGAATCACTGATACTCCAGCGTAACTCTACCTGAATCTGGCCCTATACATTTTGCGCAAACCAGCCGATAAACGATTATTGCGATTTTTTTTAACCAAAAATAGGTAGAAGAATACGTATCGGCCTAAACTGAGGAAAAAACATGTTTTTTTATATATTTTTGGGGGATATTTATAGTAAAAAGTAAAAAATATTGCATTTTTTTCAAAATTGTCGCTCTATTTTTGTTTATAGCACAAAAAAATAAAAACCGCAGAGGTGATCAAATACCACCAAAAGAAAGCTCTATTTGTGGGGAAAAAAGGACGCCAATTTTGTTCAGGAGCCACGTCGCACGATCACGCAATTGTCTGTTAAAGTGACGCAGTGCCGAATCGCAAAACCTGCCCGGGTCCTTTAGCTGTCTAAATGTCTGGGTCTTAAGTGGTTAAGTGGTTAAAGGAACCTAGTTAGAAAATACGGACCTTTACAACCCCTTTAAGAACTTATGAATAAATGGTTGTGGAACGAATCATCTGAGTTTCCATTATTTCTTATGGGTAAATTTGCTTTGATATACAAGTGCTTTGGATTACAAGCATTTTTCCGAAAACAAATTATGCTTGCAATCCAAGGTTTTACTGTATAATGTTTTGAGTCATTTTCTAGCAAAAAATGAAGATTTTATTACATGTAGGAGAGAAGTGTCAGGATTGTCCTGGGTTTAGAAGTGGTTAACAACATTACCGCTCGCCCTTCAGCACTGGGAAAATTGAATACTAAACCGAGGATAAACAGTTTGTATTTACAGGGAGTTTAAAAACATCATCTTCCCTGATATAACAGTTGTGTTCTCCTTGGCCTGTACTGTAAAGTGTTTTTCTGCATAATAATACACAATGAAGTTCCACGTAGGCTGCATTCATTGGATTTACACACCTGTGCTATAGACCTTGAGAGTAAGCACCTTTATGGCTAACAGTGAATAGCTGATGAGAAAGAACACAAGGCGGTGACAGTTATCTACAGAAGAACAACATTCATCTCTATGGGGCTCTATACAGCCAATTCACCTGAATGGTATGTATTTCCAACATTAAAGTGACTTTGTGGAAAAAAAAAAAATGAATAGGAAATATAACAAAGCACTTACTTAACTGATGAATGTTCGGAAAGCAGTCCACAGCTTGTTCGTTATTTCACATTCTTGTATTCTTACATAGGGTCATGAAAAGTATACCTCCTTCTATCCCTGTGTAATCAGGGCCGCCATCAGGGGGGTACAGGAATTACACTTGTAAGGGGCCCAATAGTCACCAGGTGCCCAGCTGGCCCCCCTGCCGTTTTATTTTTTTTGCATTACACTTGTAAGGGGTCCGATGGTCCCCAGAGCCCCTTACAGGCCCGGCTGGCCCCCCTCCCATTTTTTTTCTTTTTTGCATTACACCTGTAGGGGGTCTGATGGTCCCCAGGGGTCCTTACAGGCCCAGCTGGCCCCCCTCTCATTTTTTCTTTTTTTGCATTACACCTGTAAGGGGTCCGATGGTCCCCAGAGCCCCTTACAGGCCCAGCTGGCCCCCCTGCCATTTTTTTCTTTTTTGCATTATACTTGTAAGGGGTCCGATGGTCCCCAGAGCCCCTTACAGGCCCAGCTGGCCCCCCTGCCATTTTTTTCTTTTTTGCATTATACTTGTAAGGGGTCCGATGGTCCCCAGAGCCCCTTACAGGCCCAGCTGGCCCCCCTGCCATTTTTTTCTTTTTTTGCATTATACTTGTAAGGGGTCCGATGGTCCCCAGAGCCCCTTACAGGCCCAGCTGGCCCCCCTCCCATTTTTTTCTTTTTTGCATTACACCTGTAAGGGGTCTGATGGTCCCCAGGGGTCCTTACAGGCCCAGCTGGCCCCCCTCCCATTTTTTCTTTTTTTGCATTACACCTGTAAGGGGTCCGATGGTCCCCAGAGCCCCTTACAGGCCCAGCTGGCCCCCCTCCCATTTTTTCTTTTTTTGCATTACACCTGTAAGGGGTACGATGGTCCCCAGAGCCCCTTACAGGCCCAGCTGGCCCCCCTCCCATTTTTTTTCTTTTTTGCATTACACCTGTAAGGGGTCTGATGGTCCCCAGAGCCCCTTACAGGCCCGACTGGCCCCCCTCCCATTTTTTCTTTTTTTGCATTACACCTGTTAAGCTGCCTACACACGATCGAATCTATCTGCTGGAAACGGTCTGACGGACCGTTTCAGCAGACAAATTTGATCGTGTGTACGGGCGGACAGACGTTTTTTTTCAGCAGACAGATTTTAAAGCATGCTTAAAAATCTGTCTGCTGGGAATCCGTCCGTCCAAAATGTCTGCTGGTTAGCGTACTGCCCGCGCATGCGTCCAATGGATTCGACGCATGCGCAGAAGTGTTTTACTTCCTGGTGACGGTGACGTGGCGGCATCAACGTCACCGCCACGTCACTGCGCTGTCTGCCGGCGGGGATTTTGGTTTGATCGTCTGTCAGACCGATTTGATCGGATTTATTTGGTCGTGTGTACGCGGCCTAAGGGATCCGATGGTCCCCATGGCCCCCTACAGGCCCGGCTGGCCCTACTCCCGTTTTTTTTTTTTAAATGTATTTTTTTTTTTGCATTACGCCTGTAAGAGTCCCCATGGCCCCTAACAGGCCCGGCTGGCCCCCCTCCCATTTTTCTTTTTTTGCATTACACCTATAAGGGATCCGATGGGGCCCAGCTGGCCATATATATATATATATATATATATATATATTTTAGTACAGCTTGATTATTTCCATATAAACCATTATACAGTGTACAAATCAGTTGTATACAAAAAGTGTCCTGCTTCCAAGCATGCGTCAACTTGATTCTGAGCATGCGCAGGTTTTTTAACCGATGCTTTTGCGTACTAACCATCGGTTTGGCCCAATGGTCAGGCGTCCATCAGTCTGATTTTAAAAGCAAGTTTTTAAAACTTTGGACTGAAGGACGACAGACTGATGGGCCGTATACACGGTCGGTTTGGACCGATGAAACTGGACTTCAGTTTGTTTTCATCAGTTTGTACTGATCGTGTGTACGCGGCCTAAGGGTCCCCATGGCCCCTCACAGGCCCGGCCCGCCCCCTCCTGTTTTTTTGCATTACACCTGTAAAGGGCCTAATGGTCCCCAGGGCCCACCCCCCCCCCCCATTACCTCACATCAGGATCGAAGAGATTACACTTGTTTTTTTCGTCACTCCCCTCCCCGGTTAACCATGTTAACCATTTAAGACCCGGACCATTATGCAGGTATAGGACCTTGCCCATTTTTGCGATTCGGCACTGTGTCGCTTTAACTGACAATTACGCGGTCGTGAGACGTGGCTCCCAAACAAAATTGGTGTCCTTTTTTCCCCACAAATAGAGCTTTCTTTTGGTGGTATTTAATCACCTCTGTGGTTTTAATTTTTTGCGCTATAAACAAAAATAGGGCGACAATTTTTAAAAATGCAATATTTTGTACCTTTGCTATAATAAATATCCCCAAAAAATCTATAAAAAAAAATATTTTCCTCAGTTTAGGCCGATACATATTCTTCTACCTATTTTTGATAAAAAAAAAAAACAATAAGCGTTTACTGATTGGTTTGCGCAAAAGTTATAGCGTTTACAAAATAGGGGATAGTTTTATAGCATGTTTATTAATATATATATATTTTTTTTACTAGTAATGACAGCGATCAGCGATTTTTTTAGTGACTGTGACATTATGACAGACCAATCGGACACTTTTGACACATTGTTGGGACCATTGTCTTTTTCACAGCAAAAAGTGATATAAAAATGCACTGATTACTGTGAAAAAGTCAATGGTAGTCAAGGGGTTAACCACTAGGGGGCGCTAAGGGGTTAAGTGTGTCCTATTGTGTTTTTTTCTAACTGAAGAGGGGCGTGGCTGGACGTGTGACGTCCCTGATCGCCGTTTCATATGACAGGGTACAAACAATCAGTGACAAGCCACAGAGAAGAATGGGGAAGGTAAGTTTACACTCACCTCTCCCTGTTCTTCAGCTCCTGTGAACCGATCGCCAGACACCGGCTGGGCTCTTAATGGCGACGTACCTGTACGTTCCTGTGCCCAGCCTCTATATAGAGGAATCAGGACCCTTCCTTCCTCTGGTGATCCCTCTAGTGATATAAAGATCTATATAGAGGAATCAGGACCTCCTTCTTTCCCCTGGTGATCCCTCTAGTGATATAAAGATCTATATAGAGGAATCAGGACCTCCTTCCTTCCTCTGGTGATCCCTCTAGTGATAACTAAAGATCTCTATAAAGGAATCAGAATCTCCTTCCTCCTGCTGGTGATCCCTCTAGTGATATAAAGATCTATATAGAGGAATCAGGACCTCCTTCCTCCTTCTGGTGATCCCTCTAGTGATATAAAGATCTATATAGAGGAATCAGGACCTCCTTCCTCCTGCTGGAGATCCCTCTAGTGATATAAAGATCTATATAGAAGAATCAGGATCCCCTTCCTCCTTCTGGTGATCCCTCTAGTGATATAAAGATCTATATAGAGAAATCAGGACCTCCTTCCTTCTGCTGGTGATCCCTCTAGTGATAACTAAAGATCTATATAGAAGAATCAGGACCTCCTTCCTTCTGCTGGTGATCCCTCTAGTGATAACTAAAGATCTATATAGAAGAATCAGGACCTCCTTCCTCCTGCTGGTGATCCCTCTAATGATAAGTAAAGATCTATATAGAAGAATCAGGACCGCCTTCCTCCTGCTGGTGACCCCTCTAGTGATAATTAAAGATCTATATAGAGGAATCAGGGCCTCCTTCTTCTGGTGATCCCTCTAGTGATATAAAGATCTATATAGAAGAATCAGGACCGCCTTCCTCCTGCTGGTGACCCCTCTAGTGATATAAAGATCTATATAGAGGATTCAGGACCTCTTTCCTCCTTCTGGTGATCCCTCTAGTGATAATTAAAGATCTATATAGAGGAATCAGGGCCTCCTTCTTCCTGCTGGTGATCCCTCTAGTGATATCGAGATCTATATAGAGGAATCAGGACCTCCTTCTTCTGGCTGGTGATCCCTCTAATGATAAGTAAAGATCTATATAGAAGAATCAGGGCCGCCTTCCTCCTGCTGGTGATCCCTCTAGTGATATAAAGATCTATATAGAGGAATCAGAATCCCCTTCCTCCTGCTGGAGATCCCTCTAGTGATATAAAGATCTATATACTGTAGAGGAATCAGGATCTCCTCTCCCTGCTGGTGATCCCTCTAGTGATATAACCTAGAATTCTATTTACCTTTCCGACTGCCTAGCTTTTAAACGTTAATTTGTAGTAGATCAATGGAAATTTGCTGGTGACAGATGCTTTGGAATCTTCAATTACATTTATAGCATTTTAATTTTAGTTTTTTATGGCCCACCGCAGATCACGCACAGTATATAGCCCCAGCCATATGCCTATAGGCTAGACAGGCAAATATTCAATTTGACATATCTATGTTTAATCCTTGGTCACGCGCTTCTAAAATAGCAATAGAAGCACATCAGCAGGATCACAAATTATGCCTGAACCATGGAAGTTCCTCTGCCATCCCCAGTTTATTGCATGGAGGGTTGAGTGTTAATTGCCCTCTGTGAAATAACCTTCCACGAGCATCATTATCACTGCGGAATTTTCAAAGGCTGCGGCTTTGACGTTCATAGGAACAAAGTTCTTCCCCTCTGTGTCAGTTTTACGGTGAAGTCGCCTTGATACATATCCACCCCGCAGTTTCCCCTCACTTCATCTCCCAATAAATAAAAGTTTAACTTGCCTATTGAATTGTACAAGAAACCAGACATCTCCCTCCTGCTGCTCCGGTGAAGCATTGCAAAACCTCCCCAAAGATTTACCTCCGTTTTTTTCCAGCTGTATGTTAGTACCTTTTTATATGCAATTTTTACTTCATTTAGTCTTTAAGGTTGTGCCTGGGGTTAGTTTAAAAGGTTAGTTAAATGTTAATGGATGTTAATGCTGCAATTAAATTGTTAAATCAATTGAAAACTGTGGCTCTATCTCTGTCTCTGTTAGTGCCGGCCTGAGCTACATCGGCGTATAAATTAAAAGCTGTAAATCTACTGAAGTCTAATTAGAGACCAAATTTCTCATTTATCTTATTTTCACAGGACTGTAAGCACTGATAGATAATCAACGGAAGGGCTAAAAGTTTTTAACATTAAAAAACTATTTTATCTATTTCAGGATTCAGGTGACTGATTAGAATTCAGATCCAATTACTGTGAAAGGTCACATGTGCCGGGATATTCCTAGACACACAAGTTTTATTCTAGTTTGTATACACTTTGTTATTGCCTTTGTATAGAGAATGGATCTTCTGCTTTGCTTAAGAACAAAGGGGATGTGGAGCTTATCTTACTGAACTGTGTGACACGTTTGGGGCGCTCTGATCATTACATTTATTAACCGCTTAAAGCAGAGTTCCACCCAAAAGTGGAATGTCCGCTCATTTGTCTCCTCCCCCCCTCAGGTGCAGTTGAGTAACGCTTTTCAACCAAATGACCAGACCAGTGGTGATAAGCAAAGGAACACTAAAGGTTCATTTTTTATTAGTTCAACTGATTGCTGTAAGCTAGAGCATTTAAATATCACTTACCTCGTTTTTCCTTTTGACCTCCAAAATACAGTAATCCAGGTTTGAAAATGCCATTTCCTGTCTCTCCTCTTCTTGGTTTCCACCAGCACCTGAGCCGTTTTGCATGGTGGAAAGCAGAATGTGCTCCGCCCCTCCCTATGACTACAGCCCTGCGTGAAGATGCTCTCTTATCCCTCACAGGCATGGAGGCTAAGCCTAATGGGAACTGTAGTTCCCATTAAGCCAGGGATCCTCAAACTACGGCCCTCCAGGTGTTGCGGAACTACACTTCCCATGAGGCATTGTAAAACTCTGACATTCACAGACATGACTAGGCATGATGGGAATTGTAGTTCCTGAACACCTGGAGGGCCGTAGTTTGAAGACCCATGCATTAAGCCATGATGTAGCAAGAATGAATGCGCACTGCAAACCAGGAAGTCAGTGAGAATAACGATTCAGGAGTGACGGAGGTGAATAAAACAGCTTGATTTCAACAGGTATCAAACTAGTTATAATGCAAAACATTACTTTTTACTTTATCAGCTACTGTCAGACTTTAATTTAAGAGGAAAATATTTTTGTCTTTACAACCCATTTAACAAAGTAAATGGGGAAATACTGCACTAATCTAAATAAAAAATAATAAAAAGAAAATGGAATAAGAGCTGCTGCACTACAATATGACACATATTGAAAAGTGGTAGAGGGAAAAAATGTAGCGCTGAAGTAAAAATAGAGACAATAACTTCTCTAAGTGAATAATAAGTACAAAATCACTGTGGTGAAGTAGTGATGAAGTAACCAAAATCAAAAACAAAAGTGAAATAAATTAATCAACTGGTGTTATAAACAAACACAACAAACAATGACGATGTAAAGCTATCAAGCAAACACGTGAATGGATGGATGATGAAATGACCACGTAGATCCTCAAAGGCAAGCATACATTTTCTTAAATTCAAATGAAGATAAAATGCTCGGCTTCCTCAAACTGGATCAACAAGTGAATTGAATCTTCAGTGGAGGGCCATGGATACACGATGTCCTGGAATGATGTCCCAAATTCTCAAAGATGTCTAACCCCAAAAGGATGAAGGGGAATGATGGTATGACCCCTTGGAGATGGGACAAGGCAGAGGTGGAAGACTCCAAACAGCATATGGGGTAGAAAAGAAATACGCAGCCCCAATGGTGCAGGTAAAAAAATATAGGTTTTATTATAATAAAACCACAACAATACATTAAAAGTGATCACAGGTAATAAAAAGGGCAATATGAGAAGCGGTGAAAACCAGGCCCTACGCGTTTCATCCAAGGGGGAATTCAACTGGGGCATGTAGTTGATGCCCCAGTTGAAGTCCCCCTTGGACATTTTTTCCCTCTACTACTTTACTTAACCACTAGCCAACCAGCTGCCGCAGTTTTACGGCGGCAGGGCGGCTCAGCTGCGCGAAATCACGTAATATTACATCATTTCACATTTCAGCCAACGGTGCCTGGTGCCGCCGCGCGTGCCTGGTGGGCACGATCACCGCCGGGCTCCCGCTCATTACAAGATCGAGAACTGGGAGCTGTGTGTGTGTATACAATGTATGAACAGCGATAAGTCAGTCCCACCCCCTTCAGTTAGAACACACCCAGGGAACATAATTAACCCCTTCCTCGCCACCTAGTGTTAACCCCTTCCCTACCAGTGGCATTTTTATAGTAATCCAATGCATTTTATAGCACTGATCGCTATAAAAATGCCAATGGTCCCAAAAATGTGTCAAAAGTGTCCGAAGTGTCCTCCATAAGGATAAAAAATCGCTGATCGCCGCCATTACTAGTAAAAAAAAAAATATTAATAAAAATGCCATAAAACTACCCTATTATGTAAACGCTATAGCGTTTGCACAAACCAATCAATAAATACTTTTAATATTTTTTTTTAACCACTTAAGACCCGGACCAAAATGCAGGTAAAGGACCTTGCCCCTTTTTGCGATTCAGCACTGCGTCGTTTTAACTGACAATTGCGCGGTCATGCGACGTGGCTCCCAAACAAAATTGGCGTCCTTTTTTCCCCACAAATAGAGCTTTCTTTTGGTGGTATTTGATCACCTCTGCGTTTTTTATTTTTTGCGCTATAAACAAAAATAGAGCGACAATTTAAAAAAAAATGCAATATTTTTTACTTTTTGCTATAATAAATATCCCCCAAAAATATATATAAAAAAAAACATTTTTTTCCCTCAGTTTAGGCCGATACGTATTCTTCTACCTATTTTTGGTAAAAAAAATCACAATAAGCATTTATCGGTTCGTTTTCGCAAAATTTATAGCGTTTACAAAATAAGGGATAGTTTTATTGCATTTTTATTAATTTTTTACTACTAATAGCGGCGATCAGCGTGACTGCGACAATATGACACTTCGGACAATTTTGACACATTTTTGGGACAATTGTCATTTTCACAGCAAAAAATGCATTTAAATTGCATTGTTTACTGTGAAAATGACAGTTGCAGTTTGGGAGTTAACCACAAGGGGCGCTGTAGGATTTGAGTGTTCCCTTTGTGTGTTTACAACTGTAGGGGGGTGTGGCTGTAGGTGTGACGTCATCGATCACGTCCCCCTATAACAGGGATGACGTGATCGATGTTGCGGCCACAGTGAAGCACGGGGAAGCCGTGTTTACACACGGCTCTCCCCGTTCTTCAGCTCCGGGGACGGATCGGCGCACTGCAGCGGCAATCGGGTCCGCGAGTCCCGCGGTCCCGGAGCTTCGGACCGGGTCACGGGGGCGTGGCGCGGGAGCGCGGCGCGGGCGCGCGCCCGTGACCCACGGCTGGGTACTAGAACCAACGTATATATACGTTGATGTGCCCAGCCGTGCCATTCTGCTGACGTAAATGTACAGTAGGCGGTCCTTAAGTGGTTAATATATATTTTTGGGGGATATTTATTATAGCAAAAAGTAAAACATATTGAATTTTTTTTTTCAAAATTGTCGCTCTATTTTTGTTTATAGCGCAAAAATACCACCAAAAGAAAGCTCTATTTGTGGGAAAAAAGGACGCCAATTTTGTTTGGAAACCACGTTGCACGACCGCGCAATTGTCAGTTTAAGCGACGCAGTGTCGAATCGCAAAAAGGGGCCAGGTCCTTTACCTGCATAATGGTCCGGGCTTAAGTGGTTAAAGGAGAAGTACAGTTCATTTGGCCGTACTTCTCCTATGGTTAGTAGAAGTGAAGTTGGTTTTGCACTCCTGTGACCCATTTTCAGCAGACAGCTGGCTGAAGTCCACTCTCTGCTGACGTCACAGTGTAGGTCCAGGCACCGTGTCATCACAACCATAGAGTTGGGATCTGCCTAGATGGATTTATGTGTTTTTCCAACCAGATTAACAAAGTAAAAAAAAAAAAATGCCACCCAGGAATGTGCAAAAAGGTGTGCCCAAGATCATGCGTGTTGTGACATGAACTGGCCCTCAAACAAGGAGCTGAATACTTACTTCTTCTTTAGTAAAATCATTGCTCTCTTTTAGAGCTCTTAGCCCGGCAGTCAGCCAATAGTTCTGGTCGTGTTGCGTAGCTGAGCACTCTGGTTGCTCATGCTAACTGCTACACCACTAGTCTGCTATTATTGTGTCCTGTAATGACAAAACGTGTTGGCTGAATCTAGGTTGCATGACACTACGCACGAGAACCGTGGCCATCTTGTTGGTTGGAAACTTTTACAAATTGTTGATGGAATGCCTGTTTGATCATACACATTGTGAGTATTCTTGAGAAACATTGAAGTGCTTTTAAAATACTATACCATGAGGCGATTTTGTTGTCCCTTTTGAAATGCATGTCAGACTTCTGGAGGGACTAATCGTAAAGGAAGACTATGATTGAGCCATAACTTCTATGAAGCTTAAAACTAGGTCAAGTTCCTCCACCCCAAACTCACTCATCCACACTATGGGCCAGATTCAGGTAGAGTTGCGCTGGAGTATTTCGATATGCGCCGCGTAACTGTGAAGATGCACCGTCGTTTCTATGTGGCCGTACCCACCAACCTAGATGCGCCAGAAAACGGGCCATTTCCGACCGGCTTAACGTTCCGACGCCAGAGTATCGTCAGCGCATAGTTTCGCTTGGCGCATCAGTCGCGCCTATTGATTTCCCCTGCAAATATGCAAATGAGGGAGATTTCCCAATTCTCGCACGGATTAGCACCATACGCTGGCTACATGCGCCGCGCATATGTCGTCCGTCCGTCGCAAAGTTATTTCTACAAATGGCTGCTTTATCTTTACTCCAGACGGCCACAGGTCAGCAGGAGAGCAGCTCCAGCAGCAGCGCTACCGACGAAACTAGCAAGCTGAACAACCACACGTGCAAGGACAACACCTCTGTGTGCCAACATGCCAGGGGCAATCGTGGTCCTAGAACTACTGATGGGTCCCCCGGACGAAGGAGGCGGGCACGTGAGAGGATATACCGCACGCGCATGAGCCTCTTTGGCATGGGGGATGAGGAGGTGTATCGCCTCTTCAGATTCAGCCCTGATGCAATACTTGAACTAACCACAACCCTGCAGGGTGACATCACCAGCCCAACACACCGCTCACAAGCAGTGCAGCCACTGGTGAAGGTACTGGCAACACTTCATTTCCTTGCAAGTGGATCATTCCAGCGTACAAGTGGAGTGGTGGCTGGGATGTCACAATCCTCCGTGAGCAGATGTGTGCACCAGGTTGTCCCTGCAATCCTCAGACGCATGTCCAACCAGTTCATCAGACCCACCACTGAGGAGCTGCGGCTGAAGGCAATGACAGATTTCTACAGCATTGCCAGATTCCCACGCACCATCGGGGCCATTGATTGCACACATGTGGCCCTACAGCCCCCCAGTGCCACAGAGCACATATACCGCAATCGGAAGCATTGGCATTCGATCAACGTACAGGTGATAGCTGATGCCCAACGCCTCATATGGCACGTCCGTGCCAAACACCCCGGGTCCAGCCATGACAGCTTCATATACCGTCAGAGTCCCATCCCAGCAGAATTCGAGCAGAACATGTATGGGGACAGCTGGCTGGTTGGTGAGTGACATGGGTGGCAGGCATGACTATCCCCTCCCGTGATGCACATCAGAAGTGGCACATGCATGACTAACATCCTCCTGTCTTTTCCCTTACAGGTGACTCTGCATATGCACTGGGACCCCATCTCATGACTCCTTTCCGGAACCCCCAAACCAGAGGAGAGAGAAAATACAATGAAGCACACATCAAAACCTGTGCAGTGGTGGAGCAAACATTTGGGCTCCTGAAGTCCCGTTTCCGCTGCCTGGATAAGTCCGGGGGGACCCTATTGTATTCCCCTACCTTTGTGTGTCAGATCATCGGTGCATGTTGCATTCTGTACAACTTTGCTATGAGAAAAGGCCTGCAGATTGACATACGTGATGACCTGACCCCCGACCCACACAGTCCCCACCTGCCAGAGGAGAACCAGTCTGCTGATAGAAGAGCAGTCAGGAGGGTCCTCGCCGTAGGCATCTTTGGACACTAAACCAAAACATTAATCACACAGACAATGCATGCATGCACACCACTGATGTCCCTAGATCACACACACCACATCCACATCGCATTGGATTAGCCCAAGTCCAGCATGTAGGACTTGGGAGCAGCAACGCCAGCGTCAAGGCCCCAATGATGTCACTGTCCATTCATACACCTTTCACACGTCATTCATACAGCCGTGGGGTTATCTTCACCACCACGGCCGAGGGTGACACCCCTTACTGGCAGGAGTGCCACCCCCTCACATTCACACACCATTCACACTGCAACGTGTGCAGTATCAAAAAATAAAAAACTCATAACCTGAGTATAAATCCAAATAAAATAAAAAACTCATAACCTGAGTATAAATCCAAATAAAATAAAAAACTCATAACCTGAGTATAAATCCAAATAAAATAAAAAACTCATAACCTAAGTATAAATCCAAATAAAATAAAAAACTCATAACCTGAGTATAAATCCAAATAAAATAAAAAACTCATAACCTGAGTATAAATCCAAATAAAATAAAAAACAAATCATCGGGGATGCCGGGGGCTCCTTCTTGCCGAACCTCTCTGGCTCCTCAGCTGCCTGGATGGAGTGGGTGGGGGTGGGGGGGCATCTGGAGGTGGCTGATCCCCGGGTGGGACACTCCTGGCAGGTGTGGCCTGCATGCCCTCCAAGGCCCTGGCTATCCGGCCGAGGTATGTGTTGGTATGGGCCTGCATCCTGAGCTGACGGGTGACCTGATAATGCTGGGCCCGCCGACTCAGCCTCCCCTGGTCCCGGATGGCAGCACTGTTTCCCTGGATGGCAGCAGTATTTGCATGGACGGCTGCAGTGAGGTGCCTAATATCCCCCTGCACCTTCCCCAAACTGGTCACCACTGCAGCGCAGTTGCAACTCACATCCTGCACTGCGTTGCTTATCTGGGCAACGGAGCACAGGCTGTCAGCCACTCTGTCCAACTGCCCAACTATGTCCCCCATTTGTTGGGTCTGTCTGGCGTGATCCCTCGCCAACTGGCCCTGGACAAGATCCGACACCCCCCTGGTCTTCTGGGTCGCCTTCCTGGGGCCAGAAGATGGTTGTCCCCGGGGGGATGGAGTCGCCCTTGAGGGGCTTCCAAGGATGGGGGAGGGGATGACAGACGGCCCTGGAGAAGGGGAGGAGTCCTCCAACAATAAGGAAAAGTCCTGCTCTGCCACAGCAGGATCCTCCACAACCACCTCGGCAGGTGTGGTACCCTCCTCCTCCACCTCGGTGTCTTCACCACCCAGGGGCTCGGGCACACGATGGCGTTGGGGGGATGGGGTGGACTGGCCGCCGACAGATGATGGCCCAGCTCCGTCATCTGTGGATGACACAAAGCAGACACATGTTGGTGGTCCCACACACTTGGCACATGTACCCTCCCCCCCCACATGCAACACATCAAATAGGGGATAAAAAACACTTACCTGTCCTGGAGCCTTCCTCCATGGAGTCATATCCAGGGACCCCCTCCACCTGCTCCCTCTCCAGGCAGCGAGCGACCACCTCCTCCTCCGTGGTCAGGCTGACCGGACATGGGGGACCACCACCTGTGCCACTCTCATGCCTCCTGATGGTGGCCACCTTGCCACGGACCTTGCGCCGCAGGTCGTTTACCTTTTTTTGGATGTCACCAGCAGTCCGGGTGGGGTACCCTAGCACATTCACCCTGCTGGCAATGGTGTCCAGGATGCCCTGCTTCCTCTCCCGGCTGGTCTTCCGACTTTTTTTGCCATGGAGGAAATGATTAAATGTCTCCATAGCGGAGATGATCACTGAGACCTCCTGGGAGTTAAAGTTGAGGTTCCTCCTCTCTCTGGGGGTAGTGGGAGCAGCCATCACAGCACAAAAGTATCTTCCCTGGGGTGGGGGGAAACGGAAAAACTTTTGCGCCGGAATGGCGTTTCCGCTAGCGCTTTTAAACGCACAACGGAACACATTGCACTGACGTTTGCCGTGAAGTGGTGCCGACGGAAGTTGTGAGCATGCGCACAAGGGGGCGTTACTCTGGCGCAAGTTTACGCGCAACTGCTATGTGAATAACAGTACTTGCGCCGAAAGTGTCGGCGGAGTGACGTAAATGAGAAGCGTTACTCCGGAGTAAAGAGACTCCCATCTACCTGAATCTGGCCCTATATTGCCAAAAGTAGTGAGGTCCGTTGGCATGGACCATTGGGTGAGTACATGGATTAAAAACTGGCTACAAGGGCAAGTTCAGAGGGTGGTAATAAATGGGGAGTACTTGGAATGGTCAGAGGTGGGTAGTGGAGTCCCCTAGGATTCTGTGCTGGGATCAATCCTATTTAATTTAGTCATAAATGACCTGGAGGATGAGGGGAACAGCTCAATCTCTGTATTTGCGGACGATACTAAGCTAAGCAGGGCAATAACTTCTTTACAGCATTTGGAAACCTTGCAAGACGATCTGAACAAATTAATGGGGTGGGCAACTACATGGCAAATGAGGTTTCATGTAGAAAAATTTAAAATAATGCATTTGGGTGGCAGAAATATGAATGCAATCTACTCACTAGGGGGTGAACTTTTGGAGGAATCTAGGATGGAAAAGGACCTGGGGGTTCTAGTAGATGATAGACATGTACATTCGTTTTCGTCCGAATGCATTTTTGTCCAAATTTATGGTATTTTCGTTATCATTTTAACAAACGATAACAAAAGCACAGAATACGAAAACCAAAAGATCCGACATAAACAAATGCTTTATTTTCGTTTTCGTTGGTCGATTGTGCCTAGCCTTAACTCTATTAGTACACGATTATTCTACATAGAGAGAAAAGATTCGACATTATAGAGAGAAAAGATCACTGCTGGAATTGGGTGGGGATAGTAAAATAAAAATAATGATGATGATGATTGTTATTGGCTGATTGTAACAAAAGAGGAGGAGCAGTAAAATACCTAGAACTAACTTGACAACTCAACATGAACGACGAAGATTCGACAAAGCATCGAAAAACGTTGAATCTGTCATTGAAGGCTCATGGTGACTGTTGATAGTAGATTTGATGAAGTAGCTAAACTATACGATGCCGCAATCGTACATTTCCGGTCAAATAGGCTATAGAAAAATTCTAATGTTGGTTAACTAGTAAATATAATTGATAAAATATAATTATTACTAGTGTTATACAACATTAGAATTCCTCTATAGCTTGTAGGCGGAACATTCGACCCGAAAAGTATGATTGCGGCGTCGTACAGTTTCGCTGCTCCAATAAATCTTCTTTGAACATTCGATAGACACCATAAGACTTCAATGACAGATTCAACCTTAATTTGTTTGGATTTTTGGACAAATGTAATTTCCAACGAAAAACAAAATAAATAAAAACACATTTTGGGAGTAACTAAATATATGTATTTTTCGGATTAAAAAGAAATTCCGAAACAAAATATTTCAGTGTGCACATGTCTAGTAGATGATAGGCTCAGCAATGGCAAGCTGCTGCTAACAAAGCACACAGAATATTGGCATTAATTTTAAAGGGGATCAACTCCAGAGATAAAACGATAATTCTTCCGCTCCACAAAACTCTGGTCCGGCCACATCTGGAGGATGCTGTCCAGTTCTGGGCACCAGTCCTCAGGAAGGATGTACTGGAAATGAAGCGAGTACAAACAAGGGCAAAGCTAATAAAGTGTCTGGAGGATATTAGTTATGAGGAAAGGTTGCGAGCACTGAACTTATTCTCTCTGGAGAAGAGACGCTTGAGAGGGGATATGATATGAAGTACCGTACTGGTGACCCCACAATAGGGATAAAACTTTTTCACAGAAGGGAGTTTAACAAGACACGTGGCCACTCATTAAAATTAGAAGAAAAGAGGTTTAACCTTAAACTACATAGAGGGTTCTTTACTGTAAGGCCGCGTACACACGACCAAATAAATCCGATCAAATCGGTCTGACAGACCGATTTGATCGGATTTGTCTGCTGGGATGTATTGGTTTGATCGTGTACACACGATCAAACCAAAATCCCCGCCAGGAGACAGCGTGGTGACGTGGCGGTGACGTTGACGCCGCCACGTCACCAGGAAGTAAAACACTTCCTCGCATGCGTCGAATCCATTTGACGCATGCACGGGCAGATATGTCTGCTGGTTAGCGTACTAACCAGCGACATGTCGGACGGACGGGTTCCCAGCAGACAGATTTTAAAGCATGCTTTAAAATCTGTCTGCTGGAAAAACCCGTCTGTCCACCCGTACACACGATCGAATCTGTCTGCTGAAATGGTCCGTCGGACCGTTTCCAGCAGATGGATTCGATCGTGTGTACGCGGCCTTAGAGCGGCAAGGATGTGAAATTCCCTTTCACTGGTGGTGGTCTCAGCGGGGAGCATCGATATTTTCAAAAAACTATTAGATAAGCACCTGAACAACAACATCATACAGGGATATACAATGTAATACTGACATATAATCACACACATAGGTTGGACTTGATGGACTTGTGTCTTTTTTAAACCTCACCTACTATGTATCTATGTGGACAGCCTTCCCCCGGATACCTGTATACTTAAATGTGTCTGTTTTAATCATCAACTATGTGAGTTAAATGCTAAATGTTGTATCTCTATTAAATGTAACCACATTTCTACACTTAGGCCGCGTACACACGATCGGTCAAAACCGATGAAAACGGACTGAAGAACTGTTATATCCGTCCAAACCAATCATGTGTGGGCCCCATCGGTCAGTTATCCTTCGGTCAAAAAAAAGGGAACTTGCTTTAAAATGTGACCGATGGATGCCTGACCGATGGGTCAAAACCGATCGTTAGTATGCTCATGGTTTATATTTGCTTAAAAATTAGGCACACTTCTAAACCTTGTGGACGGCCTTCCCAGAAAAGGTGAGGCTATTATAGCTGGAAAAGTGTGGGCCAACTCAATATGGAACCCTACAGACTAAGATTGGGATGCCATTAAAAGGCCATGTGCGTATAAAGGCAGGTGTCCCAATACTTTAGGTAATATAGTGTATGTATGCTTTCTTTTCATTATGTTTTTTTTTACTATTCATTATCATTTGCATATAAGTGGATGCTACACTGCATTTTGGACTTGACACTTTGTATTTTGGGATGGAAGATATTCAGATAATATTTTGTTAGCCACTTCGATCTATTCATGCATCTGAACGATATTTATGTGCTATGTTTATGTTTTTTTGGGGGTCCCATCCTCCTCGATGCTAGCCAAGCACAGTGCTCTAGCCGACCTGTAAATATAGTTTTCTCTCTCCCATGAGATCTTTTCACCTCTTAGGCCGCGTACACATGATTGAACTGGACCAAAGTTTCAAATCATGCTTTAAAACCTGTCCGCTGGAAACCTGTCCGTCGGACAGGTTTGATGGTTAGTACACAAAATCATCGGACCAAAAACCTGCGCATGCTCAGAATCAAGTTGAAGCATGCTTGGAAGCATTGGGCCAGATTCACGTACATCGGCGCATTTTTTGACTGGCGTAGCGCACCTCCTTTACGTTAGACTGCCGCAATGTAGCGGCGCAATCACCGTATTCTCGATTGATTTGCGCAAAAATTAGCGCCGGTGCAACGTAATTTAAGAGGCGTAAGGCGGAGTAATTCAAATTGGGAAGGACGTGGGCGTGTTACATTGAAATGAGCCGTGACCCCATGCAAATGAAGGGCCGGCCGGCTCGCTCATGCGCACATGAAGCAGACCATGGTCAGCACCTCTGTGCGCATGCTCACAACTCGGGAACGGCGCAATCAGTGAAATTAGAAGTGGACCCGGGCAAATTAGTGAACTACGCAGACAGCATAAATAGACAGACACAAACGCCCTTCCTTTGCAAAAGTACATCCCTTTGTATCCCTTCCTATACAGCAAGGTGCTTTTGTTCTGTTGTTTGTTGCGTTGTGACTTGTCTTTGTTATATTTGTTGACTGTTTGATCTAGTGTTTTGTAGAATATATTTGAAAGTGTTTTTTGGTGACTGCTTGTGAGACTTTTTGGTTGATAGATTTTTGTTTGTTTGTTTTGTTGCTTGATTTTTCCTGCTTGTTTTTGTGAGTGATTTTTGGTGATTGTTTGGGAGAGAGTTGTTGTATGAGTATGACTGAGAGGAAGAGGAAGTTGAATTTTACTTTGGGAGAGAAACAAATAATTGCCCGGGCCATTACCCAATATGGGCGTTTCCTCCACGGCCCGGAGAGTGCCAACACCCCCCCGGCCAGGAGGCGTGAGATCTTGCAGAACATTACTGACCAGGTGAATTCAGCGGGGGGGGGGAGACCCGGATTGAAAAGAAAATCAATGACCTCCGGCGTCTGGTCAGAAAGAAGCTGGCCAAAATGGCAGCCCATGCCAGGGGCACAGGAGGGGGCCCACCATGCCCTGTTCGGCTGACAGCGGAGGAGCGTGCGGTGGCCCAGACCTTTCATAGACAACAGGTGGAGGGCCTGCCTGGCTATGACTCCAGTCATGAAGGCGTGATGTCAGGTAAGGTTTTTTTGCCCTATCAGGTGTGTAGCATGTGGGGGGGGGTGAAAGGGAATATGTGGCAAGTGTGTGGATCCTCCAACCTGTGAATGTTTTGTGTCATCCACAGATGTGCAGGAGGGTGCTGGGCCATCTGGCCTGACCGCACCATCCCAGGGACAACAGCCTGATGAGGACCCCCCAACAAGGCCGGAGTCCTCGGAGGAGGTTGAAGAGGAGGTGGTTGAGGAGGAGGAGTTTGAGGAGGAGGAGGATGTCATGTCAGCCAGTGGCTTGCTGTTTTTGGAGGAGTCTTTCTCTCTGGCTGGCAGCAGCCAGCCCTCCATAAGGGCTAGCCCCTCCCACTCCTCCCCCAACAGGGCTCCCCTCCCAAGGGGCTCCCCTTCTCCCCAGGCCACAAGCCTCAGCTGGAGGCAGGAAGTCGTCCCAGAAGACCAGGGGGGTGGCCGAGCTTCTGCCCGCCAATCTGAGAAGGGACCAGGCCCTTCAGACCCGCCATCTGGGACAGGTCAGCCAGACTTTGGTGCGGATAGAGGAGAGCCTGTCCTCCATAAAGGATACGCTTAGGGACCTGGACTGCCACTCCCAGGCTCTTACAAACTGCCTAAACGTACTGCAGACTACAACAGCAGACATTGGGCAGGATGTGAGGGCCCTCACCCAGGCTATCCAGGCCAATACGGCAACACTAGGTGCTGGCCTGAGCAGAATTGCTGTGGCCTTGGAGGGCAGGCCGCCGGGTGGGCAGAGACCAGGGGCTGCTCCTCCTTCCCCGGATTACCCCCCCTTCCCCATGAGTCTCACCTGAGGAGCCGGGGCCGTGGCTGTGGGCGCCCCTAGGCGTGGCTCACGCCAGCGGCATTAATCCAATGATTGTGCTAATCCAATTTGATGAGGATGTGATGTGTCTGTGCTAGGGACCACAGTGGTGTGCATGCATGCATTCTCATTGTGCCATGATTAATGTGTGTGTTTAACGTGCAAAGATGCCTAATGTGAGCTGTCTCCTGGCTGCTCTTTCCTCAGAAGATGGGGTAGCCTCAGTTAGGGGGGGATTGTCTGGTTCAGGGGTCAGGTCATCACGTATGTCAATCTGCAGGCCCTTTCTCACTGCAAAGTTGTGCAGCAGGCAACATGCACCGATGATCTGGCACACGAAGTTTGGGGAATACAACCGGGTCCCCCCAGACTTATCCAGGCATCGGAAACGTGACTTCAGGAGGCCAAAGGTGCGCTCCACCACTGCACGTGTTTGGGCGTGGGCTTCATTGTATCTTTGCTCTCCTGGTGTTTGGGGGTTCCGGATAGGAGTCATGAGATGGGGTCCCAGTGGATATGCAGAGTCACCTGTATGGGAAAAGACAGGAGGATGTTAGTCATGCATGTGCCCCTTATGATGTGCATCATGGGGGGGGACAGTCATGCCTGCCACCCATGTCACTCACCAACCAGCCAGGTGTCCCCATACACGTTCTGTTCGAATTCCATTCGGATGGGGCTCTGATTGTAGATGTAGCTGTCATGGCTGGATCCGGGGTGTTTGGCACGGATGTGCCATATGAGGCCTTGGGCATCGACTATCACCTGTACGTTGATGGAATGCCAATGCTTCCGAAGTGCGGTATATGTGCTCTTTCTCATGGGGGGGCTGGAGTGCCACATGTGTGCAATCAATGGCCCCCACGGTGCATGGGAATCTGGCAATTCTGTAGAAATCTGTCATTGCCTTCAGCCGAAGGTCCTCAGTGGTTGCTTGGATGATTTGGTTGGCCATGCGTCTGAGGATTGCAGGGACAACCTGGTGCACACATCTGCTCATGGAGGATTGTGACATCCCAGCCACCACTCCACTTGTTCTTTGAAAAGAGCCACTGGCAAGGAAATGGAGTGTTGCCATGACCTTGACCAGTGGCTACACTGCATGTGAGCGGTGTGTTGGGCTGGTGATGTCCTTATGCAAGGTTGTGGTTAATTCCAGGATGGCATGAGGGGTGAATCTGAAGGTGCGATACACATCAGAATCACTCATGCCAAACAGGTCTATGCGGGTGCCGTATATCCTCTCCCGTGCCCTCCTCCGTGCCCTCCTCCGTGCCCTCCTCCTTCTTTGCTCCTCTAAAGTCAGTAGTATAGCTATGAGCAAGGATGTCCTTGGCATGTTGGCATACAGATTGTTGTGCAACACGTGTGACTGCTCAGCTCCTCACTAACAGTGTTGCTTTCTCTGACATGTAGACGGATTGTCTAATTTTATACCACCTTTTATATGGTCTAATTTTAGAGAGGCCATGCAGCTGTTGCGCACAGCGCGTAGCCTGCGCTGCAACAACGTTCTTTTGTGGACTATCCGTGTGTTTTTTCCTCATCTCCAACATACCTCGGACTTTGCTTATCTTTACTAGTGTTGCTCACGAATATTCGCATTGCGAATATTCGTTACGAATATTGCATATTCGAGTATTTGCCAATGAATCGAATATCGCGGTGAATATTCGCTATTGCGAATATTCGTATTTTTTCAAATTTATTTTTAAAACAGATCACATCCTAGTGATTTCCATCGACGTCTAAAAGCATTGCTGGTATGATTAGAGACCCTGGGCCGAGTAGCTGAGGCGATCCTTTTATGTTGCCGAATATTCGCAATGCGAATATTCGTATTACGAATATTCGCGAATGCGTTCTCTGCCCTTCTGTGTTTTGTGTATAAAAAAAAAAAAAAAATTAGCTTTAGTTTACTCATATAATTTTGTGTAAGTAGAGTTGGTGTTTAGTGCATATTAGTTTAGTAATCCAGGAAATGATCTCCGTTTTCGCGTGTTGACGAGAATTTCGCAATCAATTTCGCATTCGCACTAGCGAAATTTCGCAATTTTTTTTTTTTTTGATAAAATATCACGAATATTCGATATTAACGAATATTCGCGAATATTCTTCTATATATTTGCAAAATATCGCGAAATCGAATATGGCGTATTCCGCTCATCACTAATCTTTACTAGTGGAATCATTTCATGAAGTTTGTTTTGATCTGGGTATTATTACATACCCCCACCCATATTAGTATTAGAATTATTTGACCAGTAGTCCAGGATTTTCACCCTCATCAGCCCCAACCCACCCCATCTCCCCCAGGGGCCTTCCTGCTGTAGTTCCCTAGGATATACACATTGGGCCAGATTCAGGTAGATGGGCGAATCTTTATTTTAGAGTAACGTTTCTCATTTACGTTACTCCGCCGAAACTTTAGGAGCAAGTACTGTATTCACAAAGAACTTGCTCCTAAAGTTGCGGCGGCGTAGCGAAAATGAGCCGGCGGAATTCAAATTGGGCGGGTAGGGGGCGTGTATTATTTAAACTAGGCGCGATCCCGCGGCGAACGTACTGCGCATGCGTCGACTGTCAGTGCGCATGCTCCAAATTCTGTCAATGACGTCAATCCCCATTCACGGACGTTTTACGCAAACGACGCAAATTTTTTTTAAATTCGACGCGATGACGACGGCCATACTTAACAGGATACTCCACTAGGGGGCATGTTTTTCTTTACGGCGCGTATCTCTTACGGAAAGGTCGGAAAGTCACTGCGTCGGGCCCAAATACGATCGTGAATTGCCGACTCTCGCTGATTAACATATTCTCGGCGTTAATCAGCGGGAACGCCCCGAGCGCCATTTTTAAAATTGCAGTTCCGATACGACGGCGAAATACAATTACGCCGTTCGTATAGGAACTCCAACCCGGCGTTTCTTGTTTTCTGCTTACTGAAAACAGAAACGCCGGCTCAAAGTGAGAGTTAGGCTGGAGTATCACTGATACTCCAGAGTAACTCTACTTAAATCTGGCCCATTATTGCCATTTGGCAATATTATCCTCGGGAACGACAGCAGGCTTGTCTTATCCGTGCCCGGACAGACGTCCATTTTTATTGTCTCTGTATGTCCTTGTCATTGTCTTGCATGTCTTTTTTGTTAGCACCAGTTAGTGAACCACCATCTTCACAGGTGCAATTTTGGCCGGCCACTTTCTGTTGATCAATTTGCAACAATTGTTCCAGCACGGAACTTTTTACACACAAGAGATTGTATATAATTTATATTATATCCTTATTTTGTATATTTATAAATAAAAATAATATTTTGTATTCAGCCACTGTCCGTCACTACCTTTATAGCTTCTTGGCCCATAGAGGCACCTTATCCCGGTGCTGCTATTAGGACCAATTCCTTTTTTCTCCTACGTATATGTTAGCTATGGTAGTGTCCTCTAGTGATGAGCGGAATACGCCATATTCGATTTTGCGATATTTCACGAATATATAAAAGAATATTCCTGAAATATTCGTTAATATCGAATATTCGTGATATTATTTTTTTTAAAAAAAAATTTTGCGAAATTTCGCTAATGCGAATGCGAAATTTCGCTAATGCGAATGCGAAATTGATTGCGAAATTCCCGTCAACACGCGAAAACGGAGATCATTTCCTGGATTACTAAACTAATATGCACTAAACACTAAGGGCCAGATTCTCAGCGGCGCTACGACGGAGTATCTTAGATACCCCGTCGTATCGCCGTTTTTTTTTGTCTCGTATCTATGCGCGTGATGCTTAGCATCACTTTTGCATAGATATGCTTCTACATCCGACAAGTGTAAAACCATTACACTTGCGGATCGTAGTTGTAATGACAACTCCGGCCACTAGGTGGCCTTTACGTTGTTTTCGCATTTGCATATGCAAATAAGGTAGTACGCCCATTCCCGATCGCTTTTACGCCGCTCCGTCGTCGCGTACGTCGTTTTTGTCCGCGTAAGGTTACCCCAGCATCTATGTGGAGTAACCTTACGAAGTTCCGTCGGATGCCGTCGGGTGCCGTCGGATGCCATGTTAAGTATGGCGTTGGGTCAGCGTCGGCTTTTTCCGTCGCTTACGTCGTTTTACTAACTCGTTCGCGAATAGGGAGTTGCGTAAATGATGCTCACGTCGTTTTGACGTCGGTTTCAACAACGCTTTCCGACGTGAGCTGGAGCATGCGCACTGGGCTTTTTCCCCAGCCAGCGCATGCGCAGTTCGTTCGACGCGGGGGCGCGCTTAATTTAAATACAAGCCGCCCCATTTGAATTGCGCGGGTTTACGCTGGGTGATTTACGCGACGCCGGCGAAAACTACGGAGCAAGTGCTTTGAGATTAAAGCACTTGCTCTAGTACGATGCGGCAGCGTAGTGTAAATGGCTTACGCTACGCCGCCGGAATTCTTAGAGAATCTGGCCCTAACTCTAATTACACAAACTTATATGACTAAACTAAAGCTAATTTTTTTTTTGTTTTTTGTTTTTATACACAAAACACAGAAGGGCAGAGAAAGTATTCGCGAATATTCATAATACGAATATTCGCATTGCGAATATTCGGCAACATAAAAGGATCGCCTCAGCTACTCGGCCCAGGGTCTCTCTCTAATCATACCAGCAATGCTTTTAGACGTTGATGGAGATCACTAGGATGTGATCTGTTTTAAAAATAAATTTGAAAAAATACGAATATTCGCAATAGCGAATATTCGCCGCGATATTCGATTTTTTCGCGAATACTCGAATATGCAATATTCGTAAAGGAATATTCGCAATGCGAATATTCGTGAGCAACACTAGTGTCCTCCTGACTGGAGGAGTGACTATTTGAATCTCATAGTTTTTGCTTTGGAGTTGGTGTTCTTATATGTTACATTTATATGTGCGTAGGTTATGTTCAGTTATTCGATGTATCTTAGGCGATTCTGTGCATGCGTACTGGGAAGCGTCCACGGGACGACGCATGCGCTTTTTCTTCCGGCCCTTCATTTACATGGGGTCAAGCTTCATTATAATAAATCACACCCACTTTCACCTAATTTGACTTACGTTGGCTTACACCGACAACTATACGGTACGCCGCCGCAACGTTGCGCGAGTATTCTTTGTGAATACCAGGCTTGCCTCTCAATGTTGCGGTGACGTAGCATAAACAAGATATGCTACGCCAGAATAAAGATGCGCCCAGGTACGTGAATCCGGGCCTATATGTTTATGGTTTCGTTTTGCTTGATTGTGCAAATTTTTTTGCATTTTTTTGTGTGGGAACACGTGGCAACAGCTGCAGCAATCATTTGTATTATTTATTGAATTTGGTTCACAATTTGTGTGGTAGACTCTGGTATAGCCAAGTCAAAAATATGTTGGTTGTGATCTGAACTTATAAAAAGATGACACATTTGGATTGTGTAGTTGTCGCCATTGTACAATAAGTTAACATTGTTTTTACTAAAAATGCCTAAGTCGGAACATGGCTATTAGTATCTCAAAGTATAAGCTATGACTTTGGATGAAGGTATCTGCGGTCTGTAAGTCACAAACACCGGTGATGATATTTTGACTATTTCCAAACAAGATTCTCCTGAGTCCCACCAGCTGGGACTAATAGCATGGGGAAGGGGTAAAAAGCTTCCCGGGCCTGCTGGTTTCAGACAGGAAAGCTCAGGGGGAAACAAGAGAAACCCATTAACTAACCACAGTATTATCCTGATCCTCTCAGAAAAACGAGTGAGGGACGGCTAATGAACTAACCTTCACGTTTCAAACTGAATGCACCTCGGGGAGCTCTACAAGAACAAACAGTGTGACAGATCAATGCCTGATTCCTATATCAAGAGAAAAGGTTATTTGCTCCTCTAAGGAATTATGGGATTGGTACACCTCTGTGATACCATCTCTATCCTTTTAAATATGTCTGGCCTTGTTATATCGTTATGTTGTACCTTCTCGTATCAAAGCTCATTAGTGCGAACATTGACAGCATCATCAAATTTAAAACTGGGCATCAGGTTCATCGTCACTCGGAAACTCTGACACCGTCGTTTTGAATTCTAAATTCTGTGGTCAAAAAAAAAGAAACTTTGTAAAATGCAAACTTGACATATGTCTTCTCTACGAAATAATCTATGGATGACAATGAGCGACAATTCCAAATGAATGGCCTTCAAGGTAAAAAAAACAGGACAGGTGAGAGAAAATTTTGAGGTGTTAAGTTAGTTACGAAAACGTGTGAATTACATCCTGTTTAAACACTTTTAAGTTCTTACCTTGACATTTTATGATTTATTTCCAAGTCACATTAATTAAAATCCTGTTAAAAATATTTTGATGGCTTCTCGGAATTATCTGTGATTATGTATGTGTTCTTGCTACAGTTTACTTAGACCAAAGATAGAATACATATGTATTTGATTGTTTGGATTCCCTTTGTTCCCTTTATTTACCTATTTTTATATTGTATATGTTACATATAGGATTTATTTTTATAAGTGCGCTTCCAAGCAAATCCTAGTTGGGAACTTCTATACCATAAAGTGCAAATTAATATTACCATCCTATATTAATATAACATACAGGCATTCCCTACTTTTAAGTACTGTACACAATGGGACCAGAGCATGTATGTATATAACGGAGATGTACTTAAAAGTGTTGTATGGGTTCAGTTTAAAAAAACATATCATACTTTCCTCCACGATCATTCTCTTCTAGGGTTGAAAAAACACGAAGGTTTACAACCCCTTTAAAGCGAAGCAATACCTTTTTTCACTTCTCAATGCATGTAAGTACACTAGCTCTATGGGAAATCGTGGTTTGCATGACATGCCACTGCTCCCAGTTATTAACATTTAACATTGGCATCTATACGAAATCTTGGTCAGCTTGACATGGCACTGCTCCTGAACCATAAGTGACAGGTGCACCCAACTTGGGGGACCCAGAACAACAAGATGGTAGATTACCTAGGCAAGCTGGCCAACCCCAAAAGCATATATATTGAAGTCCTGGGTCCCCTCTCAGTGCTCCCCAAGTTGTGTCTCCCTGTCACTTATGGTTCGGGAGCAGTGCCATGTCAAGCTGAGCAAGATTTTGCATTGACGCCAATGTTAAAAACCAGGAGCAGTGCCATGTCAAGCTGACCAAGATTTCCCATAGACGCCAATGTTAAAAAATAGGAACAGTGCCATGTCAAGCTGACCAAGATTTTCCATACACGCCATTGTTAAAAACTGGGAAGAGATCACCCACACAAGAAGAAAAGGCTTTAGTTTAGAACAGTGGTTCTCAACCTGGGGTCGGGACCCCCTTGGGGGTCGAATGATGATTTGCCAGGGGTCACCAAATCCTGGGCTGTTCCTAAAGCCTGCACTGCTCTCCCAGCTTTTTCGCAGCCACCCAGTAGGGCTGTTCCTGAAGCCTGCAGCCGCCCATTCAGTTCAAAGCATGGCTGGGGGGCAGAGACTAGAGGTCAGTTGACAGGTGAGAAATGTGAAGTGGGAGGGGCTGGAGGAGACCCTATCTCCTGATTTTGCCATAGGCGTCACTGCTACGAGACTACCTGTGATTATAGTTGCCAATTTTAGTCCCCACTATAGTTCTCAGATCAGCAGATGACCTTAATCAAGAACACTTAAGTTGGCCGAAAAGAACTCTCCCCAGCATTGCCACTCATTCCAACTCCCACCAGCACTGCCACTGATCCCACCCCCCCCACTAGCACTGCCACTTATCCCAACTCCCTGCCTGCACTGCCACTCATCACATTCCCTCCACCAAGGAGTAAGAGAAGGAATAAAAATAGAGAATACATGGAAGAGGGAGGAAAACAAGGAGTGGAACTAAGAAAATGGAGAGAAATAATGAGAACAAAAAAGACGGCTAGAGAGAGGGATGGGAAAAAAATAATTAGGATAGCGAGAGATAAAAGGGAAAGAAAGAAAGAAGAGCAAAGAGAATGGTACATACTAAAATGTACCATAAGGGGTTTTAATACTGTCCAAGTGGAAGGGACTCAGGGAGCTCTAAATGTCCATGGGTTAAGGGCACAAATTACTTGTCTTGCCTTGGTTGCTGACAACCCACACTATGAAAATTATATTACTGTTAGGTGTCCCCACAAATTGGTAAATGTTATCAAGGAGTCACAGCACTAGTAAGGTTGAGAACCACTGGTTAGAACTTTTTGGCCTAAAAGAAAAACTCTTTGTGTGGCGGAAAACACTGCACATCATCCTGAACACACCATTCCCACTGTGAAACATGGTGGTGGCAGCATCATGTTATGGGGATGATTTTTTTCAGCAGGGACAGGTAAGCTGGTCAGAGTTGATGGGAAGATGGATGGAGCCAAATACAGGGTAATCTTAGAAGAAAACCTGTCTGTAAAAGACTTGAGACTGGGGTGGAGGTTCACCTTACAGCAGGACAATGACCCTAAACATAAAGCCAGAACAACAATGGAATGGTTTAGATGAAAGCATATTCATGTGTTAGAATGGCCCAGTCAAAGTCCAGGCCTAAATCCAAATGAGAATCTGCGGAAAGACTTAACAATTGCTGTTCACAGACGCTCTCCATCCAATCTGACAGAGCTTGAGATATTTTGCAAAGAATATTAGATGTGCAAAGCTGGTAGACATCCCCAAAAAGACTTGCAGCTGTGATTGCAGTGAAAGGAGGTTCTACAAAGTATTGACTCCAGAGGGGCGCTATACAAATGCACGACACACTATTTTCAGGCGTTTTTAGTCCGGTCACATGATCCGACTCCTCTGTTTCAGCCAGTGGCAGTTGCAGGGAAGGGAGTCTTTGTCAACCACTGTTATTACTGGGAGAAGTGATTTCACCCACAGGCTCCTATGGCCAATCCAATGTCCGCACTCCATCCCTCACTGGTCCCAGTAATTACATCAGTTGACAAAGGCTCCCTCCTCTCCCCTGTAACTGCCACTGGCTGACACAGGGGATCACATGACTGGACCGGAGCAGGCTGAAAATAGTTAAGTATATACAGTACATCTTTCTTACACTGGCTAGTCAATTCAGGTGTTAGGAGGAGAAGCAAGCACTTTTTTAGACTAGGTTTAGCCTGGAAATCTACTTTAAGGTGGACCTGTGCCTGTCAGGGAGGGCACGTTCATGGTCATGCCTAAAGATCTGTGCATACACTAACTGCAGCTTGTGGTCCAGCGCATAATCAAGGCCATCCCAGATAGCAAGGATAACTTTCCACAAATTTGTGGCAGCGTTGAATTGTAAGTCTGTTAAATTACTGCAGATTTTCACTTTCACAATGTACACTTGTAGAGCACTTGAAGCACAAGTTCTAGTTGACACTTTTTGTAGCAAATTTGGAAAGTGAGTCTCTAGAAAGAGCAAAGTTGCAGTGGTGGGTCTACAGCAAAAGTTCTGCAAGTCTACAGCATGAAAATTCAGCCACAGTGACCCCCTGTGGTGGGAGGACTGTTGCACAACATAACTGAACAAGAACTTGCAGCAGGCTTGCAGAATGTTTGCAAAGAAAGTTGATCTGGAATCATGCGATGCGGACTTGCTGCAATTGTTCAACAAACTTGTGAAGCCTGGCAAGTCTAGCAATAGCTTAGAAAGTAATTTTCAAACTTGAAGCTCAATTTCTTACTATCTGGGATGTTGACATTTGTTTTGCATGTGCATGACTTAGCACACATTCGTATGAATTAGCGTGCACGTCTGGCTTTTGTTGAACACAGCCATATTAAAATGTACAACACAACTATTGGAATCAACTGAGTGTTTTTCCAGCTCCTTAATCATGACCAGAGCTAGACATGTGCAATTATTTTCATTCCAAATTAGTTTTTCTTTAAAATTTGGCATATTCGTTAATTTGGAAACATCCAAATCAACGAAAGACTATTTAACACATTTTTCCGAAAGCAAACTTTCTAGAAAAAAAAAAATGAAAGAATGAAAATCGGAAATTCAAAAATTTGAGTACAAAAATATCAGAAAATTTGATGGAAATAAAATGAGAACAAAAATCCAAAAGAACAAAAAACATTCTATTATAATTAAAATATTAGGTTTATTTGTCTTTTTTATTGTTTTTTATTTATTATTATTTATTATTAATAAATAATAATAATAAACACTATAATAATAGTTATAAACTATTAAAGGCTTGCTAGAGTTCCCCCATAATATCAATGCATTGTAAGGCTTGCTAGAGTTCCCCCATAATATCAATGCATTGTAAGGCTTGCTAGAGTTCCCCCATAATATCAATGCTTGTAGAGATGTATCCTTTAACCACTTAAGACCCGGACCAATACGCTGGTAAATGACCCAAGGTGTTTTTGCGATTCGGCACTGCGTCGCTTTAACAGACAATTGCGCGGTCGTGCGACGTGGCTCCCAAACAAAATTTGCGTCCTTTTCTTCCCACAAATAGAGCTTTCTTTTGGTGGTATTTGATCACCTCTGCGATTTTTATTTTTTGCGCTATATACAAAAATAGAGCGACATTTTTGAAAAAAAACCACTATTTTTTACTTTTTGTTAAAAAAAAAATCAAATAAACTAAATTTTAGTCAAACATTTAGGCCAAAATTTATTTAGCCACATGTCTTTAGTAAAAAAAAAAATCGCAATAAAAAAAAATAGCTACCTAGCGGGAACAGCGACACTAATACAGCGATCAGAAAAATGATCGCTTAGTGACGCTGGCAATAGGGAGTGAAAGGGTTAACTAGGGCGGTGATCAGGGGGTTAAAACTTTATTAGGGGGGGTGGGGGGGCTATCCTGAACCTAACACTAACTGTTTTTTACACTGCCTGTCACACTGACACTAAATGCAGTGATTAGATCACTGCATTCAGTGACACTGTGACAGGGGGGTGGGGGGGGCGATCACAAGGGGTTAATATGCCTATGTGAGTGTGTGTCAGTGTTGTGTTGGTGCACACTTACTTGTGATGTCTTCTCTCATCAGCAGCGCTGGGAAACAGCGCTGCGATGAGAGAATACATAATTTCCTCCTTCCTGTGTAAACACAGGAGGAGGAAGTGACAGGTTGGGAGCGCGCTCCCCTTGGCTGGGAGCGATCGCGGGGGGGCGGGTATTCTCCGACATCCGCCCCCAGATCCCGGATCGCTCCCGGAGCCAGGGGGACCCCCGCACGCCGCGGAGGGGGTCCCGATGGGACCCCCGAACCGCACTTAGGCGGGGAAGTAAATTTACGCCCTTGTGCCTGTACGTGCCATTCTGTGGCCGTATATGTGCGTGCGGGGGTCCTTAAGTGGTTAACCAGAGCCATTAGGATTAAATACACAGAAGCTAAGAACAACCTTGCCAAATGTTATTGTGTATGAGCAGAGAACAATAACATAGATAAGGCGTGCGGTAGAAACAAGGTTTAGTTGGTCACACAGAAAATGGATTGCTATGTTTTACACATGTTGTATAATTGTGACGTACTGTATTGCTTGTATAACCTAATTACTTAAATACGATTGGCTGAGCCAAGGGCATTTCTTTTCTTGTATGTTTTGATTAGGTGCAGTGCGCATTAAAAATAAAGTCCAGTTTTGGATTCACCATATTGCTGTGTGTGTCCTGACTCGCCAATGCATCAGAGAGCTCCATACATCCAGAAGTCTTAAAAGCCCGGGTCCAGTTCAACCACCAAACTCACAATATGTATTGAAATTTCTTTTCAGATTTGGCTGTTAGTGAAAGTAACGAATATGAATTTGAGCTGAACTTACAAATGATCGAAATAACAAATACTGGGCCAGATTCTCGTAGATCTGCGTATCTACGAGCGGGGCATAGCGTATGTCATTTACACTACGCCGCAGCAAATTACTGGAGCAAGTGCCGTATTCTCAAAGCACTTGCTTCGTAATTTGCGGCTGCGTAGTCTAAATGGCCCGGCGTATCCCCGCGTAAATCAAAGGGGGCGGCTTGTATTTAAATTAAGCGTGCCTCGTGCCGAACGAACTGTGCATGCGCCGGCCTTAAACGTAGGCTACTGCGCATGCTCAGTAGTACGCTGCAAATACATTGGTTGCGACGTGAACGTTATTAACGCACAGCCATATTCGCGATGAGTTACGTAAACAACATAAACGATGGAAAAACTCGACGCTGTCCCGACCGACATACTTAACATGGCATACGGCGGACCGACATAAGGTTACCCCTTATATAGCAGGGGTAACCTTACGCGTACGCAAACTACGTTGACGCGGCGCAAAAACGCTCGGGAATCGGCGTATCGGCTCATTTGCATATTCGGCGCTGAAATCGACGTAAACGCCACCTAGCGGCCGGCGTATTATTGCATTTAGGATCCGACGGTGTAAATGACTTACGCCAGTCGGATCCTAGCGTAATTCTGGTGTATCTTTTTTTCTGGATAGAAAACAATGATACGCCGGCGGGAAATTCAAATTCTTTTGAGAACCTGGCCCTGTGTCTATAGACACGGAATATAACAAAGTTAATGTTTTCAGAATATACAAATTTATTAAAAATAACAAATATACACATTTATTAAAAAATAACAAATATACAAATGTATTAAAAATAACAAATATCAACCATAATGAATGATCCGAAAATCTAATAACAAAAAGCAAATAAAACGATAAAAAAAATGTTTTTGGCAGTGCACATGTCTAACTAGAGCTGCTATCCTGTGTTTGTGGGTACGGATTGGCATATGTTGGGCATTAATTTGGGGGGATGTAACTGACCATCCACATGTTAGGCCGTGTACACACAAGGAGACATGTCCACTGAAACTGGTCCGCAAACCAGTTTCAGCGGACATGTTCAATCGTATGTACGGCCTAGTGGACAGGTTTCCAGCGGACAAAAGTTTCTAAGCATGCTTAGAAACTTGTCCGCTGGAAACCTGTTCGTCGGACATGTCCGATGGTTAGTACGCCTAACCATTGGACCGGAATCCTGCGCATGTGTCAAATTGATTCGACACATGCGTGGAAGCATTGAACTTCCGTGTTTCAACACGTCGGTGTCTTCTACGTCACCGCGTTCTGGTCCGCGGGGATTTTGGTCTGATGGTGTGAACACACATCAGACCAAAATATCCCTTCAGACATGTCCGATGAAAACGGTCCGTCGGACCTGTTTCATCGGACATGTCTCCTCGTGTGTATGCGGCCTCAGGTGCTTCCCTGGTGGTCCTGGCGGCTTCCCCGGTGGTCCAGTGTGGGCATTCAAGGGGGGCTGCGCTGATAAACAATCAGCACAGACCCCCCCAGTCAGGAGAGCCGGTACATCATCGCACGACCGCGCAATTGTCAGTTAAAGCGACGCAGTGCTGAATCGCAAAGTGCTCTGGTCAGGAAGGGGGTAAAATCTTCAAGGGCTGAAGCGGTTAAACATTTATTACATTTCAATACACAAATAAACACAATCCATTTCATTAGGGGTGCAGCTTACCTTATAGAGGGTTGGTTTTCTCCAATACAAAGTCAAGAGGAATTTCCTCATTACAACCTCACATGACACCTATTCTTAAATCAAAAATGCCTCATATTCTCTCATTTTACCATTAGAGTGCTATTACACCTCAAACCTTTCCCTCTCATTACTAGCAAAGTCTGAACTCTCTGCCGCTCAATAATCCATCAACCAGCTTCTCTTGTCTTTTTTTGAATCCCAATTAAAAGCTGAGCTTTTAAAACAAGCCCACTGTCACATTTCCTCTGCTCACATAACTCCAGATGCACTTGACCCTGTTACAGTTGTTTGTTAATGAACCCATGCTGTTTATACACCAGCCCATCACTTCACTGAGCTGTACTGTACAATTTTTTTTTTTTATATAGATTTTCTATAACTGAATGGTATCTGCTGCTTTCATCGCTAAAATGTTGTTTGCAACAGAGCATGATACTCTGAACAGTGAAACGTTAGAATTTGTCCTATCATAGGAGTACTTTGCACCCTTGAAGTAGTGTATTTAGGTTTTGTGCTGCCCTAGGCCTGACTAAGCTCGTGCACCCCCTAATTGAAAGAAAAATCCACCCCTTCCTGTCAGGGCCACACCCCTTCTTGAAATTTTAGAGTGGTGACACTAGTTCTGAGGGCCTGGGGGGGGGGGGGGGCAGGGCCGCTGATAGGGGTGGACCACCAGCCCTCCTGTAGAGGGCCCCACCACTCAGAGGGGCCCAGACAGCAGGAGGGTTGGTGGAGAACAATGCCCTCTGTGTCTCTCACCCAGGTTTCTCCCCCTCTGCCTCCTGCCAGCTTTTAGGTGCTGGGTGAGAGACATTGAGGGATAATGAACCTGACCAGCCGCCACCAAGCTCCTTCCCCTGCCACGAGAGGGGGTTGTGCTAGGAGGAGGGATTTGTGGGAATGTGTCCTAGGAGAGGGATAAGGGGAATTCAGGACTAATAGGAGGGATTGGGGGAATTGTGCAGGAAGGGAAGATTTGTACTAGGAGGGGGAATTGGGGTGGCATTTGTGCCCATTAATAATTTGAAACGCAAAATATTGTATAGAATACCGTCAGGTGTGTGTGTGGGGAGGAGGGGCCCAGTCAGGTAGGTTGTATGGGGCCCCACGACTAACAGCGGCTCTGGGGAGGTGCAATGGATTTGCTTAATTTGCATAGATTTCCCCTCACTTCCTGTTTGGGTATCGGGCAGGAAGTGAAGATAAATCTCCACAATGGGACAGGGATGATAAAAAAATAAACTGTCAGGGGGCAATAACCCTTCCTTACTCTATCCAAAATGAAAAAAAAAAGTGTTATCTATAGTTCTACTTTAAGTAGATGGTGTAACAAAAATATATAGCACAGCGAGGAAGGCTTGTGGTCCAGGATGATAGGGCAGTCAAAATCAGAAGCGCACCCACAGTTGTGGAAAGCCGTCCGCCCGCATACCGGAAGCTGTGAGGCCGCTTTATGGGGGCGCTAGACTAATTTGCCTAATAGTGTCTGCCCCCTTGCAGAGTGTTGCCCTGGGCCCGGGCCTTGTTGGCCTAGGCCAGGATACAGTCGCGGCTGGTTCTCAATTATCTTGGGAGGGGGGCCAAGTGCCCAAAACTGAGCTGCATATTCTAGATGAAGTATTACTACAATTACGATTTCACAGTTACTCTAACTGAGGCTTTCCAAACCTTCTTTTGCTCCAGAGGAACCCTGAAATAATTTTCAGGTCTTGAGAAACCCCTGCTAAAACCATTGAAGGTCAGTGAGAAAAATGTCCTTTACATTGGTGTTTCACATGTGGTGCTTGTATTGGTCCAGCAGTACACCAACACCTTTGAAGCCATTGTGCTACATGCTGGGTGTTTGGTGTGCTCCTGCACATTTAAGGAGGGTTGGCTCCCCCTCAGTCCACCTGCCCTCATCTATCCATTAGAATGCATGTGCCTCCACTGTGGGGACACTCATTGTTTAGTGTTAGGACCACAGATTACAGGGTGCCTTGGCGTGGCTCTGTGGCTCACACATGCGTTTGCAAATGCATGCGGACAAAACCCCTGTTTTTAACGCATACTGTTAGAGCGGTCGGTAAGTAGGCTTGGTTCTTTCCCTGGGCATTCCCCAGGTTTTGTTGTTACCTTTACATTGGTGGCAGGCAGGGCTTAAGTCCTGTGGGAACGCATGGGAACGGAGTCCCTGCACTTTTTTCACAGCAGGAACTCAGTTCCCTTTCCAGGACTAGAGCAGCCGAGCCGCCCGAGCCAATCTTTCACTAAGCGGCAATGCCCAGCGCGAGTCACTGACAGGGGCAGGCGAACCTTAGTAATCCTTTATGTTACTGCCCGCAAGTTATCGCGGGATTTAGAAAGAACTTGCTTAAAGTTCTTTCTAAATCCCGCGATAACTCGCGGCAGACCTCCGCAATGTCTCCTGGGAACAATGATAAAAGCTCCCAGGAGACATTGCGGCATCGAGGAAGTGACGGAATACCTGCACACTACCCGATGAATCCATATACAGGAAGCGGCCAATAACATAAAGGATTACTCAGGTACAGTGGATCAAAAAAAATGCGGTTTAGTAATTATGCATATGAGGGTTTAATTTTTTTTTATGGTGGGGGAGTGGATCTTGGGTGGGAGTTCCCACACCTTTTCCCCCAGGACTTGACCCCTGGTGGCAGGTATATAATAATGCCAGCTTTTGTCAGATCGGTACATATGGGCCAAATGTCGGACGGTTTTTATTGAACTGGCCAATGCTGGCCGACATTTTGGCCTTGGCCTTGGGTACTAGGCTTTAGGATCTTTTCACACTAATGCAATTTCATATGCAAGTTAAGTCCACAGAATTGCATGACAATGGAAATCACATGGTTTTCGATGGTGCCCAGTCACATCAACGCAACTCAGCACCTTACAATTTTGGAAAAGGTTCCTTTACTACTTTGGTGCAATTCCAGCATGACTTTAACCCTGTAGTCCTATATACAGCTCACTCAAGTTTACAGGGGGACATCACTGGGATCCTAATTGACGCGTTTGGAAGTCAGCACCTTCTTCATCAGAGCCCAACCATACAAGTTCCTTCATTTAAGTATATATATTGGGTGGAAAAATACTGCGCAAACAATGAAAGAGTGAAAAAGCCAATAAAAAACAATGAATAATGAATGGTGTAAAAGCAGCTACATAAACATGTGACACATTTTCTAAAGGAAGGTGAGTGGAATCAGAATGTAGCCCTAACCCTAATGTGATATAGAAAAACACATTAAAAAATGGACGTTAATGAATTCATTCAAAACTTAATGACAAGAGTCCCACGTGGTGGTAATCATTCAATGTATAAATCGATCAATGCGTGGCCAGAATGGTGGAAGGAACCCAGGATCTCCAGTGGACACTCCAAATGACCTCGTGGCACTCCAACAATTCCAAAGCAGCCAGTTGAATGGAGAACCCCTCTTAGGCTTAAATCTCACCCCTCCACCAATCCTATCCTCGGAGAAGTCACAGCACTCCCTGCACAACGACCAACTCCTCAAAGTTGGAGGAGCGCCTGACTTTGAGGAGTTGGTCGTTGTGCGGGGAGTGCTGGGACTTCTCCGGGGATCGGATCAGTTTAACCGGCTGCTTTGGAATTGTTGGAGTGCCACAAGTCCTTTGGAGTGTCCACTTGAGATCCTGGGTTCCTTCCACCATCCTGGCCACGTATCGATCCGGCTATCTAAGCTCCTATGATCTCATGTCGCTGACATACTGGTCCATCAGTTGCGGTAAGGTTACCCATTCTTACTACATTTGGGAGGATTGATGTCTCTGGCAGATGTCTTGTTCAGCAACCTGTTGTGACCCAATAGAAGAGCAATATTGATTTGATTAATTTGCTTTCTTTGATTAAATATATATATATATATTCTCTACCTTATAGGACAGGGGTAAGCATCCTGGGGCCCTCAAGCTGTTGCATGCCTCTGGGAGTAATTGCAACTGCCAGCCTCGCAATGCCTCATGGGAAATGTAGTTCCACAACAGCTGGAGGGCCCCAGGTTGTCTACCCCTGTTAAAGGACATGAAGACCCCGAGCACCACCCTTTGGGTGGAAGGAGATCAGTCAGAGATCAGAATTGAGAGGAACCAGTCCTCAAGATCTATGTAGAAACACAGTGGTGGATCAAAAAGAAAAACCGGATATAAACCAACAGGCTTGAAGCTATATACCCATGACATAAAGTTATCCTCAATACCTGTACCAATACTTGACATTTTCTTTTGTTCCTTTTTATCAGTGCATGTTAGTTGGAGTCATGTACACTGCTCTCGGCACACTACAAATCCCATATTCCATTTTGGGAGCAACCAAGAGAGGGTGACCACTTCTTACAGTGGGACCATGAAGTACAAACGTAGCCACCCTCTAATAGAGGCTGGAAGCTATAGAAGGGACTTTTTTTAAATTAAGAAAAATAAGTGTGTAATGTCCGATGGACCGTTTTCATCGGACCAGGCTAAAGTGGTCTGATGTGTGTACACACAATCGGACCAAAAATCCGATCAGACCAGAACGCAGTGACGTATAACACACTGACGTGCTGAAAAAAGGAAGTTCAATGCTTCCAAGCATGCGTCGACTTGATTCTGAGAATGCGCGAGTTTTTGGTCCAATGCTTTGGCGTACTAACCATCGAATCTGTCCGACGGACAGATTTCAAAGCAAGTTTTAAAACTTTCGTCCGACGAACAACTGTCCGATGGGCCGTACACACCATCGAATTGGTCCGATGAAACCGGTCTGCAGACCAGTTGCATCGGACAGGTCTGATCGTGTGTATGCGGCCTTACTGTTAAGCTACCGTAATTTTGGCTGATTCCTGCTGGTGCCAAATTAGCACCACCAAGCTATTTTATTTTAATTGACTACTCTTAAAAGAGAAAAGTGGACAATTGTTGGCTTGAATAGTTATTGCATCCAGTGCAAGGTGTAAAGTATGGCTGTGTAATAACTGTAGCACCCTCCTATTTAGGTTGCTACAGGTAAGGTACATTTTTGTTTTTGGCTTCCTTGTAGTAAGGAAGCAGTGTTCAATTCCTTTTGGATTTTCTGGGTCCTTCTGTTGCAGGATCAACTATTTTCCCCTGTATCCTAGCACCTTCCAGCTAATGCTGGGACATAGTGAGTGGGAGAGCCTGACCCTAATCTGTATATTCATACAGCCTCAGTCAATCTCTAGTCAGAAGTGTGACCAGCAAGGGGCTGAGAGGTGTATAAATGGTCTGGAGCCTAGAGCAGCATGGCCGTGTTCCCTTGCAAGAAGACCCAGCCTGAGCTACAGGACAAAGGACATTATTTTTAGGGTCCCAGCTCCAGTTAGAGCTTGGGGACCTCTGTTCAAAGCCTCCTGAACCCGTGCAAGAAAGTTTTCAGAGAATCCAATCCAGAGTCACCCAGTACATACAGTAGACTGACTAGTACTACGAGAAGCATTTCAGTACCCAGAGCACAGTGAGTACTAGTCATAAGGATCCTAGACACTGTCTTTACTACCTTTGGGAGTGCTCACTACAGTTTCACCTAGGTAATACATCTGAATTCAAGAAGGTGGTTTCTTCCTAAAGAAGCAGAGTAGTTATAACTGTCCTCTTTTTAATGTTTGCTAGTTCAGGAGTATCTAAAGTCTTGACCCCACCCAAATTAAGCCAGCAAATAAACTACAAAAAGACGTATAAGGGGGAAAACTTTCCCCTGGCCACTCCCCCTGATGATGTCTGCTGTGACGAAATGTGTCGGCTGGTGTAGTGTAGGTACTGTAACGTAGGTAACGCAATCACACACGCCAGAACCTGTAAGTGGGCTTGTGGGCAGCATGAGGATAAAGCTTGGATGTTTTTTCTACCTATCTTAAATTTTTTAGTGGATGCCTTTTGCGTGATATATATATACAGTATGGAAGGTCCTTTGGAGATCTAGCGATTTCCCAGCATTGATCATATCAAGAAAGTGCTTTGACCATCCTTCATACTAAGGTGGAGAGATATACACAAGCAGTGTTCTGGTGAAAGTTCTCCCTGTCAATTCTGGTTAAAGGAGAAATCAGATTTTACACATCTGGTGTGGTGGACTGTTATAAACACTGACTTTGTGATTTTGTTCTATTGTATGGTCTTTTTTAATTTGATGGGGGATTTCATTATTACCATTTTTCACATGCAAATTAATTTAACACTACTTGTTTTTAAGCTCTGCACATATTCATACGTTTTTACAAAAAAACATGCATGTGCTTTACAAGGAATGGATCCTCGTATCAAACAGCCAGCCCAGTGTGCGGTCTGTGCTACATGGCATAATTGTGAGGCATGTCCTAATATCAGTGCTTATTGCTTGTAATGTTTTCATTACTTGCTTCCTGGCAAATAGTAGGATAATTACAGCCATTTCTCTGATTCCTTGGAGAACAGTTGAGATCCAAAAGCAGAGTAAGCCTTCCCCTCGGATCATTGGTGCATGTTGGCTGCCTTCCCCCTGATTTTCTTTAGCCTGACAAAATTTTACCTCTGCTTCCTCTCGTCTGCCATGGACACATTGTGCTGGTCTTCTGGACACACTACAACAAGCGGTGTTCAGGGCACCAGGGCGGGGACAAGGGTTGGGCAGGAGCAGCTACCCTGGGCACTGTGGTATCATGTGAGGCGACGGTGTGGTGCAACAAGGAGATTAGGGGAGGGGATTTGTGTTGCAAGTGGAAATTCAGGGGGCAACAGGGAGTAAGTATTGTTTCAACAAAGCTTCACAAAACTTTATGACATAGAAATGATACATAGGACATAGGAATAAGATTTATTGCAAACAAGGTGGGTCATTGACTAAGGAATAGGTCATATAGACCTTTACAAGTATAACTTCCAATAGGTAACAGACTAAAAAAGCCCTGAGCCCTAGAAGGAGTTGTCAAATTTAGCTCATTTACAATAATTTATACAGGATCCAAGGAAGAGAAAGCTTGAGGCTGAGCGATAGAGAGAGATCAAAGAGAAAAGGAGAAAAAGAAGGCGAAGAAGAAAAAGGATAAAAGGAAACCTAGGACACAGAAATCACAGAACAGACAAGCTTGCCAAGTGTGGAAGAAAGAGAAATATGAACATAGTGTGCCCACGGTTCCCAGGTTTGCTCGAAAAATGCCTGTTTATCATTTATCACACTAGCCAAGACATGATCCAAGACATTTTATGTGGACAATAGAAACAGTAGGAGTCTTCCACGCTCCAGCTATGGTAATTTTAGCCACCAATAGCACAAAATAAATAAATCTTTTCATAGGGCACAGAATGATCTTTGGAAGGTCATTCAGGAAATCCATAGAAGGATGTCGATCTATGGATATCCCTAAGACCTTGCAAATCATGGAAAAGACTCTACACCAATAGCCACTAATATGTGGGTATTCCTACCATATGCGGAGCTTCGTACCTCGTAAGGTACATTCTCTATAGCCGTCTGCTGAAGTCTATGGGTACTAGTGTTGCTCACGAATATTCGCATTGCGAATATTCGCTACGAATATTGCATATTCGAGTATTCGCGAATGACTCGAATATCGCGGCGAATATTCGCTATGGCGAATAGTCGTATTTTTTCAAATTTATTTTTAAAACAGATCACATCCTAGTGATCTCCATCGACATCTAAAAGCATTGCTGGTATGATTAGAGAGAGACCCTGGGCCGAGTAGCTGATGCGATTCTTTTATGTTGCCGAAAATTCGCATTGCGACTTTTCGGCAACATAAAAGAATCGCATCAGCTACTCGGCCCTTCTTTTGCATCAGAGCCAATCAGAATAACTCGAATATTCGGCAAAAGGAATATTGCGCGATATTCCTTTTGCCAAATATTCGAGTTATTCTGATTGGCTCCGATGCAAAAGAAGGGCGGAGAAGATAATCGCGCAATATTCCCTTTGCCGAATATTCGAGTTATTCTGATTGGCTCTGATGCGCCCTTCTTTTGCATCAGAGCCAATCAGAATAACTCGAATATTCGGCAAACGGAATATTGCGCGATTATCTTCTCCGCCTTTCTTTTGCATCGGAGCCAATCAGAATAACTCGAATATTCGGCAAAAGGAATATTGCGCAATTCGAGTTGCTCTGATGCAAAAGAAGGGCGGAGAAGATAATCGTGCAATAGGAATATTGTGCGATTATCTTCTCCGCCCTTCTTTTGCCCCCTTATTCTCCTTTCTTTTAAGTAGAGTTAGTGTAGAGTTAGTGTTTAGTGCATATTAGTTTAGTAATACAGGAAATGATCTCCGTTTATGAGAATTTCGCAATCATTTTCGCATTAGCGAAATTTCGCAAATTTTTTTTTGGATAAAATATCACGAATATTCGATATTAGCGAATATTCGCGAATATTCTTCTATATATTCGCGCAATATCGCGAAATCGAATATGGCGTATTCTGCTCAACACTAATGGGTACATCCTGGCTAGGCAAGCAGGGACCAAATACCATCTCATTAGTACTTTGATACTTGCTTCAATTAGGAAGACATATAATATGGCTATGAATGAAATCCTAAGCCTGGACCACCAGGTCTCAGGGTTGAGCGAGAAGTCCAGGCCCCCTTCCCATGCCAGTATGTATGGACGTTTCTAAGGAGAGACCTCAAGAGCCCTGATCTTTAGTAAACAAATTCGGAATTTCGGAAATTTGAAAATTCCGAATTGACAAATGTTCTAAATTTCGGAATATTTAAATTTCAGAAATTTGGAAAATCAAAAATTTAAAAATTTCCGATATTACAATTTTTTTAAATTTTCGTAGTATTTACATTTCGGAAATTTGGAAATTTGAAAATTTGGAAATACGAAAATTTGGAAAATAGAAAATTAGAAATTAGGAAATTCCAAATTTCTAAATTAGGAAATTCCAAATTTCTAAATTAGGAAATTCCAAATTTCTAAATTGGGAAATTCCAAATTTATAAAACCTTTCTAAAATTCGGAAATGTGAAAATTGGAAATTTGAAAATTTAGAATTAGAAAATGGGAAAATTGGGATTTTTGAATTTCCGAATCTTCGAATTTCCAAAATCCGAATTCCGAATTTTTTAAATTCCGAATTTACAGAATTTCTGAATTTCCTAATGTAACGACAACAAACAATTTTTTCAGCAGTGCACATGTCTACAGATTAGTGCTCAGGGTTCTTGTGGGGGGATTTTTGCAGACAGATAATGCTCATAAATCTTGAGTGTGGGGTAACCTTTGACATGTTCGCTCTGGGCTCTAAATTTCTCTGCCTGGCACTGCATATGGAGGCCCTATATAAAGACCTCAAGCTTCTGCAAATACTCAGGCGGTGTACACACGGCCGAGGTTCTCGGCAGAAACCAGCGAGAACCTCGCTGGGAGCCGCATTCTGCCGAGAACCTCGGCCGTGTGTACGCTCTCGGCGAGCATCCCGTCGGGAATGCCGTCGAGCAGAAATAGAGAGCATGCTCTCTATTTGCTCGACGGCCCGTCGGGATGAATGGCTGGTTGCCATTCCCGACGGGCGGGTCGCCGAATCTGACGGCCGGCAGAGAACCTCGACGGGCGGAACGATGTGTTCTGCCCGTCGAGGTTCTCTGCCGTGTGTACGCGGCTTTAGGCTGCGTACACACATCCGGTTTTCTTGGCAAAATCCATCAGGAAACTTGATGGGAGACGTATTCTGCCGAGAAAACCGGTCGTGTGTACAATTTTCGCCGAGAAAACTGTCGAGAAACTCATCGAGCCAAAAAGAGAGCATGTCTTCTTTTTCCTTGACGGAATGGGAACATTTTTGCTCGACGAGTTCCTCGACAGGCGAACAAGGAACTCGACAGGGAAAACCATGTGTTTCGCCCGTCGTGTGTACACAGCCTCAGTCTTCTTTTTGTCGCACCAATGTGGGTCTTCTGATGACTTTTAGGTGGGCAAACATTTATGGCAAAAAAAAAGCACAGCAGACTATAAAATGTAGCGTTCAATGAATGACCATTACAGACCATTTAAAAGATGCCTAGAAAAGAGAGGAGGTTCCCAAATAGCAGGGTTTTTCCAATCAACACCATTATTTTGTATTTATTTACTTTGATCACTGGCACGACCATGTGAATGTAGAATCCAAACTGTCAGTAACAACCTTGTGTGTATGTGAACACAGGGCAAATCCATAGCACAGAGGAGGCTTAAAAAGTTTCCTGATAATTTGCTACGGCTTTAACTAGAGCAAAATAAAATAAAAAAATCATCTTAAAACAGTCTATCTATTTATAAAGTCAAGGCGCTGGGGAATGATTAATGAATTCAATTGGGCAGTGAGGAATTCAGTTCAATGACCCATGTTTTCAGCACAGGTATTGATGTGAAGCTAATGAGAAATATGCTGGTGAAATTTGAATGTTTATTCCAATTACAGAACGACATATTTAAATGGTAAAATCGCTATGTAACCTTCACTTTTCTTTTGTGATGTACGGAATACACCAGCTGCGGCCACCGTAGCAGATGAAACATTTGGAATGCAAAATGACCGCGTTCCTTCCCGCCCCATCTTTACTGGGGATTTACCCTTTAGTTTAAGTCAAAATTCCATCCATTCCACTGCTAGTTTTTATGCTGCTCATTACAGGGATGCAAGGCAAAAAATAAAATAAAAAAATACATGCTGCATGGCAAGTAGAATATATGATACATTATATCCTTTAAATCCGTCCTCAACCACCCCACCACCTTATTGCTTGATACCCTGCACAATAGTTCTGTTTAATCAGCAGCAAGCAGATCATGCAATATTGTATGGATGTATCAGGTATTTGGAGCCCCACTCTATGGCGTATGGTATATACAACCCCTAAAAAAGTATGGAATCACCTCTTGGAAAATGTTCAATTGTTGTTTAATTGTTTAGAAAAAAAATAATCACAGACGTGCCTTAACCACTTAAGGACCGGACCAATATGCTGCTAAATTACCCAAGAGGTTTTTGCGATTCGGCACTGCGTCGCTTTAACAGACAATTGCGCGATCGTGCGACGTGGCTCCCAAACAAAATTTGCGTCCTTTTCTTCCCACAAATAGAGCTTTCTTTTTGTGGTATTTGATCGCCTCTGCGATTTTTATTTTTTGCGCTATATACAAAAATAGAGCGACATTTTTGAAAAAAAAATCAACTTGCCTACGCCGGCGTATCGTGGGCGCATAGTTACGCTGGACGCATTCGGCGTACCCATGTTAAATATGTTAAATATGTAAATTAGTAAGATACGCCCATTCACAAACGTACTTGCGCCCGGCGCATTAATATACACAGTTTACGTAAGTCGTACGCCTGGCGTAAACTTACCCCTCATAAAGCAGGGGTAAGTCACGCAAAGGTATGGGCCAGGGAACGACGCCGTCAACTTTTACGTCGCGTACGCCGTTTACATAGTACTACGTGAATAGGGCTGTGCGTAGGTTACGTTCACGTCGTAGGCAGTGTTCGACATATCTCAGGCAGCTATTTTGACGTAACTGTGAGCATGCACACTGGGATGCGTCCAAGAGACGACGCATGCGCAGTTAGTTTTTTGAAGCTGTGGCCATCATTTGCATGGGGTCACGCTTCATTATAATATATCATGCCCACTTCCAGCCCGCTTCCACCTACTTTGACTTACGACAACTATACGCTATGCTGGCGCAACGTTCAGTGCATATTCTTTGAGAATACTATGCTTGCCTCTCAACGTTGCGCCGGCGTAGCGTAAACAAGATACGCCTCTCTACGTGAATCCGGGCTATAGAAGGGAAATCGAAGGAAAAGGTACAGTAAGTGAACCAACAATGCACTAGCTTAAAGCAACCTATTTAGAAAATAAAAAATGAACCTTTACAACCCCTTTAAAGCTATTTTTATTTAACATTCCAATCTTCTGGCTTTAAGAAACACTTAAAAAACAAAATATAAAAAAAAAAAGAAGAAAGGAAACTGTAGTCAATTGCAACTGTTTTTGCAGATCAAGCAGAGGGGGGAAAAAGTTCTGAGGAAAATATGGAATCACCATGTACTTTGCACTTCTAAAACAAACATCTGTATCAGATTACATCTGCTAATTAGACTGCAGTTGTAAAAGAGTGCTTGCACACCTTGGTGAGCTGTTGTACCAACCTGATTGACATGAATCATGGCTCCAATCAGTGGCAGCCCATCCATAGGGGGTGCACGGGCAATTGAAAAAAAAATTGCAATTTGGCAATTTTTTTGAAAAAAATGTCCTTAAAGTGCACTGCTTTCCGAACACCGGACAAAGTGTAGATAGGAAGCGCCACATCTATGCAATCACGAGATTGCAGACGTGGCGCTTCGTTTGCGGGCTTTTGTCCCGCCTTACGGCGCTTTCCTATGAGCCGAGAGGCTTCCACCCGTCACTCGTACTATCTATTACTATGACCTGGAAGTTTGATTGACATCTGACTTAGATGTCACTTCCTGTTTTCTCTCTCCCATTGCGCCCGAGAGAGAAGTATGAGGAGCAGTCTCCTCCATGGCACAACAAGAGAGCACACCACACAGCAAGGTAAGTGCCCCTGTGCTCCTGCGGAGAAGGGGGAGGGGGGTTTGATGTGACACAGGCTGCATTTCATGGGACACAGGCTGAATTTGATGGGACACAGGCTACATTTGATGTGACACAGGCTGCATTTCATGGGACACAGGCTGCATTTGATAGGACACAGGCTACATTTGATGGGACACAGGCTACATTTGATGGGACACAGGCTACATTTGATGGGACACAGGCTACATTTGATGGGACACAGGCTGCATTTGATGGGACACAGGCTGCATTTGATGGGACACAGGGTACATTTGATGGGACACAGGCTGCATTTGATGGGACACAGGCTGCATTTGATGGGACACAGGCCGCATTTGATGGGACACAGGCTGCATTTGATGGGACACAGGCTGCATTTGGTGGGACACAGGCTGCATTTGATGGGACACAGGCTACATTTGATGGGACACAGGCTACATTTGATGGGACACAGGCTGCATTTGATGCGACACAGGTTACATTTGATGTGACACAGGCTGCATTTGATGGGACACAGGCTGCATTTGATGAGACACAGGCTACATTTCATGGGACACAGGCTGCATTTGATCTGACACAGGCTACATTTGATGGGATACAGGCTACATTTGATGGGACACAGGCTACATTTGATGGGACACAGGCTGCATTTGATGGGACACAGGCTGCATGTAAGGAGGGACTCTGTTTGGGGCACCTGATGTAAGGAGGGACTCTGCTGGGGACACCTGATGTAAGGAGGGACTCCGCTGGGGGCACCTGATGTAAGAAGGAACTCCGTTGGGGGCACCTGATGGCATCTGGTGGCAGACGACATGCTAAGCGCTCCCACTAAGCATTATGGTGATTTAAATTATTTAATTTTATATTACAATGTAATAAAAGAAATAATGTGCTTCAATCATCCTGACACCATAACACCAGGTCTTTGGAGTATCTTTAACTGCTGATTGGTAAACTTTATAGAATACACATATTTCTATTGTTATGTAGGATCTGGGCCTGCTGTCCCTCCCTCTCTCTCTCTCCCTTTCCCTCCATCCCTCGAACACACCAAACACGCCAATTTCCACCAAGTGGGAGGGGTCAAAAAGGAAGCGTGCAGTCTGCCCGCGCCCCCCCCCCCCCTCATCCTAAAACTTCACCAGCCGCCACTGGCTCCAACATGAGAGATATCAGTTGAAATAAAGACGAGGATTATAAAACTTCTTCAAGAAGGTAAATCACGGAATGTTGCAGAAGATGTTGGTTGTTCCCTGTCAGCCGTGTCTAAAATCTGGACCAAGTACAAATCAAATGGGAAGTTTGTAGACCAGCGATTCTCAATCAGGGTTGCCAAGGGTTTCTTCAGCATTGGGCAATTTCTGCCTCTCAAAGAAGTCCCCACTGGCACATTGATCTTTTTAGCCATCTGTAAGGAGGCAATTCTTCCCAAAGACCACAAGTGTAAGGACTATTCTTCCCACTATTTATCACACTAATGTATCATGAGTTCTGGATTTCTAATTTTTAGCAGGGGTTCCCCGAGACCGGACAACTATTTCAAGGGTTCCCCTGTGTTGAAAATGTTGAGAGAGGCTGTTGTAGACCAAGGAAGACATCATAGGGTCAAGATAGAAAACTTAAAGCAATATGCCTTGAAAACAGAAAAATGCATAACAAAACAAATGAGGAACAAATGGTCAGAAACTGGAGTCAAAGGCCCGGATTCACAGAGATGGGCGCATATTTACGCCGGCGTAGCGCACACATAGTACGCTAAGCCGGCGCAGCGCGGAGAGGCATACACTGAATTCAGCAAGCTATTGCTCCCAACTCTGCGCCGGCGTAGCGTACATTTCGAAGGCGCAGGCTGGCGTAAGTGGAAGTAGGTGGAAGTGGGCTGGAAGTGGGCGTGATCCATGTTAATGAAGCGTGACCCCATGCAAATGATGGGCCGGGCACCAGACAAGTACTTAAAAAGAACTGCGCATGCGTCGAGACGTGGACCTATCCCCGTGCGCATGCTCACAACCACGTCAGAACAACTGCCTAAGATACTCCGGATTACTGTGTACGCCGTGAACGTAACCTACGCCCAGTCAGACACATCGTCGGCCCATATTCACAGACGTCCAACGTACAATACGTAGGCTTGTGTTCCCTGGTCCATACCTTTGCATTGGTTGCACCTCATCTATGGGGAATAACTTTACCCCGGACGTAAAACTTACCCAAACCGCGTACATCATGCGCTAGACGCAAGTACGTTCATGAATCGCCGTATTTCCCTCATTTGCATATTTGAATGCCTAATCAATGGGAGAAGCAACATACGTCCAGACCATATTTGCGCCCACGCCACGCCAGCGTAAGTAAGATACGTCGGGGTAGGATGGCCTATTTTTAGGCGTATCTTGGTTTGTGACTCTGGCACACACTTACGCCGGGCACATATTTACGCTACGCCGGGAAAAGGTGAGTTAAGTCGGCGCAAGTGCTTTGTGAATCCGGGCCATTGTGTTCATAGAGCATATATTTTTTTTTCTAATTTGCAACACTGTCAAATGAATAATAATAATAATATTATTAATAATAATAATCACTAATAAAATAAGAATAACTATAATCAGTATAGTAAAATAATACTAATCATTTCTGAAAGATGAATTTGTTTGTATTGTCACAGTCTGGCATTTGCTCTATAAACACAAGTTATTTCCAAATGCTCCCCAAAAAAGTTTAAAATGTATTATTTTTATTTTCCAGTGTTTTGTTGCCATATAGTAGAAAGTAATACGTTTGATACTTTTCTTAAAGATTTATTTGTTTGGATTGTCACTCTGAGAGCGCAGTGACCAGCAATTGATTGTGCATAAAGGTCTTGGCAAAGACCAACTGGTTGGGAATTTCGGTGACGAGAGCTGGCTTTTGTATAGTGTAAGCCTTGTGAGTGTATTTCAGATGAGGCATTGTGTGACCTTCAGCAAGTCACTTTGTCATGTGAATTAGCATAAATTAGGAACTGCTAAATTCTGGGACTGTCAATTGTCTCCCTAACTAAACTCCTACTAATATATGCTAATCCACTCTCTACTCAGCAGTACCTGAAGACCTCTGTGCTGGTAATCTCTCCCCTAATACACTCCCCGGGTATATATGCTTAGCTGCTTAGCTATTTATTGTCACAAAGAAAGACCTTTCTGTGTGTGTATGTATACAACATATTCTTATCACATCAATAGTGTGCCCAATAATGATGCAGAGAACTTTTAGCACAACGGCCAAAAATAGCAGAGAAATGGGCAGTAGACCATAAAACAAATGCTAATGCTACCCATAGATAGGTGGAATGTCCATCATGATAGAAGATCTGAGACTGCCCATTACTTTGAGCATCTAAATGGTTGAAAATTCTAGTCCCAACCTGAACATTAACTTTTGATGATTGCAAATGTTTCAGAAGACAAAGTTCACAATCTTAGCTGCAGAATTAAAGGGTGCATCAATAAGAATTTCTAATCCAGATCATGCCATGATATTAACATACTAACACCTCTTCCTAAAATTATTGCAGCAAGTTTTTTAGCAATTAGATTTTTATTTATTTTTTACACAAATAGAGCTTTCTTTTGGTGGTATTTAATTAACACTGGGGGTTTTATTTATTTTTCTGAAATAAATGGAAAAAAAGGCAGATTTTTTTTTGCAAAATAATAATTTTTCCTAGTTTCTGTCATAAAATTTTGCAAATAAATAATTGTGCAAAATAATAATTTTTCCTAGTTTCTGTCATAAAATTTTGCAAATAAATAATTGTTCTTCATAAATTTAGCCCAAAATGTATCTGCTACATTTCGTTGGTAAAAATAACCCAAATCTGTATTATTATTTCTAGATTGTAAGCTCTAACAAGCAGGGCCCTCTGATCCCTCCTGTATTGATTTGTATGGTGAATGTACTGTCTTCCCTGATGTAAAGCGCTGCACAAACTGTTGGCGCTGTATAAATCCTGTATAATAATAATTAAAAAAAAGTTAGTCTTTAGGAAAGTTATAGAGTCCACAAACTACTCCCAAATTACCCATTTGGTAAAGTAGACAGTCATGTCTATTAAGTAAGAGTCATGGTGAGTTTTTGTAAGTTGTAATTTTTTGTCACAATTTTGGGGAAAAGTTAAGAAATTCAAATATATATATATATATATATATATATATATATATATATATTCACTTTTTTTTATATACTGTCACCAGTGCAGTACAGAATCATCATATAACTGGTATGTCAGTAATCAGAGAAACTGACTGGTGATAGTATGCGCCCTTGAGACACGCAAAAGGTGCCTATCGGACCGTTTTCCACGCATGCTCCGAATCAAGTCAACGCATGCTTGGAAGCATTGAAAATTGTTTTTTCATCACGTCGTTGTGTTCTACGTCACCGCTTTCTGGTCCGAGGGGATTTTTGTCCGATGGTGTGTACGCACATCAGACCAACAGACCACTTCAGCCTGGTCCGATGAAAACGGTCCGTCGGACATGTTTCATCGGACATGTCTGATCGTGTGTACGTGGCCTAAGGTGCATTGTGAGTAAGGCCTTGTACACACGGTATGAAAATCAGAAGGGAAAAGTCTGAAGACGAGCTGTCTGCCGTTTTTCGGATCGTTAGTACTGTGCATTCAACAGACGATTTGACTTTTACATCAGACAAAAGCTGGATGTGCAGGCTATAAAAAATGTGTTGGATTTCAACTCAACTCTGATTTTCAGATTGGTCAGTAGAGAAATCCGTCACACAAAAGTCAAAAGTACAAACACGCATGATTGCAATCAAGGAACGACTGGGAAAAGTTCGGTCTTGTAAACTACCGCTCGTAATCTAGAATTAACATTCGTGATGCGGCAGTTGATCAAATGTCAAAATTCAAATCTTCTTTAATGGGATAATAATGAAGCTGCTTTTCTGGTGATACTGATGTAGTTTTGCCAAATGTATTTTACGATTATTTTGTACGATCTGAAAATTTCAAACTTCTACTAAAACGAAATTAGCAGAAGGGGCCTAAAGGGTGGTGCTTGAGAAATGAACTTCCTCTTTATACTCTCATAGTACGTCACTATGTTTGTGTTTGTCAAGCGACAATTTGCGAAGAGTTAGTATGCTAGACAAAATCCTGCACACGCCCTTTTGAAAAAAAATCAGACGCTCGGTCATCCAACAATCAGATCATGTGAACAAGGCCTTAGTGACAGATGAAAAAAATAAAACTTAATTGAAGTGATATTCAAAGAAATGTGATAGTGATGAATATCCACTTGGTCCATATCCACCTCCACCATGATAATAAACAGGATGTGAGCTTATCAGATCTCTAGACTCCACATTATAGAAGTCTAGAAAAGCATTTACTATGATCCAGCACTCAAAACAAATCACTTAGTGGTTAGACTGGAAAGGAAGGTAACATGGCTGGCCAAACAAACCCCTGGTGTTTCTCCGATGCGAGCAATAAGGAAGAAAAAGGGGATCCACATAGTGTAAAACCGTAAAACACTTATTTTGAAAAAAGGTTACTAAGGTTACAGCAATTACAGCAATCCAGTGAATCCCAGGATAAAAACAACTTGTATACAAGCTCAATTAGCGTGGTTAGTTCAGACATAGACTACGTTCTAAATGCTTATACTTACCTATTCACCTATTCCGGTCTGGTCACATGATTGGCTCCCAGTTGTGGCTTCAGGGGAGAGGAGGGACAGCCAGCAACAGATTTTTATTTTTAAAAACCTGAAAAGGAAAAAAACACTAAAGTGTTAGTAAACCTGTAACATGAAAGTAGTTCATCCATAACCCCCCCTTTTTATACTGGATTAACCAGTTAAGTTTCACAGTGAGTATAACAAGCATGCTATTCTGCATATATAGACAGATTTTACTGTTGCAGATTTAGTAAAACCACTTGAGGACTGCCGCACAACGATATACGTCGACAAAATTGCACGGCTGGGTACACAGGCGTACATGTACGTCCCCTTTAAGATCCCAGCCCTGGGTTGTTAGCCCCCCCACTCGTGACCCTGTCCTCTTCTCCATGAGTATCCCCGTGGGAACAGCTGACCCGATCGCTTTGGGGCTGTTGTCTCTTGAAAAGTACACTGTAATGTTTATTTCATGATACAATCTGCCTTGTCTCTCCCTCTTACATGGTGGCAAAAGGAAGGTGCTTATGTTGTGCCCAGACACTGTAAAATATGTGAGTCTGTTGTCTCTTGAAAAATACACTGTAATGTTTATTTCATGATATAACCTGCCTTGTCTCTCCCTCTTACATGGTTGCCTATGAAAGGTGCTTACATCTTGTCCAGACACTGTAAAATATTTTAGTCTGTTGCCTATCAAAAAATACACTGTAATGTTTATTTCATGATAAAATCTGCCTTGTTTCTCCATTTTAATTCAGTACCTAACCACGTTGCTTACATACAGTCAAGCCACTGAACAATATGTGTGGCTATTGTCTCTCAGATCATACACTAAAATTTGTATTACGAAATAAAATCTGCCTTTTCTCGATTCTATTTTCTGCCTATTTAAATGCTTGCATTCTGCCCTAATACTAGCCAATATCTGCCAAACACAACCCTGTATTAATTATTTTTTATATTTTGGCAATGATTGGGAATACTCAGATGGTAAGGTAGTTGGGGAAGGATGGGGTTTTATGTTGAAGTTGCATAGTTAGGTTGAAAAAAGACACAAATCTAATTTAATCAATAAACTTTGTTTTGACATTTAAACTTTTAAAGGCAATGGCGTGTGTTACTGTTAAATAAAAAAAGACGCTCACAATCAATACTATTAAACTGTTTTGCCACTGGCTAAAAAGCAAGTATTGTTATTTGAAAGCAAAAGGAATTTTATGAAGAACTTGCACACTTGAGGGGATCCTACTAATAAATTTAAACTTGACATTGGACAATGTGACCCACACCAGGGGATACTTTGTGCACTGTGGGTTTTTCCTATAAGGGTACCTACTTTAAAACACTGATCTAAGTAGCTCATAAACATTATTTCATGAGAATGATAACCATACAGCAATACCAAAAGGTGGTAGAAGTCTGTATTGGATCTTAGTCACATTTCTTCTGTTATCTTATGACATGTCAACATGTAATATGTGTTTCAATGCTTAGATACAGAGAATTGTAATATATGTTTATACAATGTAGATACATCTCTTCAAACCCCTAAATTTTTAACTCAGAAAATGTAAAAAAAATATGATAAATAAGTAGTGCATAGCAACATATAAAAAAAATACCAAATTTCTTGTACTTGAATTCATTTTTTTTTTTATCTGCTTTTAAAACGATATTTGTAGCTAAGGTGGAACTGGCTGTAAGGCAATCTATAGACATTGTATAACTTCTAAAAAGTTGCCCTACTCATGCCGATGCTGAAAATATAGCTATTGTTGCCCCCTAAAACGTATTTTCCAACCCCGAGAAATACTGAAAAGCAATGTGGCCCAGTGCCTATGTGTGTCTAACACCTTCATGGTCAGATAGTTCATATCTCTATGGAGTTTGCTCGGCCTGTTGGCAGTCATGCGGAACCAGTTTTCAGACTTACAGCTGCGCTCTGCAAAGGATGTTCCCTGTGACATTCCTGGCCCTGCATCCACGGTACTCTGCTGGGGATATGTGAAAGGGTCTTTCTTGTTTGGTCTGATGAAGGTTGCTGATCACGGATAGCTTGGTGTGACACTGATTTCACCTCTTTTGTTGGCCACACGCAAAAATGTATCTCCAGGGATGAAGCAAACTTTAAGGGACTAAAAAAGACTTTGCCAACAATGTTTAAATGTATCACGGAATACGCACAATTGTGGAGGAGAAATACTAAGCAGCTGATGATAACAGCATTGGATAGGTGTGATTCTATATTTAATGCAACAATTTGAGCAAAGACTCACGTCTTATAAAAATTAGACATGCTTTGTCTGCGTCCATTCTATTTTTAAAATATAAACCCCCAAAATTTCCAAAATAATCTTGTACATATTATTCCTAAAACAATATGAATTAGAACAAGAGCTTACCGTTTTTTCTACATCTTTTGCCTCCACCTACATAATTCACAAAATGTACAACCTAAAGAGGAACTTCAGTCATGTTTTAAAAGAATAATAAAATTCAGCAGCTACAAAACAGATACTTATCAGTCCAGGAGTCTAGCGCTGTTTTCACTGGAGCCGATTCCTTGCTGGGTTTCAGATCCCTGGCTTCGCCATCTGAGACATGGCTTCCTGATGTCTCACAGCAGCCCCCCCCCCCCCCCCGTTGCACATGGGTGAGATTGAATGGCGCTGTCAGACAGGTCCCACAGCCTCCTGGGATGATAAGATGTGTGACATGTCCCTGGAGGTTGCAGGCAGGCTGACCTAATTTGTGCCTAGATGAGAATTTCAGAAGTGGGAGCAGGTACCTGTTTAAAAAGGTACCCAGTTCCCCCCCCCCCCCCCAGAAAAAAAATCCAATTTCATTGGGTGGAGGGGGAGGAGCTGACCTTTCACCTTTAAGTGAAGGTCCACTTCAAAGAGTGTGTAAATCTAACTGATTTTTTTTTTTGTGTGTTTTCAACGTTTCAATGTTTACATTTTTCTTATACAAATAAAAATCTAAAGCACACCACATTATTTTATTTTCTCCAGTACTATTTGAGAACGTTTGTGATCTATCAGCCTCCTGGACTGATATCAACTTTCCTTGATGGCTTTTCTGCCTATCTGCCTATACTTTCTCTCTTCAGAATTCACACAATCATTCCCAATGACTTCAACATCCCAGTGTCCTACCTATACACTCCTTGCAACCTTGAAAACAATCCTTTTCCTCTCCCAGATCACTACCTTATTATTTTCACTCTCTCCCCGTCTTCCACAGACTTTCCCCCAATGACCCAACAGTTACCCATAGAAACCTTTGCCACCATATCTTCTCTCTTCTGCCACTGACCACCTCTATGGAAACATCTCACCGCTGTCCTGCCCTTACCTAGCCACTATTGTCTTTAACAGTTCACTGTCATCCTCCCTTGACACACTCACTCCCTTCACTACACACAGAATTTGGTCCTGACCCTACAACAGACAACATCATGAGTCTTAAAAATGCAAGTCTGAGGCCTTGTACACACAACCGTTTTCCTCGACAGAATCCATCAAGAAACTTGGTGGCAGAGCTTTTTTGCAGAGGAAAACGGTCGTGTGTATGTTTTTCATCGAGAAAACTGTTGAGGAACTCAATTTCCTCGTCGTGTTTCTTGTCGGGCTGGTTTTTGACGAGAAACATGTTTGTGTGTATGCTTAGAAACCTGCGCATGCTCAGAATAAAGTATGAGTCGGGAGCGCACCTTCGGTAAAAGTAGCGTTTGTAATGGAAATAGCACATTCGTCACGCTGTAACAGACTGAAAAGTGCAAATCATCTCTCACCAAACTTTTACTAACACGCAGTAACATGAGATTAGCAAAAGCAGCCCAGTGGAATCTAACTTCCCCTGCTGTCGTACGTGTTGAAGTCACCGCGTTTGAGAACGACAAGATTTTGTCTTAGCAGTGTGTACGCAAAGACAGCTTGTCAAGTTTCTCGACAAGCCTAACAAGGAACTCGACGAGGAAAACGATGTGTCTGAAACGACAAGTTCCTCGGTCGTGCATATGAGGCCTTAGTCTTAGCAAGACTCCAATCAATATACAACATAAACCTGCCCTCCAAAAATACAATTCCCGGCCTCACAGTGCCAAACAGACCTATTTTATTACTCTCATGAGCTCATGTAGTTTATATACATTTTTTTTACCTTTTTCTACTTCGTCCCCCACTACCTTCACCCACTAACTGGCTGCCTAGGAGATGACTAAAAATTCACGTAAAAAATAACGATTGATACAATTCGTGAGGAAATCTCCACTGTGCAGATACCTTCTCCACTCAACAGACCATGCCCACTGATACACATAATACTTCCCGCATTTAACCCTGCTACTATAGAGGAGATATAAACTTTTTTTATAATTCTCATCTAACCACTTGTCCCCTGGTCCCTGTTCCCTCACAAATACTACAGTCACCCTCTGGCTCTATCCTACACTCTCTAGCTCACATATTCAATCTCTCCCTCTCTACTGGCATCTTCTCCAACTCTCTAAAATATGCACTGGTCACCCTCATCCCCACTACTTAAAAAGTCCTCACTAAATCCCACAAATCTTAGCAAACATAGACCCATCTCCTTGCTCCCTTTTACCTCCAAACTCCTTGAACATCTGGTCTACTGCTCTCCTAAAAACTGCTCTCCTAAACCTCACAAACAATTTACTAACAATCAAAATCTATGGTCACAAGGGAGCTGCGGTGGCTCAACGTGATTGGCACTGCGCTGACAAGCCGTTCACCTCTGCAGCCAAGGGTTCGGATCCCGGTCTCGGCTACATGTGAATTGAGTTTGGTGGTCTCAGCCCGGCTCCCGGTGGGTGTGCTATGCAAGGTACGCCTGTGCTTAGTACGCCCACCCCCCCCCACAAAAACCACCACACTTGCACGCACACAAAATTGGTTTAATACGCACGCACTTTGGCCATGCGGTCTCCTAAAGAGAGGCGAAGGACCTACGGGGCTGGCTTGGTGGGTCGGGCCCCCTCACTCCCTCATAGGGGGAGTCCCTCTGCCCCGATGGGGTCCTGTTGGGCCCCAGTTGGGCTCCCAAGTGGAGCAGGTAGGGCGGGGTGAGTGGGAGGCCCCCCCTCACACCCGCCATTGCCACCGGGGGCATGGAGAAGGATGGCGATTGCCTCCGGGGGGAGGGTCTGCCTACTCCCAACTCCTGCAGTCCGGCTCCTCTCTCTCGAGTTCACGCACAAAATACACTTTAAAAGAAAAAAAAAATCTATGGTCACTGTTCTGTACTCTTACTCGTGGACCTCTCTGCTGCTTTTGACTACAGTTGAACCCCCTTCTCCTCCTCCTAAAACTCAATTCCTTTGGTCTATGTGACTGTACACTTCATTGGTCCTTATGTTACCTATCCCACCACACCTCCAGTGTCACTTACAATTCTACCTTCTCCCCTCATCTTCCCCTTTCCTTCACGGCCCCCCAAGGCTCTATTCATGGACCTTTCTTACTCTTAATTTACACATCCTCCCTGGGTCAGTTGATAGCCTCCCTTTCAATGGTTTTCAGTACCATTTCTATGCCAATGACACCAATATTTGTCTTTCTACCCCTCTGCTCACTCCATCAATCTTTTCAGGCATTAATAATTTACTGACAGACATATCAGTCTGGATGTCACACCACTTCATCAAACTCAATCTGTCCAAAACCGAGCTCAGAATATTTCCTTCCCCACGCCCCCTTCCCCTGCCTTCTCTGTAAAGCCCAATGACACAACTATCAGTTGCTCAGAGGACTCTGAACTCTCCTTTTGACCCCACACACAATCACTGTCCAAATCTTGCCACCCCAATATCTGCAACATAAAAATATGTGGGTTTAATATGTATAATATAATTTTATATGATAGGAAAATAAAAGTTTGACATTTTACATGTGTGTGTATTGTACATACACACATGGCACCTTAAAAGTCCCATTTAGTATTGTTGGTTGGATCTAACAAGAATGGATTGTTTAGCTAAAAACACTCCAGACTGGTCAATGCAGCCACTGTTTGGGTCCTGTGCAGCCATGTTCCCCTGTGATGTCTTTGAGAGGCTGCTGGTTCTTTAGGTTTTAGGTGCAGCCTCCTGTTGATGTGCCGCTAGGCGTGGCACTTTCTGTTGTAATGAATGTAGTGCTCTGGATTACTCCTGAGATATGCATGTCACATATTTCAAGAGCCTCTGGTAAAACTGATTTCATTCACTTATACTGGGGGTCTCCAAACTTTCTAAACACAGGGCCAGTTTACTGTCCACCAAACTTAAGGGGGATTGGGAGTAGAAAAGGTCCTGACATCAGTGGGGATAAACAATGCCCAGCTTTGGTGGCAGTGGGAAGAATAGCACCCCATTGTCGGTGTCATTGGGAGGAATTCTCCCCCTTCATTGGTGTCAGTGGGGGGGTTATGCCCCATCTAGTTTGGGGACCACTGACTTAACCTTAACCTTGCCTGGCTCGGGATGGAATTTCAGCACCAATAGCGGTAACCCCGAGCCAAACTCTGGATTGCATTGCAGGATACAGGCAGGGAGTTACTTACCTTACCTTGTCCCTGGAATCTAGGATGTCTCCCCGATGTGTAAGCGAGCTGTCTCCTCGTTCGATTCATACAGTGCCAAGTGCCACCGAGCTCCGTTCCCTGCGACGTTACGGCGCACGGGGACGGAGATCGGCGCCAAATTCAAAAAAGTTAAAACACAGTACACATACAGTATACTGTAATCTTACAGTTTACAGTACTGTATAAAATAATTACACATGTCCCTAGTGGTCTGTCCAGTGTCCTGCATGCACTTTTATATAATAAAAACTGTTCTTTCTGCCTGGAAACTGGAGATTGTTCTTAGCAACCAAAAAGTATACCTTTATGTCAAAAGTGCTTTTAGAGCAGCTAGAAAACAGCGATAATAAATTAGAATCACTTGCAGAATTGAGCGATAGCGATTTGTGGGGAAATTCGTCATCAACACTAAATCTAATGATTACATTATTGAATAATTTTTATTATTATTTGTTATAATTATTTATAGTTATTTATTATATTGTAATTTATATGTTTGTGTTTCAAACTTTATCATACCCGGGATGTCTACTAGACTCTTGTTTGGACAACATTAAGTGAGTTATTCCTAAGGCCGCGTACACACGATTAAATCTATCTGCTGACAGATTTGATCGTGTGTACGGCCGAGCCGACGGATTTGGCCATCAGACAGATTTTAAAACCTGCTTTAAAATCTGTTTGCTGGGAACCCGTCGGATCGATATGTCTGCTGGTTAGTACGCTAACCAGCAGACATATCTGCCCACACATGCGTCGTATGGATTCGACGCATGCGCGGAAGTGATTTACTTCCTGGTGTGGTGACGTGGCGACGTCAACGTCACCGCCACGTCACCGCGCTGTCTGCCGGCGGGGATTTTGGTTTGATCGTGTGTACAGCATCAAACCAAAACAGCCCAGCAGACAAATCTGTTCAAATCGGTCTGTTCGACCGATTTGAACAGATTCATTTGGTCGTGTGTACGTGGCCTAAGAATTACAGGCCTACAATATAAAACGCCAAATTTCATACTGGTTTCAGCACCTAAAATCTGAAAGAATTATACCGCCAGAGAGGTTAAATTAATAATGGTGGATAGGGGGAACTGGCTGAAACCTTTTTCTTAACCACTTAAGGACCGCCTACTGCACATTTACGTAGGCAGAATGGCACGGCTGGGCACATCAACGTATATATACGTTGATTTTAGTACCCAGCCGTGGGTCGCGGGATTCGCGGTCCCGATCGCCGCTGCAGTGCGGCGATCCGTCCCTGGAGCGGAAGAACGGGGAGAGCCGTGTGTACACACGGCTTCCCCGTGCTTCTCTGTGGCCGTAGCATCGATCGCGTCATCCCTGTAATAGGGGGACGCGATCGATGACGTCACACCTACAGCCACACCCCCCTACAGTTGTAAACACAACACATAGGCACACATCCCCTACAGCGCCACCTGTGGTTAACTCCCAAACTGCAACTGTCATTTCCACAGTAAACAATGCAAATTTAAATGCATTTTTTGCTGTGAAAATGACAATTGTCCCAAAAATGTGTCAAAATTGTCAGAAGTGTCCGCCATATTGTCGCAGTCACGAAAAAAATCGCTGATCGCCGCTATTAGTAGTAAAAAAAAACTTTTTTATAAAAATGCAATAAAACTATCCCTTATTTTGTAAACGCTATAAATTTTGCGAAAACCAACCGATAAACGCTTATTGCGATTTTTTTTACCAAAAATAGGTAGAAGAATACGTATCGGCCTAAACTGAGGAAAAAAAATGTTTTTTTATATATTTTTGGGGGATATTTATTATAGCAAAAAGCAAAAAATATTGCATTTTTTTTTAAAATTGTCGCTCTATTTTTGTTTATAGCGCAAAAAATAAAAACCGCAGAGGTGATCAAATACCACCAAAAGAAATCTCTATTTGTGGGGAAAAAAGGACGCCAATTTTGTTTGGGAGCCACGTCGCACGACCGTGCAATTGTCAGTTAAAGCGACGCAGTGCCGAATCGCAAAAAGGGGCAAGGTCCTTTACCTGAATTTTGGTCCGGGTCTTAAGTGGTTAAAAAAAAAAGTGTAAGTACACAAAAAAATGACCCAAATTTGTTTAGCAGAGGAAGAGCAGGATGGAAAACTCCAAATTTGTTTGAAAGGGGGAAGATCTGCTTTAATAATTCATGCCTGTATTATAAAAAGCTGGCATTTTTTTCCATCAGAAATATTTTATATTTTTCTCTATGGCACAAACATTTAGAGTTTTAACTGTAGAATTCACAATAAATGTGTAATTCAGTTGTCCCCTTAGAACTGAATTGCTAGCTAGCATAAAGCCTAAATTCTAATTTTATCTAAATGAAAATGAACACAAATAAGACAAGAAAATTGTATAACTGTTGTATAACTCTATGTTCCCTCCTGAAGAACACTGCATTAGAATCACTGTAATGGTAATTCCAGTAACAGTACCAAAGCTCCGAGTCTAGCATAGTCAGTAACGACCAAGCCAGCGTGAGTCCTTTCTGCACTTCTTTGGGAAAATTGTATTATTTTCTTCTAGTTTGCTTTTCGGAAGTCTGTGGCCTCCAGTCATGGCTTATCAGTAAGTTGCGTATTTGGAGCAGAGCCAGATCAATACTGTATTCTCTCATACATCTCTGAACCCAGCATGGAAGGTAATCACAGTGATACAGAACTCTGCACCTACTGGAACAGATCAATACTCAAACAGAGTCTGGCTTTGTTCCTTCACTAGCTTTGAGATGTTCTGCATGCTCTACATGATTGCTTAAAGGTTTGTTTTCGCCTTGTCCTATAAGACAACATAGCTCCCTCCCTGGTCTCACCTAATAACATCACTGTAATTGTCTTGACATGAAATAGCTGCACAAAACACAAAGCAGTTTTTTTTTTTTTTCCCCGTCTTACTAACGGCTGTTGATATAGCTTAAATAGGTAGTCAAAGCCTTAATGCGTATTCCTGCTTATTCAACCAGACTCGGCTACGTTCCCCAAAATGATTTTACCTGTGGGAGATGCTCCACTAAAAAGAACTATATTCCAATTTAAACACTGGAAAATTAGCACAGGCTTGATGGTCCCTGTTTTCCTTGACTTGTCTTTGTGTGACATAATATTCCAGGTTCTTTATCCATGGGGCTCTATGCAACGGTTTTAAAGGCTGGTTAAATGTTTATGGCATTTTTTTTTACATAGTTTGTTAAATAAGGAAAGAGCGATCTATTGTCCCTTATTTTACTCACTTCTTTAAAATCAATAACACAAGCATTCTAGATAAAACAGAATAACCACGGCAGTGTACACCTTGTCATTGACTCATACTGATCAATCTCTTTTATTTAGAAATCCTTATTTTCCACACCACTTCTTTCTTCTTTTTTTTTTTTTGGAGGGCAAGTAAGAGGAATGCATAGTTATTAAAGACTGGATATTGTTTCGTTTTTTTAACACATTCACAATAAAATCCAAAAAATACCTGACACCATCCCCCATTATATTTTAGAATCCAAAAGGGAAAATGGAACCCCAAGTACCCAATACAGGAATCGGGAGTAGGAGGATGTTTGGTGTATCATATAATACACAAAAAATCAAATATATAAAATGTGTATATATATAAATATATATATATATATTAGGGCTGTGCAAATTAACTTTAAATTAATCGATTAATCTTTAATTTTTTTGATTGATCAAAATCATTTTGATCGATTACAATTCTTTTGATTGGTACTCACCTCTCTGCCGGCTTCTGGGCCTTCAGGGAGTTCTGTGGGAGAACCAGGAACGTCACAGACATCAGCGGGGCTTGCCGTGTCCATCTGAAGGGCTCCTTTGCTGTGCCTTCATATCTGCATGCCGGCGGGACCTTCCTATCTGCCACACGCAAGGGCTGTTACACATCCCTCTATCAACCTGGGATTCTACAGACATCCACTGGGAGTTGTGATAGTTCCCTTCACGGGACATCTACATGCCGACGAACTGATGTTAACCTCATCTGGATTCAGCAGTGGTATCGTTGTACACATTTTTATACTAGTTTCATACTTAGCTACATGTTTTTATGATTGCTTTTGCTACCGTTTGGTATTACTCGCACCATTTTTACAGTTCATGTAGTTACATCGATTTTATCTTCAGTGCAATATTTATTTAGTTACCTACTTGAAGACTATAAAAGTTTTAATGCTATTCTCATCGAGCGCTGCCTTTGTGTGTTTTTTGTATCCTGCTATCCATTTCTCCAGTGGTTGGAGCTGCACTGGAAATCGGCCTGCAAGGAGATCAGCTAAAAGTAGTTGGATCTGTATGTGCATTATAATTAATCGAAATTAGTCGATTAATCGATAAAAAAAAAATAAGATTAATCGAACACAAATTTTTGATCAGTAACAGCCCTAATATATATATATATATATATATATATATATATATACACCGTATTTATCTGGGTATTGTGCGCACCGGTGTATAGCGCACACCCCAAGTCTAGAAGGGAAGTTTCAGGAAAAAAATAAATACTTTTTTCAGCTCCTCTAGCATAAAGGCTAGGAGGTGGGACAGGGCGTGACCGTGAGCATGGCCAAGCCTAGCCGAGTGTACCCGAGTGTACTGCGCTCGGTATATGTCGGCGGAAAAAAGTACACGTTATACGCCGATAAATACGGTATATATATATATATATATATATATATATATATATATATACACAGGCGGTTCCCCGGGTTACAAACAAGACAGGGACTGTAGGCCTGTTCTTCACAATATTGTCCAGTTGAATCTGTTTGTAAGTCAGAGAATTTTTTAAGTGTAGCTACAGCCAAAGCTTTTTGGTTATCATCACCCCTGTAACATTTGTATTGCTGTCTGTGCCCCATTTCAGAAGGTTTCATCTCACTTTCTGTCCCTATGACAACTGGATTTTGAAAATTTGGGACTGTTACGGAAGCATGAACTGGTGATAAAGCTTCAGTGGAGACTAGGGATGAGCCGAACACCCCCGCGTTTGGTTCGCACCAGAACCGTCGAACAGTCCGATCGTTCGCACGAACATTTAGAACCCCATTGAAGTCTATGGGACTCGAACGTTCAAATTCAAAAACGATAATTTTAAAGACCAATATTCAAGTTATTGTTGGAAAACGTCTTTCAGAACCCGGGTCTTGCCCCAGGGAACTCCTGAAAAAACGACCGTTTTAAAACTTTTTTTTTCATTGATAGTAGTATCAATGGAAAAAAAGTTTTAAAAATGGCAAGACCCGGGTTCTCAAAGACGTTTTCACAGGCAAACTATAGACACCCAGCAGGTACAATATTTAAAGGAATTTTTTCTTTTTTTTTAAATTTAAGCATCATTAAAATCACTGCTATTGTACCTGCTGGGTGTCTATACCTGTGATAACGTCTTTAAATAGCACAATCACCTGCCTGCCAGTGAATTTTGAAGAACTGATCTATCTAAGCTATACAGTGTATACATTTTTTTTACAACTCCTAGGGATGTATATATATATTCTCTACACACTGTAATAAAGCTAAACTAACTAGCCTGCCTGCCTGCTCTATCTATCTAGCTAAAAAGACAATCTCTCTGTCTCTCTGACTGCTCTCATTAACAAGCCGGAACACACTACACGAGGCCGCCAGCAGGCGGCCTTATATAGTGTGGGGCGTGTGCTAAAGCCCTGAGCCATAATTGGCCAAAGCACCCAGGCATTGGCCAATTATGGCTCTCCTTTTTTTGCGTGCTGTGATTGGCCAAGCATGCAGGGTCATAGTGCATGTTTGGCCAATCATCAGGGCTCAATGCCGCAGTGAATTATGGGCCGGTTCGTTTCACTTGAATTTACCGCAAACGATCGTTTTTGTTCGATATTCGTCGAACGATCGAACGGCCGATGTTCGAGTCGAACATACGTTTGTTTCGAACGCGAAGCTCATCCCTAGTGGAGACACCTTTTTTCCCATATTAATTCTGAGGCCGTGTACACACGATCGGTTCAAACCGTTGAGAATGGTCCGATGGACCGTTTTCATCGGTTCACCGATGAAGTGGCCTGATGGTCTGATGTGCGTACACACCATCAGTCCAAAATCCGATCGGGTCAGAACGCGGTGACGTAGAACACAACGATGTGCTGAAAAAACAAAGTTCAATGCTTCCAAGCATGCGTCGACTTGATTCTGAGCATGCGCAGGTTTTTGGACCGATGCTTTTGCATACTAACCATCGGCGTCCATTGGTCCGATGTCAAAGCAAGTTTTAAAACTTTGGTCCGACGGACCAATGGGCCGTATACACGGTCGGTTTGGACCGATGAAACTTGACTTAAGTCCATTTTCATCTGCGTATATCGCGCACTTTTTTGCCCTGAAAATAAGGGCAAAATCGTGGGTGTGCGATATACGCCGATCCCCGCTTTCCCGCGCCGAGTTTGAATACTGCGCCAGCATATACCGAGCGCAGTACACTCGTGTATAGTCGGGCAGGCTCGGCTCCTCTCGTGCTCACGTCCTGGACGTACAGGACGTGAGCGCGAGAATAGTCGAGCCTGCCCGACTATACACAAGTGTACTGCGCTCGGTATATGCCAGCGCAGTATTCAAACTCGGCGCGGGAAAGCGGGGATCGAGCGGTGGAGGGTGCCGCAGAAGGACGCCGGACCCGATGAAGAGGACACCCGAAGCCGCAGACGGACGCCGGACCCGACGAAGAGGACACCCGAAGCGGCAGACGGACGCCGGACGCGACGAGGCCACCGATGGACGCCGCGCAAGACAACAAAACTGTAAGTACAAAAATCTTTTTTCCACAGGAATGCGGGTCCACTTTAGGGGTGCGCGCTATATGCCGGAGCGCGCAATAGCCCGATAAATACGGTATGTATATGGTATAGGCTTGTTAAATTACACAATGTGGAGCCTAGTAAACCAACGAGTTTTGCACAAATCCAGTGCTTCTTCAGGATCCTCAAGCTCTCTATATCAAAAATATGGGTACCATGTCTACAATGAAAAACACAATAATTATGAAGTTGTTCATTACATTATTATACATTTCATGTATTCCTGCAATTTACACTTGTGAAGATAGTGTAAGCTCAAAGTGGAGGAAAGAGAAGAGAAGGAATGCTTATGCCATTTTTTATACATAGTTTGTTAAATAAGGACAGAGCGATCTATTGTCCTTTATTTTACTCAGTTCTTTAAAATCAATAACACAAACATTCTAGATAAAACAGAATAACCACAGCAGTGTACACCCTATCATTGACTCATACTGATCAATCTTTTTTATTTAGATATCCTTATTTTCCACACTACTTGATTATTTTTTTTGATTTACAGCACGACTTTGGGAGGCAACTTGGACACGACTTGAGTATAAATCATCAGACAACTTACAAGGCAACTTCAAGTCGCCTCCAGGACAGGAGGCTTTCCAGTGGCCCATCAAACAAGAATAAGCTCTGTGAGAGGAAGGGGAGGGAGGGGTGTGCCTGGGAAATGTATGTTCTCTACCTGTATTGTTGCTTCAGTTAAGACAGTGATCCGACTTCTGAGGCGACTTCCACTGAAATCAATGGGTACAAGTTGCCTACAAGTCGCTTAGTAGTCGGATTGAAGTAGTACAGGAACCTTTTTTTAAGTCAGAGCCACTGAAGTAGTGTGCATTAAAACGGCTCCATTCACTTACATTGATTTTCTCATGAAGTGCGACTTGAGGCGACTAGGGGCGACTTGTGGTGACTTGAAGTCGGATCCAAAGTTGTCCCTGTGTGAATGGCCTCTGAGGCCGCGTACACACAACCGAGAAACTCGTCGGGCGAAACACATCGGGCCAGATTCAGAAAGTATTTACGTTGGCGTATCTATAGATACGCCACGTAAATACTAAGAATAGCCGGCGTATCTTTTTTTGCTATTCAGAAAACAAGATACGCCAGCTTTCTCCTAAGATACGAGCGGCGTAAGTCACTTACACCGACGTATCTTAAGTTGCATATTTACGCTGTTTTTCGCGTAAAATATGCAAATTAGCTATTTACGCCGAATCACGAGCGTACTTGTGGCGGCGCGTCGTATTTTATGTCGTTTGCGCAAGCGTTAGACCGGCGTAAAGTTACCCCTGCTATAGCAGGCGCAGCCAATGTTAAGTATGGACGTTGGGACCGCGTCGAATTGTACGTCGGTTACGTTGTTTGCGTAAATCGTTCGGGAATGGGGCTCGACGTTAGTTACGTTCACGTCGTTTACATTGAGAAATAGCGACGTGATTTCGCGCATGCGCACTGGAAACGTCCACGGATGGCGCATGTGCCGTCCAAAAAAAACGTAAATAACGTGGGGTCATGATTCATTTACATGAATCATGCCCCCACTTCAGAAATTTGAATTGGGAGCAAGTACTTTCTGAATAAGGCACTTGCCCATAATATTTGCGGCGGCGTAGCGTAAAGAGGAAACGCTACGCCGCCGGATAAATACACCAAATGTATCTGAATCTGGCCCATCGTTTTCCTCCTCGAGTTCTTTGTTCGGCTGTCGAGGAACTAACTAAAGGTTGTTATACAAATAGTTTTAGTAATAGTTAAAGAGGAGTTCCACCCAAATTTGGAACTTCCTCTTGTTCCACTCCTCACCCCCATACATGCCACATTTGGCATGTAATTTTTTTGGGGGGGGAGTGGGGGCTTCAGTAGGAGTGGGACTTCCTGTCCCACTTCCTGCTTCCGCCGAGGGGCTGGTAAGGCGATTAGGCTTAATCGCCTTATTGCAGCCCCTCCCTGTAGGCGATCACATGGGACACTGACAGGTCCCATGCGATCGCCTCTCCAATTAGCGGCGAGCCGCGCGCGCATGCGCAGTGCGGCTCGCGCATGCGCAGTGGGTGCCCGGCCGTGAAGCCAAAGGCTGTCACGGCTGGGTGCCCACAGTGGAGATGGAGACGCCGGCTGGGGAGGGGGGGAGAGGAGCGGAGCCCCGGTCGGCGCGTCGCTGGAACGCAGGACCAGGTAAGTGAGTGTTTATTAAAAGCCAGCAGCTACACTTTTTGTAGCTGCTGACTTTTAATAAACACAATTTTGGCTGGAACACCCCTTTAAGGAGATGAAAAATGGAAAAAGAAGCACATGTGCATCCATAACAGTTATGTAGTGTAGGATTGTAATATTTTACTAAATTCTTCTTGTTTTTATTTTTTTGGTGAATGCTGTAGTCAGCAGTGGACTGTAGTTTAGCCTCACTTTACCTCAACAGGAGAGTTCCTCTAAGCTCTGGGTGTATTTATTTTGTCACGTCAAGTGTTTTCCTAGCCAAGTTAATCAGTAGGCCTGGGGAACCTGCTGTGCATGCTAACAGAACTAATAGATACTCAAGGAATATCCTGTTCTGCCACTTCTCTCTTGGGCTTCTCTCCTTTGGGGATGTCAGCTTAGTTGGTCTCTTCAAGGCTTTGGGCTTAGTTACATGGTAGGATGCAGGACTCTTACCACTTAGGAGGAACCCCTTCAGGTGTTAGGCTGCAGAAAGAAGGGATGATAAGATGCTAGGGAAGCAAATTGCAACTGTCTCCACATATGGAAATGTGGAGTGGTATGGTTAAATGGAAATATATACACAGGAACCTTTCCATGATGTCCTTTTCTGGAAGTGAAGACTGAGTTACCAATTAACCCTTAGTCTCCAGGGAGCTCTGAAGGAGTCCAGTCAGCACACTCTGTGATCTAAGGGCAAAAACTTAACACTTTGAGAGATCTAGAAGAGACTGAGGCCTCGTACACACGACCGAGAATCTCGTCATAAAAGAAACATTGTTTTCCTCGACGAGTTTCTTGTCAGGCTTGTCGAAAATCTTGTCAAGCTTTCTTTGCATACACACTGTCAAGACAGAATCTCGTTGTTCTCAAACGCGGTGACGTTCAACACGTACGATGGCACCATAAAGGGAAAGTTCGATTCCACAGGCGCCACCCTTGGGGCTGCTTTTGCTAATCTCATATTACTGCATGTTAAGTAAAAGTTTGGTGAGAGACGATTTACGCTTTTCAGTCTGTTACAGCGTGACGAGTGTGCTATCTCCAATACAAACGCTACTTTTACCGAAGGTGGGCTCCCGTCGTATACTTTATTCTGAGCATGCGCGGGTTTCTGAGACACCCGACGAGAAAAAAGAGAACATGTTCTCTTTTTTTTGTCATCATCCACGACAGTTTTCTCAAAGAAACACATACACACAACCGTTTTCCTCAGCAAAAAAGCTCTGCCACCAAATTTCTTGATGGATTTTGTCGAGGAAAACGGTCGTGTGTACGAGGCTTCAGGCCTAGCTTTATATCCTGACCCAAAGCTCAACTTCCTTCCCATATTGCCTTTTTCAACAATCTTTTTTCTATCTAAAATGCAAGACAAGTCTGAGCCAACATCCTCTGGAAAAAAATCCATGGTTTTGTTGTCGGAATGTCCGATCGTCTGTACGCGGCATTAGTTTTAAAGTAACTCCTGGGAAAGGCACCTTGTCCTCATGTTGATAATGACACGGACCTCACCCCCCCCCCCACTGCGAATGAGTAAGTTCATAAGGTCCCTATTCATTCCAAAAAATAAATGTTACCTAAAAATAAAGTCACCAAAACCTTTGAGAAATCCTTTATTTAAGAAAGTAAAATGAGAAATAAATACTTCTTCAATCACAAAACCAACATTGTAGCAAAGTGGTGTCATATGAAAAGATAGAAGAACATTTTTACAAAAATGTGAGGGGTGTACTTACTTTTGTGAGATGCTGCATATATATATATATATATATATATATATATATATATATATATATATATATATATATAGATAGATATATAGATAGATATATATATATAGATATACAGCATCTCATAAAAGTAAGTACACCCCTCACAATTTTGTAAATATTTTCTTCTATCTTTTCATATGACACCACTTTGCTACAATGTTGTGTAGTGAGTGTATAACAGTGTACATTTGCTGTCCCCTCAAAATAACTCAACACACAACCATTAATGTCTAAACCGCTGGCAACAAAAGTGAGTACACCCCTAAGTGAAAATGTCCAAATTGGGTCCAAAGTGTCAATATTTTGTGTGGCCACCATTATTTTCCAGCACTGCCTTAACCCTCTTGGGCATGGAGTTTACTAGAGCTTCACAGGTTGCCACTGGAGTCCTCTTCCCCTCCTCCATGATGACATCACAGAGCTGGTGGATGTTAGAGACCTTGCGCCTCATCTTCTGTTTAAGGATGCCCCACTCAATAGGGTTTAGGTCTGGAGACATGCTTGGCCAGTCCATTACCTTTACTCTCAGCTTCTATAGCAAGGCAGTGGTTGTCTTGGAGGTGTGTTTGGGGTCGTTATCACGTTGGAATACTGCCCTGCGGCTCAGTCTCTGAAGGGAGGGGATCATTCTCTGCTTCAGTATGTCACAGTACATGTTGGCATTCATGGTTCCCTCAAAGATCTGTAGCTCCCCAGTGCTGGAAGCATTCATGCCGTGCCAGACCATGACACTCCCACCACCATGCTTGACTTTGTATTCCTCACCTGGCTGCTGCTTGACACCATCTGTACCAAATAAGTTTATCTTGGTCTCATCAGACCACAGGACATCTATGTCCTTAGTCTGCTCGTCTTCAGCAAACTGTTTGTGGGTTTCATAAGTCTATTTCCAAAGACAACCTTTGGATATGACGCTGAGCGCGTGCACTCAACTTTGTTGACCATTACCAGGCCTGTTCTGAGTGGAACCTGTCCTGTTATACCGCTGTATGGTCTTGGCCATCACACTGCAGGTCAGTTTTAGGGTCTTGGCAATCTTATAGCCTAGGCCATGTTTACATAGAGCAACAATTCTTTTTTTCAGATCCTCAGAGAGTTCTTTGACATGGGGTGCCATGTTGAACTTCCAGTGATCAGTATGAGAGAGTGAGAGCGATAACACCAAATTTAACACACCTGCTCCCCATTCACACCCGAGACCCTGTAACACTAACTAGTCACCTGACATTGGGAAGGGAAAATGGCCAATTTGGTTCAATTTGGACATTTTTACTTAGGGGTGTACTCGCTTTTTTGACAGCGGTTTAGACATGAATGGCTGTGTGTTGAGTTATTTTGAGGTGACAGCAAATTTACACTGTTATACAAGCTGTACACTCACTACTTTATATTGTAGCAAAGTGTAATTTCTTCAGCTTTGTCACATAAAAAGATATAATGAAATATTTACAAACATGGGAGGGGTGTACTCACTTTTGTAGGATAGTGTGTGTGTGTGTGTATATATATAAATATATATTTACAGTACAGACCAAAAGTTTGGACACACCTTTTCATTCAAAGAGTTTTCTTTATTTTCATGACTATGAAAATTGTAGAGTCACACTGAAGGCTTCAAAACTATGAATGTAACACATGTGGAATTATATACATAACAAAAAAGTGTGAAACAACTGAAAATATGTCATATTCTAGGTTCTTCAAAGTAGCCATATTTTGCAGCAGACACATCTCTAGAAGAACTGATAAGAGGAGACTGTGTGAATCCGGCCTTCATGGTAGAATATCTGCTAGGAAACCACTGCTAAAGAAAGGCAACAAGCAGAAGAGACTTGTTTGGGCTAAAGAACACAAGGAATGGACATTAGACCAGTGGAAATCTGTGCTTTGGTCTCATGAGTCCAAACTTGAGATCTTTGGTTCCAACCACCGTGACTTTGTGCGACGCAGAAAAGGTGAACGGATGGACTCTACGTGCCTGGTTCCCACCGTGAAGCATGGAGGAGAAGGTGTGATGATGTGGGGGTGCTTTGCTGGTGACACTGTTGGGGATTTATTCAAAATTGAAGGCATTTTGAACCAGCATGGCTACCACAGCATCTTGCAGCGGCATTCTATTCCATCCGGTTTGCGTTTAGTTGGACCATCATTTATTTTTCAACAGGACAATGACCCCAAACACACCTACAGGCGGGGGAAGGGCTATTTGACCAAGAAGGAGAGTGATGGGGTGCTGCGCCAGATGACCTGGCCTCTACAGTCACCGGACCTGAACCCAATCGAGATGGTTTGGGGTGAGCTGGACCGCAGAGTGAAGGCAAAAGGGCTAACAAGTGCTAAGCATCTCTGGGAACTCCTTCAAGACTGTTGGAAGACCATTTCATGTGACTACCTCTTGAAGCTCATCAAGAGAATGCCAAGAGTGTGCAAAGCAGTAATCAAAGCAAAAGGTGGCTACGTTGAATAACCTAGAATATGACATATTTTCAGTTGTTTCACACTTTTTTGTTATGTATAATTCCACATGTGTTAATTCATAGTTTTAATTCCTTCAGTGTGACTCTACAATTTTCATAGTCATGAAAATAAAGAAAACTCTTGGAATTAGGTGTGTTCAAACTTTTGGTCTGTACTGTTTATAGATATATAGATCTATATATATAGATATATAGATATGTATATATTGGTTTTTAAATTACGCAATGTGGAGCCTAATGGACCAACAAGTTTCGCATAAATTCAGTGCTTCTTCAGGATCTACAAGATCTCGATATCAAAAATACGGGTACAATTTCTACAATGAAAAACAGAATAATTACAAAGTTGTACATTACGTTATTATACATTTCATTTATTCCTTCAAGTTACACTTGTGGAGATAGTGTGAGCTCAAAGTGGAGAAAACGAAGAAGAGGAATGCTCATTAGACATGTGCACAGAAAAAAAAATCATTTTTTTTTGTTCTGTTTCGTATCGTTCAGTTTTTTCGTTTTCGTTCGTTTTTCGTAAGACGCCCGTTTTCCTGTTTGTTCCTGTTCGTTTTTCGTATGACGCGATTTTTTCGTATTCCGATCGTTTCGTATTTTCGTTACTGTTTTATTTTCGTACATGCGGGATGGTTCGTTATTCTGTTTAATTCATGTTCGTTACTTGTTAGACAATAATTTTCGTGAATTTTCGTCAATGATTTGCAGTATCTTGAAACCCTTTTCTTTTGCTATTTTCAGTCATATGTTCATATGACATCTATAACAAAAGATTTGCATTCTGTATTTTAAATTCCTTTTTTCTGTTCGTATTTTGGATTCAAAATACAGCATGCAAATCTTTTGTTTTAGATGTCATATGACCAATGAACATAGGACTGAAAACAAACAGAAAAAGGATTCAAACAAAATACAGAATGTAAATCTTTTGTTATAGATGTCATTTTTGTTCTTTTGCCGTTTTCGTTTTGTCGTTTTTTTTCGTCGGATCATTCGTTCGAATTTGCGGTTGTTCGTTATGTGGCTCATTCGTAATCTCGTCGTTTTCGTATTTTGGTGCTTTAATTTTTTCGTATGTACACATTATCCTGCGGGTACGAAAATGAACATTTTCGTACGAAAATAACATTCGTACGAACGGGAATGCACATATCTAATGCTCATGGCATTTTTTATACATAGTTTCTTAAGTAAGGACAGAACAATCTATTGTCCTTTATTTTACTCACTTCTTTAAAATCAATAACACAAACATTCTAGATAAAGCAGAATAACCACGGCAGTGTACACCCTATCATTGACTCATACTGATCAATCTCTTTTATTTAGATATAGTTATTTTCCACACCACTTGATTATTATTTACTTTGGAGAGCAAGTAAGAGGAATATATTATCATTAAAGACTGGATATTGTTTTTTTTTTGTTTTTTTTTTACACAATCTAAAGGTTATTATACAAATAGTTTTAGTAATAGTTAAAGGAGGTGGAAAATGGAAAAAGAAGCACAAGTGCATCCATGAGGCCGCGTACACACGACCAAATACATCTGTTCAAATCGGACTGACAGACCGATTTGAGCAGATATGTCTGCTGGGCTGTTTTGGTTTGATCGCTGTACACACGATCAAACAAAAATCCCCGCCGGCAGACATCGCGGTGACGTGGCGGTGACGTTGACGCCGCCATGTCACCGCGCCAGGAAGTAAATTACTTCCATGCATACGTTGGATCCATTCGACGCATGTGCGAGCAGATATGTCTGCTGGTTAGCGTACTAACCAGCAGACATGTCGGACGGACGGATTCCCAGCAGACAGATTTTAAAGCATGCTTTAAAATCTGTCGGCTGGCCAAATCTGTCTGCTTGCCCGTACACACGATCAAATCTGTCTGCTGAAACGGTCTGGCAGACCGTTTTCAGCATATAGATTTGATCGTGTGTACACGGCCTAATGCCGCGTACACACGATCACTTTTTGTGATGTAGAAAACGTCGTTTTATCTCACGAAACAAAACAACGTTTTTCAAACTTCATTTTAAAAAACGATGTTGCATACACACCATCGTTTTCTGAAAATGCTCTTGCAGCGCGGTTACGTAAGACACTTTAGACGGCACACTGTTCCATTGAAGCTCCCATCTCATAACTTGCTTCTGAGCATGCGCGGGTTTAAAAACGTTGTTTTAAACGTCGTTTTGCCCACACACCATCCTTTTTTGTGAAACAAAAGACAACATTCTGAAAAACGACATAAAAAATTCAAGCATGTTCGAATTTTGAAGACATAAAACGACGTTTTGCCCACACACGATCATTTTAAATGACCTTTTTTAAAACGTCATTTTATTTCATCACAAAAAACGACCGTGTGTACGCGGCATAACAGTTTGTTCGAGTGCTAAGGTCCCCAGCAATAGAGTGGGGGACAGTGAAAAATTATTCCACGAGTGCTCTTTCTTTGACTACAAAATTATTCAACGAATTATAGCAATTGTACATGTAGCTTCCTTTTAGTTTTACCTAAAGTTAGTTTTTGGCTACTCTAGTGGAGAAAGATTTGATTGTTATAATAAGTAGTAATGGCTGCACATCGAGAAGTTCCAAATGCCGTTTATTAAAAAACACCAAAGTCACACTACAGGACATCAACTTGGTGGTTTTTAATAAACAGCATTTGGAACTTTTTCATGTGCAGCCATTACTTCTTATTTTGATATTACTCACAGAGGCGGGCCATGGCTGGCACTCGTTAGAATACTCCATCAGGCTCATTTGTCTCACCTGGAGCAGCGAGTTCCTTTCACTTTGTTCCAGGATTTGATTGTTGCTGGCTGTTCCTTTAAGCTAGTTCATTGTTGGTTCACTTACCTTTTCCTTCGATTTCCCTAAATGTTTTTTCTTCTTTGTCTGAATTTCTCACTTCCTGTTCCTCCTCTGTAAGCTGTTCTGGCTGACTAACCACCGCTCGGATGATGGGGGCAAGCTTACTGAGGAGAAATAGGAAGTGAGAAATTCAGACAAAGAAAAAAAAACATTTTGAAGGGAAATCGAAGGAAAAGGTAAGTGAACCAACAATGCACTAGCTTAAAGGAACCTATTTAGAAAAAAAAAAAAGACCTTTACAACACCTTTATTACAGCGATCAGTGCTATAAAAATGCACTGATCGCTGTAAAAATGACACTGGCAGTGAAGGGGTTGAAATGGGCGCTATGTTTATTACAGGGGTTAACCAGCAAAGGACGCTGAAGGGGTTAAGTGTGTCCTAAGTGATGTGTTCTAACTGTGGGGGGAGCGTGGCTACGTGTGACACGACAGTGATCACCGCTCCCGATTACAGGGAGCTATGATCGGTATCCTGTCACTAGGAAAAATGGGGAAATGCTTGTTTACATCGGCATCTCCCTGTTCTGCAGCTCTGTGACACGATCGTGGGACACCTGCGGACATTGAGTCCACGGGTCCCGTGGGCACGGCCACGAAGCTCGCGGCGCGCGCCCGCACGGCGGCAAATTCAAAGCAACGTAAAGGTACGTTGCTTTGTGCAGCCATGCCATTCTGACGACGTATAAGTACAGGAGGTGTTTGGCAAGCGGTTAATGAATACAATTTTGCATTTGTTTAAATCTCTTATATCTGTAGCACTACCCCCGGAGGAGCTGCTGGTTGTTTTGGGTGGCACGTTTACCTTGTGGCTCTCCCGAATTCCTAGGGGTGCATGATGCATTTAGTAGAAGTAAAGGAATGTCAGCAACAGGTGCTCTTTGCTGTGCTCTTTATTTCCCAGCCGGGTAAAAACAATAAAACTTGTGGTGAGGAAAGTAAAGTTGAAGGAAGAAAGGAGAACAGCAGATTCAGGCGTAATGATAGGAAACAGTCCTGCTCCAAAACACAACACTTCTCTTCACCATTCCTGCTGGAGTGGGTTTAGTGTACCCGGACAGGCCTTTCTCACTGACCTGGCAGCCGGAGTGTCACTCGAACATTTGTAGGATAAAGTCTCTGCCACCAACCCTCATTGGTGAACTTGAACTTGAGGAAAAGTCTCTGCCACAGACCCTCCTTGGTGAACGTCAGGGAGATACCTCTGCCACAGGTCCTTTCTGACTGCAGTTACAGAGGAGATCCTCCTTGACAAATTACACCTGGATCTCCTTCAACTTGTTGCCCAGGTACCGACTGACAGGCGATTAATCCTTCAGTGTCTGGCTACCTTGATCCCTGGTGGTTTGTTGAAGCCCTTTTGGACCGCCAGCCTCTCAACGGTGCTTCTCAGACGGACTTGCCACTACCGCTTGGGATCCTCAAAAGTGAGAACCCAGTCGCTCACTGGGTCCCCGTCACTGCTCAAATGTTCCAGGCCAATGTTGCCCCGGAACCAGGAACACCACGTGGCACGCACGCCCCAGCCAGATAGGCCATAACGCTGGGGCGCCGTGATGTGGCCACCCTAAAAGTGGGTGCCACGCTGGACGAAGGAGAACCCAGAACCAATGATGTCTGCCCCATAAATACCTTCCCCTAGCATGCACAGCGAGGACAAACTCTCCTGATTGGCTGCTGGGGAAGAGCACCCAAACCTTGACTCCACTGCTGCCACCTACTGCACTAAAGTGGGAAGAACACCCCAGCACAACAGAATAGGCCCACAGCACAGCCAAGCTGAGACAGAGACCCTGTTTTGAACATAACAATTTGGATCAGAGTTTAACTACACTCTGATCTCCTTCTAACTTTAAACAGCACTGGTACCTAAAGTAACCAGGCGCTAAATATCAGTCTGATGTTCAGCTTTAAAAGAATGGTTTCTCTATACTATGTTCAATATATCAGAAGCTCTTCCTCATGTATTTTTTTTTCCATCACCCTGTAATTCATACACCTGAAGCCTACTGCACAAAGATGAATCCATTTTGCAAAGAGCTTCTGTAAATACAGTGATGATGATCACGTAACTCCGGAGAAAAAAACGAACACGCTCTTCCAGTTGTTTGCTTTATACTCCCGCCAACGAACCATGTAGGGTACATTAAGATGTGCTTTTGAACCGCTTCAAACAAATTTGGGCCAGTTGGCAATATATTTGAGCAAGAATTTAACAATATCGGCACCGTTATTGCTATCCTGATACTTCCAGCACGCACAGGGGACACAATGAAATGGAATCCTGCTGAGATAATGTTTGGGATGTTATTGCATTTTATTTACTATACTTTCTAGAGCCGGCTCAATTCTCCTCCTATGTCATTTCGCCGTCGTGGATCTCCTTGCAGAATTCTTCTCGGTCTTTATGTTTGGAGAGAATGTGTGTAATAAATACGCTTTGATGGATCGGGTTTTTTTCTTTCCTGTGAATAAATCTATGGCTATTTCTACAGCTGCAGTACTCAACAATGTCACAGTTATAGGAAGACATAGCAAGACAACAGCAGTTGTGTAGAAGGTCAAGTGTCTTCCGTATAACCAGCTTTACAACCTGCAGTGATTCACTCGTCGTCCAAAAGGACATTGGTTCTCTGTTTGAAGAAACAAGTGGGGTCATTTGTGACTGAATGGTTTAGCACAATCTATCATTGCCAAGCTTTGCATTATCTGCTCTAGAGATGAATGAGCCGATTCACACTATCTAGGATTTAAAACCGAATCATGGTGTTTTGCTTGATGTGGATATCAGTAAAATTTGAGTGTCTTTTTAATTCTTGGTGATGTTTGTTTTTTTTTATCCAGGGGAGTATCTGCCGTAAGGCAAACAAGGTGTTTGCTGTGGGTGGCATTTTTGTTTGGGGGGGGGGGGGGGGCAGCAACAGGCTGAAGGACCAATGACCTTGGACTCGGAAGGTGGCAGACTGAGGATAGAACTTTGTCTATTTCTATGGAATGATGGGAGGACACGGGCAACTCCGGGATCTGGTGATCGCCCCTCCTTGGTGCACAGACACCACCCTGCAACTCCAATTGTAGGGAATCTGGTAGGGGTGATGATACAGTAAGTGTCCCCTGTGGATGTCAGCGGAGCCGGGTGTGGCCCTTCTCCCATGATGGCAACGAAGTTGGACGGTGGTCTTGCAACTCACTGACTGATGGTGGCTGAGGAGGGACTGAAGATATAATGACACATGGAGGGTCTGAAGACATGAAACATGGAGACTGGATGGACTGACTGATGGAGTCTGAAGACCCAATGCCACACGGAGGATAGAGGGACTGACTATTAAGGTCTGAGGAAACGTACCCTTACACACACATGAACTTTAATGTCAGTCTTAGTCCGTAGAGTTCAATATTGCGTTGGCCCACCCTTTCCAGATTTAACAGCTTCAACTGTTCTTGGGAAGGGCGTCCACAAGGTTTAGGAGTGTGTCTATGGGAATTTTTGACCATTCCAGAAGCGCATTTGTAAGGTCAGGCACTAATGTTGACGAAAAAGGCCTGGCTCGCAGTCTCCGCTCAAATTCATCTCAATGGTGTTCTATGGGGTTTAGGTCAGGACTGCTTTGTGGACTGGTGAGCAGTCATGTTGGAACAGGAATGGGTCATCCCCAAACTATTCCCATAAAGGGAGCATTAACTTGTCCAAAATGCCTTGGTATGCTGACGCCTTAAGTGTTCCCTTCACTGGAATTAAGGGGCCAAGCCCAACCCCTGAAAAACAACCCCACACCATAATCCCCCCTCCACCAAAACATTTGGACCACTGCACAAAGCAAGGTCCATAAAGACATGGATGAGCAAGTTTGGGGTGAAGGTACTTAACTGGCCTGTACAGAATCCTGACCTCAACCCAATAGAATGCCTTTAGGATGAATTAGCGCAGAGACTGCGAGCCAGGCCTTCTCATCCAACAACAGTGTCTAACCTCACAAATGCTCTTCTGGAAGAATGGTGAAATATTTTCATAGACACACTCCTAAACCTTGTGGACAGCTTTTCTAGAAGAGGCCCAATTTTTTAAGCCCCTGTTTAACAGGGGCGGGTAATTTTTGATGCAATACTTTGCAGCAGGGCTTATTCCTGCGCTCCAACTAGAGTATCTGTGAGGGGTTGCAGTGTTGTGGCACCAGTGCCTAAGGCCCAATTTTTCTGCTCCTGTTCAACAGGGGCATGTAATTACAATTCTTGATCTTATATTTCACAGAAGGGCCCATTCCTGCACCCACCAAGACTAACTGTGAGGACTTACAGTGTTGTGGCACCAGCACCAAGGGCCCAATTTTTCTACCACTGTTCAACAATGGAATGGAATTACAATTCTTGATGTAATAGTTCACACAGCAGGGCGTTCTAGCGCCCACCAAGGCTAACTGTGAGGGTTAGCACCACCAACACCTAGGGCCCAAATTTCTGCAGAGTATATACGGCAGGCCCCTACTTTCAAACATCCAACTTACAAACGACTCCTACTTGCAAACGGAAGGAGACAACAGGAAGTGAGAGAAAATCTACCCCTAGGAAGGGAAATTCTCTTCTGTAAGAGATGTCTTCTGTCCACTGATGCTTTTTCACCAATCCTTGTTTCACTAAAAAAAAAAAATTTTAAACAACAAAAAAATTGTCATTGGGACAGAAAGTGAGGTGCAATCTTCTGAACAGATGCGCACAGACAGCAAAACAAATGTTACAGGGATGATAACCCTTCTCTATGTTTTCTGAAAAGCTTAAAAATAGATTTTTTTGGCTGGAGCTACACTTTAAAAAAGTACCAGTTCAAAATCACAAATGAATTCTACTTAACAACAAATCTACAGTCCCTGTCTTGTTTGCACCACCTGTATACTGCTGTTGAAAGTATATAGGGCCAAAAGGGCTGGTAATGACCTGGGGGGAGGATGGTGGGAAATCCCATGCTATTTTTATCAGTGATTTTCATCCATATTGCAGAGACGAAACATTACATTAAAGCCGCGAGCCGTTTTAAATTACTTTTGCAGGGACAGTTTTAAACACGTGCCACTTCACAGACATACTATAGACACCCTGCAGGTACGATATTTAAAGACATTTTTTTTTTCACTTTAACCCCCTGGCGGTATTCCTGAGTCTGGCTCGGGGTAAGATTTCATTACCATAAGCGGTATCCCCGAGCCAGACTCGGGATCACCTCGCAGCAGCCACAGACAAAGCTACTTACCTTGTCCCTGGATCCTGCGATGCCTCCCCGCTGTGTGAGCGAGCGGCGTCCTCGCTCGATTCACACAGTGTCCCTGTGTGCCGCCGATCTCGGTTCCCTACGACATTACGACGCACGGGGGCAGAGAACAGCGCCAAATTCAAAAAAGTAAATACACACAATACATACAGTATACTGTAATCTTATAGACTACAGTATACTGTATGTAAAAAACACACACCCTCTTTGTCCCTAGTGGTCTGCCCAGTGTTCTGCATGCACTTTTGTATAATAAAAACTGTTCTTTCTTCCTGCAAACTGTAGATTGCAACCAAAAGTGTCCCTTTATGTCAAAAGTGGTTTTAGAGCAGCTAGAAAAAAAACGATAATAAATTATAATCACTTGCAGAATTGAGCGATAGCGATTTGTGGGGAAATTCATCATAAAAAATAAATAAAAGCAATGACAGCGACAATTCTGCAACTGAGCAAATTTCAGTGTTTTTGAGTTGATTACATTATTGAATAATTTTTATTATAATTATATTATTATTTGTTATAATTATTTATAGTTATTTATTATAATATAATTTATGATTTCGTTTTTCAAACTTTATCATACCCGAGATGTCTACTAGACTCTTGTTTGGACAGATTTATTTTTTTTTGTTTACAAACGGTTTATTGAAAAATAAGTCTCAATACAGTTTAAACAAACATTGGCAAGAAGTACAAAAAAATATATATATCAGCAGTAAGCATCAGTGAAACATAAGCAGTTATTCAAGAGGTAGAAAAATAGGTCATGGTTTGTATAAAAGGCAATACGGTAGCATAATACAGTGACGTAAGAGTCTAATGAATTAGTTTAATGGCCGAGAGAAAGAAAAAAAATAAAAGAAAAAAAGGGAGATAACAGACCAGACTCACATCTTAGTTTGGACAGATTTAAGTGAGTTATTCCTAAGAATTACAGGCCTACAATGTAAAACGCCAAATTTCCTTGCAAATAATGGTACCGCTTTCAGCACCTAAAACCAGAAAGAATCATACCGCCAGGGAGGTAAAGCGTCATTAAAATCATTGTTCCCTAAGATTGTAGTTTTTAAAACTTTTTTTTGCATTGATACATGTCCCCTGGGGGCAAGACCCGGGTCCGCAGACCCGTTTTAGGACAATAACTTGCATATTAGCCATTAAAATGAGCACTTTTGATTTTGAACGTTCGAGTCCCATAGGCTTCAATGGGGTTCTAAAGTTTGCGCGAACATTCGGCCCGTTCGAAGGTTCTGATGCAAACTGAACCAGGGAGTGTTCGGCTCATCCCTACAGCCTAGTAGTTTAGCAGCTGGTATTAGTTGGTGGACTACTGATCCCAGCTAGCCCGACCTGCAAATCCTGAGCCCACGGGCTGTATGGATTTGACACAAACCCAACAGTCCCTCCTCTGGCCTTGCACCCAGCTCTCCTGGCATGCCTCCTCCAGAAATCCACTGTGTCACACTCACCGACTTTCTCCTGCCCTGAGTTCATAATGGAGAACTTGAACTGGACATGCGTTCCAATAGCTTCTCCAGCCCTTCTGTTCCAGGACACCTTCCATATGACCATGCAAGGATGAGGCTCTCTCCCAGCTCTCCACGGCTCCTCTGCTGGGCCATGCACTTCCTCCCCAGATGGGGATGGGCGCCTGCTGCTATCTAACACACCATTCTCCATGTCTCAAGCAGCCCACCAGTGGGCTGGACCTGAGCTTATATGGGAAGCCTGCCCCCTGTCAATTCCATTTGGGAATTGGTCAGGGCTCCTCATATGAGCTCCCTGTCACTCCAGTCTTGTGCCCTGCCCCCCTTCCAGAACATTCTCCCTGGAAGCAAAGGAGGGGCCCCAAAACTAAAGCACAGGTGGTCACACCCACTGCTACACTAACCACTCCCTGCCCCCAGATCAAAACAAGCAGGCCTAGCATGAAGCATAGGCCTGCATAAATTTACCTGCACTGACAGCTTACCTCACATAAAATCCTCACTCTAGCACCTATCTATGGTAGTGGGTGCTACATGTGCACTCTTTTTTTCACTGCTAACAGATACCAACCATGCTGTTTGTTATTTTTGTCCAAGAGTTTTACATAGAAGTAAAGCATTCTGTTTCACATATATGTATTTGGACTCCCAAGCGTGCATGGTTAAGCCTTCATTATGATTCAGTATTTCAAATTTCATCCCTGCAAATCCTCAGTCACTGAGCAAAAATGGTCAATTACTATATTATGTGTTTCAGTGGAAAAGTAATGAGTGTGTTCTTCTTTGAGCAGGAAAAGATGTTACCTAAGTGCTGACATTAATGTCAAGAAAGAAAACTAAGTTTAATTGTTAACTTTCTATTGTGTATCCTCAAGAGACCTGTATGAGGAGAACGTTATGGTGGACAAGAAGGATCAATATTTACAGTATTTGAGAAGAAGAAAGTAGAAAGAGACGTTGATTGTGAATGATTCCAATGGGACTGAATGAGATGGAACTATAGACTGAACATTATAGAAGCTGGAAAGCTACTTGTTTGTATGTTTCTGGGATAAGAAACATTATCAAGTTTAAACATAGGGGTATCTACAGTACACTATACCCTACATCGAACCTTGGCTATACAGTTTGGTTTGAGAGCGTTTTGCAAGACAAGTAACATTTTAAAATACATTTTGACTTGTTATACAAGAGATGTCTTGATATACAAGTAGCGTCCTGTCACAACTAAGTAAAAAAGAGAAGAGAGGCGCCTCTAATTGTAGAAATATGGTTACATTTAATAAAGGTACAACATTTAGCAACTCACATGGTTGATGATTAAAACCGGAACATCTAAGTATGCAGGGATCCGGGGTAAAGCTGTCCACATAGACCATCCTCCACCCCACCATAGATGTCATCCCTTCTATGCTGCACTCCACAAGCACTTCAAGCCTCGCTTTCAGATTGCTCTACTGCAAGGTAGTCTTCCCAGCCACGATTGCAGACTGACCGGTGAGAGCCGGTGGTGAGGAGGACGGTCTATGTAAGGAGGACGGTCTATGTGGACATGACCCGGGATGCTTGCATACTTAGATATGTCTCTTTTAATCATTAACCATGTGAGTTGCTAAATGTTGTACCTTCATTAAATGTAACCATATTGCTACACTTATGCCCTCTACACACAACTGTTTTTCCCCGCAGGAAAAAATCCATTTAGAGCTACAGTTTATAAAAGAAAAGAGAGGCACGTCTAATGCCTCGTACACACGACCGGTTTTCTTGACAGGAAAACTGCCATGAGAGCTTTTGGCTGGGAATCCCGGCCGTGTGTACGCTCCATCACTTCCTGTCGGGAAAACTGTGGGAAAAAAACGAGAACATGTATTCTTTTTCCCCCGTTGGGAAAACCGGTCGTGTGTATGCTTTTTCGAGGGGAAAAAAAGACGTGCATGCTCAGAATCAAGTATGAGACAGGAGCGCTTGGTCTGGTAAAACTAGCGTTCCAAATGGAGATAGCACATTTCTCACGCTGTAACAGACTGAAAAGCACGAGTATCAGCAAAAGCAGCCCAAAGGGTGGCGCTGTTTGAATGGGACTTCCCTTTTATAGCCCTGTTGTACGTGGTGTACGTCACCGTGCTTTGGACAGCGGTATTTGACCTGAACATGTCTATGCAAGGTAGGCTTGAGAGCAATCCCTTCGGGAAAAACTTTGCTTTTTGCTTCTATACTTCTTATGGAGGCTGCCAAGTGTGGATGGGAATTTTATGCTTATGCAACCTATCACATTGTTTTTAATCTTTTTATATGGACTGAAAACTGAAGGACTTATGAATAAATGGTTGTGGAATGAATCATCCGAGTTTCCATTATTTCTTATGGAGAAATTTGCTTAGATATACGAGTGCTTTGGATTACAAGCATGTTTCCGGGAACTAGTTATGCTCACAATCCAAGGTTAATAAGCACTGGTGTATAAGCAAAATGTCCTTCAAAGGTTTCTAAAAAAGAAACCAAGAGGTAAGAGGTTTCAATTGTCCCTAATTTTGAGGGACTGTCCCTGATTTGGAAAAAAAAAGACTTCTGTCCCTTTTTCCTCCTTTATTTTGGTCTGATCTATATAATTGTATATAAAAGGTACTATTTATCTTTCAAAAAGTGTTTCTCAGAACTAAACTTTTTATCCAAATTCTAAATGTCTGCATTTGTAAATTTCAGAAGCCAGTATAAAGGAATATTAGTGGTACAAACAAAATCACTTGTGGGCTTAACCACTTAACCCCCAGACCATATTGCTGCCAAATGACCAGAGCACTTTTTGTGATTCGGCACTGCGCCGCTTTAACTGACAATTGCGCGGTCGTGCGACGTGGCTCCCAAACAAAATTGGCGTCCTTTTTTTCCCACAAATAGAGCTTTCTTTTGGTGGTATTTGATCATCTCTGCGGTTTTTATTTTTTGCGCTATAAACAAAAATAGAGCGTCAGTTTTGAAAAAAAATGCAATATTTTTTACTATTTGCTATAATAAATATACCCCAAAAATATATAAAAAAAACTTATTTTTTCCTCAGTTTAGGCCGATACGTATTCTTCTGCATATTTTTCTTTAAAAAAAATCGCAAAAAGCGTTTATTGATTGGTTTGCCCAAAAGTTTTGGCCTTTACAAAATAGGGGGTCGTTTTATGGCATTTTTATTAATTTTTTTTTTTTTTACTAGTAATGGTGGCGATCAGCATTTTTTTTCAATACTGCGACATTATGGCGGACACATCGGACACTTTTGACACATTTTTGGGACCATTGGCATTTTTATAGCGATCAATGCTATAAAAATTCATTGTAGTACTATAAAAATGCCACTGGCAGTGAAGGGGTTAACACTAGGGGCGGGGAAGGGGTTAAGTGTGTTCCTGGGTGTGTTCTAACTGTAGGGGGGGTGGACTCACTAGGGGAAATCACTGATCTTCTGTTCAGACATTGTATGAACAGAAGATCAGCGTTTCCCCCGCTGACAGGACCGGGAGCTTTGTGTTTACACACATAGCTCCCGATCCCCGCTCTGTAACGAGCGATCGCGTGTGCCCGGTGGCGATCGTACCCACCGGGCACGTGCGCGCGACTCGGGGGCGAGCGGTTTAGAGCGGACGTATAGCTACGGGCTCTCGCCCAGCAGTTCGGGCTTCCCGCAGTAAAATCACAGCAGGCGGTCGGCAACAAGTTAACTAATCTTTTTGTTTTTTTTCGTATAATTCTCCTTTAAGGGGATGTGTCCTATGCCTACGTCATTTTGCAAATTGGTGTCACTCATTCCCATTTCAAAAAGTTAGGTGGTATGAAGACATTATTAAAGCTAAGATGTTCTTCACCCAAATTCTGACAGATCTCACCTAGAAGACTTGAAGAAAACAAAGAAGTGAAAAAAAAAAAACATTTGCCCCTGGAATTTTCTAGGAGGTCAAAACACAATAATACATATAAAATATAAAAGTCAAATACTTACAAACAACAGAAGTAAGAATGGTAGAAAGCAGAAAAGTGTACCAAAATTAGCCATGCAGATTACAAATACTTCTTCTTGATACATAACCACAAATGTCTTCATACAAAAGTGCAATAAACAGCTTATAACTCAACACTGAACAATGAAAAACATTATAATCTCAATGCATTTTGTGAAAGACAGTCCAAGTCATTAGAAGTAGTGGTGATTTTGTCAACGAAAATATTTTCATCCACTAAATAAACACTCTTTTGGTTGACTTAAATATGATTAAAACTAAAATAATTTTGATTACTAAAATATGTCTAATACAAAAATGGCATTTAGGACAAAAGACTAAAATACTCTTAAAACTAAAGTGGCATTGAAATTCGATGTCAAAATTAACACTGATCAGAAGTTTGATGTTCCTGACAGGGTGATGTCATTAAATCCACAAAATGAATATAAGAAAAAAAAATGGGGTCATGGAGTTAGGTAGGGGTGAGTGGCTTAACAGTTATTGTGGTAGCAACCCATAGAAAAAACAAAAAATCCCAATATGGGGAAACCCACAACTGGGTGTCTGTCCCGGGAGCTATGAAAACAGGAGAGCTGGACCACAAACAAACGTAAGCGTCATACACACGATTGGACTTCCATCGGACAAATCCATGGATTTTTGTCCGAAGGGCGTTGTCCGCGAACTTCTTCTGCATACAGACGGCAGAACTTTTTCAGCAAACATACACCAATCTACGTGTTTTTTCAGCTTTTTATCACCACCCTTTGGGCAACTTCTGCTAATGTTTGTTTGTTGATGTTTAGCATTGGTTCGGAGCATGCGTGTTTTTACTTTGGATTTTAATCCTATGGATTTGTGTACACATGATCGGATAATCCGACGGAACACATTTGTTGTGGGACAATTTGAGAGCCTGCACAGACAACATTTGTTGTCGTAAATTCCAACAACAATTGTCCGATGGAGCGTATTATCCGACAAAACACGTCCATTGTTGTTGGAATATCCGATTGTGTGTACGGGCCTTAAGAGGAACAAAGAAGGAACAAGAAAGAGGTAGAATTGGGCAGGCACTATATACTTGATGGACTCCTATAGATAAAAAGTATACAACTACCCCCCCCCCCCCCCCCCCAACAAAAAAAAGTACTGTCTAAGAAACTTATAAAGCATAAAAACTTGCTAGAAGGAAAAAGTAAAGGAAAATGATGGAAGAATAAAGTTCAATAAGTGTGAGGCAACCAACAAGGTATGAAAGGTGCATTAACAGTAAAAAGGTGACAGGTTAAACATTGACAATTGAGATGTTAGATATAAACACCACCAATGAACAGTCAAAAAAAGGAAAAGAAAAAAAAGAAAATAGTGAGACCCTCAAAAATTACTAAAATGAAGACAAAGGCAGTAAAAGAACCAAAAAAGGGGTGCACATAAACACTGAACGACCTACATGGAAAGCCAAAAACCGCCTGTAAGGCTTTCTCCCTGGTGTGGAGTGTCGTGCCCGTCCCCTCCTTTGGACTACAGGAGAGTCAGGACACTCTCTACGTTGCAGAAAGAGAAAGGAGCTGTGTGTTAGTGGGCGTCCTGACTCTCTTGTTGTCCAAGGGAGGGGACGAGCACAACACTCCCCACCAGGGAGAAAGCCTTGCATTACTGTGTGTAGTTACAGACAAAAGAACAGGAAGTGAGGATTTCTCAGAAGAAATAAGGACATTTAAAAGCAAAATGGAAGAATGAGGTAAGTGGAGGAGGACTGCACTAAGGTAAAGGAAGCTATTTAGGAAAAAAAATTGTACCTTTACAACCCGTTTAGTGTACATTATTATAATAAAGTGAACACGCGATCGTGGTAAAAAAAAAAAGGATACCACTAACAATATTGAATAATAAACAGTCCTCAAAGGATCGTAAATAAATAAACCGATTGTTGCATGCAAGTAGAGTGAACTCTTGACAAAAACGCCACCAACAGACATGCACCTCCACCACATGAATTGCGCGCTTACCGAAAGGCAAGCTTGGCAAGCCTGTAATGTAGATCAGTATCCGAACCTGTATCCATTCACGTGAACATTCGAACACTGTTAAAGTCTATGGGACTTGAACGTGAGAAATCAAAAGTGCGAATTTTAAGGGCTAATATGCTAGTTATTGTCATAAAAAGTGTTTGGGGACCCGGGTCTTGCCCCAGGGGACATCAATGCAAAAAAAGTTTTAAAAACTATAGTTTTTTTGGGAGCAGTGATTTTAATAATGCCTAAAGTGAAACAATTAAAGTGAAATATTTAAATTTTGTACCGGGGTGTGTATAGTATGTCTGTGAAGTAGCGCATGTTTCCCGTGTTTAGAACTGTCCCTGCTCAAAATGTAATTTCTGAAGGAAAAAAAGTAATTTAAAACTACTCGCGGCTATAATGAATTACAGAGTCAATACAGAGAAAAGCCATTTTTTTTCAATGACTTTTATCTGTATTGCAAGGACCCGACAATTCATTAATAGTGCGAGTAGTTTTAAATTACTTTTGTTTCCTTCAAAAATGACATTTTGTGCAGGGAACCAAAATTAAAAAAAAATGTGTGGGGGTCCCCCCAAATTCCATATCAGGCCCTTCAGGTCTGGTATGGATATTAAGGGGAACCCTGCAAAATAAAAAAAATGACCAGGGGTTCCCCCCAAAAATTCATACCAGACCCTTTATCTGAGCAGGCCACAGGAAAACAGGGGGGATGAGAGAGCGCCCCCTCCTGAACCGTACCAAGCCACATGCCCTTAACATGGGGAGGATGCTTTGGGGATCTGTGATTCCCCCAATCACCTTGTCCCCATGTTGATGGGGACAAGGGCCTTATCCCCACAACCCTTGCCCGGTGGTTGTGGGGGTCTGCGGGCAGGGGGCTTTTTCGTAATCGGGAATCCCAAGATTCTGCCCCCCCCATATGTGAATTGGTAACAGGGTACATTGTATCTCTACCATTTCACAAAAAAAAGTGTCAAAAAAGGTAAAAAGACACACAGACAGCTTAGGAAAAGCTCTTTAATAAAAAAATAAATTCCAGCGATGTACATCCTTCCACGACCCGGACCTGCGCTATCCCCGCCAGACGAAGGGGCCCTGTGTGACTCCGGAACATTGTCTACCATGTGACCATGTGAGCATGTGAATAAAGCTTTAGACCCTTTTGAGGAATCCTAGGTATGCTGGTGACATTTCTTCACTGATCACCCCACTACATACCCATATGTTTGCCATCAATGTGGATAACCTTTGTCAAGCAGCATTATCTTTCATGCCTACTCTAACCTCTTCAGAAGCTATTGTAAACTCCAGACTGGATTATGCAAATGCCCTTTACCTCGGCCTCCCCAAGTACCAAATCGCTCGTCTGCAAGTCGTTCAAAATACGGCCGCTAGACTTGTGACTGGGAAAAAACCCTGGGAATCCATCTCACCTTCACTGAGAGCCCTTCATTGGCTGCCATTTAAAGATAGAATTGCTTTTAAAGCTCTCTGTCTTACGCATAGATGTGTCCATGGGAATGCCCCCCTTTATTTATGCGAAATAATAAAAACGCATAATCCCAATCGCGTTTTGCGATCCACGAATCAGAACCTGCTCCAGGTTCCGAAAGCCAACTTCAAGTCCAAAGGAGAAAGAAGATTCGCGATCCAAGGTCCCAGACTATGGAACGCTTTACCAACCAGCATTCGGTTGGAGGAGAACCACCTAGCATTTAGGAAAAAGGTCAAGACTTTTCTCTTTTGATATCAAAGGAGACAGGAACAACAAGCGCCCAGAGGCGATTCAGTTCGCATGTGCCGCGCTATACAAGTTTTCATTCATTCATTCATTCATTCAAGCTTGTTCCCACATCATCAACCTGTTATATGCCCCACTGTACACAGTTCCTCCAAACAAAAACAAAAAATGACAAAGAAAAAACTGTAACCCTCCAGGCACAGTTTGTGCCCAATAGGGGTGTCTGGCGTTTTCTCCCCGTGACCATGCACTACCGGTTGCCTTGCTAGACGGAGTAGCTAGAATGGAATTACTAGTTAGTGGTCAATTTATATGTTCTGCTTATACGAAACTTGCCCATCATCTTCACATGTTGCGGTTGAATGTCTGGATGGAATGTACCACTTGTTGTATTTCTTTTGGTTGTATAAAATCAATAAAATTCTTTGAAAACAAGAAAAAACTGTAACTAAGTGGTTGTTTTGGAAGAAAACAGGTTGTTGCGCAAGGGGACCTAACAATAAGGGCCAGATCCACAAAGCTGCCCCGCCGGCGCGGCGTATCCTTATCCACAAAATGCCGCGTAGCGTAAATGGGCCAGCGTACATGGGTGTAATTCAAATTAACTGGTGGGGGGCGTGTTTTATTATAATTATGAATGACCCGACGCAAACAACGCTTTTTTTTAACTGCGCATGCGCCGGCCGTGGACGTATCCCAGTGCGCATGCGCAAAATCACATCGCAAAACATCAATGAAAACGTTGTGAATGTAACTTACGCAAATCCCTATTCGCGAACGGTTTGCGCAAACGACAAAAAAAAAAAATCTGCGCTGGCCCGACGTCCATACTTAACATTATGTACGCCTCTATACAGCAGGGGTAACTTTACGCCGAACCTACGCTTACGCAAACGACGTAAAAACACTGCGCCTGGCCGTATGTACGTTTGTGAATTGGCGTATCTAGCTCATTTGCATATTTACGCAGACACACAAAGGAAGTGCCTCTAGCGTCCAGCGTAAGTATGCAACTAAGATACGACGGTGTAATAACGTTACGCCAGTCGTATCTTAGCGTAATTCCTGAGTATCTTGTTTTGTGAATACAAAACAAAGATACGCCGGCGGGAATTTGAAATTACGGCGGCGTATCCGGAGATACGCCGTCGTAATTCTTTGTGGATCTGGCCCTAAGTGTTTTTCTCTGATTTTTCACAAAGATATCATGCTAAAGTTGAAAACATTGAACATTTATAGCACCAAATAGTTTGCTGATTGATATAGACACACTGAATTCCTTGTTGTTCATTAGATTGGAGTGATTGGTTGGACTGATGTGGAGGCTGCTTAAGAGCAACTCTAAATGCTTCAAGATGTAAATTGAAGGAGATGATATATACTCGTCAAAAACACAGATACCACCCCCCATGAAATTGTTTGTACACAAAGGGTAAGGAGGAAAAACCCCAAATCACCAAAATCGGAGCCTGAAGTAGGTGGATATAAAAATGTCCCATATCTAAAGTTAGGCCATTATCTTTTGTGTCAAATAGAACTATAATTTTTAATCAAAAGTTTTCTTGTCCTGAATAGTTTTGAAATTCCCTTTGAACTAAGACATTGAGGTTTTCCATAGTGTGGTCCGGTTGTGAGAAGTGATGTCCCACAGGTGTGCAGAACTCATCTTCTTTATGTTCCTTGATGGCATGTCTATGCAAATTCACCCTTATTTGTAACTTCTGTTATGTTTCGCCAATGTAAGATCCTTTGCTACATCTTTTGCATTGGATGAGGTACACAACATTTCTGGAGGAGCGTCGGGTGGAGCACTAGGCTCTGATGTCACTACGCATCAGCTGTCTGGCTTGAGCCGCTGCTGTTTTTTGTGAAAAATTGTTTCATTGCCTTTGGATGTCAGTGTTCTATGGAAGTTTTTGCAATAAATCCTTTTAATTGAAATATTGCACCATGAAGTCTCTTCTTCTTCTCTTTACCTGGCAAATAAATCTGAGTTTGGAAGACACACAGGAGGATCGGTTATTGCTTTGTGGAAAACATTGCATATTATAGCAGTTCGCTGTATCGGGGGGAATACTGGTTCAGGAGCTATATTGAGAGGAATATCTAGAGACGGCCCGACCCATCCCCGAGCGAGTGTAACATTGGTTCTGGAGTTGCTTTGGAAGAAATATCCATGGTCAGACCGACATATCTCTGAGCCCATTTGATCTCTATCACTGGAGATCAATCTTATCTGGTAAGCGGCCCCCCCTTATCAGTAAACATTGAATAAGAAGTTCCAAATCTCTACGTGAATGTTTGATATCACCAGTTTTGTTTTATTTTTTAAATACTATATGGGCTTGAATATCAAATATTTTTGATTATATCAGAACTTGTATTGCTCACATGTTGACTTTATAAGTATTTATTTTTTATTGCACACAGGTTCAGAATCAGAATTTGTATCAGAATTTATTGCATAGGTTTGCGCAATTTCAATCCTCTTTTTTAAATTTTTAAGCCAAAATCAGATCTTGGACAAGTAGGACAAACTACCTTATGGTACAGCGGCTGAATTTGACTGTGTATATCAGCCAAAGGAGCTTGGCTTGGTACTTGAACATCCAACTGTACGTTCATGTGCAAAATTATGCAATCACCATAATTGCATGAGGAACTCCTATACAGGCAAGCGTAGCCATTTGTCATGTCTAATTGTATAGGAAGGCATCAGCTGACAAATGCTCCTAGTAGGTCTATCTTGTAGCCCCTCTTTTTGTCGGGGTGCTACACTGAAGTTAGTGGGGAATGGGAGAGTTAAGTTACTCCCATTCACAAATTGCCTAAATTTGGGCCGCTGCCGTTTGGAACTGCCTTGTAGGTCGGTCTGCATGTCAGGGGGGTGTTATTACCCCTGAGTGACAGTCGGCGCTAGAGGGGGTTCTGACAGACCCACCTTCTCCCAGCAGCCAATCAGAGGAGCGTTTTTCTTCTCTAGACATGCTGGCTGGAGGGTATATCTGGGGCAGTCGCCTACATGAGTTGTGCTATGCGGGGCCCGAGTTACAGGTGCGGCATCCTTCTCAGGGTTGCGTACCCAGCGGAACCTTATTCTGATGCAGAGATTGGCCCCAGCGGCTTGCTGGGTCTCAGATCCTAAGCGGGAGCTGAACGGTGGGGGATCGGCTCGGAAGAACCCAGAGGCAGAGGTTGTCTGCGAGGCCTGGACGAAACACCGGGGATCCGGTCACCACGCCACATGACAGGTACACTTTAGCTGTCAATCCGTGACCTTGAAATTGGAATTACTGGAAAGATTCATTGGTTCTAACCTTTGACAAATCTAAGAAAAATTCATCAGGCCTGTGGCAAAGGCACTGTTTCCTCCCATTAACTTTGTTTAAAAGCGACCCCTTCGGCTGCCAGGTGAATCGCCTGTCCGGGGGCACTTTACCCATTCTGGCGAGAGTGGCGACATTTAAATTTGACTGTGCTGAGAGCAGGCTTGCTCTCCCTTTGATATCCAAGGCCTGATACTACAGTTCTCTCCTTGCTCATCAACCATTTCTCTATTGTGTGTCATGTTGATGTTGGCCGTGTAGGGCCTTGGAATAAAGCATTGAAAAACTCAAGTTGGCGTCTGGACACTTGCTCTTTAACCACCTTCACTAATTGTATCCCTAGACAAGAATCACTGGTAACCTAACATGCCGGTCCCAAACTAATCAGTGGCTCCTTCTGGGGTGAGTGCTACACTTCCTATAATGGTTGATTGTGGCATAGGAAGCATCATCAACTTATTCAGTCTCACAAGCCCAGGACAATTTGTAGGACAACTCAACTTCTAGATTATTTTTAGCAATTAAACCCTGAATAATAAATGTGTTTTGCAAAGGGTGGACACATACATATTGTGTGTTCAGGCTTAACATTTTCAATTCGGCATGGATTTGAGTGCGTAAGTAAACCCCATGGATGCTATTTTACCAGCACGACTAAAAGAAAATAAACAATAGATGGGAAGATTTGCATTTTTTTCATAAATAAGTTAGCAACAGGTGAAACATTGTGAGTGGCTGCATATTCAAAATGGCTCCCTTTTTTTTTAATTTGGCTATGCGCCACTGCTTTAAATTGATAAATAACCTTTAATAAGATGTACAATGAGCTTTCTATTACCAATCTTGTTTAACCACATCCCACCCGACCACTGCATATAAAGGGCTGGGTGGGTGCTCTCTCCTTCTGAGTGGATGTTCAGGAATGTGATGTAAATAGAGAGCCGGTTGCTAGGTGATTGGCTCTCCTCTCCTCACATTAGTTGTCAGTGAGGAAAGGAGAACGTATCGTTTCAGCCGACTGGTGATCAGTGTGTATGAGCTGTTTTTACAGCTTTTTACACACTGATCACCAGTGTAAAACATGTACACAATGTAAAACACACATGTCCCCAAAACACATGTCCCAAAAACACATGTCCCCACACAGTAAAAACACCTGTCCCCCACATATGTAACAGTAAAATCATATGTCCAAATGATCATCGGCACACATATGTCCGTGATCACCTGTGCTTATCTGTACATGATCATCTGCGTACATCTATCCGTAATCATGGATGATTAGTGGTCAAAAGGTCGAAAGGTCCACTGAAATGGATACGGCACCTCAGACTTTAATTTGATTAAGAGGAGGGATAGAGGAAAATGGGATTATCATGGTGCCAGCAAAGAGAAACCAAAATTACGAATACAATTTGAATCTAAAAAATTTATTAAATACAAAAAAAGAAAAAAAGTCTATTTAAGTGCATAAACATTACATTATGAACATGGGAGCAAAACGCCATAATACAGGCACATGGTCAGGTCTTCCCGACTAGTTTCGCCAAACCTTTGGCTTCATCAGGGGATTATGACGTGACCGGCTCAATGAATAGCTCTAGAAGAACAAAACAGAAAATTGTTTTCAATTCTTTTCAAAAATGGATATATATACAAATTCATTAAATACAAGCAGTGTGGCTAAGATAAATGGCAGAGCTATAAAGGCCAAGTTTTCAAACAAGGTCCAAAAATTCTACCCCTGTACAATCCCCCATGGTGCAATATACACCAAGACACCCATTAGACCGCGTACAGACGAGGAGACATGTCCGCTCAAACATGTCCGACGGACCGTTTCCTTGGATTTTGGTCCGATGGCTTGTACACACCATCGGACGAAAATTCCCTCGGACTGAGGACGCGGTGACGTGGCGGTGATGTTGACGCCGCCACGTCACCACTCCAGGAAGTAAAATACTTCCACGCATGCGTCAAATCCATTCGACGCATGCGGGAGATTTATGTAACCAGCGAGCATGCTTTGAAATTTGTCCGCTGGAAAAACCTGTCAGCTAGGTCATACACACGATCGAATATGTCCGCTACCCCTAAGGCGGCGTACACACGATCGGATATATCCGATGAAAACGGTCCGCGGACCATTTCCATCGGATATGTCCGATCGGGAGTTTGATCCGATGGCGTGTACACACCATCGGATCAAATTCCCCGCCGCCGGACGGCGCGGTGACGTAGTGGTGACGCGGCGGTGACGTTGACGCCGCCGCGTCACCGCCACGTCACCGCACCAGGAAGTAAAACACTTCCGCGCATGCGCCGAATCCATTCGGCAGCGGCGCGGCGGTGGTGGGAGCCGACATGTCTGCTGGTAAGTGTACTAACCAGCAGACATGTCGGGCGGACAGATTCCCACCGGATAGATTTCAAAGCATGCTTTGAAATCTGTCGGGTGGAGAAATCTGTCCGCTAGCCCATACACACGAGCGGAGATGTCTGCTGAAACGGTCCATCGGACCGTTTTCAGCGGACATATCCCCTCGTGTGTACGCGGCCTAAGGGGTGTCTTGGTGTATATTGCACCATGGGGGATTGTATTGAGCTGGTCACGGCATAATCCCCTGATGAAGCCAAAGGTTTGGCGAAACTAGTCGGGAAGACCTGACCATGTGCCAGTATTATGACGTTTTGCTCCCATGTTCATAATGTACTGTTTGTGTGCTTAAATATACTTTTTTTCACTCTTTGTATTTAATACATTGTTTAGATTCAAATTGTACTCGTAATTATAGTTTCTCTTTGCTGACACCGTGATAATCCCATTTTCCTCTATCCCTCCCCCTATCTGTAATCATACAAACCAATTATTATACACTTCACAGGATTTTTTTTTTTTACCAAAGAGATGTAGCAGAATACATTTTGGCTTTAATTTATGACAACATTTGATTTTATTGGATTTCTTTTAATAAAGAAAGAAGAAAATATTGTTTTTTTTTTCCAAATTTTCGCTCTTTTTTTCGCTTACCGTATTTATCGGCGTATTGCGTGCACCGGCGTATATAGCGCGCACCCCTAATCTGGACGGCAAATTTCTGAAAACATTTTTTTTTATTACTTACAGTTTTGGTGTCTTGCTCGGCGTCCATCGGTGGCCTTTTCCAGTCCGGCGTCCGGCTGCGGCCTTCGTGGTGTCCCCTCCGCTTCTCCCGCGCTGTCTCTGAGCCCATCGCCGATTCCCACGCTGTGTTTCAACGCCGCCGCCATATACCAAGCGCAGTACACTCGGGCACGCTCGGCCACGCTCGGCTCCTCTTACATAACCGTGGGGGGGCCGAGCCTGGCCGAGTGTACCCGAGTGTCCTGCGCTCGGTATATGTCGGCGGCAAAGTTCAAACACAGTGCGGGAAGCGAGTATCGGCGTATATCGCACACCCACGATTTTGCCCTGATTTTAAAGGCAAAAGAGTGCGCGGTATACTCCGATAAATACGGTATATCGCAAAAAATAAAAAACTGAGTTTTGAATAAATACCACCAAAAGAAATCTCTATTTGTGTGGGCAAAATGATATAAATGTCATTTGGGTACAGCGTAGTATGACTGGGCAATTGCCATTGAACGTGCGAGAGCACTGAAAGCTGAAAATTGGCCTGGCAAGGAAGGGGGTGAAAGTGCCCGGTATTGAGGTGTTTAAGAACTGTCTTGACAACATTGCATTCCCAATACACTATTGAAACTGAAAGTTGTTCTCACCCTACAAACATATGGAAGATCTTCCATGGTTACGGGCTCCATTTGGATTCAGCTAGAAGAATTACCTAGTAGCCATTAAAAATATATGTAATAAAGAAAATCCTTGGGAAAAGCATTCCATTTGTGTTATTGTGTCAAGGACCATGCCACTGGCCACTGGCCTCTACTTGAGTAAAATCTGAATAAATATCACTAAAGAGTGTGAGTTTGTGAGCATCATTACAGAAAGCTTGTGGCTGAAAAAAAAGAAGATCAAGAAAAGGGAAAGATTTTATCTCTTTGAGAACCTACACAGCTGTGATGTCACAGACACAATGACAATAATGAATTTTGGCCAGTGAGGTGTCAACCACGCGTTTCCCACTTTGTCTCCCATCTTGTCTAATTTTATATGAATCACCTCATTAGGGAAGGAGAGCGAAAATTGGGGTCAGAGTATTTAAAGTTGACCTGTTCAAAGGGCAAGCACTGCCTAAGCCCACCGAGGTTTCCCTTCAGAGCTCGTCTGGACCACCCTTGCGGTGACACCAATTCAGGACTCATTTTTATAAAAGGCCTTATTAATTATTGTCTCTATAATGACAAGGAGAAGCCATATAAAGAAATGTGTCATTCTTAGAGTGGGAGTGAGAAGACAAAAAAGGAGGAGATAAAGAAATACAACATCAAAAGGCTGGCTTCCTTTTTTCCTTTGGCTTTTCATGGTGTACAGCCTCAAAGGAGGTTGACGAACAATCAGGCTTAGCGGTCTGGTGTTCTTTCTGGCAATTACACTCAGCTGATGGGCTGAAAGGAATTGAATGGCAGGGTTCAAGGCCTTCTCTACAAATTCATACAACGGGCTTTGCAAAGCAGCCGAAATGCAGACATGACTGAAATAATTTCAAATGGAGGCTCACAGGCAAGCTTCATTAATTCACCGCCCTAAACAATTACTTCAACGTGTAAAGTCTCTACATGTACTTTGATAAAGACTGTCATCCAAGGCTTTTTATTTTTCCTCTTTTAAGAAATATTATTTATGTCTGCCATGAGCCTAACCATTGTCTTACTCTTCTGCCAGATGCAACCACCAAGAGTAACAATAATAATATTATTAATAATAATCATAATATATATATATATATATATATATATATATATATATATATATATATATATATATATAAATATAGAAATAATATAATAATATAATTAAATACACCTGTATAAAATAAAATATAAAATAGGCAAAAAATATATAAAATAGGAATAATATAATAATATACATCTGTATAAAATAAAATATAAAATAGGCAATATATATATATATATATATATATATATATATATATATATATATATATATATATAAATAATACAAGGCTATATAAAATTAAATATAAAATATATTAATAATAGGAATAATACACGTCTATATAAAATTAAATATAAAATAGGCAATATATATATATATATATATATATATATATATATATATATATCCTATTTTATATTGAATTTTATATAGACGTGTATTATATATATATATATATATATATATATATATATATATATATATATATATATATATATATGCACTAGTAGGGTGAGTAACTCCTCTTGTATCTGTGTAACCTCAAGGAGGGGTCTCATGGTGAACTCCCAATTATCCACCAATTGTCAATATATATATATATGTGTGTGCGCGTGTGTGTGTGTGTGTGTAAACATGGGTGTGTGTGTGTAAAAAATGTTTATTATATAAAAATAAAAAAAATGTTATATTCTATTATTATTATTTTTCATAATTCATTTTTTATATATAATTATAATAATAATAACAATTGTTTAATACTATTAGGCGGCGTACACACGTACGAGAACCTCGACAGGCGGAACACATCGTTCCGCCCGTCGAGGTTCTCGCCCGGCCGTCGAAATCGGCGACCCGCCCGTCGGGAATGGCAACCAGCCATTCATTCAGGCGGGCCGTCGAGCAAATAGAGAGCCTGCTCTCTATTTGCTCGACGGGATTCCCGACGGGCGGGGCGAGCCAGGAGCGTACACACGGCCGAGGTTCTCGCTGGAATGCAGCTCCCAGCGAGGTTCTCGCTGGTTTCTAGCGAGAACCTCGGTCGTGTGTACGCCGCCTTAGAATATTCAGTGATAATAATACAATAATAATAATTATAATATACAACTACTACTACTAATAATAATAATCATTTATTTGTAATTTATATAATAATAAGACTACTACTAATAATAATAATACAAATAATAATAATAATGAGAAAAAGAAGAAGAACAAGAAGATGAAGAAGAACAAGAAGAACAAAAACAAGAGTAATGCCACGTACACACGATCGGTTCATCTGATGAAAACGGACCGATGAATTTTTTCATCAGATATCCGAAGAAGCTGACTTTCATCAGTCTTGCCTACACACCATCAGTTAAAAGTCCGATCGTGCCAACGCAGTGACGTAAAACACAATGACGTGCTGAGAAAAATGAAGTTCAATGCTCCCGAGCATGCGTCTACTTGATTCTGAGCATGCGTGGATTTTTGACCGATGGATTTCCCCACAGATGATCGTTTTTTTCTGTCGGTTCTTTACCATAAGTAAAATTTAAAACAGGTTCTATTTTTTTTACCCAAGGGAAAAAACTGATGGGGCCCACACACGATCGGTTCGTCTGATGAAAACGGTCCATCGGTCCGATCATGTGTTCAGGGCATAAGAAGAAAAAGAATAAAAATAAAAATATGTATGATTATTATTATTATGATTGTTATTATTATTACTAATATTATTAATGTTATTATATGGGTTTATCATATTTACAAATCCCCGCTTCCCACACTGTGTTTGAACCTCTCCGCCGACAAATACCGAGCGCAGTACACTCGGGTACACTCAGCCAGGCTCGGCTCCACTCGCGGTCATGTCCTGTGCGTCCTGTACGTCCTTTGCGCGAGAGGAGCCGAGCGTGCCCGAGTGTACTGTGCTTGGTATATGTCGGCGGAGTGGTTCAAACACAGCGTGGGAAGCGGGGATCGGCTGAAAAACACAGCGGAGAGGACACCACGATGGCCACAGAAGGACGCCGGACTGGACAAGGTCGCCGATGGACAGGGGGCAAGACACCAACGAGCGGCATCCAAACTGGAATTTTCCTTCTAGGTTGGGGGTGCGCGCTATACGCCGGGGAGCGTTATATGAAGATAAATACGTTATATCATAAATAAAAAAAAAATATATTAAACGGATTAAACTGTGTCTGTTAAACTAAAATTACTGCATCCTAATTTAATTTGAATTTATTGTTACATTCTTCATCAAAAACAACTTATTGGGTTACTTAGAGTTTGGATAGAATATAATATTGCAAACACATTGTCATATGCCTGATATAACAGTATCTACTGCAAAAAAACACGATGGGGCTATATAATTATAAATGCCATTGTGCTTTTAATCAGATATCATTTCATGCTGTTTAAATAATGAACGGTTATTTTAAATTGAGATTTCATATTCATTACAATATGAAAAAGAACGCGTGTTTGCAGGAGTCATTGGGAATGTTCTTTTAATTTCAGGATATTTTTTTTTTATTTGCAAGCTCCGGTGATAGTGATATGGAATATATTAATTTCTTAGATCAATGAAAAGCAAACAGTGCCATTTAACAAGCACAATTGTAATTAGTATGTTCTGTAGCCAGGTCCTTCCTCATTTCACCAGATGGTTTGATTTTTGTCTATTCCACCTGTCCTGATCTATTGTGTCACAAAGCATGTGCAACAAGCAGAAAGGCTTCTAACAATTGCCAGTGGAAAAGCTCCGCCCTCTGGGCCTTAACAGGTCAATGAATATGTGACATTCAATATTTTTTTTTTTTACAAAGCTGAAGATGCCATTTTGAAAACCGGATCAAAAACAGAAAATGGTAGACACATTACCCACCCAAGCTTCCTATCACATGTGCCCTCAAAGATGCCAAGATAGTATAGCAGTTCATTATGAGAGATTTAAAAAAAAAAAAAATCCACTGAAAATTCAACAAAATACATTAATTTTGCTGAATTGGTCTTCTCAAAAAAAGGTTCACATGTCACTTAAAAAAGATTTTTTTTTTGGTCATGAGTTTGTAATGTACAAAAGCTGAAAGGTGTATCATTATAACTAAAAAAAAAAAAAAAAAATCACCCTATGATGTACTAATGGCTAAAGTGAGGCCCGACTATGACACCGAAGTACAGAAAATGGTTGGATATTGTCTTTGGCTTTTGACGATCGTCCAGAAAGCATCCACCAAATACATTAAATATACAGGTGCAAATGGGTGCAGTGTCGCCTATGCAGTGCATTAGCCTATTACCATGTGATAATGTGTTCCTCGAAAAGGGTGTTAATTTTTTCAATGATGTTTCACACATTTCTTTTATACTCTGGCTTTGTTCCTGCCGACAAAGAAGACTTGACTATTAAGAATACCGTGTCTAACATACATGCACATTGTGAAAGTTTGATGTAACATTCTGTTTAAAAAAGGATTTCCGAACTTTTTATTTATTTTACTATATATTTTTTTTAAAGATTGCATTACTAAAAAAAAAATAATAATAATTGTAATGATATTGAACACATGATTTTTTATTTTATTTCTGCTCAGTCATCATCACTGTATGCATGAAATAGGGGCGCTAGAAAGTAGGTGAATAAATACTACCTATCCCAATAGAACATAAATCCTTAATTGCAAATAATAACATAAATTGTGCAAGGTGCATATAAATTCAATAATAGTGACAACGCCTGCAGCGAAACAGGTGTGCAATTGAATGAGTGAATAAAATAAGACAATATACAATACACGGTGAAATATATAGTGACCATGAATAATATAAAAGTGCTCCGTGCTCAAAAAAGTCCTTGTGGTAGGTTCCACCTTCACCAATGGGACACCTCAAGTGGGGATGGATGGCTCCTTACCAAATGAAGTTGACCTAAACTAAGGTCAAAAGAGCTTGGGTAACACCACCTTGCGTATGAGGGATTCCAATGAAGTTGAACGGATAATGCAGATGTCATAAAAAAGGAGAAAGAACAGCTCCCATAGTGTAAAACTGTTTAATGAAAATATAAAAACAGGTACACAGTGCCAAGTGGCCCCTTACTTGAATGGGTGCCCGTATCCCGGCACTGAGGCTGTAGGCTTGTGTGTATGGAGAGAGAAACGAAGACCGGCGTGCGTTCCACTGCTGTGCGCGAGGAAACCAGATAACCGGAAGTAGGTAATCAATGCGTGCCCAGGTACCGCCTCGACATATGTTTCGATATGATCGTCATCAGGAAGCCTGATGACGATCATATCGAAACATATGTCGAGGCGGTACCTGGGCACGCATTGATTACCTACTTCCGGTTATCTGGTTTCCTCGCGCACAGCAGTGGAACGCACGCCGGTCTTCGTTTCTCTCTCCATACACACAAGCCTACAGCCTCAGTGCCGGGATACGGGCACCCATTCAAGTAAGGGGCCACTTGGCACTGTGTACCTGTTTTTATATTTTCATTAAACAGTTTTACACTATGGGAGCTGTTCTTTCTCCTTTTTTATGACATCTGCATTATCCGTTCAACTTCATTGGAATCCCTCATACGCAAGGTGGTGTTACCCAAGCTCTTTTGACCTTAGTTTAGGTCAACTTCATTTGGTAAGGAGCCATCCATCCCCACTTGAGGTGTCCCATTGGTGAAGGTGGAACCTACCACAAGGACTTTTTTGAGCACGGAGCACTTTTATATTATTCATGGTCACTATATATTTCACCGTGTATTGTATATTGTCTTATTTTATTCACTCATTCAATTGCACACCTGTTTCGCTGCAGGCGTTGTCACTATTATTGAATTTATATGCACCTTGCACAATTTATGTTATAATTTGCAATTAAGGATTTATGTTCTATTGGGATAGGTAGTATTTATTCACCTACTTTCTAGCGCCCCTATTTCATGCATACAATTATTATATTTCAATTTATTTGATTTATCCAGGGAGCAGCTTTTCTAATATTTTTATCACCCCTCCCCCACTTTGGCGCGAGATTTTCCACCCAATTACCAGTCATCATCACTGCAGCAGTTTTTTTTTTTTTTTTCCGAAATATGTTTATTGAAGATTTCATAGTTACATAGTTAGTCAGATGGAAAAAAGACACAAGTTCATCTAGTTTAACCATAAAAAATAAATAAATAAAATAAAAAATATCGTACAATCCCATATACCCAATTCTATACCCACAGTTGATCCAGAGGAAGGAAAAACAAAAACCAGCAGAGCATGATCCAATTTGCTACAGCAGGGGAAACAACTCCTTCCTGATCCCCAGAGAGGCATTCTGATATTCCCCAGATCAACTTTACCTATAAATGTCAGTACTCAGTTATATTACAGTGGGGCAAAAAATAATTTAGTACCCACCAATTGTGCAAGTTCTCCCACTTAAAAAGATGAGAGAAGCCTGTAATGGTCATCATAGGTATACCTCAACTATGAGAGACAAAATGTGGAAACAAATCCAATCACCTCGTCTGGTTTGGAAAGAATTTATTTGCAAATAATGGTGGAAAATAAGTATTTGGTGAATATCAAAAGTTCAACCCAATACTTTGTTATATATCCTTTGTTGGCAATGACAGAGGTCAAACGTTTTCTGTAAGTTTTCACAAGTTTGTCACACACTGTTGCTGGTGAGTTGGCCCTTTCCTCCATGCAGATCTCCTCATGAGCAGTGATGTTTTTGGGTGGTCGTTGGGCAACACAGACTTTCAACTCCCTCCAAAGGTTTTCTATGGGGTTGAGATCTGGAAACTGGCTAGGCCACTCCAGGACCTTGAAATGCTTCTTACGAAGCCACTCCTTCGTTGCTCGGGTGGTGTGTTTGAGATCGTTGTCATGCTGAAAGACCCAGCCATGTTTCATCTTCAATGCCCTTGCCGATGGGAGGAAGTTTGCACTCAAAATCTCAAGATACATGGCCCCATTCATTCTTTCATGTACACGTATCAGTCGTCCTGTTCCCTTTGCAGAGAAACAGCCCCAAAGCATGATGTTGCCAACCCAATGCTTCACAGTAGGTATGGTGTTCTTAGGTTGCAAACTCAGCATTCTCTCTCCTCCAAACACGACAAGTTGTGTTTCTACCAAACAGTTCTACTTTGGTTTCATCTGACCATATGACATTCTCCCAATCCTCTTCTGGATCATCCAAATGCTCTCTAGCAAACCTCAGATGGGCCCGGACATGTACTGGCTTAAGTAGGGGGACACGTCTGGCACTGCAGGATCTGAGTCGCTGGCGGCGTAGTGCGTTAATGATGGTAACCTTTTTTACGTTGGTCCCAGCTCTCTGCAGGTCATTCCGTAGGTCCCCCTGTGTGTTTCTGGGATTTTTGCTCACCATTCTTGTGATCATTTTGACCTCACGTGGTGAGATCTTGCGTGGAGCCCCAGATCGAGGGAGATTTTCAGTGGTCTTGTATGTCTTGTATGTCTTCCATTTTTTCTAATTATTGATCCCACAGTTGATTTCTTCACACCAATCTGCTCGCCTATTGCAGATTCAGTCTTCCCAGCCTGGTTCAGGTCTACAATTTTGTTTCTGGTCCTTGGACAGCTCTTTGGTCTTCACCATAGTGGAGTTTGGAGTGTGACTGTTTGAGGTTGTGGATAGGTGTCTCACTACTCCCGGCCCCTCCCTCCCATCGAGTGCCCCACAACAAGAAGATTGCTATGGGGGCATCCGAGCTAAGCTGCAGCTCCCTGTGTCCATTCAGACACAGAGTTGGCATTAAGCCCGTCCCCTGTCTCACTCTCCTGATTGGCTAACTGACTTTGATTGATAGCAGCAGGAGCCAATAGTTCTGTGTTTCAGACAATCAGGAGGGAGAGTGCCAAATGGCCGAGGAACTCGTGGACATCATTGGACAGAGGGGGGGTTTAGGTAAGTAATTAGGGGGTGCTGGGGAGGCTGTTACACACCAAAGGCTTTTTATCTTAGTGCAAAGAATGCATTAGGATAAAAAAAAAAACTTCTGCCTTTACAACTCCTTTTATATTCTTAAGACGGGTAGAACAATAATGGTGTTAAATTAGGCAATTTAACATAATGAGTTTAATGAGTTTAATAAAATAGTTACATAGTTACATAGTTAGTCAGGTTGAAAAAAGACCATCCAGTTCAACCACAAAAAAATAAACAAAAACAAAATAAAAAACACAGTACAATCCCATACACCCAACCCCATACCCACAGTTTATCCAGAGGAAGGCAACACAGGTTATACAAATATCTTGGCCATTGGCTCTGTATAAAGATATAAGTTAACATAAAAATTACTGAATCGGAGGCGCATGCGCGGAGCTCTGAAGATGGCTGCTTGAGCCGGGAGCTCCTCACCACCCCAGACCAGCGGCGCCCATAAGTCAGCCAAAAACGGGCTGGAAGGGGAACTATCACCACACACGGCTTCCCCAGACATCAGGGCACCCCCCTATCATCATAATTTTTTTAAAGGGACACTTTAAAGCCGCATTTTATTCATTTGAAAAAACGGCAAAAATCCAAGATGGCCGCCGCTGCAGCACCTCACAAGAACGGAGCTGAGGAGATGCCTGAGGGAAGGATTTTTTCAAATATGGTACCCCTGCCTTTTACCCCACTGGTCCAAGTAAGTTACCAGCAGGACATGTCCCCCTCAACAATTCCCACAGAACCCCTGGCAGGCAGTAATATGGAGGGCATAAATAGGGAGGGCTCTGCACTTCCCCTCATAGGACCTAACATAAGGAGCCAGCCTGCTCAATTCTCTGTCAGCACCCTGTCAGCAGCGTCTGCATTCTCTGTGACTGACTTATATCAGGCTCTGGCTGAACTCCTGGATAGGGGACTCGCTCAGACTGCTACCAAAATAACAGGAGATTTGAAAGCAGATTTCCAGAATCTGGGCACCAGAATTGAAGCGATAGAAGACAAGCTTGATCAAACGGTGGCAGCCACAGACCAGAACTCAGAACATATTCATACAGTACAGGAGCAATTGGATGTGGCCCTTTCCAGGATCGACGAGTTGGAGAGCAGATCCAGGAGATACAATTTCCGGATCAGGGGACTGCCCGAATCCATCACTGACACTACATCAGCGGTACAAAATTTGATCCAGAACTTGATTCCAAACATCCCTCAAGTTCGCTTAGAGCTGGATAGAGCCCACAGAGCCCTGGGACCACCCAGAAAGGACGGCTCACCGCGGGACATCATCGCCAAACCCCACTTTTACGCTGTAAAGGATGAAGTCATGAGACTAGCACGTTCTGTGCCCAGTGTTTTGTGCCAAGGTCATCCCGTCCAAATATACGCAGACCTTTCTCCCTCCACAATGCAGCGAAGACGGTCATTAAAGCCGCTACTCCTAGTCCTGGTCCAAAAGGATATAAAATATAAATGGGCATTCCCCTTTGCGGTCAAGTTCTCGGATAAAGGGAAAAACTACTCCTTCTCAAATTTTCCTGATGGAGAAAGACTACTACAGCGCCTTAAGCTCATCTCGCAAGAACCCGCCATGGATACTTCTCATAGCATCCCAAACACCTCCAAGAGACCGACCCCCACCAGCCCTAATTCCCTACTCTGGACCAGGTCGAGATCTAAGAAAGCTAGAGACAGTGGACCCACTTACCCAGATCTCGGTTGACACATTGGTCATATACTCCTTGAACTTTCAAGATTTTTGGTCGGTCCTATGCCTGAGATTTAGACGTTCTCTGATCAGAAGAATCAACTTTTTGGATAATTGACATTTCAACAGTATTTCTCCTGCTAAAAAGATCTCTTCATTTATTCTAATTTTTCCGCAGGGGGTTGTCCCCACCTTGCTTCTGAGGTCCCCTCCTCCTCGATCCCCGTTGGGGGGGGGACGGGGGGACATCCGGATCGGATTTAGATCCGACCAAACTGGGTTTAGAATTACTCAATTCCTTCCGGTTTCGTTTTTGATAGTTGTTGTAACCAATTTTTCAGGGGCGCCCTGGCTGGGGTGGGCCCCATGTACCTCCACCTCTCCCTTAGACTCCAGAAGGTTTCTGGGGGCGAGGTCGCTTGTTCGCATTTGGAGCAAGCCCTTTTTTGATCTACCTTGGTAGAAATTCTCGAGGAGCATCTCCCCTCCCCGAGAATGTATTTTTTCTTATTTTTTCTCTTTTTCCTTAGTTGGATTGGGAGTCTTCTTCACCACTTCTTTCTCTCTTTCGAATCTGTCCTTTCCTTTTCTATTCCCCATCTTTCCCACATGAGCCTAACCATTTATTATTTTTCAGCTTGCAGTACCTACGATCGAGGAATGTCCACTGGGCTGCCAGTCATCCATCCTGACAAATGGCAAGGTTGGGAGGACAGAAGACATCTCAGGGTGAGTGGAGGTAGAGACAGACAGAGTTGCTTTTCAGTTCCCCATGGCTGACCACGTACAGAGCTCCCTCAACATAGCCACACATAATGTTCAAGGCCTGAACTCCCCAGTCAAAAGGCGAAAGATCTTTGATAGTTACAAATCACTCAAACTAGACATTCTCATGATCCAAGAGACCCACTTTCCTGGGCGGTACAGTCCCAAATTTGTCCACTCTCACTTTCCCCTCTTCTACTTGGCTAATGCCGAGAACAAGACCAAGGGGGTCGCAATCTTTTTCTCCAAATCCTGTAACTTTGAGTATCTCTCTGACTTCAAAGACCCAGAGGGACGATTTATACTGGTTAAAGGTAAAATTGAGGGTCATCTATACTCCCTGGTCTCATACTATTCTCCCAACAAAGGGCAAGACAAGTTTTTCCAATTAACCTTGGATACTTTAACCCCACTTCTGGAAGGTACAGTCATTTGGGGGGGGGGATTCCAATGTGGCTTTTGACCAGGGTTTGGACAAATCCAGACCTCTGTCCGCTCAACTTACTAGACCCTCTAGGGTCAGCCTGAAAATTGCCAAACTACTCCATGACAGGGGGTTGACGGATGTTTGGCGGGAGTCTAACCCCTCAAAGAGGGACTACACTCACTACTCTCACCCGCATAGTACCTATGCCAGGATCGATCATATTTTAATCCCTTCATTTGTACTTCCGGCAGTGATCAAGGCCCAAATCAGAGACACAGTCCTATCTGACCATTCTATGGTCATCATGTCCATCCGCTCTTTAGCAGGTATGGCAAGGAACGGACATTGGCGGCTAAATGAGTCCATTCTTTCCAATCCAACCACTACAACGGAAATTAATAAAGCCCTTCAAGAATATTTCACAATTAACAATGTTGAGGATATCTCTGCGGAGACCCTGTGGGCAGCCCATAAAGCCTCTATTAGAGGGAAGATCATTCAGATCTCCACGCGAATCAAAAGAGAACACGAAGCAGAAATTGTACGTCTGGAGAAGTCTTATAGGACCCTAAGGGCACAACACAAAAAGAAACCATCTTTAGCCTTACTAGAGAATATTGACAAGCTGAGATTAGAACTTAACTTAGCCCTCACAACGAAGGCGGAGAGATCTCTCCGCTGGAGTGGCAATAAATTTTACACCCAAAAAGGAAAAATAGGCCAGTTGTTAGCGACCAAATTGTCCCCTAAAACAAGGTTTCACTCCTTACCCAAAATACGCTTGGCAGGTCAAGAACCTACATCCAACCCTAAAAAGATCCTGGAGGCATTCGAAACATTCTATTCTGACCTGTATAGTGCCCCTCCACAGATTCCCAGGGTTTCGATTGACAACTTTTTGGACAGCCTACCCATCCCATCCTTAGACGTAGAACATAGAGACAGGCTGGAAGCACCCTTTTCGGTTGAAGAGGTGGCGACAGTAATCAAGGGCCTCCGAAAGGGCTCGGCCCCAGGCCCAGATGGACTGTCGGCCCTCTATTACAGGTCATTTGCAGATACCCTAGTCCCACATATGACAAACTTTTTTAATTCCAAAACTCAAGGCACCCCTCTGGGTACGCAACTTAATACAGCATACATTACGGTTATCCCAAAGCCGGATAAAAACCCAGAAGAAGTCTGTAACTATCGCCCCATTTCTCTGATAAATAATGACCTAAAAATTCTTACAAAAATTCTAGCTCTCCGTATCTCCTCTTTCATTAATAAATATATTCACAAGGACCAAGTCGGATTTATTCCAGGTCGACAAGGCCCAGATCAAGTGAGAAGGGCAGTGGACATTGTCTCAATTTTGCAATCCAACTGGGACGGAGGTCCGAAACAAAAAGGCTTTCTCCTATCTCTTGATCTGCAGAAGGCCTTTGATTCTGTGTCCTGGCAATATCTTCTCCCCCTACTAGAACGATGGGGCTTTGGCCCAAGATTTATGGGTGTAATACAAGCTCTCTATTCTAAACCAAAGGCCCAAATTCGAATCCAAGGGTACTACTCTTCTCCAATAGACATAGCAAGGGGTACCAGACAGGGATGCCCCCTCTCCCCAATCATTTTCGCAATGGCAATTGAAACCCTAGCGATAGCCATTCGACAGAACCCCGACATTCAAGGCGTTTCATGTGGAGATCAAACTCATAAATGTGGGCTCTTTGCCGATGACTTACTACTATTTCTAACTTCTCCTATTACTTGCCTACCAAACCTTTGTAAGGTAATTTCGGAATTCTCTAAATTCTCAGGTCTCCAAGTCAATTATGCCAAATCACAAGCCTTGAACGTATCCCTTCCACCTCCTACAGTATCTCTCCTCCAACAGTCATTCAAATTTGAATGGTGTCCCTCATCTATCAAATATCTAGGGATTTCCTTAACAGCTCGGACAGAATCCCTTTACACAAATAACTATCCTCCCCTATACCAAAAACTTACGGCCGACATGAATAACTGGGCTAAGTATGATCTTTCCTGGCTGGGCAGAATTAACTCTATAAAGATGACTTTACTTCCTAGAATTTTATATCTATTCCGCTCCCTTCCCATTCCCATCAGAAAAGATCACGTGCAGACTTTACAAAGCAAAATACTCAAATTCATTTGGGGCAAGTCAGGTTACAGAATCCCCCAAAACACGCTATATAACCATAGGAAAAGAGGAGGACTAGGACTACCGCACCTATATAAGTACTTCGTAGCTGCCAGACTAGCTCAACTATCCGTAGTTTACTCTAAACTGGACATACCAGACTGGGTCCACATAGAGGGTCAAGCTGTCCCCCAGTTCTCCCTAGAACACTTACTCTGGTGCCCCCAAAAGAGAAGACCACCCATTTTGTCCCCCTCCCTTTCTCAATCCTACGCCCTTTGGGATAGATTTCGTAACCTTCCTGCCCTGGTTTCGAAAGGTCAACCTCTAGCCAGTGTATTCCAAAACCCGGATTTCCCACCGGGAATGGACAGGAAAGCATTCAGTTGGTGGTTGGATAAGGGTCTGTACCGCATAGGACAATTCTTCACATCCAAAGGCCCTCTTACACTAGACCACTGTGTGACTAAATTGGACATCCCTGACACTGAAAAATTCAGATTCAAACAAATATCACAATTCCTACACACTTTATGGACGGATAGGCCTCTACCTCCCAAATTTACAGATTATGAGCTCTGGTGCGGGCAGACCATGGGACAAAGGGGAGGAATATCTGTCATCTACTCTTCACTCACCCGCCCGACTGAGAAGTCTTCCTATATGACGGCTTGGGAGGCAGACCTCCAAATAGGGTGGGAGTTGGAGACCTGGCAGGCAGCTTGTTCTGATTCTTTTCAGGGCATCTTGAATACTTCCCTGATGGAAGCAAACTTAAAGGTCCTTATGAGGTGGTATATGACTCCCGCCAGGCTTGCGGCCATCTACCCATCATCAGATCCCAGCTGCTTTAGAGGTTGTCAGCTCCTGGGCTCGATGGTGCATGTCTGGTGGGAATGTCCCAGAATCAGACCAATCTGGAAGAGGATTTTTAACCTCATTTGTACAGTCACTGGTTGCTCGGTCCCCAGAACGGCTTCTGTAGCTCTCCTAAATGCTCGGATTCCGGGTATATCCAAGCCCAATCAGAAGCTGATCCAATTTATGCTCCTCGGGGCTAAAATTACCATCGCAAGGGCTTGGAGACAGCCCAGGGTTTCCATTGCAGAAATAAAACGCAAGATTTCGTGGATCATGGTGCAGGAAAAACTGGCCAGCATTCTTTCAAACACGAATCAGAAATTTGAAGCCGTGTGGGGATCATGGGCATCCCACTGTGGTATACCTTTGGCGACTGGGGTACACCCCACGCAACCTGCATCCTTCAGTACAAGTTAAGCTCATGTTTCCCTTCCTTTCCCTCTTTCTTACCCCCACTTTTCTCTCTCCTTTTTTTACTTCTATTCTTTTAAGACAGTTGTATGACCAGAAGGTAATGTTCTTTGTTCTTCGTCCGGTTATTCATATGGGCAATTTGGTAACACTATAGGCCTATCTTATTTTGTTAGTATGAGCTAGAGGTTCAATGAAGCCAAATTCGAACCCACTAATTTCCCATCAAATAAATTTATAGGAGGAGGCGGATTGGGAGGCGCCTGGCTGGGACACAGATTGATCCCATTAGGGGTGTCCGGGACAGGCAGGTCTCCCCTGAGCGCAAGATTACCATATACACCTCTTTTTCCGCCCCTTCCTCTGTTATTAAGCTCGCTGGATTCCTTTAATCAACCCATAGTTGGGAAATTTGAAATCAATAGAGTCATTGTTACTGTCATTATGCCCGGTTTGTTGAATGTTTTGATGGTGTAATTTCAGCCTTTTGTCATAATTTATCTGTATTCTTTATTTGAAAAAATAAAAATTTATTGAAAGTAAAAATTACTGAATCACATCATATATGATAACATAGTACATCAGATGTGGACTGTTGATAAGAATGACCCGTTGGCTCTTCTGATTGCGGTATATGTGCTCTGTCTCATGGGGGGGCTGGAGTGCCACATGTGTGCAATCAATGGCCCCCACGGTGCGTTGGAATCTGGCAATTCTGTAGAAATCTGTCATTGCCTTCAGCCGCAGGTCCTCAGTGGTTGGTTTGATGATTTAGTTGGCCATGCGTCTGAGGATTGCAGAGATAACCTGGTGCACACATCTGCTCATGGAGGATTGTGCCATCCCAGCCACCACTCCACTTGTTCTTTGAAAAGAGCCACTGGCAAGGACATGGAGTGTTGCCAGGACCTTGACCAGTGGCTGCACTGCATGTCAGCGTTGTGTTGGGCTGGTGATGTCATCCTGCAGGGTTATGGTTAATTCCAGGATGGCATGAGGGGTGAATCTGAAGATGCGATACACCTCAGAATCACTCATGCCAAAGAGGTCTATGCGTGTGCGTTATATCCTCTCCCGTGCCCTCCTTCGTGCCCTCCTCCTTCTTTGCTCCTCTAAAGTCATTAGTATAGCTATGAGCAAGGATGTTCCTGGCATGTAGGCATACAGATTGTTGTCCAGCAAGTGTGACTGGTCAGCTCCTCACTACCAGTGTTGCCTTAGCTGACATGTAGACGGATTGTCTAATTTTATTCCACCTTTTATATGGTCTAATTTTAGACAGGACATTTAGCTGTTGCGCACAGTGCGTAGCCTGCGCTGCACCAACTTACTTTTGTGGATCCCCGTAACTCCCTCATTTGCATATTTGAATAGCAAATCAATGGTGTCTTTAGCGCAGTTTTGCGCGGATGGATACGCCGGTCTATCAAAATTACGCCGGTCCAAAAAAAGTAGATTTCATGCGTATATCTGGGGATGCGGCGCATCGATACGCATGCGCAAATTTAGACTTACGCCGCGCATCTCCTGTAACGCCGGCGTAATGGCTCTGTGAATCTGGCCCAGAATCTTGAAGATCTACTTTCTCCAATTTCACGGCTAATGGGCATGGGATTTTACAAAAATGGGCATGGGCACTGCCAGGGGGAAAATGTACCAAAAAATGTAAGCTCAGTATAACAGTTTAACCACTTAACCCCCGGACCATATTGCTGCTCAATGACCAGAGCACTTTTTGTGATTCAGGACTGCGTCACTTTAACTGACAATTGTGCAGTCGTGCGACGTGGCTCCCAAACAAAATTGGCGTCCTTTTTTTCCCACAAATATAGCTTTCTTTTGGTGGTATTTGATCGCCTCTGCATTTTTTAGTTTTTGCGCTATAAACAAAAATAGAGCGACAATTTTGAAAAAAATGCAATATTTTTTACATTTTGCTATAATAAATATCCCCAAAAAATATATAAAAAAACATTTTTTTTTCCTCAGTTTAGGCCGATACGTATTCTTCTACCTATTTTTCGTTAAAAAAAAATCGCAATTAGCGTTTACTGATTGGTTTGCGCAAAACTTATAGCGTTTACAAAATAGGGGGTAGTTTTATGGCATTTTTATTTATATATTTATTTTTTACTAGTAATGGAGGCGATCAGTGTTTTTTTCAGTTCTGCGACATTATGGCAGACACTTCGGACACTTTTGACACATTTTTGGGACCATTGGCATTTTTATAGCGATCAGTGCTATAAAAATGCATTGGATTACTATAAAAATGCCATTGGCAGTGAAGGGGTTAACACTAGGGGGCGGGGAAGGGGTTAAGTGTGTTCCTGGGTGTGTTCTAACTGTATGGGGGGGGTGGACTCACTAGGGGAAATCACTGATCTTCTGTTCATACATTGTATGAACAGAACATCAGCGTTTCCCCCGCTGACAGGACCGAGAGCTGTGTGTTTACACACATAGCTACTGGTCCTCGCTCTGTACCGAGCGATCGCGTGTGCCCGGCGGCGATCGTACCCGCCGGGCACGCGAGCGGGACTCAGGGGCGAGCGGGGACGTGCACGCGCCCCCTAGTGGTCGCAAATTAGCGGACGTATAGCTACGGGCTCTCGCCCAGGCATGCCGACTTCCTGCAGTAATATGACGGCGGGCGGTCGGCAACCAGTTAATAAAAAAAACGGTGAGGGGTTCCCTCTAAAAATATATACCAGACAGATATTCTAGATGATTGTCTGGTATGGGGGGGACTCCATGTGAAAAACAAGACAAAAAAAGCATGGGGTTCCCAGTTAAAAGCCAAATCAAGCATGCAGCTAGCCAGTAAATGAGGAGGGGGGCTGTTAGAGTTTGGCCATACCAGACCACATGTCCTTACATGGAAAGGATACTTTACCAGGATAACCCGCCCCTGATAAAGAACCTTGTCCTAATGGTTGATGAGGTCAAAGGCGTCTCCCCCACAGCCCTGGCCTGGTGGTTATGTGATTGTGCACTGTTGCAAACCTAATTCCCTACTCCAGGAATATACAATATATATATATACAATATCTGTTGCGATCGGTATCCGCGAGTCACGCTCGGGGTGGATGTGCAGAGCCAGCGCCAGCGGCAGCGGAGTTCCTTACCTTCTCCAGGCGATCCAGCGATGATCTCTCATTGCTGTGATCGCCGCCGAGATCCCAGCCGCGCCATCCACCAGTCATTAGACTTCCTGGTTCCGTTCCCTGCACCGCAATGGTGCATGGGAGCGGAACTGGGAGGGAAATTCAAATGTATACACAAACACATAAAAAGGAGGTGATACAATGTAATCTGAGAGGATTACACTGTATCACCTTGGAATCTGACACAGTGCCCTTTCAGTGCCCCTTGCCATTGTCATTTGTGACAAATAAAACCTTTCAAAACCCTTTGAAAATGGCATCTAAAAAGCGATGTCCTATGAATGCGCTTTTTGATCTGCTGAGCGACAGCGGTAGCGTAACAGAGTTGATCGCAGAACAGAGCGACAGTGAGTTGTGGGGCGATTTGTCATCCGGCTCTGACACCGACACTGATGCAGAAAGTGACAACGCCGATGATCCCGCACCTGACATAAGTGATGTGCGCACTTGGTGCGCTATAGACAGCGATGCGGACCAGGCAGCGCCCCCGAGGTTCCGATTCACTGGATCTCCTGGGATGAAGGTTGATGTGGAGAGGGACAACCCTCTGGCGTACCTGAAACTTTTTCTTTCTGAGGAGGTAATTTTAAAAATTGTGACAGAGACCAATCGATACCACGATCAGCAATCTGCTACGCTGCGTGCCAGATTTTCCAGATCCAGAAAATGGGAACCTGTCACTAAAGAGGACATCTGGAACTTTCTAGGACTCATCATCCTTCAAGGGGTGGTGGGCAAACCGCTCCAGAAATGGTACTGGACCACCAACAAGATGCTGGCCACGCCATTTTTTGGGACTGTGATGTCTGAGTATCGTTTTTCACTGATTATGAAAAACGTACACTTCGCCAACAACGAAGAGTTTGATGAGGCCACGCATCCTGCGCCCAAGCTCAAAAAAATCTGGGAGGTGTACCAGATGATTGTCGCCAACTTCCAGCGGACCTACGTGCCAGAAAGGGATGTCAGTGTGGACGAAAGTCTGATGGCCTACAAGGGACGCCTGAGCTGGATCCAATTTATTGCGTCCAAAAGGGCGCGCTTTGGCATAAAGTTTTATATGCTATGTGAATCTACCACGGGATATATTTGGAATGCGGTAATTTACACCGGGAAGGGTACAAAGTTCGATCCCAAGTACAACCGCTATGGGATGGCCACATCGTCAGTCCTTTCACTGCTGGACCCATTACTGAACCAGGGATATTGCGTGACAACAGACAATTTTTATACATCACCGGAACTTTATGAGGTTCTGCTCCTCAACAAATCGGATGGGTATGGTACAGTGAGGCCAAACCGGCGTGACATGCCATCTACGTTTGGCAAGAAGAAATTAAAAAAAGGAGAGATGGTTGCCTTCCAAAAGGGAAAAATGATGGCAATGAGATGGAGAGACAAAAAGGACGTGTGTGTCATGAGCACCGTGCACAGCACCTCCACTACCATGGTCCGCACAAAACACGGAAAAGATGTGCTGAAGCCACAAGTAGTGATCGACTACAATCACACGATGGGGGGTGTCGACCGAGCCGATCAGGCAATGACATTTTACCCGGCGATGCGCAAACAACAAAAAAAGTACTACAAAAAGATTTTCAGACATCTCCTTGAACAATGTCTTTGGAACGCCTATATTCTTTATAAGGCAAACACGAACACACCTCTGTTTCATTGCGACTTTATATGGAAGCTGGCTGAGCAAATTTTTATCAACCACCCGACGCCATCAGTGTCTGCTAACAGACCCGGACGACGCTCTGTTGACATTGGCAATCCAGAGCGCCTGACAGGTCGTCATTTTTTAGACTTTGTACCGCCAACCGCACGAAAGTTAGCGCCTACCAGGATGTGCGTCGTTTGCTGTTCCAAGAAGGATGGAAATGGAAAAAAAATCCGAAAGGAAACCAGGTACTATTGCCCAGATTGCAACGTCGGACTTTGTCTAGTTCCATGTTTCAAACTTTTTCACACCCAGGATGTGTATTAAATTTCTTTGTTTGACTAATTTCTTTATTTTTCTTTGCATTATTGAATAACATTATATTATTTATCAGATTTTCAGATTATAATTCATGTGTTTGTGTTTCCAATTTATCACATCTGGAATGTCTACTAGAGTCTTGTTTTGGTCAGGTTTAAGTAAGTAATTACTAAGAATTGCAGGCCTATAATACATAAATACATATCACCAAATTTCCATTCAAAATAATTGTACCGCTTTTGGTACGTAATTCCAGACAGAATCATACCGCCAGGTATGCGCATGCGCACTAGGATACGTCAACGGCCGGCGCAGTTAAAAAAAAAACGTTGTTTGCGTCGGGTCATTCATAATTATAATAAAACACGCCCCCCCCTAATAAATTTGAATTACACCCGCGTAAATGTGACTTACAGCGGCGTAGAGTAAATGGGTCACGTCGCAACGGCGGCAAAGGTATGTGGATCTGGCCCTATACATTTTGCGCAAACCAATCAATAAACGCTTATTGTGATTTTTTTACCAAAAATATGTAGAAGAATACGTATCGGCCTAAACTGAGGAAATAAAATGTTTTGTTTTTTTCATATATTTTTGGGGGATATTTATTATAGCAAGAATAAAAAAATATTGCATTGTTTTTCAAAATTGTCGCTCTATTTTTGTTTATAGCGCAAAAAATAAAAACCGCAGAGGTGATCAAATAGTGCCAAAAGCAAGCTCTATTTGTGGGAAAAAAAGGACGCTAATTTTGTTTGGGAGCCACGTCGCACGACCGCGCAATTGTCAGTTAAAGCGGTGCAGCGCCGAATCGCAAAAAGGAGCCAGGTCCTTAACTTGCATAATGGTCCGGGGCTTAAGTGGTTAAGGGTAGCGCTACATTCGCTGACAGATTTTTTTAAATGGCTTTTTAAAAACTAAGGGCCAGATTCAGAGAAGGGGGGCGTAATTGTGTGCGGGTGTAGCGTATGCTCTTTACACTACGCCTCCGCAACTGTTATGGGCAAGTGCCTTATTCAGAAAGCACTTGCTCCATAACTTGCGGCGGCGTAGTGTAAAGTGTCTGGCGTAAGGGCGCATAATTCAAATTAGTAATGTGGGGGCGTGATTCATGTAAATGGATCATGACCCCACGCTATTTACTAGGGTTGTCCCGATACCACTTTTGTAGGACCGAGTACAAGTACCGATACTTTTTTTCAAGTACTCGCCGATACCGAATACCGATACTTTTTTTAAAATGTGTCCCCAAATGCAGCCATGTCCCCCACATATGCAGTTATGTCCCCCACATATGCAGCCATGTCCCCCACATATGCAGCCATGTCCCCCCACTTATGCAGCCAAGTCCCCCCACATATGCAGCCATGTCCCCTCACATATGCAGACAGATCACCCGTCCAATCCCGAGCAAGGGGGAGTGTCTATATGCGGCGCAGCGGGGAACACTACAGCTATTCAAATAAAAGCGGACTATGCGGCGACGGCGTTGCGGTATGCGGCAGCGGCGTTGCGATCGGCAGTGGCGGGGGGTCATGCGGATGAATATCGGATCTGGCATCCGGGGCATTTGCGGGAGTACAAGTACTGCAAATGCTCAGTATCGATCCCGATACCGAAACTGATATCGATATCGGGACAACTCTACTATTTACATATTTTCTGAACGGTGCATGCGCCGTCCGTGGACGTATCCCAGTGCGCATGCGTGAAACACGTCGCAACTAGTCAATGTGTCCAACCCCATTCCCGAACCATTTTACTCAAACGACGTAAACGACGTACAATTCGACGCTGTCCTGAAGTCCATACTTAACATTGGCTGCGCCTCATATAGCAGGGGTAACCTTACGCCAGAACAACGCCAAAATAATGCCGGAATAGCGCTTACACAAACAACATAAACTAAGACGCCCAGCCGCAAGTACGTTCGTAAATGACGTCCAGCCCCATTCCCAGCCGCAAGTATGTTCGGGAATCGGCGTAACTCCCTAATTTACATATTCGGCGCGTAAAACGACGGAAGCGCCACCTAGCGGGCAGCGTAAAACTGCAACTAATATACGACGGTGTAACAGACTTACGCCGCTCGTATATTAGCAGAAAAAAGATACGCCGGCTATTCATAGGGCCAGATTCAGGTAGTCCAGAGCATCTTTGCTCTGGAGTAACGCTTCTCATTTGCGTTGCGCTGCCGAAATTTTAGGAGCAAGTGCTGTCATTCACGAAGCACTTGCTCCTAAAGTTGCGGCAGCGCATCACAAATGAGCCGGCGGAATTCAAATTTAGCGGGTACGGGGCGTGTAGTATGCTAACTACGCGCGATCCCGCCGCCAACGTACTGCGCATGCGTCGAGTGTCAAAACATCCCCGTGCGCATGCTCCAAAATCTGTGAATGAACGTCAATGACGTCACATTCCCATTCATGACCGTTTTACGCAAGCGACGTTTTTTTTTTTTTTTTCGACGCGATGACGACGCCTATACCTAACATAGGATACTCCAACCCCATGTAGGTATATCTATGCGCCGCGTATCCCGTCCGGAAACGTCGTATCGTCATTGCGTCGCGCCGGATTTCGATCGTGAATTGCCGATTTCCGCTCATTAACATAGGGCCAGATTCAGGAACAGTTACGCTGGCGGATCGAGTGATCCGCCAGCCTAACTGTGACTTTGAGCCGGCGTTTCTGTTTTCTGTAACCAGAAAACAAGAAACGCCGGGTTGAAGTTCCGATGCGAGCAGCGTAACTGAGTTTCGCCATCGCATCGTTACTTCAACTTAAAAATGGCGCCGGGGGCGTTCCCGCCGATTTACGCTCAAAAAATATGTTAATGAGCGGAAATCGGCAATTCACGATCGAAATCCGGCGCGACGCAATGACGATACGACGTTTCCGGACGGGATACGCGGCGCATAGATATACCTACATGGGGTTGGAGTATCCTATGTTAGGTATAGGCGTCGTCATCGCGTCGGGAAAAAAAAAAAAAAACGTCGCTTGCGTAAAACGGTCATGAATGGGAATGTGACGTCATTGACGTTCATTCACAGATTTTGGAGCATGCGCACGGGGATGTTTTGACACTCGACGCATGCGCAGTACGTTGGCGGCGGGATCGCGCGTAGTTAGCATACTACACGCCCCGTACCCGCTAAATTTGAATTCCGCCGGCTCATTTGTGATGCGCTGCCGCAACTTTAGGAGCAAGTGCTTCGTGAATGACAGCACTTGCTCCTAAAATTTCGGCAGCGCAACGCAAATGAGAAGCGTTACTCCAGAGCAAAGATGCTCTGGACTACCTGAATCTGGCCCATATTTTTTGAGCGTAAATCGGCGGGAACGCCCCCGGCGCCATTTTTAAGTTGAAGTAACGATGCGATGGCGAAACTCAGTTACGCTGCTCGCATCGGAACTTCAACCCGGCGTTTCTTGTTTTCTGGTTACAGAAAACAGAAACGCCGGCTCAAAGTCACAGTTAGGCTGGCGGATCACTCGATCCGCCAGCGTAACTGTTCCTGAATCTGGCCCATAGTATTTACGTGGCGTATCTCTAGATACGCCAACGTAAATACGTTACAATGTACCAATAAGCAAGTTAACACACCGGCTAGTTTTTCTCTAAGCTGTGCTCTTCCTCACTTATACGTTCATACGAGGTTTTCTTGTATTCTGACTCACGGTAAACACTCGCCTTGCATTTATCTCTCTCCAGATCTAGACTCACCAATATTTTGCGACACCGCATTAGTTTCACGGTAGGTACAAATAATCGGTTTCAATATGCTATTACCACAGAAATAGTAGAAGTAAATGCGCCTGTAATGGGATCAAAATCAAATCACTTTCACTTCCACTACAGTTTGCTGCGAAGTCAAGAGATCCCCAGGGTGAGTAAATATAGAGAAACACCTGCAGACACTAGCCGAGGCCCACAGATGAGATAGAACATGACAGTACTATCTAGCAGAACCATTTCTTCAGTAATGTCCACAGGCACAACTTCATCAACTTGTGCTTACTTGGCAAGAGCCCTTGTCCTGATGTGCAACTGATTTAAACAGTCCCGAAGCAACAAAGAAACTTCAGAATTTACCCAACAATAGATGCTTACTATATTCACTTCCCTACAGGGATGGCCGTATCAAGGATGATGTTATATCGCTGGTTGGCTTTACAATTGACCATAAAAGAATCAATATCACTGCGGGATAAAAAATAAGTAAATACACATCTACTATTCATCCTCTACTTGGAATTTTCTCCTTCCCTTTAACAGGAATTTGTCAAAATAAAATTGGAGCCTCTATTGCTGACTTGGCTCTCAAGGTGCAAGCTCTGGAGTTATTATTATTATAATACAGGATTTATATAGCACCAACAGTTAGCACAGCATTTTACAATATAAGGGGAGGCAATAAAGCAACAATACAATTCGATACAAGAGGGTTAGGAGGGCACTGCTCCTAGGAGCTTACAATCTAATAGGAAGGGGCTGATGGAACAAAATTTAATAACTGCAAGGGATGAATTCATGGGATAGAAGATTTGGTTATAAGCTGAAGGCAGGATAGGCGTCCCTGAAAAGATGAGTTTTCATGGATCGCCTAAAAGTGGACAGAGTAGGACAGATTGGGGTAGTGAGTTCCAGAGGATGGGAGAGGCTCTGTCAGGTGACCTGTGGTCAAATGACAAGTGCCCGCCGTTGGAGGCAGGGGTGTACCACAAGGTAGTGAACTCTATAGCAGACAGATGAACCACAGAGTGGATATTGCAGAGAGGTTCGCTGGGGCACAGACAGGAATCCTGAAGGAAGCTTGACCCAAGATTCCCCAGGGCGCGGAGTCTAAGACCCAGTTGGTATTTACCAAGACCTCAAGTGGTGGGGATGGCCTTCGCTGCAACTGGGTCCAGGTCGCGGACCCCTGAGTCACCTAGGTCACGCTCCGTAGGGAGAGAGGGGAAGCAGCCACTCAGGACACAAGGAATAACGAAGGGTAAGCCGAAGTCGGGGCAACTAGCAGACAAGGATAACCAAGGGACAGGCCAAGGGTCAGGGTGACAGGCAAACAGGAGTAGTCGGAGACAAGCCAAAGTTGATACACAGAGATAACGTAGCACACGGCAAGCAGGAACACAATACTAACAAACAACGTTGATCAGCACAGCAGACCAGCAGTGCAGTGGTTAATATAGAGTTCCTGGGATGACCTGGGGTGGAGCCATACAGAGAGGAGAGATGATAAAGGTAGCCAGATTAGAGAGTCAGGCCTCTAATGAACACATGAAGAGACAGGTAAGCTGCCAGACAATTATTGCATATCCATGACAGGCTCTGGAGAAGTCCTGGAGACGAGAATGCGAAGGGGGAGGCAATCGAGCTTGAGAGCAGAAGGTCTTGGGAGGAGCAGAGAGGACGGTTTGGGTGATATTTGGAGACAAGATTGGTGATGTAGCTTGGGTCAGAGTTCTAAATGGCCTAGTATGTTATTATTAATGTTTTGAATTTTATTAATTGGGCAATGTAAAGCCAGTGTAGGGTTTGGCAAAGAGGGGTGGCGGACACTGAGCGGTTGGTAAGGTGGATGAGTCTGGCAGCGTCATTTATGACAGACTGAAGAGGGAATAGCCTATGGAGAGGTAGGTCAAAGAGCAGGGCGTTACAATAGCAGGAGATATTATGTAAATTAATAAGTTACTTAGGGGTTTCGCCGGTTAAAAAGGGGTGTGTTTTGGAGATGAGCTCTCAACCATACCCTATCGTTAATTACTTGATTTGTTAAAGGAGAAGTACAGTCAAAGCTCATTTGGCTGTATTTCTCCTGTGGATCACAGGAGTGCAGCTTGTTCTGAATTCCTGTTACCCACTTTCAGCTATATCTGTAGCTCTGAGGAATATTAATAAAAAAAAAATGTAAATGTCATTAAAAACGATTGTGTGTGGGCTCCAGAGCATTTTTCATGACGTGAAAAATGGGCATTAAAAATTTCGAACATGCTCTATTATTTTGCATTGTTTTTCACATTGTCGTTTTTCACGTCGTGAAAAATGGTCGTGTGTGGGCTTTAACGACGTGAAAAGAACGTGCATGCTCAGAAGCAAGTTATGAGATGAGAGCGCTCGTTCTGGTAAAACTAGCGTTCGTAATGGAAGATAGCACATGCGTCACACTGTAACAGACTGAAAAGCACGAAGACTGAAAAGCACGAAGACTGAAAAGCGTGAATCGTCTTTCACCAAACTTTTACCAACACAAAATCAGCAAAAGCAGCCCCAAGGGGGCATGGCGGGCAAGGCCCGCTACAAGACCAAAGGAGAACGAAGATTTGCAGTCCAAGGACCTCGACTGTGGAACGTATTACCAACCAATATCAGAACGGAAGAGAATCACCAGGTTTTTAGAAAAAAACTCAAGACCCACCTATTCTGAAGGCAAAAAATTCAGTTCGCATTTGTAGCACTATACAAGTTTTTCGCTCACTCACTCAAAGGGTGGCGCCATCTGAATGGAACTTCCCCTTTATAGTGCAGCCGTACGTGTTGTACGTCACCACGCTTTGCTCAAGCATTTTTTTTTCACGATCGTGTGTAGGCAAGGCAGGCTTGACAAGAATCAGGTCGAAAAAAAAAATATTATTTTCTAGACCATTAAAAATGGTTGTGTGTACGCGGCATAATAGGGTGGATTATAGGATTTTACAAGCATTTTACCTCGGTTCACACTAGGGATTCATGTTAGGCAGGGAAAGAGAGTGTAGTGAAGACAGCACATTACATGGTAAGACCTACCCCGAAAATAAGCCCTACTGTGTCTTTTCTTGCCAAAATTAATGTAAGACCCAGGTTAATTTTTGGGGAAACACAGGGCCAGATCCACAAAGCACTGAAGCCGGCATTTCACTCGATGCGCGGCGTAAGTCTAAATATGCGCCTGCGTATCTATGCTCTGTATCCCCAAAACGATATACGCCTGAAATCTATAATTTTTCGACCAACGTCATTTCGATAGACCGGCGCAAAAATGCGCTAGACACACCATTGATTTGCTATGCAAATATGCAAGTGTGGGAGTTACGGGATCCACAAAAGTAAGTTGGTGCAGCGCAGGCTACGCGCTGTGCGCATCAGCTGTTTGTCCGGTCTAAAGTTAGTCCTTATAAAAACAGGTTTAAGATTGGACAATCCGTCTACATGTCAGCTAAACACCGTTAGGGACGAGCTGAGCAGCCACACTTGCAGGACAACAATCTGTATGCCAACATGCCAGGGGCATCCATGCTCATAGCTATACTACTGACTTTAGATGAGCGCAGAAGGTGGAGAGCACGGAGGAGGGTATGGAGGAGGGCACGGGAGAGGATATACGGCACACGCATAGACATCTTTGGCATGAGTGATTCTGAGGTGTATCGCATCTTCAGATTCACCCCTCATGCCAAGGGCCGCCATCAGGGGGGTACAGGCAGTACACCTGTAAGGGGCCCGGGGGTCCGGAGGTGCCCAGGTGCCTGGAGGCCCCCAGGGCCCCAGATGGTAACCCCCCTCTTTTTTTATAATTTTTTTTTAAATATATTTTTTAATAGTTTATTTTTTTATTTTTTTTATTAAAGGCCCAATTTTTTTGCTTTTATTTTTTTAGGAGTCTGGAGGTCCCCAGGGGCCCAGAGGCCCCCAGGGCCCTGGGTGGCAACCCCCCCATTATTTCATTTATTTTTTATAAAAAAATATATTTAATATATTTTTATTATAGTTTTTTTATTAAAGGGCCAATGTTTTTTTTGGGGGGGGTCTGGAGGTCCCCAGGGGCCCGGAGATCCCCAGGGCTCCAGGTGACAACCCCCCTTTTTTTATAAAAAATAAAAAAAATTTAAATATATATATATATTTTATATATATATATATATATATATATATATATATATATATATATATATATATATATATATATATATATATATATATTATTATTAAAGGGCCCAGAGGGCCCCAGATGACAACCTTTTTTCTTATAATTTTTTTTAAATGTTTTATATTTTATTTTAATTCTTTTATATATAGTTATATTTTTAGTAAAAGGTTTAGAGGTCCCCAGGGCCCCATGTTATTTTGGTTTATATATTTTTTTTTATTAAAGGGCCCAGAGGTCCCCAGGCAACCCCCTTATTTTTTTATTTTAAATGTTTATTTATTATATATATATATATATATATATATATATATATATATATATATATATATATTTTTTTTTTATTAAAGGGCCCAGAGGTTTATTTTTATTAAAGGGCCCAGAGGTCCCCAGGCAACCCCCTTGTTTTTTTATTTTAAATGTTTATTTCTTTTTTTTTTATATATATATATTTATTTCTTTTTTATTAAAGGGCCCAGAGGTTTATTTTTATTAAAGGGCCCAGAGGTCCCCAGGCAACCCCCTTGTTTTTTTATTTTAAATGTTTATTTATTTTTTTTATATATATATTTATTTATTTTTTATTAAAGGGGCCCAGGCGGCAGCACCCCCCTACCGGTTCTCTGCTCCAGGGGGGCCATGCCTGAAGCTGTGTAAGGGGCCCCATAATTCCTGATGGCGGCCCTGCTCATGCCATCCTGGAATTAACCACAACCTTGCAGGAGGACATCATCAGCCCAACACAACGCTCACATGCAGTGCAGCCAGTGGTCAAGATCCTGGCAACACTCCATTGACTTGCCAGTGGCTCTTTTCACCCTAATGGGTAAATATATATTTTAGATACATTTTTTCTGTTTAGTATATATTTTATATTAGTTAATATAATAACTATATAATTTTTTTTTTATCTAATATATATTTAATATTTTAAATATTATTATAATTATATTATTTATTATTATTATATACATTTTTATATATATATATATATATATATATATATATAGTAGTTCAACTTCCAGTTCCTCTCTGACATCTCTCAAAAAACACACAATCCAAAAAACACAACGACACAACACAAACCTACAAACACCAACAGACAACGGAACAAAAGCACCTTGCTGTAGGAAGGGAAACAAATGGATGTACTTTTGCAATGGAAGGGCGTTTCTCTCGGTCTATTTAAGCACTGTGCGTAGCTCACTAAGTTGACCGGGCCTAGTTCTTATCTCACTGATTACACCAGGCCGAGTTCTGCATGCGCAATCCGGCCGGCCTTTCATTTGCATGGGGTCACGGATCATTTCAACGGAACACGCCCACGTCCTTCCTAATTTGAATTACACCGCCTTACGCCTCGGAATTTACATTACACCAGCGCAAATTTGTGCGCAAATACTACGAGGATACGGCACTTGCGCCTCTACATTGCACCGGTCTAACGTAAAGGAGGTGCGCTACGCCGGTCAATATATGCGCCAATGTACATGAATCTGGCCCACAGTGTATTAGTTCAGTTGTATCTGGTTCTAAGCTTGAAAGTATTTTTTCCATAAAATTCTCTTGGCAATCTTTTTACAAAGTAGATTGCCACGTCTCTTCTAAACCCTTCCCAATTGCTTGACTTGGAACTTCAGTTACAAAAAGATCGAAGATAATCAGCACAGTGACTTCATAAAGTAGTGGGACATGGCTCCAGGTAGACATACAATTACCCGGGTAATTTGGTGTGTGTCCTGCAGGAAGGGTGCTGAGCTATTAAGCCTTGTACACACGATCAGCCCATCCAATGAGAACGGTCTGATGGACCATTGTCATGGGTTAACCGATGAAGCTGACTGACTGTCTGATGTGCCCACACACCATCGGTTAAAAAAAACGATTGTGTCAGAACTCGGTGACACAACGACGTGCTGAAAAAAATGAAGTTCAATGCTTCCAAGCATGCGTCCACTTGATTCTGAGCATGCGTTAAATTTTAACCACTTAAGGACCGCCTCCTGCACATTTACGTCGGCAGAATGGCACGGCTGGGCACATGCGCGTACAGGTATGTGCTGTGCTAGTACCCAGCCGTGGGTCCCGGGCGTGCACCTGTGGCGCGCTCCCGTGACCCAGTCCGAAGCTCCGGGACCGTGACCGCGGGACTCATGGACCCGATCGCCGCTGGAGTGCGGCGAACGGTCCCCGGAGCTGAAGAACGGGGAGAGCTGTGTGTAAACATGGCTTCCCTGTTCTTTACTGTGGCGGCGTCATCGATCGTGTCATCCCTTTTATAGGGGGACACAATCGATGACGTCACACCTACAGCCACACCCCCTACAGTTGTAAACACACTTCAGGTCACACATAACCCCATCAGCGCCCCCTGTGGTTAACTCCCAAACTGCAACTGTAATTTCAACAGTAAACAATGCATTTTAAATGCATTTTTTGCTGTGAAAATGACAATGGTCCCAAAAATGTGTCAAAATTGTCCAAAGTGTCCGCCATAATGTCGCAGTCATGAAAAAAATCGATGATCGCCGCCATTAGTAAAACAATTTTTTTTTATAAAAATGCAATAAAACTATCCCCTATTTTGTAAATGCTATAAATTTTGCGCAAACCAACCGATAAACGCTTATTGCGATTTTTTTTACCAAAAATAGGTAGAAGAATACGTATCGGCCTAAACTGCGGAAAACATTTTTTTTTTTATATATTTTTGGGGGATATTTATTATAGCAAAAAGTAAAAAATATTGAATTTTTTTCAAAATTGTCGCTCTATTTTTGTTTATAGCGCAAAAAATAAAAACTGCAGAGGTGATCAAATACCACCAAAAGAAAGCTCTAATTGTGGGGGAAAAAGGAGGCCAATTTTGTTTCGGAGCCACGTCGCACGACCGCGTAATTGTCAGTTAAAGTGACGCAGTGCCGATCGCAAAAAGGGGCAAGGTCCTTTAGCTGCATTTTGGTCCGGGTCTTAAGTGGTTAAAGCAAGTTGTTTTTTTTTTTTTAACCGAAGGTTAAATAACCTATGGGGCCCACACACGATCGGTTTTGACCAATGAAAACGGTCCATCAGACCTTTGTCCTCTGGCTATCCTATCTTGTGTACGAGGCCTTATTTACCGGTGAGAGTTTTGGTTCCATATCTGCCCTTCGGGGTCCACCCTTGCATTCACCGAGGAAAAATAAAATTTATAGCGTTACACCGCACAACAAAGCTTTTTCTAACATGAGAAAAATTAACCAGTGCCTGCAAGATTTTTGACTAATTAGGTTTGCAGGATAATAAGAGCTTTTTAATAAGGTAAATATCACTTACAATATTGCTAATGAAATGTGAAAGTGATTCAGTACTCAGAGAGATAATAGGCAACTTGTTTTAATTGTTAACATTCTTACCGGCTTGCAATGACACGGTCATTATTTTGCAGTCACCACTTATCTGGAAATCCTGGAGGATTAATGGTTTCACTTATTCTGGCGAAAATGTTTAAGCTGTCCCTATTATCAGCGCACTTCCAAAGAATAATGCTTATTTGTCATTGCATTTAGCAGAAGAATGTATTGTCCATAGGCCAAGAGTCCCAGTAACCCTTTGAGGAGTGGATAATAAAATTTGCTGCCTTTCCGGCAAACGCAGCCAGCCACAGGTAGATTACAGTAAACTGGCTTTTGTAGCATTTTAATTGCATCTGTACCTGGGATTAAATATTACAGCTGTAAGTAACCTTCATAAATTCGTATAAGACGACCCCCTAATTTTTCACCTAAAATGTTGGTTTTGGGATATACTCGCCATATAAGACGACCCCCTTCCTACTAGTCATACCTCACCTCACCTCACTGTGCCATTACATGCCTCACTGTGCCATTACATGCCTCACTGTGCCACCATTACATGCCAGACTGTGCCACCATTACATGCCATACTGTGCCACCATTACATGTCTCACTGTGCCATTACATGCCAGACTGTGCCACCATTACATGCCTCACTGTGCCACCATTACATGCCTCACTGTGCCATTACATGCCAGACTGTGCCACCATTACATGTCAGACTGTGCCACCATTTTATGCCTTACCGTGCCACCATTACATGCCTCACTGTGCCATTACATGCCTCACTGTGCCACCATTACATGCCAGGCTGTGCCACCAATACATGCCTCACTGTGCCACCATTACATGCCTCACTGTGCCACCATTACATCCCAGATTGTGCCACTATTACATGCCTCACTGTACCACCATTACATGCCTCACTGTGTCACTGCATATCTCACTGTGCCATTGCATGTCTCGATGATGCCTTACCTTGTCCCTTTCATGCAGAATCTGTCAGACCTCGGCCGTCCATTTTTCAAAAGCCAAGCCTCCTCCTCGTGCTGTTCCGTGATAGGCGGAACACTCAGTTTCCCAGAAGACACTGTGTTCAGTGCTCCGCCTATCACGGATGGCCTCTCGTCCGAGGATGGTAGGCGGTACACTTTGGTGGGGGTGGGTCAGCCACGCCCTGTGACATTTGACCCCTGGGAACCCGCCTTTTGACCTTTGGGGGAGGTCCCTGTTCCAATTCCTGAGTCCTAGCCATATTAATCAGTGGGAAATCCTAACCCATCTAAACCTAACCCTAGCCCTGACCCTAACCCTGATACTATGTGCCTGTATTTTATATGCTTTGTGAGTAATATTTCTCCTTCTTATTTATTAACCACTTCAGCCCCGGACCATTTGGCTGCCCAAAGACCAGAACATCTGCAATTTTTATCGTGACTGTGACATTATAGCACATCAGACACTTTTGGCTCTATTTTGGGACCATTCACATTTATACAGCGATCAGTGCTATAAAAATGCACTGATTACTGTGTAAATGTGACTGGCAGTGAAGGGGTTAACCAGTAGGGGGCACTGAAGGGGTTAAGTGTGTCCTAGGGATGTGTTCTAACTGTGGGAGGGATGGGCTTCGTGTAACACAACAGTGATCACCGTTCACAGGGAGCAGTGATCAGTGTCCTGTCACTAGGCAGAACGGGGAAATGCTTGTTTACATCAGCATTTCCCTGTTCTTCCTCTCCGTGAGACCTTCGCGGGACTCCCAGCAGACATTGCGTCACACTCACGGAGCTTGCGGTGGGCATACGCACCCACAATGCTGCTTCTTAAAGGGGACATATATATACATCCATGTGCCCAGACGTGTCATTCTTCTGACGTATATAGTCGTGCAGCGATCGCCAAGTGGTTAAGCAAAGGCCTTACTATGAAAATTATTCGCTTACCTACACTATATTACTGAAAAAGGGAAAAAGGAGCACATGCTCCGCAAACGCGTTGCCAAATACCAAGCATAATATCCAGGAAGTGACGTCACACCGAGCATTGCTGTGTGTTTCAAAGGGATTAGGAAGCACTGGAAGCCACGGGCTTACCAGACTGTGGACCTCAAGCCTGGTTCAGTCCACCTACATTTAGGGATGAGCCGAACACCCCATTGAAGTCTATGGGGCTCGAACGTTCGAATTAAAAAACGCTCATTTTAAAGACCAATATTCAAGTTATTGTTGGAAAACGTCTTTGAGAACCCGGGTCTTGCCCCAGGGAACATGTATCAATGGAAAAAAGTTTAAAAAACGGTTGTTTTTTCAGGAGGCCTGCTCCTGAAAAAACGACAGTTTTAAAAACTTTTTTTCCATTGATACATGTTCCCTCGGGCAAGACCCGGGTTCTCAAAGACGTTTTCACAGGCAAACTATAGACACCCAGCAGGTACAATATTTAAAGGAATTGTTCTTTTTTTTTTTATTTAAGCATCATTAAAATCACTACTATTGTACCTGCTGGGTGTCTATACCTGTGATAACGTCTTTAAATAGCACAATCACCTGTCTGCCAGTAAATTAGGAAAGAACTGATCTAGCTAAGCTATACAGTGTATAAATATATGTACAACTCCTAGGGATGTATATATATCCTCTACACACTGTAATAAAGCTAAACTAACTAGCCTGCCTGCCTGCTCTATCTAGCTAGCTAAAAAGACAATCTCTCTGTCTCTCTAACTCAGGGGTGCCCAACCTTTTGAAGAGCGAGGGCCACTTAAGCAACTTAGTAACCAGTCGCGGGCCACAATGAACGAAGGGGGTGGGTGACAGGTCACGGTTACTCTATAGGCCCTCCAGATGGAAGGGGACGAATTCCCTTCTGATGTATTGGAGGTAGGCGGGCGTAAACGGACATCTGTCGGTCTATAGCGGTAAATTGAGGGTCCCATTTGGTTGGGCTGATCGTATGAAAAGGGCCTAAGACTGCTTTGACACTGATTTGCTGCGGTTTACCCACACCGCCTGTGCAGCGTAGTGCACCTGTGTCTATCCTATGGGTTAGCTGAACTTTGCCATAGACTCCGCTTGTGGCAAAAGCCGGTGCTGTAGAGGACGCATCGGCTTATGGGGCTCTGCTCCGCAGCTGCGTGCTTCCTCTACCACCAGCTTCATTCAAAACACTGATGCTGCGGTATGGCGGGTCAGCAACCTGCGATCTGTGCTTGCCAACCCACCAGTCCAGAGCAGAAGGTCGCGGGCCACATCAGAGGGCTCCGCGGGCCACATGTGGCCCCTGGGCCACTGGTTGGCCACCCCTGCTTTAACTGATCTCATTAACAAGCCTGAACACACTACACGAGGCCGCCCAGCAGGCGGCCTTATATAGTGTGGGGCGTGTGCTAAAGCCCTGAGCCATTATTGTCCAAAGCCACCCAGGCTTTGGCCAATTATGGCTCTCCTTTTTTTGCGTGCTGTGATTGGCCAAGAATTCAGGGTCATAGTGCATGTTTGGCCAATCTTTAGGGCGCAATGAATTATGGGCCGTTTCGTTTCACTCGAATTTGCCGCGAACGATAGTTTTTGTTCGATATTCGTCGAACGATCGAACGGCCGATGTTCGATTCGAACATACGTTCGTTTCGAACGCGAAGCTCATCCCTACCTACATTCACTGACTGTCTTCCCCCAGCCCCTGATGACCCAGAGGATCAGCAGTGCAGTAATGCTATACATGTGCCTTTATTTTATAACCTTTGTGAGTAATATTTCTCCTTCTTACTTAGTAAAGTTCTACAAAGCTACACTCAGTAAGCGTTTTTGTTCTCTTCCAATATTGACAAAAGTATTGGGACTTTAATGGCATCCCAGACATATTCCTTAAGGTACAATATTGAGTTGGCCCACCCTTTGCAGCTATAACAGCTTCAACTCTTCTGGGAAGGCCGTCCACAAGGTTTAGAAGTGTGTGTATGGGAATGTTTGACCATTCTTCCAGAAGCTCATTTGTGAGGGCAGGAACTGATGTTGCATGAGAAGGCCTGGCTCACAGTCTCCGCTCTAATTTATCCCAAAGGTGTTCTATTGGGTTGAGGTCCAGGCCAGACCATGTTCCTTCACCCCAAGCTCACTCATCCATGCACTGGACCAAGACATTTTGGACAACTTAATGGTTTGGGGATGGCCCCTTTTCTGTTCCAACATGACTGTGCAACAGAGCACAAAGCAAGGTCCATAAAGACATGAATGAGCTAGTTTGGGGTGGAGGAACTTGACTGACCTGCACAGAGCCCTGACCTCAACCAGATAGAAAACTTTTGGGGTGAATTAGAGTGGAGACTACGAGCCAGACCTTCTTGTCCAACATCAGTGCCTGACCTCACAAATGCACTTTTGAAAGCATCATCAAACATTCCCATAGATACTGTAATGGTCAGGGGTTAACATTGTTTATGATATTCCATTCCACCAACCCATGACAGCTTCTCGACACTCCACAATCCAGCAGAGAGGACTCATAAGAATTACCCAGAAAAACGAGACACACACAGCTCTGTTCTTTGGTTCAAATGGATAGATCTTTTAATGGTAAAACTCAGGCTTTGTATACAGTTAGCAACCAAAAAGCATGCTGCAGTAATCAAAGGGACAATGACACACTCCACCCACAACATCACACAATGGGTACTAACTAGTCCCCCTCAATCCACATCTTAAACAGACATTCTGACTCCACGATAAACTATTCTCACCTGCTATACAATTCCTTTAGTAAACATAAGTCAGACGTCTGACCTTTAGAGTGTGCTAACTCACAACACCTATTATCATCAATAGAATTTTCACACAATACAGTGTTAACCACTTAACGCTCGCCGCACGACTATGTACGTCCACAGAATGGCACGTACAGGCAGATGGGCGTACATGTACGTCGCTGCCTTCTAGCGGGTCGGGGGTCCGATCGGGACCCCCTCCGCTACGTGCAGCGGTCGCTAAGTGTCTGGGAGCAATCCGGGATGAGGGGGCGGCTGTTCGTTTTTGTCCGCCTCCTGACGATCGCTCCCAGCCAATCCGCTTCCTCCTCTGCCTGAACTGTAAACACAGGCAAGGAGGAAGTGATGTCACCTCTCCTCCCGCCGGAATTTTTGTCTGGTGGAGGAGAGGAGACATCACACAGTGAGTAGCACAAGCACTACACTGACACACAGACACATAGGCACACAAACTCCCCCCCCCCCAGTCACTCCCCGATCACCCCCCCAGCCCCCTGTCACAGTGTCACTAAATAGCAGTGATCATTTATTTACTGATCACAGCATTTAGTGTCAGTGTGACAGGCAGTTAATGTCAGGCAGTTAGTGTTAGGTCCAGGGTAGCCCCCTACCACCCAATAAAGGTTTTAACCCATTGATCACCCCCTAGTTAACCCTTTCAAACCCCTTTTGCCAGCATCACTAAGCGATCATTTTTCTGATCGCTGTATTAGTGTCACTAGGTAGCTAGTTATTTTTTGAGGTTCGCCGCCATGTTTTTATAGCGTTACAAAATGTATAGGGGAACCTAATGCTATAAAAACATGGCGGCGAACCTCAAAAAATAACTAGCTACCTGGCGGCACCAGCGACACTAATACAGCGATCAGAAAAACGATTGCTTAGTGACGCTGGCAATAGGGGGTGAAAGGGTTAACTCTAGGGGCAATCAGGGGTTAAAAACTTTATTAGGGAAACCCATACATTTTCTAATAAAGGTTTTAACCCCTGATTGCCCCTAGAGTTAACCTCGCTGTATTAGTGTCGCTGGTGCCGCTAGGTAGCTAGTTAGTGCCAGTAACGCTTACACACACGCGCAAAGCATACACCCCCTCCCCATATGTGGAATTGCACCCAAAATACATTCTGCTGCTTCTCCTGAGTACGGGGATACCACATGTGTGAGACTTTTTGGGAGCCTAGCCGTGTACTGGACCCCAAAAACCAATCACTGCCTTCAGGCATTCTAAGGGTGTAAATTTTTGATTTCACTCCTCACTATCTATCACAGTTTCAAAGGCCAAAAAATGCCAAAATAGCACAAAAAACAAACAAATTACCCCATTTTGGAAAGTAGACACCCCAAGCTATTTGCTGAGAGGCATGTCGAGTCCATGGAATATTTTATATTTTGACACAAGTTGCGGGAATATGACAATAGGACATACATTTTTGATTTCACTCACACAAATCTTGAAGGCGGTGATTGGATTTCGGGGTCCCGTACGTGGCTAGGCTGCCAAAAAGTCCCACACATGTGGTATACCCGTACTCAGAAGAAGCAGCAGAATGTATTTTGGGGTGCAATTCCACATATAACCATGGCATGTGTGAGAAATATATAATTTAGTGACAACGTTTTGTAAAAAATATGTTATTTTATTTTTTATTTTATTCAATCACTTGGGGCAAAAAAAAAATATTCCATGGACTCAACATGCCTCTCAGCAAATATCTTTGGGTGTCTTCTTTTCAAAATGGCATCTTGGCATTTTATGGCCTTCAAAACTGTGATAGGTAGTGAGGAGTTAAATCAAAAATGTATGCCCTTAGAAATCTTGAAGGTGGTGCTTTTTGGGGTCCCGTATGCAGCTAGGCTCCCAACAAGTCACACACATCTGGTATCCCCATACTCAGGAGAAGCAGTAGAATGCATGTTGGGGTGCAATTCCACATATAACCATGGAATGTGTGAGAAATATATCATTTAGTGACAACTTTGTGCAAAAAAAAAATCAGTTTCTCATATTCCCGCAACTTGTGTCAAAATATAAAATATTCCATGGACTCAACATGCCTCTCAGCAAATAGCTTGGGTGTCTACTTTCCAAAATGGGGTCATTTGGGGGGGGGGGGTTGTGCTATTTTGCCATTCTACGGCCTTCGAAACTGTGATAGGTAGTGAGGAGTGAAATCAAAAAGTCTCAAACATGTGGTATCCCCGTACTCAGAAGAAGCAGCAGAATGTATTTTGGGGTGCAATTCCACATATAATCATGGCATGTGTGAGCAATATATCATTTAGTGACAACTTTATTTTTTGTCATTATTCAATCACTTGGGGAAAAAAATGATTCAATGGACTCAACATGCTTGTTTCCTTGGGGTGTCTACTTTCCAAAATGGGATAGGCAGTCATAAAATAAAAGCTGTGTAAAATTCCAGAAAATGTACTCTAGTTTGTAGACGCTATAACTTTTGCGAAAACCAATAAATATACGCTTATTGCGATTTTTTTTACTAAAAACATGTGGCTGAATACATTTTGGCCTAAATGTTTGACTAAAATTTAGTTTATCCTATATTTTTTACTTTTTGTTATAAGAAAAATCATTTTTTATTAAAATTTACGATCTTTTTTCGTTTATATCGCAAAAAAATAAAAATCGCAGAGGCAATCAAATACCATCAAAAGAAAGCTTTATTTGTGGGAAGAAAAGGACGCAAATTTTGTTTCGGTACAACATTGCATGACCGCGCAATTACCAGTTAAAGCAGCGCAGTGACAAATTGTAAAAACACCTTTGGGCATTTAGCAGCATATTGGTCCGGGGCTTAAGTGGTTAATTAGCATCACACAATGAAATATCTTAGGAGCCAGACTTAATTAACCCCTAACAGTATGTGTCCCAACATTGAATGAATCACACTATTAATGACCTGTTGGGTTCAGAATTAACCACCTGTAATATTTCAAGATATCCTGCAATACATTGTGAATTATCATTACTGTTCTATCTCATGTAATTCAAGATATCATTTCCCAGTCATCCTATGCCCCTAGTGAGCATAGGATGACCCTAGACCCAAGAGTTCCAAGAATCCCCTGCATCTGTCAAGAATACATATTGGCCTAAACTGATGAAGACATTTGTTTTTTTACATTTTTTTTTAGATATTTATTATAGCAAAACTGTTTCTCTTTTTTTTTTGTTTATAACACAAAAAAAAAAAAAAATAGAAGAGGGGATAAAATACCACCAAAAGAAATCTCTATTTGTGGGAAAAAAAGGACGTCAATTTTGTTTGGGTACAGCGTCACATAAACACGCAATCGTCATTTAAAGTGACACTGTGCAGTAGCGCAAACAATGGCCTGGTCATTAAGAGGGAAGTGAAGAAAAGCAGCTATGGGGGGGGGGGGGGGGGAGGCAATAAAGTGAACTTGTTGTTTTGCAGTGCATGAGCAAAGCACAGGTTCACTTCAAGATCCATAGGTTGATAAACAAACCTGAGCTAAATGAGAAACGGAATCAGAAAGAATATTTGACATAACTAGTTTACTGTCTGCCACTGCATATAATTTCTATAACCTTTCATCTGCTGTGCTACTTTGAAGACGCTGGTCAATTAAGGCTTACCGCATAACCTCAAAGAGAAAGAGACTTCAGTAATGATCTTATTGACTGGCTAAACAGACAATTGGTCTGCCTTTAAAGCACAAAAGCAAAAGTCAAAGGAACGTGGTTGTCTGCATTTAAATATACACTATTAATAGAAGAGCAAAATAATGTCCACCTGCTTCAGAGCGCATGATATTCCAACTAGTGTTGCTCACGAATATTCGTATTGCGAATATTCGGCTTGAATATGGCATATTCGAGTATTCGCGATATATTCCGAATTTCGCGGTGAATATTCGTTATTTCGAATATTCGTATTTTTTCTATTTTTTTTTAGAACAGATCACATCCTAGAGATCCCCATCGACGTCTAAAAGCATTACTGGTATGATTAGAGACCTTGGGCCGAGTAGCTGCAGCGCTCATTTTATATTGCCGAAAAATTGCAATGCGATTATTCGGCAATAGCGATATCGCGCGATTATTTTTGAGAAATTCGCAATATTGTTTTTAGCTAAAATAACACATATATTCGATTTCAGAGTGTTACTGTCGAAATTCCGCAATCAATTTCTCATTCGCATTCTTGCGAAATTACGATAAAATATCAAGAATATTCTGAGCCAATCAGAGTGCTCCTTCCGCATTTGCCGAATATTCGCAATTATTTTGTATTGTAATATATCACGAATATTCTGAGCCAATCAGAGTGCTCCTTCCGCATTTGCCGAATATTCGCAATTATTTTGTATTGTAATATATCACGAATATTCTGAGCCAATCAGAGTGCTCCTTCCGCATTTGCCGAATATTCGCAATTATTTTGTATTGTAATATATCAAGAATATTCTGAGCCAATCAGAGTGCTCCTTCCGCATTTGCCGAATATTCGCAATTATTTTGTATTGTAATATATCAAGAATATTCTGAGCCAATCAGAGTGCTCCTTCCGCATTTGCCGAATATTCGCAATTATTTTGTATTGTAATATATCACGAATATTCTGAGCCAATCAGAGTGCTCCTTCCGCATTTGCCGAATATTCGCAATTATTTTGTATTGTAATATATCATGAATATTCTGAGCCAATCAGAGTGCTCCTTCCGCATTTGCTGAATATTCGCAATTATTTTGTATTGTAATATATCACGAATATTCTGAGCCAATCAGAGTGCTCCATTCCGCATTTCTCGAAATTTCGCAATTATTTGGTATTATAAAATATCACGAATATTCTGAGCCAATCAGAGTGCTCCATTCCGCATTTCTCGAAATTTCGCAAGTATTTGGTATTATAAAATATCACGAATATTCTGAGCCAATCAGAGTGCTCCATTCCGCATTTCTCGAAATTTCGCATTCGCATTCGCAATAGCGAAAATTCGCAATCATTTCATTTCCAAAAAATATCACGAATATTCGTATTTAGCGAATATATCTCGAATATTCGACTATATATTCGAGATATATCGCGAAATCGAATATGGCATATTCTGCTCAACACTAATTCCAACCAAGTTTTGGGATAAAGGCCTCGTTCACACGGCCAGTTTTCTCGGCAAAAACTGCTGGCAGAGCTTTCTTGCCGAGAAAATCATTCGTGTGTACGAGGCTTTCAGGTTTCTCGTCAGGAAATCTGGCCAGAATCTCGATGAGAAAAATTGAGGACCTGCTCTCTATTTTCTCATCGAGATTCTTGTCGGCCTGTTTCCTGAGGCGCCGTACACACGGCCGAGGTTCTCGCTGAAAACCAGCGAGAACCTCGCTGGAATGCACATTCCAGCGAGGACCTCGGCCGTGTGTACGGTCTCGGCGAGCTTACCGTCGGGAAGCCCGTCGAGCAGAAATAGAGAGCACGCTCTCTATTTCCTCGACGGCCCGCCTGGATGAATGGCTGGTTGCCATTCCCGACGGGCGGGTCGCCGATTTTGACGGCCGGGAGAGAACCGTCAAGGTTCTCTGCCGTGTGTACGGCGCCTGAGAGTGTGTATACTTACCTGTCGCCGTGGAAACGAGCACATGCTCGAAATGACTTTGATGCATACGCGGTAGCTTCCACGGCATAGGTAGGGTGAAGCAAGATGACGGCGACGGCATCGAAGTTGACAAGCGCATGCTCGTCCTACGCAATGACGTCACCGCGTTCTTGCCTTTCAAGACAACCGCGGTTCTTTTGAAAGGTCTGTGTGTACATTTGGGTGGCAAGAGATTCTGGCCAAGAATCTTGTAGGGGAAAAATAAAGTTTTTTTTTTCCTGACGAGATTCCTGCCCGTGTGTACGAGGCCTCATTGGAAATTCTTGGTTTCTTAACAATTAATGCCAAACTGTCACCTTAAAATGTTCTAGATCCATCCACATCTCTTGAAGTTTCCAGAATGCAGACAATAGACCAAATGTAAAAATAAAATAGCAGCACCAAATGTTTCTGAAACATAATAAAGTGCAGCGCAACCGTTATCCTCCTCCTCATTATCCAATACACATATACCTCTCTCTCAACATATACTATATATATATATATATATATTAGGGCTGTTACTGATTAATTTTTGTGTGTTCGATTAATCAATTTTTTTTTAAATCAATTAATCGACTAATTTCGATTAATTATAACGCACATACAGATTCAACTTCTTTTATCTGATCTCCTTGCATTGCAACTCTGCATTACTCAGTGGTAAATGTGGTATACACTATATACAATCACCCGACACTAGTTAGTTTCCACAATCCATGACTTAACTTCACAGTTCACACAAATACTATTAGGCCGCGTACACACGATCAAATTCATCTGCTGGAAACGGTCCGACGGACCGTTTCAGCAGACAAATTTGATCGTGTGTACGGGCGGACAGACGGGTTTTTCCAGCAGACAAATTTTAAAGCATGCTTCAAAATCTGTCTGCTGGGAACCCGTCCGTCCGACATGTCTGCTGGTTAGTAAGCTAACCAGCAGACATATCTGCCCGCGCATGCGCCGAATGGATTCGACGCATGCGCGGAAGTGTTTTACTTCCTGGTGTCGGTGACGTGGCGGCGTCAACGCCACCGGCACGTCACCACGTTGCCTGCCGGCGGGGATTTTGGTTTGATCGTGTGTACACGATCAAACCAATCTATCCCAGCAGACAAATCCGATCAAAACGGTCTGTCAGACCGATTTGATCGGATTTATTTAATGGTGTGTACGCGGCCTTAAATTAAAACTGTAGCACTGACACAAGTAATTTTTTCTTTTTAGGGTTCATTTCCACTGGCATTTTTACAGCCACTTTTCTGGGCGTTTTTTGCAGCTTAAAAATGCCTGTCCATGTTAGTCTATGGCCTCATGCCCACCATGACGTTTTTGAGCTGTAGATGGCTGAGACGTTTTTAAGCTGCAAAAAAAACCGCGGGACCAGTGCGTTCTGAAGCTCCAGCAATAGAGCTGTAAAAACGCCAGACATTAAAAAACTTTCAAAAACTTGCAAAAACGCTCAAAAACGCTGCCGCAGCGTTTTTAAAGCTCCAGCTCAAATAAACGCTCAGAAAAGTGGCTGTAAAAACGCCAGTGGAAATTAAGCCTTAAACTTTAAGAAAAATTTAGAAAGTTAGTTTAACTTTAATTATAAAACTTATCTAGTATATTGACTGTCAGTCACTTTATAGTAGGCAAGTAGGCATCACTTTAGCCAGTCACACAGACATACCAGAGTGTTTAAGAACTGAACCGTCTGCACAAAACTGCTTAGGACAGGAAAACGATGGTTATTTTTGCGCTCTTACCCTGATGGAGCCTGATGCATCCTCCTGCTCCACAGATGCAAAGGTACCTCAATTCAATGGGTGCAGTTTGCTCGCATCCAGCAGGGTAAGTCTCACTGTCCAGGCTGTCCGTTAACATCAAGAATTTTAAACGATCAAAAAAATTATAGATTAATCAAGGAATTCATCTTTAATTTCCCCAGCCCTAATATATACCGTATTTATCGGCGTATATCGCACACTTTTTTGCCCTGAAACTCAGGGCAAAATCGTGGGTGCGCGATATATGCCGATACCCGCTTTCCCGCGCCGAGTTTTGAATACTGCGCTGACATATACCGAGCGCAGTACACTCGGGTATATTCGGCCAGTCTCGGCTTTTTCCGCGGTCACGTCCTGGACGTATAGGACGTGAGCACGACAGTTGCCGAGCCTGCCCGAGTGTACTGCGCTCGGTATATGCTAGCGCAGTATTCAAAACTCGGCGCGGGAAACGAGCGGGGAGGACGCGAGGACGCCGAAGAGGACACCGGACCCACCGAAGAGGACACCGGACCCGCCGAAGAGGACACCGGACCCGCCGAAGAGGACACTGGACCCGCCGCAGAGGACACTGGACCCGCCGCAGAAGGACACCCGAAGCCGCAGAAGGACGCCGGACCCGACGAGGCTGCCGATGGACGCCGCGCAAGACACCAAAACTGTAAGTACAAAAATAACTTTTTTTCCACAGGATTGGGGGTCACTTTAGGGGTGCGCGGTATACGCGGGAGCGCGTTATACCACGATAAATACGGTATATATATATATAAATTTCAAATGTAGCGGATGGTTGCTACTAGTTACTAACATCCACCATATCACCCTGCTGCCAGACTTCCAACTATCACCTCAGAGACAATGTACAGTTATTTGTGTTGTTTTTGTTTATTGGGGGGTATAACTTGGTTGGAAAAAGGGAATATGGGAAATATACAGGCTGAAATGTACATAGACAGGGTGACTGTAATATAATTCAAACCATATAGTCCCATTCAGATGACTCTCAGTAAAAAGGAATCTTGGGTAGCCCCTGGGAGAAAGCCACATGCTATTATAGCATACGGCTTTCTCCCAGGGGGCTAATCAAGATTTCTCCTTACCGAGAGTCAACTGAAAGGGACTAAATGGTTTGAAATATATTAAAGTCACCCTGTCTATGTACATTTCAGCCTGTATAAATGACTACATAGTCATTGTATTACCCTATATTCTGTTGATTTGTCAATACTGATCCCCTGTCCTCACTGGGCTTATTTTTGCTTGGAACCCACTCTGTGATGATCCTTGATCTATATAAGCTACTGGCCCTTTCAACCACCTGTCTACAGACTATTTGAACTAACTTTTTGTACACTCTCGGCGAGCTGCCCGTCGAGCAGAAATAGAGAGCATGCTCTCTATTTGCTCGACGGCCCTGCCTGGATGAATGGCTGGTTGCCATTCCCGACGGGCGGGTCGCCGATTTCGACGGCCGGCAGAGAACCTCGACGGGCGGAACGATGTGTTCTGCCCGTCGAGGTTCTCTGCCGTGTGTACATGGCCTTAAGCCTCGCCATAAATAAGAATCCCATTAATTTATTATTTTATATTATATTTCTTTAGTGATTTTCTCTGATGCTGGGGCAGATGTTGATGCAGCCATGTTGGGCATGCTCAGTAGAATATCATAACAGGGCCAATTAACCTACCTACCACCAACAATTTCCCCCATCAGAGTGTCCCCTTACAGCAACTGTCCACATCAAAGTGCCTCCTTAAAAAAATTCCCCCCTCAGCCCCCTTACATCAACTGTTCTCATCACAGTCCCCCTCTACATCAGATGTCCCCATCAACATCCCTCCTTACATGAACTGCTCCCATCTGAGTGTTCCCTTACATCAAATATCCTCATCAGAGTCCCCACATTACATCAAATGTCCCCATCAGAGCCTCCCTTATAACAAATGTCCCTATCAGAGTGTCCCTTCACATCAATTGTCCCATTAGATTCTCCGCTTACATCAAATGTTCCCATCAGAGTGCCCCCTTACATCAGTTGCCCCCATCAGAGTCTCCCCTTACATTAATTGTCCACATCCGACTGACTCATAGAGGGGCATCGGGAGGAGGTCACTAGGGGGGATCCCCGAATGTGACCCGAAAATCCCTGAGTCTCATGATTGCAGGTCTCCATTATTAGCCCCGATCTGATCCAGAGCGCCGCTGAATGTGGCCGAATGTGGCCGAGTGAGGGCGAGTGCAGCCTAGTGCCATAGGAGGTCCCTGCCTGCTCTGACACCGCACACCATGGCTGAGATGTGGTAGGTTAGACAGTGTATGTAAATGTCAGTGTATGTAGGTCAGGTAGGTCAGTGTAGGTAGGCCAGTGTATGTCAGGTAGGTCAGTGTATGTAGGTTACTACCATCAGTGAATGTAGGTCACTACCATCAGTGTATGCAGGTCAGGTAGCAGGGCCGATTCTAGGGTCACAGGCGCCTGGGTGCAGAAATATTTCTGGTGCCCCCACATGGGCGTTGTCATTTTACTAACTCCTCCCCTTTACATCTCATTATACATCACATCTGTAGATGGACTAGGCACAGGAATTGGCAGGGGCTGTGTATCCTATGAAATCTATCATGCCATAAAACATCTAGAGCAGGGGCTGCCCAGAGCACATGTAAAGGGATGCTGGGGATGCCATCCCCCAGCACACTGAACACTGTGACCCACCTGGATTCTCTCTCTATGCAGCCTGAGATAGAGATGGGAGGGGGAGGTATTCCAACTGGCGTTGGTGGAGAGTGCGGGATCCAAGACTCCCAGTATGAGGAATTCATTCCTGCACATCAGCACTCAGCAGCCACTGAAAACTATAACTCTCATGCCAGGAAGAGGAGTGGCCCCTCCCCCGCGCACTGGCAGGCTGGACGGGCTGCCCTATGCTCACACATCAGTTCTGTACGGACACACACCTATGCTCAGAACACTAGTTCTGGATGGACACAAACAAGGAGAGAAAGAGGGAGATGAGAACTCTGGCACTTTGGCTCCCCCACCTCTGCAGGCGTCTGGGTGCAATGCACCCTGTGCACTCTGCCTAGGTTTGGCCCTGTCTGGTAGGTCAGTGTATGTAGGTCAGTGTATGTAGGTCACTACCGTCAGTGTATGTAGGTCACTACCGTCAGTGTATGTAGGTCAAGTAGGTCATGGACCAGCCCAAAAAAAGCCTGTGTCACATACATTCACCATCTCTAACCCAACCCCCCCCCCCCCCCCCCCCCAGAGTCCGGCTTTGGACTTCGGGCTAAAGCCCCTGGTCTTTTTGCCACCTAGCAACGCCCCAGCTCATAGATTAATGGATGTACTCTCAAAGATCTGGGGGATCACAACTAAAGTCTAAAGCACCCCCTAGATCTGGTCATGCTACTGTGCCATGTGACGACAACCAAGAGCTCCTCCAGATGTCACACTCCCTACTTCTGCTGCCACAATGTATGTGAATGATGCAATTGATTCAAGTCTTTAAAATCTTTGAGGATTAGCAATAGGAAACAGTTTTGTATTCATACGCTGTAAGTTTTCTTTCCTCCATCCTCCGGCAGTGGATAGCAATGCTGTATAATGGACACTTAGCTTGAAGTGGACAACTGTTAAATTACTTGTGGCAGATACAAGTTCTGCTGATTGAGGGCAGGAAATAGCTCACACTGGGTCCTCTCGTTGTATTATAACAAACTCATCTCCTATCTGTAAGGGGCATCGAAAAGATTGGCAGTCATTAGATTGTGAGTAGCATAAAGATGTTATACAGTGTCATAGTGTGAAGAGAGCTGATAAAACAGAACACAAGTAAGGACACAGATTCAATGGGCATACTTAGAACATGTACTTCTATGGTAACATGAGCTTGTCTCATCGGATGGAAAATATTGAAGCTACAATGAAGGAAGAGGCGCCGGTGACTGGCGGTAGCTGTATTAAGCCAGTTCACGAATCATCACCATGTACAATTTCCATTTAAGTTATATATGAACCATTTGCTGACTCCAAGAATTCATTGATCTTCTGTAAGGTCTTTCCTTAAATTACATAACTCATTGAGAGTCAAGAGTCATGATGAGGAAAACTTGATTCATTCTTGAGTTTACAAACAGAACATTTTCCACCTGAAATCTTCTTATTATACATGATCTATATAGCGCCAATCAGGGACGTTGCTAGGTGGCAAAAAGACCAGGGGATTCTGGGGTGGCGGAATTAGAGGTGTTGTATGTGAAGTAGCGTTTTTTTGGGGCTGGGCGGTCGGGTTGTGTGACTTACCAGTGCCCATCAATGCTGACCACTGACCTACCTGCACTGCATGACCTAACACACACTGACCTACTGACAATGGCATATATACACACACACTGACTTACCTGAGCTCAGCCGTGGTGTCAGTCACTGTCAGAGAGGAGAGGTTGAGGAGCTGCCATGCCGAGGAGAGGAGCTACCATGCCAAAGAGAAGAGTGGCCATGCCGAGGAGAGGAGCGGCCATGCCGAGGAGAGGAGCTGCCATACCGAGGAGAGAAGCTGCCATGCCGAGGAGAGGAGCTGCCGAGGACCAGAGGGAGGAGAGCCACCAGCCCAAGCAGGGATATTGTTCGGCGGCTGCATTTTGAAATCCCCACCTTCTGGAGACTCTGCAGGCTATGATGGATGCACCACGTCACACATGATCCTCCTGGATTGGTGCTTCAGGCTCCAGAAGGCGGGACCTATGGCACTCGGCCGAGTACGGCCCCGGCCGTACTCGGCCAAACTCGGCCCCAGCTGCACTAGACCGAACTCGGCCACAGCCGCACTCGGCCAAACTCGGCCGCACTCGGCCAAACTCAGCCACAGCCGCACTCGGCCGAACTTGGCCGCACTCGGCCGAACTTGGCCGCACTCGGCCAAACTCGGCCCCAGCCGCACTCGGTCCCGTCAGATCGGTCCTGGGCCACGGCTCTCAGGGCCAACAATACAAACCATAGGTAGATAGATTCAGGGCTTTTCGAGGGCCCATTCGGGGCTCCAGCCCCCCAAGCCCGGGCCTAAGGACGCCCCTGGCGACCAGTGTTGTAAGTAACGGAGTTACAATAAACGCAGTTACCTAACGCAGCCAATTTTGAGGGTAACGAGTAATCTACCTGATTACTCTTCCCCTCACGGTAACGCAGTTCCCATTACTTGGTCGGCATTACCGCAATTACATCTACCGCCACTAGATGGCAGCAGAGTAATTGCTTCTGCAGGCGCTGTGAACATAAATATGGGTGGAACTCCGCTTTAGAATCATATGACCACTGTGATGGCCTGTCACAGCGGTCTGAAAACTCCCAATTGCAGGGAGCCCTGGAAACAATGAGCCCCACCCGCCTCACACTGACCTATCACCGGGGGAACAACTCAGATCGATCACACACACTGTGTACGCAACCTGATCAATGATCCGGGGAACACATGGCCGGAACAAAATGTTCCACAGAACAAACGTTCCCTATACAACACAGTGTACACAGCGACATCTAGTGGTCAACATGGTAAGTGCAGGACACTTATACAGACCAATGATCAGCAGGTTATTTTTGGTCAGTGATTTCATCTCTTCATTAGACAACAAAGAAAAATCTGACATCCCCATTCCAGATCCCTTGCATCTAATAAAGCTTATATAAGATAAATAAAATAATAAACAATAAACTATAGAAAATTCTAATAAAGCCTAATATAAGATTTTAAATTACAGACTCTGTAAACGTCAAGGGAATGTATATTATAAACATACATTTTAATCCAGCTTATAATTTGGATGTAATATGTAGCAGATGGATAAGGGTTTGAAGTCCTATTAGCTGCACATACATGGTGGGACGGATGCACCTAGGCTGGGATATACATGGTGGGACGGATGCACCTAGGCTGGGATATACATGGTGGGACGGATGCACCTAGGCTGGGATATACACGAGATCACCATTTGTTTCCGGTTTTCTTCTCTCGAGGATCTGCCATTCTTTTGTCTTGGAGTATTAACTCACTGCTCCCTGGCAAGCGCCCGTCATCTGCTTCTCAACAAAGCATTGTAGAATATTAAAAAAAAATTCAGTTACTTTGCTGAGTAACTAATTACTTTTTCAATGTAGTAACTGAGTCACTAACGCAATTACTTTTTCGGACAACTAATTTGTAACTGTAACTAATTACTTTTTTAAAGTAAGTTGAGCAACACTGCTGGCGACAATAGTTTGCTCAGCGCTTTCCAACATTAGGGAAATACACTTACACATTGATATGCCTTTCTACTGACAGGGATTAGCAGTTAGCAATCTAGGGTGACACATTGAACTGCATATAGTCATGACCATATTTGGTCAATGACATCACCCAGGTACTGTGGAGCTATTTGGTCAGTGACATCATTTGGCCATGGCCCTATTTGGTTAATGATGTCACCCAGTAACTCTGGCACTATTTGGTTACTTATGTCACCTGGGATTCTTGGCTATGATTTAATGCATCAAAGCACCATCAATGGGCGGTGGGTCAATGTGGCAGTTGTTGTGGAGATAAGGCTGTACACTGAGCGCACAGCCATATCTCCTGTTCTAATAAGCACACAGTTCGTCTAATGATATAATGCATCTTATCTATCACTCTATTTCTGGATTATCCCCAAGTAAACAGACATCACCATAGCTCATGTCTCAGCTCCATCAGCATGACTCCCCCCAGGGAGTGTGTTTGGCTTTTTATTCGTAAATGATAGAAGCTATGACAAAAAGGAAGTGATCACCACAATAGCCAATCACTCAGGCCGGAATCACACTTGTGCGGTGCGAAATTCAGCTCTCTTATCTCTGCAGGGAGATTACAGAAGTGTTTAGCAGATCCATTGCGTTTTAGCTGTGAATTTGGAGACCTGGGAGAAGTTACAGGGGAGAGGAGAGTGGGGGAGAAGTGTATTGAGCAGAATGAGAGAAATTCCTGAAGAGAAATGAACACATCTGCGAATCAGTTGCGTACCCATAGAAGATAATGGGCTTGAATTTGCACCTGAGCCGCACCGCAAGGCATAAAATCCGCACACGTTTTTTCTGCAATGCGCAGTGCTAATGCATCACACATATGTGAACCAGCCTCATTGAAAACAATGTATTTAGAAATGTTCTGCGTATTAGATGCGGTTTAAGCCGCAACCAATTCGCATAGGTGTGAATTCCGGCCTAAAATCACATCACAGGAAATGACCTAACATGAGATCCTTTCAACAGGATGAGTTAATACACACAACCAATGAATAATGGCTAAAGGAGTCTTATGGGAGTGTGTGAGCAGAGACAGGGTATGTTGCCTTTCCTGGAAGAAAGAAAGCCGCATGGCTGAACAAACATGGACTCTGTCTCTGGTCATAACAACCCAAAAGCTCCCGTATTACCGGTGATAGGAATGCTTATTCTGCGTTATTCCAGACAACAATGCATACCCGGATTATACTACCGTTCCTGTGTATAGGAGGCTAACTGCAGGTGCATGCTAGGAATCTCGACCTGTGCTAATCAGACACAGCAGAGACATCCGCCTATAACCGATAATGTCCTTGCAGAGCGAACATATCCCCCTACGTATACTTACCTGAGCCTGATATAGATCCAACGCTGTGCCTGGGAGTAGCGGTGCTGTTTTATCTCTCTCCCTCTTTACCAGACATGGAGGCAACAGTGGAAACCATTGACTGTCAATCAAATCCAGTGAGGAGGGAGTGGGGGGTGGAACCAAGACAAGCTGTTTGTGTCAACAAATATACAGAGTCCAGTTCGGGTTTTAGCCCACACGAATGCCCCAATAGCAATTGGCTTGCTATGGGGTACTCGGAAGGAAGGAGAAGCCAGGAGCACCGGTAGGAAACCCCAGAAGAGGAACCATTGCACATGTTTAATATATATATATATATATATATATATATATATATATATATATACAGGGGCGTTGCTAGGTGGCAAAAAGACAAGGGACTTCAGCCCAAAGCTGGCACCCGGGGGGCGGGGCGGCCGCGGTGCGACTTACCTGACACACATACACTGACCTACGCACGTGTGTGTGTCAGTACACACAGACATGCAAGTCAGTGTGTGTGTATGTATGTCAGTTACACACTCCATGAGATCAGCATGCAAGGAAGGTCTTAGGTACACTAGCATGTCTTTCAGGGTTGTTTCTGACACATGTCCTACATACACCGTCCTGTCCTGTCCCACATACACCGTCCTATCCCACATACACCGTCCTGTCCTGTCCTACATACACCGACCTGTCCTGTCCTACATACACCGACCTGTCCTGTTCTACATACACCGACCTGTCCTGTCCTACATACACCGACCTGTCCTGTACTACATACACTGACCTGTCCTGTACACTAGCATGTCTTTCAGGGTTGTTTCTGACACATGTCCTACATACACCATCCTGTCCTGTCCCACATACACCGTCCTATCCCACATACACCGTCCTGTCCTGTCCTACATACACCGACCTGTCCTGTCCTACATACACCGACCTGTCCTGTCCTACATACACCGACCTGTCCTGTCCTACATACACCGACCTGTCCTGTACTACATACACCGACCTGTCCTGTCCTACATACACTGACCTGTCCTGTCCTACATACACCGACCTGTCCTGTACTACATACACCGACCTGTCCTGTACTACATACACCGACCTGTCCTGTCCTACATACACTGACCTGTCCTGTCCTACATACACCGACCTGTCCTGTACTACATACACCGACCTGTCCTGTCCTACATACACTGACCTGTCCTGTCCTACATACACCGACCTGTCCTGACCAACATACACTGACCTGTCCTGACCAACATACACTGACCTATCCAACATACACTGACCTGTCTTGTCCAACATACACTGACCTGTTCTGACCAACATATACTGACCTGTCCTGACCAACATACACTGACCTGACCTACATACATACATACAATGTGACTGACCTGGTAGGCATACATAATCACTGACCTACCTCAGCCGTGGTGTGCCCATCATAGTGCAGCCAGGGAGGCTTAGGAGCTGAGGAGAGCCGCCGAGCAGGGAGCGGGGATGCGTCAGGCAGTCTTGGTGAGCGGCTCTGGCGCGCCCATGATAAGAGGGCGGCATTGTAATTCCTGCCTTCTAAGCTTGCAGCGCCTTTGATGGACGTCACAGGTCATGCGGTCTCGGCATTGGATCAGAGGAACAACCATCATAGGCGTTGGGCTCCAGAAGGCAGGACCAGCCTGCGATCGCACTCGGCAGGACTCGGCCAGACTCGGGGCTAGCTAAATGCCCGGGATTCGGGTTTTCTACCGGGACACATTCGGGGCTCCAGCCCCCTAAGTCCGGGCCTAACGACGCCCCTGTATATTTATATAACCTTTACAACCATTAAAGAACATATAACACTTGCAATGTACAAAGGCCCATGGCAAGGGTATTATTTTTATTGCCCTTAGGAGGACTTTAATGTAGATTGATTGATCACCAGAATCTTTACTCAATATAAGAAAATAATCCCTTTAATTATTTATAATTCTGTGGAAAACAAAATGTTATCTTTCTGCAGATTTGTTCTGTTTCTGTTAGATATAACTTACCCCAACAACTCCTCCACTTTCTTATCTCTAGTATACTGATATGCAGCCACTACATTTTTTCATCTATAGCCTCTTTCCCGGAAATGTTCTTTCAAGTTATCAGCTTCTTTTTCAAATGTTACAAGATTCATACAATTCTGTCTCAATCCTAATAAATTGCCTCTGTGGCACAGCTCTTATTACATGGCAGATCACAGCATGCAATAATCAATGTTTAGCTATTGGCTTCCTATATGCTGCAATCATAAGCCTCTCTTCATCCACTTTATCTATAAAAGTTAGACCCAGAAAAAGGAACACATCTTTTTATCTCCAATAGTAAATAGTAAATTATATTTATTCAAATTTAAATATTACAGAAACTTGGATGCTTCCAATGTATCATTAACTACAAACAATAAATCATCCATATTACACTGGGAAAGGCAAATGTTGGACTTATGGGGGCTGCCATACCCATACACATTAATACAGTCGTTCTCAACCTTTGGGTCGGGACCCCCTCGGGGGTCAAATGATGATTTACCAGGGGTCAACGAATCCTGGGCTGTTCCTGAAGCCCGTATCACTCTTCCAGCATTTTTGCAGCCACCCAGCAGGGCTATCCCTGGAGCATGTGGCCACCCAGCAGGGCTGTTCCTGGAGCCCACAGCTGCCCACTCAGCCTCTTTGCAGGCGCCCATTCAGTTTACCGCATGGCCGGGGGGCAAAGACTAGAGGTCAGCTGACTGGTGAGGAACAGGGCTTTTTTTCAGGGGGAACTTGGGGGAACTCAGTTCCACCACCTCTGGCTCAGACCCTTTGGTGCCCGCTCACCACAATCACTTGTAAACACAGAAGTCTGGTTTCTGTGTTTACAAGTGACAGCTCTGCACTCAGGTGTAACCCCCGGAACTCTGCACTCTGTATGTAATGCAATCTTGGTATTTAATGCCCCTTTAAGACCCTTCTACTGTTTGTGAAATCTGAACGGGGTCATGGTTGAGTTCCTGCACCTATTTTCTGAGCAAAAAAGCTCTGGTGAGGAATGTGAAGTGGGAGGGGCTGGAGGAGACCCTATCTCCTGATTTTGGCATAGGTGTCACTGCTGCGAGACACCACAGTGCTGGAGACACAGTGAAGCTGGAGACAGTGAGTTACACTACCTGTGATTATAGTTGCCAATACAAGGACTCAGGGAGCGCTAAATATCTGTGGGTTAGGGGCGTAAATTACTTGTCTTGCCTTGGGTGCTGACAACCCACGCTACAAAAATAATTTTACTGTTAGGCGTCCTTACAGATAGCTATAAAGATCATTGGTGTCAGTGGGAACTTATCTGAAAGGCAAAAATTGCTCATTGCTCAAGCAACCCCTAACAACCTCTGGGGCAGGGGCAGCCTGTCAATTAAGGGTGTATGGGAGGTGTCCCTCTCTCCAGCCGCCTCCTCTATGTAGAATGGATAGATTCATGCATTGCGTGAATCTATTCATAGCCAACCCCGCCAAACCCCTATTCAGGCATCTGTCCCCTTTTAGGATGCCGGGCGCGGGAATTACAGCAACAGTTTTTTTAAGCACCTGATTAGAGCCATAGGCTATAATAGGCTTCAAAAAAGGGGGACTCAGAGCGCAGAGCATTGCGCTCAGGGACCACCCTGATGTGTTAGAAAAGCAAATGAATATTTACTTTTCTAACACTGTACCGCCTCTCCGCCTGTCAGGTAGCGTCAGTCTGATTCCTGTCACCTGATTGGCTGAAAGGACAGACGCTGCTATTGGACGCATAGCAGGAAGTAAGAGGAGATACACAGAGGACTGACCTGCCACCAAGATGGGGTAGGTGCCGGTCAGACAGCAGGCAGGCTGAGGTCACAGTTACTGCATTTGATGGGACACAATGGCGGCATTTGATTGGCACAATGGCGGCATTTGATGGGGCACAGTGGTGGCATTTGATGGGCACAGTGGCGGCATTTGATGGGGCACAGTGGCGGCATTTGATGGGGCACAGTGGTGGCATTTGATGGGCACAGTGGCGGCATTTGATGGGCACAGTGGCGGCATTTGATAGGCACAATGGTGGTATTTATTTGGCACAGTGGAGGCATTTGATGGGCACAGTGGCGTCATTTGATAGGCACAGTGGTGTCATTTTATGAGCACAATGGTGTCATATCATGGGCGCAGTGGCTGCATTTGATGGCACAGTAACTGCAATTGATGGGCACAGTAGCTGCATTTTATGGGCACAGTGGCTGCAATTGATGGCACAGTGGCTGTATTTTATGGGCACAGTGAGGCTGCAATTGATGTTTTTTTTCAGTATTTTTCAGAATTTTTCACTTTGTTTGCGCACCCCCAAAAAAATGTAAGCACCAGCCACCACTGCCCCCGCCTATAACTGGCCTTTGCAGCAAGGAGAATGGAGGGCAACATATTTTAAAAAAATGCCAAGGAAAAATCCAAATAAAATGACAAGCTCTACTTACTGACCAGCCTGCGACCAACCAAATAAACCTGTCTAACATTATACGTTAAAAACAGGGGTTTAGTCTGCGCACATTTGCAAATACATGTGTAAGCTACAGGCCCCATCAAGGCACCCTGGTATCTGTAGTCCCTACCTTGAACTTTTAGGAGGCTCCACAGTGGAAGCACATGCATTCTGATGGCGCTACATAAATCGGGTATAATAATAGTATTGTAAAAATAACAAATATAAAATCAGGGCATGGTCTAGGTTAATGTCAGGGTAAGAAAAAAGGTCAGTTAGGGTCAGGGAAGATTTAGGTCAGGCTGTCCACAAGGTTTAGGAGTGTATCTATAGGAATGTTTGACCATTCTTAAAGAAGTGTATTTGTGAGGTCAGGCACTGACGTGGACGAGAGAGAGAGTTTGGGGTGGAGGAACTTGACTGACCTGCACAGAGTCTTGTTCTCAACCTGATAAAACACCTTTGGGATGAATTAGAGTGGAGACTGCAAGCCAGGCCTTCATTCACAACAGTGCCTGACCTCACAAATGCTCTTCTGGAAGAATGGTCAAACATTCCCATAGACACTCCCAAACCTTGTGGACAGCCTTCCCAGAAGAGTTGAAGCTGTTAAAGCTGCAAAGCGCGGGGCCAACTCAATATTGAACCCTACGGACTAAGACTGAGATGCCAATAAAGTTAATGGGCCAGATTCAGGTAGAGTTATGCCGCGTACACATGGTCGTTTTTTGTGATGAAAAAAAAAAGACGTTTTCTGTGAAGTAAAAAACGACGTTTTTGAAACGTCACTTTCAAAGACGATGTTGCATACACACCATCATTTTTTTCACAAAAAGCGAGGTTACATTCACCACTCTTTTCCATTGAAGCTCGCTTCATAACTAGCTTCTGGGCATGCGTGGGTTGAAAAACGTTGTTTTAAACGACGTTTTTGCTACACACGGTGACTTTTTGTGAAACAAAAAACGACGTTTTGAAAAACGACACAAAAAATTCAAGCATGTTGGAATTTTTTTTGGTTGTTTTTTTGAAGACAAAAAACGACGTTTTGCCCACACACGATCAATTTAAATGACGTTTTAAAAAACAACGTTTTTTTTCATCGCAAAAAACGACCGTGTGTACGCGGCATTAGGCTGGAGTATCAGTGATACTCCAGCCTAAGTGTCACTTTAAGCCGGCGTTTTTGTTTTCTGAAACCAGAAAACAAGAAACGCCGGGTTGGAGTTCCGATGCGAGCGGCGTAATTGAATTTCGCCATCGCATCGCAACTTTAATTTAAAAATGGCGCTGGGGGCGTTCCCGCTGATTTACGCCGAAAAAATATGTTAATCAGCGGGAATCGGCAATTCACGATCGTATTCGGGCGCGACGCAGTGACTTTCCGACGTTTCTGTAAGAGATATGCGGCGTAAAGAAATACATGCCCCCTATTGGAATATCCTATGTTAAGTATAGCCGTCGTCATCGCGTCAAAAAAATAATAATTTGCGTCGCTTGCGTAAAACGTCCATGAATGGGGATTTGACGTCATTGACGTTCACTGACAGAATTTGGAGCATGCGCACTGGGATGCATTGACAGTCGACGCATGCGCAGTATGTTCGCCACGGGATCGCGCTTAGTTTAAATAATACACGCCCCGTACCCGCCCAATTTGAATTCCGCCGGCTCATTTTCGATACGCTGCCGCAACTTTAGGAGCAAGTGCTTCATGAATAACAGCACTTGCTCTTAAAATTTCGCCAGAGTAATGTAAATGAGAAACGTTACTCCAGATTAAAGATGCTCCCATCTACCTGAATCTGGCCCAATGTCTGTGTAAAGGCAGGCGTCCCAATACTTTTGGTACTAGGGTGTGTGTGTGTGCGGTCGGTAGGCAGGGGGTAAACTAAAAAGCCTTCTGTCTTTAGAACCACTTTAAATAAAATAGACACCATGGGCCAGATTCAGGTAGATGGGAGCATCTTTAATCTGGAGTAACGTTTCTCATTTACGTTACTCTGGCGAAATTTTAGGAGCAAGTGCTGTTATTCATGAAGCACTTGCTCCTAAAGTTGCGCCAGCGTATTGAAAATGAGCCGGCGTTATTCAAATTGGGCGGGTACGGGGCGTGTATTATTAAAACTAGGCGCGATCCCGCGGCGAACGTACTGCGCATGCGTCGACTGTCAATGCATCCCAGTGCGCATGCTCACAACTTCCGTCGGCACCACTTCCTTAGAAACGTCAGCGCAATGTGTTCCGTTGCACGTTTAAATGCGCCCGTAGATGCGCCATTCCGGCACTAAAGTATATCCTGTTCCCCCTCCCCGCAGTGAAGTTACTTTTGTTCTGAGATGGCTGCTCCCGTTCCCCGCAAACACAAAGGAGAAGGCTGAACTTTAATGGCCAGGAGCTGTCAGCCGTCATCTCGGCTATGGAGACCTATGATGTCTTCCTCCATGGCTGTAAAATTTGACAGACAAGCATGGACAGAGGTGTTGTCCTGCAAGTGGGGGTGCTCAGCTAGCTCTTATCGTCGGTAACGCTGCTGCTGTAGCTGCTCTCCTGCTGACCTGTGGCCGTCTGGAGTAAAGATAAAGCAGCTATTTGTAGAAATAACTTTGCGCCGGACGGACGACATATGCGCGGCGCATGTAGCCAGCGTATGGTGCTAATCCGTTCGCGAATAGGGAAATCTCCCTCATTTGCATATTTGCAGGGGAAATCAATAGGCGCGACTCATGCGCCAAGCGAAATTATGCGCTGACGAGACTCTGGCGTCAGAAAGTTAAGCCGATCGGAAATGCCCCGTTTTCTGTCGCATCTAGATTGGTGGGTACGGCCACATAGATACGACGGCGCATATTCACAGTTACGCGGCGCATATCGAAATACTCCAGCGCAAGTCTTGCTGAATCTGGCCCCATGTGTGGCATCTATTTTGTGTAATACAGTAGGTCAATATACCATATTTATCGGCGTATACCGCGCGCCGGCGTATAGCGCTCACCCCAAGCTTAGAAGGGAAGTTTAAGGAAAAAAACTTACATTTTGGATGCTCGTCGGTGCAGCCTTGTCGGTGTCCATCTGCTGTCTTGCCCGGCGTCCATCGGCGGCCTTGTCCGGCATCCGTCTGCGGCCTTGCGCTGGGTCCGTCCAGCCTTGTAGGTGTCCGTCTGCAGCTTTGGAGGTGACCATCCGTACCTTGCCCGGGGTTGCAGCGTTGTGTGTTTTTGGGTTTGGCGCCTCGGCCGAGCTGTGCAGAGCCGGATTTCCTATGTGTTCGGCTCCTCTCGGCTTCTCTCGGCTCCTCTCGCGTGGCTGCGGGCGTGGCCGAGCCTAGCCGTGTGCGCAGTACACTCGGCTCGGCTCGGTCTATGTCGGCGGCGCTCAGAGACAGCGGGGATCGGCGTATAACGCGCACCCACGATTTTCCCCTGATTTTAAAGAGAAAAAACGTGCGTGTTAGGCCTCATTCACACAAAGTGGACTCCTTTGCACTCCGCCTGCTCCCGCCAGCTCAGCGGGAGATCAGTCCGCAAATCTCCGCTGAGCCCACGGATGACAAGCTCCTCTCTGCTCACTGAACGGGGAAGGGCTTGTCGGGCACCGCTGTCTCCTATGGAGCGATCTGATGAAAACGGACAGCATGTCCGTTTTCATCAGATCTTACCAGATCGATCCACATGGACGGATGAGGACGTTCCCCCCATATGTCTGTTTTTAGCGGATCGGATAAGGTCGGATGTCAGCGGACATGTGTTCGTTGACATCCGACGCTCCATAGGGATGCATGGAGTGGCCGTTCAGGTCCGCCGTTAAAACTGACAGGCGGACCCGAACGGTCCGTCCGTGTGAGTTCACCTGAACTCGCACAATTGGGCTGGGCTGCGGGAGTGAAGCCGTACGCGTTCACCTGAACTCGTACGATTTCACTCCCGCTGGCAGTCCCGATTTCGGCTGCGATTTAAGAGACATCTGTGCAGGTTTCTGCACAGATGTCAATGTTAATTTGTGGCCCAACATCGCAAAAAGTAGTACAGGAACTACTTTTTGAAATCGGTGCAGCGCCGCAGATGCGGCGTCGCACCAATTAGGACGGTGTCATTGCCGACAATTGCCGGCAAATGCCGCCGATTTGAGATGCGATTTCACATGTGAAATCGCATCTCAAATCGAAGCAAATCGTACCCAGTGTGAACCTGGGCTAAAGCCGATAAATACGGTACTCTTTTGCTCCGGGATTGAAGATAGCTCCTACTGGATGCTATGGACACTCACAAGGCTTCTCCTTCCGATGTCCTTTACATTCAGCTTATTAGGTCTAAGCAACCTAATTGTAGCATCTCCTTCCATTAAACCAAGGGCAAAGCTCTGCGTTTTCTTGGCATTCCCACTCATTTAGCACCACTGACGATTAACTGACACTAATACAACATTTATGGCTATTTGTTGATTGTTGCTAGCATATAATAACACACGCTACTTGACACATTGACTGCGTGACACTTTGGAGTTATTTCAGAAGTAGCACATAATTTTTATCATTTGATCTACAACGCACATTTTGATACAGCGTACAAGAGGTGACAATGCACCACTGAGCCTTTTAATTTATTAAATACCAAGTATACATAGATAGTGAAATAGCAAGCCTTCACATGACATTTCATGGAAGTGGTTGTCGGCATATTCAACTGAAAACCGTAATTGAGAAAATATCTCTCCCTCTGACAAGTGTGAACCGCGACTTCAACTGTCTGAGAAATACGAGCGATCCGAATACAGACGGGATTATTACTTTTTATGATAATTATTGGAATAACAAGTGACTATTAATATTTACTCCTTCAGGTGTTGCAAAAAAAATTGCCAAAGATAGTTGCTGTGCAAGGGCAAAAAAAAAAAATCCCATTTCCATTGTGTATTACAACAAGCAACGGATATACAGTCATGGCCAAAACTATTGGCACCCCTGCATTTCTTTCAGATAACGCACCACTGAATTATAGTTTGTTTTGCCCGGATCAACTGCTACATAAAAATTCTATAAAGCCCTGTACACACGATCGGATATCTGATGGAATCTAATCCGATGGATTTTTTCGTCGGATATCCGATGAAGCTGACTTTCATCAGCCGTGCCTACACACCATCAGTCAAAAATCAGAACGTGTTTAACGCGGTGATGTAAAACACTACGACGAGCGGAAAAAAAAGTGAAATGCTTCTGAGCATACGTCGACTTGATTCTGAGCATGCTTGGATTTTTCTCCGATGGACTTCCACACAGACGATCGGATTTTTCTGTTGGTTTTTTATCCATAGGAAAATTTTAAAACATGTTCTATTTTTTTTCACCGATGGAAAAGAGACCCATGGGGCCCACACACACGATCGGTTTGTCCAATAAAAACAGCCCATCGGTCCGTTTTCATTGGACAAACCGATCGTGTGTACACGGCTTAAGACTATAAATATAAATATAATAGCTTAAAGTGGATGTAAACCCAATTCATGAAATTTGAGCTGGGCACATATATCTGCAATATTTTGTTATCTCTCTTCAAAGAGCTAAGTCCTCTGTTATCAACCTGATAACTCCTGACAAATTCTCAGACACTTTAGACAAAAGCAGCATGAATCTTTTGTCTAGGGAGGTTGCTAAAATAGATTAGCAGGGAGCTGGCCCTCTTACAAAACACCTCTGAGAATCTCTGCCTATGCGGAGAGGGGGTGTGTGCCTTTCCTCCAATCAGCAATGATAGCTATCTTGGCTGTATGCCCAGCAGGGCTGTCTTAATGAGAGGGCACACCTGGGCAATGCCCAGGGGCCCCAGCTACATAGGGGCCCCTGCACTTTCTGGGGTGTAGAGGGGTAAGAGTGCTGGGAGGATATCTAGGCTGTAGAGGGGTCAGATTGCTGGGAGGATATCTGGGGTGTAGAGGGGTCAGAGAGCTGGGGGGATATCTGGGGTGTAGAGGGGTCAGAGTGCTGGGAGGATATCTGGGGTGTAGAGGAGTCAGATTGCTGGGAGGATATCTGGGGTGTAGAGGGGTCAGAGTGCTGGGGGGATATCTGGGGTGTAGAGGGGTCAGAGTGCTGGGGGGATATCTGGGGTGTAGAGGGGTCAGAGTCCTGGGAGGATATCTGGGATGCAGAGGGGTCAGAGTGCTGGGGGGATATCTGGGGTGTAGAGGAGTTAGAGTGCTGGGGGGATATCTAGGGCGTAGAGGTATTAGAGTGCTTGGGGGAAATCTGGGGTGTAGAGGGGTCAGAGTGCTGGGGGGATATCTGGGGGGGAAGAGGGGTCAGAGTGCTGGGAGGATATCTGGGGTGTAGAGGGGTCAGAGTGCTGGGGGGATATCTGGGGGGGGAGAGGGGTCAGAGTGCTGGGGAGATATCTGGGGTGTAGAGGGGTCATAGTGCTGAGGAGACATCCTTCTAGCAGATATATTATATGCACAGGACAGCTTTGTTACTTTATGTATGTAGTATTTTCCCCACTCTTTCTTGCTGTACAGAATGATTGTTCATGTAGTTATTGTGGAGCTCCGCTTGTCTGCCTCCTACCTACTTGATGTCTGTTTACCTGCACTGTCTCCATTGTAGGAGCCCCAGAGCATCACTTTGCCCAGGGGACCATGATGCTATTAAGACGGACCTGATGCCCAGACATCACACTCTGTGTTAAACAGTAAGAGAAAACCTCCTAACACGATCTGAACTTTGTAAACATAGAAAAAATAAAAATACGGGAATAGGATGGTGTGTTTGCCTGCCAACATCCTAAATTACGTCATGGGGAGAACAAACAACAAAGTGCATTCAGGGACGCCCCTTTGGACTTTGGAGTTCCACCCTAAAAATGAACTTTCTATTAACAGCTTGCCTTCTATGTATAAATTTTATTTATTTTTTTACTCACTTCTATCTGGCTGTTACTAGGCAGTATTCGTAATCTGCCGAGTTCCTGGTTCTAGGTGGTTCAACTTCCTGTCCTAAGACCCCATTGCCTCCTGGGAAATGATGCCACTCATTTCCCAGGAGTCTCTGGGCATTACTGTTACCAGCATGCGCCTCTCCCTGAAAACCAGGAAGAAAAAAGGAACTGGGCTTCACATGCCCACACATATGATGGATGTCTGAATTTCTCACTTCCTGTTCCTCCTCAGTAAGGTGTTCAGTAAAGTGTTCCAAATGACTTTCCACCGCTTGGATGGTGGTGGAAAGCTTACTGAGACGAAACAGGAAGTGAGAAATTCAGACAAAGAAAAAAGACATTTAGAAGGGAAATTTAAGGAAAAGGCAAGTGAACCAACAATGCACTAGAAACCACTTTAATGTGATTTATTTTAGCCTGCAAAAAACCGAAGCTTCGTGACCGTGGGACCCGTGGACCCGATCGCCGCTAAAGTCCCGCGATCGGTCCTCAGAGCTGAGGAACAGGGAACACAGCTTCCCCGTTCTTCACTGTGGCCGCGTCATCGATCGGGTGATCCCTTTTATAGGGAAACACAATCAATGACATCACACCTACAGCCACACCCCCCTACAGTTAGAAACACAAATGAGGTCAGACTTAACTCCTTCAGTGCCCCCTTGTGGTTAACTCCCAAACTGCAATTGTCATTTTCACAGTAAACAATGCATTTTTAATGCATTTTTTGCTGTGAAAATGCCAATGGTCATAAAAATGTGTCAAAAATGTGTCAAAATTGCATGAAGTGTCCGCCATAATGTCGCAGTCACGAAAAAAATCGCTGACCATTAGTAGTAAAAAAAAAAATGATCCCCTATTTTGTAAATGCTATAAATTTTGCGCAAACCAACCGATAAGCGCTTATTGCGATTTTTTTTTTACCAAAAATAGTTTGAAGAATACGTATCGGCCTAGACTGAGGAAAAAAATTGTTTTCAAAATTGCCGCTCTATTTTTGTTTATAGCGCAAAAATTTAAAAACGCAGAGGTGATCAAATACCACCAAAAGAAAGCTCTATTTGTGGGAAAAAAAGGATGCCAATTTTGTTTGGGAGCCACGTCGCACGACCACGCAATTGTCAGTTAAATCGACGCAGTGCCAAATCGCAAAAACTGTCCGGGTCCTTTAGCTGCCTAAAGGTCCGGGTCTTAAGTGGTTAATATACAAAAGGTAACAAAGCAATAAGTTATAGGAACTTAGATTTTTAAAGAGGAATTCGCTTATTATGGAGGAAAAAGTTCCCAAACAACTTTCTGATTCTAACTTTGGAAATTGTGATATAAAATATAAACCCAATTAATTTAAAATTAAAAGTACAATTATTAAATTTAAGGCTGTATCATATCACAGTATATAGTGTGCCCTCCTTTTGTAAATATGCACAACAGATGTCCCACGCATACCATCCACCACAAAGACTGCATGTGTTACTGTATGTATCTCTTTAATCACCCAATCAGCCGCCATGTAATTGGAACTATTTAGGGAAGTGGGTGTTTCTGCTGGAGCTGCATAATCTATCTGCAGCTGCTCATAAACATGCACAGCCACGACCGATGGACCACAATGTCCTGTAATACAGAACAATCTTATTTTTATTATGAATAAACATTCAGCGTTGATGGAAGCCACACTGACTGTTTATTCATCAAAATAAAAGAACAGTCAGTTAAGATAGGGGGTGGGTGTCCAGTGCTGGCTGCACCTCCTCCCACAGGAACACCCATAAATTGGGCTTAAGATTGGGATGGAGTAACAGCCAGCATTCACAAAAAAAGGCCTATATGCACTTGCCACTCTTGGGCAATAAATAAAGGATTCAAACAGAGTCCAGTTTTTTCTCCCTGGGATATTTGAGGACATAAGGCTCCTCAGTAAGGAAAGTATATACTGTACAGTATGTGGAAAAAACTTGTCAAGTTCTTATAGGTCGCGTACACACGATCGGTTCGGTCCGATTAAACTGGCCTTAAGGCCAGTTTCATCGGACCCAGGGCCGTTTGAAGGAATTTGGGGGCCCCAAGCAAAATGGGGGCCCCCGCAACCCCCGCATGCAAAGCCTACGTTAGTGCTACACTAATTTTTTACACCCATGTTCTTACTCCTCCCCCCTCCCTAATCCCTATGTTTTTCTATTCTCACCTCCCCTTCTTCCCTGTAGGCTGCCGCTGTAGTGTGGCCGAGCTCCTTTTCCTCCTGATAATCTGGTGTTCTATCATTATGGGTCCCCAGTCCCCTATCAGATAGTGCCCAGGCTGGGTACCGCCGGTACAGGAGATTCAGTTTCCTGTGTTCCCGGCCAGACAGAAAGGAAGTGAGCACTCAGTGTGCACTTCCTATTAGTCCGGCCAGGAACAGGAAACTCCTGTACCACACATGGTACACGGTCGGACTCCAGGAGGAAGGAAGAGGAGCTCGGCCACACTACAGCCTGGGAAGGGGAAGTTGGGGGCCCCAGGCCAGCTCGGGGGCCCCAAGCACTTGTTTGGTTTGCCTGTCCTGTAGTGATGGGCCTGATCGGACCAAGCCATTTGTGTGTACGGCCCATCGGACCGTTGTCCATCGGACCAAAGTTTTAAAACTTGCTTTTAAATCAGTCTGATGGACGCCTAACCATAGGACCAAAACGATGGTTAGTACGTAAAAGCATCGGACCAAAAACCTGTGCATGCTCAGAATCAAGTTGACTCATGCTTGGAAGCATTGAACTTCGTTTTTTCAGCACGTCGTTGTGTTCTACGTCACCGCGTTCTGACCCGATCGGATTTTGGACTGATGGTGTGTAAGCACATCAGACCATCAGGCCACTTCAGCGGTGACCGATGAAAACGGTCCGTCAGACCATTTTCATCGGTTGGTTCCGATCGTGTGTACAGGGCCTAAGAGCTCCATCATGAGCTCTTGAAATAAGAAGGTCTGCTTCCAGGAACTTTGGATCAGACGTTAAAGTGGTTCAGAAGGCTGAAGGCCTTTTACCTTTGTGCATTCTATGGGCTCAGGGCGCAGTACTGTGCACCCCCAGCCCACCTTGTTTTAAGCCAATTAGAGCCTAATGCCCTTTACACATGATCGGAAATTCCGACAAGAAAACCGTGGATTTTTTCTGACCGATGTTAGCTCAAACTTGTGTTGCACAAACACAGTCACACCAATCTTGTCTGAAATTCCGACCGTTGAGAGTGCGGTGACGTACAAGATGTACGACCAGCCAAGATCAATGAAATTCAATAGGCAGTTTGGCTCTTCTGCTTGATTCTGAGCATGCGTGTTTTTTTTTTTTTTTGCGTGTTGGAATGGCATACAGACTAGCGGAATTTCAGTTGGAAAAATAGAGAACCTGCTCTCAATCTTTTGCTGGTGGAAATTCTGACAGAAAATGTTGGATGGAGCATACAGGAGGGCACCATATGACGCCAATGGCCTCCCACTGCTGTATCAGCCGATGAGGAGAGAGAGTCCGGGGACGGCCAAGGCTATCATGAACATCGTTGGATCGGAGGGAACTTAAAGCGGAGGTTCACCCTAAATATACTCTTTCCCATGTGATCCAGCATACTGCTCCCATTTCTATACACACAACACATTTTATGTAATTTAGTCATAAGACCGGGGCTTTTTTTCAGGGGGAACTTGGGGGAACTCAGTTCCACCACCTTTGCCTCAGACCCTTTGGTGCCTGCTCACCACAATCACTTGTAAACACAGAAGTCTGGTTTCTGTGTTTACAAGTGACACCTCTGCACTCTGTGTGTAACCCCCTGAACTCTACACTCTGTATGTAATGCAATCCTGGTATTTAATGCCCCTTTAAGACCCTTCTACAGTTTCTGAAATTTGAATGGGGTCGTGGTTGAGTTCCTGCACCTATTTTTTGATAAAAAAAGCTCTGCATAGGACACACATTATAAAAGTAATATCCTATATTCAGTTAAACACTTCTATGAAAAGAAACTGTTGCATAATTAATTAAGTTTGTTTGAATTTTATCTGTCAGCTGAAGGAAGGACAATGGTGGAAACGATCACCAGCCATTGAGTTAATGTCAGGTTGTTTAGGTGTAAATTGCTGGTGTATATTTATCAAAAGGTCCTATTTATCAGCAGTCAGATAAGTAGGGCGCCTTTCTGTACGACTCTCTGAGGCCTATTCATCAAGCAGAGAGGCAATCTAGACATGTTGATGAATAAACTTCAATTATTGTCATAGCAGGATATATTATTTATCATCAGGGAGATAAATTGGAAGCTTGCAGGCTTAAGGTTTCTGCTGAAGATAGGGAAATCTTCTACATTTGGAACTGTATGGTATCAAGTGCTGCCTTATCAATGACACCTTTCCAGACCAAGAAGCTGCTGGGACATTCCGCTAAATAAGCATGTATTCATTATTTTACCAATTGCTTTCTGATCTCAAAGCCCACGATATTCTTCATATCAAGCAAAGATCGTCTTAGTAATCGTGTGTGTTCAGACCAAGAAATAAGAGGTGGTCTTGGGGAAGTATTTTTTTATTAACCACTTGCTTACTGGGCACATATACCCGCCTTCCTGCCCAGGCGCAGTCGTGCAACGTGGCTCCCAAACAAAATTGGCGTCCTTTTTTTCCCACAAATAGAGCTTTCTTTTGGTGGTATTTGATCACCTCAAAAGAGCGAAAATTTTGAAGAAAAAAAACACAAAGGGCCAGATTCTCGTACAGACGCGTATCTTTGTGCGGGCGTAGCGTATCTTATTTACACTACGCCACCGTAACTTTGAGAGGCAGGTTCCGTATTCACAAAGAAGTTGCGCCTAAAGTTACGGCAGCGTAGCGTAAATGGGCCGGCCTAACCGTGCCTAATTCAAAATAGGCAGGTAGGGGGCGTGATCCATGTAAATGAATCGTGACCCCACGTAATATCCCAGTGCGCATGCTCAAAATTATGCCGCAAATACTCATTGGTTTCGACGTGAACGTAACTTACACAAAGCCCTATTCGCGAAAGTTTTACGCAAACAACCTAAATGACGGAAAATTAGAGAGGCAAGTGCTGTATTCACTGTGTTGACCATTTTTTATTAAACTTCTGTTCTCTGCCTTGAATAGTAGCACTACCTCTTTCCATAGTATATATTTCAGCATTTTTTTTAAGCCACTGCGAGACGGAGGGAGATGATTCCTGCTTCCAGAGAGCTGATACACATGACTTGGCTGCATTCAGAAGGTGAACGATCATCGAATTACTATATTTACGCCTAGAAAGCTCTGAAAGATGGAGCAAGTATCTAGCTGGTTCAGAACCCAGTTCCTGACCTGTCAGCTGCCTTATCATATCTCAGACCTTGGCCCAGAATGCCTGCAGTTTTTGACACAACCAAAAAATATGGAGCATATTGCCCTCTGCCACACCACAACGCCAGCACATATTTGTCCTTTCCAGATAAATTTTATGCAACAATGATGGGACTCTGTACCAACGTGTGAGAATTTTATAACACAGCTCTTGGTACTTAGTAGCCGTTGAGAAGTGACGAGTAAAATGTAAAAAAAATCTCTGATGCTCTTCAGACAATGTAAGGCCAGATTCAGAACGAACATACGTCGGCGTATCTAGAGATACGCCGCGTAACTTCTAAGAAGAGCCGGCATATCTTTTTTCTGTATTCAGAAAACAAGATACGCCAGAATTTAGCTAAGATACGAGCGGCCTAAGTCTCTTACGCCGTCGTATCTTAGTTGCATATTTACGCTGCCCACTAGGTGGCCCTTCTGTCGATTTTCGCGTCGAACAGGCAAATGAGCTAGATACGCCGATTCACGAGCGTACTTGCGCCCGTTCGTCGTATTTAACGGCGTTTGCGTAAGCGTAATTCTGGTGTAAAGTTACCCCTACTATATGAGGCGCAGCCAATGTTAAGTATGGACATCGAGACAGCGTCGTATTGTACGTCGTTTACGTAAAAACTCCGCCATAGCACCCGGACCCTATGTAAACATATACAGTCCACAACATTTTGTGTAGTCCTAAGAGAGATCTGTATTAATAAAATCTACAGAGCCAACAGTTCTTTTTGGACAGGTGGATTAATCTGCTGAGCAAGTAACTGGAATCATGTAGGAAGTTACTCAATCACCAATGTGACTTCCACAGCACACAGCACTCTTAGGTGAGAACCCACCACCAGAGAGTCATGCAGCTTACCAGACAGGCTAAGTGAAAACAGCGGTCGGCTATAACCCAGCCGCGGCCTTTGGGGAAAAAATGAAACTCCCTGGTTGCGAGTTTGCACACTGGCTCCTTAGTTAACATTAGTCATTGGACGTTATCAATGGGATGATTGACATTAATAACGTCCAATGACGAAACGCGTCTGTAAGGACGTGCAGTGATGTCACCGTGTTCAGGAGGAAGGGCTCTGATCGTTTTGTTTGCCAGCCGGCAATCATTTTTATACATGCCTGGTTTTATTTGTATATTGTGAGTATACTTTTACTACCTTTTAATAAATTTATCTTGCGGAATTACGCTACGCTATGTTGCTATTTCTTTTCCGCATGACCTTGTGGTGGAGTTTTCTTGTTAACTAAGGAGCCAGTGTGCAGACTCGCAACCAGGGAGTTTCGTTTTTTCCCCCAAAGGCTGCGGCTGGGTTATAGCCGACCGCTGTTTTCACTTAGCCTGTCTGGTAAGCTGCTTGACTATCTGGTGGTGGGTTCTCACCTAAGGCCGCATACACAAGATCAGACCAGTCCGATAAATCTGCTCTGCAGACCAGTTTCATCGGACCAGTTCGATGGTGTGTACAGCCCTTCGGACCGTTGTCCGTCGGACCAAAGTTTTAAAACTTGCTTTAAAATTTGTCCGACGGACACCTGTCCGTCGGACAGATTCGATGGTTAGTACACAAAAGAATCGGACCAAAAACCCACGCATGTTCAGAATCAAGTCGACGCATGCTTGGAAGCATTGAACTTCGTTATTTCAGCACATCGTCGTGTTCTACGTCACCGCGTTCTGGTCTGATCAAAATTTTTGGTCCGATGGTGTGTACCCACATCAGACCATCAGACCACTTCAGCCTGGTCCAATGAAAATGGTCCGTCTGTGTGTTGTGGAATTCACATTGGTGATCGAGTAACTTCCTACATGATTCCAGTTACATGCTCAGCAGATTAATCCACCTGTCCAAAAAGAACTGTTGGCTCTGTAGATTTTATTAATACAGATCTTTTTAAGAACTACACAACATTTTGTGGACTGTTTATGTTTACATAGGGTCCGGGTGCTATAGGGCAGTTTTTAACCCACATTTTCTATTTCTTTGTCTGAATTTTACACTTCCTGTTCCTCCTCAGTAAGCTTGCCCCCATAATCCGAACCGTTCTGGCTGGGGGTTTCTGGCTGGGGGTTAGTCAGTGTGCTTGCCCCCTCCCCTGGGACTACATCCCTGTGTGGGGACGCTTTGGAAGGGAGATAGAAGGGAAATAGAAGGAACAGGTAAGTGAACCAACAAAGCACTAGCTTAAAGGGGTTGTAAAGACAAAAATATTTTCCTCTTAAATTAAAGTCTGACAGTAGTTGATAAAGTAAAAAGTAATGTTTTGCATTATAACTAGTTTGATACCTGCTTAAATCGAGCTGTTTTATTCACCTCCGTCACTCCTGAATCCTTATTCTCACTGACTTCCTGGTTTGCGGTGCGCATTCATTCTTGCTACATCACGGCCTAATGGGAACTACAGTGCCTGGGAGGGATAAGAGATCATCTTCACGCAGGGCTATAGTGATAGGGAGGGGGTGAGCACTGAAAGCAAGAAGAGGAGAGACAGGAAATGGCATTTTCAAACCTGGATTACTGTAGTTTGGCGGTCAAAAGGAAAAACGAGGTAAGTGATATTTAAATGCTCTAGCTTACAGCAATCAATTGATCTAATAAAAAACGAACCTTTAGTGTTCCTTTAAAGGAACCTATTTAGAAAATGAAAAACAAACCTTTACAACCCCTTTAAGTTCTCATTTTGTATAGAGCTACAAAAGATGTTGCTCTATACATCTAAATGAAAATAATAATAATGATATTTGCATTATAACCAGAGTTGTAGGAAGCACTGACTTGCCCCAACCTTTTAATAGCCATGTATAAAAATAATTAGTTATCAGATGTTCCATATTTCCAACTATGAAGAGGTTAAAGAAAAATAATCGGAGTGTTTCATTTTTCTTTCTGATGCATCTAAGCCACTTAACAGAAAATTGAGAGAATATATTACAGGGTTAGGGAGCATAGTTCAAGGGTCACTATCATTCTCATTAAGAAATGTCTCTATGCAGTTCTCACAGGTGGATTAATCAATAAGGGTGCCTGAACATGATCAGTCCTGGTGCAGAGGGCTCTAATTGAGCTAATCTTGTTTATGTCTTCTCATGACTATCACCAGCTGCATACACTGTGACTCGTGATCTAATGAAGACTCTAATATGGCCACAGACCATGATCTGATGTCCACGTCTTCATTATTTAATTGTTGTTATGAAACTTGTATATGAGAATGCAATTATAAAGAACTTTGCTTCCACCCACTATTTCATCCTGAGGAACATTGGGGTTGATGTACTAAAACTGGAGAGTGCAAGACCTGGGGCAGCTCTGCAAACAAACCAATCACCTGCCAGTTTTTTTAATTTATTTTTTTAGAGTATAATTGAACAAGCTGAAGCCAGAAGCTGATTGGCTACCATGCACAGGTGAACCAGATTTTGCTCTCTCCAGTTGTAGTAAATCAACCCCACTGTGTCATCTGGTGGTTAACACTCCTGCCTTGCAGCATTAGGATCATTGGATTGAATTGCAACTAAATTACTACCTGCATGGAGTTATGTGCAGGTTTCCTCTTACACCCCAAAGACATACTGGAAGATTGATTGGCTTCTATCTAAATTATCCCTGGTTTACTGTATTTATGTGAGATAGGAACCTTAGACTGTAGGCTCCTTGATCTTTTATAAAATATGTACTGTAAATCTCTGCATAAAAATACCTATAATAATTTTATGTGGCATTTAGATTTGTGAAGTAGGACTGACTCCTAACTAATTCTCTCCCTATAAGCACAATCAATCAGGAACCTTTCCCTAATGTAGCTAATGCTATGTAGATCGATCGCTGAGTATTGTAATTCGATTTCTGAAGCAGGAAAATCCTATCTAAATCTGTCCCTGAGAGCAGCTGCAGCCTTTTCCTACCCTAGCTAAAGCAGAGTGACGAGCTGTGCTCTGTGCCTCTAGCTTATATAGAGGCTGGGTCACATGCTGGGTCACATGCTGCACTGGCCAATCACAGCCATGCCATTAGTAGGTGATGGCTTCTAGGTCACACAAGTAAAACGAATGGCGATTGGCTGCCGTGCAGCGCGCCATTTCATTGCCGAACTCCGAACCCGAACCCAAACTTTCAGCAAATTATTCGGGTTCGGATTCGGGTCCAAAAAAAACTAAAGTTCGCTACGAACCCAAACTTTACAGTTCGGGTTCGCTCAACCCTACCCCCTTATCAACTGATGATGTCATTGGTCATTCAGAGGTCGGCAGCTAGAAGATTGTAATGCTGTAAAATGAAAACATGTGGCTTTGTGTAACTGAACCATTTTTGGGCCATTTCAGGCATTTTTATAAGGCACCCCTGAAGAGACCTCAAGGCACCCTTGTTTAAAAAGGCTACTCTAGACTGTTGCTTCTCTTCCCATCTTTTGCTAGTGGTCTACTACTTCCAGGTCTGGTAGTCTAATATGGAGTATAATTTTGCTCTTGAGTGCCCTCCTATAATGCATTTTGCTGATTTATTATTGCTAAACATCATATATAGTTAAAGAAGAATTCCAGGTATAGCATATTTTTACATTGGTCCAGCTTGGACAAGGTGGGGAGTGTGACATCACTTCTCCATCTCTCCACTTCATCCAATCAGAGAACACTTTGTTATTATTAAAGGGATGCAAAGCAATCTCTGAATGATGCCTGTGCCAAGTGGCCACCACCTGTATTTAGAATGCAGCAGGGAACACGCTTGGCAGGGCACACAGAAGCAAGTGGAGATCACTGGAGTAGTTGTGTGTTTCTACTACATTGTTTTCCGGCTTCTAGCGGGATGCCACCAGTATGGTATATGCATAGATGGACCCAATGTAATTTGATCATATCCATACCTAAATTCTTCTTTCGAACCACTTCTGTACCCATTGATACAGCATCTGACCTGGCAAGTCTTTTGACTTGACTTTTTTCATAAATTGTTTGACCCAAATGCATGCAGTTTCAAGTCTTGACCTCAGCCTCTGAGGGCATTCTAGGTTCAGCTCTTCTTTAGGAAATGCTACTTTATTCAGTTTCTGGTACAAGTAAATAAAGCTTCCCCAAAACAAGGATACAGGTGACAGGACAGCAACAGAGATTTTTTAACCTAAACAAGTAGTTGACAAAATTATCAGCCATGCAAATTGTGAGCACTGGATTTATCAGGTTATTATCATAAGGCATCCAGTATCCACATTTGGATGATTATAGGGCAACATGTGGTGTTTTTACTATCACCATAGATAACCTCAAGAAACCAAAGTTAGGGAACAAATTAATGGTCCAATTAGAACCACTTCATCCAATGTCCATGGGTGCACTAAATGTGCTTTAAGGTCCATGAATATAACATCATTTATCCCCAACGGTTAAAATAAATGTAAAGGCTTTTTAATGAGTTGACCTTGTACAACCTTGCTTTTTTTGTATATTCCTCCTATGCTTATGACCTTTATAGGAAAAGAGAGTCTTGAAATAACATATTAGGCATTTCACTTATTAGTGTGCTAGAGTAAAGGGGGAAAAAAAGCAAGGGTTCGCCTTTTTTTCCAAAAGAGTTGGTGGAAACCTGTGAATGCAAGTCTTATATAATAATAATAATAATAATAATAATAATAATAATATATATATATACTGTATATACTGACAGTTGCAATAAAAAGTATGTGAACCCCTTTGGAATGATATAGATTTCTGCACAAATTGGTCATAAAATGTGATCTGATCTTCATCTAAGTCACAACAATAGACAATAACAGTCTGCTTAAACTAATAACACACAAAAAATAAAATGTTACCATGTTTTTATTGAGCACACCATGTAAACATTTACAGTGCAGGTGAAAAAAGTATATGAACTCCTAGACTAATGACATCTCCAAGAGCTAATTGGACTACAGCTGCCCTGCCCTATAAAAAAACACACACCAGTTCTGGGTTTGCTTTTCACAAGAAGCATTGCCTGATGTGAATGATGCCTCGCACAAAAGAGCTCCCAGAAGACCTACGATTAAGGATTGTTGACTTGCATAAAGCTGGAAAGGGTTATAAAAGTATCTCCAAAAGCCTTGCTGTTCATCAGTCCATGGTAAGACAAATTGTCTATAAATGGAGAAAGTTCAGCACTGCTGCTACACTCCCTAGGAGTGGCCATCCTGTAAAGATGACTGCAAGAGCACAGCGCAGACTGCTCAATGAGGTGAAGAAGAATCCTAGAGTGTCAGCTAAAGACTTACAAAAGTCTAAGGCCTCGTACACACGAGGGGATATGTCCGCTGAAAACGGTCCGATGGACCGTTTCAGCAGACATCTCCGCTCGTGTGTATGGGCTAGCGGACAGATTTCTCCACCCGACAGATTTCAAAGCATGCTTTGAAATCTATCCGGTGGGAATCTGTCCGCCCGACATGTCTGCTGGTTAGTACACTTACCAGCAGACATGTCGTCCCCCACCACCGCCGCGCCGCCGCCCAATGGATTCGGCGCATGCGCGGAAGTGTTTAACTTCCTGGTGCGGTGACGTGGCGGTGACGTGGCGGCGTCAACGTCACCGCCGCGTCACCGCCACGTCACCGCCACGTCACCGCGCCATCCGGCGGCGGGGAATTTGATCCGATGGTGTGTACACGCCATCGGATCAAACTCCCGATCGGACATATCCGATGGAAATGGTCCGCGGACCGTTTTCATCGGATATGTCCGATCGTGTGTACGAGGCCTTAGAATATGCTAACATCTCTGTTAGCAAATCTACGATACGTAAAACACTAAACAAGAATGGATTTCATGGGAGGATACCACAAAGGAAGCCACTGCTGTCCAAAAAAACATTGCTGCATGTTTACAGTGTGCACAACAGCACCTGGATGTTCCACAGCAGTACTGGCAACAGAATGGCTTAAACAGAAGAAAATGCGCCTTCTGGAGTGGCCCAGTCAGAGTCCTGACTTCAACCCGATTGAGATGCTGTGGCATGACCTCAAGAAAGCGATTCACACCAGACATCCTAGGAATATTGCTGAACTGCAACAGTTCTGTAAAGAGGAATGGTCAAGAATTACTCCTGACCGTTGTGCACGTCTGATCTGCAACTACAGGAAACGTTTGGTTGAAGTTATTGCTGCCAAAGGAGGTTCAACTAGTTATTAATTCCAAGAGTTTACATACTTTTTACACTTGTACTGTGAATGTTTACATGGTGTGTTCAATAAAAACATGGTAACATTTAATTCTTTGTGTGTTATTAGTTTAAGCAGACTGTGATTGTCTATTGTTGTGACTTAGTTGGAAGATCAGATCACATTTTATGACCAATTTGTGCAGAAATCCATATCATTCCAAAAGGGTTCACATACTTTTTATTGCTACTGTACATAGTATAATATATAATTATACAGTATACCTAGTAAATAATAATTATTATATAAAGCCTCATACACACAATCGGACTTCCGCCTGACTTTTCCGTGGAATTTTGACCGAAGGGGCGTTTTTAAGCCAACATTCACCAAATCACATGTTTTTTCAGCTCTTTACCGCCACACTTTGGGCAACTTCTGCTATTGTTGTTTGATCTTTAGCATTGGTTCTGAGCATGTGTGTTTGTACTTTGGACTTTACACACAATCGGATTATCCTCCATCGGACATTTGTTGCCGGAAAGTTTGAAAGCATTCACAGCAAACATTTGTCCGTTGAAAAACCAAAAATAATTGTCCGATAGAGCATACACATGGTTGGACCGTTGTTGTCAAAAAGTCTGATCGTGTGTATGGGCCTATACTGTAGACACTCACGTTCACAGGTTGCCCCCAACTCTTTTGGAAAATAAGGAGAACCCTTGCTATTTATATATATATATATATATATATATATATATATATATATATATCTTCTGGCCCCAGAAGATACAGTCGTAGTCAAAAATCTTGGCACCCCTGCGTTTCTGTCAGATAATGCAACACTTCACCCAGAAAATACAAATATTTAGGCATTCTCATGTTTATTTCTTCTGTTTGTATTGGTATGACAGAAAAAGTGGAGAAACAAAAAGCCAAATCTGACACATTTCACGCAAAACTCCAAAAATGGACTGGACAAAATTATTGGCACCCTCAATTTAATATTTGGTAGCACACCCCCTTGGAAAAAATAACTGAAATCAATCACTTCCTGTAACCATCAATTCGATTCTGACATCTCTCTACTGGAAATTTGGACTCTTCTTTCACCAACTGCCCCAGGTCTCTCAGATTAGAAGAGCACGTTTTTTCCAACTGCTATTCTGAGATCTCACAACAGGTGCTCTATGGGATTTGGATCTGGGCTCATTGCTGGCTAGTTCAGTACTCTCCAGTACTGTGTCTTAAACCAGTTCTGGGTGTTTTTTGACGTGTGCTTTGGGTCATTGTACTGCTCTAAGACCCATAACCTCTGACGGAGACCTAACTTTCTGACACTGGGACCTACATTGCACCCCCAAATTCTTTGGTAGTCTTCAGAATTCATAATGCCATGCACACGGTCAAGACATCCAGTGCCTGAAGCAGCAAAGCAACCCCAAAACATCAGTGAACATCCACCATGTGTGACTGTAGGGACTGTATTATTTACTTTTCTGAAAAAAAGCTGTAAGTTTGTATATATACAGTGTATATATATATAGTTGTGGCTCTACGACCGAGACAAATGTGGATCCCATAAACGTGCGACAAGACTTACAACATAAAGCGACCTAAGGTGTGGCTTTTGGTCGCCTGGTCGGTATGCCAAGAAAAGGGGGCATACCCAAGATAAGTAATGGCTGACTGTGGAGGAGAATGTGCTGAGAAGTGCTGTAAAAGGGGAATGGGAGGGTATTGCACACTGGAACCAACAAAGAACAAGGGCGAGTGATCGACTTAAATACCCTCCGGACTCCTCCCATAAATTCAGACCACCCTACTGGTCTTCTAATAAATATATATATTGATATATATATATATATATATATATATATATATAGCTACAGAATAGGACAGCACCAAAGACCTCTTTTACTGCTTCACTACTAAAGGGGCCCGCAGTCCCTGCCTGCAAAGGCCAATTGCTCTGGATCTGCCTGAGTCTGTGTTGGATCAAATTGTCAGTGCAAGCTGGTTCTAGGCGTTGTAGTTTTACAAGCCAATCTGTGCAGGAGGTAGAGGAGGAGAAGTGTATATACTGTGCGTATAGTTATGTCCAGTGCTTTTTTTCTCAAACAATAGGTGCTGGAACTTAATCACGACCCCCCCCCCCCCCAAACCCCTGCCCCCACACACACCCTCCAAATCACATCAAATAGTGGTTGTGGTCAGATTTCACAAACAGTAGGAAGGTCTTAAAGGGACATTAAATACCAGGATTACATTATATACAGAGTGCAGAGTTTAGTGGGGGTTGCACACAGAGTGCAGAGCTGTCACTTGTAAACAGAGAAACCGGACTTCTGTGTTTACAAGTGATTGAGGTGAGCAGGTACCAAAGGGTTTGAGCCAGAGGTGGTGGAACTGTGTTCCACCCAAATTAAATCCCTGGTTGTGTCCCTGAAGAATTCCTGATCAAGTTGCCATCCCATAATAACTATTCCCCATCCAAGTTCAATCCCCCTAATAAAATACAAAAATAAAGCTGCAAGGACTGATTCCTGTTTCCTGGGTGAGTGGAAAATGTGAGTGCCTGGTTCCGCAGGGTGAGAGATTCCCATATACACCAGGGGCTCCTACGGGGGTAGGATATATCATAAAAGTAAAGAAATCCTTTAAATACACCCTTTAAAATCAAATATGACTTTTAGGGAAATGTTAAACAATGGTTGGAAAGGTGTGCTTGGAGAAAGTACATTGCAGCTCTCCTTTTACTCTTTTCTTTTAAGGAAAACATCTAAAATAAATCAAAGAAGCGTTTACCTTTCGATTTGATTTTAACACCTCCACAAGTCCTGTTAGCATGTTAGCACAGGAGATTAGAGGGAAGATAAAGACTGGCTACATACTTTCTTCAGGAGCAGCAGACTGTAAATCACACAGAGAAGCCTGGCTTTAGTCTCAGTGTTTGTAATGGAGTAGATAGCATTTCCAGGTGATAAACCATTTCTCTGCTAAATATCCCATTCATTTTGAGTCTTTGTTAACATCATTGTTAGTGGCAGTGCATTGGATGAAGAGGATAGCTTTGTGTTCTTATGTGATTTTTATTAAGCACTTTTTGTCCACATGTAACAATCAGTTTTGTTTGCTATTAAAAAATAAAAATAACACTTAGAACCCCCAAACATTATATATACATCTTTAAAAAAAAGAAGTCCTGGAGAATACATTGGTGGGTTTTGAAATGTTTCATGTCACATGCTATTTTTGCGCACAGGGTTTTTCAAATGCAATCTTTTGGGAAAAAACAATTTTTTTTTACATTGTCGTGGAAATATGGCTATGCACTACGCATACTCCATATCTCCTGTGCTAATAAGCACCCTTTCCGTCTAATGGCATAATGTATTTGAATAATCACTCTATTTCCTGTATATTCCAAAATAAACAGACATGACCACATGCTTACGTCCTCTTAATACCATTGCTCCTCTCTCTCTACCGAGCACAACACTTGGTTTTTATTCTATCACAACAAAAGTAATGACAAAGAGGAAGTCATGGACCCAACAGCCAATCGCTTCCTCCGTGGGAAATTACATCACAGGAAATGACCTCACAGGAAATGACCTCACATGATATGACCTCACCGGATATGACCTCACAGGATATCCTGTGCAGAGTGCAGAGAAGAGCAACCAAACTGATAAGAGGCATGGAGGAGCTCAGCTATGAGGAAAGATTAGAGGAACTGAATTTATTCACTCTAGAGAAGAGGAGAATAAGGGGGGGTATGATCCACATGTACAAATATATAATGAGTCCATATTAGGGCTGCAACTAACGATTATTTTCATAACCGATTAGTTGGCCGATTATTGTTTTGATTAATCGGATAATAGCCTTAAAAAAAAATTAGCATTTTTAAATTTTATTGGGCCAATTTGTTGTTGGGCTGATTACAAAACACAAATTTCCGCAAAAACACATTACATGCTTTTCTGCAGCTTCTCCATTGAAGTATATTGAACCAACTTTTTATTTTTTTATAAATGGCACCGTTTTGCATTAAAAAGTCCCCACCCTTTCCAAATACGCAGCAGCTGGCAGATTAATCGATTATGAAAATTGTAATCAATTAATTTCATAATCGATTAGTGGTCGATTAATCGATTAGTTGTTTTGGCCCTAGTCCATATAGTGAACTTGGTGTTGAGTTATTCACTTTACGGTCAACACTGAGGACAAGGGGGCACTCTTTACGTCTAGAGGAAAAGAGATTTCATCTCCAAATATGGAAAGGTTTCTTCACAGTAAGAGCTGTGAAAATGTGGAATAGACTCCCTCCAGAGGTGGTTTTGACCAGCTCAGTAGATTGCTTTAAGAAGGGCCTGGATTCTTTCCTAAATGTACATAATATAACTGAGTACTAAGATTTATAGGTAAAGTTGATCCAGGGTAAATCCGACTGCCTCTCGGGGGATCAGGACCAAATTTTTTCCCCTGCTGTAGCTAATTACCGTATTTATCGCGGTATAACGCGCTCCCGCGTATACCGCGCACCCCTAAAGTGACCCTTAATCCTGTGGAAAAAAAGTTATTTTTGTACTTACAGTTTTGGTGTCTTGTGCGGCGTCCATCAGCAGCCTCGTCGGGTTCGGCGTCCTTCTGCGGCTTCGAGTGTCATCTTCGGCGGGTCCAGCGTCCTTCTGCGGCTTCGGTTGTCCTTCTGCGGTGGGTCCGGTGTCCTCTTCGGCGGGTCCGGTGTCCTCTTCGGCAGGTCCGGTGTCCTCTTCAGCGTGTCCGGTGTCCTCTTCGGCGGGTCCGGCGTCCTTCTGTGGCGTCCTCGCGTCCTCCCCGCTCGTTTCCCGCGCCGAGTTTTGAATACTGCGCTAGAATATACCCAGCGCAGTACACTCGGGCAGGCTCGGCAACTGTCGCACTCTTGTCCTGTACGTCCAGGACGTGAACGCGGAAGAAGCCGAGACTGGCCGAATATACCCGAGTGTACTGCGCTCGGTATATGTCGGCGCAGTATTCAAAACTCGGCGTGGGAAAGCGGGTATCGGCGTATATCGCGCACCCATGATTTTGCCCTGATTTTCAGGGCAAAAAAGTGCGCGATATACGCCGATAAATACGGTAGATCATCGCTCTGCTGGGGTTTTTTGCCTTCCTCTGGATCATCTTTGGGTATGGAGTTGGGTGTATGGGATTGTACTGTGTTTTTTATTTTGTTTGTTTATTTTTTGTGGTTGAACTGAATGGACTTGTGTCTTTTTTCAACCTGACTACATGGATCCTATTTAATACTGCTCATTAAGCCAGTATTTTGTGAGGATCATTCTATTTGTTCTTTCAAGCTTGAGGACATCTGCGGGGACATTGCTACTGCTGTTGTCCATATACGGTACAAGGTCACCGACAAGGCAGATATCAATGTCCTCTTATAAAAACAGATATGTATCCAAAAGGGATACAATAGTGTCAAGGCTGGGCTCATGCAGCCCTTCCTTCTCTGTGCTGGCAGCTCAGCTGTCAGCTAATTTCCAGCTCCCATCTCTCCACAGTGATCCTCCTGTTGATGATCCTGCTCGTCAGCTCTGCCTACTTAAAGCCTTCCAGTTCATTTGCTCTTTGCCTTCCCCTGTGTTAACATCACAAGAGACTTTCTCCTGCGTTCCTGTTGAAGATCTGCTTGACTGACGTTCCCTCTGGCTACAGATCCTGCTTGCTGAACTACTACCTTTATCTCTGGCTCTTGGACAATGGCTTGGCTGACTACCTGATCCGGTTGCTGAACTCTGGTTATGTTTTGACTATGCTTAGAGCCAGTTTACACTGGGGCGACTCGTCAAACGACTCAGCCACTTGTCAAGTCGCATCCCATTCTATTCAATAGAACCGTTTTATCTTATGTATGCCTCAAGTTCGACTTTAATAAACTTAAAATGTAAAAAATAAAGAAAAAGGTTTTTGTACGACTTCGGGGGCGACTCGGGCGACTTGCATTGACTGTTATACAGAAGACATTTTACAAGTCGCCTCTGAAGTCATCTTCAGGACGCATTGCCGAGTCGCCCCCGAATTTGTGCCGCCCCAGTGTGAACCGACTCTTACTCTGTTTTCCTTTTTATTTTTATTATTAAACAAGTGTGATTTAACTGTACTTCTGTCTCGGTCTGATTCATGGTTTCTGGCACGTAGCCACAACAGAGATACAATAGGTTTCTCTTGTTATGTGGACTTCACTTCTCTAATGTGCATAGCCAATTTAAGGTAAGAAGCCCAGCGCAATGTGCTTGATACTTACAGACTGGCAAACATCCACACACACCGAGAACACTTCTCCAAGCCCATTAGAAGGTCTTCATACTGATGGTTTTTACCGCTTCAACCCAAGTGAGCTCTGCTAGAGCGCTCTTCGATTAAATCAGACACAGGGAGACAGATGACAATCTATAAAACCCACATAATACACATAATAAACACACATAAAACTCCAGTGCCTGTGCTTAGTAAAATATATGCCCATTCCTACCTCTTTTCACAGCGCCGCTCGCCACTCATGTGATTCCTTGCTGCTCCCGATCTGACAGCTATAGCGGGAGTGGTCGAGAATCCCCTAATGACGTCAGTTCGGGATGAGAGCGGCGAGGAGTCACGTGAAATGGGCATATTTTTTACTAAGCACAGACACTGGAGCATTGGATGTTTTCTAACAGAGGGTATTGTGCGTACTTTATTTAGCAGCAGGAGGTGATAGGCAGGTACTATCACTAGCTGTCAGGCAGGGAGGGGAGGGGGGAGAAGAGGACAAATGAGAGCTGCAGATTTTGGAGGGACGTAAACTGACCACGGTGTCCGTGCTCAGCAGCCATGATAAACCATGGTCAATTTACAATGGGGGAGGGCAGAAACTGTCAGGATTAGCCAGGAATTTCAGGTGATACGGGGGGGGGGGATTGCACAGCACAAGCACAGTGCTGATGATGTCACAATGAATAAATGGATACCTAACATGTCAGGACTTAGACTGGGAGAGAATATTGGCATCAATGGGCACAGTACAGAAATGGTAATTCTTCAAAAAGACTGTTTCTGAACTTACTGCAAAGTATATTCCCACGGGTAATACGTTTAAATGGCTAAAAATAAAACCTATGTGGCTCACGGCCAAAGTTAAAGAAGCTATAGACTATAAGAAAATAGCGTTTAAAAAATATAAAAATGAAGGAACACTAGTGTCATTTAAATGTTACAAAGAATATAACAGAATATGTAAAAAGGAAATCAAGTAGGACAAACCCCCAAAAATTCTAATAGTAAAAAGGTCAGGTCTGAGAATGTAGGCCCTTTACAAAATACTCTAGAGTGGGTAAGTGGGGACAAAGATAAGGCTAATTTATTAAATGTTTACCACCCCCATGGAGCATGGGGGTGGTAGTAACACAGCCCCAAAACCACAATGGCTCAAAAGTGATATGGTCCAGAAATATTTAGACAAAATAAAGGTGGATAAAACACCTGGACCAGATGGAATCCACCCACGGATCCTAAAAGAATTGAGCTCTGTAATTTCAAAGCCATTGTATCTAATTTTTAGGGACTCATTAATGACAGGAATAGTACCACTGGATTGGTGCAGGGTGAACGTGGTGCCTATATTTAAAAAGGGAACCGAGGGGCAGATTCACAGAGAATTAGATTATCGTAGCGTATCAGAAATACACTACGCCGCCGTTTTTTACCTGGCTCTACGTGGAATCCAGGTAGATTTTGTCCAGTAAACGACGGCGGCGTAGTGTATTTCTCCCGTCGCAATCCATCTACGCGAGTAGGGGGCGTGAAGGATTTAAAATAGGCGCGTTCCCGCGGCGATCGAACTGCGCATGCTCCGTTCGCAAATTTCCCGCCGTGCATTGCGCGAAATCACGTCGTTACGTCATTCGTTGTTTGAGTAGCGTCTTTTACGGACATTTATATTCCCGAACGAGTTACGTAAAAAAATTACGATTGCGAAGACCGCTCGTATCTTCGTGGATCGCCGTAAAAACACATTTGCATATCCCGACGCATCAAAACGACGCAAACTCCTCCCAGCGGCCGCCAAAAATATTGCAGCGTAGATCCGAAGGCTTACGAAGACGTAAGCCTCTCGGATCGAAGCCCGAAGCCGCCGTATCATGGTTTGAGGATTCAAACTAGTGATACGGCGCGCGAAATTTGAAATTACTCCTGTCTAACACCAGTTAGACAGGCGTAATTGCTTTATGAATCTGGGCCAAAGTCTTTACCAAGTAACTATAGACCTGTAAGTTTAACATCTATAGTTGGGAAGATACTGGAGTGTTTAATAAAATGCCTAAACATTACTATTTTCTGGGTGAAGTAGTGCATTATCTAACAGAAATGCAGGGGGTGCTAATACTTTTGGCCATAACTGTATCTTCTGGGGCCACACAGACTATCCATTCCTTTGCCTTTTAAATATTCATTGACCTGAAGATATCTCAAATGACCAGTTCTAAAAATTCCTAAGTGTACAAACTATACATTGGTGTACGGTAAATTTCCTGACACATTGATACATGTGTTCATACAATCTGCAGATATTCTGTTTCCCTGAGACAGACTTGGGATCAGAGGGCAGGAGATCTCTAACCCGGGATTGGCAGTCCAATTTGTTTTATGTTTCTAAAAGAGAATCTAAGACACTTTTTTTTACCGGGATCATGTGGCATAGTTTAACCAAATGCTCTGATTTATACACTGGGATATGACAGTTATCAAGGTTGTTTTCCATAGAAGCCTGTATAAAACATGGAACACATTAAATATAGACAGGACAGTGGTTTTCTTTCTTTGCACCTTGGCTATCCTGTGTTCACTGTACAGGCTGCTCATGCTCAGTCTAATATCTGTGATGCAAAGGATCCAACTATATGTTTCATCAAACAGACCATAAAGGCATTAAAGGATAACTAAAAAATGTTTTTAATTGTTTTTATATAGGAAATATTTTGCTAAAAATGCTCACCTAAATTCCAACAATAAAAAGCAGAGCGGCAGCTGCACTCACCAGGCTGCGTCTGATAAGCATGGTGGCTGCGTTTGATGGCACAATGGCTGCACCTGATGGGCACAGTGGCTGTGTTTGATGGCACAGTGGCTGCGTTTGATGGACACAGTGGCTAAGTTTGATGGACACAGTGGCTACATTTGATGGCACAGTGACTGCTTTTGATGGGCACAGTGGCTGTGTTTGATGGCACAGTCGTAGCATTTGATGGGTACAGTGGCTGTGTTTGATGGGCACTGTGGCTGCGCTTGATGGGCACTGTGGCTGCGCTTGATGGGCACAGTGGCTGCACTTGATGGGCGCAGTGTTTCTGCGTTTAATGGGCACAATGGGTGCATTTGATGGGCACGGTGGCTGCGTTTTATGACACAATGGCTGCATTTGATGGGCACAGTGGCTGCACTTGAGAGCACAGTGGTTGCACTTGATAGGCAGAGTGGCTGAGTTTTATGGCATGGTGGCGGCAATTGATGGGCACAGTAGGTGGGTTTGATGGCACAGTGGCGGCAATTGATGTTTTTTTTTTTTTTTTTTAGTTTGTCGCCAAGATTTTAAACTAAAATGATTTCATCATAAAATGATATACTAGGGTATGAGATACAAACAAAAGCAAAATATTCAAATGAGCTTTGTGGTTGGAAAGTATTGACTGATTCCTGATCACACAATATAAGTCATTGACGGCAAACTGCTGCCTATAGGGATCTCCCCCATCAAACACAGGTATACACGTGTGTCAGATGAAAGGAGGATTTGATCATATAGCCAGCATCTCAGGGATTTCAATTCTAAATCTGAAAACATCTGAAAAAAATAAATAAATAAGATGAGGAGCTTATCTGTACAAACAAATACTGCAAAAAAAGTATTGTTGCCTGCTGCCAACCTACATGCATGTGGTGATGGTATTAAAATATGTTTTTCAATTCAAAAATGAAAGCTTTACATTTTATATATTATAACTAAAACAGCAATGTCTACTTTGCACCAGTTATTGGACTTTCTTCTTCCCCTTTATTTCTATAACATAAATGAAGTTCCCCAATCCAATTCCTAATAAATATTGGGCCAGATTCAGGAAAGAGATACGACGGCGTATCTCCAGATAAGCCGTCTTATCTCTGCGTCTGAGCCCTCCTATCTATGCGTCTGATTCATAGAATCAGTTACGCATAGACTTCCATTAGATCCGACTGGCGTAAGTCTCTAACGCCGTCGTATCTAAGTTGCATTTTTACGCTGGCCGCTAGGTGGCGTTCCCGTTGATTTACGCATCGAATATGCAAATGAGATAGATACGCCGATTCTCAAACGTACGCCCGGCCGGCACATTTTTTTACGTTGTTTGCGTAAGCGTAACTCCGGCGTAATGTTACCCCTGCTATATGAGGCGCAGCCAATGTTAAGTATGGACGGTGTGCCGGCGTATTTTTTCCCATCGTTTGCATAAAACGTTCGCGAATAGGGCTTTGCGTAAGTGACGTTCATGTTGTTTTCATTGAGTATTTGCGTCGTGATTTGGAGCATGCGCACTAGGCTACGTTCCCGGGCGGCGCATGCGCAGTTCGTTCGGCGCCGGGGCGCGCTTAATTTAAATAGAAGTCGCCCCCTACCTTCCCATTTTGCATTACGCTGGCCTATTTACGCTACGCCGCTGTAACTTACGGAGCAAGTGCTTTCAGAATACAGTACTTGCCCATAAAAGTTGCGGCGGCGTAGTGTAAATAGCATACGCTACGCCAGAATAAAAATACGACATTTTACCTGAATCTAGCCCATAGGATAGATCTAATGGCTTCAGTGATGTATGCTCATCTTCCTCTCTACTTATCGAGCTCTACAAGCTTTTGGCCAAAATTGTATATAAAGACCTTTGGCCAGATTCACGTACGAGAGCCTATGTTTGTGCGGGCGTAGCGTATCTGATTTGGCCACTTGTGACATTTGCCTGGTATACTCTATTGGCCTGATTCACGTAGAGTTACACCGGCGTATCAGTAGATACGCCGGCGTAACTCAGAATCTGAGCCTTCTTATCTTTAAGCGTATTCTCAAAACGAGATACGCTTACATCTTGCTAAGATACGTCCGGCGTAAGTCTCCTACGCCGTCCTATCTTAGTTGCATATTTACGCTGGCTGCTAGGTGGCGCTTCCGTCGATTTACGCGTTGAATATGTAAATTAGCTAGATACGCCGATTCACGGACGTACGCTCGGCCGTCGCAGTAAAGATACGTCGTTTACGTAAGGCGTTTTCAGGCGTAAAGATATTACAACAAAAAGATGGCACAGCCAATGTTAAGTATGGACGTCGGGACCGCGTCGATCTTTCTAATTTTACGTTGTTTGCGTAACTCGTCAGTGAATGGCGCTGGATGTAAATTACGTTCACGTCATTTTCAATGACTATTTGCGACGTCATTTGGAGCATGCGCACTATGATACGTTCATGGCCGGCGCATGCGCAGTTAAAAAAACATCATTTACGCAGGGTCAACGTTATTTTAAATACAACACGCCCCCTACCTGCCCTATTTGAATTACGCTGGGATACGTCGGCCCATTTACGCTATGCCGCCGCAACTTACGGAGCAAGTGCTTTGTGAATACAGCACTTGCCTGTAAAAGTTGCGGCGGCGTAGCGTAAATCAGATACGCTACACCCGCACAAAGATAGGCTCTCGTACATGAATCTGCCCATATGTGCTTTCTGCAATTCCCCCAATTTTTCAAGTGTTGCCAAATCTTCAGTGCAAAGGAATCCAGGGGGCAATGGGCCTCCAATTTTGGCCAAGAAGACCCTGGTTTCCCTTGTCGTGGATAATGAGAATTGAAGCTCTATTTCCCTTTCTGTACTGTCTGGAACTGCAGATTTAGAACAAGCTTGTACATTATATTATCAAAAGTATTGGGACTCCTGCCTTCACACACATGAACTTTAATGGCATCCCAGCCTTAAGCCGCGTACACACAATCAGTCCATTCGATGAGAACAGTCTGATGGACCATTTCCATTGGTTAACCAATGAAGCTGACTGATGGTCCATCGCGCCTATACACCATCGGTTAAAAAAAACGATCGTGTCAGAACGTGGTGATGTAAAACACAATGACGTGCTGAAAAAAATGAAGTTCAATGTTTCCAAGCATGCGTCGACTTGATTCTGAGCATGCCTGGATTTTTAACCGATGGTCGTGCCTACTAACGATCGGTTTTGACCTATCGATTAGGAATCCATCGGTTAAATTTAAAACAAGTTGGCTTTTTTTTAACCGATGGATAACTAACCGATGGCGCCCACACACAATCTGTTTGGTCCGATGAAAACGGTCCATTAGACCGTTCTCATCGGTTTAACCTATCATGTGTACGCGGCCTTAGTCTGTAGGGTTCAATATTGAGCTGGTCCACCCTTTGCAGCTAAAACAGCTTCAACTCTTCTGAGAAGACTGTCCACAAGGTTTAGGAGTGTGTCTATGGGAATGTTTCACCATTCTTCCAAATGCGCATTTGTGAAGTCAGACACTCTAATTCTGTGGTTCTCAACCTCAGTCCTCAAGTACCCCCAACAGGCCATACTTTCAAGTTTTCCTTTATCTTGCACAGGTGCTTTAAATTAGAGTCAATGGCATGGTATTTTGGACATTTTATCTATTATAAATTCCCAAAACATGGCCTGTTGAGGGTACTTGAAGACTGAGGTTGAGAACCACTGCTCTAATTCCTCCGAAAGGTGTTCTATCAAGTTGAGGTCAGGACTATGTGCAGGCCAGTCAAGTTCCTCCACCCCAAACATGTTCACCCATGTCTTTATGGACCTTGCTTTGTGTACTGATGCACAGTCATGTTGGAACAGGAAGGGGCCCTACTCAAACTGTTCCCATAAAGTTGGGTGCATGAAATTGTCCAAAATGTCTTGGTATGCTGACACTTAAAGAGTTCCCTTCACTGGAACTAAGGGGCCAAGCCCAACCCCTGAAAGACAAACCCCAAATTATAATACTCATTCCACCAAATGATTTGGACCAGTGCACAAAGCTTCTGAAGGAAAGGTCAAACATTCCCAGAGACACACTCCTAAACCTTCTGGACAACCGTCCCAGAAGAGTTGAATCTGTTATAGCTGCAAAGGGTGGGCCAACTCAATCCTTGAATCAAAAAGGGCTGGCAACTCGGATCCTCTTGAATAAAAGACCTTTATTGGTTACATGTGTACATGGGTACAGGCTATATGGAAGAGATGTGCAACTAGTATACAGGGAGTTGCCTCTTAGGACTTATAAGGCAGAAAAAATATATTGAAAGGAGTAGAAATGTTTAAAAAAAGGCACCTAAGTGCTAGCTTTTTTGGAAGTAGAAAGAATCATAGAAATACATAGATATTCAAAAATCATTTAAAATAGGGTAAATGAATCAATTAGGTACAACGTATAGGTATCAACCCAAAAGCTTACAATCCACTGCCCAAAATACGATTGGAGTCAGGTGGACAGAATTACAACATAACATCCTGACATGTTTCGGAGATTCACAATAATATGTAATATTCCTTCATTCCTCTACCATGTACCCGTGTACCCATGTAACCAATAAAGGACTTTCATTCAAGAGCATCTAGTTGCCAGACCTTTTTGATTCAAGTATTGTATTTGTGGGGCCTGAACGTCCTGGCTAGAGCACCGGATCACAGTTTATGGACTTCCAGTTTACCTTAAACTTAATCTAGTTTACCTTAAACTTAATGGAACAAAAACAGAACTTCTGTCATTCCACGTTAATCGCAAGAGACCAGCGACGGCGTCATGGACGCCCCCACCCATTTTGGGACAAATCATTACCCCCAGCACCAAAGTCAAAGTACCAAGTAAGTCCGGCGTAAAGTTACCCCTGCTATAAGAGGCGTATGTAATGTATGTATGTAAGTAAGTATGGACGTCGGGACAGCGTAGAATTTTCCGTCGTTTACGTCGTTTGTGTAAAACGTTTGCGAATAGGGCTTTGCGTAGAAGTTACGTTCACGTCGAAACCAATGAGTATTTGCGGCGTAATTTTGAGCATGCGCACTGGGATACGTCCATGGCTGGCGCATGCGCAGTTCCTTCGGCGTGTCATTTACGTGGGGTCACAGTTAATTTCAATACAACATGCCCCCTACATGCCTAATTTGAATTGCGCACGGATACGCCGGCACATTTACGCTACGGCGCCGCAACTTACGGAGCAAGTGCTTTGTGAATACAGCACTTGCCTGTAAAAGTTGCTGAGGCGTAGCATAAATAGGATACGCTACGCCCGCACAAAGATATACGCAATTCTACCTGAATCTAGTATCTATACATAAGCCATAAAAATACCCACATCTCTAACTGAAAGTACATGAGGTATATCCCTGTAATATTACTGCCAGTTGATTGCTACAGTTCAATGAGACTGTCTCTGTGAACATAACTAGGCGGTTTACTTTCCATTGTGGGTTCAATTAGGGTCATACAGTATATAGGAGCTCATCAATGAAATAGGCACAGCTGTGTTAAAATTATACTTCTTCACCCATAGAGAGCTTTAAAAAAAAAAGTAGAGCTAAAACACATCCTCTACTATTATATAGATAGGGACCGTTCAACTGGAAACCACACTTTTAGTTTTATGTTTGGTCAAAAGATAATACAGATGTCATGTGTATCCAAAATCACTGAACACTTTAAGTAATGGACACATCTCGTAGTTTCCCACACACCACTGATATGTCTAGCATACATGAGATCATCATTTCTGGGTCATATCCCCACTCAACTGAAACATATTACATTGCATGACCCCACAAACCCTACTGCCCTGTAGGTTATATGCAGCTATTTGTCCTGTGCTCCTGGGAGAATCCCTTGCATTTTCAAAACTTTAATATTTAAACAGCATTTTGCCATTTATAATCCTCATCTGGTTCTAAGATGTCTTCCCCGAGAGTGAGAATGTCATGGCCAGAAAGCTGACCCTCTTTGCTCCATGTCACTCTAATATCCCAAGGTCACAGGTCTAGCCCAGATCAATGACGGTGAAAAAGAAACTCTTAATCCTTTTTTTTTTTTTTTTTCTGACGGTTCAACACTTGAAAATCAGGTCTAATAAGAGGGGATTATACCTCGTACATGTTGGTCATGTTTTTTAAAATTCTTCTTAATTTGTTTAATAACTTGCTTACTGTAGCTGGTGCAATAATTACATAAAACGCGCAAAACGCTAGCAACACTGCACAAGGATTTTTCGTCTTGCCGTTGCTTCTTTTGCCCAGTTGAACTTGTAACCCGCTTTATGGTGCTTGGAACACAGAGACAAAAATGACTTTCCAAGGTCACTAGGAGCTTACACAGGGATTTGAACCAGGGTCCCTGGCAATTTTATCAATGTCATCGTTATACGGCAACCTCCCTTAACCACAGAGCTATGTGAGCAAGAGCCCAGCGCTTCAACAAAGCTGTGACAGTAAATCTAAAAGAAATGTTAAGAGTTCAAAGTAAACCGTGGTATCATATTGCTGTAGCATTCCGGACATCTAGAAAATTATGTTTTCGTGTCATTTGACTGGTAATTTTGGATAATTGTCCTTGTCAAGCTTCTGACTGGGCTTAAAATTTGATTCAGTAATGAATTTACAGCCTTCGTAAATAAGGTGCGCACCTCATTAAGTTGCTCTTTTCTGGCCCCTAACTGCTATTCCCTTTAAAAAAAAAATGTAAGCGGCACTCCAAAAAATTAGTCCTTCTTTCTATTTTTAATTTGTTAAAATATAAACTGTATACATTAATGTCTCCACCCCAAAACCATCTTCCTTGCATTAAGGTGAACAAACATGATGAGGGTTTACAACCCCTTTAAGTTCAGTTCAAATGCAAAATCTGTATAGGTGTGCCTGTTTAGCCGATGATAGAAAATCACGGCCACTGGAGGTGCTCACAGGGCTGGAGGAGACGTTCCGAGACCCCATGGGTCAGGAGTGATGTCCGCTTGGGGGGGGGGGGCAAGCTATACATATCCTGCAGACCTGTGAGCACCTCCAGTGGCCGTATCTTTGGCAGGACCGGGACACCTATCGATACCAGTATCAGTGCATCCTTAATTACAAGCCATGTCTGTTTTTTGCTGCTTCTGCTGGAGAGATTTTCCCTCACTTACTGGGACAAATGTTTCACCAGACAAGAAATTAAATGAAATTTCCAATTTCCAGAATTGTATTATATTTTTATCCAGGGATGGCCCGTCCATTAGAGGTGCCCGGGCGCCAACCCCTCTATCCACACCCCCCACCCTTATATATGAATAGATGGAGCTCATGCTATGAATGAATCTATCTATGGCTGCAGCAGCCACCCCCTATTCATGCCCCCAGGCCCCTGTAAGAAGGCCGGGCGGGTGAATTACAGCAGGCTCTAATAGGCTTGAAAATAGGGTGAATATTCGCTACTGAAACACTGATTCTCAATCTGACTAATCAGAAGCAGGTCTGAGACTCTTTTAAGAATTGGCCAAAAAGAGAAGAGCTCAAATTGGCCACCAAGGAGAAAGGAGGAAACAGAAGCCACCGCTATGCCCTTGGAGAGCAGGGGAGGGGATATCCACCACCACAGAGCAAGGGGAGCCGCCGGTGAAGCCTGCGAGAAACGGTGCCTACTATAGATGGGGTAAGTACTCCAGACCCGACTGACCGTCCAACGCCTGCCACTGTTTTTATCGCTGTCTGTGTGTGCTTCTCTCTGGTAAAACCAGGAACTGGGTGAGTAAGCAATGGTAGCAGATGACAATAAAAGTATGATGCGCGCTGTCTCGTCACCTTTAATTGTAAGCAGCGTTCTACCCCCTCCTCAGATGCCCTGTTCGCTAGGGTTAAAGATGTGGAGCTGATGGAGAAAATGACTGCTAGAATACAGGACAGAATAGAAGCCGTGTCAGGGTATCCCTGTAAGGCACGGTGTAAACCAATAGTCCACAATTAAAAAGAATACTCTTCAGCAAAGATTATGGTGATAAACCAGAGTCTATAACACTTGGGCTTGAGAGTATGTCTACTCGGGACGGAATATAACAGTCACCAACGTGATGCACACCACACTTCACTCTTCGGTGAGAGCCCACCACCAATGATGTCAAGCAGCTTACCGGATGGACTATAGTGATAGCAGTCGGCTATAACCCAGCCGCAGCCTTTGGGGAGAGATCTCCCTTCCTGGATTGAAGACTGAAGCTATGACTCTAACACACCAGACAGACACCACCGAGCGGTCATGTAGAAAGGATGGCAAACATAGTGTAATTCTGCGAGAATTTATTTAAAACCACAAAGTAAAAAACGTACTCACAGCTGGCCGGCAAACACATAGGCGGAGCCCTTCCTCCTGAATGCGATGATGTCACCGCACGTCCTCCCAGACGCGTTTTCATCATTGGACAGCGTCCAATGACGTTAGGCCGCTGTTAGGTTATAGCTGACTGCTATCACTATAGTCCATCCGGTAAGCTGCTTGACATCATTGGTGGTGGGCTCTCACCGAAGAGTGAAGTGTGGTGTGCATCACGTTGGTGACTGTTATATTCCGTCCCGAGTAGACATACTCTCAAGTCCAAGTGTTATAGACTCTGGTTTATCACCATAATCTTTGCTGAAGAGTATTCTTTTTAATTGTGGACTATTGGTGTCTGGATGTTATGGCGCAGCTATAACCCCCCCAGTTTTTACATATATCTCCAGTGCATTTGCATAAGAGCTGCTGCCTTCCTGTGTATTTATTATTGATTTGGCTTCCTTGCTATTTGATAATCCCTGTATGATTAGTGCAATTTTTTCCTGTTAATATCCCTGTAAGGCGTCTGGCACATAGTTGTGCGCAAGAGCATAAAGTTTGCCATGGCTCACAGGCGCACGCACACACTCACATGCACGGGACTAATGTCTCTTGCTGCCAGATGGCCTATTTAAAGGGCGTCCTGTCTCCTCTACTTTGCTGACTGATCTTCAGCTATATTCCTGAATCCTTCTCTGATCCTGTGTGTCCTCCCAGTTCGAAAACCCAGCTTGCTCTTGACCTTGGCTCTGTGTTTTGTTCCTGTACTGCTGCCAATCTCTGAACCGGCTCTGTTACTGACTCTGCCTCTATCTAAATTTTGGTACCTCACTACCCGCCTGCTGATGAACCTGGCTATTCCTCAGACCCTGCACCTTCCTAAGTTCATGTTCCTGCTCTGCACATTGCAGTTTACTCCAGACCTCTGAACCCTGACAAGCAGTTCACCCGGGACCTTCCTCTTCAGGCACTCATGTCCCTCTTGTCCTTCGGCTTCCTCTGTATTACCTTCAGTGGAGCCAGGACAGGAGATATAAGAGACGTCGACGTCGACCTACCAATTCAGTCCCCCACCTGTTCCCTGACAAGCCCACAATAAGATCTGGGAATTATGACATCTTCAGGAGGACACGTCTTGAGCCCGTAAGCAAGCTGTCATGATGTCTTCTAACTCTCTTTCTCTTTCCCTTATTTGTTTTCCTATCTTATGACTTATTTTAAGTTGTATTGTTTTTTTTTTTATGCTGTTATTTAGCGCTAGAATGTTCCAGCAGTAATAAGGCCTTAAATGGTCACTAAAGGATTTTTTTTTTTTTTAGCTAAATAGCTTCCTTTACCTTACTGCAGTCCTGGTTTTATGTCTCCATTGTTCATTTTTGCTTTGATGTTGCTGTAATTCCTCTCTGTTCTGGACACTTCCTGGTTGTCTGTTTCCTGATAACCACAGTACTGGGAGCTTTCTCACTGTGGTCACTAATCAAGGAGGTGTGATTACTGTGTGTCTAAAACCTCTCAGCACCAATCCAGTTTCATTTTACAAACCATCACTGCCCTCTATTGGCTCTCTGGCTCTGTATATCAGAGAGACAGGAAACAACAGCAAAAACTAAACTAGAATTGGAGCTACATTATATGATTGATTTTTATCTATTTAAAATCATTTTTAAAAGGAATCAGTTAACTATTATGTCTCTATACATGGGCGTCCGCTCCATAGGGCAAGGGGGGTAATTTGTCCCCCCCCTGGAATTGTTAGGGAGAGCGAGGAGCAGGTCCTAACTGGCCCTAGGGCCAATTTAAGCGGTGACTGCAGCGCTCCCCTCCCCTCTAGTTGTCCCTTATTTAGAGTGCCTGTCCCTCTTCTGGAATCAAATCCATGTGTCCCTCATTCCAAAAGGTTCCTCTTTTAGGCCTGAAATAAATATACTGTCAATATAGTGTAGTGTTTTAGTCAAGGGAAAGGGGTGCCGTGTAATGTAAAGGGGTCCAGATCTGTGGGGTGCCGTGTAATGTAAAATGGTCCAGAGCTGTGGGGTGCCGTGTAATGTAAAGGGGTCCAGAGCTGTGGGGTGCTGTGTAATGTAAAGGGGGCCAGTGAAGCAGGGCGCTGTGTAATGTAAAGGGGTCCAGAGGTGCAGTTGTGGAGAGGGGTACACAGTAGTGACAAAGAGATATTGAAAGATGCATGGGGCACAGTGGGGTGTTTTTACATTTTAACGTGGGGGGGCGCTTTTGACCCCCACTAGCGGTCGAAGAAAGGGTAAAATGTGACTGTGTATCGCCTCTGCTGAAGCGCCCCCCTCTGAAAAAAAAATCAGCGGATGCCCATGTCTCTATACCCTGTAAACAGTAATTTCACCTAAAAAAATGTTTTCCTTTACAACTCCTTTAATCGAAACCATGCTACTCTAAGTAGTTATGACCATTTTTATTTCACAATCTCTTTAACCACTTCCTTACTGGGCATGTAAACCCCCTTCCTGACAGGTGAAATTTCAGCTTGCGGCACTGCGTCGCTTTAACTGACAATTGCGCGGTCGTGCGATATGGCTCCCAAACAAAATTGGCGTCCTTTTTTCCCCACAAGTAGAGCTTTCTTTTGGTGGTATTTGGTCACCTCTGCGATTTTTATTTTTTGCGCTATAAACAAAAAAGGACGACAATTTTGAAAAAAAATACAATATTTTTTACTTGTTGCTATAAAAAATAGCCCAATTTAAAAAAAAAATCAGTTTAGGGCGATACGTATTCTTCTACATATTTTTGGTAAAAAAAAAAATCGCAATAAGCGACTGGTTTGCGCAAAAGTTATAGCGCCTACAAAATAAGGGACAGAATTGTTATTTTTTATTTTATTTATTTTTTACTAGTAATGGCGGCGATCTGCGATTTTTATTGTGACTGCGACGTTATGGCGGACACATCGGACACTTCTGACACATTTTTGGCACCATTCACATTTATACTGCAATCAGTGCTATAAATATGCACTAATTACTGTATAAATGTGACTGGCAGGGAAGGGGTTAACACTAGGGGGTGAGGAAGGGGTTAATGTGTTTCCTGCATTGTGTTCTAACTGTGGGGGGGTGACCGATCTGTGTCCCTATGTACTAGGAACACAGATCGGTATGCTCTCTCTATGACAGGACGCTGTTATTGTGAGAGCCGGCAATGAGAGATGATCTCATATGTTTACATATGAGATCATCTCTCATTGGCCCATCAGATCGCATCGCAAACGGCCACTCTGATTGGCCGTTCGCGGCGATCTGTGATTGGCTGTGTCCAAGGGACACGGCCAGTACACAAGTTCCCCGCTGCACGCTCTGGAGCGCGCGCTGGGAACGAGGAAAGGGGCTGCCGTGAAAACACGACGGCCCGGAGATTTAGAACCACCCTGCGGCCGTATATACTCGTACGGCCGTAGGGAAGTGGTTAATGTTTAAAAAGTGTGTTTATTTTGTGAACATTGCACTTACATTCCCTAAATGTCTTTACTTTGTTCTCTTGGAAAAATGCATAAAAATTGTTATTTAGAAAAAATAAAGTCTGATAGAGGGTTCTAATTCTTTCAGAAAAAAAAAATGTATTGGCAGACATAAACATTGTGCCAACAAAATAAGATCTATCCTAATGGTGTCCTCAACAACTGGAAGATCTGGAAAGGAATGTTAGTTTTTAATATCTGACTACACACAGTAATAGACATGCTTGAACATAGCACACTAAAAAATGTAGAAAATTATCAGATAATATGACATTAATTGAACAGTAACAGGAACAGATGAATTATGAGCTTTATGGGCACCAGATGTTAGATGGGCCAACTCATTATTGGGAAGTGAAATAATATCAGGAGACCAGACTTTCCTTCCTGGTAGATCCTTTTGGCATGTACCATTAAAGACCAGTTGCTTCCAGTGATTAGAGGAGTGTCAGAACTACTATGTAGCCATGGGATGGTTTAACCCCTTGTATTGAAGTCACTGAGAATTGATGTTGGAAATAAAGGAATGCCAAGGACGTTATGGGGATTGAAAGGGTTCTCACAATGTAGCTACTTACAGTGCTCTCATTTGAAGCCCAGCTTTCCCCATGCCCTGCTGGGTTATTAGGTGTCACTTATAGTATACAACACTATCAACCATAAAAAAAACAGGAATGTTCAGAGATCTTGTGAAGTGTTTCCAGTCATGCTTTGGCAGAGAGAAGCTGGTGGTTTTGTAATTTCCCTGAAAAAATTTCCCTGAAAAAAAGAAAAACGTCAACCATTGAGATGAAAGAGATCGAATCACGTACCTGAACACTGACGTCTGGAGATACCTCGCTAATATTAAAAAGGTAACGGAACCTCCATCTGGAGAGACTCTTACATGAGTAAAGGAAACCAAAGGGTAAGGCTTTATGTTTGCTTTGATACTTTCCAAACAGTGATATTAACTGGAGACTTGTTAATAGTGAGCTCTGAGACTTCTGTAATTGGCAATTAAACACACCTGAAAAATAGATTTCTAAGATTTTAAATTCTCATTTGCTAATGAGAAGAACATTTCATGTTGGCCAATGCCAGTTTTCCCTAGCTAATTTAAGATAAAAAAGACTGTGCTCTGCTTGAGTCAACTGCTATTCACCCGAGAATCTTATTTTTAAATTATTAATAATCATATATAAACATGTATGTTCACATACGAGAGACATGACTACAATTGGTACTGGTTGCTTGTTTTTTTTTTTGCTTTTTCCCTTCCAGCCATGTTGAGTTACTCAAACTGGTCCAGGGAGATATGATTACAGACATTTTCAATTTATTGAGATATTTAACTAGAATAATTAAGTGTCAACTATTTCCAATTTGAGGTGATAATGGTTATGTTGCCTAATGACTGCATGTGTTTCTTATGATTTACAGGGCTTTCTGGCAGCTGCAAAGTATCGGTTACTGAAAACGGAATCTGTTTTTCTTTTTCTATAATATCAGTTTAGGTAAGAGCCTGCATTTGATGAAAATATACACTTCCACTCTTTATATCATTAAAGAAGTTCTGCAGTAGAAGCAGTATCTGCTTCGTAGGATGTCTCCAAAAGGTATAAGGATCCCTGACACAAGGGCAAAGATGGTGTCCAAAGTAATGAAGCCCTTTAGGCAAGAGCAGTACTGCAGCTGGAGAAGGTGTCAACAGAAACCTGGTTTCTCTATGGTTTCTTTGGTCCCCTGGAGCAGCGTTCTGGTTGGTTATGCTGCATTCAGGTGAACCTAGATGCCATCGTGGGTCTTTTTAAGTCCCTGGTTTTGGTGCGTATTTGCAACATGTCTAGTGTAGGGAGAGCTCACTCGTCTGTCAGGGACAGTACTAACGGCAGGACAAAGTTCCAGAGGAGTAGGGGTAAAGCAGGGTCTACACCCACACTTCCTCAAGTGCCCTCTTGGGTTGGACTAGCCATGTCGCACTCCACTCCATCGCACTTAGCAAGTGCTCTCTTCTGCTTGGGGCTAACACTGCTGTCTGCATTGACTGTGAGTTCCCGGTCGGGTGTTGCACCCCACTGGGCTGTTGTACTGTTCTGCAAATTCTTTAGTACCGTATATATACAGTTGTGGGCAAACTACGGCCCGCGGGCTGTATACGGCCCAGCGGACCATTTAATCCAGCTCCCGGGAGGGCGTTGGGTACAGCATTGTAGTGGCTGGCCGCTGGGCGAATTACATCGCGCAACGTCTCCTTCTGGATAGTCAGTGGTTAGCAGCTAGCTGGAGAGAGGAGACGTTGCGTGATGTAATTCGCCAGCAGCTAGGGGGACGGGGCCGTGGGCAGAGCACGACTTGAGCCATACGTGCAGGCGCAGGCAGGGAGTTGAAGTCACGTCAACTCCTTTCCACGCACCTGTGAGGAGCGATCCATGCGCCGTGAGCCTGTGAGCAGTGACTGGCGGCTGGCCCTCCTAGGTGCAGAAAACAGAAATTTCATAGTCATCACCCATCACATCGGGACTTTCATCTGTACTGATGGTCAGTGATTGTTGCTATGCGACACAGACTGATAAATAACATCCATTATTCTATACTTCTATCTATTTTTTGTTTTCTGTGGTGTCTGTCGCTTGTCATGCTTTGTGCTCATTTTATCTTCTCTTTTTTTAGTTTCTGACATCAGCTGGTTTATGTAATTTTAGCAGAAAATGCACCAATATATTGCAAACCAAATGGGCACAAAGCATGACAAGCAACAGACACCACAGAAAACAGAACATATCTATGGTAAGAGAAGCCACTGTGTCCATCAATTGTCACCACTTTGCCATGCCAAATGCAGCCACTGTGCCATGCCTTCAAACGCAGCCACTGTGCCATCAATTGTCACCACTGTGCCATGCCATCAAAAGCAATCACTGTGCCATCAATTATCACCACTGTGCCATGCCAAATGCAGCCACTGTGCCATACCTTCAAACGCAGCCACTGTGTCATCAATTGTCACCACTGTGCCATGCCATCAAAAGCAATCACTGTGCCATCAATTGTCACCACTGTGCCATGCCAAATGCAGCCACTGTGCCATGCCATCAAAAGCAATCACTGTGCCATCAATTATCACCACTGTGCCATGCCAAATGCAGCCACTGTGCCATGCCATCAAATGCAGCCACTGTGCCATCAATTGTCACCACTGCGCCATGCCATCAAAAGCAATCACTGTGCCATCAATTGTCACCACTGTGCCATGCCAAATGCAGCCACTGTGCCATACCATCAAACGCAGCCACTGTGCCATCAATTGTCACCACTGTGCCATTCCATCAAAAGCAATCACTGTGCCATCAATTGTCACCACTGTGCCATGCCATCAAATGCAGCCACTGTGCCATCAATTGTAGTTTTGTAAAATAACTCTCTTTATGCTTTTCTACCTTAAATTAATCTAAACATTTAAAGTTACAGATTTAAATTTAATTTATATTAATTCACACATACACACCGTCCATCTACTTATCTAGGTCCGGCCCCCGGGTCCAATATATGAACTCATTGCGGCCCTCAAGTCAAAAAGTTTGCCCACCCCTGCTCTAGTATAAGCCGACCGGAATATTGGCCGATGCACCTAATTTTATCACAAAAAATGGGAAAACTTATTGACTCCAGTATAAGCCTAGGGTGTCCATCTGCATGCCTCACTGTGCCTCACTGTGTCCATTACTCACTGTGCCCATGCCTCACTGTATCCATGACTAGACTGACGTTTAACATGGGAGTCTATGGAAGGGGTGCCTAGCCTTGAAAAATTGGTGCTCCCCAGCCGTAGGTCCCCCAGACAACAAACTTTGCACACATGTAGAGGAAGAGTGGGGCTACAAGTGTACCGGGCCCCCAAAGTTCGGGAGATTAGGCGCAAAAAGGTGACTCGAGTATAAGCCGAGGGGGGCATTTTCAGCACAAAAAAATGTGCTGAAAAACTCTGCTTATACTCGAGAATATATACGGTATATTTATTTTTGCACATCAGGCCTCAGTGTGGTTACAGCCACTGCACCTACCCCACAAATCCATCAGATTTCAGTTTACAGAAGTAATTTCAAATAAAGCATGACTTCTGATTTGTTACTATGCCTACTGCTCTTTGTACTGCCTTTCTGAAGAACCTTCAGTAATAAGATTTTTGTGTACAGTGGGAAATTTGCTCTGCCCCCAGCTCTTCACGTAAGAAAGTTATTTAATTAATATTATATTAATTTGAAATTGGTTAAAAAAAAATAAGATAATAGGTTAAATTGAAACATCATTAACCAATTAGATGAAAAATTATGAAATACTTGTGATCGTGTGTTGGGTGCTACAATTAAAATAGCCTGAATACACAACTCATAAGTCATGGAAAAAAGATCATAATTGCGCAACCACATAAAAATAAATCCAAAATAAAATAAACAGTGTTGACTTTCGAGTTCATACAGCATTGAAAATAAATCAGGTGATTTTAAATGTTCAAGTTGTGGTTTGGGACTTTCCGTTGTTAAATGATAAGAAGGGCCGCTTACTGGATAAGGTGAATCTCAAATTATAGAGATCAAACTGGCTCAGCAATGGTTTGGTCGATCTATGGACAGTCCTCCTGGGATTCCCCCACAGCCGATATCATTTCCGATATAGCGGACTACTGTTTTTATGCTATATTCCTCATAAAAAGCATTGCCAGGTGTGTGTCTTCCGTTTGGGATATATTTACCAGGTTAAAAGAAGAATCTTCATGGTGCAGTATTTCTGTTTAAAAGATTTATACAGACTTCCAAACAAACTGTTATCCAAAAGCAATGAAACAATTCAAACAGCCAAGGCTCAAGCCAGCCAGCTGGTGCGTGGTGATGCCAGAGACTGGTGTTCTACTTGACGCATTTACCCATACAAGGCTTCGACTGGGAATGGGGGCATTGTTCCCAGTTGAAGCCTTGTACAGGAAAACACACAGGAGGACCTGGCAATGCTTTTTATGAGGAATATACAGTAGCATAAAAACAGTAGTCCGCGCTATCGGGAAGGATATCGGCTCTGGGGGAATCCCAGGAGGAATGTCCATAGGTTGATCAAACCATTCCTGAGAGCCAGTTTGATCTCCATAATTTGAGATCCACCTTATCCGGTAAGCGGCCCTTCTTATCATTTAACAACGGAAAGAAGTCCCAGGCCACAACTTGAATGTTTAAAATCCCCTGATTTATTTTCAAGATTGTATGGACTCGAAAGTCAACACTGTTTATTTTATTTTTGATTTATTTTTATGAGGTTGCGCGAATATGATTTTTGTAGCTCATTCATTATCACTAGTGTTAATAGAGTATGGGTTATCGCAAGCAAAATCAGCTGTTCATTTGTATTGAAAGTCATCACTGCTAGTTGATGACTTTCAACGGCCACTACTTTCATTTGTTATGTATGGCTCGAGAAAAGCAGTTGGTGCGAACAAACCTTTATTACAGAGAAGGGGGGGGGAGGTTTTGGCACTTTAAATGAGATGTGTTTTTAGCGGTATGCAATTAAATATATGGAATAAAAAAAATGTTTCCATAATACCCAAGCTCAAAGTTACCAACCAAAAAAGCAATAAACTAAATTAACCTGTCTAGCTGTATGCATTAAAAACAGAGGTTTAGTTGCATGTATTTGCAAGTACCTGTGTAAGCTGCAGGCCCTGTCAAGGCACTCTGTGTACTGCAGTCCTAACTATGAATTTTAAAGTCTCCTAAATAGGAGCACAGGAGTGCTAATCAATAGATAAGGGGCAGGTGATCACCTGACCATGCCCCTACCTATTGTTGGTCTAGCAAAAAAGAGCACTGGAAAAACAAACAAAATGCAAGAGTGGAACCAAACATGCCTACCAAACCAAAACACCACCAAACTAAAGGCGGACCACATCAACCTGGGTCAGCTAGTCAAAAAATTACAATGCATAATTAACTTTCAGTGGTAGATCTGTGGAGGCACTTTAATTTACTCCTGAAACGCATCTCCATCCCTGGATAATGTAAAAAAAAATCCATATATATATATATATACTGTATTTAATTGCATACTGCTAAAAACACATCTCATTTAAAGTCCCAAAACCTCCCCTCTTCTATCCATTGTACAGGACGCCAGGGATGGGTCCTGGATGGACGCTACATAGCGCCAATTTTTGGAATCTGGTCCCTTTAAGCACTGGTTCAGGAGGTCACCCAAAGGGGGTGAGAGGTTCCGGACAGATAAAATGGATCCAGAGAGGACGGGCTTAAAGTCCTCTCTGTCTTCTTTTAATGATATTCGGGGGTCCGGGATTTCGGAGGCTCTGAAGCGACAATTGGGAGGGAAGAGAGCCTCCCCTTCTGACCCCTGGCTTCAGGCACACAAGGGGTTAACCACTTCCAGGAAGTGAGTTAAAAGGAAAGGAAGTCCTGACAGAGGGGGGAGTAGTTTTGGAAGTGAAGCTGTGTCTGCAGGGAAGGACTGGAGGACTTCTTACTAAAACGTATGTGCCTTTCTTTTGGTTGTTTTGCTGTGCTGAAGAGAGACTTATCTAATTTATGCTGGAAACAAGCAGGACTTTTGTTGTGACATCTTTGTGCTGAAGAAAGCATTATTTTGTTTTGTTTTGTTTTGGTCGCCAATAAAGACCCTTTGCTTTACTGACACGGTTTACGCACTTGTTTCGCTGAGCTAAAGAACCCCCAAAGTTCACACCATTTACAGGGATGGAGGCCTGTGGTAGTTCTATCACATGCACATGCCTCATGTAAAGTCCCAACCTTATCCCATCCTTGTTTTAAACCTTTATTACAGAATCCCCTCAGGTATGTAGAGCTGGGGGACTTTCAGCCCGGTGAGGTGGGATGCCAAGGTGGCATAATGGCCTCTTAAGACAGGTATGTGCATACCCCACCCAAGTCCAGTGGAAGGGAGAACAGGAGAGGTACCCTTTTCCAGTACACACAAGTTTGTAAAGTACCATAATGCAGAACCCATTGGGCCAGATTCACGTATTCCAGAGCATCTTTGCTCTGGAGTAACGCTTCTGATTTGCGTTGCGCTGCCGAAATTTTAGGAGCAAGTGCTGTCATTCACGAAGCACTTGCTCCTAAAGTTGCGGCAGCGCATCACAAATGAGCCGGCGGAATTCAAATGTCGCGGGTACGGGGCGTGTAGTATGCTAACTACGCGCGATCCCGCCGCCAACGTACTGCGCATGCGTCGAGTGTTAAAACATCCCCGTGCGCATGCTCCAAAATCTGTGAATGAACGTCAATGACGTCACATTCCCATTCATGACCGTTTTACGCAAGCGACGTTTTTTTTTTTTTTTCCGACGCGATGACGACGCCTATACCTAACATAGGATACTCCAACCCCATGTAGGTATATCTATGCGCCGCGTATCCCGTCCGGAAACGTCGTATCGTCATTGCGTCGCGCCGGATTTCGATCGTGAATTGCCGATTTCCGCTCATTAACATATTTTTTGAGCGTAAATCGGCGGGAACGCCCCCAGGGCCATTTTTAAGTTGAAGTAACGATGCGATGGCGAAACTCAGTTACGCTGCTCGCATCGGAACTTCAACCCGGCGTTTCTTGTTTTCTGGTTACAGAAAACAGAAACGCCGGCTCAAAGCCACAGTTAGGCTGGCGGATCACTCGATCCGCCAGCGTAACCTTTCCTGAATCTGGCCCATTGTCTGAAGGTCACATTCTAGCATATCTTTGCCCTGTCCATGGGCTTAATCATAGAGTGAGCCTTCAGAAACTGGAAATACCGCTGCGATGGGAGATTACATCACTTCCCCCTTCCTGTGTTTACACAGGAGGAGGAAGTGACACAAAGGGGGAGCGCGCGCATTGGCTGGGAGCGATCGCGGGGGGGCGGGTAAACACTGACATCCGCCCGCTCGTCCCGGATCGCTCCCGGAGACACGGGGACCTCCGCACGCCGCGGAGGGGGTCCCGATCAGACCCCCGACCCGCTACTGGGCGAGGACGTAAATTTACACCCTTGTGCCTATCCGTGCCATTCTGTGGCCGTATATGTGCGTGCGGAGGTCCTTAAGTGGTTAATATCTTAGCCAATCAGCTCATCTCTTTTGTGCTGAGTCACATTATACAGTGTAAAACCTCGTACACACGATCGGACTTAAAACAAACTATTCCGTGGATTTTTGTCTGACGGGAGTAGGACGGACTTTTGAAACCGAACAAAAGTGTCCGATAGGGCGTACACACGGTCGGATTTTTGGAAAAAAACGCTCATTTTGAAGTTTGTTGGCAAAAAGTCAGACCGTGTGTACGGGGCTTAAAGCGGATCTCCCAAGCAAAAACAAAGGTTTTTTTTTTGGCCAGTTAAATGCTTATTAGTACTGCGATTAAAAACTCATGTTTCCTGTTATCTTACGGCTGCTCCTCTCTCAGTCTATGTGAAATATACACTTATATAACGATGTTCGTCCCGTTGCCATTTTAACTGTGGGCATTAGGAGCCCACAGGCAGGCACTTCCTTGTTGCGGTGACGCTGCTGTCCCAGCAGCCACCGCTCGATCTCGCGCATGCACACTCTCAACGGGGAGCTGCGGCATCAGCGTCTATTGTAATGGAGATTTTAGGAACGCCTGCCCTCCTTTCTTTGTTTGTCGCGTGTCACTTCCTGTTAGAGAAGTAGCGCGATACTTCATAAAACAGCTGTAAACAGGAACACAGGGAGCTAGGAGAGAAGGCCCCAGAGCACACTGCAGGGAAGAGGAAGTGACCTCATGCCCGGAAAATACCTGCAGTAGTGCTGACCGGAAGCATCTGGACAGTAAAGGTACTGTACACTTATGAAATATATAAACAACCATTTTAAGCATTTTTTAATATCGGCTGTACTATTAATGTAATCTTTAAATTAGGATGGAGCTCCGCTTTAAGAGAAAGTTTATCTTAAAGGGGTAGTTCCCCCAAAAAACTTTTTTTAACATTGATTGAGGCTCGTTTTGTCAAGGGGAATCGGGTGGTTTTTTTTTAGAATCGAAGCAGTACTTACCGTTTTAGAGATGCATCGTCTCCGTCGCTTCCGGGTATGGTCTTCTGGTCTGGGGGTTCCTATTTGATTGACAGGCTTCCGACGGTCGCATACATCGCGTCACGAGTAGCCGAAAGAAGCCGAGCGCCGGTGCGGCTCTATATTGCGCCTGCGCACCGTCGTTCAGCTACTTTCGGAAAATCGTGACGCGATGTATCCGACCGTCGGAAGCCTGTCAATCAAATAGGAACGCCCAGACCCGAAGACCATACCCCGAAGCGACGGAGACGATGTATCTCTAAAACGGTAAGTACTGCTTCGATTCTAAAAAAAAAACATCCAATGTCCCTTGACAAAACGAGCCTCAATCAATGTTAAAAAAAAGGTTTTTGGGGGAACTACCCCTTTAATATGGATTAGCCGCGTGTTGTGATGTATTTACAAAAGTACAAAATTACGAATCAATTAAACGAAAATGATTATCTAACAAAATTACGAATTTCGAATCAACGAAAATAAATTAGAGAGAATTACGAATCATTCAGTATAAACGAAAATAAAACTTCCGAAAATACGAACAGGTCCAAATAGGAAAACTTGAGTCTTACGAAATACGAACGGGTCTGAATAGGAAAACTTGAGTCTTACGAAATTACGAATCTTGCTATGTTGCTATGTATTTACGAAAGTTCAAAATTATGAATCAATTAAACGAAAATTATTATCTAACAAAATTCCGAATTTCTAATCAAGGAAAATAAATTAGACAGAATTACGAATCATTCAGTATAAACGAAAATAAAACTGTTCCGAAAATACGAACAGGTCCGAATAGGAAAACTTGAGTCTTACGAAATACGAACGGGTCCGAATAGGAAAACTTGAGTCTTACGAAAAACAAACAGGTCCGAATAGGAAAACTTGAGTCTTACGAAATACAAACGGGTCCGAATAGGAAAACTTGAGTCTTAGGTGCCGTACACACGGCCGAGGTTCTCGCTGAAAATCAGCGAGAACCTCGCTGGAATGCACATTCCAGCGAGGACCTCGGCCGTGTGTACGGTCTCGGCGAGCTTCCCGTCGGGAAGCCCGTCGAGCCGAAATAGAGAGCACGCTCTCTATTTCCTCGACGGCCCGCCTGGAAGAATGGCTGGTTGCCATTCCCGACGGGCGGGTCGCCGAATCCGACGGCCGGGAGAGAACCTCGACGGGCGGAACGATGTGTTCTGCCCGTCGAGGTTCTCTGCCGTGTGTACGGCACCTCACGAAATTACGAATCAATTAAACGAAAATCATTATCTAACAAAATTACGAATTTCGAATCAACGAAAATAAATTAGACAGAATTACGAATCATTCAGTATAAACGAAAAAGAAAAACTTGAGTCTTACGAAATACGAACGGGTCCGAATAGGAAAACTTGAGTCTTACGAAAAAGGAACTGGTCCGAATAGGAAAACTTGAGTCTTACGAAAAACAAACTGGTCCAAATAGGAAAACTTGAGTCTTACGAAATATAAATCTTTACGAATCTACGGAACGAGACGAAACAAAAAAATACGAACATTTTTGTTGTGCACATGTCTACCTTGTAGTTTTCTAAACACACCAATCAAATGGATTTTGTTTAGAACGGAATTATTCTGTATCTGAGCACAACAAACTGATAATACTATTTAATGAATTTTTAGTAATCAAAGCAAACTCCCCCACCCATCCATGTCTCAGTTTGAGGCAAAGGTCTCCGTACAGTGGCACATCCATGCTATTCCTGGAATGAGTGTATGCTTGGCAACCTCAGCCTGGACTCCCACTAGGTGTGGCCTGGTGGAATGCCAAGTCTGAGGTTGCCACTCGTAGCATGGAAGTGCCGCTGTAGGGAGACCTTTCTTTGCCTCAAATGGAGACATGGATGGATGGGGGAGTTTGCTTTGATTACTAAAAATGTATTAAATAGTGTTATCTGTTTGTTGTGCTCAGATACAGTATAGTTCCCTTTTAAATAAAAATCCATTTGATTGGTGTGTTTAGCAAAGTACAAGCCATAAGTAAGCGTAACAAGTTGATGCAGTCCAATTTTTTTTTCATCTACATTACTGCTAGTTACGCTTGTGATGAATGTGAATACAAATCTGTATGTGTACAGAAAGCCAATTCTGGGGAGCCTAAACAAGAACGCAGGATGGGAATAAAGAGTGAGGCCTCATTTGGCTTCTCACTCGGCAATTGGAAGGGATCAATGGTCAGAACACAAAGCATGTGCCAGCAGATATTTCTCCACCTCCATGTGCGTTTCCAGACTGAGCCATGGACAGCTGACTGCTCCGTTTCAGCATACCAAAAGACATAGAAATATATCAGTAGGCGATAATGAGCAGCTTTAATATTATTTTATTTGCAGAGTCAAATCACTATAAAAAAAAAAGTGAGAAAACAGACTTTAATGTCTGTTATAAATAATAGTTAAAAGGAAATTGTCAGACTAAAAAATATGGAGCTGCCACTGTTTATTGCTCCACTTGCCCACAGTACATTCACATCATTACTTTGACGTTAAATACCGTTATTATGGCAGCAGCTATCTGCCATAACCCTGGTATAATTTTGTGCTGTGGGTGAACCTCTACAAGATAAAATTTGTCCCAGTGGCGGATTCACAACTGGATCACCTTTGGAAGCGGCGAGAGAGGTGCCCCCCCCCTGCCGATTCCCGGTCATTTCCAAGCATACCAGAGTCATCGGTAAGGCCGAGGCCGATCTGATCGCTCTGATGCAAGGGCAGGAATTAGAGAGAGGGCAAGATAGCCCCTACTCGGCTCTATGCCCTTTAAGGACCGGCGCAATGTCAGATATCACTTCCACTGGTGGCCACATGCATCTTTGCCCCTTTTTCTTTCAGGGCTGTGGACTCCGGCATGCGCGCGGCACTTGCCAGTGAAGAATCGTCAGGGAGGTTTGTTTCCTCACAGCGCATGCACCGATGATGTCGGCGCAAGAGTATATGGTAGATATCTCCTAAACCGTGCAGATTGTTGTTGAGGCTAAATAATTAAATTAAGAACAACTTTTTTCATGTGGCCTCAGAATCTTCAAGGTGCGTTTAAGGTGGTCAGATGAGACTAAAATTTTAATATTTGGCCTCAACACCAAACGAGATTGTCTGCCAGAAATCCAATACAGCCCACCATCCAAATAACACTATTCCTACAGTAAAGCATGGAGGTGGTAATATCCTGTTATTGGGGAGGGGGGGCAGTGGGGTATCTAGGGTATGGCAGCCATGGCAAGTGCCGTGGGTGCCATATGAAGGGGGCGCTGTTAAGTGGCTGGGCAGCAAGGCACTCACCAGAGTCTGAGGATCTCTTCTTCCCTCCTCCCGAGCATAGGCAGGATCTCCTTTTCAGCAGCTTTGCTAATGGACAATGCTTCCAGTATTGGTTCTGCATTTACCTGGCCTTGGAGTGCAGAGGAGGGATCAGGGGTCTAATAAACACCAGATATCTCCATGAAGAGGATATGTCACTACCCAAGGCATCACAAGAGATGATAAATATCACTAGTTTTGTTAGCTGTTTTTTTTGTTAAGGTTATCTATAAGATGGGTTTTAAATGTTCCGACAGGGGCACAGTTTTAGTGCTTGCCATAGGCGCTATTTTCACTAGATAAGCCTCTGGGGAGGGAAGGGGGGGGGTTCTGCAGCAGTGACTGGAGCACTTGTCAGGATAGAAGGAAAAATGGATGGGGTAAAATACCATCAAATTCTTGAAGAAAACTTGCTGCCCTCTCACGGATAGTTGTCAATGGGAAGAAGGTTTACCTTCCAACATGACAAAGACCCAAAACACACAGCAAAAATGAGCACACGGTGGTTGAAGAAGAAAAAGCTGACTGTCCTTGCATGGCCTAGTCAGAGCCCAGACTTAAACCCCATTGAAAATCTATGGAATGACTTGAAAACCGCAGTCCACAAACAGTCACCATCAAATTTAACTGGACTTCAAGAACGGGCAAATATTGCAAAGTTTAGATGTGCAAAGTTAGTAGAGACAAATCCCAACAGACTAAAGGCTGCAATGAAAGTAAAAGGTGGTTCAACAACAGGGGCGGACTGACCACTGCCCAAGGGCCCCATGCCACTAGGGGGCCCCATCAGGGTTGCCAGGCTGAGTAAAACCAGGGACAGTATGTAAAAATCAAATCAAATCAAAATCAAATCAAGAAACATCAAGATAACAAAAAATATACATTTATTACAAAAGGTTACACAAATAATACAACTATAAAAAACCATAAGGGATATATATCACGGTGTAGAAAATATCCTCTGTGCATCGTCTACACGTTTCACCTTTGGGCTTCCTCAGGACGAGGCAAAGGAGATTTAGCGATTGAGCATTAAATATTTCATTATGAAAGTGATCATCAGCCTTGTAACATGCCACAGAGCACTTTGAATCGCAGTTGTATCTGCTGTCACAGTTTGTTAAGCCGTAATTCCACAAAAAGTTTTTGGGGGTTCCGAAAAGGAAAAGGGGGAAGAAATCATCTGTTTGTATTCATGATAACATCATGTCTTTACAGGAAATGGTTCCAATATGAGGCCTGACAACCTTAGGGGGCCGGGGCAAGGAGGGAGAAATACAGCCGAAGTGGATCTATACCCACAAGTAGTAGCCAGCTGTTTGAAACCAGGTCACCACATATATAGTGAGAAAGAAAGTCTCGCTGTAGAGGATACCTCAGGAGAAAAACGATGTAGCCCGCCCCAGGGGATAGCCTGTGCTATACACTAAACACTAGTGTATATCACAGGCTATCCCCGGCCCCCTAAGAAGTCCATCTAGTTCAACCACAATTTTTTTATTTTTTTTGTGGTTGAACTAGATGGATTTCTGTCTTTTTTCAACCTGATTAACTATGTAACTATATTCTATGCATTAAGATAAAAAGCCTTTTGTGTGCAGAAGCCCTCCTCCTCAGCCCCCCTAATACTTGTCTGAACCCATCTATATACAGTGATGTTGTAGGGGTGTCCAGGACTCCCGTACTCATTGTCTGAGACACCATTGGCTCCCACTAATGTCAATCAAATTCAATCAGCCAATGAGGAGAGAAAGGCAGGCCGCAGCTCTGTGTCTGAATGTACACAGGGAGCTTTTGCTCGGCTCGGGTGCCCCCATAGCAAGCTGCTTTCGGTGGGGGCACTCAACAGGCGGGAGGGGCCAGGAGCAGCGAGGAAGGTCCAGAGAAGAGGAGAATCAGGGCTGCTCTGTGCAAAGGAGCAGGTAAGTATATTAAAAAAAAAGTCTTTACAATCACTTTAATGTATACAGCTATTTTAGATAATGTCTATGCCTATGTTGGATTATCTCTTTCTTTCTTTTTTTCTCTTTAATTCACAGTATTTTGGGAACATTCCGTATTTATACAACAATGAAACATAACTCAAAATTCACCCTAAAACTCTAAGCTTAACTACATACTTGGGAGGATTGATCGCTGTTGGCTTGTGTGATATATGGTTTGTCCCAGGCCACCTTAGTACTCAATTTGTTCCAGACACATTTGTGGCTTTTGCAAACATTCCGCTAATCCGTGTTATACCAGGTAATGAATTATGGGTTTCTTACTTTCCGGTCAAAAAGCAATTAATATAGGTGTCAAACTGAATGGCCATAAATTATCAAGATGGAACACCGCTGGAGTGATCAATTCCTAAAGCATTGTCCTTTAAAATGGCCATCCTTCTGCGCTGACATTATACATGTGTGGTACAGTAGATGAATATAAAATTCGTATTCAATAGAGAAAGTAGAACACACACATGATCTGTAAAGGGGGATTGCTGCCCATTCCAGTGGGTAGATCCTTTACATTCCAGTGGGTAGATGCTTTAGAGTGGAACTCCTGCTAGATAACTTCAGACTGGCCCCTTTTGCAGGTTTAGCCATGCGATACATTACAAATAATTGGCGGTGCGTCTATAAGGGGCGCATGGGCGCCACCCCCTCTCTCCCCTGTCACCGCTCTATCACCATAGATAAATATGGTTGCCGCTGACACCCCTTATTCAGGTGTCCGGCCCTTTTCGGGCACCTGAATTACACCGTTGGGGGGTGTTTTTTGGAAGCACCTGATTAGAGCCCTTAGGCTCATAGGCCTCGTACACACGAGGCAATAGATTTGTTCAAAATGGTCTGTCCGACCGATTTGAACAAATCTGTCTGTTTGGATTTTGGTTTGCTCGCGTGTACACACGAGCAAACCAAAATCCCCGCCAGCAGACGGCGCGCTGACGTGTCGGTGACGTGGCGGTGACGTTGACGCCGCCACGTCACCGCACCAGGAAGTAAAACACTTCCGCGCATGCGTCGAATCCATTTCGCCGGTGCGAGACGACATGTCTGCTGGTAAGTGTACTAACCAGCAGACATGTCGGGCGGACAGGTTCCCACCCAATAGATTTCAAAGCATGCTTTGAAATCTGTCGGGTGGCCAAATCCGTCGGCTCGCCCGTACACACGATCGAATCTGTCTGCTGGGACGGTCTAGCAGACCGTTTCCAGCAGACAGATTTGATCGTGTGTACGCGGCCTAATAGGCGCCAAAAAAAAGTGAACAGCGTTCACTCAGCGTTGTGTTAGCAAAGCAAAGGAATTTGCTTTTCTAACACTGAAAAGCCTCTCAGCCAATCAGGTGCTCGGGTCTGTTACCTGTCACCTGATCGGCTTAAACGTCAGGCGCTGTGATTGGACACCTGAGCGAGGAAGGAAGAAGACATGGAGGACGTGCAGGACACCGTTGCTGACCTTCTGCGAGACAGGTAAGTGCCATGCAGCATTTGATGGGGCACAGTAGCGGCAATTGATGGGCACACTGGCAGCATTTGATGGGACACAGAAGAAGACATGGAGGATGTGCAGGACACCGCTGCTGACCTGCTGCGAGACAGGTGCACAGAGTGCCCCCGATCCACGTCTTCTGGGGTCCCTCGGCGGCTGTCTCTGGTCCTCCCTGCAAGAACTAACCCCCTTCATGCAAGAGAGCTCGCATGGTGATGAGTCCTTGCGGGCGCCATAGCCGCTCACTGTATCACTCGGCCCCTCCCCTCTGTGCGCCGCATCACTGAATGTGATTGACAGAAGGGCCAGCCAGTGGCTGCGCTGCTCTCAATCCATCCTCTCTAGCCAATCAGCGGCCAAGCTGAGAGGCGAAGAGGATCTCAAAACCGAGCACGAGACTTTCGAGAGGTCAGGTAAGTAAAACGAGGGCTCGGGGGGGGGGGGGCAGCATCATCAGATGTTTATTCAGCTTAATGCATAGATTGCATTAAGGTGAAACATTTTTTTTCCTTTACAACTCCTTTAACCAATTAAGCCCTGAACAATTTGGCTGGCCAAAGACCAGGCCACTTTTTGCGATTCGGCACTGTGCGGCGTGGCTCCCAAACAAAATTGACGTCCTTTTTTTACCACAAATAGAGCTTTCTTTTGATGGTATTTAATCCGTTTAATGAAATGCTGTTCCTTCCGAGCCCTGTGCTGTGAACGGCGGCTCCCACGCTTCCGCAGGACTGAGGTTATCGTGGCTCCAGCCAGCCGCAGAGCCGAAGCTTGCGAACCCAGAAGCAAGACAGGTGAAGATGGAAGCGGCTACAGCACTGACATTGCGTCGCTAAAACAGCTTTGTTTTAAAGGAAAGTTTCACATAATGTGCGATGCATACCAGCACATTATGACTTTACCTTGCAGGAAAGAAAAAAAAAAACGACCAGCGGTATACAACCGCTTTAAGTGTGTCCTTACAGAAAGACAATAAAGATCCAGAACAAATAAGAAAAGTCAGAACTCCCAATCTAAAGACTTGTTCCGGGTCATAAGATTGAAAAACGCTGAAGACCAGTGTTGCCAACTGTCCGTATTTTTACGGACAGTTCGTAAAAATGGCCACTTTTTCCCCCCATTCATAAATGTCCGTGATTGCGGGAATGTGCCAGTAAAAATAGCTGAGATCGGTTCGGTTTGGAACTGCACATGGAGATTGAAGGCAGGGGGTGATGGTGGCTGTGGTGGCACTGCAGAGGGGGATGGAGGCAGGGGGTGTTAGTGGCAGGGGGAGATTGAAGGCAGGGGGTGTTGGTGGCACCGCAGAGGGGGACGGTGGTACCGCAGAGGGTGGGGGATAGAGAGACAGGGGTTGTTGGTGGCACCGCAGAGGGGGATGGAGGCAGGGGACGGTGGAAGCAGGGGGCGATGGACGTAGGTGTGATTGGAGGCAGGGGGTCTGGGGAAGTTTGGAGGCAGAGGGAGATTGGAGGCAGAGGGGAATTGGAGGCAGAGGGAGATTGGAGGCAGAGGGAGTTTGGAGGCAGAGGGAGTTTGGAGGCAGAGGGAGATTGGAGGCAGAGGGAGTTTGGAGGCAGGGGGAGTTTGGAGGCAGGGGGAGTTTGGAGGCAGAGGGAGATTGGAGGCAGAGGGAGATTGGAGGCAGAGGGAGATTGGAGGCAGGGGGAGATTGGAGGCAGAGGGAGATTGGAGGCAGAGGGAGATTGTGGCACCGCAGAGGGGGGTGAAGGCAGGGGGTGTTGGTGGCAGAGGGGGATGGAGGCAGGGGGTGATGTGACTAAATAATTTTCTTATTATTAATAATTACTTATTATATGGAAAATTATATAAAAAATAACAAAAATATGTTTTTTTTTACCTTAATATCTACCTTAACCACTTTCTGGGCACATATACCCCCCTCCTGCCCAGGTGAAATTTCAGCTTCCGGCACTGCGTCGCTTTAACTGACAATTGCGCGGTCGTGAAACATGGCTCCCAAACAAAATTGCCGTCCTTTTTTCCCCACAAATAGAGCTTTCTTTTGGTGGTATTTGATCACCTCTGCGGTTTTTATTTTTTGCGCTATAAACAAAAATAGAGCGACAATTTTGAAAAAAAAATCAATATTTTTTACTTGTTGCTATAATAAATAGCCCAATTTTTTATTTTTTTATTTTTAAACATATTTTTTTTTCTCAGTTTAGGCTGATACGTATTCTTCTACATATTTTTGGTAAAAAAATCGCAATAAAAAAGAAATCGCAATAAGTGACTGGTTTGTGCAAAAGTTATAGCGCCTACAAAATAGGGGACAGAATTATTATTTTTTATTATTTATTTTTTTACTAGTTATGGGGGCGATTTGCGATTTTTTTATTGGGACTGCAACGTTATGGCGGACACATCGAACACTTTTTTTACACATTTTTGGCACCATTCACATTTATACTGCGATCAGTGCTATAAATATGCACAAATTACTGTATAAATGTGACTGGCAGGGAAGGGGTTAACACTAGGGGGTGAGGAAGGGGTTAAATGTGTACCCTGCCTAGTGTTTCTAACTGTGGGGGGAGGGGGGTTGACTGGGGGAGGTGACCGATCTGTGTCCCTATGTACAAGGGACACAGATCGGTCTCCTCTCTCCCCTGACAGGATGTGGATCTGTAGATCTCAGTGATGCTGGAGGCCAGAGGCCGTATATAGATGGCCTCCCGGCAATTGGCATCCACACTGTGGCCGTACAAAGTCGGAAGGCCGGCAGGAAGTGGTTAAATCACATTGCTATTTGCCTAGCGTACTTGTTTGTAGCCTAAATACTGAAATTTGCACCTAAAAATGTAATTTAGTAACTTTTGTGAAATGGCAGTAAAAACGTGACTGCGCCAGTAAATTTTGTGTGTCGTGCCAGTAAATTTCAATCTGGTAGGTTGGCAACATTGTTGAAGACACTGGAACAGGACAGCCATAGAAATAGTATTATCTGAGGGAAAGTCAGCAAATACAGTATTTAGTACAGGCAGAGACATATTTAAGAATCAAAGGCCCCTATAGCAAAATTTTGATAGGGCCCTCCTGTTAACTTTCTCTGTAGCAGCTGGAAGTGTCAACTGTGACAAAATGTGTAATTGATCTTACCACAAGTATGAAATCATGGCAAGGTAACAGGAGAGCTGTCAGTATAGCCAGACTACAAGGGACCTGTGCTTTGGGTAAAAGTTCTTGTAATTATAATAGTATTATTATTATTATTATTATTATTATTATTATTATTAGTAGTAGTAGTAGTAGTAATAATAATAAAAATAATAATAATAATAATAATAATAACAATACTGATACTTATTATTATTAATTACTATGTTTATTATTATTATTTACTACTATGTTTATTATTATTATTTATTACTGTGTTTATTATTATTATTATTTATTACTATGTTTATTATTAATATTTATTACTATGTTTATTATTACTATTTACTACTATTTTATTATTATTATTTATTACTGTGCTTATTATTACTATGTATTACTATGTTTATTATTACTATTTACTACTATGTTTATTATTATGTATTACTGTGTTTATTATTACTATTTACTACTATGTTTATTATTATTAATTACTAGTACATAATAATCTATAACCCTAATATAATTTTTTGTTGAACTACAGTCCACAGCTATCCCTTAAAGCAGGGGTGGGAAACCTGCGGCCCGCAAAATCATGGCATCTGGTACTGGTTCCAAAATGGTTCCAAAATGAATGAATGAATCCTTTAATGGTAACTTAGCTTTCTTATATACAGTACAAGCATGTTACAGTTAATCAAGCTCTGGTACTGGTTCCAAAATGAATGAATGAATCCTTTAATGGTAACTTAGCTTTCTTATATACAGTACAAGCATGTTACAGTTAATCACAGAGACAAAGACACACTCCACCCACACATCACACAATGGGGGGCTTCATACACATTCTTTTAGACAGACATTCCGATGAGTTAATTACTACTCATTACCCAGACGGTCTGGCTCTGCATTTAGAGGGGTCAATTACTACAGCTTTACAAGTCACATTCCACATCTTAACAGTGTCATTAGCATACACAATAAACAGGTCTTAGGAGCAGACCTAATTAGGACAATGGACACAAAACAGTATTAGCATCACACAATGGAATGTCTAGGAGCAGACTCAATTAACACCTCAAAAGCATGTGTCCCCACATTGAATGAAAACACTCTATTGACCTGTCGGAGTCAGACTTTAACAACTTGTAATATTTAAAGATATCCTGCAAAACATGAATTATCAGTAATGTCCCATCCCATGTAATTTATCATTATCATTTTTAAGTCACCCTATGCCCAAAAGGGGCACAGGATGACCCTAGACCCAAGAGTCATTAGTGATGCTGGCACTCGAGTACCCCCCATCCTTCAAAAGTCTCTGGGTGTCACAGGCCATTCTGTTACACTTTCACTTTCAGTTAGGCTGGTAATATACAGTGCAAATTTCTTTCCTACATCCACAGATTGCAGGAAAGAAACTTGCATGATTCCCCCATCAACACAGACAGTGCTGACGGGAATATTACTCCTGCCCAGCAATTGTATTCTCCCGACAAACAGTGATTCTCACTAGTGGCTATACAGCAACCACTAGTGATAATCATAAGAGAATCTGCTCATTAATGGTTCAAATCTCAGCCAGTTCCTGCTGAACCAGCTGAGATTTAAACTGTCTATGGCTGGTCTTAGCTCTTAGGCAGCCCATACATTGATCACTTTTTTTCATTCAACTATTAGGTTGAATGAAAAAAAAAAAAAAGAAATGATCCAATTCCCCTATCTACACATTATAGGTGGATGGGGGAATCCTCCCAGTGTGGACCAGTGCTGGAATAACCAGAGTTGCTGTCCTGTCCCGGCTATTCACTGCGTTGGTCTCTGTCTCCTTGGAAGCGGCGGCAGCACATTGGAACCCAGTGCTGGTCACTTTATGGGGCTGATGTACAGGAGGGCCAGCACAATTTGCTGTTAGAGATGGGCTGGGCATGTTCAAAAATCCACATGCCAGAGCCTGCCAGGAAGCCCACACTGCACAGCGCTAATCACAGGCAGCTTCCTGTGATCACTGCAGCTCTGCACAGATCAGGAAATATCTCACTGCCTGTGATTAGCACTGTGGAGTGTTGGCTTCCTGGCGGGATTGGGCATGTGGGATTTCAAACACACCCGAGCCCATCTCTATTGGTTGTAGACAGTTGAGCTCCCTGCAGGTTGCTTAGCAGCACTGGATTCTTCTCTGACATGCTGATCGGGATGCAATCCAGGTGATGCTTCCAGTCAAATCCTAGTGTTAAATATCAGAGATTTTATTGATCAAAGCCCACACTTTACAGGCAGAGATCCCACACTTTACAGGCATAGAGCCCACACTTTACAGGCATAGAGCCCACACTTTACAGGCATAGAGCCCACACGGCTGCGGAACATACGTTGGATTATATATACAGTATATATATATATATATATATATATATATATGTGGTTGTATTCTTGATGCTAATAAATACTGTATTTATTAGATCTGACTGGGAGCATTACCTGGATCACATCCCGATCAGCATGTCAACAGAGAAGGTTATACAGCATTACTGCTGCTCGGTGACCAGCTGGGGGCTCAGCTCTCTATAACCAATAGTACCAGCCTTCCCCTGCATGCACCTATAATGTCACCAGCACTAGGTCCTAATGGACTGCCGCCGCTGCCAAGGAGACAGATGCCAGACCAGCGCTGTCAATAGCAGGGACAGGATAGCTGGGGAACCCCACAGTGGCAGAACACTGAAAGTTCTCCCACTGCTTTGGACCCTTATATTTTCTTGGTGTGCTGGTGACATATATCTCTTGTTTTCTGCCAACCTGGGGGGCCCCAGTATAGTAGGAAGGGAGCTTACTGCAGAACATGTAAAAGGGCCCGTTGTGGGATCGTAGTAAAGGGCCCCAGGAGATATATATATATATATATATATATATAAATATATATATAAATAATTGCATTTTATAGTTGGCCCCCCTACTTTTGTCCCTGTCCCCCCATGTGCCCCCCCAAATATGAAATCTGGAGACGCCACTGCTTTCAATCCATTCAGTGTAGCCAATCAATGGCCAGGCTGGGAACCAAAGAGGATGACGGGAACAAGTGCAGGACTTTCGAGGGGTCAGGTAAGTAAAACGAGGCGGCTATTGATGGGACAAACTGGTGGCATTTGATGGGGCAAACTGGCGGCATTTGATGGGGCAAACTGGCGGCAATTGATGGGGCAAACTGGCGGCTATTGATGGGACAAACTTGTGGCATTTGATGGGACCAACTTGTGGCATTTGATGGGGCAAACTGGCACATTTGATGGAGCAAACTGGTGGCGTTTCATGTGGCAAACTGCCAGCATTTGATGGAGCAAACTGGTGGCGTTTGTGGCAAACTGGCAGCATTTGATGGGGCAAACTGGCAGCGTTTGATGGGGCAAACTGGCGGCATTTGATGTGGCAAACTGGCAGCATTTGATGGAGCAAACTGGCTGTGTTTGATTTGGCAAACTGGTAGCATTTGATGGGGCAAACTTGCAGCGTTTGATGTGGCAAACTGGCTGTGTTTGAAGGGGCAAACTGGCAACTTTTGATGTGGCAAACTGGTGGCTTTTGATGGAGCAAACTGGAGTCATTTGATGGGGCAAACTGGCGGCATTTGATGGGGCAAACTGGCGGCATTTGATGGGGCAAACTGGCTGCTATTGATGGGACAAACTTGTGGCATTTGATGGGACCAACTTGTGGCATTTGATGGGGCAAACTGGCAGCATTTGATGGGGCAAACTGGCGGCTATTGATGGGACAAACTGGTGGCGTTTGATGGGGCAAACTGGCGGCGATAGATGGGGCAAACTGGCTGCTATTGATGGGACAAACTTGTGGCATTTGATGGGACCAACTTGTGGCATTTGATGGGGCAAACTGGCAGCATTTGATGGGGCAAACTGGCGGCTATTGATGGGACAAACTGGTGGCGTTTGATGGGGCAAACTGGCGGCAATTGATGGGGCAAACTGGCTGCTATTGATGGGACAAACTTGTGGCATTTGATGGGACCAACTTGTGGCATTTGATGGGGCAAACTGGCAGCATTTGATGGAGCAAACTGGTGGCGTTTCATGTGGCAAACTGCCAGAATTTGATGGAGCAAACTGGCGGCGTTTGTGGCAAACTGGCAGCATTTGATGGGGCAAACTGGCGTCATTTGATGTGGCAAACTGGCAGCATTTGATGGAGCAAACTGGCGGTGTTTGATTTGGCAAACTGGTAGCATTTGATGGGGCAAACTTGCAGCGTTTGATGTGGCAAACTGGCAGCATTTGATGGGGCAAACTGGCAGTGTTTGATGGGGCAAACTGGCGTAATTTGATGGGGCAAACTGGCGGCTATTGATGGAGCAAACTGGCAGCATTTGAGGGGGTAAACTGGCAGCAGTTGAGGGGGGTAAACTGGCAGCAATTGATGGGCACAGTGGCTGCGTTTGATGGAACAGTGGTGGCAATTGATGGGCACAGTAGCCGCGTTTGATGGGCACAGTGAGGCTGCAATTGATGTTTTTTTTCTAGTTTGTTTGCGCCCCCCCCCCCCCCCCCCCCCAAAATGTTGAGCACCAGCCTCCACTGCTAGGGAGATACCAGTTTATGCCTTGCATGCCGATCTGGTATCTTGTAGCATAGAGGATGGATTTTCTACAAAAGGAAAATTTCAAGTTAAAAAAATAAATAAATAAAAATTGTGAATGGGGAGGAAAACTTCCCGAACATCCATTCACTCATCTCTACCTAAAAAACATCTAATCTAAAATAAAAAGATCAAAGTTTGAGAAGCTCAGAAGTAAAACAAGTAATATTTGCTGGATGCATTGCTTGCCTGATTTTCCATGCTAAATAAATGGTGATTTTTTATTTATTTTTCTACCACGTGGGAATATATTCTGAGTGAAAATGTAAAGCAAGTGCAGCATAGATATTTGTTTCACCAATACAGAAGCATGTTGTCAGTAGACAATATGACTTCTGCATCTAGTCAGATTTACATATATATTTATTTATTTTATATATATATACACATATATATATATATATATATATATAGATATATATATATATATATAGATATATACACATATATATATATACATACAAAAATAAATAAAAACCAGACACCATAGAAAAATAAAGTCTCTTTAGAAAAGCCATGCAGAGAGAAGAAATCATATATAAATTGTAATAATTTACGACAACCAATCGAATTTTAATCTAATGTAGTCAGAAAGGTACATTCACATTGCTCTGGACATTACTGAATAAAAATGTGCAATAGACACAGCATGCAGTTTTATCTCAAATACTAGAACATATATATATTCACAGCTTGTGCCAGTCCCTTTTACAATGGTATGATGTAGTTCTGCACCATGCGGGGTAGTAAATAGTAGTAACAAATAAAAAGAATCGACTTTTTCTCAAAGCTTTAACTCAGGGGTTGGAATCTCTATTTTAGCTATGTGACTGTAATTTGAAAAAAAAATAAAATAAGGACCCTAATCCTGGTGTGTTAGCTTTGAAAGCCATGTGTGCTAGACGGTTTTCGATGTCACTCAAAATGTTTTTTAATATTATTATTTTTAGAAACATCAAAAAGTGACGGCAGAGGAAAAACTTGGTGGTCCATCAAGCCTGGCCTTTTTTTAAACATTTCGGATGAGTATTAATTAATTCATTTATTTTATAATAAAAACATAGACGAGTGATAACAGCAAAAGATTAAGTGGTCCAACGAGTCCACCCTTTTGTTAATATTTGGATTAAAAAAATAAAACAGAGTGATAACAGCAAAACATTACCTTATATACTCGAGTATAAGCTGACCCGAATATAAGCCGAGGCACCTAATTTTACCACAAAAAATGGGAAACCCTTAAGTATAAGCCTAGGGTGTCCATCTGCATGCCTCACTGTGCCAATGCCTCACTGTGCCCATGCCGCACTGTGCCCATGCCTCTCTCTGCCCAAGTGCCCATGCCTCACTGTGTCCATGACTAGACTGACGTTTAACATTGGAGTCTATGGAAGAGTTTGCCTGGCTTTACAAAATTAGTACTTCCCGGCCCTAGGTCCTCCAGACAACAAACTTTACACACTTTTAAAGGGGAAATGGTGCTACATGTGTGCCAAGTTTCGGATCCAGGGGACCTACGACCAGCAAGTACCGGGTCCCCAAATTCACCAGAGAAATTACCATTTAACATGGGAGTCTATGGAAGGGGTGTCCTGATTTGAAAAATCTGTGCTCCCTGGCCGTAGGTCCCCTGGACAACAAACTTTGCACACATGTAGAGTAAGAATGGCGCTACATGTGTGCCAAGTTTGGGGTCCAGGGGACCTACGTCCGGCTGGAACCAGATCCCCAAAGTTCGGGAGATCAGGCACAAAAAAGATGACTGGAGTATAAGCTGAGGGGGGCATTTTCAGCACACAAAAAAATGTGCTGAAAAACTCGGCTTGTACTCGAGTATATACAGTACGGTAGATCATTGAGGCTGTGCTTTTTTTAATATTTGAGCTTATACAAGTGACAACAGAAAAAGACTAAAGCTGGATATACACTACAAAAGTTGTTGTTCGATTTCCTTTAAATTTACATTCATCTATGTAGTGGAAGTGCCTGCCTGATTGCATACAAACTGAAAAGTGTTTAGGTTTGACCTCATATTCTATAGTTTTAGTAAATCTAAAGAAAAAAAATCTAAAGAAAATTGTATAGTGTGTATCCAGCTTAGGAAAGCTTTTTTTTCTTAGAAAAAAATGTTCTTAGGAAATTTGCACAAGAAAATGGCATAATATTGTGTATCCAGCTTAGGTCGTCCAACAAGTCTGCCTTTTTTATATTTAAATATTTGGGTTTTGCATTAATTGTTTACTTGTTTATTTATTTATTTTAAACATAGGAGAGTCTAGATTGTAAGCTCTAAGGAGCAGGGCCCTCTAATCCCTCCGGTATTGATTTGTATTGTAACTGTACAGTCTGCCCTCATTTTGTAACGCGTTGCGCAAACTGTTGGCGCCATATAAATCCTGTATAATAACAATAATAACAATAATAATAATTATTAAAAAATAACATTCTGTTAAAAATTATTATCATAGCAGGCATCAACAAAGATGTTAACAATCCATTTTTTTTTTGTTTAAGAGCCGGTTCACACTGCGGCGGCACGACTTCAGGGGCGACTCTGCAAGTCATCCCGAAGACGACTTCAGAGGCGATTAGCAAAATTACTTCTATATAGAAGTCAATGCAAATTGCCCCGAGTCACCCCCAAAGTCATACAAGAACCTTTTTGTAAGTCAGAGCGACTATTAGAACGGTTCTATTGCATAGAATGGGACGCGACTCGTCATGCGGCGTCGCCCCAGTGTGAACCGGCTCTAAGGGTTTCTAGTTGTTTTTTTTAGCTATTACAAAATTAAAAAACAAACAAAAAAAAAGACAAAACATGTTTTACAAAAAAAAATGCCAAATAAAATAAGGAATATAGGAAGAGAAAAAAAAAAAGAAAAAAAAAGTGTTACATGGAGTCTTCCCTTTTTTTAACATATGGATGAACCCCATATGTTAAAAAAAAGGGAAGACTCCATGTAACACTTTTTTCTTTCTTTCTTTTTCTCTTCCTATATTCCTTCTTTTTTTTTTTTTAAACATGAAACAGGTTTTGTATTTTTTTTTTTTTTAAGCTTGTAATAGCTATAAAAAACTAGATACCCTTAACCTCCCTGGCGGTATGATTCTGTCTGGAATTACGTACCAAAAGCGGTACAATTTTTTGCATGGAAATTGGGCGTTTTATACTGTAGGCCTGCAATTCTTAGGAATAACTCGCTTAAATCTGTCCAAACAAGACATCCCGGGTATGATAAAGTTTGAAAAACAAAATCATAATTTTTTATATAATAAATAACTATAAATAATTATAACAAATTATAATGTAATTATAATAAAAAATATTCAATAATGTAATCAACTCAAAAACACTGAAATTTGGGGTTGTAAAGGTAAAAGTTTTTTTACCTTAATGCATCCTATGCATTAAGGTAAAAAAACATCCCACAGCACCGCCCCCCCCGAGTCCCCGTTTTACTTACCTTACCGTTCGAAACTCCCGGGCGCATTCGCGTCATCCTCTTCGGTTCCCAGCCTGGCCGTTGATTGGCTAGGTTGGGCGTCGATCACAGCGGATGATGCGGCGTTCCGGGGGGCGTAGCCGAGTGATACAGTCGGCGGCTATGGCCGCCGCTGTATCACAGGAGCGCGCTCGCAAAAGCTTTCCACCGTGCGAGCGCCCTCGCATTAAGGTAGAAAGCTTTTGCGAGGAGGAGCCCAGACAGCCGCCGAGGGACTCCAGAAGACAGCTTTCCGGGCCACTGTGTGCAAAACGAACTGCACAGTGGAGGTAAGTATAACATGTTTGTTATTTTAAAAACAAAAAAGTCCTGACTTTAGTGTCCCTTTAAATCGGAGGTTCACCTTAAAAACAAGTATATAACATTACATTCTGTATACCTCAAACATGTACAGTATGCATTTTTTTCTTTTTGGGGGGGTGTACATACCGTATTATTGCTATTTTCCACCCGGCTTCTGGGTACTAGCTCCCACGGGAGTAGGCGTTCCTGTGCAGTGGCGCAATGTCATCTGGGACTTCGCCCAGATGATTGACGTCTTGAGAAAAACTTCCCCCCGGCGGATAAGGCGCGTCACGAGTTTTCCGAAAATAGCCGAACTGCGAGTCGGCTCTATACGGCGCTATACGGCGCCTGAGCACTGACTAGGAGCCGCGTAGAGCTGACTGCGCAGGCACCGTGTAGAGCCGACTCTCAGTTCGGCTATTTTTCGGAAACTCGTGACGCGCCTTATTCGCCAGGGGTACGTTTTTGTGGGAAATAGCAATAATACCGTATGTACACCCCAAAAAACAAAACAAATGGCATACTGTACACGTTTGAGGTATACAGAATGTAATGTTATATACTTGTTTTTAGGGCGAATATCCTGTTAAAAAAAAAAAAAGGAAAAACAATGGATTGTTAACATCTTTGTTGATGCTTGCTATGATAATTGCTGTGATTGTTTTGAATTTTTAACAGAATATAATATTCACAATGAACGATCAAAGCCTTTTTGTTTTATTTACAGCTATAACCTGCATGTTTTTTTTTTTTTTTTTTTTTATAAAGCCACAAATAGTTACATTTATACAATGGCTAAGCCAGAAAAATGACTTCTATGGATTAATAATCATCATCTGTGTTTTTTATTTTATTTTTGTTATTTTATATTTAAGCGTTCCATTTTTTTTTTTAGCACAGACTCTTTGTCACTTAACCCCCCCACCAAAGTATAAACTCCTTTGTGGCATAAAGAGGGTTAATCAGAGAAGGCAACATTTCCTCCCGCCCTTCCTCACCTTACCCAGGTGCATGATAAATCAGTATTAATGACAATATCATTCATGTGCAGTCATCTCCTGCCTGCAATTTGGTTTTAATTAGTCGCTGCGTTGTCTCTCCTGCTCACTGACAGCCATTAAATAGGGAATGACACCGGTCCAGGAACACTGAGCTGTTCTCTCCTTCTTGGCCTTGGAAATAGCCATTAAGAGGGCTACAGCGCCCCCTGGTGTCACAAAACAGGATGAATCCTAGCCGACTGACTTTGTTTTTTTAACAACCTGTAGCATTTAATTTATTGTCAGATAAGCAGCTGCAGTTGCCTTTAATTAACCTTTTCAGCTCCAGAAGATTTACCCCCCTTCATGACCAGGTAATTTTTTTGCGACACGGCATTGCGTTACTTTAACTGAAAATTGTACGGTCGTGCGACGCTGTACCCAAATAAAATTGATGTTTTTTATTTTTTTTCAACAAACAGAGCTTTGTTTTCGTGGTATTTAATCACCAACGTGGTTTACATTTTTTCCTCAATAAACAAATTTTTAAAAGAAAAAAAAAACAATACTTTTTACTTTCTACTATAAAACATATCCGATAAAAGACAATAAAAAAATAATTAAATGTCTTTATTAGGCCAATATGTATTCTGCTACATATCTTTGGTAAAATAAATATAATAAGTTTATATTGATTGGTTTGCGCAAAAAAGTGTCTACAAACTATAGGATATATACTGGGATTTATTAAATTGTTTTTTACTTTCAAAAGATTTTTATTTTTCATTTCTGTCGAAAAACAACACAGAACGGTCCCCCCGCACACTCACAATCCCCCCGTACTCACCTCTCCACAGCATGCCCACCCCCCAGCAGTCACCCCTCCACAGTACAATCCCCCCGCACTCATCCCTCCACAGCACTGTCCCCCCTACACTTACCCCTCCACAGCACGGTCCTCGCTCACTCACCCCTCCACAGCACGGTTCCCCCTCACTCACCCCTCCACAGCACGGTCCTCGCTCACTCACCCCTCCACAGCACGGTCCTCGCTCACTCACCCCTCCACAGCACGGTCCTCGCTCACTCACCCCTCCACAACACGGTCCTCGCTCACTCACCCCTCCACAGCACGGTTCCCCCTCACTCACCCCTCCACAGCACGGTCCTCGCTCACTCACCCCTCCACAACACGGTCCTCGCTCACTCACCCCTCCACAGCACGGTCCCCACTCACTCACCCCTCCACAGCATGGTTCCCCCTCACTCACCCCTCCACAGCACGGTCCTCGCTCGCTCACCCCTCCACAGCACGGTTCCCCCTCACTCACCCTTCCACAGCACAGTCCTCCCAACACTCACTCAGGTGTGAGTGCGCGAGAACCGTGCTGTGGAGGGGTGAGTGCAGAGGGGAACCGTGCTGTGGAGGGGTGAGTGAGCGAGGACCATGCTGTGGAGGGGTGAATGCGGAAGGGAGTGTGCTGTGGAGGGGTGAGTGTGGGGGGCCATGCCGGGAAGGGCTGAGTACGTTGGGGTGTGCTGTGGAGGGTTGAATGTGGGGGGTCGTGCTTTGGAGGGGTGAGTGTGGGGAGGGGGCCGTGCTGTGGAGGGGTCAGTGCGTGGGGACCATGCTGTGGAGGGGTGAATGGGGGGGATTGTGCTGTGGAGGGGTGAGTGCGGGGGGACCGTGCTGTAGAGGGGTGAGTGGGGGAACCATGCTGTAGAGAGGTGAGTGTGGGGGGACCTGCTGTGGAGGGGTGAGTGTGGGGGGCCATGCTGTAGAGGGGTGAGTGTGGGGGGACCGTGCTGTAGAGGGTCAGTGTGGGAGGGACCGTGCTGTAGAGGGGTGAGTGTGGGGGGACCATGCTGTAGAGGGGTCAGTGTGGGGGGACCGTGCTGTAGAGGGGTCAGTGTGGGGGGACCGTGCTGTAGAGGGGTCAGTGTGGGGGGACCGTGATATAGAGGGGTCAGTGCAGGGGAGTTTAGCACCAGCCGCCACTGCTGGATGCACTTTCATGCTTTGGGACGCACGGTATTAGGGCAACCCACTGATTTTAATTGAACAAAAGGAAATTGCTTGCAGATAACTTAATAGCAGCTAGCAGATCAATAGCCTTTGTATGGTACCATGAAAGTTCAAAATAGCCTCAAACTACTGTATATACTCGAGTATAAGGCGACCCGAGTATAAGTCAAGATACCTAATTTCACCCCCAAAAAATGGGAAAACGTATTGACTCAAGTGTAAGCCTAGGGTGAGAAATGCAGCAGCTACTGTAAGCAGAAAAGAGGGTCAACAATGCCTATTTGCACACTTCGCTGTGCCGATTGCAGCCTCACTGTGCCCATTGTAGCCTCCCTGTGCCTAACCTCCCTGTGCCCATTGCCAGCTCACTGTGCCCAACCTCACTGTTCCCATTGCCACCTCACTATGCCCATTGCAGCCTCCCTGTGCCCAAGTCAGTGTACCTGAAATTTTTACAGGCTGCGGGCGTCCATTCATTGTTTAAAAGTTGTGGTCTCCTCGTGGTCTCCTCCTAGGCATTTCCCAGCAGCCTATCACTGACGTCTTCTCATCCTCGGACTCGGTTTCCCAGCAGACACTGTGTTCAGTGTTCCGCCTATCATGGACGTTCTCTTGTCCGAGGATGAAAATTTTCAGCTCTAAAAAAAAGTCTGAAAAACTTGGCTTATACTCGAGTATATATATGGTACTTTCTTCTCTATTTCGACGTAGGTGCCCCTTTTTTCCTATATATTTTTATTTATGGCACTCCTTTTTTTCCTAAATCATAGAAAATAAAACACAAGTGCAGCGCTTGAATTGTAATGTGAATCAAAAGATAAATATATGATTAAAGAATATAAAATTGGAAAATATAAAGTCCAGAGTGACTAATCAAGGATCTTCTTCCTTGTAGGGATCACCACTTATCAATCCATATAACACCCACTTGTCCCATGAACCATCACCATAGAAAAGTATGGAGTATGGAGTCTTTAGTGCATGTGTTGTCCAATTCGGCCAAAAACATCTCCTCTGGGAACGGTCAAATGTGCAGACTCACCAGACCTCAATCCCCATTGGTTGCCATCCTGTTAAAAAGGCACGATGAGTGGGCATGGCTCCTGAGCCCCTTAGGACGCCATTTTAAACGTTTTTTTTTTTTTGCTAGAAAATTACTTAAAACCCCCAAACATCTATATTTTTTTCTAACACCCTAGAGAATAAAATGGCGGTCATTGCAATACTTTCTGTCACACCGTATTTGTGCAGCGGTCTTACAAGCCCACTATTTTTGGAAAAAAATCACTTTGTTGAATTAAAAAATAAGAAAACAGTAAAGTTAGCCTAATTTTTTTTATATTGTGAAAGATAATGTTACGCCAAGTAAAATGATACCCAACATGTCACGCTTCAAACGTCAAACTTTTACCCTTAAAAATTTCCATTGGCGACGTTTTAAAAAAATTATATAGGTTGCATTTTTTGAGTTACAGAGGAGGTCTAGGGCTAGAATTATTGCTCTCGCTCTAACGATCGTGGTGATACCTCACTTGTGTGGTTTGAACACGTATGCGTTCGCTTCTGCGCGCGAGCTCGTCGATATGGGGCACTTTAAAAACATTTTTTTTTTTGTTTTCTTATTTTGTTTTATAAATTTTATTAATTTTTACACAAAAAAAAAAAAAATGGGTCACTTGTAATAGAAAAAAGCATGACAGGTCCTCTTAAATATGAGATCTGGGGTCAAAAAGACCTCACATCTCATATTTAGACTAAAATGCAAAAAAAAAACAAAAAATGTAATTTGAAAAAATGACAACAAGAAAATATGCCTTTAACCACTTAAGACCCGGACCAAAATGCAGGTAAAGGACCTTGCCCCTTTTTGCGATTCGGCACTGCGTCGATTTAACTGACAATTGCGCGGTCGTGCGACGTGGCTCCCAAACAAAATTGGCGTCCTTTTTTCCCCACAAATAGAGCTTTCTTTTGGTGGTATTTGATCACCTCTGCGGTTTTTATTTTTTGCGCTATAAACAAAAATATAGCGACAATTTTAAAAAAAATGCAATATTTTTTACTTTTTGCTATAATAAATATCCCCCAAAAATATATAAAAAAACATTTTTTTTCCTCAGTTTTATTGCATTTTTGTTAATTTTTTTTTTTTTACTACTAATAGCGGCGATCAGCGATTTTTTTCGTGACTGCGACAATATGGCGGACACTTCGGACAATTTTGACACATTTTTGGGACAATTGTCATTTTCACAGCAAAAAATGCATTTAAATTGCATTGTTTACTGTGGAAATGACAGTTGCAGTTTGGGAGTTAACCACAGGTGGCGCTGTAGGGGATGTGTGACCTATGTGTTGTGGTTACAACTGTAGGGGGTGTGGCTGTAGGTGTGACGTCATCGATCGCGTTCCCCTATTACAGGGATGACGCGATCGATGCTGCGGCCACAGAGAAGCACGGGGAAGCCGCGTGTACACACGGCTCTCCCCGTTCTTCCGCTCCAGGGACGGATCGCCGCACTGCAGCGGCGATCGCGTCCGCAAATCCCGCGGTCCCGGTCCCGGAGCTTCGGACCGGGTCGCGGGCGCGCGCCCGCGACCCACGACTGGGTACTAAAATCAACGTATATATACGTTGATGTGCCCAGCCGTGCCATTCTGCCGACGTAAATGTGCAGTAGGCGGTCCTTAAGTGGTTAAGAAGCATGGACGGAAGTGACGTTTTGATGTCGCTTGCGCCATGCTATGCTATGGAGAAGGGTGGGGGCCATCTTTCCCCCACTCATATCCCAGCCGAGCAGGAGGAAGGACACGATTCGCGGTGGATTCGCCACGAGATCACCGTTATTTTGGCGGCTGGAGAGGGGGCCCCCCTCCCTCCGCACTCCCGAGCCCTCCGCCGCTTACCGGAGCCGTCGGCAGCGGCGGAGGGCTTAGGAGTGCGGCAGGAGGGGGGCCCCTCTCCCGCCGCCAATAGCGGTGATCTCGTGGCGAATCCACCGCGGAGACCACCGTTATCGTTTAAAGGACCGCTCACTGAAAAGATGGATACCTCGGTTGTGGCAGCAGCTGCTGCCGTTACCGAGATGTCCATCTTTTAAAAAATGACGTATATGTACGTGAGCGGGTCCTTAAGTGGTTAAATAAATTCTGCTCTACAGTTTTATACTGTAGAAAGGAAAGCTTACCACATAAAGTGGACCCCCGTACCATGGGTATGGAGTCAATCATGCTTTGTGTTGTCCAATTCAGCAAAAAAAGGACACATTTCCTCTGGGAACGGCCAAATAAGTGATATACCATCAAACAAATCGGACACTTGTAAGGCTAAAGCCGGTTGCGGCGCAGCATCACTGACCACATCGATGCAAGAAAAATGGGATGTAAGTGACGTTGAACGTGACATGGTTGTTGGTGACAGACGGGCTGGTCTGAGTATTTCAAAAACTGCTGATCTACTGGTCTTTTCACACACAACCATCTCTCGAGTTCACTGAGAATGGTGGGAAAAAGAGAAAATATCCAGTAAGCGGCAGTTGTGTGGAGGAAAATGCCTTGTTGATGTCAGAGGTCAGAGGAGAATGGGCAGACTGGTTCCAGATGATAGAAAGGCAACAGTAACTCAAATAACCACGTGTTACATCCAAGATATGCAGAATACCATCTATGAAAGCATAACACATCAAAACCTTGAAGAAGATGGGCTACAGCAGCAGAAGAACACACCGGGTGCCACTCCTGTCAGCTAAAAACAGGAAACTGAGGCTATGATTCGCACAGGCTCACCAAGATTGGACAATAGAAGATTGGAAAAACATTGCCTGGCCTGATGAGTCTCGATTTCAGCTGCAGCATTCAGATGGTGGGGGTTAGAATTTGGTGTAAACATGAAAGCATGGATCCATCCTGCCTTGTATCACCGGTTCAGGCTGGTATTGGTGTAATGGTGTATGGAGGATATTTTCTTGGCACACTTTAGGAGTGTGTCTATGGAAATGTTTAACAATTCTTCCAGAAGTGCATTTGTGAGGTTAGACACTGAGGCCCCGTACACACGACCGAGGTTCTCAGCAGAAACCAGCGAGGACCAACCTCGCTGGGAGCCGCATTCTGCCGAGAACCTCGCTGGGAGCCGCATTCTGCCGAGAACCTCGGCCGTGTGTACGCTCTCGGCGAGCCCCGCTCATCGGAAACCCGTCGAGCAAATAGAGAACAGGTTCTCTATTTGCTCGACAGCCCGTCGGGATGAATGGCTGGTTGCCTTTCCCGACGGGCGGGTCGCCGATTCTGCCGGCCGCCAGAGAACCTCGACGGGCGGAACGATGTGTTCCGCCCGTCGAGGTTCTCTGCCGTCTGTACGGGGCCTGACAAGAAGGCCTGGCTCACAGTCTCTGTTTTAATTCAGGTGTTCTATCGGGTTAAGGTCAGGACTCTGTGCAGGCCAAACTCACTCATCTATGTATTTATGGACCTTGCTTTGTACACTGGTGAGCAGTCATGTTGGAACAGGAAGGGGCCGTCCCCAAACTGTTCCCACAAAGTTGGGAGCATGAAATTGTCCAAAATATCTTTGTATGCTAACGCCTTAAACCAGAGGTTCACCCTAAATATATTCTCTCTCTCCCATGCGATCCAGCATACTGGCGTCAGTGCCAGTATGCTGTTTTTTTTTTTTTTAACTTACTGTGTAATCTTTAATTTTTATATCTTTGCCCCACGGTGGATGGCACCTATACAGCCCGTCACATCTTACGAAAATACCCGATGCGCAGTCAGCTCCTAGGTCTGTGCGCAGGCGCCGCATTGCGCCGAGAATACCCGAGTCCTAAATCGGGTATTTTCGTAAGATGTGACGGGCTATACAGGCGCCATCCACCACGCGGGAAAGAAATAAAAATTAAAGATTACGCAGTAAGTGGGGGATTTAAAGAAAAAAAAAAACAGCATACTGGCGCTGACACCAGTATGCTGGATCGCATGGGAGAGGGTATATTTAGGGTGAACCTCTGCTTTAAGAGTTCCCTTCACTGGAACTAAGGGGCCAAGCACAAACCCTCAAAATTGTCTGTCTTTTTTTGTTTATCATGCAAAAAATAAAACCCGTAGGGGTGATCAAATACCACAAAGAAAGCTCTATTTGTGAAAAATGTGTTTGCGTATAACGTCACACGACCGCGCAATTGTCAGTTAAAGTAATGCATTTCCGTATAGCAAAAAAAATGGCCTGGTCAGGAAGGGGGGGGGAGTAAATCTTCCGGGGTTGAAGTGGTTAACTGTCACTCTTTTTTGTAGCATGTCCACCAAACTTACATGGTGAAGCTGTAAAGGCAACGTCCCATTTTTGTTAAATAAATAAACACAATTTTTAAGCCGTTCCTTATATGTAGAGTACTGAGGATTCGGCCGAGGGATCATTCGGTAATATCTAAAGCCTATGATTTTCCAAAGATGCCATATGAAGTATGAGGAGCCGAGGAGCTGAGGAAGGCTTCCTTGGGGAAATCTCAGCTAATAGCACAAATGTGATGCATTGTGATCTTTTCCCGCAAAGCCGTGTGCCAGGACCATCCATAATTAGGTGTTTCCCCCCGAACTGTCCTATATGTCCTCGGACTCCTACATACAACTAGTATAGTAGGCATGATCGGCACCCATTCCAGAGATCATGTTTTTACATTTCTTACCATGGTGGGAGTACTATCCTAATGGAAGGACCGGGCTTTAGGGAAAGGGCTCACTTCATACTTCAACGCATGTGAACTGCAATTTAAAATGTATTATGTGATCTATGCCATCGTGGTCTATAGAATTGCTCTTATGTAGCATATGCAGCATTTTTTCCAATGCATTTGCAGAAAGATTATAATCCATCGTTACTGCAAATAATGCAAAAACACAGAGAAATGTCACAAAATGCTTTAAGAACATATAAAATGCATGGATTGTGAATTGTAAAAAAATTCCCATTCACACTTGAGCATTGGTTTTCCACTTAAAGGTTTGTAGAGCTCCTTATTATTATTAAAATTATGTATTATTATAATTATTATTATTATTACATTCTTGTAGAGCTGCACAAAAAGTGCTAACATCTAATTCATTATTATTATTATTAAACATATATTTGTATTATTATTATTACTATTGTTATTATTATAATTATTATTAATATTATTAAATTCTTGTAGAGCTGCAGAAAAAGTGCTAACATCAAATTCCTTATTATTATTATTATTATTATTATTATTATTATTATTATTATTATTAAACGTATATTTTTATTATTATTATTTTTACTGTTGTTATTATTTTAAATTATTATTATTATTATTATTATTATTATTATTAAATTCTTGTAGAGCTGCACAAAAAGTGCTAACATCTAATTCATTATTATTATTATTATTATTATTATTATTATTATTATTATTAATAATAATAATAATAATAATAATAATAAGAAGAAATTAGATGTTAGCATTTTTTGTGCAGCTCTACAAGAATGTAATAATAATAATAATAATAATAATAATAATAATAACAACAACGATAGTAATAATTAGGGGTGCAACGGATCACTGCCGATCCGTGATCCGAACGGGTCACCCCCTTCGGATCGGATCGCTATGCGATCCGCGGATCGCATAGCGGGCATAGAATTAGGAAAGGCCGCGGCTTCGGCCTAGCTCCGGAGCCGCGGCCACCTTGGTACACTCGGCGTGTGTGCGCGCCTCGAGCGCGGGCTCCTCCTCTGTTGGTGTAAACAGAGGAGGAGCCCGCGCTCGAGGTGCACACACATGCCGCTAACGGCCCGGCACCCGGGTAACTGCAAGTACTATGGGGCTCACTGTGCTGTACGGGGGGGGGGGGGAGGGGGGGGTGACTGGCTGTGCTGTACGATGGGGGACACTGGCTGTGCTGTACGATGGGGGACACTGGCTGTGCTGTACTATGGGGGTCACTGGCTGTGCTGTACTATGGGGGTCACTGGCTGTGCTGTACTATGGGGGTCACTGGCTGTGCTGTACTATGGGGGTCACTGGCTGTGCTGTACTATGGGGGTCACTGGCTGTGCTGTACTATGGGGGTCACTGGTTGTGCTGTACTATGGGGGTCACTGGCTGTGCTGTACTATGGGGGTCACTGGCTGTGCTGTACTATGGGGGTCACTGGCTGTGCTGTACTGTACTATGGGGGTCACTGGCTGTGCTGTACTGTACTATGGGGGTCACTGGCTGTGCTGTACTGTACTATGGGGGTCACTGGCTGTGCTGTACTACGGGGGGGGGGTCACTGGCTGCCTGTACTACGGGGGGGGGTCACTGGCTGCCTGTACTACGGGGGAGAGAGATGTGGATATTACAGTGAGGGAGATTTTTTTTCCGCTGATCCGAAAATGATCCGATCCGCGACTCCCGATCCGAGGATCGATCCGATCCGTGAGTTTTTTGATCCGTTGCACCCCTAGTAATAATAATAATAATAATAATTTTATCTTCTCAAGACCTCCTACTCTCAAGCTTCCTTGCCTTCACCTCCTATGCTAAGTTCCAGGATTTCTCCAGAGCCTCTCCTGTCCTCTGGAACTCCCTACATCAACTTGTCCAGCTATCCCCTACTCTTGCTACCCTTAGGCAATCCCTGAAAACTCATCTCTTCAGGGAAATCTATCACGTCACCAACTAATCTTTTACCACTTCCATCAGCTCATTGCCAACATTTTTAACCTTGTGTACCACCTGCTCCACCCCATTAGATCGTAAGCTCTTCTGAGCAGGGCCTTCTTAACCCTCTTGTATTTTATTGTATTATAACTGTGTTGTCTCCCTTTTATATTGTAAAGCGCTGCGTAAACTGATGGCGCTATATAAATCCTGTATAATAATAATAATAATAAATAGTAACAACAACAATATTTTTTTTTATTACTATTATTATTATTATTGTTGTTGTTTTTCATTTTTTTTATTATTTACAATAATAATATAAAATATATAATATTGTTGTTGTTATTATGTATTATTATTATTCTTATTATTATTGTGGTTGTTTTTCATTATTATTAACAGAAACGAAAATAATAATAATAATAATATAAAATTATTGTTGTCATTATTTATTAGTATTATTATTATCAATACTATTATTATTAGTAGTATTTTTATTATTATTATCATTATTATTATTAACATTGAATTTTATAGATGGCCACTCCTATTCTCATATAGCGGTTCCAAATTAATAATAACTACTGCAGTAGTGAACAGACACAAAAGATGCACTCAGCATATTTCCAAATAACTGTACTGCTTTTTTTATGACACAATTGAAGGTTTTTATACACACGATTACGTAGTTATCACATTGATATTACAATTGTACTTTTATGGTAACAAGGGGCGTAACATAGGCAGGCTCATTTCTAATCAGGACTCGAAAGGATGCAAACATATAATGAAAACATTATTAGTGCCGTGTGCAATATATACAAAATACAATTAAATACAGAACTTTTACAATCAGTATAATTATTATTAGTTCTCATTTTTATTATTATTATTATTTATTTATTTATTTTGGTTACAGGCTGCTAAGTCCCATTCAACTGGGGTCTTTTTATGGATCTGTTCTGGCACCGTATTTCTTTTGTCAACTTGCCTATTTTTAGTTGATAGCTGTCGCCTTTTGGAGTTGAGCAGTTCATGTCAAAAGTTCACCTGTCACTGCACTCGTTTGAGCTTTTAAGTTTTGAGGCTATCTATGTCAGGGGATATGCTTATCTGAAAGTATTCTGTATGGTGCAGACATTCATTATATTATTATTATACCGGATTTATTTAGCACCAAGAGTTTTCGCGGCACTTTACAACATGAGGGCAGACAGGAGGAATCAGAGGGCCCTGCTCGTTAGAGCTTACAATCTATTATATTATTATATTAATATTTCCCTTGACCACTGGAAGGTTTTTCCCCCTTCATGATCGGACCATTTTTTGCTATCCAGCACTGCGCTACTTTAACTGCTTTCTGTGGGGGCACCCAGCAGGAGGGAGGAGCCAGGAGCGCCAACGAGAGACCGGAGAAGAGGAGGATCCGGGCTGCTCTGTGCAAAACCACTAAAAATGATACCATGTTTGTTATTTTTAAAATAAAAAAACAAGACTTTAGTATCACTTTAATGCAGAGAATGCATTAAGATAAAAAATAAAAAAAAGGGAGCTGTGGTGGCTCAACGTGATTGGCACTGTGCTGACAAGCCGTTCACCTCTGCAGCCAAGGGTTCGGATCCTGGTCTTGGCTACATGTGAATTGAGTTTGGTGGTCTCAGCCCGGCTCCCGGTGGGTGTGCTATGCAAGGTAAGCCAGTGCTTAGTACGCCCACCCCCCCCCCCCCCACAAAAACCACCACACTTGCATGCACATGAAATTGGTTTAAAACACATGCATTTTGGCCATGCGGTCTCCTAAAATAAAGAGAGGCGAAGGACCTACAGGGCTGGCTGGGTGGGCTAGGCCCCCCTTCACACCCGCCATTGCCACCGGGGGCATGGAGAAGGATGGCGATTGCCTCCGGGGGGAGGGTCTGCCTACTCCCAACTCCTGCAGTCCGGCTCCTCTCTCTCGAGTTCACGCACAAAAATACACTTTAAAAAAAAAAAAACACCTTCAGCCTTTGGAACCACTTTAACCACTTGCCGAACATACGTGTCAACAGAATGGCTCATGTGGGCAAAGCAACGTACCTGCAGATTGCTTTAAAAATCCCGCCATTCGGGCACTCCGTGACTGTGCCAGCAGGACCCGCGGACTCGATGCCCACCAGTGTCACGCGATCGTGTCACAGAGCTGCAGAACGGGTAGAGGTCAGTGTAAACAAGGCATTTCCCTGTTCTGTCATCGGGAGCAGTGATCACTGTCGTGTCACTGGTATCCCATCCCCACCCCACAGTTAGAAGCGCTCCCTAGGACACACTTAACCTCATCCTCGCCCCCTACTGGTTAACCCCATCCCTCACAGTGTAATTTACACAGTAATCAGTGCATTTTTATAGCGCTGATCGCTGTATAAATGACAATGGTCCCAAAATAGCATCAAAAGTGTCCAATGTGTCTGCCACAATGTCACAGTCACGATAAAAATCGTAAATCGCAGCCATTATTAGTAAAAAAAAAAAAATTATAATAAAAATGCCAAAAAACGATCCCCTATTTTGTGGACGCTATAACTTTTGTGCAAACTAATTAATAAACGCTTATTGCAATTTTATGTAGAAGAAACGTATCGGCCTAAACTGAGGGAAGAAAAAAAATGATATATATATATTTTTGGGGATATTTATTATAGCTAAAAGTAATTTTTTTTTAATTGTCGCTCTTTTTTTGTTTATATTGCAAAAAATAAAAACCGCAGAGGTGATCAAATACTACCAAAAGAAAGCTCTATTTGTGGGGAATAAGGGACGTCAATTTTGTTTGGGAGCCACGTCGCACGACCGCGCAATTGTCAGTTAAAGTGACGCACTGCTGAATTGCAAAAAGTGGCCCGGTGAATTGGCAACCTAGAGACAGAGACATGTATACAGATTTACTTGACAAAGACAATCTGTTAAGCCTCGTACACACTTACACGAACCTCAAAGGGCGGAACACATCGTTCCGCCCGTCGAGGTTCTCGGCCGGCCGTCAGAATCGGCGACCATCCCGTCGGGAAAGGCGACCAGCTATTAATCCCGACGGGCCGCCGAGAAAATAGAGAACCTGCTCTCTATTTTCTCTCGGCGGCTTTCCCGGCGGGATGCTCACCGAGAGTGTACACATGGCCAAGGTTCTCGGCAGAATGAGGATCCCAGCGAGCTTCTCGCTGGTTTCTGCCGAGAACCTCGGCCGTGTGTACGGGGCTTTAGATTTCTGAATAAATGTGTATATGGAATATGTATCAGGCATTTTCATGTCCAGTTTTCTGTTATACATTAATGTCTTTTATCTCGCAACAATTCTTTGTAACAGACTGATGTTAGAGGGTCACTAAAGGAAAATATTTTTTTAGCTAAATACCTTCTTTTACCTTACTGCAGTCCTGGTTTCATGTCCTCATTGTTCGTTTTTGCTATGATGTTGCTGTAATTCTTCTCTGTTCTGCACACTTCCTGGTTGTCTGTTTCCTTATGAAAAAAGTCATGGGAGCTTCTCTCTGTGGTCACTAATCAAGGAGATGTGATTACTGTGTGTCTAAAACCCCTCAGAACCAATCAGTTTCATTTTAAAAACAAACACTGCCCTGTATTGGCTCTGTGTCTCTGTACTTCACAGAAGCATGAAACTAGATGAAAAACAAAACTGAAACTGCAGGCACATTATATAATTGATTTTTTTTCTATGTTTAATCATTTTTAAAAGGAATCAGTTAACTATTATGTCTCTATGTCTCTAATGTTTCCTTTACAACTCCTTTAATCCTTCATTTTTTTTTTTTTTTTAAATGCAGAAATGAGAACAGTGCCTATGGACTATAAGGTAATATTCACGCTCTTCAGTGTAAAAATACCATATATACTCGAGTATAAGCCAAGTTTTTTCCATCACATTTTTGTGTGCTGAAAATGCCCCCTCGGCTTTTACTCGAGTCACCTTTTTGCGCCTGATCTCCCAGACTTTGGGAAACCAGTATTGGCCAGTCGTAGGTCCGCTGGACCCCAAACTTGGCACACATGTAGCCCCACTCAAAGTTTGTTGTCTGAGGAACCTACGGCCCGGGAGCAGCGATTTTTCAAAGCCAGGCAACCCCTTCCATAGACTCCCATGTTAAACGTCAGTCTAGTCATGGACACAGTGAGGCATGGACACAGTGAGGCATGGGCACAGTGAGGCATGGGCACAGTGAGGCATGGACACAGTGAGGCATGGGCATAGTGAGGCATGGGCACAGTGAGGCATGGGCACAGTGAGGTATGGGCACAGTGAGGCATGGACACAGTGAGGCATGGGCATAGTGAGGCATGGGCACAGTACTCGAGTCAATATGTTTTCCCAGTTTTTTGGTAAAATTAGGAGCTTCGGCTTATATTCGGGTCGGCTTATACTCTAGTATATACGGCACATGCCATTTTATGTTGTTTTAACCACTTCACGACCGCCGCATGTACATATACGTCGGCAGAATGGCACATACAGGCAGATGGACTTACCTGTACGTCCCTGCCTAGACGTGGGTCGGGGGTCCGATTGGGACACCCCGGTACTTGCGGCGGTCGGTAATTCCGTGGGAGCGATCCGGGATGAGGGGGCGGCTTTTCTTTTTTGTCCGCCCCCTCCGGATCGCTCCCAGCCAATCCGCTCCCTTCCTGCTCTGGACTTCCTCTGCCTGTGTTTACATTATGTCGGCTCTCCTCTCGGCGGTATTTTCAATCCGGCGAGAGGAGAGAAGACATCACAAGTAAGTCGCACCAACACTACACTGACATCACACACATAGGCACATTAACCCCTTCCGATCAAGCCCCCCCCACCCCCCTGTCACACTGTCACTGATTGCAGTGATCATATATTTACTGATCACTGCATTTAGTGTCAGTGTGACAGTTAGTGTGACAGGCAGTTAGTGTTAGGTCCAGGGTAGCCCCCGTACCCCCCCTAATAAGGGTTTAACCCCTTTATCACTGCCCTAGTTAACCCTTTCACCCCCTATTGCCAGCGTCACTAAGCGATCATTTTTCTGATCGCTGTATTAGTGTCACTGTTGCCGCTAGGTAGCTATTTTTTTTTTTGATATTGCGATTTTTTTTTTACTAAAGACATGTGGCTGAATAAATTTTGGCCTAAATGTTCGACTAAAATTTAGTTTATTCAATTTTTCTTATAACAAAAAGTAGAAAATATTATTTTTTTTCAAAAATTTCGGTCTTTTTCCGTTTATATCGCAAAAAATAAGAATCGCGGAAACAATCAAATACCATCAAAAGAAAGCTCTATTTGTGGGAAGAAAAGGACGCAAATTTTGTTTGGGAGCCACGTCGCACGACCGCGCAATTGTCTGTTAAAGCGACGCAGTACCGAATGGCAAAAACACGCATATTGGTCCGGGGCTTAAAGCGGAATTTCACCCTAAATATAAGATCTCCCATGTGATCCAGCATACTGGCGTCAGCGCCAGTATGCTGTTTTTTTTTTTTTTTAATCCCACACTTACTGTATTATCCTGTAATTTCATTTTTTTCCCCCGCGGTGGACGGCGCCAGTACAGCGCGTCACATCTTCCGAAAATACCCAATATGGACTCGGGTAATCTCGGCGAAAATGCGGCGCCTGCGCACAGACCTAGGAGCTGACTGCGCAGGCGCCGTATTTCTCCGAGTCCTATTTCGGAGGGCGTGACGCGCCATAGCCGTAGGACTCGGAGAAATACGGCGCCTGCGCAGTCAGCTCCTAGGTCTGTGCGCAGGCGCCGCATTTTCGCCGAGATTACCCGAGTCCATATTGGGTATTTTCGGAAGATGTGACGCGCTGTACTGGCGCCGTCCACCGCGGGGGAAAAAAATGAAATTACAGGATAATACAGTAAGTGTGGGATTAAAAAAAAAAAAAAACAGCATACTGGCGCTGACGCCAGTATGCTGGATCACATGGGAGATCTTATATTTAGGGTGAAATTCCGCTTTAAGTATGCACATTTTAGCATGCCTTTTTTTGCTCTGATATGCTTCTTTTTAATATGGGGCAGCATGTTTTTTGTTTTTTTTTGCTGCTTTTTTCTATATGAGCTTTTCATTTTCAAACTAAAAAAAAATTGTCCATAGATGGCAGACACAAGACCAAGTGATCCAACATGTTTGCCCTGTTTTTTTATTTATTTATGATTTTTATTTTTTTTTATCTACTGGTGATATGTTATACAATGTTACGGAGCAGTCAAATGCACTACAATATGGGAAGGCTGCTTTATCCACAACACACTGCATTGTGACACACAGATATGAATGGGCCTGATTGATTTGTATGAGAATACTACCTTTGATCTGGTTTTCCCATGGTAGCCAACTGTGTTGTACCACCGGGAACCGATTACATGAGAATGCAGCCTAAACACAGCAAAAATGAGCTAGCCAATAGCTTGTAGTGGATTTTTCTAATGTGTTCTCCTAGGTACAGGGATAATGAAATATATATATATATACACAGTATCTCACAAAAGTGAGTACACCCCTCACATGTACAGCTTGTATAACAGTGTAAATTTGCTGTCCTCTCAAAATCACTCAACACTAGTGTTGCTCACGAATATTCGTATTGCGAATATTCGGCTCGAATATGGCATATTCGAGTATTCGCGATATATTCCGAATTTCGTGGTGAATATTCGCTATTTCGAATATTCATTATTTTTCAATTTTTTTTTTAGAACAGATCACATCCTAGAGATCCCCATCGACGTCTAAAAGCATTGCTGGTATGATTAGAGACCTTGGGCCGAGTAGCTGCAGCAATGCGATTATTCGGCAATAGCGATATCGCGCGATTATTTTTGAGAAATTCGCAATATTGTTTTTAGCTAAAATAACACATATATTCGATTTCAGAGTGTTACTGTCGAAATTCCGCAATAAATTTCTCATTAGCATTTTTGCGAAATTACGATAAAATATCAAGAATATTCTGAGCCAATCAGAGTGCTCCATTCCGCATTTCTCGAAATTTCGCAATTATTTTGTATTATAAAATATCACGAATATTCTGAGCCAATCAGAGTGCTCCTTCCGCATTTGCCGAATATTCGCAATTATTTTGTATTGTAATATATCACGAATATTCTGAGCCAATCAGAGTGCTCCTTCCGCATTTGCCGAATATTTGCAATTATTTTGTATTGTAATATATCAAGAATATTCTAAGCCAATCAGAGTGCTCCATTCCGCATTTCTCGAATATTCGCAATTATTTTGTATTATAAAATATCACGAATATTCTGAGCCAATCAGAGTGCTCCTTCCGCATTTCTCGAAATTTCGCATTCGCATTCGCAATAGCGAAAATTCGCAATCATTTAATTTCCAAAAAATATTACGAATATTCGTATTTAGCGAATATATCTCGAAAATTCGACTATATATTCGAGATATATCGCGAAATCGAATATGGCATATTCTGCTCAACACTACTCAACACACAGCTATTAACCACTTTATTACTGGGCACTTAAACCCCCTTCCTGCTCAGACCAATTTTCAGCTTTCAGCACTGAAGCATTTTGAATTACAATTGCGCGGTCATACAACACTGTACCCAAATTATATTTTTACACCCCCCCCCCCCCCCACAAATAGAGCTTTCTTTTGGTGGTATTTGATCACCTCTGCGGTTTTTATTTTTTGCGCTATAAACAAAAATAGAACATTTTGAAAAAAACACAATATTTTTTTACTTTTTGTTATAATTATATCCCAATTTTTGATTAAAAAAAAATTATTTTGTTCTCAGTTTAGGCTGATATGTATTCTTCTACATATTCTTGGTAAAAAAAAAAAGCATATATTGATTGGTTTGCGCAAAAGTTATAGCGCCTGCAAAATAAAGAATAGATTTCTTTTTTTTTCTTTTTTTTACTAGTAATGGCGGCGATCTGCGATTTTTGTCAGGCCTGCGATATTACGGCGGATACATCGGACACTTTTGACACTATTTTGGGACCATTCACATCTATACAGTGAACAGTTCTATAACTATGAAAAGTTGAGCGCAGACGAATTAAACTAAATGAGTAAAGGGGGGGGGGGGACAAAGCTGAATAAAATAACTAATCTGCAGAAAATATGTGCCGTGAGTAGAGTCAAAATGAATATATAGTGGTGGTGAAATGCTACACAAACAAATACACTCCTCTGATGAAGTCACGTGACGTGACGATACATGTAAGGAATAGGTACTCACGTGACCGGAAGTGACGTCCGTCTGTGCCATAGCTACACCACCATTGGATTGTTTTTTTACCTTTTTTTGCTTATTGTAAGCCTTGCTATTAAAACTTTTTGGCTCTACGTACTTCACGATCTGGACCTTTATATTTCTTCCTTGATTATCTGCTTTTCCCTGACTGGACCTGTGGATGCTCGAGACTGTTTTAGAGGCATCCATTTTCCTGGAGACCAGCCTGGTGCACTACAGACGCCCACACTGGCTGACAAGCCGCTCGGGAGAGGATTTCCCCTACTGTTTTATGCTACTGTCCGGTCGGGCTAAGGTAAGCGCTCTGTGGGCACATTATCTGGAAGAAAAGAAGTTCTGTATACTATAAGGATTGATCAGCACTCATGAATGACACTTGTTCATGAACTTTATCTCTAATATACTGTTTCCTGTTGATATCAGTTTAGATATCTGAAGCACCGCCCACCAGCATTTGAACTGTATAGTGCATTAGCACTTCATCCACATTGCACACACCAGCACATTCTAGGCTTTCAGCCTATTGCTATTTGTGTCACATGATTTATTTAGTTTGTGTTTACACATTTTTTATCACTGACATATTTGTTTGTGTAGCACTTCACCACCATATAATCATTTTGACTCTACTCACGGCACATATTTTCTGCAGATTAGTTATTTTATTCAGTTTTGTTCCCCCCCCCCCCTCATTTAGTTTAATTTGTCTGCGCTCATCATATCCTTTTCATTCATTATTTACAGTGAGTTGTTTCCACTTCAGATTGAGCTGCATTCACCCATGCACACCCACTAGTTTATTTCATCATATTCACTTTGACCAGCGCTGAAGATCACCCCCTTTTTTCAGTTCAATAACTATGCACTGATCGCTGTATAATTGTGACTGGCAGGGAGGTCACAGATCTGTGTCCCTATGTACAAGGGACACAGCATCGGTCTCCTCTCTCCCTGACAGGACATGGAGCTCTGTGTTTACACACAAAGCTCCACGTTCCTGCTCTGTCACTGCCGATCGCATGTAGCTGGTGGTCATTGCTGCCACCAGGCACGCGCATCGGCATCACGTGACACGCCGGCAGGGCCGGACTTACCATTGGGCTTGACTGGGCTTATATATATATTATTATTATTATTTTTATTAAAGGGCCCAGAGGTCTCCAGGGCCCCCGGATGGCAAAATTGAATTTTTTTTATATATATTTTTTTATTATTAAAGAGCTCAAAGGTCCCCATGGCCCCATGTGGCAACCCCCTCTTTTTTTATTTTTTTTATAAATGTTTATTTTTTTATTTTTGTTTATATTTGTTTATTTTTTATTAAAAGGCCCAGAGGTCCCCAGGGCTCCCAGATGGCAACCTCCCTTTTTTATGTATTTTTTATATATTTTTTTTTAGGGGTCTGGAGGTCCCCAGGGGCCTGGAGGCCCCCAGGACCCCGGACAGCAACCCCCACTTTTTTTTATTTTTATATATTTATATTTATATATATATTATTATTATTATTAAAGGGCCCAGAGGTCTCCAGGGCCCCCGGATGGCAACATTTTCATTTATATATATATATATATATATATATATATATATATATATATATATATATATATATATATATATATATTTTTTTTTTATTAAAGGGCTCAGAGGTCCCCAGGGCCCCATGTGGCAACCCCCACTTTTTTATTTATTTTTTTTATAAAAAAAATATGTTTTTTATATATATATATATATATATATATATATATATATATATATATATATATATATATATATATATAATTATTATTATTATTATGAAAGGGCCCAGAGGTCTCCAGGGCCCCCGGATGGCAACCCCCCTTTTTAAAAAAAATTTTTTTACATTTTCTTTATATTTTTTATAAATGTTTATTTTTATTATTAAAGGGCCCAGAAGTTTTTTTTTTTTTTATTAAAGGGCACAAAGATCCCCAGGGCTACACCCCTTTTATATATATATATATTTTTTTTGCTTTATTTTTTTTGCTTCTCAATTTCAGGCGTCAGCACACCCCCTCCCCCCCCTTCTCTGCTCCAGGGGGCCCATGCCTTAAGCTGTGTAAGGGGCCCCAAAATTCCTGATGGCGGCCCTGCGCATACCTCCCAAAACGCACGGATTCTGCGGGACTTTCTGCTTCTTCCCGCGAAAGGGTTAATTTTCCCACAATTTTCCCACACTGCAATAGGAGGCAGCACGGAAGCAGTAGGAACCGGAGCGGTGTGTGGAGGACTGTGGCTGCTGAAGGGAAGATGATCGGCCCTCCCCCCCCCCGCTCAACAACAACTGCAAAACCTCCCCCCAGGAGGAACCGGAACGGTGTGGGGATGTCTGCTGAAGGGAAGAGAGCCGCACAGATGAGTCATCACCCCCCCCGCTCAACAACTTTGACCCCCCCCTCGCTCCAGGGGGCCCCTTCAACACTCAAGCCCAGGGGCCCCCACCACCCTAAGTCCTGCCCTGCACGCCGGGCACAGGTTTTCCCCGCTGTGCACCCTCGGCGGCGCACAGGGGGAATGTAAACAGCAGGACATCCAGGGACGTCCACCCGGCAGGTGAGAGCCACACTGTGGATGTCTTTCATCTATAACACGGCTCTCAAGTGGTTAATGTCTAAACTGTTGGCAACAAACGTGAGTACACCTCTAATGCCCTGTACACACGATCGGTTCGTCTGATGAAAATGGTCCGAAGTATTTAATAACTGCAAACCTACCAAGACATGGTCGTCCACCTAAACTGACCGGGCCGGGCAAGGAGAGCATTTATCAGAGAAGCAGACAAGAGGCCCATGGTAACTCTGGAGGAGCTGCAGAGATCCACAGCTCAGGTGGGAGAATCTGTCCACAAGACAACTATTATGCCACGTAGACACGAAACCATTTTCATCAGACGAACCGATCATGTGTGGGCCCCATCGTTTTTTTATCCATCGGTGAAAAAACTAGGAACTTGTTTTAAAATTATCTGATGGTTAAAAAAACGATAGAAAAAAAAATCGTTAGTATGCACATCCATCGGTTAAAAATCCACGCATGCTCAGAATGAAGTCAACGCATGCTCGGAAGCACGTCATTGTGTTTTATGTCACCGCGTTCTTACACAATCGTTTTTTAACTGATGGTGTGTAGGAAAGACTGATGAAAGTCAGCTTCATCGCATATCTGATGAAAAAATCCATCAGACCGTTTTCATCGGATGAACCGATCGTGTGTACAGGGCATTAGTGGTGCTCTCCACAAATCTGCCCTTTATGGAAGAGTGGCAAGAAGGAAGCCATTGTTGAAAGACATAAGAAGTCCTGTTTGTAAGAAGCCATGTGGGGGACACAGCAAACATGTGGAAGAAGGTGCTCTGGTCACATGACACCAAAGTTAAACTTTTTGGCCTAAAAGAAAAACCCTATGTGTGGTGGAAAACTAACACTGCACATCCCCCTGAACACACCATCCCCACTGTGAAGCATGGTGGTGGCAGCATCATGTTGTGGGTATGCTTTTCTTCAGCAGATACACAGAAGGTGGTCAGAGTTGATGGGAAAATAGATGGCGACAAATATAGTTAAATCTTAGGCCGTGTACACACGGCAGAGATCCTCGACGGGCAGAACACATCGTTCCGCCCGTCGAGGCTCTCTGCCGGCCGTCGAAATCGTCGACCCGCCCGTCGGGAATGGCAACCAGCCATTCATCCAGGCGGGCCGTCGAGGAAATAGAGAGCGTGCTCTCTATAACTGCTCGACGGGCTTCCCGACGGGAAGCTCGCCGAGACCGTACACACGGCCGAGGTCCTCGCTGGAATGCACATTCCAGCGAGGTTCTCGCTGGTTTTCAGCAAGAACCTCGGCCGTGTTTACGCCGCCTTAGAAGAAAACCGATTACAGTCTGCAAAAGACTTGAGACTGGGGAGGAGGTTCACCTTCCAGCAGGACAATAACCCTAAACATACAGCCAGAGCTACAATGGAATGGTTTAGAACAAAGCATATTCATGTGTTAGAATGACCCAGTCAAAGTCCAGACCTAAATCCAATTGAGAATCTGTGGCAAGATTTAAAAATTGCAGTTCACAGACGCTCTCCATCCAAACTGACAGAGTTTGATCTATTTTGCAAAGAAGAACGAGCAAAAATGTCCCTCTCTAGATGTACAAAGCTGGTAGAGACATCCCCAAAAAGACTTGCAGCTGTAATTGCAGAGAAAGGCGGTTCTACAAAGTATTGACTCCGTACAGGTACGTGCTGTGCTAGTACCCAGCCGTGGGCCACGGGCGCACGCCTGCGGCATGCTCCCGTGACCCGGTCCGAAGCTCCGGGACCACGGGACTCGCGGACCCGATCGCCGCTGGAGTGCGACGATCGGTCCCCGGAGCTGACGAACAGGGAGAGCCGTGTGTAAACATGTGGCGGCGTCATCGATCGCGTGATCCCTTTTATAGGGAGACACAATCGATGACATCACACCTACAGCCACACCCCCCTACAGTTTTAAACACACATTAGGGAACACATAACCCCTTCAGCGCCCCCTTGTGGTTAACTCCCAAATTGCACTGTCATTTTTACTTTAAACAATGCAATTTAAATGCATTTTTTTGCTGTGAAAATGACAATTGTCCCAAAAATGAGTCAAAATTGTCCGAAGTGTCCGCCATAATGTCGCAGTCACGAAAAAAATCGCTGATCGCCGCCATTAGTAGTAAAAAAAATGTTTTTTATAAAAATGCAATAAAACTATCCCCTATTTTGTAAATGCTATACATTTTGCGCAAACCAACCGATAAACGCTTATTGCGATTTTTTTTACCAAAAATATGTAGAAGAATACGTATCGGCCTAAACTGAGGAAAAAAATATTGTTTTATACATTTTTGGGAGGATATTTATTATAGCAAAAAGTAAAAAATATTGAATTTTTTTCAAAATTGTCGCTCTATTTTTGTCTATAGCGCGAAAAATAAAAACCGCAGAGGTGATCAAATACCACCAAAAGAAAGCTCTTTTTGTGGGGAAAAAAGGACGCCAATTTTGTTTGGGAGCCACGTCGCACGACCGTGCAATTGTCTGTTAAAGCGACGCAGTGCCGAATCGCAAAACCTGGCCGGGTCCTTTAGCTGACTAAAGGTCCGGGTCTTAACCCCTTCCATACAGGACATTTTAACCCCCTTCCTGCCCAGACCAATTTTTAGTTTTCAGCGCTGTCGCACTTTGAATGACAATTGCGCGGTTGTGCAACGTGGCTCCCAAACAAAATTTACACTATTTTTTCCCCACAAATAAAGCTTTCTTTTGGTGGTATTTGATCACCTCTGCGTTTTTTATTTTGTGCGCTGTAAACAAAAGAAAGCGTCAATTTTGAAAAAAACACAATATTTTTTACTTTTTGATTTAATAAATATCATATCATATATATTTTTTTTTTCTCAGTTTAGATTGATAAATATTCTTCTACATATTTTTGGTAAGAAATAGCAATAAGCGTATTTGATCGGTTTGCGCAAAAGTTCTAGCGTCTACAAAGTAGTAAATAGAATTATGGCATTTTTTTATTTAATTTTTTTACTAGTAATGGTGGCGATCTGCGATTTTTTGTATTGTGACCGAGACATTGCGACGCACACATCGGACACTTTTGACACATTTTTGGGGCCATTTACATTTACACAGCGATTTGTGCTATAAAACTGCACTGATTACTGTGTAAATGTGACTGGCAGGGAAGGGGTTAACACTAGGGGGCGCTGAAGGGGTTAAATATGTACCTAAAGTGTGTTCTAAATGTTAGGGGAGGGCACTTATAAGGGGAGGAGACCGATGTGTGTTCCTCTGTACTGGGAACATAGCATCAGTCTCCTCACCGCTGACAGGCATGGATCTGTGTGTTTACACACACAGATCTATGCTTCTGCCGTGATTGCGGGCAAACGCGGGTGCCCGGCGGTCATCGTGACCGCCAGACACGCGCATCGGGTCCCGAGGAATGCGACGGGGTCGCGTGCGCGCTCCCTAGTGGCCGGAAAATGCAAGGACATCATATGACGTCCAGTCTGAAGGAGGAAGGGTCCCCACTGACATAATTTTACAACCGGAAAAACGACAACAATAAAAACATTGTGAAAAAATAGAGCATGTTCAAAAAAATAAAAATTGCCCCTTTATCAGAACCCAAAAAATGCTCTGAAGCCCACACACGATTGTTTTTAAAGCGGAGGTTCACCCTAAAATATACCCTCTCCCATGTGATCCAGCATACTGGCGTCAGCGCCAGTATGCTGTTTTTTTTTTTTTAAATCTCCCACTTACTGTGAAATCTTTATTTTTATTTCTTTCCCCCGCGGTGGCTGGCGCCTATACAGCTTGTCAAAGCTTCCGAAAATACCCGATTTAGTACTCGGGTATTTCCGGTGCAATGCGGCGCCTGCGCACAGACCTAGGAGCTGACTGCGCAGGCGCCGTATATCTCCGAGTCCTATTTCGGCTTTTTTCGGAGGGCGTGACGCGCCATAGCCATAGGACTCGGAGAAATACGGCTCCTGCGCAGTCAGCTCCTAGGTGTGTGAGCAGGCGCTGCATTGCGCCGGAAATACCCGAGTCCTAAATCGGGTATTTTCCGAAGCTCTGACGCGCTATACAGGCGCCATCCACCACGGGGTGAAAGAAATAAAAATTAAAGATTTCACAGTAAGTGGGGGATTTAAAAAAAAAAAACAGCATACTGGCGCTGACGCCAGTATGCTGAATCGCATGGGAGAGATAATATTTAGGGTGAACCTCCTCTTTAATGACATTAAAAAAAAAACGTTGTTTTTTACAACCCGAATAATGATCGTGTGTACGCGGCATTACATTCCGAACATGTGAAATTTGAATGACCTATGTAAGTAAAATGAAGAAAAGAAAAGTTATGCCCACTTTTGCATTACTTTTGGTACAATTTTGGTACAGAAATGACCTGCCACCAGCCAACAAATGGTCAATGCACTCTAATTAGTCGTCATTTTAACGCCCTTTATGTGCAGCCGAATAGTCCGGTTCTAGGAGTCAGTTCTGTTCCAGCAAATAAAGGGTTACACGCTCTGGAGATCCTTGCATTAGAAAAGCTGACTTTTGGTAACTACGAGATAATCCCGCATTTTATAGGAGGGGATTATTACATGATTATCCAAATCTAGCACTATAATATTAGTAGTATTTCTTACATAAGACCTAAGCCCTCTGGATCGCCCCAGTTTACATCATGTGTAAATTTTGGCACAGGTTATTGGAAGGCTCAGACACTCCGATCCAGAAAGCATCTGTGTTGTGTTTTCAGTTCTGAAACTCCGGCCAGCCCTGGGGACGCCGAGCGTGGTAGGCTGATTATAAGGAGGAAAATGTTTCATAAAACTTTGGACACACATTAATGGTTTGTAGCTAGAATCTCCGGGTCACCCTAATCTTTGCTTTGTTGGGCTACATCTAAACTAGAACTTGATAAAGTATCACCAGTTATCAGATGTATTAATAAATGTGCCTTATTATGGTCGGTATTAAACTGTATATGAGATATTTAACCCATACAGGGCATTTTCACCCCCTTCCTGCCCAGACCCATTTTTAGTTTTCAGCGCTGTTGCACTTTGAATGACAATTGCGCGGTCATGCAACACTGTACCCAAACTAAATCTTTTTTTGGTTTTCCCCCCACAAATAGAGCTTTCGTTTGGTGGTATTTGATCTCTGCGGTTCTTATTTTTTGCGCTATAAACAACAGAACAGCAATTTTTTTTTTTTTAAAACACAATACTTTTTACTTTTTTATTTAATAAATATAAATTTTTAAAAAACAAACAAACATTTTTTTCCTTAGTTTAGTCCAATCCGTATTCCTATACATATTTTTGGTAAAAATTGCAATTGTAGCTTTGCAATAAAGCAAAGATCAGTGGTAAGGGAAATGGAATGGGTGAGTATTAAAGGGGTTGTAAACCTTCCTGTTTTTCACCCTAATGCACCCTTTGCATTAAAGTGGATGTAAACCCAAAAAAATTTTTTTTTTTATGTCACAATGTCGAGTATAAGATTTCCTATCATCTGTGCCCAGTCTTGTCACACAGAGTTAATCCAGATCTGAGAAATCCTCTTTTAATGTTCAGTGAAAATTAACAGAATTCCAGATAAAAACCTGCCTAAATAAAAAGTCAGTTTCTGTCTTCTTGCTTTGAGTGACAGGTTATTTACATATCTAGCTTGGACATGTTTATCATATGTTATGTTATGTTATGTTTATCATAACATGAGGTGATTCACAGTATAAAAAGTGAGAAATCCACCCCTCCCCCACATAACACATTCTGGTAATATACAATGAACTTTGGATCACCTCATGTTATGATAAACATAACATATGATAAACATGTCCAAGCTAGATATGTAAATAACCTGTCACTCAAAGCAAGAAGAGAGAAAACTAACTTTATCATTTGGCAAGTTCTTATCTGGAATTCTGTTAATTCTCACTGAACATTAACCAGTTAAGGACCCCCGCACGCCTATGTACGTCCACAACATGGCTCGTACAGGCACAAGGGCGTAAATTTACGTCCTCGCCTTAGTGCGGTTCGGGGGTCCCATCGGGACCCCCTCCGCGGCGTGCGGCGGTCCCCCTGGCTCTGGGAGCGATCGCCGACGAGCGGGCGGATGTCCGTGTTTTCCGCCCCCCCCCCGCGATCGCTCCCAGCCAATGGGAGCGCTCTCCCAGCCTGTCACTTCCTCCTCCTGTGTTTACACAGGAAGGAGGAAATGATGTATTCTTTCATCGCAGCGCTGTTTCCCAGCGCTGCTGATGAGAGAAGACATCCACAGTAAGTGTGCACCAACACAACACTGACACACACTCACATAGGCATATTAACCCCTTGTGATCGCCCCCCCACCCCCCTGTCACAGTGTCACTGAATGCAGTGATTTAATCACTGCATTTAGTGTCAGTGTGACAGGCACTGTAAAAAACAGTTAGTGTTAGGTTCAGGATAGCCCCCCCACCCCCCCAATAAAGTTTTAACCCCCTGATCACCGCCCTAGTTAACCCTTTCACTCCCTATTGCCAGCGTCACTAAGCGATCATTTTTTCTGATCGCTGTATTAGTGTCGCTGTTCCCGCTAAGTAGCTATTTTTTTTATTACGATTTTTTTTTTTACTAAAGACATGTGGCTAAATAAATTTTGGCCTAAATGTTTTACTAAAATTTAGTTTATTTGATTTTTTTTATAACAAATAGTAAAAAAATAGTGATTTTTTTCAAAATTGTCGCTCTATTTTAGTTTATAGCGCAAAAAATAAAAATCGCAGAGGCGATCAAATACCACCGAAAGAAAGCTCTATTTGTGGGAAGAAAAGGACGCAAATTTTGTTTGGGAGCCACGTCGCACGACCGCGCAATTGTCTGTTAAAGCGACGCAGCGCCGAATTGTAAAAACACCTTGGGTCATTTAGCAGCGTAAGTGTCCGGGTCTTAAGTGGTTAAAAGAGGATTACTCAGAGCTGAATTAACTCTGTGTGGCAAGACTGGCCACAGATGATAGGAAATCTTATACTCTACATTGTGGTTTACATCCACTTTAGGGTCCTTTCACACGTGCGGACCGTTTTTTAGATCCGTTTTTTTTCATCAGTTGATCCGTTTTTTCGTTCGTTTTTTGTCCGTTTTTCATCCGTTTTCATCAGTTTTTCGTCCGTTTTTCAACAGTTTTTTCATCCGTTTTTTAATCCGTTTTTTTTTTTAGAACTTTTTTTTTATTACATATTTTGATGAAAAACGGATGTTAGCGGATCGGATGTTAAACGGATCGTCCGCTAACATCCGTTTTTCGTCCGTTCCGTTTTTTTGACGGAAGAAAAATGGGGTTTTCTTCCATTCAAAAAAACGGAGCTTAACGGAGACGGATGTAAACGGACGTTAGCGGATGCTCATCCGCTAACGTCCGCTATCCCATAGGGAAGCATTGCGGTCCATTTTTCATCGGTGAAAAACGGACGAACGGTCCGCACGTGTGAAAGGGCCCTTAAAGGGGTTGTAAAGGTACACGTTTTTTTACCTTAATGCAGCATATGCATTAAGGTAAAAAAAATCTCACAGCACCGGCCCCCCCCCGTGCCCCCGTTGTACTTACCTGACCGTTAGAATCTCCTGGGCGCGTCCACGTCGTCCTCTTCGGTTCCCAGCCTGGCCGTTGATTGGCTAGGCTGGGCGGATTGATAGCAGCGCAGCCATTGGCTAGCGCTGCTGTCAATCAGAGCGGATGACGCGGCGCGCCGGGGGCGGAGCCGAGTGATACAGTCGGCGGCTATGGCCGCCGCTGTATCACGGGAGCGCGCTCGCAAAAGCTTTCCTCCATGCGAGCGCCCTCGCATGAAGAGGGAAAGCTTTTGCGAGGAGGAGCCCAGACAGCCGCCGAGTGACCCCAGAAGACAGCTTTCCGGGCCACTCTGTGCAAAACGAACTGCACAGTGGAGGTAAGTATCACATGTTGGTTATTTTTTTTTTTAAAAAGCCCTGACTTTAGTGTCCCTTTAAGGTGAAAAAACATCTGATAATTACATCTGATAATTACATCTGATAATTACAGCCCCCCCCCCCCCCCCGGTTTACTTACCTGAGCCCTCGAAAATCCTGCGTAGAGAATGCGCTGGATTTCGGCCCGGTCTTCTCGGCTCTTCATTGGATAAATTGATAGCAGTGCAGCCATTGGCTCGCGCTGCTGTCAATCAAATCCAATGGCGCGGGCGCCCAGGGGCGGGGCCGAGTCTGGCATTTGTTTCTATCAACGAAAATGTTGGACTCGGGAGCGCTTCCCAGGGGGGTTATCTGATGCGGGGAGGAGCCGAGACAGCCGCCGAGGTTCGGGGGCACTATGTGCAAAACGAGCTGCACAGCAGAGGTAAGTATGACATGTTTGTTATTCAAAATAAAAGTATCACTTTAAGTGTTTTGTTTACAGAAAAAAAAAAAAAACTTGCAGAAGGTCCTTAGGTAGCAATGTAGTCCCTCTATGATGCATTTGGTAGATTTCCTTATCATGGTGGAACTTTGAGGATTCCTAAATGGCATTACAGTAGCTGAATCTACCTGTTGCCTGGTGTTGCTCTTTTAACAACTATATTATTTACACAAGGACTTCTTAGACACTTCCCAATGGTACCTTACTGCACGCCAGGTCCTGTTCTCCATTCTTTTATGCAGCTAGTTGGTTCATAAAGCTTTTATGTAGAATTATCTTTCTGACCTTGTGTGAGAGCTTCAAAGAGACCAATTAGCTGCCTTCAAAACCAAATGTCCTAAGAGCAGACTATCTGGATGCACGGGTTGCACGGTCTTCCACCTTGACTTCATTCTCCTCGATTGTTGTGATTTCCGACACCATTCCAAGCAGACCTTTTAATGGGCATGGAGTATAAATATTAGAGTTCTGAGAAAGATCATTTAATGTCAAGCTTAAAAGAAAATCTTTAATTGCACTGTTTTAATCCAAGCTGGTCACATTATATAACACAATCATGGAATTTCTAAAAAAAATACCCTGATTTTGTTGACTTAATAGCACTTGTGGGCAGATGTTAAATAAAATTAGCAATTATCCCAAACCCATTTTTTCAAGGCATAGTTCAAACTCCAAAACTTCCTGTAGAAAAGTCTCATAGGTGGGACTTTAACGGGAACAGGGTTGTTGTAGGTACTACTTTAACGTCAATTGGGTTCTTATAGGTGGGACTTTAACGTCAACTTGGTTTTTATAGGTGGGACTTTAATAGCAACTGGATTATCATAGGTGGTACAATAACGCAACTGGATTCATATAGGTGAGACTTTAGGGTGACCAGACATCCCCAGTTTCAGGGGACAGTCCCCTGATTGAGGACACTGTCCCCGAACCAAGTTTGTCCCTGGTTTTGTCCCCAGATTGGATTTAATAGGGGGCGGGGCAATTTCAAAGACAGTGCAGAATTAAAATAAAAAAATAGAATTACACACCCCTGCTCCGCCGTGCCTACTAGCATAGGGGGGTTGTATTTTTCCTATTATCTGTGCCCCTTTCTGATGATCATGTGCTGGTCGGAGCGGAGGGAATATTTCTTCAGTTTCGGGAGCATGATCATCAGGCTTCGCTTGAATGTTCTTCTAACTTGGCTTAATTCCTGGCCAGCCACCTGCCTATCTCCTTGCCTTCCCTGGCGGAGTGATCTTCCTTCCGCTCCCCATCCAGTAGTAGCCGGGGTCCGAAGAGTAAGACTTGAGAGAATGTGAGGTGGGTGGTGGTGGTGGCAGGCAGAGAGTCGCTGATTGTTGCCATTACTAGTAAAGAAAAAATATGTCCCCGGATTTCATTTTAAAAATCTGGTCACCTTACTTTAACATCAAATGGGTTCTCATAGGTGGGACTTTAACGGGAACAGGGTTGTCGTAGGTTTTACTTTAACGTCAATTGGGTTCCCATAGGTGGGACTTTAACGGCAACTTGGTTTTTATAGGTGGGACTTTAAAAGCAACTGGACTATCATAGGTGGTACTTTAACGGCAACTGGGTTCTCATAGGTGAGACTTTGAGGCAACAGGGTTACAAGGTGTGTTAATCCAAGCTGGTCACATTATACAATACAAATGTTATTTCTGAAAAACACCCTGACATTGTTGACCTAATAGCACTAGTGGGCAGGTGTTAAATAAATTTAGAAATGATTTCAAACCTGTTTTTTCAAAGCTTAGTTAAAGTTCCAACTTTAACGGCAACTGGGTTCTCATAGGTGGTACTTTAACGGCAACTGGGTTCTCATAGGTGGTACTTTACCGGCAACTGGGTTCTCATAGGTGGTACTTTAACGGCAACTGGGTTCTCATAGGTGGTACTTTAACGGCAACTGGGTTCTCATAGGTGGTACTTTAACGGCAACTGGGTTCTCATAGGTGGTACTTTAACGGCAACTGGGTTCTCATAGGTGGGACTTTACCGGCAACTGGGTTTTCTTAGGTGGGACTTTAACAGCAACTGGGTTCTCGTAATGCCAATGGTCCCAAAAATGTGTCAAAAGTGTCTGAAGTGCCCGCCATAATGTCGTAGTACTGAAAAAAAATGCTGATCGCCGCCATTACTAGTAAAAAAAAATATTAATAAAAATGCCATAAAACGACCCCCTATTTTATAAACGCTATAACTTTTGCGCAAACCAATCAATAAACACTTATTGCGTTTTTTTAACGAAAAATATGTAGAAAAATACGTATCGGCCTAAACTGAGGGAAAAAAAATGTTTTTTTGATATATTTTTGGGGGATATTTATTATAGCAAAATGTAAAAAATATTGATTTTTTTTCAAAATTGTCGCTCTATTTTTGTTTATAGCGCAAAAAATAAAAACCGCAGAGATGATCAAATACCACCAAAAGAAAGCTCTATTTGTGGGAAAAAAAGGACGCCAATTTTGTTTGGGAACCACGTCGCACGACTGCGCAATTGTCAGTTAAAGCGACGCAGTGCCGAATCGCAAAAAGTGTTCTGGTCATTGGACAGCAATATGGTCCGGGGCTAAAGTGGTTAAATGACGTTTTTTAAAATGTCGTTTTTTTTTTTCATTACAAAAAATGACCGTGTGTACGCGGCATTACAACACTACGACGAGCCAAGAAAAATTAAGTTCATTGATTCCGAGCATGCGTCAAGTTGATTCCGAGCATGCGTAGGATTTTTGTGCATCGGAATTGCATACAGACGATCTGAATTTCCGACAAGAACTTTTGTTGTCGGAAAAATTAAGAACCAGCTCTCAAGCATTTGTTGTCGGAAATTCGGACAGTAAATGTCCGATGGAGCCTACACACGGTCGTATTTTCCGGAAAAAAAAGCTCACATCGAACATTTGTTGTTGGAAGTTCCAACCATGTGTACGCGGCATTACACTTACAGACTTGTTACTTTAAAGTTTGTTTTACATTTTAATCAGTGACTGAAGAAGGATGGGAGATAGGACAATTCAGTTGTCATGGAAACCAAAGGCCTCTGGTCCGTGGTTTTCATAAACCCCAGAGACTGCCCCGGTTGTCATCTAGGTGATGCCGGGAGGTCACATCTCAGGTGAATTATCTGTGCATACTGTTTATGTTGTTAAGAAAAGAAAAAAGTACTGTCAAAGTGTTAATAGCGCACATAAAATACTCTACCTGCATCTGATCAACTTTGTACATATAAAGGTAAATCTGTCATGAGAAATTGTTAGTTACCTGGCTGTTATGTTGACCTAATTGGGTTGATTTACTAAAGGCAAAAAAGCTGTTTACTTTGCAAGGAAAATTTCCATTAGCTTAGTGAATATAGTTCACTTTGCAAAGAATACCCAATTACATTCAAGGAAAAAAAAAATATATATTTTGTTTTCAGACTTTGTAGGCATTTACACTTAACTGACTACCTGTATAAACCCATTAAGTGCTGCACTGTTTGTTAACGTTATATATAATTTGAATGGTGTTTTTATTTTATTTTTGCGCTATTTTCTTAGACAGAATATAAGCCCTGAAGAATAGTTCCCTGAAGAAGCCCATAAGGGCAAAACCTGTTGGGACTTTGCTTTATACCAATACACACCAATATATAGTGTGATCAAAAGTAGGGCTGTGGAAATTAAATATTAATTCTTCGATTAATCTTGATTTTTTTTTTTTGATCGATCAAAATTATTTTGATTGGTACTCACCTCTCCCCCGGCTTCTGGGCATTCAGGGAGTTCCGTCGGAGATCCGGTGACGTCATGGACACGGCCGGGGCTTGCCGTGTTCATCTGAAGGGCTCCTTTGCTGTGCCTTTATATCTGCATGCCGGCGGGACCTTACTATCTGCCACACACAAGGGCTGTTACACTTCCTTCTATCAACCTGGGATTCTACAGCCATCCACTGGGAGTTGTGATAGTTCCCTTCACGGGACATCTACATGCCGACGGACTGATGTTAACCTCTCCTCATCTGGATTCAGCAGTGGTATCGTTGTACACATTTTTATACCAGTATCATACTTGGCTACATGTTTTTATGACTGCTTTTGCTACCGTTTGGTATTACTCGCACCATTTTTACAGTTTATGTAGCTACATCGATTTTATCTCCAGTGCAATATTTATTTTGTTACCTACTGGGAGACTATAAAAGTTTTAATGCTATTCCCATCGGGCGCTGCCTTTGTGTGTGTTTTGTATCCTGCTATCCATTTTTCCAGTGGTTGGTAGCTGCACTGGGAATCGGCCTGCAAGGAGATCAGCTAAAAGTAGTTGGATCTGTATGTGCGTTATAATTCATCAAAATTAGTTGATTAATCAATAAAAAAAAAAAAAAAAAATGATTAATCAAACACAAAAGTTTTAATCAGTAACAGCCCTAATCAAAAGTCCTAGTTAGTTTCATACTGGGTATTATGATGGTAATGTGTGATATGAATCCAAATGTATTTATCTAGAAACATACATATTGGGCATAATGTTCAGTAACACTCCTGTTGCTATTTTGTATATTTTTATCATTGCGGTTGATACATTTCCCAGTTTTTAGAAACTCATGGAATAAAGAAGATTTTTTAGGAAAAAAGGGGGTCTTATATTTGTCTGTGAGACCATCCACCTTTTTAATCCTGGTGTCAGGGACGTACTGGGCACTTCAGAAGGCGTGCGCCTATGCACATGTGAGAATTGCAGACTTTTTGCGCACGCTTATGAACATTCACGCACGTTAGACACCTTGTGTCGCCCACCGGCCTATAAAAGACGCTCCAGAGATGTTGCCCCTTGCGGTTTGATCTGCTTCTGTTCCCTGAGTTCCTGAATCTGTGCCTGTTTCCTGTTCCTGTGTATGACCCGGCTTTCTGACCATGCTTCTGTCTCCAGTCCTGACCTTGGCTCGTTTGACCCTGCTCGGTTACCTGCCTGTCTGCCTGTTGCCAAGACCCAGTCTGGACTTTGACTACTCTATGCCTGCCACTTATTATGTTTACCTTGATGTGTATGACCCAGCTTGTCTGACTCTGCAAACCTGCACCTACTAAACTGCGCCCTTGATCTGCAAACCTGCACCTACTGACCTGCGCCCTTGATCTGCAAACCTGCACCTACTGACTTGCAGCCTTGATCTGCAAACCTGCACCTACTGACCTGCGCCCTTGATGGGTAAACCTGCACCTGCTGACCTGCATCCTTGATGGGTAAACCCGCACCTACTGACCTGCATCCTTGATCTGCAAACCTGCACCCAATGACCTGCATCCTTGATCTGCAAACCTGCACCTAATGACCAGCATCCTTGATCGGCAAACCTGCACCTACTGACCTGCACTCTACATATCTGCAAACCTGCACCTACTGACCTGCACCCTTAATCTGCAAACCTGCACCTGCTGACCTGCATCCTTGATCTGCAAACCTGCACCTGCATTCTCTGCTCTGCAAGCTGCATTCGCTGACCTGCATCCTCTGCTCTGCAACCAGAACCTGCTGTCCTGCACCTGCTGCTTCCTGTACCAGCTGTTCCAGTCTCTGATCTGCAAACACAGATGCGCCTGCGTATCTTTTTTCTGTATTCAGAAAGCAAGATACGCCGGAATAGTGCTAAGATACGAGCGGCGTAAGTCTTATACCGTCGTATCTTAGTTGCATATTTACGCTGGCCGCTAGGTGGCGCTTCAGTCGATTTACGCATTGAATATGCAAATTAGGTAGATACGCCGATTCACAAACGTAGTTGCGACCGGCGTATCTATTTGCGTCGTTTACGTAAGGCGTCGGACTGGCGTAAAGTCATCCTTGCTATATGAGGCGCAGGAAATGTTAGGTATGGATGTCGGGACAGCGTCATATTGTACGTTATTTACGTCGTTTGCGTAAGCCGATTCAGAATGGGGCTGGGCGTAAGTTACGTTCACGTCGATATCAATGACTATTTGCGAGGTGATTTTGAGCATGCGTACTGGGATACGTCCACGGCCGGCGCATGCGCAGTTCGTTCGGCACGTCATTTACGTCGGGTCGCGATTAGTTTACATACATCATGCCCACTACTAGCCTACTTTAAATTACGCGCGGTTACGCCGGCCCATTTACGCTACGCCGCCACAACTTACGGAGCAAGAGCTTTGTGAATACAGCACTTGCCTGTGAAAGTTGCGGAGGCGTAACGTAAATAGGATACGCTACGCCTGCACAAAGATACGCTCCCCATCCTGAATCTGGCCCAATACCTATGAAATAAAGAGGGGAGGGTGGGTTGGAAGATTTCCCAACGCCAACTATCTTCTGACTGGAGACTCTCCAGAGACCTTCCTAAAAAAAAAACTGAATCTCCCCCTGTTCCTGTTTGACCCACCAATCAGGTAAGTACTCCGACTCCATATTTACTTTTCGCTTTTCAAAATCTCTCCTACGAGTAACTCTCTTTTAACCCAGTCATGTAGGCTCTATGTCTATGTTTCCCTTCCTAACCTCTGGTCCTAATGTCATCAGAACATGTTTAAATGCCCTATATGTAATGCTCACCCCAAAAGGTCCCTCTGGTTATATCCAGGTTCCTTTCCCAGATGCAAAAGCAACCAGACACAAAGCAACAGTCACTCTACTGGCCCAATAAATAGTCTAGGGACTGCCTTTTTAAAATGTATTGGATAGGATATAGGGAGCTGTGGGACACTCCATGGATGCTGAGCAAATGATTAAGGAGTCGGACCCTCTTCACTGTAAAATTAATTATTGGTACAGTTCCTTCAGCAAAGGCCCAGAAAACAGACAGCACAGAGACACCTTCAGTAATGTTTTAGGCAAGAAAAGCACTAGTATTGATATGCTGGCAATATTAGCAGCAAAAGTCACTAGGATCCCTCACTCTTGGATGTCTCCCTCCAATATCAGACAAACAATTCTTTAGTGAATTTTCCAGACCAGACCAGAACAGATCCCCAGTGAAATTTCTTGCTTAGCATTAGAGATTTTAGCAGAAAAGGTCCCCCGGCTATGCCACAGCTGGGACCTCGATGAAAACAGGTAGAATTTTCAGGCAACAATTGATGGCACAGTGGCTGCATTTGATGGCACAGTGGCTGCGTTTGATGACACAGTGGCGACAATTGATGGCACAGTGGCGACAATTGATGGCACAGTGGTCACATTTAAAGGCACCATGGTAACAATTAATGGCACAGTGGCGACAATTGATGGCACAGTGGCTGAGTTTGATGGCACAGTGGCTGAGTTTGATGGCACAGTGGCGACAATTAATAGCACGGTGCTGCGTTTGATGGCACAGTGGCAACAATTGATGGCACAGTGACTGCGTTTTATAGCACAGTGGTTGCGTTTGATAGCACAGTGGCAACAATTGATGGCACGGTGGCTGCATTTGATGGCACAGTGGCTGCGTTTGATGACAGTGGCAACAATTGTTGGCACAGTGGCGACAATTGATGGCACAGTGGTCACATTTAAAGGCACCATGGTAACAATTGATGGCACAATGGCGACAATTGATGGCACAGTGGCTGAGTTTGATGACACAGTGGCGACAATTATTGGCACGGTGCTGCTTTTATAGCACAGTGGCGTCAATTGATGGCACATTGGCTGCATTTGATGGCACAGTGGCGACAATTGATGGCACAGTGGCTGCGTTTGATGACACAGTGGCGACAATTGATGGCACAGTGGCAACAATTGATGGCACAGTGCCAACAATTAATGGCACAGTGGTGACAACTGATGGCACTGGGGTGACAATTGATGGCACGGTGGCGACAACTGATGGCACAGTAGCTGCGTTTGATGGCACAGTGGCGACAATTAATAGCACAGTGGCTGCATTTGATGGCACCATGGTGACAATTGATAGCACAGTGGCGACAATTGATGGGCACAGTGAGGCTGCAATTGATGTTTTTTTTTTTTTTCGTTTGTTTGCGCCCTCCCAATTTTTTTTAGCACCAGCTGCCACTGCACCCATGTACATCTGTATGAACTTTACAGATCATATATACAGGTACAGATCATACAAAGTACAGAAGTGTCACCAGGAACATACTCCTTGGTTTGTACTCCCATTTGCACACTGTTTTAGGCCCAGGAAAAGACCCAAAACTAGGCCAGTGAAACTGGAAATCTTGTGTAGCCACGTTAGAACATGACAAAGTCCGCTCTGTAGGTCATAAAGTTTCTTCATGGGTTTGAAGTTCCACTCCCACAGCATGGGGCCGTTATGATAGCTTCTTGCCTTCCCTCGTTTTATTTCAAGTGTTTCCAGCGCTGGATTATGAAAGGGTGGACGGAAAAGGGAGAGCTAGGGGCAGCAGCATGTTCCACACACATGAAAAAGAGAAGAGGTAAGCGATAGCAAATATTTCAAAGCCTTAACCTGATCTGAAGCCGCGGGAAGCTGCAGCACTGGGCTGAGCATTCTCACGGACTACAGCCAAGAGATGAAAGGATCTTTCCATGGCTGCAAACTGAAAGTCTTTTATAAGGTACGGAAGGCATAAAGTAAAATAAAAAAGATAAGAAATGTCGGCTTTCTGCAGACACTTAAAAAATGTGTACCAAGCTCCTGAAAACACATATGCAATATTAATTTTGTTGGTCGTGGAAAAATTGCCTCCTGCCATATTGTTTTGTTTTGTTGTGCCTGTTCATTTAACCTGCTGTTCAAATATTTCCCCTGAATGAATTTCCAGAAGAATTAAAAAAAAGAAAAAATGGTTCGGAAAGTAGAAGACGTGACAGAAATAAACAGCCGTCAACTCAGCCACAGACCGGCTTTTTTATTAACCACTTTAGACCCGGACCATTATGCAGGTTAAAGACCTTGCGCCTTTTTGCGATTCGGCACTGCGTCGCTATAAGTGACAATTGCGCGATTGTGCGACGTGGCTCCCGAACAAAATTGACGTCCTTTTTTTCCCCACAAATAGAGCTTTCTTTTGGTGGTATTTGATCACCTCTGCGTTTTTTTTTTTATTTGTTAAACAGGGACAAGGCCGCGCAGGCCGACAAACATAAAACATAATAATACACACAGTACAAACAATGGATAAGTTACACAACAGTAGAACACAACACACCAAAGCCATCTTGAACCTCCCGTTGAGCACCCCCTGCGGACCGCCGGTGCCGAAATGGCGTACGTGTCCCCGAGGTATGCACGAAGGCCGCCGCGCACAAAAAAACATGCGGCGGCTCTCAAAGAAGGAGGGGGAGGAGGAGCTCACCTCTGCGGTTTTTATTTTTTGCGCTATAAACAAAAATAAAGCAACAATTTTGAAAAAAAATGCAATATTGTTTACTTTTTGCTATAATAAATATCCCCAAAAATATATGAAAAAATTGTTTTTTCCCTCAGTTTAGGCCGATACATATTCTTCTACATATTTTATGTAAAGAATTCACAATAAGCGTTTATCGGTTGGTTTGCGCCAAATTTATAGCGTTTACAAAATCAAAATAGGGGATAGTTTTATTGCATTTTTATTAATATTTTTTTTTTTACTACTAATGGCGGTGATCAGTGATTTTTTTTCGTGACTGCTACACTTCGGAAAATGTTGACACATTTTTGGGATCATTGTCACAGCAAAAAGTGCTATAAAAATGCACTGATTACTGTGAAAATGACAATTGCAGTTTGGGAGTTAACCACTAGGGGGCGCTCAAGGGTTATGTGTGACCTCATTTGTGTTTCTAACTGTAGGGGAACGGGGCTGGACGTGTGACGTCATTGATCGTCTTTCCCTATATCAGGGAACAGACGATCACTGACACTGCCACTGTGAAGAACGGGAAAGGTGTGTTTACACTCACCTCTCCCCGTTCTTCAGCTCCGGTGACCGATTGTGGGACTCCGGTGACCAATCGCGGGACACCGGCGGCGATCGGGTCCAGTCACGGAGTTTCGGACCGGGTCGCGGACGCGACCCCACGGCTGGGCTTAAAGAGACACGTACAGGTACGTGCTTGTGCCCAGCTGTGCCAATCTGCCGACGTATATCGGCGTAAATGGGTCCTTAAGTGGTTAAGGAAATGCAAAGAGCAGTGAGGCTGCTCAAAGTGTACTAAGCCAAGGCAGCCAATCAGATTTCACCTTTCACCAGTTCAAAGAAGTCAGTTCACTACTAATTGATTGCTAAGAGTTCCTCCACATAATTCTATTTCTTTTTTAAAGCGGCGGTCCACACAAAAAGTGAACCTCCGCTTTTTGGAACCCCCCCTCCGGTGTCATATCAGGGGGGAGGGGGGTGCAGATACCTGTGTAATACAGGTATTTGCACCCACTTTTGGGAATAGACTCCCACTGGAGTCACGCCCCTTCGCATCACCCCCCCCCCACCCCCCCGCTGTCCTTTGGGAAACACACTGGTCCCAGGAGACAGCTGCAACGCTTCACTTTTCGATTCCCTCACGGAGGATGGTGGCGGGGGCAGCCGAGAGACGAGCAATTACTCGGCCTCGGCTGCCGACATCGGGGGCACGCTCGACAGGTAAGTGTCCATTTTTTAGCAGCTGGCTCTTAGATTCCGCACCCTGGGAAATCTCATGCTCTAGCTCCCAGTGTCTTCATTCTTGCTACTACAGAGTACCTGCTCTCCTGTATCACCTAGAGCTCCATACGCAGCAGTCAGCCGTAGGGTCCACTACCTTGGGGTGCACTCCAGACCCCAACGGGGTGCATCTGTCACCTGGACTCAGGTGACCTGACAGGCAGGTTGGAGTATGGTGTGTAAGCAGTAGAAGCTGTGGCCAGGGGCGGACTGCCCAAGGGCCCCATGCCACTAGGGGGCCCCACCAGGGTTGCCAGGCTCAGTAAAACCAGGGACAGTATGTAAAAATCTGTGTTTTTTTACATTTGTCACCGATATGTCTGATACCGACATGCTTTTGATGCGACAATCCCAAGATTTTAGCTGCCCCACTTCTACACTGCCTCCTGGCGAGGTTGGCTATCTGTAAGCCCGGGGGCCCCATGAGTTGTCAGTCCGCCCCTGGCTGTGGCCCAATTGAAGGAAAGCCAGAATTAACTAGTTGTCCATCACTGATCTGGGTCATGCATGGAGTGGGGTGGTCACTGAATAGCCCTTCCCTCCCGCTTCTGGTATGGGTGTTGGGCCCAGGGCAGCTGTCTCTTGTGCCCCCCACCTTGTCATGGTCCTGCACACCACAATGCAAAGCACCATTGCTGCAGCACAGATATACTTCCATCCGGCTGCTTTTGCACCCTGGGTGGGGGGTTTGTTTAAAACTGTGGCTCAAACACCTGTTTGTAACCCCCCCTCCCCCCAACGCATTTGTGTAGGCAAAACCTAACCAAATTTCTGGACCTGGATCTTTTTCATTTTAGATCACAGATGGATTTTTCTTGATCTGTATTCAGCAACCAGATATGTCTTGTGACATCGGCATCTCCAGGTATGCAGCACTGCAGGCAGATCAATGTACTAATACAAACTGATCTATGTATCCTTCAGGTGAAAGAAACTAATGAAATATATTGACTCCTCTCACTCACAGCTGAATCAAGATGACGCTGAATGACATGCAATACATTGGCATTGATTGGTAGATGCATAGGTAGTGGTTTAAGAGTCACATTAGCAGTCCATCCATTATCAAGTGGAAAATTGTAAGTATTTTATTGACCAAGATGTCTCCACAATCATAGTGACAGCAAAGAGAGAAGCCCATTCTTCATACACCCAGGAGACTCGCAACACCTACCTGTGTGTGTACAGGCCACTTAGTGTATTGTAGCACGAGTCCCATATAAACAGTCATACCGTGATCTAATATGCACCAACTCACAGTATGATTAATGTCTTACTACATGTGTCACTGGCTTTATAGAACAATTATAATAATATTTAATATATATATATACACGCACACACATACTCTATATTTATTAAAAACTATATTTATTTAGATTTATTTATAAAATGAATATATATATATATATATATATATATATATATATATATATATATATATATATATATATATATATATATATATATATATATATATATATATATATATATATATACACACATACAACAATTAAATGATTAAATATTATTATAATTGTTCTATAAAGCCAGTGACACATGTAGTACGACTCATGAATCATTCTGTGAGTTGGTGTATATTAGATCACGGTATGACTGTTTATATAGGACTCATGCTACAATACAGTATATTTATTAAAAACTATATTTATTAAATAAATAAATAAAATCATTAAATATTACTATAATTTTTATTTTACATTATTTTACATTTATTGTGTCATACAGTGATCTAATATGCACCAACTAACAGAATGATTCATGTCTTACTACATGTGTCATTGGCTTTATAGGACAATTATAATAATATTTAATCATTTTGGATAATTATATATATATACACAGTATATTTATTTAAAAACTTTATTTAAAATGTATTAAATACATTTTATATATATATATATATATATATATATATATATTTAATAATTAAATATTATTATAATTGTTATTTTACTCACTATAACTATGTATATATATATATATATATTTATATATAGTTATAGTGAGTAAAATAACAATTATATTCTGTTAAAAAAAAAAAAATAACAATTATAATAATATCTAATTATTTTATTCAATAAATATAGTTTTTAAATAAATATACTGGCCCAGATTCACGTAGATCGGCGCATTATCGGTCCGGCGTAGCGCACCACTTTTCCGTTAGACTTGCGCAATCTAGCCGCGTAATCCCGCGATTCACGTAGCTTTTACGCAAGAAATTGCGCAAGCGTAAGGTTTTTTCCTGAGGCGTAAGGAGGAGTAATACAAATTGGGAGGGACGTGGGCGTGTTACATTGAAATGAGCCGTGACCCCATGCAAATGAAGGGCCGGCCGACTCGCGCATGCCCGCGTGAAGGAAACCATGTCAGCTCCGCTGTGCGCATGCTCACAACTCGGGAGCGGCGCAATCAGTGAAATTGGAAATGGACTAGGGCAACGTTGTGAACTACGCAGACAGCATAAATAGACACACACGAACGCACTTCCATTGCAAAAGTACATCCCTTTGTGTCCCTTCCCATTGAATCAAGTGCTTTTGCTCTGTTGTTCGTTAGAGTGTGTTTTGTAGTTGTCAGATTAGTGTTCTGTGTGATCTTGTGCTTGTTGGTAGTTTTGTGAAAGTGAGTTTTGATAAGTGTTTGAGACTGTTTGTTTGATTGATATATTTCTGAGCGTTTGTTTTCTTGCTTTATTTTTTCATCTGATTTTTTTGTGTGTGTTTCTTGCTGAGTGCTAGTGTGATTTTTGGGTGTTCTTTTTCTCTTTGTGTGTGTTCTTGTCTGATTGGTTGTGCTTGTATTTGTGACAGATTTTTGGTGACTGCTAGTGAGTTTGTTTGGAAGTATGACTGAGAGAAAAAGAAAGCTTAATTTTACAGTGGGGGAAAAAAGAATTCTTGCCCGGGCCATTACCGACTATGGGCGTTTTCTCCACGGCCCCCAGAGTGCCACCACCACCCCGGCCAGGAGGAGGGAGATATTGGATATGATCACGGAGCAGGTCAATTCATCGGGGGAGGGGGAGACACGGACCCGGTCTGGGATTGACAAGAAAATAAATGACCTCCGGCGTCAGGTGAAAAAAAACTGGCCGCAATAAATGCCCATGCCAGGGGCACAGGAGGGGGCCCACCATGCCGGATTAGATTTACAGCGACGGAGCGTGTGGTGGCCCTGACCTTTCACCGTCATGAAGTGGAGGGCCTGCCAGGCTTTGACACAAGTCCGGTCCCCGCGGTGCCAGGTAAGGTTTTTATTTCTCTCAGGTGTGTAGCATGTGTGGGGGAGGGGGTGAAAGGGAATATGTGGCAAGTGTGTGGATCCTCCAACCTGTGAATGGTTTGTGTCATCCACAGCTGTGCAGGAGGGTGCAGGGCCATCTGGACTGACCGCTCCAACCCCAGGACAGCAGCCTAATGAGGCCCCCCAAACAAGGCCACAGTCCGCAGAGGAGGAACAAGAGGAGGGGGAGGATCATGCGGAGGACGATCATGAGGAGGAGGAGAATCATGAGGAGGAGGAGCCTATGGCAGGCACTGAACGTTTGGTTTCTGCGGACTCTTCCCCTCTGGCTGCAAGAAGCCTGCCCTCCCTAAGGGGGAGCCCCCCCCCCTCCTCCCCCAACATGGCTCCCCTCACAAGGGCCTCCCCTTCTCCCCGGCCACAACCATCAGCTGGAGCCAGGAGGTCATCCCAGAGCACCAGGGGGGCGCCCAATCTCCTGCCCGCCTGCCTGAGAAGGAACCAGGCCATCCAGACCCGCCTTCTGAGACAGCTCTGCCAGACTATGGGGCGGGTGGATCAGAGCCTGTCCTCCATCAACGATAGGCTGGGTAACCTGGACTCCCACTCCCGGGCCTCCACAACCTGCCTAAATGACCTGCAAACTACAGCAGCAGGCGTTGGGCAGGATGTGAGGGCCCTTACCCAGGCTATCCAGGGCAACACGGCAACACTTGGTGCTGCCCTGTACAGAATAGCCGTGGCCTTGGAGGGCAGGCCGCCAGGTGGGCAGATCTCAGGGGCTGCTCCTCCTTCCCCGGCTTTTCCCCTCCCCCATGAGTCTCCCCTGAGGGGCCGGGGCCGTGGCCGGGGGCGCCCCAGGCGTGGCTCACGCAGAGGGCATTAATTTTTTTTCCCCCTTTTTTTGGTTTGAAAGCATTTTTTTTTTGTTTTGCTGACATTTTTTGCATATTTTGGGTTGTGAATGCTGTTTGAATGTGGGGGTGACATTCCTGCTGGAAAAGGGGTGTCATCCTCAATTTTGGTGGAGAAGGGTTCCCCAGGACCAGGGAGAAGTGATTCCCAGGTCCGTGTGAATGGTGTATGAATGTACAGTGACATAATTGGAGCCTTGACGTGGCGTTACTGCTCACCAGTCTTGCATGGTGGACTGGTGCCAATCCAATTTGATGAGGATGTGGGGTGTGTGTGCTAGGGACCATAGTGGTGTGCATGCATGCATTCTCATTGTGCCATGATTAATGTGTGTGTTTAACGTGCAAAGATGCATAATGTGAGCTGGCATGAGATGGGGTCATGAGATGGGGTTCCAGTGCATATGCAGAGTCACCTTGAAGGGAAAAGACAGGAGGATGTTAGTCATGCATGTGCCACTTGTGAGGTGTGCATCACGGGAGGGGATAGTCATGCCTGACTCCCATGTCACTCACCAACCAGCCAGCTGTCCCCATACATGTTCTGATCGAAATCTGTGGGGATGGGGCTCTGATTGTTTATGTAGCTGTCATGGGTGTCATGGGTGGTGCCATGTGTTGGGCTGCTGATGTCCTCCTGCAAGGTTGTGGTAATTCCATGATGGCATGAGGGGTGAATCTGAAGATGCGAGACACCTCAGAATCACTCAGGCCAAAGATGTCTATGCGTGTGTGATATATCAAGTGAAGAGTGAGGGGCTTGTAACAGATAAGAATATTGTATTAGATTAAATTGTAAATTTTATATAAGCAAATAAAAAAATAAAAAAAACATCTCCCGTGCCCTCCTTAGTGCCATCCTCCGTGCCCTCCTCCTTCTTTGTTCATCTAAAGTCAGTAGTATAGCTATGCGCGACGATGCCCCTGGCATGTTGGCATACAGATTGTTGGGCAACACGTGTGACTGCTGAACTCCTCACTAACAGTGTTGCTTTATCTGACAATTAGACTTTTTTTCAAAATTTAGACCAGCTTTTAGGTCCTCTAACTTTAGACAGAACATTTTGCAGTTGCGCACATCGCGTAGCCTGCGCAGCAACTGCGTTTTTTTGTGAATCCCCGTAACTCCCTCATTAGCATATTTGACTAGCAAATCAATGGTGTGTCTAGCGCAGTTTTGCGCGAAGGGAAGCGAATGTCTAATTCAATTACGCCGGACCAAAAAACGTAGATTTCTGGCGTATATTGTTTTGTGAATCGCGTCCAACTATACGCACGCGCACATTTAGACTTACGCACACGCAACAGCAGTTGCGCAGGCGTAATCGCTCTGTGAATCTGGGCCATAGTTTTTAATAGATAGAACTATACTGTATAATATATATATATATATATAAACATTTTTTTATATACAGTATACTTATATTTAATAAAAACTATGGCCCAGATTCACAGAGCGATTACGCCTGCGCAACAGGAGATGCGCGGCATAAGTCTAAATGTGCGCGTGCGTTTCGATGCACGGCATCCCCAGAAAGAGATACGCAAAAAATCTACTTTTTTTGTCCCGCGTAATTTCGTTAGACTGGCGCATCCGTCCGCGCAAAAGTGCGCTAGACAGACCATTGATTTGCTAGTCAAATATGCTAATGAGGGACTTACGGGGATCCACAAAAGAACGTTGGGGCAGCGCAGGCTACGCAGTGTGCGCAACAGCAAAATGTCCTGTCTAAAATTAGAGCATATAAAAGCTGGTCTAAAAAGAGAAAAAAAGTCTACTTGTTAGATAAAGCAACACTGTTAGTGAGGAGCTCAGCAGTCACATGTGTTGCACAAAAATCTGTATGCCAACATGCCAGGGGCATCGTCGCACATAGCTATACTACTGACTTTAGATGAACAAAGAAGGATGAGGGCACGGAGGATGGCACGGGAGAGGATATACCGCACCCGCATAGACCTGTTTGGCATGAGTGATTCTGAGGTGTCTCGCATCTTCAGATTCACCCCTCATGTCATCCTGGAATTAACCACAACCCTGCAGGAGGACATCACCAGCCCAACATACCGCTCACATGCAGTGCAGCCACTGGTCAAGGTCATGGCAACACTCCATTTCCTTGCCAGTGGCTCTTTTCAGCGTACAAGTGGAGTGGTGGCTGGGATGTCACAATCCTCCATGAGCAGATGTGTGCACCAGGTTGTCCCTGCAATCCTCAGACGCATGGCCAACCAAATCATCAAACCCACCACTGAGGACCTGCGGCTGAAGGCAATGACAGATTTCTACAGAATTGCCAGATTCCCACGCACCATGGGGGCCATTGATTGCACACATGTGGCACTCCAGCCCCCCCATGAGACAGAGCACATATACCGCAATCGGAAGCATTGGCACTCCATCAACGTACAGGTGATAGTCGATGCCCAAGGCCTCATATGGCACGTCCGTGCCAAACACCCAGAGTCCAGCCATGACAGCTACATATACAATCAATGCCACATCCGAATGGAATTCGATCAGAACGTGTATGGGGACACCTGGCTGGTTGGTGAGTGACATGGGAGTCAGGCATGACTATCCCCTCCCATGATGCACACATCACAAGGGGCACATGCATGACTAACATCCTCCTGTCTTTTCCCTTACAGGTGACTCTGCATATCCACTGGGACCCCATCTCATGACTTCTATCCGGAACCCCCAAACCCCAGGAGAGGAAAGATACAATCAAGCACATGCCCAAACACGAGCAGTGGTGGAGCGCACCTTTGGCCTCCTAAAGTCACGTTTCCGATGCCTGGATAAGTCTGGGGGTACCCTCCTGTATTCTCCAAACTTTGTGTGCCAGATCATCGGTGCATGTTGCATGCTGCACAACTTCGCAGAAAGAAAGGGCCTGCAGATTGGCCTACGTGATGACCTGACCCCTGAACCAGACAATCCCCCCTTAACCGAGGGTCCCCCGTCTTCTGAGGGAAGAGCAGCCAGGAGACAGCTCACATTGGGCATCTTTGCACGTTAAACACACACATTAATCATGGCACAATGAGAATGCATGCATGCACACCACTGTGGTCCCTAAAACACACACCCCACATTCACATCAAATTGGATTGGCACCAGTCCACCATGCAGGACTTGTGAGCAGCAACGCCACGCCAAGGCTCCAATTATGTCACTGTACATTCATACACCATTCACACGGACCTGGGGATCACTTCTCCCTGGTCCTGGGGAACCCTTCTCCACCAAAATTGAGGGTGACACCCCTTTTTCGGCAGGAATGTCACCCCCACATTCAAACAGCATTTACAACCCAAAAAAAAAAAATTACCAGCAAAATCAAAAAATTTCCAGCAAAAAAAAAAAAAAATCAAAAAGGGGAAAAAAAAATTATTGCCCTTTACGTGAGCCACGCCTGGGGCGCCCCCGGCCACGGCCCTGGCTCCTCAGGGGAGACTCACGGGGAGGGGGAAAACCGGGGAAGGAGGAGCAGCCCCTGATCTCTGCCCACCTGGCAGCCTGCCCTCCAAGGCCACGGCTATTCTGTCCAGGGCAGCACCAAGTGTTGCCGTGTTGGCCTGGATAGCCTGGGTAAGGGCCCTCAAATCCTGCCCAACGCCTGCTGATGTAGTCTGCAGGTCGTTTAGGCAGGTTGTGAAAGCCCGGGAGTGGGAGTCCAGGTTCCCCAGCGTATCCTTGATGGAGGACAGGCTCTCCTCCATCCGCACCAATGTCTGGCTGACCTGTCCCAGATGGCGGGTCTGAAGGGCCTGGTCCCTTTTCAGAGCGGCGGGCAGGAGATCGGCCAACCCCCTGGTGTTCTGGGACGAAATCCTGCCTCCAGCTGATGCTTGTGGCCGGGGAGAAGGGGAGGCCCTTGGGAGGGGAGCCATGTTGGGGGAGGAGGGGGGGGGGCTCCCCCTTAGGGAGGGCTGCCTGCTGCCAGCCAGAGGGGAAGAGTCCTCAAAAATCAAATGTCCAGTGCCTGACATGGACTCCTCCTCCTCATGATTCTCCTCCTCCTCTTGAACCTCCTCCGCGGACTCCCGCCTTGTTGGGGGGGCCTCATTAGGCTGCTGTCCTGGGGATGGTGCGGTCAGGCCAGATGGCCCTGCACCCTCCTGCTCATCTGTGGATGACACAAAACATTCACAGGTTGGAGGATCCACACACTTGCTACATATTCCCTTTCACCCCCTCCCCCACACATGCTACACACCTGATATTAAAAAAAATACTTACCTGGCACCACAGGCTCCGGACTTGAGTCAAAGCCGGGCAGGCCCTCAACTTCATGCCGATGAAAGGTCAGGGCCACCACACGCTCCTCCGCTGTCAGCCTAATACGGCATGGTGGGCCCCCTTCTGTGCCCCTGGCATGGGCATGCATTTTGGACAGCTTCTGTTTGACCAGATGCCGGAGGTCATTCATTTTTTTGTCAATCCCAGACCGGGTCCGTGTCTCCCCCTCCCCCGCTGAATTGACCTGCTCAGTGATAAGGTCCAAAATCTTCCTCCTCCTGGCCGGGGTGGTGTTGGCACTGTCTGGGCCGTGGAGGAAACGCCCATAATCGCTAATGGCCCGGGCAAGATTTCTTTTTTCCCCCACTGTAAAATTGAGCTTTCGCTTTCTCTCTGTCATACTTCCAAAAAAACTCACTCCCAGTCAACAAAAATCACTCACAAAAACAAGCACAACCAATCAAGCAAGAACACACAAAACCAACACCCAAAAAATCACACAAGCACTCAGCAAGAAACAGTCACAAAAACAAACAGCAAAAAATCAGCAAGAAAACAAACGAACAGAAATATATCAAACAAACAGTCTCTCAAACACTTATCAAAAAACGCTTTCAAAGATCTACTAACAAACACCTGATCACACAGAACACTAATCTGACAAATACAAAACACAACGCAACGAACAACAGGACAAAAGCACTTGGTTAAATGGGAAGGGACAAAGGGATGTACTTTTGCAATGCAAGTGCGTTTGTGTGTGTCTATTTATGGTGTCTGCGTAGTTCACAACGTTGCCCGGGTCCATTTCCAATTTCACTGATTGCGCCGCTCCCGAGTTGTGAGCATGCGCACAGCGGAGCTGACCATGGTCTCCTTCAAGCGCGCATGCGCGAGCCGGCTGGGCCCTTCATTTGCATGGGGTCACGGCTCATTTCAATGTAACACGCCCACGTCCTTCCCAATTTGTATTACTCCGCCTTACGCCTCTGAAATAACGTTACGCATGCGCAATTTCCTGCGCAAAAGCTACGAGAATAGGGTGATTACGCGGCAAAATTGCGCAAGTCTAACGTAAAGGCGGTGCGCTACGCCGGTCCAATAATGCGCAGATGTACGTGAATCTGGGCCTATATTTATTGAATGAAATGAATATATATAGCAGGTAAAATAAGTATTAAGCACGTCACATTTTTCTGGGTAAATACATTTCTAAAGGTGCTATTGGCATGAAATTTTCACAACATGTCGGTGACAACCCATACAATCCATACATACAAAGACACCAAAACAAATATGTTCAGAAATTAGGTTATGTGTAATAAAATGGAATGTGACAGGGAAAAAGTATTGAACGCATCCAAAAAGGGAGGTACAAAAAGGCATGGAAAGCCAAGACACCAGCTCATGTGGAAAGATCATTTTTGTTGCCCTTCTCTTCTTGATTTCCTCCCTTACCTCACCTATCCTATCCGTCCTCCTTTCCCGTTTCTACCCTACCCCTTTTACATTTTTTATTGTATATGTTTTATAGCAAAAAGTAAAAAAACATTTTTTGTCTTAGTTTTTTTTTTTTTTTTTATAAAAACAATAAAAACTGCTGGTGTCTTGGCTTTCCATGCCTTTTTTTACCTCCCTTTTTGTATGCGTTCAATACCTTTTCCCTGTCCCATTCCATTTTATTACACATAACCTGAACTTATTTGTATGGATTGGATGGGTTGTTACCGACATGTGGTGAAAATTTCATGCCAATAGCACCTTTTGAAATGTATTTACCCAGAAAAATGTAACGTGCTTAATACTTATTTTACCTGCTATATATATTCATTTTATTCAACAATAATCGTTTTTAATAAATATAAGTATACTGTATAAAAAAATAAAAAATAAAGTTATATATATATATTTTTATATACATATATATTTTTATATATATTGTTTATACAGTATAGTTATATTTATTAAAAACCTTTAGAAATGTATTTACCCAGAAAAATATAACGTGCTTAATACTTATTTTACCTGCTATACATATTAATTTTATTTAACAATAATCATTTTTAATAAATATAAGTATACTGTATAAAAAATAAAGTTATATATATATATATTTATATACATATATATTTTTATATACATATATATTTTTATATATATATTTTATACAGTATAGTTATATTTATTAAAAACCTTTAGAAATGTATTTACCCAGAAAAATACAACGTGCTTAATACTTATTTTACCTGCTATATATATTCATTTTATTCAACAATAATCGTTTTTAATAAATATAAGTATACTGTATAAAAAAATAAAAAATAAAGTTATATATATATATTTTTATATACATATATATTTTTATATATATTTTTTATACAGTATAGTTATATTTATTAAAAACCTTTAGAAATGTATTTACCCAGAAAAATATAACGTGCTTAATACTCATTTTACCTGCTATACATATTCATTTTATTTAACAATAGTGTTGCTCACGAATATTCGCATTGCGAATATTCGCTACGAATATTGCATATTCGAGTATTCGCGAATAACGCGAATATCGCGGCGAATATTCGCTATTTCGAATATTCGTATTTTTTAAAAAAATTTTTAGAACAGATCACATCCTAGAGATCCCCATTGACGTGTAAAAGCATTGCTGGTATGATTAGAGACCTTGGGCCGAGTAGCTGCAGCGCTCATTTTATATTGCCGAAAAATCGCAATGCGATTATTCGGCAATAGCGATATCGCGCGATTATTTTGTATTGTAATATATCACGAATATTCTGAGCCAATCAGAGTGCTCCATTCCGCATTTCTCGAAATTTCGCAATTATTTTGTATTATAAAATATCACGAATATTCTGAGCCAATTAGAGTGCTCCTTCCGCATTTGCCGAATATTCGCAATTATTGTGTATTGTAATATATCACGAATATTCTGAGCCAATTAGAGTGCTCCTTCCGCATTTGCCGAATATTCGCAATTATTGTGTATTGTAATATATCACGAATATTCTGAGCCAATCAGAGTGCTCCATTCCGCATTCCTCGAATATTCGCAATTATTTTATATTGTAATATATCACGAATATTCTGAGCCAATCAGAGTGCTCCATTCCGCATTTCTCGAATATTCGCATTCGCATTCGCAATTCGCAATTCGCATTCGCATTCGCGATAGCGAAAATTCGCAATGATTTCATTTCCAAAATATATCACGAATATTCGTATTTAGCGAATATATCACGAATATTCGACTATATGTTCGTGATATATCGCGAAATCGAATATGGCATATTCTGCTCAACACTATTTAACAATAATCATTTTTAATAAATATAAGTATACTGTATAAAAAATAAAGTTATATATATATATATTTTTATATATATATTTTTATATATATATTTTATACAGTATAGTTATATTTATTAAAAACCTTTAGAAATGTATTTACCCAGAAAAATATAACGTGCTTAATACTTATTTTACCTGCTATACATATTAATTTTATTTAACAATAATCATTTTTAATAAATATAAGTATACTGTATAAAAAAATAAAAAATAAAGTTATATATGTATATTTTTATATACATATATATTTTTATATAGATATATATTTTTATATATAGTTTTTATACAGTATAGTTATATTTATTAAAAACCTTTAGAAATGTATTTACCCAGAAAAATACAACGTGCTTAATACTTATTTTATCTGCTATATATATTCATTTTATTCAACAATAATCGTTTTTAATAAATATAAGTATACTGTATAAAAAAATAAAAAATAAAGTTATATATATATATTTTTATATACATATATATTTTTATATATATTTTTTATACAGTATAGTTATATTTATTAAAAACCTTTAGAAATGTATTTACCCAGAAAAATATAACGTGCTTAATACTCATTTTACCTGCTATACATATTCATTTTATTTAACAATAGTGTTGCTCACGAATATTCGCATTGCGAATATTCGCTACGAATATTGCATATTCGAGTATTCGCGAATAACGCGAATATCGCGGCGAATATTCGCTATTTCGAATATTCGTATTTTTTAAAAAAATTTTTAGAACAGATCACATCCTAGAGATCCCCATTGACGTGTAAAAGCATTGCTGGTATGATTAGAGACCTTGGGCCGAGTAGCTGCAGCGCTCATTTTATATTGCCGAAAAATCGCAATGCGATTATTCGGCAATAGCGATATCGCGCGATTATTTTGTATTGTAATATATCACGAATATTCTGAGCCAATCAGAGTGCTCCATTCCGCATTTCTCGAAATTTCGCAATTATTTTGTATTATAAAATATCACGAATATTCTGAGCCAATTAGAGTGCTCCTTCCGCATTTGCCGAATATTCGCAATTATTGTGTATTGTAATATATCACGAATATTCTGAGCCAATTAGAGTGCTCCTTCCGCATTTGCCGAATATTCGCAATTATTGTGTATTGTAATATATCACGAATATTTTGAGCCAATCAGAGTGCTCCATTCCGCATTCCTCGAATATTCGCAATTATTTTATATTGTAATATATCACGAATATTCTGAGCCAATCAGAGTGCTCCATTCCGCATTTCTCGAATATTCGCATTCGCATTCGCAATTCGCAATTCGCATTCGCATTCGCGATAGCGAAAATTCGCAATGATTTCATTTCCAAAATATATCACGAATATTCGTATTTAGCGAATATATCACGAATATTCGACTATATGTTCGTGATATATCGCGAAATCGAATATGGCATATTCTGCTCAACACTATTTAACAATAATCATTTTTAATAAATATAAGTATACTGTATAAAAAATAAAGTTATATATATATATATTTTTATATACATATATATATTTTTATATATATATTTTATACAGTATAGTTATATTTATTAAAAACCTTTAGAAATGTATTTACCCAGAAAAATATAATGTGCTTAATACTTATTTTACCTGCTATACATATTCATTTTTCATTTATATTTACAGTATATATATATATATATATATATATATATATACATATATATTTTATATATATATATATATATATATATATATATATATATTTTATACAGTATAGTTATATTTATTAAAAACTATATTGAATAAAATGAATACATATATATATATATATATATATATATATATATATATATAAAAAAAGCTCTATTTGTGGCAAAAAGGGACTGAAATTGTATTTGGGTACAGCGTTGCACAACTGGCAGTGTCGTATCGCAAAAAAAGGCCAGGGGGTAAATCTTCCAAAGGGCAATTGGTTAATGAAAGTGTGCAATTTTTTTTACATTGGCCGGTAAAGCTTGGAGCACATATTAGAGATGGCCTTCAGTACATAGAAATTAATCTTTCATTTATTTTTTCTTCTTCTTTTCTTTAATTGATAGGATAATTAATGGGCTTCTGGTTATTGTTGGGGCCTCCTTTGTTCTAAGAATGTCTAGGAAGGAGGCCGCACATCAGCACATCTCATGTAGCTCCATTTAACATGCGGCCGGTGATGAATTTACATCTATGTATCGGATGTATCATCTTCTCCCCTACATCAGTAATGTCACTAAATTGTCAGCATATAATTCATCTAAGTACATGTGCCCTGTCTGTCCTCTATTATCTCTTCTCTGGTAAATGCTCTTATTTCTGTGTCAAAGAGACTGTTGCCTAGGGAAAAAAATAAAATCAGCACCCAAGAGGAATACAGTACGGAAGGAAGATGATAGGCCTTGTAGTCAGGGTGCTGACCTTCAAAGAGGGAATACGTTCCACAATTACAATAAAATCTCTATGTACTTTTTTTTTTTTTTTTTGTAATTCCGTTTCAAGAAAACATTCGATCAGAAAATGGAGCTTTTTTCGCTAATGAATGCGTTTTCTTTTATAAATTGCAAAACTTGAATCTGGAAAATGCTGATTTAGAAAACCTTCTGATGTCAATGGATGTTAAACAGCGCAGGAAGAACAGTGATAGAAACAGAGGAAAGGGTACAGGTTTCATCCCATTAACCACTAGCTTACTGGGCACATATACCCCTCTTCTGCCCAGGCGAAATTTCAGCTTCCGGCACTGTGTCGCTTTAACTGACATTTGCGTGGTCGTGCGACGTGACTCACAAACAAAATTGGCGTCCTTTTTTTTCCCCACAAATAGATCTTTCTTTTGGTGGTATTTGATGACCTCTGCGGTTTTTATTTTTTTGCGCTATAAACAAAAATAGAGCGACAATTTTGAAAAAAATTCAATATTTTTTACTTTTTGCTCTAATAAATATCCCCCAAAAATATATATAAAAAAAAATTAAAAATTTCCTCAGTTTAGGCCGATACGTATTCTTCTACCTATTTTTGGTAACGCAATAAGCGTTAAACGTTAGTTAAAAATGTATAGCGTTTACAAAAAAGGGGATAGTTTTATTGCATTTTTATTAATAATTATTTTTTTACTACTAATGGCGGCTATCAGCAATTTTTTTCATGACTGCGACACTATAGTAGACACATCAGACAATTTTGACACATTTTTGAGACCATTGTCATTTTCACAGAAAAAAGTGCTATAAAAATGCACTGATTACTGTGAAAATTACAATGGTAGTGAAGGGGTTAACCACTAGGGGGCGCTGTAGGGGTTAAGTGTGTCCTCACATGTGTTTCTAACTATAGGGGGTTAGTTGACTGTAGGGGGCTGGACGTGTGACGTCACTGATCATCTTTCCCTATATCAGGGAACAGACACTGCCACAATTAAGAACAGGGAAGGTGTGTTTACACTCACCTCTCCCCGTTCCTCAGCTCCGGTGACCGATCGCGGGACACCAGCGGCGATCGGGTCCGCGGGCACGGTCACGGGGCTTCGGACCGGTTCGGACAGTGCAGAGTACCTTCCAACCAGGAGGCGTAACCAGAATCTTAATAGCTCTAGTGTAAGAAACCATGAAGGGCCCCTCTTACCCCCTTTTGGGGCCCTTCTCTCCCGGTGACGGAACTCCAGGGCCCAGTTGCAAGTACGACCTGTGTGACCCTGGTAGTTCTGCCACTGGTGTTAGTAGTTTTTTGTTATTTTATTTATCTATCATTTTTTACCATTCAATTTTATTTTATTTTGCAATTCAGGTTCTTTTATCTATTTATATTTTTTTATTTTTTTAGGAGTACGTTGGGTGGCTTTGGTGAAATATCTGGCGTCTAAACAGACCTATGATCAGTGGCAGGTGGTGCTTAATTTTTTTCGGGGGGGGGGGGCAAACAAACCAGTCGCCACCCCCCCGCGTTCTGTCGGTCCATCAGTAAAAAATCAACCCCCCCAGTCACTCGGTCGATCGGCAGTACAACACACAACCATCCCCCTACGTCTCCTCCTCGGCTGCATGTCCTCCTTGGTGGCTTCCCACTGGGTCTCCTTCTCGGCGGCTTCTCACTGCATCTCCTCATGTCGTTCCAAATGCATCTACTCCTCAGCGGCTTTCAAATATGTCTTCTCCTCAGTGGTTTCTCACTGTGTCTCCTCCTCAGCGGCTCCCAAATGTGGCTGCTCCTCAGCGGCTTCCAGATACGTCTCCTCCTCAGTTGTTTCTCACTGTGTCTCCTCCTCTGCAGCTTCCAAATACGTCTTCTCCTCAGCGGGTTCTCACTGCGTCTCCTCCTCTGCGGCTTCCAAATACGTCTCCTCCTCAGCGGTTTCTCACTGTGTCTCCTCCTCTGCAGCTTCCAAATACGTCTTCTCCTCAGCAGGTTCTCACTGCGTCTCCTCCTCTGTGGCTTCCAAATGCATCTCCTCCTCAGTGGCTTCCAAATGTGGCTCCTCCTCTGCGGCTTCTTACTGCGTCTCATCCTTTGCGACTTCCAAATTCGTCTCCTCCTCTGCGGCTTCCAAATACGTCTCCTCCTCTGCGGCTTCCCGCTGTGTCTCCTCCTCTGCAGCTTCCAATTTGATCTTCTTCTCAGTGGCTTCTCACTGCATCTCCTCTTCTGTGGCTTCCAAATGCAAATGCGTCTCCTCCTCAGCAGCTTCCAAATGCGTCTCCTCCTATGCGGTTTCTTACTGCGTCTCATCCTCTGCAGCTTCCAAATGCGTCTCCCCTGCAGGTTCCAAATATGTCTCCTCCTCAGCGGCTTCTCACTGTGTCTCCTCCTCAGCGGCTTCTCACTGTGTCTCCTCCTCAGCGGCTTCTCACTGTGTCTCCTCCTCAGCGGCTTCTTACCTTGTCTCCTCTTCAACGGCTTCTCACTGCGTCTCCTCCTCTGCGGCTTCCAAATGCGTCTCCTCCTCTGCGGCTTCTCACTGTGTCTCCTCCTCAGCGGCTTCTCACTGTGTCTCCTCCTCAGCGGCTTCTTACCTTGTCTCCTCTTCAACGGCTTCTCACTGCGTCTCCTCCTCTGCGGCTTCCAAATGCGTCTCCTCCTCTGCGGCTTCTCACTGTGTCTCCTCCTCAGCGGCTTCTCACTGTGTCTCCTCCTCAGCGGCTTCTTACCTTGTCTCCTCTTCAACGGCTTCTCACTGCGTCTCCTCCTCTGCGGCTTCCAAATGCGTCTCCTCCTCTGCGGCTTCTCACTGTGTCTCCTCCTCAGCGGCTTCTCACTGTGTCTCCTCCTCAGCGGCTTCTTACTGTGTCTCCTCCTCAGCGGCTTCTCACTGTGTCTCCTCCTCTGCGGCTTCCAAATGCGTCTCCTCCTCTGCGGCTTCCAAATGCATCTCCTCCTCAGCGGCTTCTCACTGTGTCTCCTCCTCAGCGGCTTCTCACTGCGTCTTCTCCTCAGTGGATCCTCACTGCGTCTCCTCCTTTGCAGCTTCCAAATACGTCTCCTCCTCAGTGGTTTCTCACTCTGTCTCCTCCTCAGCGGCTTCCAAATACGTCTTCTCCTCAGCGGTTTCTCACTGCGTCTCCTCCTCTGCGGCTTCCAAATACGTCTTCTCCTCAGCAGCTTCTCACTGTGTCTCCTCCTCTGCAGCTTACAAATACATCTCCTCCTCAGCAGGTTCTCACCGTGTCTCCTCCTCTGCGGCTTCCAAATACATCTCCTCCTCAATGGCTTCCAAATGTGGCTCCTCAATGGCTTCTTACTGCATCTCATCCTCTGCGACTTCCAAATACGTCTCCTCCTCTGCAGCTTCCAAATAGGTCTTCTCCTCAGCGGCTTCTCACTGCATCTCCTCCTCTGTGGCTTCCAAATGCGTCTCCTCAGTGGCTTCCAAATGCGTCTCCTCCTATGCGGTTTCTTACTGCGTCTAATCCTCTGCAGCTTTCAAATGCGTCTCCTCCTCAGCGGCTTCCAAATGCATCCACTCTGCAGGTTCCAAATATGTCTCCTCCTCAGCGGCTTCTTACTGCGTCTCCTCCTCAGTGGCTTCTCACTGTGTCTCCTCCTCAGCGGCTTCATACTGCGTCTCCTACTCTGTGGATTCCAAATGCGTCTCCTCCTCTGCGGCTTCCAAATACATCTCCTCCTCTGTGGCTTCCAAATGCGTTTCCTCCTCAGCGGCTTCTCACTACGTCTCCTCCTCTGCGGCTTCCAAATGCATCTCCTACTCGGCAGCTTCCAAATGTGGCTCCTCCTCAGCGGGTTTTCACTGCATCTCCTCCTCAGCTGCTTCCCGCTGCATCTTCTAGGCAGCTTTCCACTGCGTCTACTCTGCGGCTTCTGACTGCATCTCCGCCTCGGAGGCTTGCCCCTACTTCTCCTCCTCGGCGGCTTCTCACTAAACGATCTTTCAAACAAATTTGGAATGAAATGAATTGCACATGTCTAGTGCATGCATAACCTGGTGTAACCCAATGCAATTGCATCGCATTCAAATAAATGGCCTAAAATCGCATTGCGCTGAATCCACATTAGACACATTAGAGTGTAGGGCAGCAAAAAGAGAAGCAGCATGATAAAAATGTAACATTTACCATTTTTATTTCTTTGTTTTTATTTCTCTTTAGCTTTCTCTGAAAACACTTATGTTGAGATATCCAGACAAAGCACTGAAGGAGAAGGGGTGAAGGAAAGCATGCCAAACTCAAGAGGATCACAGCGCTGAATAGAGAATGGGTCTGAAAAAAACAATCAGTATATTTCTAATTCTTTTCATCTATCTGTTCATGTTTTTACATTGTAATAGTTATTAATTGGATTTATGTATCAGATTGTTACAAGCTCCTGCCCAGGCCAATTTTCAGCTTTCAGCGCTGTCGCACTTTGAATGACAATCACACGGTCATGCAACACTGTACCCAAACAAAACTTTTAGGCATCATGCCCACGGACATTTATACAGCCGCATTTAGGAGCGTTTTTTACAGCTTAAAAATGTTTCTCCATGATCGTCTATGGCCTCATGCTACTAAGAATTTGTCGTGCTATGCATCCTCACTGGTCCCCGCTATCTTCTGGGACCTGTTTGTTTCCCAGAAGACAGCAGGGGGAGGACAGTGTAGACGCCAGACATGATGTAGGTCACCACGGTGATCTATGACAGTAAGTGGGAGCAAATACCTGTATTACACAAGTATCTGCTCTGCCCGAAAGGTGGCAAATGTGACACCGGAGGGGGGGAGGAATCCAAAAAGTGGAAGGTCCATTTTTGGAACTCCACTTTAATTATCAATGTTTGTTTCCATTCCATGAGCCCACCTTCATCCCTTTTCCTTCTGGGCTCCAGCTGTGTGCCTGGCCGAAACCACAGTGACATCACAACTGCATTTAACGGCACAGGGGTCTTAAGGAACAGCCCGGGTGACCGTTCCTTCAGAGCGAATGCACCTGTGATGTTACTGGCTGCATTTACATTAAACATCTCCCAAATAGCGCACGTTTAGGAGAAATTTACACTACCGATAGGTAAGAATTATTATACGCCTGCCTATAGGCAGGGCTGCCATCAGGGGGGTACAGGCAGTACACCTGTAAGGGGCCCGGAGGTCCCCAGGGGCCCAGATGGCAACCCCCCCCCCTTTTTTTTCTATATATATTTTTTCTTTTTTTATATATATTTTTTTTCTTTCTTTTTTTTCTTTTTATTAAAGGGCCCAGATGTCCCCAGGGGCCCGGAGGTCCCCAGGGCCCCCGGATGGCTACTCCCCTTTTTTTTTATAAAGAAAAAATATTAGAATTTTTATATATATTTTTCTTAATTTCCCTTTCTTTTTTTTTCTTTTTATTAAAGGGCCCAGAGGTCCCCAGGCTACCCCCTTTTTTTTTTTGGTTTTATAAAAAGAAAAAAAAATCATTTATTTTTATTAAAGGGCCCAGAGGTCCCCAGGCTACCCCTTTTTTTTTGGTTTTATAAAAAGAAAAAATCATTTATTTTTATTAAAGGGCCCAGAGGTCCCCAGGGCCCCAGATAGCTACCCCCTTTTTTTATTTATAGCTACCGCTTCTCATCAATTTGCAGCAGCCCCCCGCTTCTCAATTTGAGGCAGCACCCCCCTTCCCCCCTGGTCCTCTGCTCCAGCTGCCTGAAGCTGTGAAAGGGGCCCCATAATTCCTGATGGCAGCCCTGCCTATAGGTAAAAGTCAGAGATGGGAGCTTACCTCCACTTTAAACCACGAGATGTTAGGTATGTGTGCAGCACAGGCTAAAACCCCCCCGGGACACACGAGCAGCGCTGTATACTAAGGCTCCTGACTTACTGGGCTGCCCTATATTGGACACTATAACCTGGTCTAGCCTACTTGATTGGATACAAACTCCTCCTTGGCTATGTTCCATGTTCACTGCTGTGATTAGTCCCGGGTCTGTTTTTGATTTCTGGCTTTATTTCAGAATACATTTGTTCATCCTTATATGATGACTCGCTGCCAACCATAGGATACTTTTTTTGTGTATTTTGGTGTACTCTGTCTGCCGCTTTGAGCTCTTACAAGCCATACGGATACTTATTTCTTCATCTTCGATATAATCGGATGGATAGCAATTCTTTTGATGTATGAAATTAGCAATTATATACTATCAGCCCTCTCTCAAACTCGCCCTGAAGAAGCCGCTAGGCGAAACGCGTAGGCGAGATGAAAGCTAATATTGCTCATGTATACTCTGTATACCCTGTTTTTGTATATTTTATTCTTTGTTTTTGGATTTTATGATATGTAATTAAACTTAAAATATTTTTTCTTAACCTTTACGTCCTTGTGATTGCCTGAAAAAGTCCGCCTCTCTACTACCCTATGTAGTATTTTTCTATTTTTGATTCGAGATGTTAGGTATCTATTTACTCGGTGTAACATTATCTTTCATATTTTACAAAAAATTTGGGTTATAATATATATAATATATAATGTGTACTTTTTAGTATTTTTGCATAAAAATGTGTTAAAGTGTGACGTGTCACATTGTGAAAATTGCAACGACCACCATTTTATTCTCTAGGGTCTTTGCTAAAAAAAATATATATAAAATGCTTGGGCGTTCCAATAAATTTTCTAGCGAAAAAAATGTTTTACTTGTAAAAACAAAAGTGCTAGAAAATGCCTGGACCCCAAGTGAATAATGTTAACTATTCCAGATGAAACAATTGAATCTTTTCAGCAGCAATAACTGAGCAGTGACACCAACACCGGAGATGGAACTCACAGCAGGATGGCGTTTGAACCCGGCCAGCCATACCAGGCGAAAGGGAGGCAATTACAGTGAGCTCAATGGAGGAAAAGTTTCTAAAGTGGTCTGCGCCAATCCCTATACTGCCCCTCCTCCTCTGGAGAATGATGTGCACCAAATTCAGTGAGCCAAGACTTTTTGTAAGCTCTATCCTCATCAAAGATGGCCGCAGAGTCCAATCAGACAGCACAGCAGCCCACCTGATGACATGAATGGAGGCCTACAAGGAATTGGTCTTGTCCTCCACTTTCCCTGCAAGGTGAATGCAACAGCGCCACCTGTGTAGGGAGGTCAACCTGCACCTGCCTACATGCTAAATAAGGATGAGCTCTGCCGTGTTCGCATGGTTCACGTGCAGAGCCCACTAGGAAGTGTGCACGGCGCTGTGCTATTCACAGCCAGGGAGACATTTCCTGATCTCTGCAGCCGAGCATCGGGAAATGTCTCCATGGCTGTGATTAGCGCAGCGCCGTGCACACTTTCTGGCGAGCTCTGCACGTGTACCATGCGAACACACCAGAGCTCATCCTTAATGCTAAAATACTAAGGCTGCTTTCACATTGCAGCGTGAGCCGTGGTGGCGGTATAGCAGCGTGATTTTTAGCGCTGCTATACCATCGTATTTACTGCGGTATTCGGCTAGCGGCCGAAAAAGGGTTAATACCAGTTAATACCGCCGGCAATGCGCCTCTGTTGCTCACTAGCCACAATCGCGGCTTTGTTTACTTACGGGGACCCAAACGTGACGTCATCACATCGCGCCCGGGTCCTCCGACGGTCATAGAGATGACTGGTGATCATCTGGTCAGACGATTCCTTCTCCGGGCCCCCGATGGCACGGGAGGGCCCAGAGAAGCACCGGATGGTGGCGGGAGGGGGGATGTCCCCTCCCACCGCCTATAAGAACGATCAAGTGGCGGAACCGCCGCTATGATCGTTCTTATGGTGCGCAGGATCGCCGGCTGAAGACTGTGATATCTGAATGATGCCTCTAGCTGCCCCCATCATTCAGATATCCCCCGGCAAAGCCCAGGACTTTATATGACGTCCACCCATGATGGGAGATCCCATCTGTGGAGATTATATGACAATAGGTGGGTATTGAAGTGGTTAAATTACATTTAAAAAAAAAAGTTTTTTTACAACCCGAAAAATTATCGCGTGTACCCGCCATTAGTCATAAAAAATTAAATAATCTCATCCTCTGGGAGGAATGGGTGAGTTGGATTGAATTTAACGATAAAAAAAAATGTAAAGAAGCAAAAATCTGACAATTATATAACCAAAAGAACTTAAATTTATGAAAAAACATTTTTTATACTAAACAAGAATATTGAAAAGCAAAGAACAAAACGGGCTACTCATATGTTCTTCTCCAAAAAAAATATATAGTGATACAAAATTACAGCAAAATCATTTAATGAGATAATATGATCCTGCTGGAATTAATCAGACACAGGCAATCCCTGGAAAAAATTGGTCTATTGAGTACTAGATCCTCAATAGAGTTAGTTATCACTTATAGGGCAGTCAGGGGTGGAACATTGGACCACAAACAAATCAACCGGACTTGCATGTGGTCAAGTTCCTTTAACTACTTCAGCTCCAGGCCAAATCTGGCACTTCTCACATACTGTATATGTAAAAATCTACAGAAAATGACTTAGATATTATATATATATATATACACAATGCTGTAAAAAAGTAATTGCTCCCTGTGATAACTGGCAATTAATCTCTTTCACATTGCTGTGGAGCAATTTTGGCCCACTCTTATTTGCAATTGTTTTAATTCAGCCACATTGGAGTGTTTTCCAGCATGAACGGCCTGTGTAAGGTCATGGCACAGCATCTCAATTGGATTTGGATTTAAGTCCGGGCTTTGACTAGGCCACTCCAAAAACCTACATTTTGCATTGTTTGGAGGTGGACTTGCTGTTGTGTTTCAGGATCATTGTCCTAGGATGAACCGAACACCCCCCAGTTCAGTTCGCACTAGAACATGCGAACAGGCAAAAATTTGTTCGAACATCCAAACACCGTTAAAGTTTATGGGACATGAAAAATCAAAAGAGCTAATTTTAAAGGTTAATATACAAGTTATGCCTAGTACACACAATCGTTTTTCCCGTTGGGAAAACTGCTGTGTTTTCCTTTGGTCAGGAAAACCGGCCGTGTGTACAGGGAAAAAGGGACCAAGCCAGTTCTCGGTTTTCCCCTTGGTTTTCCCAGCGGTCTTTTGACCGTCGGGAAAACCGATCGTGTGTACTAGGCATTATTGTCATAAAGAGTGTTTGGGGACCCGGGTCCTATCCAAGGGGACATGTATCAATGCAAAAAAAAGTTTCAAAAAACGGTTGTTTTTTCGGGAGCAGTGATTTTACTAATGCTTAAAGTGAAACAATAAAAGTAATGCCTGTAAAGTAGCGCATGTTTCCCGTGTTTAGAACTGTTCCTGCAAAAAATGTCATTTCTAAAGGGAAAAAAAGTAATTTAAAACTACTTGCGGCTATTCATGAATTGTCGGGTCCCGGCAATACAGATCAAAGTCATAAAAAAAATAGTAGCCCCTCCCTCGTCCATTAACAGGTCCTTTGTGTCTGGTATGAATATTAAGGGAAACCCCAAACAAAACAAAAAAAATGTGGGGGTCCCCCCAAATTCCATATTTGGCAGGCCGCAGGCAAAGAGGGGGGGAAGAGTGAGCGCTCCCCCTCCTGAACCGTACCAGGCCACATGCCCTCAACATGGGGAGGATGTTCCCATGTTGATGGGGACAAGGGCCTCATCTACACAACCCTTGCCCGGTGGTTGTGGGGGTCTGCGGGCGGGGGGTTATCGAAACCCCTAATATTTCACAAAGAAAGTGTAAAAAACACACAGACAAAATAAAATAAATAAATAAATTCCAGAGATGTAATCCCGTCGCTGTCCAACGATGATCCCTTCTCCAGCGACGCTGCAGTCTCCACTCTCCAGCAGAAACGAAACCCCCATGATGCGTAAGAGGGGGCGGGCTCACCTGTCCTTACCACAGGGAACCCCCAGGTTTTTTTCAATGACTTTGATCTGTATTGCCGGGACCCGACAATTCATGAATAGCCGCAAGTAGTTTTAGATTACTTTTTTTCCTTTAGAAATGACACTTTGTGCAGGGACTAAGCATGGCAAACAAGCGCTACTTTACAGGCATACTATACATGATGAGGTTTTTTTTAAGCAGAGGCCATAAAGAAACAAATGGTGGGTGTTGCAAATTCTTTACTGCCAACTCGGCTACTTGAAAGTTGTGTGCGGCCCACCATCTCTCCACTTGCTTGCCTCCCTGAAAGCCAAAGCCTACAATGAGGAAATGGAGGTACTCTGGTGGCGTTAAGGGAGCTCTCTGAAGGCGCTAAGGGAGCACTCTGGAGGAGGATGTAAGGGGACCCTACTATTTTTGTATCTCCGGAGTGCCCCCTTACATCTTCCAGAGTTCCCCCTTACTTCCCCCAAAATGCCCCCCTAGTGGCTGAACTACCAGGGTCACAAAGATCGCACTTGCGACCAGGCCCTGGCATTCCGTCACTGTAGGGGGTCCCCATGACTGCAGGAAGGGGGCCTGCTGCAGAACATCTGAAAGGGTCCCATGGCAGGACCATAATAAAGAGCATCTGGGATGAGTGGGAAAGGCTTGAAGTTAAGGGCCCTGGGACCGATAAAAACAGCCCCGAGACGTGGTCAGGGGTCCCTTTGTTTTTTTTTGCACCAGGGCCCTGAAGATTCTAGTTAGGCCTCTGAATTATATAATCTCTCTGTTACGACACATTATAGGCCTGTTCTGTGATTTGCTCGTAACCTTTGCAGCAGCAAACCTGTGAATTGATTTTTGTTTTAAAATAAAGATTTCCTATTTAACTTTGATTAACCTTTAGCTAATTCCCCCTAACTAATCCTAATAAACTCCTTTCTATCTCTTATCTACTCCCCCCCCCCCCCATTTGTACATAGATGTCTTCATATACTGTATATCAACTTCCTTTCTATTGTAGTTTTGTGTTAGAAAAGGCACAAAAGTAAAGGAATACCTTTAGCTACTGGAGGTTGCTGGTTTGAGATGTTCCTTATAGTAAGGTGTAGGGTCTTTGGGGGTTTTTGTTACTGAGGTCAGGAGGATCTATACCTGCGCTCAGATGTTTCATTGTTATGGACCAGAATATCATACACAAGCCACAAAACTTTTTCACACCAGATAAAAGCATAGTTCAACATCAAAGCGGTATGAAACCCAAAAGCAAAAATGTAATATATTGCAGCTTACCAGTTCTTAGATGTGGTGGCTGCATTTGCTTTCTGTTTCAGTCTTTTATACTTTATTTTTACCTGGTGATCCGGCTAATAAGTCTGTTATTTTTCAACTTTTTTTTTAACCATTTAGCCCTTTGGAAGATTTTACCCCTCTTACTGACCAGGCCATTTTTTTACGACACAGCACTGCGTTACTTTAACCGCTTAAGAACCAGAAGATTTGCCCCCTTATTGACCAGGCCATTTTTTGCGATACGATAATGCATCGCTTTAAATGACAATTGTGTTTGCATATAGCAACTGCACTCTCTTGTACTATATCTTTTTATGTTTGTACTCTGTTTTAGAGGAATATGCTGTATCTTCCTCCATGTAAATGTTGGTGTTTTAGGCCTACGGTTCCCTGCTTGTTTGGGACTATAGGTTCTGTGTGATAGATTGGGCTTTGTATAAGCTCTAATAAATGTTTATTATATTGAAGCTTTCAATTCTGGTGAAAGAACTCTCTTATTCAACTCATATCATATCTTGATGATATTAAATCTTAAAATACAGATTTTATAGGCAACAAGTGGCGACCACAGAAGTGATGACCAAGACTGAAAGTATTTAATATAATAACAAAATATTTGTGTATTAAAAGTTAAGGTTAGTAGGAGGAATTCAAGCTGAGTCAGCTATTCCGACCTAGCTATGGAAAATATAGGTAAATATTTTTCCTTTTATTAGTGGGTATAACCTCTAAAGTTATTTTTATGGTTAGTAGGAGTTCAAACTGAGTCAGTTTATCCTATCTAGCTAGGGAAAATATAGGTAAATATTTTTCCTTTTTGATTTGATTTTTTATTTTATTTTTTCTCATTAATATCCCAAAATCATAATGATACAAGTACTTTAGATGAACTATTATAACCGGTCACTGTAATAGGGAGGACGTACGGGATTAATTTTGGCTTTTGTGCCCCACTAAGCTATCTCTAACCAGTGTTTGAGTTTGCTGGATGGTGGATACAGTTGTATTCAAAAGACACTGAAATAGTGGTCTTGGTGGTATGTTGAAAAGGTTCAACAAGTTTTGTTTTATTTAAATTTTATGTCCACTAACGTTGAAATTTTAGGACATTGAAAATCTACAAAAGATTGATTTTTTTTTTTTTTTTTTTTTTTTTTACTTATATCTTTTTCAACTGTGAAAGTTACAATCAGTAATATTCTCATTGTTGTTAGTTTTAGTACAAGACTGTGGAAGGCTTGCTACTGAAACTAATAGCTGAAAAGGTTATACGTGTAAAATAAGGTGCATTTAGCATACTGTATTTTATACCTTGATTTTTTTTTAAGGATAAACTCTACCCACTACCAATAATTGGATAAACTAAGTTGGTGGGAGATTTGTTTTTTTTTTAAATCTGAATTTGGTGTAGCAGATATGGGTGTACACATGGCGGTGTTTACACTTCCATTGTGTACCTAAAGGAAATCTATTGTTCCTTGGGTGTGGATCTCAGCACTTTTGTTTTTGGTTTAGACTTCATTCTGTGAAGATTGTAGTGTTAGTAAGGCTTGTTTCTGCAAATTTTAAGTGCAAGACTTTGATAAGTCTAATCTGTGGATAGTATTGTATCACCATTGAACTTTTAAATCATGGAAAAATTGATGGCCAGGATGGCTAAAGTTAAAAATAGCACAGAGATAATAAGGGCTATGGAGGAATCCAAAAGCCCATGGCACAATGCACAGGAGTATGTAAATATAAAACTTGCAGAGAAGAAATACAGCAAACGTGACGGTAAGACCGCTCTAATTTTTGCTGCCTTTTGGCTAGCTAACAATTATAGGGCGTTATTACTGCAGACCATTTCTCTCAAGGAAGATCTCAAAATAGCCAAAGATAATATCAGTACTCTAAGTACTCTAACAGTTTCTATGACAAATATGTATGCTAGCCACCAGCCTCCAACAATACAGGGGCTGGGGGCTGCAGACAGTAAATGTGAAAAATTATTGGCATCTTCCAGCACAGTGCAGAGGGTACAATCTACACATACCATAGATTGTAATGCAACCAGTTTAAGTATTTCTAGTTGCAACAGGAAATCACCTCTGTCTGGAGTAGGTGATAGGGCCAACAGTTCATGTAAAGGTGGGAGCTCTTTTGAAAGGGCCTCCATTTCACATACAGCAAAAGGTGTTAATCAGGTTGTAGCCATTGAATGTTTTCAGCCTAAAACCATACCAGTTGTTAAGAGATGCTTTAATACTTTACAGAAGATAAAATGCTTCACGTGTGGTTTATTAGGCCACATTTCCCAGTTTTGTTTATCTTCTGGTGAAAAGATATTAAAGCCAAAGCAGTATACAACAAAGAGGCGTGAGGTTGAAGTGTACTCACCTCGCTGGGGTGATAAACCTAAGAAATATGAAAATATAAATTCATATATCCCTTCCTCAACTATTAAGGCCGAAAATGAGGCTTTACAGTATGAGATTAGGCAAATGAAACAGGAACGGGATGAGTTTGTGAAAGAATTCCAATCCTTTAAAAGAAAAGTTATTGACTTAAATTTTAAAAATTACGGGAGGAAATTTGTCCATCAGGAACCAAACCTGTACACTAAAATTGGGGATGAAATGCAAGATAGAAGGGTTGTTTTAAAGGTCTAGGGCATTTAGTTTCACTAGATCAAAGTTTACCAATGTACATGTAAAAATGTTGTATTGTTTCCTTTAAATAAGTTAAAGAAAAATTGGGATAAAGTAATGTCTGTTTTGCTGCAAGTTTTTTTTTTCAGGGTGAATCCTGAGAGTACAAATCACAGAAAGCTGTACATATGCGTAAATACGCGCCTAACAAAAGGTCAAGTATAGGCTTTTGTTTTTCTCTTATTCAGTCCCTTTGTATTCTCCCAAGGGGCAGAAATGCCTAGTAATTCATTTGCAAATTACCAAAGCTAGGGGTTTTAAACTAACCAAAGTTGTATGTGTGTGTCATGGAATGAATGGGTATGAAAAGTCTAGGGGTAAACCAGTTTTGTTTTTGTTTTATGATCACACTAATGCGCATACTATGTACGATTTGTTATGTGATAATTTCTTCTCCTCTCTCTCCCCCAATCTCTCGTTTGTAATGAGCTCAATACTGGTACCAGTTTAAAATTTATACCTTTTTTTTATAGTTAAAATGTATTCGCGAATAAGAAAAAAATCTGTGCACAGATACAAGATTAGTTGATTTTGTTTTTTTTTTCTCTCTTTTTCCTGGGGTATGAGTGAAGTGTCATTCACTCAGACACTTGGAAACTACATAAAACATTATGCTGCAACTTGTGGCATATTATGGATTCAGGAGGTCCTATGTTTCTCTGGTTTTCTCCTGGCAAATAAACGCATGTGCTGGTATTATGTGTAAATGTTTATGTCAACATAGGATCTTCTTAGACTGTAAGTACTTACCAATCCAACCACGTTTTTCCTATGATTTTCGTTTGTCAAAATACAGATATGGGAAGAAGTCGGGACATGGGTCATTGTACTTACTGTGGATGGACTCATTACCTCCTCTGGCAGTTTGTGCCAAGCATATACTACCAGTTAGCCCATTAAACCTCTCAGAAGAGGTACAGTGTGATGTTATTAATGGTTTGGACTTTTGTATTTTAGGAAGAAATACACACATGGACAGATGATCGGACCAAGACTGGTCAAATTACTGTAAAAATACAGAGGACCTTAAAACTTTTTGTTTGTTTTAAGGAAAATCCTTGAATGGAATTAATTAAAGCCAGGCCTAACTAAATTCTAAAATGTTATTATTTTTTTTGTGGTCTGTTTCATTAAACATGATCAGGTCTCTCTCTCTCTGATACCACTTCCTGTGGCCTGTTGGACTTGCAAATTGATTTTCACTGAGAATCAATTAATATGGTAATCACTACAGAGAGGACATTGCCTTCTGTACAAAAAGCAATGCAATTTTTTGTTTTCTTGTATTTTTGTTTAACAAAATACAGATTGAATGCTCTTTAACAATGCAAAGGTTGGGGCAGCATTGAATCTGAATTTTTATTTTTTATTTTTTTTGTGTACACCTTTTTAGGTGTACTTTTGGGGGTACTTTGTTTTTCTTCTTCTCTCTTTTGTCTTCGAAGGAAAACTATTTTTCTTTATGTCCTATATCACCTTTTTTTTTTTTTTGGTCATTCTTGAGGTCGCTATGGGGAAATAAAAAAAAAAAAAGAGAGGGGAGTAGGGGTAACATTATATGGAGAACATTTAGAACAGTTAAAACAAATAATGTTGATATAGAATATTAAAGCTTCCCTATATCATGTGGGAGATCGGACAAGGTTCCAACTGTTTTTTTTTTCTTCTCTTTTGACACTGGATAAATGTTTTATATAAATGTGTGACATTGTAGCTATTACCAACTATGAAAATAGTAACAGTAACACCTGAGGTTTAGCAACAGTCATGTGACTAGGGTCCTTGTATAAGTCACATAGTGTCCTCTCTACAGTTCTAATATTGGGCAGTCATCATAGGTGGTCATGGGTAATTTTTTTTTGTTGTTGTTGGTCAGTTTTCTTTTTGTGCCATAACTAAGTTCAAAAAGCAATGCTTAAAAATCATATAGATATACTGGGACTGGTGAGACTCATAGTGATTGGCAAAGAACAGAATATAGTACAATTGTACTTAAGAAGTAATTTAGTCTAATCATTCCTGAAGCCACAAGTAACTGGTGACATCACACTTATCCGCATTCTGAAAGCATGTTATTTTGTCGGCATAGATGACACTGCCTAAATCTGCACGGAGACCTCTTAAAGTGACAACCTCTTTCCTAGCCTGCTAAAGGCCGGACTCCTAACAGCAGCTACACACGGTAGCCAAGGACAGAGCTATATGCACAAAAGTTGGGCACCAGCCCAGGCTTCAACCCATCAGGGTTGGTATAACTGAACACAGCGTCAGTAAAAGTTTTGGGGTGAGTTGCGAGGACAACAAGATCCCCCGGGAAACTTGAAGGGTCACACACACACAGGGGCATTCAGCAGAAGGCTGGGCAGAGTTACTTGCAGGCATATGACAATGGAGGAAGAAAGATGGGTGATGGCAATCAGACTACCTGGCTGAGGGGGGCGCACTCATTTAAATTGTTACACATGTCAATGGTAAAGGGCCTCATATTAGGTCACAGTATATCTATAACAATTTTAATCAAAGGTCCTTAATATTTAGGATGACAAGATAAGCATTCTTTGAAGGCATATGTCGTAAAAGTACTCGTGTTTTTCCTTCTCTAACTTTGCCCACACTAATAAAGTGCAAGCACAGAAAGCCAGGAAAGGTGGTCCAAAGACCATTACTGTATGATGCATCCAATTGGAATCACCATGGAAGGCTGTCCCAGAAGCAAGAGAAACAGGACCTGATTGACATTATGGACTTTCGCATTATTATTATCGGACGGTTGAGAACAAGGATCCTCCAGTTTTTCCCCCTTCGTTTTTTTTGTATGTTCGGTATCTTATGATTTTATTATGGACTTATTATATCCAGAACAAGTGATGACTACCAATACTGGGATCCAGACATATGAACTGTAGAGGCGGAAAGTTTAAGAGTTTGGTTTCTTCTCAAAGAGTTATACCATTTCAGAGAGACGGAAAGCCAAAAGTTTCAAATGAAAGATTACACATAAAACCATTATTGTAGGTGTGGCCAAGTCTCATATTCTCAACTGGCCACAAGGGGCCATCTGTTGCCATATGGTTTTTGGTAATCTAAATTAGATAGATATGGGGGTATATATATATATGTATATATATATATATATATATGTATATATATGTATATATATATATGTGTAGGTATGGCTATGTCTGTGTCTATGTGTATATATATATAAGAATATATATGTGTTGTGATTATGAATATATTTCTCTTAGTAGTGGCATTCAGAGTACAGAGTATATTGTTAATTGAGCTTGCTAATTCATGGCATTTAGCACATAGCAAAGCCTTTTGATCGCCACCAGACATTTCGGAGTCAGGGAAATAAAACACCTTATGTGATGAACCCCCGACTGGGAGATCTCCACCCTTTTTAACCCTGGGAATGTCTATGTAATGGCTTGCCCGTAGATAGCCAGCAGGATTTGCATGAAAGGGGGGCGGACTAATGTAGTCAGGCCTCCAATCCTGATTCTAGCTAGGCCAACCAATGGGATGTCAGCATAGAGAGATATACTCCACAGCAAAAGGGGAAGAGAGTCACTTTTATGGAGTCATGACCTTAAGGATAGGTCTAAAAAGGGTAAATATGATGTAGGTATTTTCTACTTGCATATAGCAACTGCACTCTCTTGTACTATATCTTTTTATGTTTGTACTCTGTTTTAGAGGAATATGCTGTATCTTCCTCCATGTAAATGTTGGTGTTTTAGGCCTACGGTTCCCTGCTTGTTTGGGACTATAGGTTCTGTGTGATAGATTGGGCTTTGTATAAGCTCTAATAAATGTTTATTATATTGAAGCTTTCAATTCTGGTGAAAGAACTCTCTTATTCAACTCATATCATATCTTGATGATATTAAATCTTAAAATACAGATTTTATAGGCAACAATTGCGTGGCCGTGCAACGCTGTACCCAAAAAAAAAAATGATGTCCTTTTTTCCCCACAAATAGAGCTTTCTTTTGGTGGTATTTGATCACCTCTGCGGTTTTTATTTTTTGCGCTATAAACAAAAAAAGAGTCACAATTTTGAAAAAAAACAATGGGCCAGATTCAGAGAGCCGTAACTCCTGTCTAACTGGTGTTAGACTGGAGTAAATTCAAATTACGCGCGTTTTTTAGCTAGTCGAAAACCTCAAACCATGAATAGACGGCTGCGGGCTTCAATTCGACTGGATTACGTGTTTGTACGCCTTCGGATCTACGCTGCAATAAAATGGCGGCCACTGGGTGGACTTCCCGTTGTTTTCCGCGTCGGGGTATGCAAATGAGCTTTTGCCGGTGATCCCCGAAATTACGAACGTCTATCGCAATCTCTTATGGCACCTTTAGTCATCTTTTATTTGCGTAACACTATACCAGCTTTTTGCTTCTCTAATATTATACAGCCCATGTTAAGTATGGCCGTCGTTCCCGCGTCGAATTTCTACGTTTTCCGACGTCTTTTATTATTTTTTACGCAAGTCGTCCGGGAATAGGAATGTTCGTAAACGACGCTACTCAAACAACGAATGACGTAACGACGTGATTTCGCGCAATGCTGAACTTTCTGAACGGAGCATGCGCAGTTCGATCGCCGCGGGGACGCGCTTAATTTAAATGCTTCACGCCCCCTAATCGCGTATTTCAATTACGCGGCGAGAAATAGACTACGCCGCCGTAGCGTACGGGCAAAAATCTACAGGATTTGGTGTAGAGCCTGGTAAAATACGGCAGCGTAGAGTATTTTGATTATGCAGCGCAATATTAAGTGTATGTGAATCTGGCCCATTGTGTTTTACTTTTTGCTATAATAAATATAAATACTGTATTTATTGGCATATAACACTCACTTTTTTACCCTGAAATTAGAGGGTAAACTGTGCTGCTTGTTATACAAGTTTTTTTCCTGAAACTTCCATCTTAAAGTTAGGGTGCGTGTTATATGCTGATAAATACGGTACATTTCTTCATCAGTATTCTTCTACATATTTTTCATTAAAAAAAATCGCAATAAGTGAATAAGTTCACACATCCCCAAAACATCAGAGACCCACCTCCGTGTTTCACAGTAGGAATGGTGTACCTTTCATCATAGGCCTTGTTGACTTCTCTCCAAATGTAGGGCCAGATTCTCAGAAGAGATACGACGGCGTATCTCCAGATACACCGTCGTATCTCTGTTTCTGAGGCGTCCTATCTATGCGACTGATACTTAGATTTAGTTACGCATAGATTTGGCATAGATCCGACTGTCGTAAGTCACTTACACCGTCGGATCTAAGTTGCAATGTTACGCTGGCCGCTAGGTGGCGCTCCCGTCGATTTCTGCGTTGAATATGCAAATGAGCTAGATACGCGTATTCCCGAACGTATTTGCGCCCCGTCATCGTAGTTTACGTCGTTTGCATAAGTGTAAGGTTACCCCTGCTATATGAGGGGTAACCTTGCGAAGGTACGGCGTACGCCAGGTTAAGTATGGACGTCGGGACAGCGTCGTGTTTTTCCGTCGTTTATGTCTTTTGCGCAACTCGTTCTAGAATAGGGCTTTGCGTAAGTGACGGTCACGATGGTTTCATTGACTTTTAGCGACGTGATTTGGAGCATGCGCACTGGGCTACGTTTACGGCCGGCGCATGCGCAGTTCGTTCAGCGCTGGGGCGCGCTTAATTCAAATACAAAACGCCCACCTCCTTCCTACTGGCTTACACCGGCCCATTTACGCTATGCCGCCGCAAGTTACGGAGCAAGTGCTTTGAGAATACAGCACTTGCCCGTAAAAGCTTCGGAGGCGTAGCGTAAATGGAATACGCTACGCCAAAAATACGCCGATCTATGAGAATCTGGCCCGTAGTGTTTATGGTTGTGGGCAAAAAGCTAAATTTTGGTCTCATCACTCCAAATCACTTTGTGGCAGAAGGTTTGAGGCTTGTCTCTGTGCTGTTTGGCGTATTGTAAGCGGATACTTTGTGGCACTTGCATAGTAATGACTTTCTTCTGGTGACTCGACCATGCAGCCCATCTTTCTTCAAGTGCCTTGTGCATCTTGAAACAGCCACACCACATGTTTTCAGAGAGTCCTGTATTTCACCTGAAGTTATTTGTGGGTTTTTTTTGCATCCCCAAAAAAATTCCTGGCAGTTGTGGCTGAATTTTAGTTGGTCTACCTGACCGTGGTTTGGTTTTTAACAGAACCCCAAATTTTCCACTTCTTGATTAGAGTTTGAACACTGCTGATTGGCATTCTCAATTCCTAGGATATCTTTTATATTCCTTTTCTTTTTTTATACAGTTCAACTACCTTTTCCCGCAGATCCTTTGACAATTCTTTTGCTTTCCCCATAAATCAGAATCCAGAAACATCAGTGCAGCACTGGATGAAAGATGCAAGGGTCTGTCAGTAGTCCAGAAACTTATTTTATACACACAATCTAATTACAAGCAAACAGATCACAGGTGAGGATGGTTACCTTTAATAGCCATTCAAACCCTTTTGTGTCAACTTGTGTGTTATCAGGCCAAAATCACCAGGGTATGTAAACTTTTGATCAGGGTGATTTGGGTAGTTTCTGTTGTCATTATGATTTAAAAACAGTAAACACAGTTGATTGATAATAAATGGCTTCAGCCAAACACTAACCATGAGTCTAAGAAAAGGAGGATCAATGTACCTCTTACCAATTCACATGGGGGGCAGGATCTGGAGGTCCCCTTTGTTAAAGGGGGCTTCCAGATTCCAATAAGCCCCTCTCCCGCAGACCCCCATATCCACCGGGCAAGGGTTGCGGGGATGAGGCCCTTGTCCCCATCAACATTGGGGCAAACTCCCCATGTTGAGGGCATGTGGCCTGGTACGGTTCAGGAAGGGGGCCTGCCAGGTTGCGTGTTTGAGTAAGGGTCTGTTATGGATTTTTGGGGTAACCCCCTACGCCATTTTTTTTTTAAATTGGCGCATGGTTCCCTTTAATATCCATTCCAGACGTGAAGGGCCTGATATGGAATTTGGGGGGGGGGGGGGGGGTCCCCACGCAAAGGGCCTGATAATGGACTAAGGGGAACCCATGCCGTGTTTTTTTTTTCAATGACTTTGATCTGTATTGCCGGGACCCAACAATTCAGGAATAGGTGCAAGTAGTTTTAAATGACTTTTTTTTCCTTTATAAAATGCTTTTTGTGCAGAGACTGTTATAAACACAGGGAGCATGTGCTACTTTACAAGCATACTATAGACACCCCCCATAAAGGAATACTTCACTTTTATTGTTTCGCTTAAACTTTTTTTGCATTGATACATGACCCCTGGGGCAGGACCTGGGTCCCCAAACATTTTTTATGACAATAACTTGCATATTAACCTTTAAAATGAGCACTTTTTATTTTTCATGTTCATGTCCCATAGACTTTAACGCTCTTTGCGTGTTCGAACAAATTTTGTGCCTGTTCGCATGTTGCATACACACCATCAGTCCAAAATCCGATCGGGTCAGAACGCGCTGACGTAAAACACAACGACGTGCTGAAAAAACGAAGTTCAATGCTTCCAAGCATGCGTCGACTTGATTCTGAGCATGCGCGGGTTTTTGGTCCGATGCTTTTGCGTACTAACCATCGTTTTGGTCCGACGGACAGGTGTCCATCGGACCGATTTTAACCACTTGTCCTCCGCCCACCGTCAAATGACGGCGGGCGGAGGACTCCATTGTCCTGACATCACGTCATATGACGTGATGTCCTTTTAAAGCCGCTGGCGGGCGCGCGCGCACCGCCAGCGGCGCACACGCGCTCACCTGCCGCTCTGCTGGGATCCCGGTGCGAGTGCCCGGCAGCAACGATCGCCACCGGGCACACGCGATTGCCCAGTAACTGAGCGGGGACGTGGAGCTCTGTATGTAAACACAGAGCTCCAGGTCCTGTCAGGGAGAGAGGAGACCGTTGCTGTGTCCCTTGTACATAGGGACACAATCGGTCACCTCCCCCAGTCACCCCCCCTCCCCCTACAGTTAGAACACTCATAGGACACACATTTAACCCCTTCCCCGCCCCCTAGTGGTTAACCCCTTCACTGCCAGTCACATTTATACATTAATCAATGCATATTTATAGCATTGTTCACTGTATAAATGTAAATGGTCCCAAAAATGTCAGAAAAGTGTCCGAAGTGTCCGCCATAACGTCGCAGTCCCAATAAAAAAAATCGCAGATCGCCGCCATTAATAGTAAAAAAAAAAAAAAAAAATGCTATAAACTATCCCCTATTTTGTAAACACTATAAATTTTGCGCAAACCAATCGATAAACGCTTATTGCATTTTTTTTTTTACCAAAAATATGTAGAAGAATACGTATCGGCCTAAACTGAGGAAAAATATATTTTTTTTATATATTTTTTGGGTTATTTATTATAGCAAAAAGTAAAAAATATTGCATTTTTTTCCAAATTGACCCTCTATTTGTGTTTATAGCGCAAAAATTAAAAACCGCAGAGGTGATCAAATACCACCAAAAGAAAGCTCTATTTGTGGGAAAAAAAGGACGCCAATTTTGTTTGGGAGCCACGTCGCACGACCGCGCAATTGTCAGTTAAAGCAACGCAGTGCCGGAAGCTTAAATTTTGTCTGGGCAGGAAGGGGGTGTAAGTGCACAGTAGGCAAGTGGTTAAAGCAAGTTTTAAAACTTTGGTCCGATGGACAACAGTCCGATGGGCCGTACACACGATCGGTTCGGTCCGATGAAACTGGCCTTAAGGTGTACGCGGCCTTAAAGTAAATCGCAAAAAGTGGCCCAGGCATTAACCAGCAAAATGGTCCGGGGCTAAAGTGGTTAAATGTGTGTTTTTGGATTATCCGATCGTGTGTAAAAGAAGTCCTTCCGAAAAAAATCCAAAGTACAAACATGCATGCTCAGAAGCAATGCTAACCATGACACAACATTAGCAGAAGTTGCCCAAAGGGTGGCGCTAAGGAGCTGAAAAAACGCGTAGTTTTGTGTTTATTGGCCGACAATTCTTTGCTGTTTGTATGCAAGACAACTTCATGGCCAACGCCCTTCGGGGAAAAGTCCTACGCTTTGTCCACAAAAAATCTGATTGTGTGTATGAGGCTTAAGGCTGCTTCATGCGGCCTCTCTTTTACCACTTCCTTCAACTAAAAGGATTAGTCACTGCTGTATTAACGGTTTAAATGGATAATGTGTTTTTCCAATCCTTTCTGCATTGAATACATTTTTTTTAGAAAACTAGCTCACATGAAAGGTAATCAATATCTCCTTCTCATTTCATGCTGCCAGCCCGTTGCTGTGATATTTTTGAAAACCCCGGCTATGCGGAATATTTTGAAACACAGAATCCGAAAGATAAAACTCGTCTGTGCCTCTGGCACAAAATGTACAGCCACATGAAAGCGAAAGGGATGAGAGCGTTTACAATAGAATTGATGAAAAATTTAAGTTAATTAAAAGAATGCTAGATTTTCCCTAGAAGGCTACAATGATCTTTATTACTAATGCACGTCGGCGCTTCATAACATCGCATTCTAATAGCTGGGAACATCATTTGTTCCAAATTTTCTTTTTTAATCTGTGAATTTGACCTCGACTCTCTCGGTCCCCGATGTCTGAAAACAACTTTCGCTCGCTTTTTCCGTAATGTACCTGCGAGCTTTTCTCTTCCAAAATGATTTTTATTTTGATTTTTTATTTATTTTTGTGATTAGAGGGCTTGACTATAGTAAGTCAGATAAACCTGCCATTACCATATTACCCAAAATTATACCTTAACTTATAAATATAAACAGTCGACATCCATTTTGGAGTAAAATTGTCCGCCTGGCCATTTTATTAACAAATTAACCATAACAAATTAAGCCAAAGGGCCAGATTTCCATACTTTAGCGTATTTACGGGGTATCCCATTTACGCTACGCCTCCGCACTTTTTGCGGGCAAGTGCTGTATTCTCAAAGCACTTACTCCGTAATGTGCGGCGGCGTAGCGTAAATGGGCCGGTGTAAGGCCACGTAATTCAAAGTCGGAAGGAGGTGGGCGTGCATTATTTAAATTAAGCGCGCCCCCGCGCCGAACGAACTGCGCAAGCGCCGGCCATAAGCGTAGCCCACTGCGCATGCTCCATAGTACGCTGGAAATACATTGGTTTCGACGTGAAAGTAATAACGTACAGCCCTATTCGCGACGAGTTACGTAAACGACGTAAACAACGGAAAAACACGACGCTGTCCCGACATCCATACCTAACATGGTGTACGCCGGACCTACGCAAGGTTACCCCTCATATAGCAGGGGTAACCTTACGCTTACGCAAACTACGTAAACTACGACGACGGTGCGGAATTGGCGTATCACACTCATTTGCATATTCAATGCAGAAATCTACGGGAACGCCACCTAGCGGCCAGCGTAGAATTGCATCTAAGATCCGACGGTGTAAGTGACTTACGCCAGTCGGATCTATGCCAAATCTATGCGTAACTGATTCTAAGGCCCAGATTCTGAAAGGAGATACGACGGCGTATCTCCTGATACGCCGTCGTATCTCTGTTTGCGGGGCTGTGTATCTATGCGCCTGATTCTTAGAATCAGTTTAGGCATAGATTATGCTTAGATTCGACTTGCGTAAGTCACTTACACCGTCGGATCTAAGTTGCAATGTTACGCTGGCCGCTAGGTGGCATTCCCGTTGATTTATGCGTTGAATATGCAAATGAGCGTCATACGCCGATTCCCGAACATTTTTGTAGTTTATGTAGTTTGCATAAGTGTAAGGTTACCCCTGCTATATGAGGGGTAACCTTGCATAGGTCTGGCGTACGCCATGTTAAGTATGGACGTCGGGACAGCGTCGGGTTTTTCTGTCGTTTACATCGTTTACGTAACTCGTCGCGAATAGAGCTGTGCGTTAATTACGTTCACGTCGAAACCAATGTATTTGCGGCGTACTATGGAGCATGCGCACTGGGCTACGTTTACGGCCGGCGCATGCGCAGTTCGTTCGGCGCGGGGGTGCGCTTAATTTAAATACAAGCCGCCCCCTTTGAATTATGCGGGGATACACCGGGCCATTTACACTACGCCGTCGCAACTTACGGAGCGAGTGCTTTGAGAATACAGCACTTGCTCCTGTAAGTTGCGGCGGCGTAGTGTAAATAGGAAACGCTACGCCGCCAGCAACGAGAATCTGGCCCTAAGAATCAGTTGCATAGATAGGAAGGCTCAGAAACAGAGATACGATGGTGTATCTGGAGATACACCGTCGTATCTCTTCTGAGAATCTGGCCCAAAGTCTTTATTTCACTACACAATCCTTCACAGATATAGGACCAGATTCAGTAAGAATTTACGCGGCGTATCTCGAGATACGCCACGTAACTTCTTAGATGCGCCGGCGTATCTTTTTTCTGTATGCAGAAAACAAGATACGCCGGGATTGAGCTAAGATACGAGCGGCGTAAGTGTATTACGCCGTCGTATCTTAGTTGCATATTTACGCTGGACGCTAGGTGGCGCTTCCATAGATTTATACGTCGAATATGTAAATTAGCTAGATACGCCGATTCACGAACGTACACCCGGCCGTCGCAGTAAGATACGCCGTTTACGTAAGGCCTTTTTCATGCGTAAAGATAAACAATCAAAAACATGGCGCAGCCAATGTTAAGTATGGACGTCGGGACCGCGTCAGAATTTATAAATGTTACGTCGTTTGCGTAAGCCGATTCAGAATGGGGCTGGGCGTAAGTTACATTCACGTCGTTTTCATTGACTGTTTGCGACGTGATTTGGAGCATGCGCACTGGGATACGTCCACGGCCGGAGCATGCGCAGTTCGTTCGGCACGTCATTTACGTGGGGTCACCCCCTTCCTGCCCAATTTGAATTGCGCGGATACGCCGGCCCATTTACGCAATGCCGACGCAACTCACGGAGCAAGTGCTTTGTGAATACAGCACTTGCCTGTAAAAGTTGCGGAGGCGTAACGTAAATAGGATACGTTACGCCCGCACAAAGATGCGCGCTCCTACGTGAATCTAGCCCATAATTGCCACCATGTTGGAGATGATTGAAGGCATTGACCAAATTTCCCTCGTAATAGCGTGGCCATCTAAGATCCCAGTCACAATGCACCGACTTAAGGACCATAGCACGCTGAACCTTCCACACGCTGATACCCATCAACCGATGCCAGCTAAACCACAGTTAGCTGGCATCAACCGAGGATACGATACCTTGATGATTCCCATGGGCGTCCGCTGACATTTTTTTCAAATGCTAGCGGGGATTAAAAGCGTCCCGCTAGAGGCCGAATAGCACAGCTAAAACAATAGTAAAGCAGTGCTTTACCGATAACGTGACCAGCTGGCAGTGTGAAATAGCTCTTGAGATAATTCAGCTTCACTCCATGCCCATATAAATATAGCCAAGAGCAGTGATGGCGAACCTCTGCACTCCAGGGGGTAGATTCACGTAGAGATACGACGGTGTATCTACTGATACACCGTCGTATCTCTGAGATCCGACGCTCGGATCTATGCGGCTGATTTATCGAATAAGGTTCCGCATAGATCTCCCTTAGAGCCGACAGGTGTAAGTGACTTACACTGTCGGATCTAAGGCTGCAATCTCCCGCCGGCCGCTAGGTGGTGCTTCCGTTTTTCTACGCGACGACTATGCAAATGAGGAGAACCGCCGAATCAGAAACGAGCGACCGGCCGTCATTTTTTTTTTACGTCGTTTGCGTTCGTCTTTTTCCGGCGGATAGTTACCCCTGCTATATGAGGGGTAACTGCGGCATTTCCTATGATAAGTATGGCCGTCGTTCCCGCGTTGAGTTTTGAAATTTTTACATAGTTTACGTAAGTCGTTCGCGAATACGGCCATATGTAAATTGCGTTAACGTCGAAACCAATGACGTCCTTGCGACGTCATTTGGAGCAATGCACGCTGGGAAATTTAGCCGGCGGCGCATGCGCAGTACGATCGGCGCAGGGACGCGCCTGATTTAAATAGAAAACTCCCCCTAGCCGCAGAATTTGCATTCCGCCGGGGGATTTACGATCCGCCAGGGCAACTTACAAGGCAAGTGCTTTCTGAATACAGCACTTGCCTCAAAAACTGGCGCTGGCGGATCGTTAATAAGATAGATCACGCGGATCAAAAGATCCGCTGATCTATGTGAATCTACCCCACGATGTTTTGGAACTACATTTCCCATGATGCTTCACTACACTGCAGAGAGCATGAGCATCATGGGAAATGTAGTTCCAAAACATCTGGTGTGCCAAGGTTCACCATCACTGGCCTAGAGAATGTACAGACCCCCCTTCAGTACAGATGGACCCCTCCTTCAGCACAGACCCCTCCATTCAGCACAGATGGACCTCCCTTCAGCACAGAACCCCCCATTCTGCACAGACCCCTCCGTTTAGCACAGATGAACCCCCCTTCAGCACATACTTCATATTCCAATCGCACACACTTTCCTGGATGAGCTCATGGATTCGGGTGCTGTAGCAACAACCAGCTAGATACTGGTACCAGTTACAGTAAAGCTTCACTCTGCTCACTGTGCCTGTGTGACATCTGGGCCGTTCAGTCAGCCTGCGGCTGCGAGAGAAGGGGATGGTTCCACCTTCTCGATTTTCCAGTGGGGTCAGTTTCCCCCCTTGCCCTATGGAGCAGACACACATGATGGTTCCCCACTTATGCCAAATTGGTCAAAATATCTACTGCCTCCAAACATCCCCAAACGCCAAAACCAACCCAACACAACACATTACATACAATCCCAACATAATAGGACGGGAGGGTGGGAGCTTCCTCTTCCTGTGCTGCCTACAACTGAACTGCAGACCTTCCCCTAAGCCCCTCCTACCCCAGGAAATATTAACTCCGGCCACCCCCTCCAAGCTGAAAATGGCCCTCCCTACTTTTTTACCCCTTCTTCGGTTCCCTGCTACTTAGTCATGCCAGCCCTCTGCCTATACTCTTTATCTAGCTCCGGGCTTCTCTGACTTTTAGATGAAGCATAACAAGTCTTGTATGAGATCCTGCTTTGTCTCCATGTGTTTTGGGTCAGAATTCCATTTGTGACATTATTGACTGGAATGAGAATTGTTTTTGATTGTGTAGTTATGAACCAAATACTACGGTACATAACTGTCTCCCACCATAGAAGATAGCATAGGATTCTGAACATTTCCATTATTAACCACTTGACGACCCAGAGGATGTCACATGACGTCTTGGGATTTGTGGGGTATATCCAAGGCCAATCCTAGGCAGGGTGCACAGGGTGCTTTGCACCCAGGAGCTTGCAGAGGTGGGGAACCGTAGTGGCTGAGTTCTCCCCTCGATCCTTCTCTCCTTGTTTGTGTTTGTCCAGTCCGCTAGTGTTCTGAGCATAGGTGTGTGTCCGTCCAGAACTGATGTGTCTCTAACTATCTCTTGTACTATGTCTGTAGTCTCTGACCATCTCATTTACTATGTCTGCAGTCTCTGATCATCTCCTGTACTGTGTTTGCAGTCTCTGACCATCTCCTGTATTATGTCTGCAGTCTCTGACCGTCTCCTGTACCATGTCTGCAGTCTCTGACCATCTCCTGTATCATGGCTGCAGTCTCTGACCATCTCCTGTACTGTGTTTGCAGTCTCTGACCATCTCCTGTATTATGGCTGCAGTCTCTGACCGTCTCCTGTACCATGTCTGCAGTCTCTGACCATCTCCTGTATCATGTCTGCAGGCTCTGACCATCTCCTGTTCTGTGTTTGCAGTCTCTGACCATCTCCTGTATTATGGCTGCAGTCTCTGACCATCTCCTGTACTATATCTGCAGTCTCTGACTGTCTCTTGTATCATGTCTGTAGTATGTCTGGGGGCTCTTTCTTACAGACTCTCTAACAGAACCCTCTCTGTGTCCATCACAGAGCCCCCCCCCCAGGTCCCAATGAAGTACTCTGCTTCTCTTCCTGTATTTTGTTTATTGTTAAGAGATCATGTAAGGATCCCAGGTTAACCCCCCTGGCGGTATTCCCGAGTCTGACTCAGGGTTACATTTTTGTGCTGCGATCGGTAACCCCGAGTCAGACTCTGGCTCGCCTCGCAGCATCCGCAGGCAAGGTTTCCTTACCTTGTCCCTGGATCCAGCAATGCATCCCCGCTGTGTGAGTAAGTGGGTCCTCGCTCGATTCACACAGTGCCTCTGTGTGCCGCCGATCTCCGTTCCTTGCGACGTTACAACGCACGGGAGCGGAGAACGGCGCTAAATTCAAAAACCTAAACAAACACAATACATACAGTATACTGTAATCTTATAGATTACAGTACTGTATGTAAAAAATACACACCCCCCTTTGCCCCTAGTGGTCTGCCCAGTGCCCTACATGTTCTTTTATATAATAAAAATTGTTCTTTCTGCCTGCAAACTGTAGATTGTCCATAGCAACCAAAAGTGTCCCTTTATGTCAAAAGTGGTTTTAGAGCAGCTAGAAAACAGCGATAATAAATGATAATCACTTGCAGAATTGAGCGATAGCGATTTGTGGGGAAATTCATCATAAAAAAATTAAAGTAATGACAGCGACAATTCTGCAACTGAGCACATTTCAGTGTTTTTGAATTTAATTACATTATTGAATACTTTTTATTATAATTATATTATCATTTGTTATAACTATTTATAATTATTATAATATAATTTATAAGTTTGTTTTAAAAAAAAAAAAATCATACCCGGGATGCCTATTAGACTCTTGTTTGGTCAGATTTAAGTGAGTTATTCCTAAGAATTACAGGCCTACAGTGTAAAACGCCAAATTTCCAAGCAAATAATGGTACCACTTTCAGCACCTAAAATCTGAAAGAATCATACCGCCAGGGGGGTTAATGAAGACTTTGTGGGGAGCATCTCTGTGGTTGAGTCATTGCCATAGAAACATTTGTAAAGGGGAGGAGTTAGTAAAATGCCTAAACTGAGCAATTTATTTATTTTTTGATTGTGATATTTATTATAGCAAAAAGTAAAAAATATTGGGCCAGATTCAGAGACCCGTAACTCCTGTCTAACTGGTGTTAGACTGGAGTACTTTCAAATTACGCGCGTTTTCTAGCTAGTCGGAAACCTCAAACCATGAAAAGATGGCTGCGGGCTTCAATTCGACTGGATTACGTGTTCGTACGCCTTCGAATCTACGCTGCAATAAAATTGCGGCTACTAGGTGGACTTCCCGTCGTTTTCCGCGTCGGGGTATGCTAATGAGCTTTTGCCGGCGATCCCTGAAATTACGATCTTCAATCGCAATCTCTTACGGCATCTTTAGTCATCTTTTTTTTGCGTAATGCCGCGTACACACGATCATTTTTTGTCATGAAAAAAAATGAAGTTTTCTGTGAAGTAAAAAACTACGTTTTTGAAACGTCACTTTCAAAGACGATGTTGCCTACACACCATTGTTTTTTTCACAAAAAGCGAGGTTACGTTCACCACTCTTTTCCATTGAAGCTCGCTTCATAACTAGCTTCTGGGCATGCGCGGGTTGAAAAACGTCGTTTTAAACGACGTTTTTGCTACATACAGTGACTTTTTGTGAAACAAAAAACGACGTTTTGAAAAACGACACAAAAAATTCAAGCATGTTGGAATTTTTTTTTGGTCGTTTTTTTTAAGACAAAAAACGATGTTTTGCCCACACACGATCAATTTAAATGACGTTTTAAAAAACAACGTTTTTTTTCATCGCAAAAAACGACCGTGTGTACGCGGCATAACACTATACCAGCTTTTTGCTGGTCTAATATTAGACAGCCCATGTTAAGTATGGCCGTCGTTCCCGCGTCGAATATCAACGTTTTCCGACGTCCTTTTTAATTTTTTACGTAAGTCGTCCGGGAATAGGAATGTTCGTAAACGACGCTACTCAAAAAAAAATGACGTAACAACGTGATTTCGCGCAATGCATGGCGGGAAATTTATGAACGGAGCATGCGCAGTTCGATCGCCGCGGGGACGCGCATAATTTAAATGCTTCACGCCCCCTAATCACGTATTTCGATTACGCGGCGAGAAATAGACTACGCCGCCGTAGCGTACGGGCAAAAATCTACCAGAATTCGATTTAGAGCCTGGTAAAATACGGCAGCGTAGAGTATTTCGAAAACACAGCGCAAATTTACGTGTACCTGAATCTGGCCCATTGTTTTTTTCAAAATTGTCGCTATTTTGTTTAAAGCGCAAAAAATAAAAACCGCAGAGGTGATCAAATACCACCAAAAGAAAGCTAAAAAATATTTAATTTGGGTACAATGTTGCATGATTGCGCAATTGTCATTCAAAGTGTGACAGCGCTGAAAAACTACAAATTGATCTGGACAGGAAGGGGGTGAAAATGCCCGGTATTGAAGTAGTTAAGTTATGCTTTAATGTGATAATACTCTGTGTCCAGAAAAGCAAATGCAATGGAAGAGTTTACTTTTTAAAGCTGATCCCTTGTCCTGAGGTTTATGTGTGTCTGTGAGACTGCCCCTTTAAAGGGTCACTAAAGGAAAAAAATGTTTTTGCTGAAATGACTGTTTACAGGGTATAGAGACATAAAAGTTAACTGATTCCTTTTCAAAATGATTAGAAATAGATAAAAATCAATCATATAATGTGCCTGCAGGTTAGTTTCACTTTTGAACTGGCTTCATGTTTCTGTGAAGTAGAAATAGACACACAGAACAAAAACAAACAAATCCAGGGCAGTGTTTTGTTTTTAAAATGAATCTGATTGGTTCTGGGAAGTTTTAGACACACAGTAATGACAGCTTAAACCACCGTGAGAAAGCTCCCAGTATGGTGGTGATAAGGAAACAGACAAGCAGGAAGTGTGGAGAACAGAGCAGGATTACAGCAACTTCAAAGCAAAAACGAAGAATAAGGACATGAAACCAGTACTGCAGTAAGGTAAAGGAAGCTATTTAGCTAAAAAAAAATGTTTTCCTTTAGTGATCCTTTAATCTACTTCCATTAGACACAATGGGCCAGATTCAGCATTAGTTACGACGGCGTATCTCGAGATACACCGCGTAACTTCTAAACTGCGCCGGCGTATCTTTTTTCTGTATTCAGAAAACAAGATACGCCAGGTTTGAGCTAAGATACGAGCGGCGTAATTGTATTACGCCGTCGTATCTTAACTGCATATTTACGCTGGCCACTAGGGGCGTTCCCGCTGATTTATGCCTAGAATATGTCAATCAGCGAGATACACCTATTCACGAACGTACGCCCGGCAGATGCAGTAAAGTTACACCGTTTACGTAAGGCGTTTTCCAGCGTAAAGATAAACCACCAAAAAGATGGCGCAGCCAATGTTAAGTATGGACGTCGGGACCGCGTCAAATTTTTTCAGATTTTACATCGTTTGCGTAACTCGTCCGTGAATGGGGCTTTACGTCAATTACGTTCACGTCTAAACCAATGTGTCGTAATTTGGAGCATGCGCACTGGGATACGTCCACGGACGGCGCATGCGCAGTTCAAGAAAAGCGTCAAAAACGCGGGGTCACAACACATTTTCCATAAAACATGCCCACCTCATCCACATTTGAATTACCCGGGTTTACGCCGGCCCATTTACGCTACGCAGCTGTAACTTAGCTTGGTGAATGCAGCATTTGCCTCGCTAATTTACGGCGGCGTAGCGTAAACAAGATACGCTACGCCCGCACAAAATTACGGCGGGCTACGTGAATCTAGCCCAATCTTGTCATGCCCACCATTCAGTATGCACTTCAGAAAATGTTTTTTTTTTTTAGATTCTGTGAGAGGGTGCCACCAGTCTTTCATAATCCTAGTCATTCTTACATTTTTGTCAGACTGTCTTGACTTTTTAAAGGGGTTGCAAAGGATTTTTTTTTCATAATAAGCATCCTTTACCTGCAGACATTCCTCTTTTCACTTCCTCATTGTTCCTTTTTTGCTCAGAAGTTGCTCTATTTCTTCTCTGTTCTGTTTACTTCCTGCTTGTCTGATTTTACTGACCACCGTGAAGGGAGGCTTTACTGCGGTGGTCAGTGACGTGCACACCCCCTCCTGGGAACTACATCTGTGCGGCAGGACGTTCTCTACGTGTTAGAGACTTAAAGGGGTTGTAAAGTTACAAGTTTTTTTTCCTTAATGCATCCTATGCATTAAGGTAAACAAACATCATCCATCAACGGCCCCCCCCGAGCCCCCATTGTACTTACCTGACCATTCGAATCTCCCGGGCGCGTCCACGTCGTCCTCTTCGGTTCCCAGCCTGGCCGTTGATTGGCTAGGCTGAGCGGATTGATAGCAGCGCAGCCATTGGCTAGCGCTGCTGTCAATCAGAGCGGATGACCCGGCGCGCTGGGGGGCGGAGCCGAGTGATACAGTCGGCGGCTATGGCCGCCGATGTATCATGGGAGCGCGCTCGCAAAAGCTTTCCTCCGTGCGAGCACCCTCGCATGAAGAGGGAAATCTTTTGCGAGGAGGAGCCCAGACAGCTGCCGAGGGACCCCAGAAGACAGCTTTCCGGGCCACTCTGTGCAAAACGAACTGCACAGTGGAGGTAAGTATAACATGTTTGTTATTTTTATTTTTTTAAAAGCCCTGACTTTAGTGTCCCTTTAAAGGAGGTCTGAATTACTGGGCGTGCCACAATGCATACTGGGAAATATAGTTCTTAGATGAACGAGCGCCGCAAACCAGGAAGTGAATGAGAGAACAGAAACTAGAACGCGGAAGGTGATATAGATGAAGGAATTTAATTGGTATTTACTCGTTTTTTTAACAGAATCATTACACTGTTCTGTCTGTCTACCTTGCAGACATTAATTTTAGGCAAAAATAGTTTTTCCTTGACAACTCCTTTAACTGTAAAGTCAGGCAGATTACCCTTCTGGGTATATTTAACATTTATATATCGTTTACAGTGTTTAACCACTTGCTTACTGGGCACATATACCCCCCTCCTGCCCAGGTGAAATTTCAGCTTCCGGCACTGCGTTGCTTTAACTGACAATTGCGCGGTCGTGCGACGTGGCTCCCAAACAAAATTGACGTCCTTTTTTCCCCCGAACTAGAGCTTTCTTTTGGTGGTATTTGATCGCCTGTGCGGTTTTTATTTTTTGCGCTATAAACAAAAAAGAGCGACAATTTTGAAATGTGTATTTTTTTTTAAATTGGGCTATTTATTATAGCAACAAGTAAAAAATATTGTATTTTTTTACGTGTTGCTATAATAAAAAAAAAAAAAAAACATTTTTTTTCCTCAGTTTAGGGCGATACGTATTCTTCTACATATTTTTGGAAAAAAAAAAATCGCAATAAGCGACTGGTTTGCACAAAAGTTATAGCGCTTACAAAATAGGGGACAGAATTTTTTTTATTTTTTTACTAGAAATGGCGGGGATCTGCGAATTTTTTTTTTTTTTTTTTTGGGACTGCAATGTTATGGCGGACGCATCGGACAATTTTGACACATTTTTTACGCCATTCACATTTATACTGCGATCAGTGCTATAAATATGCACTAATTACTATATAAATGTGACTGGCATTGAAGGGGTTAACACTAGGGGGTGAGGAAGGGGTTAAATGTGTATCCTGCATTGTGTTCTAACTGTGGGGGGAGGGGGGCGACTGGGGAGGTGACCGATCTGTGTCCCTATGTACAAGGGACACAGATCGGTCTCCCCTCCAGAGACAGGACGCTGTCTCTGTGTAAAACGGCAATGAGAGATGATCTCATATGTTTACATATGAGATCATCTCTCATTCGCTGCACAGATCGCATCGCAAACGGCCACTCTGATTGGTCGTTCGCCGCGATCTGTGATTGGCTGTGTCCAAGGGACACAGCCAACACAGAGCTTCCCCGCTACGCGCTCTGGAGCGCGCGCTGGGAACGCCCAAAGGGGCGGCCGTCAAAAGATGGCTTCTTGGATATTCAGGTCCGCGCTGTAGCCGTCATTTGGTCTGAAGTGGTTAAATATTGATTCTTTTAGCTTCTAATAAAAAAAAATTTCAGGTTGTCAGCAAAAATGTTGCTGTCAGTAAATTTTCTATGCTACGTCACTAAAAATGTTTGTGGCGGGTTGACAACGCTGCAAGCCTGTGAATGGATAGTGAAGGAGAAATCAGGTCAGACCTATCAGCCCACTCCCTTTGCACTGTCCATTGGAGTAAAGATTGATTGGCTCACCGTGGAAACTTCACAGGGGAAATATATAGAGAGATTCAGGAACTGTTTAAAGAAAATAAGGATTTTTTATTGAAAGTATAACTGGCTTCAGGAACTGTATTTTCTGTCTGCCAACACTTCTGCTTTATGCAATGAAATCATGGCCCCCGCTTTGCAACACCAGATTTGCAAGGAAGCTTATATTCCGTTATAATCTCTTTAAAATAACTTACAAGTTCTGTTACTCCAGCTGTACCCAGTAAACTTAAAATCAACATTGAAGTTTTAAACTGATGTGGAGTAGTTGAAAGAAAGTATTTTCTTTCTCAGGTTTCATGAAAACTGTGGTGGCAAAATCCATGCAGTCTATAACAGCCTTTCTCCACCTCCGTTCCATGAAACCAGTGGTGGAACTACCAGGGGCACAAAGGTTGCACTGGCAACTGGGCCCTGCCATGCACTGGCAACCAGGCCCTGCAATTCCACCATCATGGTGGTGGGGACCAAGAAGGCAGGAATGGGGGCTTGCTGTAGAACATGTGAAAGGGTCCCCGGGCAATCATAAAGGGCTTTGAGAAAGAAGGAACACCTTCGAAACACGTTACCGCCCCGCTGGATAGATGCAGAACAAGGCCATGAGGTGGCATGGTGGTGGGTGATGACTGGGTCCCTTTATGCTGGCATCGGCATCACCCTCCGCCTCTGCTTCATATAATGCTGCCTGCCTGTGCACATCACAGTCCTTTCCATCCATGCTGATACAGAGCTGCTTAAAATGTAAGTGGTTGGAGGCCAAGGAACTAAGAAGGCTTCCCTTGCGGCTGAGCAAAGGGCACCCCTGAAAGTGGGGACAGGGAGTGCTATGCCAAAGAAGCAGGGGTTGCCAGTTGTGATAGGCTAAGTGATGAGATGACTGCTGTTTGGCGGCTGGACGAGAAGGATGCACTGCTGGGCAGGGGTCCCACAGATGTACGAGATGAGACTGGGCCGCAGGGAGAGTCAGGAGCAGGGTCAGGAGCCAGGCCAGTAGTCATACACAAAGTATCAGCCAGGGGTAAAGCAGCAAGCAAGGTCATACACTGACAATCATGCAGCAGAGGAGCCAAGAAGAGCAAGTCAGAGGTCATACACGGGTACAGCAGACAGGAGCAGAGTCAATGGAACAAGCCAAGAGTCAAATTCGAGATTGGAGACAAGGCAGGTCAAAGGCAATTTAGAGTTTACAACTTTAGGGTAGGCTGCTTGGCAAATTTAGTTAGCTCCTATGTAAAAAGTGGGGCAGGGGTTACTTAGGGCTGCTCAGTGTCTCACAGGATACTGTTTTGCTACTTCCCACTTCTTATAGAGACTTCTAGAAATATAATAGGAAGAAAAGCAGGACAGGCAGCCTAAATATGTATGGGACTCTGTTCAATCCCTGGGGAGGTGTGCCCTGAAGGTTGAGGGAGAGCCCATAAATATTCCGAGGTCTGACAGCCAGGGAGCAGAGTTCCTGAAACAAGTTCTACAGGAGGAGATCCCTGTGTAGGGGCTCTGCCCCTGGGTCAGGGAGATACAGAGAGAAAGCTGAAAGAGCCTTTGAAGCCTTTTAACCACTTGCTTACTGGGCACATATACCCCCTTCCTGCCCAGGCGAAATTTCAGCTTTCAGCACTGCGTCGCTTTAAACGTGTGACGTGGCTCCCAAACAAAATTGGCGTCCTTTTTTTCCCACAAATAGATTTCTTTTGGTGGTATTTGATCATCTCTGCGGTTTTTATTTTTTGCGCTATAAACAAAAAAGTGTGAAAATTTTGAAAAAAATAAATAATATTTTTTACTTTTTGCTATAATAAATATCAATTTTTTGGATTTTATTTTTTTTCTCCGTTTAGGCCGATATGTATTCTACATATTTTTGGTAAAAAAAATAAAAAAATCGCAATAAGCGTAAAGTAATTGGTTTGCGCAAATGTTATAGTGGCTACAAAATAGGGGATAGAATTCTGACAATTTTTTTTTTATTTTTTTTTACTAGTAATACGGCAATTTGCGAATTTTGGCAGGACTGCGATATTGCGACGGACACATCGGACACGTTTGACACATTTTTGGGACCATTCACATTAATACAGCGATCAGTGTTATAAAAACTAATTACTGTATAAATGTGACTGGCAGTGAAGGGGTTAACACTAGGGGGTGAGGAAGGGATTAAATGTGAGTCCTGGGTGTGTTCTAACTGTGTGGGGGGAAGGGGGTGACTGGGGGAGGTGACCGATGCTGTCTCCCTATGTACAAGGGACACAGCATCTGTCACCTCTCCCTGACAAGACGTGGAGCTCTGTGTTTACACCCCATCATTACACACACAGCTCCACGTCCCTGCTCTAAAACTGCCGATCGGCGGGTACCTGGCGGACATCGCGACCGGCAGGCACGCGCATCGGCATCTCGGGGACGCGCACACGCCGACCCTCCAGTGGCCGGAGAACACGATGCCGTCAATTGACGGCGGCTTGGATATTCAGATTCACCTTGCCGCCGTCATTTGACGATAGGCAGGGAACCAAGTGGTTAAGTCTCAGCTAGCCTTATCTGTCGGACCTACCAAAGAGAGCTTTTCCAGAGACTGAGCAGAGCTGGAAGTAAGTTGGTGGGAGGAAGCCCAACCATTCTGAGACTGAGTGAGTAATTGATCCTACTATACAGAGGAGAAGTGACTGTGAGGTGGTTTGTTTTCCCAGGCAAATGCAGTGCAGAATATAAAAAAAAATCCCGGGTGCTGGATGCACAGTCACTGGCTAAGTAGAGTAATGAAGAAAAGATGATCTGCACTCCGATCATTGCTCTTTAAAAAAATGACTATATTTGTTTTGTTTCGTTTTCATTTGTTATTTAATTAATTTCGTTAAGTTAGATTCGTTAAATTTGTTAAATTCGTTTTCGGAATTCGATCGTTTTTGACCAAATTCGAAAAAACCCGGTAGAATTCGATCGTTTTCGACCGAATTCGGAAAGACCCGGTCGAATTCGAAAACATTTCTACCGGATTCGATAATATTTCTACCGGATTCTAATTCGATCATATTTTGATCGGATTCGAAAATATTTCAACAGAATTCAATAATATTTCATCCGCTATCTATATTTCAACCAAATTCGATGGTATTTCAATCGGATTGGAAATTATTTCAACCGGATTTGATTGTATGTATTTGTATTATTGTATTTGATTACATTCTATTAAATTCTATTCTGTTCTTTACTATTCTTTTATTTTCATTCTATTGTTTTATTATTTTATATTCTATTTTATTGTATTCTTTTTTAGAAATCGATTTATATTTTTTAGATTTTGATTCAAATTTGCTTTCAATTTTCATACGAATTTGTTTTCATTTCGAATTGTTTTCGAATTCGATTCGAATAGGATTTGTTTTCGAATTCGATTCAAACTTTTTTCAAATTCGATTTTGTTTCGAATTTGTTTGAATTCGTTAATTTTGTAATTCGGAATTTCGGATGCATCCGAATTTCCGAATAATGAAAAATTTGCCCGAATTCAAATTCGTAACGAAACGAAATGCACATGTCTACACTGATCACATGCCTGATGAAGGGATCCTGCATGGCCCCAAAACATTGCACTCTTCCACTGTGATGTGATCATATTGCATAAAACCTTTGGCTTTGGACCCCAATCATTGTGTGCTGAAAAATATGCACATTAATCTGTGAAGCTTCCAGTCTCCAGCTGGTTGTTGCTGTAAAGTGCCACCCCCGCAGGAGCCGCTAGTAATTTGGACCTATTTCCACTAGTTACAGCATACACAGCGAGCTTTGGCTCAAAGATCAGTCTAGGGGTTTCTTTTTGGGGTTTTCTTAGAACAGTAATTTGGATAGGGATGGGGAGCATGGTATACCCCAAACTGAAGAAAACACTTGTGGACTACTAGGCTTCTGGCTGTTCTGTACAAAAATGCAGGCAGTATTGCCAAACTATGGCTGCACTGTACTTTCTCCTGCCCATCTTCTGTCTTGCAAAACTCCTGTCTGTACTGGGAAAACTTTTTGAGTAACTCCTGGCTGCACTGCATTTGAAGAAAAGATGATCTGCACTCTGATTGTTGCTCTTTAAAAAAAAAAATCATTGTATTTATTGACAAGCCACAGTGAACAGATGCAAATGAGAACAGATGACGCGTTTCAGCCTATAAGGCCTTAGTCATAACTTGGTGGTTATGACTAAGGCCTTATAGGGTGAAACGCGTCAACTTTTCTATTTGCGTTTGTTCACTGTGGCTTGTCAATAAAACACATTTTTTCCTTTTGCACATGTCTAGATCAGTGGTGGTGCATCCATAAGGGGCGTATAAGGGGCGTATGGGTGCCACCCCCTCTCTCTTGGCACTGCTCTATAACCATAGATAGATTCATGCATTGCATGAATCTATCTTTGGTCGCCGCTGACACCCTCTATTCAGGTGTCCGGCCCCTTTTCACGCACCGCTGACCTAAATTACAGTGGCGGGGGTGTTTTTTGCTCGTTCGCTGTTCACTCAGCGCTGTGTTAAGAAAGAAAAGGAATTTGCTTTGCTAACACTGAACCGCCTCTAAGCTAATCAGGTGCTCAGGTTTGTTACCTGTCACCTGATTGGCTGAAATGACAGACGCTGTGATTGGACGCCTGATAGAAAGGATGAGAGAAGACATTGAGGAAAGATGGATTGACCCGCTGTGAGACAGATAAGTATCAGGCGATGCACACTGGCGGCATTTGATGGGGCACAGTAGTGGCAATTGATGGGCAAACTGGCAGCAATTTATGGGGCCCAGTAGCAGCAATTGATGGGCACACTGGCAGCATTTGATGGGGCACAGTAGTGGCAATTGATGGACACACTGGGGTAGATTCATGTAGATCAGCGGATCTTTTGATCCGCGTGATCTATCTTTTTTACGATCCGCCTGCGCCAGTTTTTGAGGCAAGTGCTGTATTCATTAAGCACTTGCCTCGTAATTAGCCCTGGCGGATCGTAAATCCCCCGGCGGAATGCAAATTCCGCGGCTAGGGGGAGTTTACTATTTAAATAACGCGCGTCCCCGCGCCGATCGTACTGCGCATGCGCCGCCGGCTAAATTTCCCAGCGTGCATTGCTTTAAATGACGTCGCAAGGACGTCATTGTTTTCGACGTTAACGCAATTAACGTATGGCCGTATTCCCGGACGACTTACGTAAACGACGTAAAAAAATTCAAAACTCGACGCGGGAACGACGGCCATACTTAACATAGGATCCGCCGCACTTACCCCGCATATAGCAGGGGTAACGATCCGCCGGAAAAAGCCGAACGCAAACGACGTAAAAAAAAGCGACGGCCGGGCGTTCGGTTCTGAATCGGCGGTTCTCCTCATTTGCATATTCGTTGCGTAGAAAAAAAGAAGCGCCACCTAGCGGACGGCGGGAGAATGCAGCCTAAGAGCCGACAGTGTAACTCGCTTACACCAGTCGGCTCTAAGGGAGATCTATGCGGAACCTGATTCGAAGAATCAGCCGCATAGATCCGAGCGTCGGATCTCACAGATCCGACGGTGTATCAGTAGATACACCGTCGGATCTCTATGTGAATCTACCCCACCGTCAGTGATTGATGGGCACACCAGCAGTAATTGATGGGCACACCAGCAGCAATTGATTGGCACGCTGGTAACAATTGATGGGTACAGTAGCTGCGTTTTATGGCACAGCAGGGGCAATTTTTGGGTACTGTGGCTGCGTCTGATGGCACAGTGGCTGCAATTGATGTTTTTTTTTTCAGTTTGTTTGCGCCCATCACATGCTTGAGGAAGGGGTCGTGAATAGGGTGACCACATTTCCAAACTGCCATTCAGGGACACACCCCATCTCTCATATCCCCCCCCCCCCAAAAAAGAGGGGGGGAGCAGGGGGTAATGTTGTCTCGGGTTTAATAAGGAATTTGGCGGCAGGTTATTTGTCAGGTGAATGTGCCACTTGCCACCAGATGTAGTGATGCTTTCCAGATGCTTTCCACCCATAGCCTACCACCAGATGCAGTGCTGCTGTCACACCCTCTGCATGAGCCACGTGCGTAGAAGGAAAGGAGTGGCGTCACTATCTGGAGAGTGAAGATCACACCAGTCCCTGCTGCTTGCCGCTGGGTGCCAGAGAAGGAGGAGGTGCCGAGGTGGGTGGGGACAGCAGTGCTGCATTAGGCGCAGGCCTCGCTCCCGGTCTCACTGTCTGAGAGTAAATTGTCACTGGTTGCAAGATGCCAGGCAGCGCCGGCCCTAGCAACCAGTTCCGGAAATGTATTTATTAGTGTCCTCTGTTTCATTCCGTTCATTGTATTGTCCCAGAATGAAGATGCCAGGGACCTGGGTAAGACATGTCAATTGCGGGACAGTCTGGGACACATGGGCACCCTATAGTCGTGCAGGGCCATGAAAATTTGCACTTTTCCACTGTGATGTGATCATGTTGATTAAAAACCTTTGGATGCTATTTGAAGATCCATGGTATGCTATCAAGTATGTACAATGCTCCCTAGGTTGACCTAACGGTTGACTTAATGGAAGGACGCACCTCCCCCTTTCCTTGGTCCATAAAGATTTTATATAGCACGATGAGCCAGGATCATTATAATTTGTACATGTATCTCAAAGCAATTTTGAAGATATTCTTGTAGCATAACCAGTTCCCTTCTTACTTGTTTTCATATTCTGACACTCACTAGAGTTACATGACATTACCTCTCGATCTCAGGCCAAGAGACATGTGTCATGACTGCACCGCAGAAAGCCAGACTCACCCTGAATTATGATAGTTGCGTTTTTATTACAGATAGATGATACCGGCTCATCTGGCTCTCTGAGGCCGGGGTGTCAGCTGATTTATAGGGCTGTTCATAAAATGTTTAACACTCTTAACACCCGGCAGAAGACACCACAAATGAAATGTGAAACTGTGGCAGAGTATGAACATTTTCTAAAGGAGCAAATCCATGAAGTCCATCACATATCACACACATTTATGTAGAAACACAGATTTGTGGATTCTATGATGCAGTCATAAAAATATGTTCAGGAGAAAAGCAGCATTTATTCAGAAGATATTGTTAGAAACCAGAAACCATAAAATATAAGTTATTTTTATATGAAGCAAAAAAACATTCTTCAAAAAATATTCATCCGTATTTTCCAATATATAGAAAACAAGTGCCGAATATGCCCTCCTCTCTTGGCACCACTCAGCGCTCAGGGATAGGGATGAGCCGAACACCCCTGGGTTCGGTTCGCACCAGAACCTGCGAACAGACCAAAAGTTTGTGTGAACTTTAGAACCCTGTTAAACTCTATGGGCCAGATTCAGCAAGACTTGCGCTGGAGTAATTCGATATGCGCCGCGTAACTGTGAATATGCGCCGTCGTTTCTATGTGGCCGTACCCACCAAACTAGATGCGACAGAAAACGGGCCATTTCCGATCGGCTTAACTTTCTGACGCCAGAGTCTCGTCGGCGCATAATTTCGTTTGGCGCATCAGTCGCGCCTATTGATTTCCCCTGCAAATATGCAAATGAGGGAGATTTCCCGATTCGTGAATGGATTAGCACCATACGCTGGCTACTTGCGCCGCGCGTATCTCGTCCGTCCGGCGCAAAGTTATTTCTACAAATGGCTGCTTTATCTTTACTCCAGACGGTCACAGGTCAGCAGGAGAGCAGCTACAGCAGCGTTACCGACGAAACTAGCAAGCTGAACAACCACACTTGCAAGGACACCTCTGTGTGCCAACATGCCAGGGGCAGTCGCGGTCCTAGCACTAGTACTGGGTCCCCCGGTACGGAGGAGGCGGGCACGTGAGAGGATATACCGCACGCGCATGAGCCTCTTTGGCATGGGGGATGAGGAGGTGTATCGCCTCTTCAGATTCAGCCCTGATGCAATACTTGAACTAACCACAACCCTGCAGGGTGACATCACCAGCAAGACACACCGCTCACAAGCAGTGCAGCCACTGGTGAAGGTACTGGCAACACTTCATTTCCTTGCAAGTGGATCATTCCAGCGTACAAGTGGAGTGGTGGCTGGGATGTCACAATCCTCCATGAGCAGATGTGTGCACCAGGTTGTCCCTGCAATCCTCAGACGCATGTCCAACCAGTTGATCAGACCCACCACTGAGGAGCTGCGGCTGAAGGCAATGACAGATTTCTACAGCATTGCCAGATTCCCACGCACTGTGGGGGCCATTGATTGCACACATGTGGCCCTTCAGCCCCCCAGTGCCACAGAGCACATATACCGCAATCGGAAGCATTGGCACTCCATCAACGTACAGGTGATAGCTGATGCCCAACGCCTCATATGGCACGTCCGTGCCAAACACCCAGGGTCCAGCCATGACAGCTTCATATACCGTCAGAGCCCCATCCCAGCAGAATTCGAGCAGAACATGTATGGGGACAGCTGGCTGGTTGGTGAGTGACATGGGAGTCATGCATAACTATCCCCTCCCATGATGCACATCACAAGGGGCACATGCATGACTAACATCCTCCTGTCTTTTCCCTTACAGGTGACTCTGCATATGCACTGGGACCCCATCTCATGACTCCTTTCCGGAACCCCCAAACCAGAGGAGAGAGAAAATACAATGAAGCACACATCAAAACCCGTGCAGTGGTGGAGCAAACATTTGGGCTCCTGAAGTCCCGTTTCCGCTGCCTGGATAAGTCCGGGGGGACCCTATTGTATTCCCCTACCTTTGTGTGTCAGATCTTCGGTGCATGTTGCATTCTGCACAACTTTGCTATGAGAAAAGGCCTTCAGATTGACATGCGTGATGACCTGACCCCCCAACCAGACAATCCCCCCCTGCCAGAGGAGACCCAGTCTGCTGATGGAAGAGCAGTCAGGAGGGTCCTCGCCGTAGGCATCTTTGGACACTAAACCCAAACATTAATCTCACAGACAATGCACGCATGCACACCACTGATGTCCCTAGATCACACACACCACATCCACATCACATTGGATTAGCCCAAGTCCAGCATGTAGGACTTGGGAGCAGCAACGCCAGAGTCAAGGCCCCAATGATGTCACTGTCCATTCATACACCTTTCACACGTCATTCATACTGCCGTGGGGTTAACTTCACCACCACGGCCGAGGGTGACACCCCTTACTGGCAGGAGTGCCACCCCCTCACATTCACACACCATTCACACTGCAACGTGTGCAGTATCAAAAAATAAAAATCTCATATCCTGAGCATAATCACAAATAAAATAACTCATAACCTGAGCATTAATAATAAAATAAAAATCTCATAACCTGAGCATTCCCAAAAAAAAAAATATAAACTCGTGTCCTGAGCATCAATCAAAAAAACAAAAAATAAATTATCTGGGATGCCGGGGGCTTCTTCTGGCGGCCCCTCTCTGGCTCCTCAGCTGCCTGGATGGAGTGGGTGGGGGTGGGGGGGCATCTGGAGGTGGCTGATCCCCGGGTGGGCCACTCCTGGCAGGTGTGGCCTGCCTGCCCTCCAAGGCCATGGCTATCCAGCCGAGGTAAGAGTTGGTCTGGGCCTGCATCCTGAGCTGCCGGGTGACCTGATAATGCTGGGCCCGCTGACTCAGCCTCCCCTGGTCCCGGATGGCAACACTGTTTCCCTGGATGGCAGCAGTGTTTGCCTGGACGGCTGCAGTGAGGTCCCTTATGTCACCCTGCACCTCCCCCAGGCTGGTCACCACTGCAGCGCAGTTACAGCTCACATCCTGCACTGCTGAAGAAATCTGGGCCACGGAGCACAGGCTGTCAGCCACTCTGTCCAGGTGCCCAGCAATCTCCCCCATTTGCTGGGTCTGCCTGGCGTGATCCCTCGCCACCTGGTCCTGGACCAGATCAGACACCCCCCTGGTCTTATGGGTGGCCTTCCTGTGGCCAGTAGATGTTTGTCCCCGGGGGGATGGAGTCGCCCTTGAGGGGCTTCCTATGATGGGGGAGGGGATCTGAGAGGGTCCTGCAGAAGAGGAGGATTCCTCCAACAATAAAATAAAGTCCTGCTCTGCCCCAACAGGCTCCTCCTCAACGACCTCTGCAGGTGTGGTGTGGGCACTCTCCTCCTCCACCTCGGTGTCTTCACCACCCAGGGGCACAGGCACTGGGTGCCGTTGGGGGGATGGGGTGGACTGGCCGCCGACAGATGATGGCCCAGCTCCGTCATCTGTGGATGACACAAAGCAGACACATGTTGGTGGTCCCACACACTTGGCACATGTACCCTCCCCCCCCACATGCAAAACACCAAATAGGGGATAAAAAACACTTACCTGTCCTGGAGCCTTCCTCCACAGAATCATAGCCTGGTACCCCCTCCAATTGCTCCCTCTCCAGGCAGCGGGCGACCACCTCCTCCTCTGTGGTCAGGCTGACCGGACATGGGGGTCCACCACCTGTGCCCCGCTCATGGCTCCGAATGGTGGCCACCTTGCCACGGACCTGGCGCCGCAGGTCATTGATTTTTTTTTGGATATCCCCAGCAGTCCGGGTGGAGTACCCCAAGACATTAACCCGGCCAGCAATGGTGTCCAGGATGGCCTGCTTCCTCTCCCTGCTGGTCTTCCTACTTTTCTTCCCATGCAGGAAATCATTGTAAGTCTCCATAGCAGAGATGACCACAGAGACCTCCTGGGCATTAAAATTGAGGTTCCTCCTCTCTTTGGGGGTAGCGGGAGCAGCCATAATAGAGCAAAAGTAAATTCCCTGGGGTGGGGGGAAACGGAAATACTTTTGCGCCGGAATGCCGCTTCCGCTGGCGCTTTTATACGCGCAACGGAACACATTGCGCTGGCGTTTCCCGTGAAGTGGTGCCGACGGAAGTGGTGAGCATGCGCACAGGGGGCCGAGTGAAGCCTCACTTACTGCGCATGCTCCGTGGATGATGCGCTGAACGTAAGCCTCTGCGCTGGGCTCCGCGTGTGATCATATGATCACACCCACTTCCACTTGCGTCGGGTTACGCCAGCGCATTATCGTTACTCTGGCGCAAGTTTACGCGCAACTGCTATGTGAATAACAGTACTTGCGCCGAAAGTGTCGGCGGAGTAACGTAAATGAGAAACGTTACTCCAAAGTAAAGAAGCGCCCATCTACCAGAATCTGGCCCTATGGGACTCGAACATTTGAAATCTAAATCTGCTAATTTTAAAGGCTAATATGCAAGTTATTGTCCTAAAAAGTGTTTGGGGACCCGGGTCCAGCCCCAGGGGACATGTATCAATGCAAAAAAAGTTTTAAAAACAGCTGTAATGCCGCGTACACACGGTCGTTTTTTGCGATGAAAAAAAACGACGTTTTTTAAAACGTCATTTAAATCGATCGTGTGTGGGCAAAACGTCGTTTTTTGTCTTCAAAAAAACGACCAAAAAAAAATTCCAACATGTTTGAATTTTTTGTGTCGTTTTTTAAAACGTCGTTTTTTGTTTCACAAAAAGTCACCGTGTGTAGCAAAAACGTCGTTCAAAACGACGTTTTTCAACCCGCGCATGCCCAGAAGCTAGTTATGAAGCGAGCTTCAATGGAAAAGAGTGGTGAACGTAACCTCGCTTTTTGTGAAAAAACGATGGTGTGTATGCAAAATTGTCTTTGAAAAGTGACGTTTCAAAAACGTCGTTTTTTACTTCACAGAAAACGTGTGTACGCGGCATAAGAGCAGTGATTTTAATAATGCTTAAAGTGAAACAATTAAAAGTGAAATATTCCTTTAAATTTCGTACCTAGGAGTGTGTATAGTATGGCTGTAAAGTAGCGCTTGTTTCCTGTGCTTAGAACTGTCCCTGCACAAAATGTAATTTCTGAAGGAAAAAAGTAATTTAACCACTTAAGACCCGGACGCTGGCAAATGACCCAAGGGGTTTTTGCGATTCGGCACTGCGTCGCTTTAACAGACAATTGCGCGGTCGTGCGACGTGGCTCCCAAACAAAATTTGCGTCCTTTTTTTCCCACAAATAGAGCTTTCTTTTGGTGGTATTTGATCGCCTCTGCGATTTTTATTTTTTGCGCTATATACAAAAATAGAGCGACATTTTTGAAAAAAAATCAATATTTTTTACTTTTTGTTATAATAAAAAACCAATAAACGAAATTTTAGTCAAACATTTAGGCCAAAATTTATTTAGCCACATGTCTTTAGTAAAAAAAAAAAAATCGCATTAAAAAAAAAATTAGCTACCTAGCGGTAACAGCGACACTAATACAGCGATCAGAAAAATGATCGCTTAGTGATGCTGGCAATAGGGAGTGAAAGGGTTAACTAGGGCAGTGATCAAGGGGTTAAAACTTTATTGGGGGGGGTGGGGGGGGCTACCCTGTCACTAACACTGACTGACTGTCACACTGTCTGTCACACTGACACTAAATACAGTAATCATACATGTATGATTACTGCATTCAGTGACACTGTGACAGGGGGGGAGGGGGGGGGCGATCGCGGGGGTTAAATGTGTTTGTGTCTGTGTGTAAGTGTGCTGTTGGTGCAGACTTACTTGTAGTGTTGTGATCTCTCCTCAGCGGCGCTTGAAACAAACGCCGAGGGAGAGATCACGTCGCTTCCTCCTTCCTGTGTTTACACAGGAGGAGGAAGTGACAGGGCGGGGGGGCGCGCGCATTGGCTGGGAGCGATCCAGAGGGGGCGGGTGAAAACGGATAGCCGCCCCCACTTGTCGGATCGCTCCTGCAGCCGCGCGGACCGCCGCATGTACGGGGGGGGGGGTCCGATCGGACCCCCGATCCCCCCCAAGGCACCAACGTCTATACACGTTGATGTGCCTGTCGGTGCCATTCTGCCGACGTAAATGTACATGCGGCGGTCCTTAAGTGGTTAACCACTTAAGACCCGGACCAAAATGCAGGTAAAGGACCTTGCCCCTTTTTGCGATTCGGCACTGCGTCGTTTTAACTGACAATTGCGCGGTCGTGCGACGTGGCTCCCAAACAAAATTGGCGTCCTTTTTTCCCCACAAATAGAGCTTTCTTTTGGTGGTATTTGATCACCTCTGCGGTTTTTATTTTTTGCGCTATAAACAAAAATAGAGCGACAATTTTTAAAAAAATGGAATATTTTTTACTTTTTGCTATAATAAATATCCCCCAAAAATATATAAAAAAACTTTTTTTTTCCTCAGTTTAGGCCGATACGTATTCTTCTACATATTTTTGTTAAAAAAAAATCGCAATAAGCGTTTATCGGTTGGTTTTCGCAAAATTTATAGCGTTTACAAAATAAGGGATAGTTTTATTGCATTTTTATTAATTATTTTTTTTTTACTACTAATAGCAGCGATCAGCGATTTTTTTTCGTGACTGCGACATTATGGCGGACACTTCGGACAATTTTGACACATTTTTGGGACAATTGTAATTTTCACAGCAAAAAATGCATTTAAATTGCATTGTTTACTGTGGAAATGACAGTTGCAGTTTGGGAGTTAACCACAGGGGGCGCTGTGACTTTGAGTGTTCCCTGTGTGTGTGTTTACAACTGTAGGGGGGTGTGGCTGTAGGTGTGACGTCATCAATCGTTTTTACACACGGCTCTTCCCGTTCTTCAGCTCCAGGGATGGATCGCCGCAATGCAGCCGCGATCGGGTCCGCGAGTCCTGCGGTCCCGGTCCTGGAGCTTCGGACCGGGTCACGGGGGTGCGCCACGGCTGGGTACTAAAACCAACGTATATATACCTTGATGTGCCCAGCCGTGCCATTCTGCCGACGTATATGTGCAGTAGGTGGTCCTTAAGTGGTTAAAATCACTCGTGGCTATAATGAATTGTCGGCTCCCAGCAATACAGAGAAAGGTCATTCCCCCCAAATTCAATTACCAGGCCCTTCAGGTCTGGTATGGATATTAAGGGGAACCCTGCGTCAAATAAAACAAAATATATGGGGGTTCCCTATATAAAAAAAAATGGTGTGGAATTATTCCCCCCAAAAAATCCACACCAGACCCTAATTGAATTTGGGGGGACCCCCACACATTTTTCTTTTTATGAATGACCTTTCTCGGTATTGCTATATGGCTATAATGATACAGCAGCCTTAGGCCTGGGGGGCAAGTCCAGTCAAGGGGCCCATAGAGAGTGGAAAAGTGATGGATCAAGGAAAACAGTCTAAGATTTTTCATGATCACAAGAGTCCGCACAGAGCCTCCCCTTACATCAGAGTCCGCACAGAGCCTCCCCTTACATCAGAGTCCGCACAGAGCCTCCCCTTACATCAGAGTCCGCACAGAGCCTCCCCTTACATCAGAGTCCGCACAGAGCCTCCCCTTACATCAGAGTCCGCACAGACCCCATATACATCAGAATCTGCACAGACCCCATATACATCAGATCTGATGCAAGGGGTGTTCTGGGAAACTTGATTTAAGGGTGCATGCTGTGGACTATTGTGTAAAGAGGGTCTCTGCTCACCAAAGCCTGCCCCCTCCCCTTTAACAAAGTCCACAGAGCACCCCATTTTATACACTGGGAAGCAGGGGAGACTAGAGAGGGTGAGCTTACCAGGATGGAGGCTGAGGACCAGGCAGGCTGTCTGATGCTTTGTTGGGTTCAAACTTCCTGTCCAGTGCCCACACATTCCGGGGAGTGTGGGCGGGGCAGACTCAGAAGGAGGAGGAGCAGATGAGCTCTATCTCTGCTCGTGTCTGTGCAGAGAGAGAAGGGAATGTCAGCGCTGGTGTGCGCTGAGGCTGAGCTATGTGTGAGACGAGACATAGCTCAGCCCTGCAGCCATCTACCTCGGACCTGACACAGACACGACTGCACAGTGGGAGGTGAGCAGCAGCCGTGACCTATGTTAACAGAGCTCCAGCAGGCATATTCCTGCTCTGCATTTGTTAGTGGCGGCTGGTGGCTGTGCATAGTATCACCTGCTCGGGGGGGGGGGGGGGAGATTTCCACCCTGCCTCCCCTGCCACCCCTCCCCTGTCCATAATAACATGAATGAGTGAGTTGAAGAGCTGCAAAGGGTGGGCCAACTCAATATTGAACCCTACAGACTAAGATTGGGATGCCATTAAAGTTCACGTGTGTGTAAAGCAGTGTTTCTCAACTCCAGTCCTCAAGCCCCCCCAACAGGTCATGTTTTCAGGATTTCCCTCAGATGAAAAGGATGTGGGAATTACTAAGGCAGTGAAACTGATCAAATCACCTGTGCAAAATAATGGAAATCATGAAAACCTGACCTGTTGGGGGGACTTGAGGACTGGAGTTGAGAAACACTGGTGTAAAGGCAGGTGTCCCAATACTTTTGACAATATAGTGTATCCGTGTTATACGATCGGCAAGTGGTTAAATAGGCTTATCAGTCTGTGGTGCTCAGATATAGTTTAGTTCTGCTTTAAGTTACTTATATCAAAAATGTGTCTATAAATCTGCAATCATTTTAATAGTAAGTTAGTACGAGTACGTATCCGGCGCCCTTACCCGGGGTGGATGTCACAATAATGGGAAAAAGAATGCTAAAAGTTACAGCTTAGTAACTAAGAGCCTCAAGCGCGGCCATTTCCTAGTCAGTGACCCTGAAGCCGGCAACGCGTATCGCAGCAGATAGGCATGCGAGTGGATATTTTTCAATCACGCTAATAGACTTTATTTATAGGTACTCTGTTTCTGAAAGGGTTTAATAAAGACTGTAAAAAGGGACTTTGTTTTATGATAGAGGTTTGTAGAGGTGAACGCATAATAATAAATAATAATGTAATACAAACGCACAACCTTTGCACGGATTTTAATTAAATATTTTGATATTAAAAAGCGCTCCTGGAGAAAAAAAAAAAATATAAGGAATTAGCTTTTCATAGAAGCCGTAAGTCATTTGTAAAATAGAAGAGCCGAGAATGGGGTGGGGTGGGGTGGAAGGGGGGGCTCCCGGTAATAATTTATGTTTTGGACCCTGAGACTGACCTTTCTCATATGGGCCTAAACATACTCCGATCGTTCAATATATCTGAAATGTCACAGCACTTGGAGCCTAACTGATTTCATTAGAGGTGAGCTGTGGTCTTCTTGTACTTGACCTTGGAAATATGGGTTAGTAAGAAGCGGAGGGTGATTTATAGAAGCTCTTCTCCAGACACTCTACCCAAGTTTTCCCTGATGTCTCCATTCTCACAAGGTCACCGGGACAAGCAGAATTAAATACAAAACTGCCATTACACGTCTTTTTAGAACGTTTTCTTCACTTTAGATAATATTTGAAGTCCATTATCTGTGAAATGTTATTGCTGAACTTTATCAAGAGGTAATGGACAAGATAGAACTGCTGGAAGTCTTTTATGTTGGGAATCTTCCCGCACGCTGGAAAGCTACTTTAGAATGGAGATCACTGAGTTGCTATTTTACTGTTAGGCTGCGTTCACATATGTGCGGCAGGGACGGGCGGTGAGGTCAGTGGCTGGTGAGCAGTGTTGCCAACCATCCGTATTTTTACGGGCAGTTCGTAAAAACGGGCACTTTTTTCCCCCGTTCGTAAATGTCCTTGGTTGCGATAATGTGTCAGTAAAAACAGCCAAGATCGGTTTAGGCTTGGAACTGCGCATGGAGATTGGAGGCAGGGGGTGATGGTGGCTGCGGTGGCACCACAGAGGGGGATGGAGGCAGGGGGAGATTGGAGGCAGGTGGTGTTAGTGGCAGGGGGTGATTGGAGGCAGGGGGTGTTGGTGGCACCACAGAGGGGGATGGTGGCACGGCAGAGGGTGGGGGATGGAGACAGGGGTTGTTGGTGGAACCGCAGAGGGGGATGGAGGCAGGGGACGATGGAGGCAGGGGGCCTGGGGGAGATTGGAGGCAGAGGGAGATTGGAGGCATGGGAGATTGTGGCACCGCAGGGGGTGTTGGTGGCAGAGGGGGATGGAGGCGGGGGGTGATGTGACAAAATAATTTGCCCTTATTTTATCGAAAAAAACACATTTTCACATTGCTATTTACCCAGCGTACTACTTTGTAGCCTACATACTGAAATTTGCACCTAAAAATTTAATTTAGTAACTTTTGTGAAATGCCAGTAAAAACTTGGCTGCGCCAGTAAATTTCGGAGTGTCGTGCCAGTAAATTTCAATCTGGTAGGTTGGTAACACTGCTGGTGAGGCACTGGCTAGTACAGGGTTTGACAAATTTGCTTGGAATCTAGGAGCCAGCTAAAAAAGTTAGGAGCCAGAAAACG